>CM066327.1:61103294-62480460 GCA_033807775.1 Saussurea involucrata | reverse complement strand
CGGCAACGTGAGATTTGGGAACGACGATAAAGCACCAATCATGGGTTACGACAACATTGTCCAAGAGAACATCACCATCAAGAAGGTTTCATATGTCGTCGAGTTAGGACACAATCTCTTTAGTATAGGCCAATTCTGCGACAAGGATCTAGAGGTCAACTTCAAAGCCAAGAAGTGTAGTGTCCGCATCGAAGACGGAAAGGAGTTACTGTTGGGACGCGCAAAACCAACCTCTACACTATCGACCTCTCCTCGCTAAAGACTGGCGAGTCCATCTGCTTGATGTCAAAAGCTAATTCTCAACAAACCTGGATTTGGCATCGACGACTATTGCACCTAAATTTCAAGCATATCAATAAACCGGTGCTAGGCGGACACGTGAAATGCATGCTCGAGCTGAAATTTGAGAAAGATCGTTTATGTGGAGCATGCGAGATGGGAAAGATAAAGAGAGCATCTCACAAGCCGAAGGCCGCTCCGAGCACGTCGAGGTCCCTCGAACTCATTCACATGGATTTGTGTCGACCGATGGTCGACGACTACTCAAGGTACACATGGGTGAAATTTATGCACTCCAAGGACGAGACTCCGAAGCTGATCATCACCCACCTGAAGACGATCCAGTTGAATCTTCAACAACTGGTTCAGACCATTCGGACAGACAACGACATGAAATTCAAGAATCATGCGTTGGAAGACTACCTCACCTCGGTAGGGATCACCCACACGTTCTCCACCGCACGAACTCCTCAGCAAAACGAAGTCATGGAAAGGCGTAACCGTACGTTGGTAGAAGTTGCTCGCACGATGCTATCCCAGTCAAAGCTGCCTTTGTATTTATGGGCCGAAGTTGTTGTAACCGCCTGCTATACGCAGAACCGTTCAATCCTCAACACGCGGTTCAACAAGACATCATACGAGATCATCAACAATCGCATCCCCAACATCAAGTACTTCCACTCCTTTGGATGCACATGCTATGTCATGAACGACAAGGATGACCTCAGAAAGTTCATCTCGCAAGCAGATGAAGGGGTATTTATCGGATACTCGTCCTAGGCTCAAGCGTATCGCGTTTACAACAAGCGCACCAAGACCGTCATCGAGAGTGTAAACGTGACGTTTAACGAAGCGACTGATTTGACTTCTGAACAACTCAGTTCAGAACCCGCTTAACTGGCGTGTTAGCTTTCGAACAAAATCGTTCGGGATCTACACAAACACCAGTCGATCCAAATCATGCATCTTCCTCAACATCACATCTTTCTGATTTGGATTTACTGTTAGAACACTTCTATGATGAATTTTTTCCTCGGTCTAACACACATGTCAATGTAAATAACAGGATTGGAGCTGGCGAACCTGACCGGTCCGCTGCCATCTACAAGCGCTCCAACGAATACTACTGAGACTCCCCAAAGCTCAAGTGACACTACATCAGAAGCTGGAATCACACCAGAGAATGCTTTGCCTCTCTAGGAAGTTGCTGCTGAAGATTCGTCATCCACGACTCGCTCGGGGCAACCATCTTGTTCCCTGGAGGTTGTCCAACCACCAACGAATCCGGCACCAGCAGCTCCAGTTAGAAAACCATCATCCCTTGAAGCTGTGCAAGACCTTCCCCTCGGTACTTATGTGGATCCATACACATCTCGCGTAACTGCTGAAGCGCTTACACACACCACCAAATGGACATGTGCACATCCTCTTCATCATATTATCGGCGATCCTTCCACTCCAGTTCAGACACGAGGTGCCTCAACAAATTTCTGCCTCTTCTCCGGCTTCTTCAGTCGAGTTGAGCCTACAACCGTCTCTGAAGCACTCAGTGATCCAGACTGGGTGATCGCAATGTAAGAGGAGCTCAATCTGTATCTGTATCACATGGTGAAGCTCATACTTCCTTGTTCGGTATCACTTCATCAAAGACCACGTCGAACGAGGTATGATTGAACTCTACCTTGTTGATACTGAGCATCAGATAGCAGACCTGTTTACCAAAGCATTGGACGAAAAATGATTTAATTACTTAGTGTCCATCTAGGTATGCTAAATCTGAAGGTTTAATTACATCTGAAGCGCACACAGTTTCTGTTCAATAACGAGGAACTGCTACATCACCATCTGTTGACAACACATTACATGGTGAACCTCCACTTCCTTGTTCTTGAACTCTATTTGTATCTGTCTCAGCTGTTAGTAACCTCTGTATTAATAAGTTAGATTTCTTTCGTTAGTTTGTTTGCGTCGTTTTTGTGTGAATTTTTTCATTTTTCGCTTATTACAGTTTTTCGATACCCGTACGTTTGATAGCTTGCTCATGTGTTTAGGGGGAGCCTATACTTTAAAAGGTTCATCATGCCCATTGTTCGAGGGGGAGCGACACTCGACTTTTACTTTTTCTCATCATGAGTTTTACGTGCTTTCCGTCGTATCAAAACGATACTTTTTACTCGTGCACAAGTTGAGGGGGAGCACACGCACTTGTTTTAAAATCATCTCGTAAAGTGTGCATAAATCTAGGGGGAGTGTTTGTCTTTCAAAAAGTCTAAGTTTTCAAAAAATGCAACTTTTTCCGGAAAAGTTGAGTTTTTCGAAATGTTTGAGTTTTCCAGAATATTTGACTTTTCCGGATGTGATAAGTTTTCCGGTATGTGTTTTCCGGACTCTTCAATTTTCCGGAACATTTATGTTTTCCAGATCGGCTATACCGGACAACAAGTTTTCCGGATATAGCGCCCAGAAAACTCTCCTTCTATATACAAGCTTAAACCTCGTTTGAACTCATTTATTTTCCGCAATCCCACGAAAAACCCTCTCAACCCACTGTAGTCTCGCACACACGATTTCACATCTTTTCTCGATCGATTTACATCACAAAAGGTATGTGTTTAACTCCATTTCACAATAATAATGTTTTCGAGCGTTAAGTTTATCTTTATTTCATTGATTTCACTCGTTATTTTCAAAATCGACCGAACCCATGACTGGTTGTTTTTTCCATGTGGGTTTTCATTAACTTTGATCGATTTGTACCTATTACTTGCCTACATCTGTCTTTCGATACTCATACTTGTGTCATAGAGATGCTTAATCGCTTTTACTTCCAGTTTTGATCGAGTTTTTGAGTTGTCCGGAACTCGAGTTTCCGGATGATAGGTTTTCCGAAACTTGAGTATTCTGTCATTCAAGTTGAGTTTTCCGTAAACTTATGTTCTCCAGAACTCACGTTGTCCGGAACCTTGATTTTCCGGAACATTCGTTTTCCGGACTTCTGTTTTCCGGTATAGTTGTTTTCCGGACTCCTTTGTTTTCCGGATTCAATAGTTTTTCGGTATATGTGTGTTTTCCGGTATTTAAATATTTTCCGGTATATTTGTTCCGGACTCCCTAGTTTCCGGACTAAGGGATGTCCGGACAATGTCTTTTTCGGAAAACCCACACCATCCGGAAAAATTCCCTGTTTGGTCCTGTTCATCCCGATTCTCATCCTTTGGCCAAACGACGACAGGTACGTGTTCCATGTTACAATCATCGTGCATTACTAATGCTTTGTATACGCAGACTGCATGGAAAACCAAGGATCTACCGTCGATGATGCTGCGTACAACGCCCTTGTCCCCGTCGATGCCCGTGTGGACATCCAGGGAAACAATTACCACCTGGATGTCATGAACTTCCGAACTCGCCACTACGTTCTCCTTGACATTTTGATGGGCCATCCGGTATATCATGCACTCACTGCGACCGCTGAAATCGCAACCATCTATGTTCAGCAAGTCTGGCATACAATTCCCCGTGTCACGAATGCCCAAGGAACTTTCCTAGAAGCACGACTTGACAACAGCCGGTTCGTGCTCACTCTTGACGCTTTCCGCCAGCTGCTTCGCCTACCAGAGGCCACTGCTAATGGCAACGCTACATTCGTTCCGAAAATCTCGGACGACCAACTCCTTGCTAATATCTGCTCTCTGGGATACGATAGAGATCTCACACGCCTATCGCCCTTCACACACACTCACGTGACTCTATTATGGGCATCCCTCTTCAGCATTATGAGCCGCTGCTTGTCCTCCAAGCGGCGCAGAATAGATGCATGAACTACCAACTTTCTGCGTGTATTCCATGCCATTGCATTCCCACGTCACATCGACTTCGCAACCATCCTTTGGAACGAACTCCTCGCCAATGTTGCTGATAGGGAACTGAACCATCAAAGATCTTTCATGCCGTACTCCGATTTCTTTCACTTGCCATCCGACAACACATGGATGCCGACCTGACCATCATATACCGCCCTTCTCACCCAACATGCCCTCCGTTCTGTATGCAACACCTTCAGAACCGACCCGAATTTTTGAATGTCGTTGCACGTATCCTACCCGAAGCCCTGCTTGCTTTTGCACGTCCCGGGGCACTGAGTGTAGACGAATATAGGAGAGCGCATAACTTAGAAATCCTTATGGTCCGTCCAGAACCGGAAGGACCTCCCTAGGGGGCACGACCTAAGAGACGTGAGGGTCCTAGGACTATAGGAGGAAGGGTCCAGCGAGTTGGGGCTCTTGGACGGGGTATGTTGAGAGTATCTATTAGGAGGGGAAGTGCAGCGGGCAGTGCCTCGGATGCAGGCAAGCACTAGCCGACAACCCAACCCCCTTATCACCTCCACACCTGAAACAACAACCTGACCCTCCACGTCAACACGCCGACGACCTCCCGTGGTCGAATCAAAGTCCACTTCCAACGACGAACTTGTGGACACCCAGGTCACCTTCAATGAAGGCCTTGTTCGTGATCCGTCACCCGAGGGCTCACCTAGCTCGAGTGCATCTGGATCAGCTTCCGGCTCCAAAGAGGAATCCTCAGACACCGAGTATGACACCGACCGAGCCATCAGACGAGAAAGAATTCCTCCACGCATTGGTCCAAACGAAACAACAGTCGACACCGATTCCACTTCCACCATATCATCTTCCCCATCAACCGCACCTTTAGCCGATTCGGGAGACATAAGGAGAGCGGAGGGAGTAGAAGTTGAAAATTCTGAAACAGTGAGAGTGAGAGAATGGAGATCAAAGAAAAACAATGAGAGAACTAGCTTGTTAAAGAAGCTAGCACGTGAGCATATCTATCCAAATATAAGTCGGGTAGCCACATCTGCTATCCAGTCTCATTCATTGGGACTGGGTATTGAAGAAGCCGTCGTGGACCCAGCGACGCAACTGCACCCCCCATAGCCACTCAGATGTTTCTCAATAGACACTTGTTTCATTTGAACACGGGGATTTAGCACATACGCTATCAGGCCTTCACTCAAAAGGTGCTGATATTTAAACAAGAGACCAGCAGCCCCCGGTCTCGACTTCTTTCGTTGAACCATCGAGTCTAGAGCCTCTTGATACGATTATATCTTCTTTGGCTAGGACACATGTCATATTGTTGATCCAAACCCTCAGTGATTTGATAATGACCCTCTCTTATATACTTAGTGAAAATTGTAAGTAAACAATATGTATCAGAGTTTCACTATCGCTGATAAGTACTAAGATCTTCCAGTACCGCTGATAGGAACTCTCGCTCTTTAAGTTAAACATTCAGCGAAACTGTTCACCATAAATGCTCTGAGTCTGTTCAGTCATTATGATGATCGCTGATAAGTTAGTTGTTTACTTATGATCCCTGAAGACAAGTTTCACGTCAACAAAGGTTCTACGCTGAAGTCGAAGATCAAGCTCAAGAACCAGCGACAAGTCTCCTAATGAACTGATGCGGATCAGCGAAGACTCAGATTTGTCCACTCAACGTGAAGTATCAAGTACAAGACTTCAGCTATCGCTGAACTCTATCATTCGCTGATATGAAATGATAGATCGCTGAATCAACGAAGCTGATCATGAAGTCCTCCGTACAAAGTACTTTTGTCTTAACCACCCTTGCACGACTCCGTACGAAATGTCAGAAAAGAACCTCCGACTGTCTGAAATCGTACAACCACTCTGATACTACACTGTTCATCCATGCGGCTACTAAGGTTGTCAACAAAGGTCAATGACATGCAACCAACCAGCTGATGACACGTGTAAAGTGTATACTGACTTGCATTAAATGCATGCAGTATATAAAGAGATGAACCCACTTCATTGGAAGTAACTTGCTAACTCTGGACAAGTTCAATCTCTTATCTCAAGATAGGTTATTATTAGTAATTTCCTTATCTCTCTTAGTGCAAGAAACCTTAGTGTTCCAACTTGTTTAGATTTAGGTTTATCCTTAATATTGTTTCCGCAACAAGCTGTAAATTGTTAATGATTTAATAATAAACAATTTAGAAAAGTAAAATCTGTGTGTTTGTATTCAACCCCCCCCCCCCCCCCCCCTTCTACAAACTTGTATAGGCCTTCGGGACCAACAAGTGGTATCAGAGCTGATTTGTTTAATCTCATAAACAAGATCTAATCTAAGATATTTCTCTTCCTTGCTATTATCTGAAAATGGCCACCAACACAAACACAAATTATATAGACAATGTTTCTCTTGCTAAACCCCCTAGATTTTCCAAAGATAAATTCAACTTATGGAAAAATAGGATGACACTCTTCTTAGAAGGTGTAGACCCTACTATGCCTTACTATCTCGAGAATGGTCCATTCATCCCTGTAAGAATTGATGCTGCAGTTCCAGGCGCTGAGAATAGACCTGCTATTCCAGAAAGGCTGGTACCTAAGGAAATCCTTCAATGGACTGACGAAGATAAGAAGAAAGTGGCTATAGATACAAAATCCAGATCCATACTATCCATGGCTCTTCCTGACGAAGTCTACCATTCCGTCATGAATCTGAAAACATCAAAAGCCATGTGGGACACAATATGTGTTCAGTATGAAGGAACGTCTGAAGTCCAGGACTCAAGAAAGATCAACCTGGTAAGACAATATGAAAGCTTCATTTCTGGTAAGAATGAAACTCTCTCTGAAGTTCACCAACGTTTTAATTGTTTAATTATATATCTGAAAACTGTTGGTAAGGAATATTCTAACTTTGAAGTGCTGACAAAGTTTCTAGAATGTTTACCTGAAAGCTGGGACAATTATTCTATGTGTCTCAAGCTGTCAAATGATCTAAAATCAATGACCCTTTCTACCTTATATGGCACGTTGCTGAATCATGAGCAATCAAGCCATCTTAAGAAGAATCTTGTAAAAGATTCCAAAAGCACCCTTGTTGCTTTAATCTCAGAGGAACTCTCTACTCAGCGACCCTCGGTCACTATCACTGAGTTAGAGAGTAACTCTGAAAGGTCATCAGATTCTGATTATTCAGATAATGATGAATCTTTGGCTCTCCTAACTAAGAAGTTCAGGAGATTTGCCAAAAAGAAAATGTTTAAAAAGAACAAACCTCTTTCCATAACTGACAAGCCTAGATCATCAGTTTTTTTTTACAAGGCTACTGCTACTTGTTTTAACTGCGAAAAGACAGGAAATTTCGCTAACGAGTGCAGGTCTAAAAAGGTTTCTAGACCCTCAGCTTTTGCAAAGAAACCCTTTGTTCCAAGAAATAAAGATGACAAATATTCAAAGCTGAAAGAAAAATATGCAAAGCTGAAAAGCTTTAAGAAGAAGAATAAAGGCCTGATGGCTGACTATGATTGGGCTGCTTCTGATGAAGAAGCATCATCATCTGACTCTGAAGATGATGAAGCAAATCTATGTCTTATGGCCAAGATTGAAGAAGAGGAAGAAAGTTCAGACATTCCCTCCACTTCAACATCTGCTATTCAGGTATCACCTTCTTTCTTTACCAATATTGCAAATATTGATGAAGCTGATAGTCTCCGTAAGATCGATCTCTTGACTAGAAGTTTATACGAAGCCATGAACGGCAAAACTGTGGTTGAAAACCAAAATCTTGATCTCGCTGAAAAGCTTAAAAACTGCCACCTTCAAATAGAAAAGCTTTCTAAAATTGAAGAAGATTTTAAAGATCAAGTATATTTAAATCAGCTAGTCAAAATCGAACGAGCAAAAGCTATCGCTGCATTAAAGGCTGAAAAAGCTACTGTTGAAGGATAGTGTAATTCTTCAACAAAGATCACTAAGATAATAAAGTCTCAGATTCCCCTGAGTGATAAACGTGGTTTGGGTTACAAATATGAAACTCCAAAACCAACCACTGAGCGTTCAATGCTTAAATTTGGAACGTTCGTATCGTCAGTCGCTGATACTTCATCTTCTCAGTGCTCCTCGTCCGTTACACCAATCCCTGAGGAAACTCCTACCTCCTCAAAAGGCAAGGAGAAAATGGTTTATTCAAAACCTACCTCTGTCTTTAAAGACAAAGGTAAAGGAATTGTTATTTACCAGAATCCTCAGAAGGGTACCTTAGTACCAAAACTGAATGCTTCTAAAACTTCAGTGGCTCATCCCTCTGGATCAAGGAAGCAGATATCTGGATTTATTCAGCGATCTACTCCTAGACTCAGATTTGATGTCCTTGGTAAGAAATCTGAAGAACTGAATGTTCGTCCCATTTCTAAAGCCAATAGTTTACTTGGTGCTGCCACTTCTAATTTGAAATTAAAAGCTCAGCATTCAAATGGTCCTAGAACTACTTTTAGTTATAGGAAATGTTATCACTATGGACTTACCGATCATATTGCTAGTAAGTGCCCCACAGCCACCAAAGCTGAAAAGATAGCTAAGGTGAAGATTGCCCCCAAGGCAAAGAAGACCAACCCTGGTGCAAATCAGGTCAAGGTGAATTCTACCACTGAGGTTAAGAAATTAACCAAAGTGAAGAAAGACAAAGTTGAATCTTCAAATGCTGCGAAGACTGCTGAACCTTCCATTCCAACTACTTCCACTGACAAACGTGTATACATGGTTAAGTGGGTACCCAAGAAAAACTAATCTTCCTTTGTATTGCAGGTTAAGAAGGGTATCTGGTATCTTGATAGCGGATGCTCTAGACACATGACTGGAAAGAAAAGCCTGCTCACTGAATACAAAGAAGAGAAGGGTCCCTCTGTGACTTTCGGTGGAAATGGAAAAGGACATACCCGAGGGTATGGTGTACTTTCAAATGGTACAACCTCCTTCAGAAGAGTCGCATATGTTGAAGGGCTGAAGCATAATCTTCTAAGCATCAGTCAGCTTTGCGACATGGATAACAAAGTAATCTTTACTAAGGAATCCTGCTTTGTCTCTGACAAAAAGGAGAAGATAGGTCTCAGCGGTTATCGTTTGGAAAATGTTTATGTAATAAACATGGACTCAACAACCACTGAGAACTCCTGTTTCTTCTCAAAGGCCTCATCTGATGTCAACTGGCTATGGCATAAGAGGCTATCTCATCTAAATTTCAAGACACCGAACACTCTTTCTTCAAAAGAGTTAGTCACTGGTCTACCTCAGCATTCATACGCCAAAGAGTCTTTATGTTCAGCGTGTGAAAAAGGGAAGCAGACCAAAGCAAGCTTTAAGTCAAAGCAAGTTTCTTCAGTGTCATCTCCTCTACAACTACTCCATATGGATTTGTTTGGCCCTGTTAACAAACAATCCATCGCTGGAAAGAAATATACGCTGGTCATAGTTGATGAATTCTCTCGCTTCACTTGGGTAATGTTTCTCCGTTCTAAGAGTGACACCCCTGAAGAACTCATCAATTTTGTTCGGAAGATGGAAACCCTGAACAATCTGACCGTTCGCTCAATAAGGAGTGATCATGGGACTGAATTCAAAAACAGTTCTCTTGATTCCTTCCTTGAGAGTAAGGGTATTTCTCATAACTTTTCTTCAGTGAGAACACCACAACAAAATGGAGTCGCTGAAAGAAGAAATATAACAGTTATTGAAGCTGCACGTTCAATGCTCAGCGATTCTCACCTGCCTACTCAGTTTTGGGCAGAAGCTGTCAACACTGCTTGTTTTACGCAAAACAGATCGCTGATAGTCAAAAGATTCAAAAAGACAGCCTATGAACTTTTTAATGGGAGAAAGCCTTCAATCAGCTTTCTTCACATCTTTGGATGTCAGTGTTTTATATTGAACAACAGAGATGTTCTTGGAAAGTTTGATCCTAAGGCTGATGATGGAATCTTTCTTGGATACTCCTCAGTTTCCAAAGCCTTCAGAGTCTTCAATTGTAGAAGACAAACTTTTGAAGAAACTATTCACGTCACGTTTGACGAATCTCGTTCAGCGAACTCTAAACCGTCCGCTGATACTGAAGAACTGAATCAATGGATGTTTTCTCATCTTGGTGACTCAGAAGTTATTCCCACTAATGCTCATCCAGTAGAAGATGATAGTCCTATCATTCCAAATATGCAGAACAGTGAAGCTGAAACTTCTTGGGTCTCAGCTGTTCCTATAAACACTATACCTAACGCTGAACCAAATGTCTCAGACATTCCATCTACTTATCAGCAATCAGTGAATATAATGACAACTGCATCCATTCCTCTCTTGGCTGATACTCCTGACGTCGCTGAAGCTTCATCTTCAGCTCCTCTAGTTCAAGTTGAGTCAGCGTCTCACGCTCCGGCTCAGCGATGGACTATAAATCATCCAATTGATCAAATTCTTGGTGATCCAAACGATGGGATTCAGACTCGACGAAGTGCAGGTAACATTTGTTTATTTGTAAATTTTATTTCACTAACTGAACCAAAGAAAGTAGATGATGCCCTCAAAGATCCAAACCGGGTCAGCGCCATGCAAGAAGAGCTGACTGAATTCGAAAGAAACAAAGTTTGGAAACTTGTTCAGAGACCAACTGATAAAACAGTAATAGGCACTAAATGGGTCTATCGAAATAAGTTGGACGAACATGCTACTGTAACCCGCAACAAAGCTCGACTTGTTGCTCAGGGATACAGACAAGAGGAAGGTATAGATTATGACGAAACATTTGCTCCAGTAGCAAGACTTGAATCTATTCGTCTATTCTTAGCATATGTTGTACACAAAAACTTCAAAGTACATCAGATGGATGTTAAGTCAGCGTTTCTAAATGGAAAGCTAAATGAAGAAGTGTATGTGGAACAACCTCCAGGATTCTCAGATTCTAAGCGTCCAGGTTATGTTTATAAACTGGATAAGGCACTTTATGGTTGGAAGCAAGCTCCTCGTGCATGGTATGACACTCTTTCTACTTATCTCCATATTGAAAAATTTGAGCGAGGTAAGATTGACAAAACTCTATTTTTTAGAAAAGTGAAAGGTCATATCATTTTTGTTCAAATATATGTTGATGACATTATATTTGGTTCTACTAACCCTGAGCTTTGTACTCGTTTCGCTGATAGAATGAAAGATGAGTATAAAATGAGCATGATGGGTGAACTAACATATTTCCTTGGTCTTCAGATTAAGCAAACTGAGAAAGGAACTTTCATAAATCAGGGAAAATATGTTAAAGATATGCTGAAGAAATTCGACTTAACTAAAAGTTCAACTATGAAAACCCCTATGGCACCACCGCTGACACTTGATAAGGACACAAAGGGTGTTCCTGTCAATGTCACGCTGTACCGTGGGATGATCGGCTCTCTATTATATCTAACAGCTAGCCGACCCGATATTATGTTTGCAACATGCTTGTGTGCATGATATCAAGCTGAACCTAAGATATCTCATATGAAAGTTGTAAAGCGAATCTTTCGATATCTTAAGGGTACAGCGAATCTAGGTCTTTGGTATCCCAAAGATTCAGGATTCGATCTAACCGCCTATTCAGATAGTGATTTTGCAGGTTGCAAAAAGGATAGGAAAAGCACCACAGGAGGATGTCAGCTCCTGGGTGGAAAGCTGGTAAGTTGGACAAGTAAAAAGCAAAATTCAGTGTCCACTTCCACAGCTGAAGCTGAATATGTAGCTGCTGGAAGCTGTTGTTCTCAAGTCTTGTGGATGAGAAATCAGCTACTAGACTATGATCTTCAGCTCTCCAAAATTCCAATCTATTGCAACAGCACAAGTGCCATCGCTATAGCCAACAATCCAGTACTACATTCAAAGACCAAACATATAGAAATCAGATATCATTTTATCAGAGATCATGTGATGAATGGTGATATAGAACTTCATTTTATCCCAACTGATTATCAGTTAGCTGACTTATTTACCAAACCTCTTGATGAGACAAGATTCAACTTTCTCATCAGCGAGCTTGGAATGCTGAACTTTGAAGGATAAAATCTTCAGCGGTTCACATTGATCAGCGAAATGATGAACTCAACTTGTATAACCCATTCTATCATCTTCTCTCTGAATAAACTTGATTCATTGATATCAAGGTATGTTCTCTCTCTGACAATCGCATGAAAATGCAAGATTTCAAAACAAAATGCATCGCTGAATATCTCTTCCTTAACAACGATATTTTGAAATTTCTTAAAACCTTCACTGAATATTTTCATTCAGTGCTTCATGTTTTCAAAAGTATCTCTGAGTTTTTCAAAACCTCAGAGACAACCAAGAATATGAAAGGACAGTTGTGACGTCATTACAACGGATAAAACCCCGGCACATTTTCTCTTCCTGACACACGTTTGCACGTCTTGTTCAAACTTCCAATCAAATGCAAACACGTATCCGTGTCATGATGAAAATCTTTTCCCGCTCAAGATTTTCTCTTTCTAAAATCTCTATATAAACAAATTCTTTGTTTATATTTGTCTTTTACGCGAACTTATCCTCCAAGCAAGAAAGAATTCACTGTTGCATTTGGCTCTCGACTTTTTCTCAAGAACAACTGTTCATCTTCTTCATCAAACTTCAAGGTTAATATGTTCTTATTATTTACCGAATGCAAATAACTTGTTTCTGATATACTCTTTGTTTTTAACATAATCAAAACAAAAGAACTTCTTAAAAATAAAATCATTTTCTTTCATGGTTTTATGAACACAACCATTTCATGGTTGTTCTTCAAGTTTAAATGCAAAAATCTTAAACTTGTTCTTCACACATTCGTTTTTCCAGAATCCCTATCTTCAAAGAAAACTGGAAAACAAGATTTTTTTTGGGTTTGAAATTTTCGTTTTTCAAAAACATAAAAAACCCTAATCTTCATTAAGACATTTTGTCTGAATGAAATGGACAAAATTCGAACCATCTTAATGGAAAATCTGTCCATATTAAGATTATTCTTATTTGTTAATCTTTGGTTGAACTGATAATACAGGAAATGGCAACGTCTAACATTCCTACTACCGCTGAGAACATCTCTACTGACTCTGAGGAAATGGAAATCATCAAGGCTCCTCAGGTTAAGTTAACTATGGATCAACTAGACTGGACTAAGATAAACAACCTTTCTGCGCTTCTCGAGTTTCCTCCTCGAAAGCAAGTCACACATCTGACAGATGCTGTGAATTTCCTGAAGAATTGCTGCATTTCAACAGCCCTGACCATTTCACCCCCTGCAAGTCAGCTGCTACTATCTCAGTTCTGGTACTCTGCCAGACACTCTCAGCTACCATCCGCCAAAGATCCCTCCAAAACAGTTGATTGTATCCTCTGCGATACTGAATATGGCACGATAAAGATCACACCCGCCATCATTCGCAAAGCTCTGAACTTTCCCATCGCTACAAAGGAAAAACCTTTTGTTCCTTTCCCTGACCATAAGAAGATCGGTGACAAAGAAGCTCTTATTGCATTTTTTGATGCAATGGGCTATGTATGGGAAATGGGCAGAGACAAGAAGCCTGAGAAGAAGCTAACACTGCTGAAGAAATCGAAAATGCCCAGCGAGATGAACTTCATCTTCGCTCACCTTATCAGCTGCATGACTGCCAAGACCGGCTCTTCTGATCAAGCCGCTCATCCTCAGCAAGCTATGGGATACGCTCTGCTGAAAGGTCTACACATTGATTGGGCATCTCTCATCTATGATGACTTGCTGCAAAGAGTAGACTCTGCCGCTGACAGGCCTGCATGGGTTCCCTACCCCCGATTCATCAGCGCTATCTTTCAATATGGCCTGAAGGACAGCTACCCGCAAGAGGGCGATCTAAAACTCTCTCAGATTGGCCCTAAGGTACTCGACTTCAAACCTGTTGAAAATGAGGTACGTCTTTCTACCCTCTTAACTCTTCTCAACCCTTCTTCTTCTACTTCTGTGGCTCCTTCAGCGACAATACCCATCGCTGATACCATGGCCACAAAATCCTCTCCTTCTAAGAAAAGGAAACATTCATCTACCCCACTTGATTCTAAAAGGATCAAGAAAACAAAGGAGCAACCCCAGCAATCTCATGCTGAAGACTCCTCAGCTCTTTCTGCAGAGCTGAAGGAACGTTCAGTGGTACGCTCTGCCACACCTGAACAAGCCATCCCTTTTATCCAAACTTCAGCGTCTCTAAACGCTGAGGTTACAAACTTGGAACCGACCCAACCTCCTTCAGTCTCTCAAAAGACTGATGAAGTGATTGTCAGCGAATCCAACGCTGAACTCATAACGCAACCCCACTCTTATCCTTCGCTCCTCCCTCCACTCATTTGGTCTCTAATCCAGATCTAACTGGAGCTGCCATCATTTCCTCGGAACATAAAGCTGATTCTCCAGGAATGATGAAGACAGGACCTGCATAAAAATCCATGGGCACTTTTGAAGATGACATGGAACTTTACTCAGGAACCCGTGATTTCGATGAATTCACCAATCCTCCTGCAGGTAAACAACAACCCATAAACACTGTGACTAAACCCCAAACTTCTGAGCTTTCCTCTGTTCATAAGTTTTTATATGTTACAGGTCCTAATTTGGGAGATATCAACGCCTCTCTGAAGTCCGTGGAGACAAAGCTGACAGGTCTCACCACTACTCTCTCCAATAACTCTACAGCTATAACAAACGCTGGAGAGAATCTGAACAAGCTGACAACAGTGGTGGAGAAGAAGGCTTCCACAGATGACATGAAGCAAGTTGATAAAACTCTCAGCGACTTCGCCAAGGTGCTCGCTGATATCTACACAGACTACACCTCTCTCAAAAACTCAGTTTCGTCCATGTCCAGCGAATTTACAACGCTGAAGACATCGGTTGGAACACTAGAGGGAGATATGTATGCTGTGAAGACAAATGTCAACACTCTGACAACTGACTTAAGCTCTGTAAAGACTGACGTTGGTTCGATGAAGACTATGATCGAACAGCTGCTGCACAAGGCGAATACTCCTGCTCCTGCCCCTGTCCCTGAATCTGAACATTTTACAGCGGCAGATCGCATTGAGCTCGGGAAGATCAATCCTGCTATTTCTGGCCTTGAAGACAGATTAGCAAAGATTGAAGTTTGTGTAGGTCTCTCTGGCCAAGAAGACAGAGAACCTACCAACGCTGCTGAATCTAGCCATTCCTCCCCCAGTCATCATGAAAAGAGGGGGAGAAGAGCGCTGAAGACCTTTCCCATGATGAATCTATCAGGGGAGAGAAGACGAATGCTGAAGAAACCACCGCTGGACCTCAGGGAGATGAAAACCCTGAGGAAACCGAGAAGCTCGCCTCTGTATCTGAGGGGGAGCAACTCGAAGAAGAAGCTGAGAAAACTGAATCCGAAGCAGAAGATGATGAAGCCGTCGACATCCCTGATGATGAACCATCTTCTTCTCCAAAGAATGATGATGATGATGACGAAGATGACGATGACTTCTTTATCGTCAAACCTGCTCAAAAGATCACAGCTCTTAAGGGAATCTCGATAAATGAACCTTCAGGGGAGCGGACAAAGACAAAGCCCTCAGCCTCTGGAGCTGAGAAAGGCAAAGGCAAAAGCGTCGCTGAAGATGACAATCTGATGATCTTGCTTGAAAAGCCGGTTTGTCAGGTATGCTAAACATCTCTCACTCCATCCCTCCTCTATCATACCTATCAGTTCTACTACCCAAGCCTATACACTTGAACCAATTCTCTCTATCTGATTCTACCCAAGTTCTTACTCGTAAGATCGCTGTGTTTCAGCTAGTCCTCTCCCCTGTTTGAGGATATCGCTGAAGGCTCCACAACTGCGACTTCACCAAAAATACCAGCTGCTGCTGAAGAAATAATCCCAGTCTTAGATTTAATCTCTGAGACTGATGAACCAGAAGAACAACTACTCTCGCATAGAGGCAGACCTTCCTTAGCTCCTCAAAAGCTAAGTAAAGAGGATCAGAAAAGAAGAGAGGAGATAATAAAGCAATTCGAGGATCAGCGAATCATTCTGAGGCGTGATCAACTTCCTTCAGTTCCTCCAAAGTTCAGAATTTCCAAAAAGGAATACAAGGAACATCTCAGAGCTGAACGTCTAATAGCTGAAAGAAAAGAAGCTGAAGAAAAAGACAGAGAATACGCCATCCAGCTTTCTAAACGTTCAATCAAAGATCCCAAGCTGAAAAGAGTTTCCATTGATGTTCAACGTCAGCTCTGGGAAAACGCCAAGAAGATAACTGAAGAAAAGAGAACTGTGTCTCAGTCAACTTTAGCTTGGTGCAAAGAAAAGGTCAACTACAGAGACTCTCCTGCCAAAATCAACAAGGTATTCATCTCTGGAAGAACAACCCTTGTTTCAATCGCTGAAATCGAGATATTCAGAGAAGATAAGAAGTCCGAAAAATTCTATGCTAAAGCCATAACGAAGTACGGTCTCTCTCAATGGTTGGAGATCAGGTTAGCCATCCAGAAGTCCAAGTCGAAATACAAGGAACATGTTGAAAAGCTGATCAACAAACAAATCGACTTAGTCTACTCCTGTGTGGATATTCCTCCTCCTCCTCCTCCTCTCGAAAGTCAGAAAAGAAAGGCCTCAGCGAAGAAGAAGAAGAAATCTATATCTTCAATTGATGGCCCTGTCATTCGAAATGAAACAGGTATTGGTTTTTCACGTGCTGAAATCCTTGGTCCTGATCCTGATCTTTCCATGCTTGACACATCTATTCCTCCTGGTGAGACTTTCATCCCTGGCAAAGTCATAAGCGAACCCTACGGGATATTTTTTCATGACTACGATGGTGGAAAGCGTTTTCAACGGATCGATGAGCTTCCAATCACTCCAATCGAACAGCTCAGAGATCTCATCTACTGGTGTGACTTCAGAAATGACCCTCAGGCACGACATCTGAAACCCTTGATTTTTGAAGAAGCGATGATCAAAAGAAAACAAGGTGTAACCGTTCCTGCCTGGATGATTCCCACCACATCAATGACCCTTGATGAACTTCTCATTAAGGAAGAACCTTTGTAAGCTGATAGGATCGCCTCTTTCATCTATTTTATCAGTTATCCTTTTGTACTTGTAATTTATTTCGCTTGTACTTGTAATCTTTTCATTTCTCTTTGTATCCTGATTCAAAGTTTTAAAGAAAGATTTCAGCGAATGTAGTTTACTCCATCAGTACTGAAAAGATCCCAGAAAACAGTAAAAGGGACAAATATTTTATGAGTTCTTTTTATCCTTATGTTTTCATTTAATAGCAATTTTCTTTGTTGCTATGTCATAATCAAATAGGGGGAGATTGTTGATCCAAACCCTCAGTGATTTGATAATGACCCTCTCTTATATAATTAGTGAAAATTGTAAGTAAACAATATGTATCAGAGTTTCACTATCGCTGATAAGTACTAAGATCTTCCAGTACCGCTGATAGGAACTCTCGCTCTTTAAGTTAAACATTCAGCGAAACTGTTCACCATAAATGCTCTGAGTCTGTTCAGTCATTATGATGATCGCTGATAAGTTAGTTGTTTACTTATGATCCCTGAAGACAAGTTTCACGTTAACAAAGGTTCTACGCTGAAGTCGAAGATCAAGCTCAAGAACCAGCGACAAGTCTCCTAATGAACTGATGCGGATCAGCGAAGACTCAGATTTGTCCACTCAACGTGAAGTATCAAGTACAAGACTTCAGCTATCGCTGAACTCTATCATTCGCTGATATGAAATGATAGATCGCTGAATCAACGAAACCTGATCATGAAGTCCTCCGTACAAAGTACTTTTGTCTTAACCACCCTTGCACGACTCCGTACAAAATGTCAGAAAAGAACCTCCGACTGTCTGAAATCATACAACCACTCTGATACTACACTGTTCATCCATGCGGCTACTAAGGTTGTCAACAAAGGTCTATGATATGCAACCAACCAGCTGATGACACGTGTAAAGTGTATACTGACTTGCATTAAATGCATGCAGTATATAAAGAGATGAACCCACTTCATTTGAAGTAACTTGCTAACTCTGGACAAGTTCAATCTCTTATCTCAAGATAGGTTATTATTAGTAATTTCCTTATCTCTCTTAGTGCAAGAAACCTTAGTGTTCCAACTTGTTTAGATTTATCCTTAATCTTGTTTCCGCAATAAGCTGTAAATTGTTAATGATTTATCAATAAACAATTTAGAAAAGTAAAATATGTGTGTTTGTATTCAACCCCCCCTTTCTACAAACTTGTATAGGCCTTCGGGACCAACACATATCTACTGCTACCATCGGTGATGTACGTGACCAGATCGGAACGTCCCGAGTAAGTCTGCCCTTGAGCAGCTTGCGAAGATCGGACGGAAATCCTACCACATCTATCCAAATGCCAGCTGCGAACATAGGTGGTACTACTTCAATGGTTGTTACCTCAATGGGCAATCTAAATGATCCCGGAGTTAGCTTACCCTTTTTCATTACCAGTGAACAATACGAGCAAGATCTAAAGGCCATGGAAGATATAATGAAACTTCAGTTTGACGAGGTGAAGCGACTGCTAAAAGGAAAAGGTTCAATCGTCGATACTAAACCAGAACCCCGACCTACCCCTCAAAAAGCCCAAACTGCTCCTGTACAACCAACTGTCGACCTTCCTGTCGATGAGTCCCAATTGTTAGCCAAACTTCTATCACTTAACCGCGACACCCCACAAGATCAGGATCTGCTAAGCCTTCAACGCCATCAACATGCCACTCACCTAGATCCAAACCAAACACCAATCACTACTCATCCTACATCCTCCGAGTTCAATGCTTTCCGTGACAGCGTCGAACAAAGCCTCACATCTGTCCGTACCTCTCTTGATGCGTTAACCAATCACATTACCATCTTTGAGAGCACCTGTAACTCACAAGCTCGCGGCAACAAACGCCGACATGATCACGAGGAGTACCTCGATGACCATGAGGGGGAGAATGCTAAGAGGCGCAAGCTTGGTGACACCTCAGCCCCAGACCGATCAAAAAATCAAACCGTAGCAGAAGGTGAAGCAGTCACAGGTACAGATGATCAACCTGATGATGATACATCAGAGAGAGTCTCTCGGTTGTTTGAATCAGGGTTATATGGTGATGAAAGCAATAAACATATTGTACTATACGTTGATCCGAAAGTTGAACCGACGGTTGAAAAGCCTGAGGTCAACGAGGAGGAGATCCGGATGATCATGGCAACAGAAGCTGAAACTGTGAATATTCCTTCGGACGACGACGACCTAGATTTCGATAACTTATTCTTGATCAAAGGCCAACCCGTTCAGCTAATTGTCGTATTAGATTCAGAGGCTAATTTTCCTGAACCCGAAGATGATAAGGATGCCGTTGCCAGAGCTGCATGGTATAAGGAACAACAAGACATCTTTCTGAACGATGTATTGGGCGGTGAAACCCCAGAAGATATCCACTTCAGCCCAATCACATCCCCAGTAGTCTCTCATGCACATCAATCGTCAACAGTCCCAGTTCCACCTGCTTTTACCCAGGCACAACCATCTGCTCCGCAATCAGCTCAACCAAACCCGAATCAATCCGACCCTTCAAATCCTGATCAAGCTAGTCATTTAAACGCCAATCAACCAGAGATCAGTGAAGCTGAAAAAAAATATCAAACAGTTCGACTTCAACAAGATTTCCTTGAAGAGACCGAAAGATGGTTATTTGCTCACCACATCCGTAGACTGGACCTATATGCAGTCTTGGGTGTTGGTCAAGAATCAGAGGAATTCAAGATTGAGTGTGTTCACTCGAAGAGTCAGATTGGTCAAGTTAGACAGGTGGTGGCCAAGCAATTCTACAAGATCTGGTATCCATAATTCTAGGTATAGAGGAAGAATGGCCAGATCTACACGTTTTCTGAAGCCGACTTTCAACATTTAAGGATCGACGACATCGAATTCATGTATCACCACTTTCAAAACCTACATATTCGGAAGTTCAACATCCAGATTGCCCTACGAGCCATCAGACTTTTCATGTACCGCCAGTGTCTTTACTACAATGTCTTCAACGTCCGAAGACCGAACAACCGACTCTCGAACATCGACGACTATCCTCTTTACACCATCCTGTCTGAACCAGAATTCGAGGTAATCTACAAAAATCAACTGCGAGAAAGACGATTTCTGAGATTTTCCGAAATCGTCAAATATACCGACGATACCTTGAAGGCAATTCGACTTCAACTTGAACATATTCATCAGCGCAACGACAACCAAGTTGTTGGATTTCAAATGCCAACTACCCGAATGAACCTTATGATCCTAGCCCTCGATGAACTACAAGACCGAATCAAATTCAGAAAAGACATTAGAAGAATTGAGACATATCTGGGATGTCGATCGAGAAACGGATGATTCATGCCTTAGCTGCAGCAACTGCTGGTTCCAAACTTTGAGCCAAAGGGGGAGATTGTTAGGGTAAAAAGTGTAATTGTCTTTATAGTGTGGGCTAATACTGTAAAATACCTAAAAGGTATAAATAGTTTTATTTTCTTATGGAATTAGATTAATCGATCATTAGCTTCTAAGAGTCGTACTTTTCATTGTAATACTTTTATGATCATTGAATGAGATGGATGACAAATTGAAAGTATTGTGTTATTGATTATTGATTGCTTGATTGATTTATTGTTATTGATTGCACTTTTTGGGATCCACAAATACTTTTCTAGGTTTTTTATTCAAGACCTAGTTAGTGAGTCTTCTATACCTTTTTGTTAAACTAGATACATATCATTAAATGTTTACTTGTTCCATTTTCCATCTTTTGGCATAAACCTATCATTTTAGTTAAAGTGTTCATATTTTCCATACTTGAGGAACTCATGGTTTTCATGATGAGAAATGCTCTACTTGATATATTGTTGGTTATTTAACATTGCTTAAGTAAATACGTGAATATCTAGTCTTTTTATAAAAATGGTCCTAAATTAGGGTTTTGACCTAACTTGGAGATTTAACTCTCCAAAATGAATATTTATATATGAATAAGCTTAGATATTTGATGATGTGTTCTCAAGTACATAAAAATGTAAAGTTTATCGCCTGGACACCTTCTATGTGGTGGTATATGTATATTATGGTCAAATTGAGAATATTGGATCCTTATGATAGATTCTAAATACAAAGTATGTGGTATTAAGTCATGAATTGCCTATTATGGTATGATACACTTTCCACATGGATTAAAGTGCCTTATGGCCTATTTGTATTATTGGACGAACCAAGTCAAGTAGACACTAGGAGGACATAATCTTGGGTGCCACCCTATGGGTATGTAATGCCATGGTTGTAGTCCTCGGATGTGACAGGTCGTTTGGTGTCGCTCATGGTAGTTTGACAACTCTTTGGGTGGGATCTGATTGGTGCTATGGGTCTCTCCCATCAACTCCGATTATGGATTTGTTTCTTGGTAAAATGACACATGTATTATATTAATTATTCGTTATTCCTTCTTCAAACTCACAAGGCTTTTTTGTAACACCTGAAAAATAGGGATCAACAAAAACTTCCATAATACAGAAATGTGGTATAATTTTTTATATAGCGGGAGCCTGCCAAAAATGGGGAAAATATCAAATATATGTTTAAGTATAACTTTACAACTAACAGAAACAATCGACAAACAACTTATCTGATTCCTACACGAAAATAAGATTACAAAAGGGGTGTCGCTTCTAATCCAAGAATAAATTCCCATAGTCGGTGTATCAAAAGTATGCATTCCCCAAGTTCACACTAATTTGACTTACCTATGAGAGAAAATACGGGCGTTACATTTTTGGCCTAACACTTGTTTGGTGTCGATGTGTATCTCAGGTTCTAGCAGCGCCGTCTCTAAGAAGGTCTAGACGGGTTTTAGTGTGAGTTTGGAGAATGCATACTTTTGATACACTGACTATGGGAGTTTATTCTTGGAGTAGAGGCGACACCCCTTTTGTAATCTTATTTCCGTGTAAGAATTAGATTAGTTGGTTGTCGTTTATTTCCGTTAGTTGTAAATTTATACTTAAACATGTGTTTGATATTTTCCCCATTTTTGGGAAGCTCTCGCTATAACAAATTATACCATATTTCCGTTTTCTGGAAGTTTTTGTTTGTCCCAATATTTGGGGTATTACATTAGGGTTCTCCCACGAGTCATCATATCATAAGTCGACTCCTGCCAAACAGAAAGCATTTCATTATAGTAAGTGGTGACATCTTTTTCACCTTGTTTAATTAGATAAGCACAAACGCTTCTTCAACTTAAATAATTGGGAAGAAATACCAAGATTAGAATAAGTTCATTTAAGACATCCCAAATTTCTTTTGCATCCAAGTACACGAAGGGACGACGGAGCTGTTCAGTCATGGAATTTAGTAACCATGTCATAATAAAAGAATTGGTGATGTGTCGCTTGTTGAACTTTGGATCAGTAGATGTAGGCTTTGGATCTTCTACAGTCAAAAAATCAATATTTCCTCTTCCATCTATGGCTAGTTTAACATACTAAGCCTATTCCAAATAATTCTGACCATTAAGTTTCACTACTCTAATATGCAACACATGTAGTGAAACAACATCTACACTGGATGGAATAGAGGAGTCGACAATTTTGTTGGATGTCTTGGAAGTCTCAGTTATGATTAATGATAAAGCTGAGAGGTATCGATATTAGAAACCATTAACGACGATCCATTTGAAGCAACCTACAACTATGTTTATAGATGAGACCAAATACAAAGAAACAATAATGAAGAATCCAACCGAACTTGGACAAGAAGAGTTGCCCAATAAGTAACATCCAAGCCCAATAACTCAACAAGGTTACCTCTGAGTGATAGCCATAAAGAAAACGACGATCAACATTGAAGGAATCAACGATGACACAAATGTAAGATCACACATTGGTTGGGGAGGGGAACAAATGTTTCCTTATAATGGACTTGATACCTCCCCTATCAGACGCGTTTTAAAACCGTGAGTCCAGGTGTGGACAAAGCGGACAATCTCTGGTACGGTTGGCCTGAGATGTTACAAATGATATCAGAGCCGGGAACCAGACTGGTGTGCCAGCGAGGACGCTGGGCTCCCAAGGGTGGTGGATTGTAAGATCCCACATTGGTTGGGTAGGGAAACAAAGGTTGCATTATAAAGGACTTGATACCTCCCCTATTAGACGCGTTTTAAAACCGTGAGTCCAAGTGTGGACAAAGTGAACAATATCTGGTACGGTTGGCATGGGATGTTACAATAAAGAATGAATTGTCGATCAATAGTAACATATCAACATTAACAACAATGGATGGAATCAAATCAACAATCAAACAAAGCAGGTAACATATGGTCCTCTTACAACAATCGAACCAGAAACCCTAGCCATCATTCGACTCTCATACCATGTAATTTTTGGAGAAATCATTATTTCTCTACATTGAATAAATTGTTTAAGTAATTATACGTGATGTTAGTATAGAATACATGTGATTCTACCGTTTTCTTATTCTCTTAAAATATAGGTAACGTTCTCGTTTAAACCCGACTATATATATATATATATAGTTCAAACAAGAACACCTTATTTTTGTAAATGCGAGAACAGTTTTGGGCCTACAACTCACTTAACCCATATTTAAAATTAAAATTAAATAAAGTAAATAATTAAGGATAACCATGTGATTTCATATTTATCTGTAATCTTTGTGACTTTCTTATCCCTAAAATCACGTACAGATAATATAATCACCGATTACAATGTATCAAATCAGTATCACATTGTTATCACAAAAAAATCACATGATGAACAAACTTAGCGATGATTGTGGACGTGACAATTATTGGTTTTTGATTATCACATCGCTATCAAAGCAAAATCACATAATTACTGTAACATCCGTAAAATCCAACCTTGTAATGTGCACTTTTAGACTCATTTTTTTCTTCAATTTGCACCTTTCTGCTTTTAATAGTTCCAAATTTGTTTACCTTTACGTGAATGCATGCATGCGACTCAAACGACTCATTTTACGTTAAGAAAATCAGACATTCAAGAGGTGGCGCGACAATGACCGGCGAGAGTTCCCTCGGGCACAATCGCATGTCATAGTCGCCGACCATGTACCACCTACGATACATATGGCGCGACAGTGACCAGCGAGAGTGCCCTTGAGCACAATCGCGCGTCATAGACGCTGAGTTGGACGGGGCTGCGGTACAAAAGCTGCAACATTGCCCGCGAGAGTGCCATTGTGGCACAGTCGCGTGGCATAGTCGCCCGTGCGCAGCTGCCAGTATAAAATCGGGATTTTCAGCATTTTTACTCCACATTTCATTTCCACTTTGTTCCAGACGATTTTCTGAAGCTCCAAGTGCGATTTTCCCCCTTTCCTCCCTCTCTCTTCATTAAATCACTTCTAGGGTTAGAATCTCATTTATTGAGAATCCTCACATACTTGGAAGCATTTATTGAAGATTCTACTCAAGAAACTAAGCATCTACAACTTCAAATCATCACCTCCATTTTCTCAACTTCTAGGGTTTCATCCATTTTCTAGGTTTTGGTTCTAAAAACCTAGATTGTGAGTTTTCTATCCTTTCTCAAACTAGATACATGTAACTTACTTGATAATCTACTCTCTTTTATTCTATGAAAAACACTAACTTTCTAAATAAGGAGTCATTTGACTTATTGGAGGTAAAAGTGGCAATGTTGGTGAAAAATACCTTCTTTGTACATTTATGGTGATTATTATGTTATGCTACATGAGATGGTAACTTATAGTTATTTTATTGATATGGCAAGTTGGAGTTTTGACCCAAGAGTTATATATATTTGTATAATGTGGATAAAATGTCTTAACGGTTAAGCTTGGCTTAATGTTATTGGCTTAATGGGTATATTGACTTTATATGAAATGTTATGAGGAGAATCTCTCGTGTTATTATTTGTTTATAACCATATGTGGCCTATGATGGCAATGACATTGGATTGTACATACTTATGTGCCTTATGGCTAAGGTGAGCTTTTGAATGAAACAAGTTAAGTGTTCACTACGAGGACATAGTCTTGGGCTCCACCGTGCGGGTATGTGCCTAGACCCCCGCCATTTGGGGCAATGCCTTTGTTGCACCCCCGAAGGTGCCGGCCTTTGGTGTCACTTTTATGCGTTTGACACTAAGGTATCTCGACTCTTTGGGTGGAACTTCTTGGTGTTATGGGTCTCCCGCATTGACTTCAAGTCTAATCGTGAAATTTGGATAAAATACTCTTACTTGTGCATGTTCCTCTTATATGCTATTAATTGTTCAACTTACTAGGCTTTTTGGCCTAACCCTTGTTTGGTGTCGACGTGCATCTCAGGTTCTAGCGAAGCCGTTGTTAAGAAGGCTTTGGCGGGAGCATGTGAGCTTGGGGAGGTACTTTTTGGGATGCCAATATAGAAGACTTGATCGGACTAGTGATGACACCCTTTTTTTAATCTTATATCTACTTTGAGAAAATAGATTAGTTGGTTGTCATGTACTTTCCGTAAGAATATACAATTGTAATTATACAGGCATTTGTATTTCTCCCTTTTGGGATGGCTCGTGCTATGTCCGTTTTATGGAAGTTTTTGTTTACCCCTATTTTTAGGGTGTTACAAGTTGGTATCAAAGCTTTAGTTTAATTGAACTAGGTGTGACTTTAGTATACATGGACTTAAACTGAATTGTCTTCATAAAGTTCTTTAACCGCGGGTAGAATCAATGGGTGGGGAGAGTATAGAACCAACGGAATTACATTTGTTGAAAATTGTAGAGATGATGAAAAGAATTATTGTGTATGATATATTCAAAATTTCATAGGGCCCGTGTTATGGTGAATATATTAATACGTGAGCATGCTTGAAATTGTTATTATGAGGATTGATGATTGTAGTAGTACGTTACACACCCTTGATCTTTAAAAGAATTAACTGGTATGGTATTTATCACGTGTGGCAGTTCGCCATGGTAAACACGAGAAGCCGAGTAACGAATCGAGAGGAATGTCAAGAATACAGTGTGACGGCATGAGAGAATCCGAGACAACCGAACCAAGGAGATAATCCACATACTCCTCTTATCCCTCGGATATTAAGGGACGTCGTCGACCTTATACCCCAAATCAATATCGAGATGGAGGATCCAGTAATACAAGAGGCGGACCCACAATCTGTCATGATGGCTAGTTTCTTGCAGATGATGAATTCTGCAATGGACAAGCGAGATGAAAGGTTCTTGAAACTGTTGGAGGACCGAGATGCTAGCCACCGAAGGAATGAGACGGTCGCAGAGAACGCCCTAAATGGTTCAGGAGGAGTGGTTCACGTTGTTGGTACGGATAAGCACGTGGTCACGGAAGAAGAAAGAGGAGAGAAGGGTTGCTCCTACAAGACTTTCCTTTGCTGTAAGCCGCCCGAATTTTCCGGCTCTGATGATCCGGTAGCTTGTATGAACTGGATCCGAGAGATTGAACAGGCTTTACGGGCTTGTGACTGTGGGTAGAATCAAAAGGTGAAATGTGGTTCTCAGATGTTGAGGGGTGCAACCCTCACATGGTGAAACATCTTCAAATCTACCTTAGAGACCGCAGTTTTGGCCAAGATGAAGTGGGAAGCGTTCAAGAAGAAAGTGTTAGAAGAATACTGCAACGAACTGGAGATGGATCGGATCGAAGAAGAATTCTGGTCGCTCAAGAAGGGAAACTCTACTGTAAGGGAGTACACCCATTTGTTTATGGAGAAGTTGAATTTGGTGGGGCACGTGGACCCAACGGAGAAAGAGAAAGTCAAAGCTTACCTTAAGGGGCTACCAACGGACATGATGGCTACGGTCCGTAACTCTAAATCCGTTTCATTGCGAGAGACGATAGAGGAGGCCAAGATGATGGAGACCGTCTATGCAAAAGGAAAGAAAGAGAGGGAAGTTATTGGTGAGAAGAGGAAATGGGAAGGGTCGGTCGGACCCACTCGCCAGTTTAGACGGTTTACCGGGGGAAGAAATGGTGATTCCCGACATGATGTGAGATGGTGCCATAAGTGCAAGAGTAAACATAGTAGCCCGTGCAACTCTAGACCACACCCTAGCCCCACCGAATGTGCAAAGTGTGGGAAGAGAGACCAAGCGGTTCGAGATTGCCCTATCCGAGGGCCGGTTTGCTTCGAGTGCCAGGAGCCGGGGCACATTAAGAGAGATTGTCCGAAGTTGTTTTGGCGGAAACTGGAACGCAGCATGCAGAGTGTCGGTTAAGAAGGAGAATCCACCGAGGGCACCGACTCGAGCTTTATAGATGACCGTCGCGGATGCGAGAGAGACCGCCGATGTGATGACGGGTACGTTTCTCATAAACTCCTTGCCTGCTCGTATATTGTTTAATTCGGGGGCGAATCGTTCTTTTGTGTCAAATTATTTTCTCAAGAAATTTACCATCCCCGTTAGTACCCTTCCTGACGCCCTAATGTAGAGATAGCTAATGGGGAGCAAGTGTTAATCCGGGTAAATTTTGGTAAGTGTACATTGGACATCGATGGAAACTCCTTTGAGGCAAACATGTTGCCTATGGCGATAGGAGGTTTCGATGTGGTGATAGGTATGGACTGGTTGTTCGAAAATAAAGCCGGCATTCTTTGTTCTAAGAAGATAATCCGAATTCCGACATCAAATGGGAACGTGGTGACTGTTTATGGAGAAAAAAGGGAAAGAACCACTTAGATAATCTCTTCATTGAAAGCACAAAAATTTCTAGCCAAAGGGTATTCGTCGTATTTGGCCTATATATTGGACGCGAAATTGGAAAAGAAGAAGTTAGAAGATGTAGAAGTGGTACGTGAGTACCTGGACGTTTTTCTGGAGGATCTACCCGGTTTACCACCGGAGCGACAAGTGGAGTTCCATATAGACCTCACCCCAGGAGCGGCCCCGATTGCACGCGCTCCATACCGTTTAGCTCCAACGGAAATGCAAGAAATGATGTCACAACAACAAGAATTGTTGGAAAAGGGGTTCATACGTCCGAGCTCGTCGCCTTGGGGAGCTCCGGCATTGTTCGTGAAGAAGAAGGATGGATCTATGCAGATGTGCATAGATTATCAAGAATTCAGTAAAGTGACGGTAAAGAACAAGTACCCACTACCTCGAATAGATGATCTCTTTGATCAACTCCAAGGAGTAGGTTGCTTCTCCAAAATCGACTTGAGGTCCGGATATCACCAAGTGCGGGTGAAAGAGAATGATATATCAAAGACGACTTTCCGAACAAGATATGGACACTATGAATTTTTGGTGATGCCATTCGGTTAGACGAATGCACCGGTCGTGTTTATAGACTTGATGAATCGCGTATGCCGTCCCTTCTTGGATAAGTCGGTGATAGTCTTTATCGACGATATCTTGATCTACTCTAAAGACGAAGCCGAACACGGTCAACCCTTGCGGGAAGTGTTGGAAGTTCTTCGGAAAGAAAGGTTGTTTGCCAAGTTCTCGAAATGTGAGTTTTGGTTGCAAGAAGTTCAATTTTTGGGACACGTGGTGTCTCGAGACGAAGTGAAAGTAGACGTACCAGAGGTCGAGGAAATGACGAATTGGGAACCACCTACGTGTCTGACGGAAATCATAAGTTTCTTGGGTTTGGCCGGATACTATAGACGGTTTATTCAAGACTTTTCAAAGATAGCTTCGCTGCTTACTTCCTTGACTAGGAAGAACGTCAAATTTGAGTGGACCAACGCACAAGAGCAAGCTTTCAAGACGCTCAAGAAGAAACTATGTGAAACGCCAATCTTATCCTTACCTGAAGGATCAGACGACTTTGTACTTTATAGTGACGCCTCAAAGATGGGACTTGGATACGTGTTGATGCAAAGGGGGAAAGTGATAACTTACGTGTCGCGACAACATAAGGATCACGAGAAGAACTACCCATCTTACGATTTGGAGTTGGCGGCGGTGGTCTATGCCTTGGAATTGTAGCGACACTACTTGTATGGGACGAAATGCAATCTCTTTACGGATCACAAAAGTCTCAAGTACATCTTCGGTCAAAAAGAGTTAAATATGCGTCAGTGGAGGTAGCTCGAACTTTTAAAGGACTATGATGGTGACCTACCCTACCACCCTCGGAAAACCAACGTGGTGGCGGACGCCTTGAGCTGAAAGATCCATGGAGGTGGAATCAAGCTAAATCTCAACAGAATTGATGTGGTGTCGAGTTTGATGACAAGCATCAAAGCCAGTCAAATGGAGGCACTTTGGGAAGAAAACCTTAAGTCTGAGGTCATGGTGAAGCAACGGGAGTTGCTAACGGAAGATAGTCGGGGCCCCAATCTCTTCCATGGTCGAATTTGGGTACCGAAGATTGGTGGAAATCACGAGCTACTTCTTGAGGAAACCCACAAGTCCTGATACTCCATACATCACGGTAGCACGAAGATGTATAGAGATTTGAAACTAAACTATTGGTGGCCGGTGATGAAGCTGGATGTGGCTAAGTATGTGGGAGCTTGTGTGACGTGCCTTCAAGTTAAGGCGCAACATCAAAAGCTGTTAGCTCTAATAGTTCTTTCTAAGAAGTATTGAAAATAAGGCTAAGTTCAAGAAACGCAGAAGACCTCTGCCGAGCACACCAAGACTCTCCGCACAGATCAGAAGCCTCTATCGCTCATTCATCGAGAAGTCGAGTCGAACCTGAAGATCAACCTCGGTCCACAGAGCCTCTGTATGGCCAAACATCTGAAGACAAAGACTTGTACATATTTTGAATATAAATGACCATGTGCCTCTCACGTGCCTCTACTTGTACGAAGATCCTGAAGATAAAATAGTACAACCACGTTGTTCTCCTTTTCATATGTCACCTTTTCAAGGGTGACAACCTTTTCATTGTACTATTCATCGTCCTACTAGTCCTATATGTAGAGAGCACAATCTGCCATTTTAGACATGCAACACACAATTCACACACACTGAGTTTTTAGAGTGAGAGAATCCTTGAGAGAAAAGACACACAGTAGTGTGTGTTCTTGGTGTAAAACACCATTGTTCTTAATGAAAACGAGGATGACTTGTTGAGTATTTTATCATTCTGTTTAGTCTTCTTTGTTTATCTTTGTGTGTGAATCTACCAAGTTGTTCAAACCTGTTTATGCATTAAAACGCTTCCGCATACAAATCTTATACTCTGTTTTGCATATTTTCACTTGAACAAATCATTATTGAGTCAAACTGGGTTCAATAATTGGTATCAGAGCAAACTTTGATTGTCAATATCAAAGGATCAACTCTGCAATGATTCTGACTCTTTTGGTAGATTATTTGGACTATAGAACAACCCCTGTTTTTGTGTTATTTTCAACCTATTTGAATTTAATACATTAATAGGATTTGTTTCTCTTTTAAAATCATTCCAGTGTGTGTTGTGCTCATTTACAACTCTTTTCTTCCTAGATTTAGCTTGAGTTTTAAATTTGTCTTATCTTTAAAAACGTTTTTCTCTCCTATCTTCAGTACCATACTCTGTTTTTTTTAAAAACTCCATTTCTTCAAAATGGCAAATGCAGCCAACATTTTCACTGCTGGTTCTCAAACCAAGCCTCCAACTCTATTAAGTGACGAATACCCACAATGGAAGATCTGAATGATCTATTTTCTGGAAGGAGTTGACAAAGAACTAATCACTTACATAAAAAACCCATCATATGTCCCTATGGTCACTGTCCCAAGGGTACCTGAAACTTCTACCACACCTGAGGTACGTGAATATGACAAACCCAAGGGTATTGACAAATGGTCTCCTCAGGACTGGGAGAAATATGAGAATGCAAAGAAAACCAAACGTTTACTCATTATGGCAATCCCAAATGATTTATTTCAATCCCTTGATGCTTGTGAGTCTGCCTATGATCTGTGGAATGAACTTGAGAAATAACTTGAGGGTGGAGTGAAAACTCAAAAGAACAGAAGAGCACAATGCATAAATGAATATTATGCTTTCAAGGCTCTGCCCACAAAATCCCTACAGAGCACATATGACAGATTCAACTCCTTGATAAATAAATGTAAGAAGTTTGGAATCCACAGAACCCCTGAAGAGAACAATGTGATGTTTCTTAAAAGCTTAAATGAAGAGTGGCTTCAATTGTCCATGTCACTACAAACAAACCAGGATATGGACACACGGACTCTTACTGACCTTTATGGCACACTTGCTGCACAAGAAAACTATGTAGCCCAGACTAAAACCCAGGCGGGTGGACCTATGACACTAGTTGGGAAGGCCACAGAGGTTCAGAATAAGCCACAGAAGAAGGAAGGTCAAGATGAGAGTTCAAGAGGAAAGAAGAAGATGAAGAAGGTGTTGGTTGCAGATAGTGAGGATGAAGAGTACTCAAGATAGGATGAGGCAAACATGGCCTCAATTGCTAAATCTTTGGCTTTAATCACCAAAGAATTCAACAGAGGTTTCAGAAAGAAGATAAATTTTAACAGAGGTACTGATGACAGAGATGGAAGAGGCGACCGATTTCATAATTTTAGGCCACAGATGGAGAGATCCTTTCTAGATCCAAGACAGTATGGACCGCCACAAGGATATGAGCAGAGAACTCAAGAGAGAGATGAGTTCTATGACCAGCAGAGGATGGTCGACAATAGGAACTATGAGCAGAAGGGAAGTGAATACCAGCAGAGGCAAGTAGATTACCCACATAGGGGTATGCCGAGAGAAGAGAACAAAGCTCAAGAGAAATCCATTGCAGCAACTCCACAGAACAATGGGTGCTTCAAGTGAGGCAAACTTGGACACTATGTCGCAGAGTGTAGAAGCCAACCCAATAGAGTCCAAACACAGAGAGAGTCTGCCTTCTATAAGAAAAAGGCAGAATACTATGCACAGAAGTCTCTCATGGTAGAGCAAGAAAATTGGGTGTCTGATGAGTCCTCCGACAAAGGTGAAAAGAAAAATGCATTGTTCTGTGAAATGGCAGAAGTGAGCGGCTCAGACTTCGATAGTGAGGTATCAACTTCTAACTCAACCTCTGATGAAACAGAAGCCAAATTGCTTAGACTTACAAAAGAATTTTATGATCTTGAAAAGACTTGTGGTGATTTAAAGAAAAAATTTGCCTTTTATGAAAGAGAAGCTAGACTTCTCACTCAGGAAAAGGCGAAAATTGCTTTAGAGAAGGAAAATCTTGAATCAGAATTTTTCAAAGAAACAAAGCCATTAAAAGAAAAAAAATTCTAGTCTTGAGTTGTCCTTAAAAACCAAATCCAAAGAGCTCATGGACAATGAGAGTGACAGAATGAATATTCTTGCTCTTAAAAAGTTTTTTCAAAAGGAAAGAGAAGTTCTCCACCAAGACTTGCTCGATAGAGATCTGGTGATAAAGAAATACCAAGATGCACAAAAAGTTCATGAAAAAGTGAACACCCAAATAGGCAGAAGATGAATTGGATTCTGTGATTTGGATCCCTACATAGGAAACAAAAGAAACTAATCTCTGTCTTCCCTATTCTGCATTGGAAATGTTCGAAAACCAGGTTTTCCTAACCTTATCTCTGCGCACAAAAGGCGAAAAACCTCTAGAGAACCTCACAAGAGGAATCCTCTAAAGATGATAAACGTGTGGTATCATAACACAGATTTGTCATCCTCAGACTCTGTCAAAAGAGCTTCCAAACCAATGAAATATCTAAAAACTCAAGATTAGATAGGACTCTTCAAGTTTGGACATCCAGATACACAAGCCTACGTTGCCTTTGTGTGCGTAGTAACCCCTGAAAAGGAGTTGTGCGCAAAGGCACCTGAGTATGTTCCTTCGTCTACAGAGGTCAATATGCAAAAAAAATCTGAAAATGATTTAAAGGAAACATGTGAAAATCAACTTGTTGAAAGTCATGAAACAACCTCTGTCGAACATAGTTGTGTGAGAAAGATTCTGTGGAGATCTTTAAGAACCCTGAAGTTGTTCCTTGTATTTTAGAAGACTTAAGTGTTTCAAAGGACAAAGAAGGAAGCAAGTGTGACACACGTCCAGAAAATCTTGCCTCTGACAACAGAGATTTCCTTGACTCAGACTCAGAATATGAGGATGATTCAAGCTCTGTCGACTCAGAGACTGCTTCTGTCGATTCAGAGATAGTGCCTTGCGAACTAGAGGGAATTAAACTTCCCTATGTCCTTCTTAATAGAACAATTCCTCCCAAGGAAAACTTCGTAAGAATCCCTATCTGCCCTGATTTTTTAGACATGTGTATACAAGCTAAGACCTCTCTTGAGCTTGAAAAGATTAAGGAATAAAAGGAAAAGTCACCTCAAAATCCTAAAGCTTCAAACTCTTTAAGGACAATTCATCAAAAGTATACTTGCAACAAAATAGAAAATGGGTTCAAAATAAAAAATATTTTTCTTCCGTGGCAGTGAAACCAACAGAGGGTCACCACCGAAGATGGGTACAACAGAAGGCTCTTCCGGAGCGAAGTTTTTATAAAAATAAATCTAGACTAGATAGGTCCTTCTGTAAAAGAAAGTCTGATGCTAGGAGAGATTGTCAACATAAAGCCTCTGTACCCATTTTCAATGATTTTAATGAAAAGTTTAAGCAAGTTGCATCTAATGTTCATTATTGTCATTGTTTTGAGCTTATGTTCCAATTGAAACAACATTTCTCTGGTCCACACTGCTTCCTCTCTCGACCCAAAGCTAAGAATGCCAAATTCAAGGGTCGGAAGAATCAAAATGGTTCTTCACATAAGTAAGTTAAAACCAAAACCAAGGATGCTAAGGCAACCTCAAAAACCACTAACAAAATTGGACCCATTTGGAAATGGGTACCTAAAACCCTCTGAATGTGTTGCAGAAGCAGTATGTGCCCATATGGTACCTAGACCTCGGGTGCTCTAGGAACATGACTGGCGACAGAGGTCTACTCTCCTCATACAAAGAAAAACTAGGAGGAAGATCAGTGACCTTTGGAGATAACAAAAAAGGGTATATCAGAGGCTATGGAGTCATTGCTAAAGAAGATGTAACTGTGTGCAAAGTTGGATAGGTGGATGGCCTCAAGCATAACCTACTCAGTTTTAGCCAACTTTGTGACACAGGATTTGATGTGAAGTTCAAAAGAACATATTGCTCTCTTCTAGGTGAAGATACAGACATAGAACTACTCAGATTCGAAAGAAGAGGTGATTTGTACCTCATGAACTTCAAGGCAAAGAGCCAAAGTGACAAGCTCTATATGGTATCAAGAAAGAATGAAGAAGCTTGGCTCTGGCATATCTGAATTTTCATACCCTTGACAAACTTGTGAAGCTTAATATGGTGAGTGATTTACCTAATGTTAAATTCGACAAAGATCATATATGTTCTGCTTGTGAGATGGGCAAGCTCAAAAGAGCTTCCCATAAAGGCAAGTCAGACGTGTCTTACACTAAGCCTCTGTACATGCTTCATGTTGACCTCTGCGGTCCTATTTCTGTATAGAGCTTAGGATGCAAAAAGTATATACTTGTCTTAGTTGATGAATACGCAAGATATACTTGGGTTGAGTTTGTTCGAAAGAAGTCGGATATTCCTCAAATATTGATCAATCTAATGAGAAAAATCCAAGTTTTGTTTGAGTGCAAGGTACATAAGTTAAGGAGTGACAATGGCACAGAGTTCAGAAACTCTACCATTGAGACATACCTCACAGAAGAAGGAATCTCTCAGAAATTCTCTGTCGCACGAATTCCACAACAGAATGGCGTGGTTGAACGAAGAAATCGCACGCTAGTGGAGGCCGCAAAAACTATGCTCACTGCATCTGGAGTACCCACTTCTTTCTGGGCAGAAGCAATCTCTACCGCATGCTTCACTCAAAATCGTTCCTTGATAGTGAAAAGACACACAAAGACACCTTACCACTTAATCAACCAAAGGAAGCCGAACATAAAGTTCTTCCATGTGTTTGGGTGCAGATGCTTTGTCTTGAACGACAGAGAGCACCTTGGGAAATTTGATCGAAAAGCAGATGAAGGAAAGTTTATTGGATATTATGCCACATCTAAAGCCTACAGAGTTTATGTTCTGAGGGCAAGGACGATAGTGGAAAGAATCAATGTTTCTTTTGATGATTCATTTCAAAAGACTTCTGAACAAATCAGTTCAGAACTCGGGCTTAACAATCAAGCCTCTGGTGTCTCAATACCTCGAGAAGTAGAACTAAATCTGTTGTTCGAAGATGTGTTCAATGACGATAATGATCCCTCTGCGAATGGTCACAGAGCTTCTGGAGAGCAAACCTCTGTGGACCAAGTACCTCAAGGTATATCTCTAACTGGTCCTTCTAATACTTCACCCTCTTCTACTACATGTGTAGGTACAACAATCGAGGGGAAGCAAGCAGAGGATACGATTAACAAGGACTACATGACAGATCAAGAAAATCCTACTCCTGTGACCACAGAGGATTCAACACCAAAGAAAAATGAGGACTCTACCTCAACATCGACAGAGGTATCAATACCAACTCTTATAGACATACCAACTCAAGCTGAAACTTCAACTCCAGCCACAAGTGCAAATGAAGTACCTTCAATGACAGAGGATGTACATGAACCATCGTGCATACCCATAGAAGTTCAACTTGATGCAACTAATGCCCATCTTCCCAGAATGACAAATTGGACGAAAAGTCATCCCCAGAGCCAAATCATTTGCAGTCCTTCTGACAAAGTGAAAACTCGATCAACCACTGCTAATTTTTGTTTCTTTACAAATTTTATCAGTATGATCGAACAAAAAAAAGTTTCTGAGGCCCTGGATGATCCAAATTGGGTGGATGCTATGCAAGAAGAGATTCTCCAATTTGAGCGCAATAAAGTATGGTCCCATGTACCTCTACCAAAGGGAAAACGGCAATAGGGACCAAATGGGTGTTTAGGAATAAGAAGGACGAGGATGGGGTGGTCATTAGAAACAAGGAAAGATTGGTGGTCAAGGGATACTGCCAAGAAGAAGGAATTGACTACGAGGAAACCTTTTCCCATGTCGCACGGTTGGAAGCCATAAGGATATTTTTGGCCTTCTCAGGCCACAGAGGTTTTAAGGTGTACCAGATAGATGTCAAGTCTGCCTTACTCAACGGCCAAATCCAAGAAGAAGTTTACGTTCAACAAGCACAAGGATTTGAGAGTTCAAAATATCAAAATCATGTATACCATCTGGACAAGGCCCTCTATGGACTCAAATAGGCCCCCAGAGCTTGTATGAACGACTCTCAACTTTCCTTCTTGTCAATCATTTCGAAAGAGGTACCACTGACACTACTTTGTTTTATAAGAGGAAAGGATGTGAGATTTTACTTGTACAAATATATGTGGATGACATCATATTTGGTTCTACAAATGAGAAATATTGCACAAAGTTTGAAAAACTCAAGAAGAGTGAGTTTGAAATGAGCATGATGGGAGAATTAAATTTCTTCCTCGGGCTTCAAGTCAAACAATCAACAGAGGATATCTTCATAAATCAATCCAAATATGTCTCTAACATTCTTTCAAATTTTAAACTCTCTGACTCTTCTGCAATGAAGACCCCATGGCCACTGGATCTAAGTTACACTCAGATCCAGAGGGTAAATCTGTCGAGTGCAAGCTCTAAAGAGGTATGATTGGGTCTCTTTTATGCTTAACTGCAAGTAGACCAGATATCATGTATACCACATGTCTCTGTGCAAGATATCATGCAAATCCTAAGGAATCCCACCTTTATGCTGTAAAGGGGATCTTTAGATACCTCAAAGGAACCAAAAATCTTAGTATCTGGTATCCAAAGAACTATGGCTTTGATCTAACGGCTTACACAGATTTAGATTATGGAGGATGCAAATTAGACAGAAAAAGTACCTCTGGGAGTTGTCAATTCTTAGGTGCTAAATTAGTAAGCTGGACTTCAAAGAAACAAAATTGTGTGTCTACTTCTATGGTAGAAGCTGAATACGTTGCTGCTGCTAGCTGTTGTTCATAAGTTCTGTGGATGAGAACTCAGCTCAGAGCTATGATCTAAGTATCGAGAAGATACACATCCTCTGTGACTCCAAAAGTGCCAGAGCCATCTATGCCAATCCAGTACAGCATTAAAAAACAAAGCATATTGATATAAGGTACCACTTTCTGAAGCATCATGTCGAGCAAGGTACGATCGAAATATATTTTTTGCCCACAGAGTATCAACTTGCTGACCTATTCACCAAGCTTTAGATGAGAAGAGATTCTTATTTTTGGTTGGCAAGTTGGGTATGTTGAACATGGGTTGACCCAAAGAAACTCTGTAAGTGTATATAGAGTCTATCTTGTATATATGTAAATACTCTTATCTTTAAGTATGTAAAATCTTTCTTTTCAAGTTTCATGATCCACAGAGCTTCTGTGACATTGCACAGAGCCTCTGACCCATGTCACAGAATCTCTCGAATGGTTGATCTATGTCTTGTGCCTTACTTATCTTATCTGACCCAAGCATAGATCAAGGGGGAGCAGAGGAAAGCCTAAGTATGTGCCACAGAAGTTAATCATCCAAGGGGGAGCAACATAAGCTATCTGTTCGAGCAAATTCTGAAGAAGCTGACCATGTAGAATGAAGTGAACTATTCTTGGTAAGCACACCGCATAAATCAATTTTTCAAAACACTTTTCTCGGACACAACTTTTCAAATATGTCCCAAAATACATGTTTAAACAATTCAAAACTTTGAATGGTCAGAAACTTTTGAGATCTTTCCATAAATAGAAATTTTCGGTCAAAGAGCCTCTGTGCCAATAAGTCTTCGCGACTACTGATTTCTCCGTGGAAACTCTCTTGATCATCTCAATGATTTTCAAACGATTTAGGTAACGAAAAAGGTACAATCTTGTGCGAGTTAAGGCATACCCCATGCCATAGAAGCTCATTCCACCACACAGCTTCTGTGATTCTTAACAGCTGTGTGTTTTGAATGTATTATGGGGTACGGGTTCTTTTGAAAGTCACGGGCATTTGGTTTTAGCAAACGCCACGTGCGTGGAGATAGTGGGAGGCGCACGTCCCTTCATCGTGCACCGCCCAATATGACATGGCATCATATGATTGGAGGTGTACCATACCGTCGTCTCCTGAAATGTTTCTCAATGGAAAACACTTAAGTGTGGACTTCAAAATTTATGTAAATAATTTTTTACCGCTTAAATCTTATCTTTTCACCCCTACATAAAAACCAAATCTACCCTTCACTTTAACCTTTTCACATCTTCATCTCTCTCAAGAACTCCGACGACCTGCAACTTTTGTGCAAATATCCTCAAGAACTTCATCTTTCTCTTAAAGAATACCTTCAAAGAATCAACAATGGCTTCCAATGCTTCACCTGCTCATTCCCAAAATTCCCCAAACCCCATTCAGCCAAGAAACCCAGATAAACATCACTCTGACAATGAAGAGTCTGTTCATCATCTTCCTTCAACCAACCTGCAAAGTTTCATCAACCATGAGTGGTACGGAAACACTCTTCCTTTAAAACCCAATAATCATTTTGTGATTCTGAACACTGAAAACTTCGGTCAAGGACAGGCCATTCTGATCAACTTGTAACAAAACCATCCCCTGAACAAGATCCTAACCCAAAACGTCAAAAACATCCCAAGCGGATATGTAAACCAGTTCTGGCAGAGCTGTAGGTTTGACGAAAGAGATAAAATATGTGGTAGGATACATGTTGAGCCCTGATAACTCACAGACTTTAACCATTGGGATCAACAGAGCTATGATCTCCCAGGAATTCGAAATCCCCACCAGAAGCCTTCTGTGGATAAAAAGATATGCAGAAGAGCCCACATACCAAGACGTAGTGAACTTTGTCATGATGTTAGGCTACAATGAGCCTCTGACAAAAAGGAATAATTTCAGAAGGAACCGCCTACCCCCTCTGTGGAACACTCTATTTAGTATCCTTAACCATTGCCTCAGGTGAAAGGCAGGGAGTCTCGATCAGAGTTCTCATCAAATTTTGGCTATCATATACAGGGTGTACTATGATCTGCCCCTAGATTTTGCCCGTTGAGTCCTACAAGAAATAGTTTCTGCAGTGAAGAAGAAGAAGGGAATACAGACTGTAGGAAATTCTCTGACAGCACTTTAGTTTCAGAGGATCATAGGAATAATTCTCGAGCCTATTCTGAAGAAGAAGTGTAAAGACCGTGTCCCGGTATGTTTTTTTAAATCCTTAATGTATTTTTTTTTTTTTAAAAGCGAGTCTCTCTAACGGAAGTTGTCAAAGGGACCTCGAATGTTATGTGTGGCAAACCTCACTCCCTTTTTACAATGTTATGGAAACTTAGGGACCAAAAGTGTCAAAGGGTTAGTGTCTAGGGTCAAAGGTGGCCAATGGGTTTTGTGCATGTGAACGGCCAAGGAAGGGGGACCGACCCCCCCCCCCTCTTCCTCTTCACGTTGGTTTCCATGCAGCACCAACAAACATCCTTCTTGTCTTGGTTTGTTTCATTTCACGTTTTCAATTGCCGAGAAGGAATCGTGAGTGTGAGAGCCGAGAGAGATAGAAAGTGAGGGTGTTAGGGAGAGATCGTGAGAGAGAGAAGTCACCGGAGGAACGCCGCCACGGTCGCCGGAAAACCACCGCTGTCAACGTCCTTCGCCGGAGAGGTCGGGAAGAAGGGAGTGCAGGCACGGTTGCGAGTCGTCGTTGTAAGGTATGGCTCTCGTTACGTTTTTTGTTTTCGTTTTTGGTTTCCGGCGAAAGGGCAGCGGCAGCGCCGCCGCCACTGTGGTGGCTGGGTGTCGGGTGGTGGTGGTGGTGGTGTGAGTAATATATGTGCATGCGGTAAGGTGATCGAGAGAGTAGGGAGTTCGCGGTGGTTTGCGGCTCGTTTTAGTTGTTTTGTCGAAGGACCGCCACCGGCGACCACCACTGCCGGAGGTGGCAGTGGGTGGTGCGTGGCTGTGTCCTGTAAATGCCCGTAGAGCCCTTTAAGTCGTGACTTAATCGATTAAGCCGATTCGATAAAACCGTCGTTTTCTTTATAATCGTCATTTCATGTGAATAATTGTTCAGTCACTGTTTTTGCGACGGCCATAACTTTCCCGTCATAACTCCGATTGAGCCGAAATTGGTACCCACGGTTCCAGTACGGGGTCGGTCACGTTTTCCGTGTTTTAGCGGAAAACTGGTTCAGCCTCTAGCTAGGTGAAAAAGTGGTCGCAAGTTTGGTGATTTGTCATTTTATGTGAATGTCGATTTTCTGCCGCTGTTTCGTCGTGGCCGTAACTTTTTACTCGTAGCTCGGATTGAAATGAAATCGGTGGCCGAAGTTCACTAATCGAGTCAGGAAAGTTTTTCGTGTTTTGCCGAAAGTCTGTTTAGGCCTGTAGCTGGGCCGTATGGGGCTGTTTATACAACCTGCTCTGAAAAACTCCCAGCTTTCTGTCCCTGTTTTGTTTTACGCATAACTTTTGCTTGGAATGTCGGTTTGGGATGGGACTGGTGCCAAAGGTTTCGTTTCGGAGTCTATTAAGTTTCCTCTGTTTTGCGGAAAGACCAATTCGGACCATAGCTAGGGCGAAATTGCCATGTTGTACTGAAAGGTCCGGGTGTTCGCTGCTCTGCGAATCATTGTCGTAAAATCTATAGTAAATTATAGAAAAATCGTTAAGACGCGTGCGATACGTCCCTGAAATCGTAAGACTTAGAACTTCGTAATTATGAATTTTAATTCCTGTATTTATCAGTTTTAAGGGGGTAAAACAGGTCCCGAACAGACCCGTAACTTTTAATAAAAAGCTGGAATATTTAGTTTTTTGGAAGCTAGTAAACGTGTTATGGGTCGGGACTTTCCTTTGACTTCTTATACGTATTTAGGTGGGAGAAAGTGAAGAAGATTGCCGGGTTGGTGTTGCGTTTCGTGAGCACGTTGCTTAGCCTTGAGGTGAGTTCTCTCACCGCGTAGTTAGGAATTTCATGTATGTCGTTATTTTGTGTTACGTGTGATACGTGTATTTATGTGCTTACGTGAACTAGATGGGATGTGATAACTGGTTGTGATTTATTAGATTCGTATGTGGAATATATATATATATGCATGTGTACACCTCGGTGGGACTGAGGGGCTCGGTGGGACCGAGGGCTTGGTGGGACTAAGCTAGTACAACAATTTTTACTCGGTGGGACCGAGGGCTTGGTGGGACTAAGCTAGTACAACAATTTTTACTCGGTGGGACTGAGCTTGTTTTAATGTATTTTGTGTACTCGGTGGGACCGAGGTTCGTGCTCATTTAATAATCATTATGTGGTTTGATATTCGTGGTAATGGTGATGTTGCCTACTTGCGAGTAGGGGCGATATGCATGGGGTTGCTACCTACGTGCGTGATTAATTCACTAAGCGTTTAGCTTACCCTTTCCCAATGCGTTGTTATTTCAGGTGCGGGCGGCAGTCGGGCGTGACCGTACACACATGGAGCGCGGAGTGTCAAATATTATTAAACTTTCACTTTTGAACCCTTGAATTTAGTTATGAAATTTTCCGCTGCATAAACTTTGTTGATGGTTTGAAGTAACGACGTTAATTTTATTTAAGACGTGAATTATTAAATCATGGTTATTTTATAATGAATTGTATGTTTTAAAAATTTTAAATTTCCTTGTAATTTTTGGGACGTTACAACTTGGTATCAGAGCACGGCTTGAGTGAATCAAACACATCTCGGTGTGTTTGGTCTCAAGTTGCGGCTAAGAGATCTTTAAATTCTTTTATCAAAATCTTTGTTTTAAATGAAAAGAGAAAACCCGTTTGGGAACGGTGATCGTGGGCGCAGTGTGTACAGTCAGCCGACGCCAGCTGGGAAGGTAAGGAACTTAGTGTATCTATTGCTTTTCAGGTATAATGTATGCATGCTAGATTGCTTATGTGAACTGTATGGTACCGTATGCTGGTTTATCGCTTATAGGAACTCATGCTAGCTTTGATAGGTTGTTAAGCGAATGCACTCTAGGTTGTATGCAGTAGGAACTGAATAGCCTTAGAATATTAGATTTAGTTCTATTGCGCAGCTCTTGTTTGAGTCCAGCCGTTCTAGGATAGAATCTCTTATTCGAACGTCTATCTGGTTTTACACTGTATACGACCGTGCATTCACGAGGCGACTCGTCAGGGTTAGTGGGGTTTCCGTGTTAGCAAGGGATAGTGGGTGATATGACCTTTCTAGGGAGTTAGGAGAGGTGTTTGTACGGGCTGGATTGACTGTATGTGTTTATTTGTGGTAATCAACTACTTGAATGTCCCGGGACAGGACTCGAAACGAGTAAGGATAGGTGTGAAGGGTAGTTGTAGAGCTCCTACTATCTGAAGCACAGGATCCATGCTCGAGTCGGGGAGAGTCACGAGGAAGTCAAGGAGTGGAGTATGAGCGTGGTAGGGTGAGTTATATGTGCTTATATATCTCTGAAATTTCTCTTTCTAGAATGGTCAATACTAGAAGGAACAACGCGGCGGAGTCACGAGCCGAGACAGGGATTACTGAGGAGCGTATTAGGGAACTGATTGCTACTGAGGTTTCCCACGCGATCGGGGAGGCGATCCCCGAGATCATCACCGCTATTCGAGAGGAGGTGGTGATCCTACTGGAAGAGCGTATTGCAGCTATCCCACTGCCTGTGGAGGGTCATCCCCGTAACCGAGAGTTCCAGTACCGGGATCTCTCCGCCTGTTCCCCGCCAGAGTTTAAGGGAGACCTGGATCCGATTACCAGTATGCGATGGGTATCTGACATGGAGTTCGCATTTTTGACCAGTGGCTGCCCGGACAACCTAAAGGTCCGTTTTGCAGTGAATCTACTCCGTGATGGCGCGAAGGATTCGTGCGCCACGGCATTGACGCCTGCTGAGCGCACTACTTTGACTTGGGACGAGTTTGTCACTCATTTCCGTGCGGAGTATGTACCGCCAGTAGAGATGGAGCGAATCGCTAAAGAATTCCTAGAGCTCACCCAGACAACAGAGACGGTAAAGGAGATGAACAGGAAATTTACCGAGATGGCATTATTCTGTCCTCAGTATGCCGCCTCGGAAGAGATGAAGATGTCAAGGTATAAAGATATGCTACGCACGGAGATCCGAGAATTTGTTAGCATGGCACAGTACTCTCCATTATCCGCCATGATGGACGCCGCTCGAAGGAGGGAGCTTGAGCTGGAGACCCAAGCTAAGAAGCAGAAGGCGGCACAGCCAGTGACGCCTATCTCGGCAGTGCCGAAAAGGGTGAGGTTCACAGATACGCGCGCGGGTTCTGGGAGTGGCGGGTTTAAGTCCCGAGATACCGGAGTGAGGAGAGTTGAGGGGTGTTTTAAGTGTGGCCAACCCGGTCACCTCAGCCGGGATTGTAAGGTTCCGTTAGTGGTTTGCTTCAACTGTAATCAGACGGGCCATGTAAGGGCCAACTGTCCTAGAGCAGGGGTAGCTATTGGGGGTGGAGCACAGAGGGCGCCTGGGAATGCCCCATTACGCATCACTGATGGTCGAACTGGTCAACCGGGAGCGGGAGCGGCACGAGGAAGAGTTCATCAGTTGACGGTGGATGAGGCGCAAGCGACGCCTAAAGTGGTTACAGGTATATCCCTTTTGCTTCTTTCTTCTTGCTTTTCCGTTCCATGTCATATATTTATTTGTGGTTCAGTTATACGTTAGGAACATTCCTAGTTAACTCGGTGCCTGCGGTTGTGATGTTTGATAGCGGGGCTACTCACTCTTTTGTGTCTCGCACTTTTAGCGAGGGTTTAGGCCGAGTTGTAGGACGATTGAGTCATCCTCTTGTTGTCGAGGTGGCTGATGTTAGGACCTTGACGGTCACGGACGTGTTTCGCGGGTGTACCCTAGAGATCTCAGGAGTGCGGTTTCCCATTGACCTGGTCCCGATTGCTATGCGGGAACTTTGTGTGATTGTGGACATGGACTGAATGGATAAGTTTGACGCGGAGATTGTTTGTCGTCACAAACAAGTGCGAGTTCGAACCCCAAGCGGGGGAGAACTGTTAGTTACGGGAGATTCGTCTAGGCAGTCTACGGCCATATGTTCCGCTGCGAGAGCTCGGAGGTACCTTCAGCATAGTGGGCAAGGATTTTTAGCATACGTGTTAGACACGAGGGTTGGGGAAGCGAAGATGTCTGCGGAAGACGTACCTGTGGTATGGGAGTTCACCGACGTGTTTCCCGAGGAATTGCCGGGGATATCTCCCGAACGACAGGTAGAGTTTCGGATCGATCTGATCCCGGGTGCAGCTCCGGTAGCCAAGGCACCCTACCGCCTGGCTCCACCGGAAATGAAAGTGTTGTACGCCCAGCTGCAAGAACTACTCGAGAAGGAGTTCATAAGTCCAAGTTCTTGATTCGCCCGGGAGCTACAAAGATGTACAGAGAATTGTGTGGAGGTTACTGGTGGCCCGACATGAAGCGGGATGTAGCTAGATGTGTGGAGGTATGTATGACCTGCCGGAAGGTCAAAGCGGAACATCAACGGCCTCATGGGAAATTGCAACCGTTGGAGGTCCCGGTTTGGAAATGGGAAGAGATTACCATGGACTTCATAACGAAACTCCCGAGGACTCCCCGTGGGAATGATGCCATTTGGGCGATTGTTGACCGTCTGACCAAGAGTGCTCACTTCTTGGCCATCAGGGAGAGCTCCTCGGCGGAGAAGCTCGCGGAGGTGTTTGTGCGTGAGATAGTGGCCAGGCACGGGGTGCCAGTTTCGATTGTCTCCGACAGGGATACTCGTTTTACCTCTCGGTTTTGGGAGAAGTTCCAGTCGGAGATGGGTACACGGTTACACTTTAGCACGACCTTTCATCCACAGACGGACGGGCAGAGCGAGCGAACCATTCAGACCCTCGAGGATATGCTTCGGGCTTGTGTCATCGATTTTGGAGGTAGTTGGGATCAGTACTTACCCTTGGCGGAATTTTCCTACAACAACAGCTACCACTCTAGTATTGGCATGCCGCCATACGAGTTGTTGTACAGTAGGAAATGCAGGACGCCCGTTTGTTGGGGCGAGGTTGGGCATCGGGTATTAGGGAGTACTGACATAGTGTTGAAGACGACCGAGACAATTCAGATGGTGCGGGATCGTTTGGTTACTGCACAGAGTCGGCAGAAGAGCTACGCCGACAAAAGGCGATCCGACTTGGAGTTTCAGGTGGGTGATTATGTATTGTTGAAGGTTTCACCCTGGAAATGGGTGATCCGGTTTCGTAAGCGGGGGAAGCTAGGGCCTCGTTATATTGGTCCTTACCAGATCATCGCCCGCGTGGGGAAAGTGGCTTACCGGTTGGAGCTACCGGAGGAAATGAACCTGATTCACAACACTTTCCACGTTTCGCAATTGCGGAAGTGTGTGATGGATGAGTCTGCAGTAGTACCGCTCGAAGATATTCAGATCGACGAGCGGCTTAATTACGTGGAAAAGCCAGTTGTTATTCTTGACAGGAGGATGAGAACCTCGCGGAACAAGGTTGTGAGTTTGGTGAAGGTTCAATGGAGACACCGAAAGGGTTCCGAGTGGACTTGGGAACCTGAAGCGGAGATGCGGGAGAATTATCCGGAGCTGTTTGCGGGTGTAGACTTCGGGGACGAAGTCTAATTCAAGCGGGGGAGAGTTGTAAAGCCCGTGTCCCGGTATGTTTTTTTTTAAATCCTTAATGTACTTTTAAAAAAAAACGAGTCTCTCTAACGGAAGTTGTCAAAGGGACCTCGAATGTTATGTGTGGCAAACCTCACTCCCTTTTTACAATGTTATGGAAACTTAGGGACCAAAAGTGTCAAAGGGTTAGTGTCTAGGGGTCAAAGGTGGCCAATGGGTTTTGTGCATGTGAACGGCCAAGGAAGGGGGACCGACCCCCCCCCCCTCTTCCTCTTCACGTCGGTTTCCATGCAGCACCAACAAACATCCTTCTTGTCTTGGTTTGTTTCATTTCACGTTTTCAATTGCCGAGAAGGAATCGTGAGTGTGAGAGCCGAGAGAGATAGAAAGTGAGGGTGTTAGGGAGAGATCGTGAGAGAGAGAATTCACCGGAGGAACGCCGCCACGGTCGCCGGAAAACCACCGCTGTCAACGTCCTTCGCCGGAGAGGTCGGGAAGAAGGGAGTGCAGGCACGGTTGCGAGTCGTCGTTGTAAGGTATGGCTCTCGTTACGTTTTCTGTTTTCATTTTTGGTTTCCGTCGAAAGGGCAGCGGCAGCGCCGCCGCCGTGCGCCGCCACTGTGGTGGCTGGGTGTCGGGTGGTGGTGGTGGTGGTGTGAGTAATATATGTGCATGCGGTAAGGTGATCGAGAGAGTAGGGAGTTCGCGGTGGTTTGCGGCTCGTTTTAGTTGTTTTGTCGAAGGACCGCCGCCGGCCGCCACCGGCGACCACCACTGCCGGAGGTGGCAGTGGGTGGTGCGTGGCTGTGTCCTGTTAATGCCCGTAGAGCCCTTTAAGTCGTGACTTAATCGATTAAGCCGATTCGATAAAACCGTCGTTTTCTTTATAATCGTCATTTCATGTGAATAATTGTTCAGTCACTGTTTTTGCGACGGCCATAACTTTCCCGTCATAACTCCGATTGCGCCGAAATTGGTACCCACGGTTCCAGTACGGGGTCGGTCATGTTTTCCGTGTTTTAGCGGAAAACTGGTTCAGCCTCTAGCTAGGTGAAAAAGTGGTCGCAAGTTTGGTGATTTGTCATTTTATGTGAATGTCGATTTTCTGCCGCTGTTTCGTCGTGGCCGTAACTTTTTACTCGTAGCTCGGATTGAAATGAAATCGGTGGCCGAAGTTCACTAATCGAGTCAGGAAAGTTTTTCGTGTTTTGCTGAAAGTCTGTTTAGGCCTGTAGCTGGGCCGTATGGGGCTGTTTATACAGCCTGGTCTGAAAAACTCCCAGCTTTCTGTCCCTGTTTTGTTTTACGCATAACTTTTGCTTGGAATGTCGGTTTGGGATGGGACTGGTGCCAAACGTTTCGTTTCGGAGTCTATTAAGTTTCCTCTGTTTTGCGGAAAGACCAATTCGGACCATAGCTAGGGCGAAATTGCCATGTTGTACTGAAAGGTCCGGGTGTTCGCTGCTCTGCGAATCATTGTCGTAAAATCTATAGTAAATTATAGAAAAATCGTTAGGACGCGTGCGATACGTCCCTGAAATCGTAAGACTTAGAACTTCGTAATTATGAATTTTAATTCCTGTATTTATCAGTTTTAAGGGGGTAAAACAGGTCCCGAACAGACCCGTAACTTTTAATAAAAAGCTGGAATATTTAGTTTTTTGGAAGCTAGTAAACGTGTTATGGGTCGGGACTTTCCTTTGACTTCTTATACGTATTTAGGTGGGAGAAAGTGAAGAAGATTGCCGGGTTGGTGTTGCGTTTCGTGAGCACGTTGCTTAGCCTTGAGGTGAGTTCTCTAACCTCGTAGTTAGGAATTTCATGTATGTCGTTATTTTGTGTTACGTGTGATACGTGTATTTATGTGCTTACGTGAACTAGATGGGATGTGATAATTGGTTGTGATTTATTAGATTCGTATGTGGAATATATATATGCATGTGTACACCTCGGTGGGACTGAGGGGCTCGGTGGGACCGAGGGCTTGGTGGGACTAAGCTAGTACAACAATTTTTACTCGGTGGGACCGAGGGCTCGGTGGGACTGAGCTTGTTTTAATGTATTTTGTGTACTCGGTGGGACCGAGGTTCGTGCTCATTTAATAATCATTATGTGGTTTGATATTCGTGGTAATGGTGATGTTGCCTACTTGCGAGTAGGGGCGATATGCGTGGGGTTGCTACCTACGTGCGTGATTGAATTTACTAAGCGTTTAGCTTACCCTTTCCCAATGCGTTGTTATTTCAGGTGCGGGCGGCAGTCGGGCGTGACCGTACACACATGGAGCGCGGAGTGTCAAATATTATTAAACTTTCACTTTTGAACCCTTGAATTTAGTTATGAAATTTTCCGCTGCATAAACTTTGTTGATGGTTTGAAGTAACGACGTTAATTTTATTTAAGACGTGAATTATTAAATCATGGTTATTTTATAATGAATTGTATGTTTTAAAAATTTTAAATTTCCTTGTAATTTTTGGGACGTTACAAGAAGGATGGAGCCTGGAGGGCCAAGTGGTGAAGACCTACCCACTACAGAGGATGACCCCTACAAACCATGCTAGTAGATATGCCCACTGCAGACCTTTGAGTGAGAAGATGTTTTCCTATGTTAGTGATATGGAGCTTCTGAGGGAGTACAAGCGTGTATTCAGGACTCCCAAACCGAGTCCTGCTACCCCACCACGCCTAGGAGTGCCAATAGGAACCCCTATGGTCTAGAGAATGAGTGAGGCCGAGTGGAGTAAGGCCTTAGAGAAGTATATGATGAGAGTTGAGGGAGGAAAAGGAAAAAGAACGACAGATGAGGCAACCTCTGCGGCAAACAATGAAAGACTCCAAGCCACAGAACCACCATCACCCCCCAAGAAGAAATCTAAGAAAAGGAAAGCCAAGACACGCAAAGCACCAGAAGAACAAATCTTGGGAGAAACCCCCGAAACCCAAGTCCCAGAGACAACCACTCCCCAAACCACAAAAGCCGATACCTCTACACCCTCCCCTCCTAAAGAAAAGAAAAAAAGAGAGGAAGAGTAAGCCAACAATAGATGGTGCACCTAAGCCAAAACGAATGAAGGCAAAGTAGCCCAAATCCCTCTGCAGACCATCGCAAAGGGTGACGAAAAAATCCAAGAGGAAGAGATCAGAGCCCCCACCCCTCTTCACAGAGACAAATGTGCCTGAAACCTCTACAAACCCACAAACCGAAGAAGAACCACAAGTGTCCTTTGGGAATTTTCTTTAAACTGCAGGACTCAATGAGTCATTGGGCACCTCTATATGGACTGAACGAACAAACACAATGGACTTTCAGGTAGCAGACTTTGATTCGGATCTTGAAGAAGCAGAGGGGGAGGTAGTTGCTACAGAGGATAAAAAGAATATAGGAGAAGTGTCCATAGGAAAAGAAACGGAGAAGGAGAATGAGCAAAAAGATGCCGAAGGCACATATCCCCAACTACCCCCTGTGCAACCCACATATCTATCCTCGTCAGTCTAGTAGCAGAAGAGGATATTGAAACAGAGTCGCACAGCTCGAACCCCCCTGAAACCATCCGCCAGAAGAGCCTTTTTCTTCTTTTGTGCCAATCATTAGCCAGGAATCCCCTTTATAGGTTGTGTCCTCTCCAAATGACTGAAATCTTTCTAGTGATCTATTGCCCTAGATCACAGCTGAAATCTCTACATAGGCATCCATTGCCTCTCCCACTCATGAAATAGGGAACCCAGTCCTTCAGAGGGACTTATAGTGCACACAGACGATAGGACTCTAGACAAGTCTCAAAGTCAACTCAGAATCCCCTCTGTGCCCAACTCTGTATTGGCCTTCACATCGCTGAACTTCAACTTCCAACACCACAGAGCTCTGCCGCCATCCCAACCGAAACTCAGAATGCAATCAACGCATTATCTACAGAACTCTAAGCTATCAGGGACATCGCAGAGGCCCTCTGTAACAACCCAAAATTCTAGTGAGTTTTAAAGTTGGTGGTCAAAGTGAAATAAATGGAAGTTAACTTGAGGGACTAGATTGTCAATTTATGAAGTGTATATATAGACTCCAATCCCTAGGGTAGCCTCCATTTGGCTGAAGTCAGTGTTGTGTGGGAGTGCTCTTGGTGTTGGTGGTTAAGGAAGAAAGAAAGGAAGAAAGGAAGAAGGCTTGAGAAGAAATCAAGAGTGAAAGGAACAATCAAGCTAGAATCTGCAGGTAAAACATCCTAATTCGTTCTTCTGATTAGGGTAGTGCTCCTCCTTCTCTTTGTTATGGATTCTTAAGACTGATGTTACAGATTAATGGATTTTCACCATTTTTCCCTTAAAATGAAGTTTTATGGGTTTTGTCATTTTGAATCGATTTTAAGAGATTAAAGTGGGATTATTTGGGTGTTTGGGGTTGGTGGATGAACCCTTATGGTTACCTAATCAAGCAAATGGCTAAAATCGGGTTAGAAATCATTTTTAAGAAATTTATTTTCGGACAGCAGTCGTATCCGGACACCTTCAGTTCTTGATGATATGGTGATTTCCGGATACGGATGCTAGTGTCCGGGTAGAACTCCATGGTGGTTTCTGGGTGGGGGTTTCTCCGGACTAGTATGTTATCCGGACTAGTATGTTATCCGGACTAGTATGGTATCCGGACTAGTATGGTATCCGGACTAGTATGGTATCCGGACTAGTGTGGTATCCGGACAAGTGTGGTATCCGGACAAGTCAGTACCCGGAAACCAGGTGTTGGACAGTAGGTTGAGCCGTTTTATCTGATGAGGATCTATTGCCCTTAGGTGTTCGATTGGTTTAGCTGGGAAGAGTTTAAGAAGTGCGTTCTACGATAAGCAAAGGTGAGTTCTCTCACTCCTTTTTATGACGTACCATTTTTACTGAATACGGTTTCTTTATCGAGCATGAATTGATTTATAAAGCTTATGCATGCTTCCATGATTTACATGTCTACCCACAACACGAAAGATGTTTTATGTTTTCATGAATATGGTTTCAATGTATGTGTATGCTATGTGGAGTCGGTGGCACGGTGGGGACGGGGTACCTTGGGATCTCTGATCCCTTGGGCATATGGAGGTTAGCTTGTAGGTTGGAATTTGTTTTCTCCTACATGAAGGAACGGGGAGTCCATTTGGATTCCGGCGTAGACGAGAGGGTGTCTGTTAGGCCCCGATCGGAGTAGCTTATGCAGTTCCCTGAACCCCGTGTTTACCCTTGGATGATGTTATGAGAAAGATGTGAAAGTATTTTCTTTATGAAATGATCTTTTTACCGTGATAAATGTCTATGGAGGGAATTCACTAGACCCTTTTGGTCTAACCCTCGCTTTTCAAAAACTAAACCATTTTCAGGTAAGCACGCTATGGGTTCTTCTAGTGAGAGCTAGGAGTGACTCAAGGAGGATTTGGAGACTAGAGCGACTCCAAGTTTTGACTGATAACTATAGATATAGTGCTCGGCTGTGGAATAGAGACTTCCGCTGTAAATGTTGCTTAGTATAGCGAAATGAATGTTTATGAACAAGATAATAATGTAATCTGAATGCTATTTTCTAGATTAATTCTTGTTATGAATTTCGGGATGTTACAAATGGTATCAGAGCCTTAGTTTAAGGGATTTAGGTGACCATTAGGGCCTAAACTTAAACTGTAAGATGAGGAACACAGCCGAGACATAGGATTGCCTCTAGGAACAATCACTATAAATGCGCTTAGGAATAAGGTGCCAAGGACAAACGTGTAAGGTAAGTTTGGGATTACACCTGGCCAGTGTAATCACGAACTTACAGGTACATGTGCGTGCTTACAATACCTTACTTATAGCAAATTTGTTGTGTCACGTCTAGTAAGGATTAACTATCGGTTTCTTTCAGTTTAGCGCTATGGCTGGGAGAGCGTTGAGGAATAGGTCAGCAAGATCCCTGAGGGATAGACCGAGCTCCATTGCTTGGGGAAGTGTCGTGTAAGAGTCATTATGATGTGATGTATGTAGACATCGTAGAGAAGAAATGTTGTGAAGAATGTTATGAGTCGTCTAGAGGTAGCTCTTCGTGGATTCGGAGAGGATGAATGTTTGAGTTTGAGTAAGACTCCAGTTTCGGGAGAGTCCTAGTTATGGAAACCATGGGATAGATCAGTTGGGAGGGTAAGATCGAACATTGTCAAAACCTTGAAAGTATCAATGGAGCCCTGACTTTTTAGTCTAGCTTTTCATTGGCAGGATAAATGGAATAAGATACTCATAGTGAATCGAAAGCGTGTAGAAGTAGAAGGTGAGATAGTCAATCAAAGCAAAAATAGTGTGAAATGGTTGAGTGAGTGAGATGTGGAACGCATGTACATCAAGTTAGTGCTTGACCGAGAGGGCGACCCTTGGGCGAAGCAAGAGTGTCAAGGATAAGTTGCGTGGGTAAAACGGTCGACCTTGCTAGGGTGAGTAGCCTTCAATTGCAAGTAGAGTCTCATGCATAGCTTTCTTAAATATCACATGAAAATTTTCACGATTTAAATTAAATGTGTAAATATCAATTTTGATCAAAAAGAGGTCGGAATATGCAAGCGTATGTTAAAAGAAAAGGTGATTTCATTCACATTGCACAATGAAATTTTGAGCCTAACGATTGCAAATTATTTCACATTTTTCATGATAAGTTAAATTATTACAAAAAGGGCAAGAAGATGTGTGCCAGCAAAACTTTTACAATCAAATGAATTTTAACCGATTGATATCATATAAAAGAGTGTGAGAACCGACTGGTTTACTTGGTGTCAGTAATTTAATTCGAAATGGTGTCGTACGAAAGGATTTTCATTCAACGTATTACTGTCGTGATAACATCGTTCGAAATTGAGTAAGATTAAGGTTCACGGAAAGATGCATGCAAACGATTCTCGAATCGTTGTGCAGGGCGTTGAAGTTATAAGAGTGATGGGGTCATGTGTACCCAAGTGTTTTCCAAACGTTGTTTATTTAAAATGATGAAATATGCGAAAAGATTTATATACTGTATTGTCATGCATGAAGACTATGAACCTACTAGGTCGTAGAATATTACGTTATAAGTTAAGAAGGAGCTCCGAGAGTGGAAAGGTGTTGGACAAGTCAGGGGAGAACGTACGTGGTTGCAGTATATGTGTTCTAGAGGAAAGGTGAACAGTGATAGAATCGGAAGTGGATTATAGTATCGGTTGTATGTGGGTTTGCACCCTCGTTCGGTAACTGGAAGTACGGTTGTTGAGGGACGGATTGGGCCCAGGGGAAGGAGTAGAAGTCATCGAGGTGTTGGTACTAGCAACTCGTTGAGTAGTGTTGAGAGGCAGAAGCGAAATGTCCACGGTGTTGGATATGAGTTTTGAGGTGAGCTTGTAAAATTGATGTTACAGGAGTAAGTTCAGAAAAGAGAGAGGCGTATTATGAGGTGATTATGATATGTTGGTAGGATTAGGTTCCGTAAAGAACCCTTATTAGAGAATAAACTAAGAAAGTAGTTACAGGTTATCTGTTGTGGTAGAAGCCGACAGTTGTGTAAGGTGGTCGAGGCCGAAGTCTTGAACCAAAGGGTTGGAAGTTGATTGAACACCTTGTAGGAGTGTTAAGAAGATGAGAAGTTATTGTTTTAAACAAGCGTTCTATTTGCGAAGTATGGAAGGTTCGTAGAAAGATGAGGTAGGTAGCACGAGCGAAGCGAGTGTGTAGACTTTATCGCTTAGTGAGGGACTGTGTCCAGCTTACGTAAAAGCTCGAATCATAAAGAGCTAGCTAGGATGTTTGTGTTTGAGCTAAGTGTGAACTCGTGAGTCATAGTTCAACAGGTTGGGAGAGAACTAAGTAGCGAGACAGACTCGATTGTAGTATACGGGAGAATATGAAGGAAAGTGTGAATTGTGTACGAATGACCATGAGAGACTTGATCGGTAGTGTGATGATAGGAGTGGTGAATGTACGAATGAATAGTAGCCTCAATTGCCAAGATATCTGTGTCAGCCGACGATGTAGTAAGGCGATGTTAGAAAGATGAAGGATTAGAAGGAAACCCTTATGGGATTTCGGGTAGAGTGTACGTTTTGCAATCTCAGTTGTTAAAGTACGTGGTTTGGAAGTTGGTGTTTATTTTGACTGTTATCGGAATGGAATGACGGGACAGAATTGGGTGATTGCCCAGTTGTGAGACCAAGCTTTGTGGTCATGTATGTTGTTAAGTATATTCTTGAAGGCAGAGTAAGTTTAAAGAAGATGATGAATAGATTAGTCAAGCTGTAGTATAGTAGGTGAGATGAAAATTGTTCCTTGTGCGTGAGGGAATGATCCTAGAAGGAAATAGTTGGAACTTTTGGTTATGTTTAAGGAATGACATGATGATGATTGTGGGTCGGAGTGGTAGTATGATCGTTAGTGATTTGAAACGTCATGATAAAGGTATAAGCCTTTGGATGGTTGATTAAAATTTTATAGATTTGTTAAGTAATGACGTTCATTTGTTATTACAGGGTGTGTTACAATTCTTGGGGAAGTGTTTTTGGGATTAGAACTGAGTGTTAAAGAATTATTTAAGGTAAACCTAAGTAAGAGAGCCGGGATGACGGTATATATGCATCTGTCTGATTTTATGATCATGGTGGTTAATCGAAAGAATTGTGGAACCCGAGTTTCGGGGTGTTCCTGAGTTAATAGATCCGTTTGTAATAGGGAATCCAAGGGGGTGGATTGTTAGAGTGAATAGGGGACGTTACTAAGAAACATACTTTGGGGTCATTGGAAGTTTAAAGAGGATGAGGGTTGTGTTAATCAAAATGTGGTGGGATAGATGTGAAATCCTTAAAGAATGTGAACTGTTGCTCATGTGTGAAAGAAATGTCTGAGAAGGTAAAAGTTGGAGATTAAAGGATGTGTAGTGACGTCGAACACTGGTCTTGTTTCAAGACGGCTTGGTTGAATGCCTTAAGATAAGATCTTGGTGCAACTGTTTGGTTATGTAAGCAATGAGAAAGCGGTATCAACATGTGGAAAGGTCGGGAGAGAGGGGCAAGTAATGTTTGGTGAGCAGTGCTCCACGCTAACGTGGGGAAGGTATAGATAGCATGTCGGAACGAGTGAGTAAATTGGAAGTAGTAAACTTGACAGTATTGCCGAAAGGTACAGTATTGCGTAGATTGTCATTGATAAGTGTGCGAACCGTTGGAAAGAATATTGAGGAAGGAAATTGTGTATGTTTTGTGCAGGGAAGAAGTGGATGAGACAGCTAAATGAGTTAAGTTAGTGACTTTGAGAGAAATGTTTAAACGATTTGGTCGTGCAATGTTTAAGCTAGTGAGAATAGTACGGTGTGACCATGGTTATTCCTCCCAGTTGGGTGAGGGTAACCGGAGTTATGTTTTATGACCGAACGAACGTGGTAATCAGCGAGGATTTGATGTGTTTCAGGATAAGCTTATTTCGAGTAGGTGAACACTTCAAGAAAGGGGAAACGTTATCTGCAGAGACGATTGTTGAGTGGTATAGGGTTGGGAGTGGTGATACGATGAAGGAACTCTGGGTTATGAGTTGTCGAGGTGTACAGGGTTGGTCAGGTGCCAAGCTGTCAAGTGGGTGTTTGTCTCTTGGTAAATGAACCTCGTGTGGTGGCGGAGGATTTAGCCAAGTTCCTTCTTAAAGGAAGTATAGATGCTTGAGAAGCCTTGGTTAATCTTCTGTTGTCTAGACCAACCGAGTAGGAACAGTAGCCTTCGAGTTAGAAGTACCGTAAGAACTGAAGGAAGTGCACACAAGGTTTCTTGTTTCGAATTTAATGAGATGGTTGACTGAGTCAGAAATAGTTTTACCTTGGGGGAAGTGTCAGATTTGGTGTGGGCAAGATACCCGCATCTTTTCCCAATGAGGAATTCCGGGGACGGAATTCTTTTAAGGGGGGAGTGTTGTAACAACCCAAAATTCTAGTGAGTTTTAAAGTTGGTGGTCAAAGTGAAATAAATGGAAGTTAACTTGAGGGACTAGATTGTCAATTTATGAAGTGTATATATAGACTCCAATCCCTAGGGTAGCCTCCATTTGGCTGAAATCAGTGTTGTGTGGGAGTGCTCTTGGTGTTGGTGGCTAAGGAAGAAAGAAAGGAAGAAAGGAAGAAGGCTTGAGAAGAAATCAAGAGTGAAAGGAAGAATCAAGCTAGAATCTGAAGGTAAAACATCATAATTCGTTCTTCTGATTAGGGTAGTGCTCCTCCTTCTCTTTGTTATGGATTCTTAAGACTGATGTTACAGATTAATGGATTTTCACCATTTTTCCCTTAAAATGAAGTTTTATGGGTTTTGTCATTTTGAATCGATTTTAAGAGATTAAAGTGGGATTATTTGGGTGTTTGGGGTTGGTGGATGAACCCTTATGGTTACCTAATCAAGCAAATGGCTAAAATCGGGTTAGAAATCATTTTTAAGAAATTTATTTTCGGACAGCAGTCGTATCCGGACACCTTCAGTTCTTGATGATATGGTGATTTCCGGATACGGATGCTAGTGTCCGGGTAGAACTCCATGGTGGTTTCTGGGTGGGGGTTTATCCGGACTAGTATGTTATCCGGACTAGTATGTTATCCGGACTAGTATGGTATCCGGACTAGTATGGTATCCGGACTAGTATGGTATCCGAACTAGTGTGGTATCCGGACAAGTGTGGTATCCGGACAAGTCAGTACCCGGAAACCAGGTGCTGGACAGTAGGTTGAGCCGTTTTATCTGATGAGGATCTATTGCCCTTAGGTGTTCGATTGGTTTAGCTGGGAAGAGTTTAAGAAGTGCGTTCTACGATAAGCAAAGGTGAGTTCTCTCACTCCTTTTTATGACGTACCATTTTTACTGAATACGGTTTCTTTATCGAGCATGAATTGATTTATAAAGCTTATGCATGCTTCCATGATTTACATGTCCACCCACAACACGAAAGATGTTTTATGTTTTCATGAATATGGTTTCAATGTATGTGTATGCTATGTGGAGTCGGTGGCACGGTGGGGACGGGGTACCTTGGGATCTCTGATCCCTTGGGCATATGGAGGTTAGCTTGTAGGTTGGAATTTGTTTTCTCCTACATGAAGGAACGGGGAGTCCATTTGGATTCCGGCGTAGACGAGAGGGTGTCTGTTAGGCCCCGATCGGAGTAGCTTATGCAGTTCCCTGAACCCCGTGTTTAACCTTGGATGATATTATGAGAAAGATGTGAAAGTATTTTCTTTATGAAATGATCTTTTTACCGTGATAAATGTCTATGGAGGGAATTCACTAGACCCTTTTGGTCTAACCCTCGCTTTTCAAAAACTAAACCATTTTCAGGTAAGCGCGCTATGGGTTCTTCTAGTGAGAGCTAGGAGTGACTCAAGGAGGATTTGGAGACTAGAGCGACTCCAAGTTTTGACTGATAACTATAGATATAGTGCTCGGCTGTGGAATAGAGACTTCCGCTGTAAATGTTGCTTAGTATAGCGAAATGAATGTTTATGAACAAGATAATAATGTAATCTGAATGCTATTTTCTAGATTAATTCTTGTTATGAATTTCGGGATGTTACACCCATTCAACCTCTGCCACCACCTCTTTATCCCTAACCACATAGGATCTACAAAGGGCTCTGAAGAAGGTTCAAGAAACTACAACTAATCAGATGCAAGCCCTCAGACCCACAGACTACATAACCAGGGAGTAGATCACTGATATAGGGCAGAAGGTTTTGGAAGACATCATGGGGTTCATTCGTGCATTTACAACGGCCAATGCCACCTACGTCAAGGAGTTCTTGGCGAGTGTGGGTATGTTAAGATTCAAGTCTGAAGCAGAGGTGGCCTATCTTTTAGGCATATGTGATGATATATGCGACAAACTAGAGACTGTTGGACGAAATCTACCCCGAACAAAGAAACCACCAACTTCGTGCAAGGCAGAAGCTAGTACAGAGTAGAGGCATGATGATCACGAGGACGATGGCACTGGGCCCTCTGATCAACATGAGGGGGAGAACAAGGAGAAAGAAAATACTACAGAGCCATCTTCATCGACCCAACCCTTAACCCTCATTCCATTTACCCAACAATCAAACCAAACTACCCAAGAGCAAACACAAGGAAAGACCACAGATGAGTCATCAACCTCTAAGGAATCAAGCCTTGAGAATGAAGAATATGATTTCCCCTCACTAACTCCAAAACCCACACATCAAACTAAAAACTTACCCTCTCTCATACCCTCAGAAGACCAACCTAGACCCAAAACTCCAAGAGTAGAATCTTTATCCTCAAAACCACCAAAACCACCAAAACCAAGAACTTACCTGAAGACAAAACCTACAGAGGAACAACCACAGAACCAACCACAACAACAACAAACCCCAACTCCAACCCCACAGAGCTTAAAAGACAAAATTGTAGAAGTACCTCCACCCAAGACCAAACCCACAGTAGAAGACAAGGGTAAAGGAAAGGCAACAGAGGACCCAAAACCCAAATCTAAACCTAAACCCCAACCTACAGAAAAGTTGATGAAGAGTGCGTTCGACTCTTTCGTAACCCCTAAGCCCGAAGAAGAGGATTGGGCATATGGAGCGCCTTTATTAGATTTACCACCTCTTGACCCCTCTACAAAGCCTTCTGAAGATAGGGTTGCCCATGTTCTTAAAGATATGAACGCTCTTAGAAAACCTATTCCACCCCATCTTCCAAAGATAGATATGGAAGAGGTTGTCTATAAGTACCTATATAGCCAAGGGATCAACGACCCTCTACCAGAATCTACACTGAAGCCCGACATCATCGTCGAGTTGGCCAACAGATTCTACAGAGATAAGGCATAGAAGGTTGAGGATGTCTACTCGAACTCAAAGATCAAGGATATAATAGGGATTAAGCTTCTGCACACCTAATGCCGCAATTTCTGGTACTGCCAATATTTTGTGCGAAGGGTAGATGGCACAGAGATGAAATTTATAGATGCATGAGTAAGGAATATTCATCCCTTTGACTTGGCAGATCTCTACTCCTGGACAGAAGGAAGGTATAGGCACAGACAAGAGTATAAAAAGGCACACATGACCATCAAGAGCTTCATGCGAGAAAAACTACTATACTTCAGTCTACTCGACTTTCAAGTCGCTCTGGACTTAGGAGTTAAGAAGATCAAGCTCTCTGCACCTGACGATTATTGCCCATCTTCTGTTGATATCCTTCCCAGCACCATAATCAGGAACCCCCGCTTCGGCTATGTATTATTCAATCCCCAAGGCAAGAAAAGACTTTTTGTAGGATACGACTGCCAGAAGTACGCAACCCAAACCGTTCTCACATTCAAAGTGGATCTTCTGAATCGTAGAGGCACCGAGTATGTTAATAATGAAGATGCAGATCAACAGATAGAGAACATCGATGCGACTCTAAGGTTCAGAGACATGTACACTTTTTACTACAAGGAACTAAAGAAGAAGGGTGGATGGGGACGAAGAATTGATGACTTTCCAGATGCCAATATTTAGGCTCTGTGATTTTGTAATTTGCTTATTTATGTTTAAGTCATGTAGTTTTCACTTTCAACTTCTGTAAATGCCTCTGGCATAGCAATTAATGAAATTATCTTTGTTTTACAGAGGTTGAAACTTTCACCTCTTGTTCTTTTAGCCTAAGCACCAACTTAGTTCTGTAAATTTTATTTTTCAATACTTAGGGGGAGATTGTTAGATCCAATAGTTCTTTCTAAGAAGTATTGAAAAATAGGCTAAGTTCAAAAATCGCAGAAAACCTCTGTCGAGAACACCAATACTCTCCGCACATATCAGAGGCCTCTGTCGGTCATTCATCGAGAAGTCGAACCGAACCTGAAGATCAACCTCGGACCACAGAGGCTCTGTGAAACTCCACAGAGCCTCTGTGTGGTCAAACTTCTGAAGACAAAGACTTGTGCATATTTTGAAGATAAATGACCATGTGCCTCTTACGTGCCTCTACTTGTACGAAGATTCTGAAGATCAAATAGTAAAACCACGTTGTTCTACTTTCCAGGTGTCACCTTTTCATGGGTGACAGCCTTTTCATTGTACTATTCATCGTCCCACTACTCCTATATGTAGAGAGCACAATCTGTCATATCAGACACAACACACAATTCACACACACTGAGTTTTTAGAGTAAGAGAATCCTTGAGAGAAAAGACACACAGTAGTGTGTGTTGATGAGTGCGTGGAATACACCTACAGACGTATGCTAATAGAACCAATAAGCAAGTATACTTATACGGAACTATGTCGTCTCTCAAGTAATAAAGTGGTAAAATACCGAATATCGTCCCACAGAGATTGGAGTTAAAATTTCCATTAAAGTATTATGAAAGAAATGATTTCAGAAGATGATTTGGAAGAAAATATGTTTGATTGGTTGGTTGATGATTAACACTGATTCTAATTAACAAGATTAAAAGATAGGCAAGGGTGTAAGACTTGTGGTGATACGTTAAACCAAATTCCAGCAGACTAATGTTGCAGTGATGCTGCAGCATAACAGTGACAAAAACTAGTTTTATTATCTACTTTGAGACACGTTCCTCTCGGACTCTCACCATCCCATGACTCCAGTAGCAGTCAGCAATCTCATCTCTGAGCAGAACCAAAGGTAAAGGAATGATGGAATGGAGTTCTCAAAGTATACGACCAAACAAATTCTCTTTGTTACAAGTTACTCTCTCGATATAACCCCCGTACCTCCAAAGTTTATGTAATCCTAAGTAGCTTATCTCTAAGTCTACTCCATTTTAACCCATTGAGAAAAAGACGACTTATCAAGAATGAATCATATTGGAAAACAAAAGTAACAACTCTCGTTGCAAGTAACTCTCTCGATATTACCCCTTATGTCATCCAAATTGACGTGTTATTCAATGGCCCATCTCTAGGTCCATGACACTTTAACACTATCAAAGTGATCAATTTGTCAAGAGATTGTATTATCTTGATAGAACTTGGGTTGGAATAATAAAATGTCGTTTTTGCCACAAAAATGCCTACTTTTATTTGGTTAACATATCACCCTTTACCTCACACCCAAGCTTTTATGCTTAGCTACTCATCGCAATAAATAAAAGAAAGCAAGTGTAAAAGACTTGGAATGTAAACATGATGCTTGGTAAGTAAATGACTTGGAAATGTAAATGGCTATAACTAAAACGACAAGAAAATAAATTGCAAGTAAGTAAATGACAAGAATGTAAAGCGGAAAGTAAATGCAATAATGTAAAGTACTGAAATGAAGTGCTGAAAATTAAATACGTAAAATAAATGACAATATTGAAGATGAAAAATGGATTTAAAGTAAGTCGTTTAAAACTGTCAGATTAATGCTGCGGAGGTGCTGCAAGCATTCATCTGGGTAGAAGGAGATTTAAAGAAGGAATGAAGAACAATAAGAACAAGAATGTTTCTGAAGATGATTGGAATTAAAGGAGAAAATTGGCACTGATTAAAAATCAGTCCAAGTGGTGTGTCAAATAAATGACCCTAAGCCCTCTATTTATAGTACACATAGAGGGACCAAAAGTGTAACAAGTGACTAAATCCATTAAGTTACAATAACTAAGTTATGCCTAAGAAACTAGAAAGTACACAAAAGACTTAAGTTACAACTAGAGAGTACAATAGCTGGACACTTGGAAGGACCAATGGGCAATGGAATTGCTTTTTTCCACTCCAAATTAATCATCTTCCAATTCCCCCTCTCAAAAACGTCAGATCCATGCTCCAGAGATGCTGCATCATTGCCTGTGATCAAAGAGGATTTGCAAATTGAACCAAAGATTAGCCATTCATCTTAAATAGCACAAGTAAACCACAAACCTTAGCTCCAACCTAATAAAAGAGAAAAGAAGTGAAAATATGACTCAAGTTGGGATTTTAAAGTGCAAAATTCTATAAAAAGACTAAAAAGGAAGTGCGTAAATACTCAAAATTGAGCACTTATCACCACCCCAAACTCAGAACTTTGCTTGTCCCCAAGCAATAAAAAGACAAAAAAGACTCAATTTTGAAAGATTTGCATAAGTATGACATTAAGTGTACATCATGAATTGACATGTCAAAGATGCATAACATAGCCTTTTATAAATCCAAAGTGACCAAATCTCATTCTAATTGTAACCATGAACCATAAGCTAGCATCACATTCTTTTTGTTATGGTAAAAAACATTCCACATCACAAATCACTAATGGCTTCTAAGTGTATGGGTTTCTCTCTTTTGGCATATTTTTTTTCACTTTGCCTTTTCTCACCCCATGTATCAACATTGAAATTTTTTCAATTTTTGTGCTTTTTCTATTGAATACATACACCTGCCCCTATGGGACATTTTTGGTGTTTCAACCACTTTGTCCTGGCATTTTTGATTTTTTTTGTAGAGCTTTGCTCTTGCCATTTTTAGACACCCCCACCCCAAACTAAGAATTTTACAATGTCCTCATTGTATTGGAGGAAAGGATGTTTGTGAATTTGGTTTCAAGTGGCTAAAAATGTGAGAAAAGAGAAAAAAAACTAGATCATTTCTGTGATATGTGCAGAATGTGGACCAAATTGTGTCCCAAGAAATTGTGAGTCTAGTTCTAGCATGTATCACTCCTAGAAATGAGATTGGACTTATGAAATTATTTGGTCTATGGAAGTAAATCAACAATATCAAAACATGATCCCAATGCAATAAAAACAAACCTAAAAATGAAAACACTAATCCCAGACTCAAGAAAGTAAAAAATAAACATAAAATGGAGCTAAAGGGTATGATTAAACCTGCCCTACTCAGATGGAGTAGGTTGTTGGTCTTCATTCTGTTTGGATGCTGCAGCACTGGATCTGACAACACCTTCTGCCACCAACTTCTCATTCTCTTCCCTTAGCTTTGCAATTTTCACCTTCTTAGCTTTCAGCAACCTTCTGAGCTTGGAAACCTTCACCTCAACCTCCGCCTCCTTTCCAGCCCTCTTCTTCTTGCCATCAATCATGGCAGTCATCTGCTCTTTCCAGTCCTCAAGCTTATCCAAAAATTCACTCCTTTGCTGCAAGATGGTGTCGAATAGGGTGTTGTTCCTGGCAAGTAATTCTACCTTAAATTCTTTTACATCCGTTCTGACTTTCTTTTGCCCTTTATCTACCAACTCAGTCTCCATCATCTCTACTCTGTCCATGAACTCATTTCTTTAACCAAGCAACCCCTCCATGTACCTGATGTTTTATGCAAACAAGTCTTGCATTATAGTTATCATATATTGGTTAGCAATGGTCCATCCTAAGTCTTTTATGTGCAATTTCAACATGTCCACCAATCTCTTTTCTTGATGCAAATCTAGGGTAGACGATGTGATGACAGACAATTTGTCTTCTTCTCCTAGAAAAGCATATTTCAGATGAGACGGGAGTTGTTTCAATTCCAAGCCAGGTGGTGGAACTATTAAGGGAGTAAATGACTTTTGTTCATTATTTTCCAGCAGCTTAAATGCTGCAGCATTCAAGGGGACAGTCTCTTCGTTTCTCAAGGTAGAGTCCCTATCATCATCTTCCTCTTCTAAGGTCAACTCTTCCTTACCCTCATCTTCTATCCTACAGGTATGTTTGACTCCATCTTTATGACATAATGACTCAATGGTACCTAAGCTTGAACAGTCTTCCATATCACTAGGGTACTTTAAAGAATTGAAGACGTCAAAGGTGACTTTTTGGTCTTGAAGTCTCATAGTCAACTCTCCTTTCTGGACATCTATCAAAGTTCTTCCGGTGGCTAGGAATGGTCTTCCTAAAAGAATAGGAATGTCCTTGTCAGCCTCAAAGTCTAAAATGATGAAATTTGTCGAAAAGATGAATTTATCTACTTGAACCAAGACATCCTCAATTTTTCCTTTTGGGTAGGCTATGGTCTTGTCTGCTAGGATGAGTGTAACAGTGGTAGGTCTAGCCTCTCCTATACCTAAGATTTTGAAGATTGACAAACGCATAAGATTAACACTGGCACCTAGATCACACAAAGCTTGTCCAACTTCTTTCCCACCTATGGAACAAGGAATAGTAAAACTCCCTGGGTCTTTTTGCTTAGGGGGTATTTTGTTGGAAAACAGAGCACTGCAACCTTCAGTGAGGGCAACAGTCTCATACTCAGTCAACTTCTTTTTCTTACTCAAAATGTCTTTAATGAACTTTGCATAGTTGGGCATCTGCTCAATTGCTTCAATAAGAGGTATGTTGATGTGCAATTGTTTGAAAACATCCAAGAACTTTTTAAATTGCAATTCCTCCATCTCATTCCTCATCCTTTGGGGATAAGGGATGTAAGAGGGAATCGGTTTTACAACAGCTTGGTTTGATGGTTTAGAGCCAGATGGTCCAATATGCTTTTGGTTTTGGTCACAGTGGGTGGACTTGAACTTGTGATCTTAGGGTCTTGGTCTTCTTTTTGACTTGGTGGTTTTGGAATAACCTGAATCTCTGAGGTAGGATTGGCTTTGGACAGTTTTTCAAAATCTGTTTTGGTTAAAGGGCCAAATTCCTTTCCCATAGCTTCAGGCAATTCTTTCCCACTTCTAAGAGTTACAGCTTTCACATGTTCTTTTCCTGGGGCCTTTGGGATTTCTGTGTTACTAGGTAAAGTACCTATGGCCTTGTTGATCTGGTTAAGTGCCAATTGACTGATTTGAGTCTCTAGATTCCTCAAATGTGTGCTATGCTGATTAAAAAGATATTGATTTTGAAGTTGTTGTGCTTGATTTTGAGACTGTTGTTGGGCTATCAAAGCTTGGTTTTGAGAGTGTTGTTGGGTCAAAAGAGCTTGGGTTTTGGTCATAAACCCTTTCATCATTGCTTCCAAAGAAGGTGATGAATCAACTTGTGGAGGTGGTTTGCTTTGAAAAGATGGTTGATTGTTTTGAAAACCTTTGTGATGATTTTGTGAGTTGCTTGCATGTTGTTGTGGTTGAAAATTTGTGGTGCCTTGTTGCTTTGGTGCGGGTGGATTTAAACATAGACTAGTCCAAGAAAAGTTTGGGTGCTGCTTCCAACTGACATTGTAAGTATTGGAGTGGGGATTAGGTCTATTTTGAACATAGTTTACAGACTCAGAATTATGAGGACAATGTTCATAAGAATGTTCCCCACCACAACAGACACATTGCACAGAAAGGACAGGTGCAGGAGGTTTAGTGACAGCTGGCTGTGCTCCTTGACCGGAAGTGATGTTTTTAAGCATATTAGTCATGGAAGCAAGCTGAGTTGTCAATGCAGTGTATGCATCTAACTCATGCATTCCAGCAGTCTTCTTTTTAGTTTGAGTTTGAGCTCTTGGATCAGCCCATTGTCCATTATTTGCAGAAATCTTTTCAAGAATTTCATACCCGGTATTGTAGGTGTTAAAGGTAAAGGCCCCACCTGAAGTCGCATCGAGCATTTGTTTTGCATTGGAATCAAGTCCATTGTAAAACGTCTCGAGTTGAATACAGTAGGGAATGCCATGGTGAGGGCATTTCCTTAACAATTCTTTAAACCTTTCCCAAGCATCAGGAATTGCTTCATCGTCCATTTGTTTAAACATGCAAATTTTGTTTCTGGACTTAGCATTCCGGGTAGGTGGAAAATATTTTCACAAAAACATTTCAGCCATATCACTCCAAGATGGTACAGAACCTGGTGGTAATGAATTAAAACATACTCTTGCCTTATCCCTTTGAGAAAATGGAAATAAAGTCAGCCTTAAGGCTTCGGGAGAAACTCCTGGGATTAGAAAAACATCGGTGATCTCCATAAAAGATTTTAAATGGGAATGAGGATCCTCTGATGGTAATCCGGAAAATTGACCATTGGCTTGCAACATATGAAACATGATGGGTTTTGGTTTAAAATGTAAAGTATCTAATTGTGGCATGACAATCCCAGAATTTAATTGCTCAAAGTTTGGGATTGCATAGTCCATAATTCTTCCATCTTTTGAGTTTGAAAGATCAATGATGTTAAGTGGTTCAACATTACCAATAGATCCATTATCATCTCCATCCTCATTATTATGATTGTGAAGTGGTGGATTTTGTTGAAAAGGTGGATTTTGTTGAAATGGATGAAACGGTGGATTACCAAAAAGTGGTGGATTACCAAAAGTGGTGGATTTTTATGATTATTCACAAAGATTGGCGGAGGCCGAATTGGATTTTCTAAAGGTGGTCTCACGGGATTTTCCAAAGGCGGCCGAACGGGATTTTATAAAGGTGGTGGATTTGGTGGTCTATTTTCAAAACTGGGTGGGGGTCCGTCCATATTGAGAGAGTTTGATGTTCTTTGAATTATTCTTCTTTGATGAAAAGTCCTCTCAATATCCGGATCTAACTCGAAAAGTTCCCCACGTGATATTCTTGGCATACACCACTCTCAGAAAATTTGCAAAATTCCCAACTGTGCTAGAAAAATCAAAACTTTGAATATACTTTTATAGTCTTTTAGCTTACCAATCCCCGGTAACGGTGCCAAAAACTTGATGAGTACGTGGAATACACCTACAGACGTGTGCTAATAGAACCAATAAGCAAGTATACTTATACGGAACTATGTCGTCTCTCAAGTAATAAAGTGGTAAAATACCGAATATCGTCCCACAGAAATTGGAGTTAAAATTGCCATTAAAGTATTATGAAAGAAATTATTTCAGAAGATGATTTGGAAGAAAATATCTTTGATTGGTTGGTTGATGATTAACACTGATTCTAATTAACAAGATTACAAGAGAGGCAAGGGTGTAAGACTTGTGGTGATACGTTAAACCAAATTCCAGCAGACTAATGTTGCAGTGATGCTGCAGCATAACAGTGACAAAAACTAGTTTTATTATCTACTTTGAGATACGTTCCTCTCGGAATCTCACCATCCCATTACTCCAGTAGCAGTCAGCAATCTCATCTCTGCGCAGAACCAAAGGTAAAGGAATGATGGAATGGAGTTCTCAAAGTATACGACGAAACAAATTCTCTTTGTTAAAAGTTACTCTCTCGATATAACCCCCGTACCTCCCAAGTTTGTGTAATCCTAAGTAGCTTATCTCTTAGTCTACTCCATTTTAACCCATTGAGAAAAAGACGACTTCTCAAGAATGAATCATTTTGGAAAACAAAAGTAACAACTCTCGTTGCAAGTAACTCTCTCGATATTACCCCTTATGTCATCCAAATTGACGTGCTATTCAATGGCCCATCTCAAGGTCCATGACACTTTAACACTATCAAAGTGATCAATTTGTCAAGGGATTGTATTATCTTGATAAAACTTGGGTTGGAATAATAAAATGTCGTTTTTGCCACAAAAATGCCTACTTTTATTTGGTTAACATATCACCCTTTGCCTCACACCCAAGCTTTTATGCTTAGCTACTCATGACAATAAATAAAAGAAAGCAAGTGTAAAAGACTTGGAATGTAAACATGATGCTTGGTAAGTAAATGACTTGGAAATGTAAATGGCTATAACTAAAACGACAAGAAAATAAATTGCAAGTAAGTAAATGACAAGAATGTAAAGCGGAAAGTAAATACAATAATGTAAAGTACTGAAATGAAGTGCTGAAAATTAAAGACGTAAAGTAAATGACAATATTGAAGATGAAAAACGGATTTAAAGTAAGCAATTTAAAACTGTCAGATTAATGCTGCGGAGGTGCTGAAAGCATTCATCTGGGTAGAAGGAGATTTAAAGAAGGAATAAAGAACAATAAGAACAAGAATGTTTCTGAAGATGATTGGAATTAAAGGAGAGAATTGGCACTGATTAAAAATCAGTCCAAGTGGTGTGTCAAATAAATGACCCTAAGCCCTCTATTTATAGTACACATAGAGGGACCAAAAGTGTAACAAGTGACTAAATCCATTAAGTTACAATAACTAAGTTATGCCTAAGCAACTAGAAAGTACACAAAAGACTTAAGTTACAACTAGAGAGTACAATAGCTGGACACTTGGAAGGACCAATGGGCAATGGAATTGCTTTTTTCCACTCCAAATTAATCATCTTCCAATTCCCCCTCTCAAAAACGTCAGATCCATGCTCTAGAGATGCTGCATCATTGCTTGTGATCAAAGAGGATTTGCAAATTGAACCAATGATTAGCCATTCATCTTAAATAGCACAAGTAAACCACAAACCTTAGCTCCAACCTAATAAAAGAGAAAAGAAGTGAAAAGATGACTAAAGTTGGGATTTTAAAGTGCAAAATTCTATAAAAATACTAAAAAGGAAGTGCGTAAATACTCAAAATTGAGCACTTATCACGTGTTCTTGGTGTAAAATTCCATTGTTCTTAATGAAAACGAGGATGACTTGTTGAGTATTTTATCATTCTGTTTAGTCTTCTTTGTTTATCTTTGTGTGTGAATCTACCAAATTGTTCAAACCTGTTTATGCATTAAAACGCTTCTGCATACAAATCTTATACTCTGTTTTGCATATTTTCACTTGAACAAATCATTGTTAAGTCAAACTAGGTTCAGCAAAATCCATACGGGAGTTTGCAATCGTTGAAGATTCTGGAATGGAAATGGGACAACGTCGTGATGGATTTTGTGACAAAGCTACCAAAGACGTTGTGGGGTCACGACACTATTTGGGTGATCGTGGATCGGTTGACCAAGAGCGCACACTTTTTGGCAATGCGGGAAACCTTGCCTTTGGACAAGTTAGGCAGACTGTACATCAACGAGATTGTGTCTAGGCATGGTGTGCCTCTATCCATCGTGTCCGATAGAGATAGTCGATTCACTTCCAACTTTTGGGCTAGTTTCCAAAAGGAGTTGGGAACGAAGGTTAAGCTAAGTACGACTTACCATCCCCAAACGGATGGTGAAAGCGAGAGAACGATACAAACTCTTGAAGATATGTTAAGGTGTTGTGTCATCAACTTTGGTGGGAGTTGGGATACTCACCTACCGTTAGTTGAATTTGCGTACAACAACAGCTATCACTCTAGCCTCAAGGCCTCTCCGTTCGAAGCCTTGTATGGCTGAAGGTGTAAGACTCTGGTTTGCTGGCTCAAAGCGGGAGAAAAGCAATACGTCAGGCCGGAGATCATGCAAGAGACTGCGGATAAGGTGAAAGAGATCCGAGAACGTTTGAAGGCGGCCCAAGACCGGCAAAAGAGCTATGCGGACAAGAAGAGTCGACCGGTTGAATTTCAAGTGGGAGACCGAGTTATGATTAATAAGTCCCCTTGGAAGGGAACTATACGGTTCGGAAAACGTGGGAAGCTTGTCCCTCGTTTCCTTGGACCGTTCACCATCTTGGAAAGGATTGGACTTCAAACTTACAAGCTAGATCTACCGTCGGAGATGGACGAAAGTCATCCTACCTTTCACGTATGCTATCTACGTAAGTGTTTGGCCGAAGAGGAACACGTAATTCCATTGGCAGAAATTCGGGTTGATAATGGGAACCGTTGTGTGGAGGAACCGGAGGCAATACTAGAATCCAAGACCAAGAAACTCCGACCCAAGGATGTAACCATGGTAAAGGTTCAATGTAAACATCGTCGTGGTGCCAATGTAACTTGGGAATCCGAGTAGGATATGAAGAAGCGCTACCCAAACTTATTCGGTTAGGACTTGATTTCGGGGATGAAATCCTTTTAAGGTGGGGAGGATTGTAACACCCGTAAAATCCAACCTCGTAATGTGCACTTTTAGACGAAGTTTTATCTCCAATTTGCACCTTTCTACTTTTAATAGTTCCATATATGTCTACCTTTACGTGAATGCATGCATGCGACTTAAACGACTCATTTTACGTTAAGAAAATCGGGCTTTCAGGAGGTGGCGCAATAATGACCGGCGAGAGTGCCCTCGGACACAATCACATGTCCTAGTCGCAGGCCATGTACCACATACGGTACATATGGCGCGGCAGTGACCAGCGAGAGTGCCCTTGGGCACAATCGCGCGTCATAGTCGCCGGGTTGGACGGGGCTGCTGTACAAAAGCCGCGACATTGCACGTGAGAGTGCCATTGTGGCACAGTCGCGTGGCATAGTTGCTCGTGCGCAGCTGCCAGTATAAAATCGGGATTTTCAGCATTTTTACTCCACATTTCATTTCCACTTTGTTCTAGCCGATTTTCTGAAGCTCCAAGTGCGATTTTTACCCCTTTCCTCCCTCTCTATTCATTAAGTCACTTCTAGGTTTAGAATCTCATTTATTGAGAATCCTCACATACTTGGAAGCATTTATTGAAGATTCTACTTAAAAAACTAAGCATCTACAACTTCAAATCATCACCTCCATTTTCTCAACTTCTAGGGTTTCATCCATTTTCTAGGTTTTGGTTCTAAAAACCTAGATTGTGAGTTTTCTAACCTTTCTCAAACTAGATACATGTCATTTACTTGATAATCTACACTCTCTTTGGTTTTATGAAAAACCCCTAATTTTCTAAATAAGGAGTCATTTGACTTATTGGAGGTAAAAGTGGTAATGTTGGTGAAAAATACATTCTTTGTACATTTATGGTGATTATTATGTTGTGCTACACGAGATGGTAACTTATAGTTATTTTCTTGATATGGAAAGTTAGGGTTTTGACCCAAGAGTATATATATTTGTATAATGTGGATAAAATTTCTTAATGGTTAATCTTGGCTTAATCTTATTGGCTTAATGGGTACATTGACCTTATATGGACATATGTGCATTTACATGTGTTACGTACGTATCCAAATGGTTGAGGAATATCATGAAATGTTATGAGAAGAATCCCTTGTGTTATTAATTTTTTATAACCATATGTGGCCTATGATGGGAATGGCATTGGATTGTACATACTTATGTGCCTTATGGCTAAGGTGAGCTTTTGAATGAATCAAGTTAAGTATTCACTAGAAGAACATAGTCTTGGGTGCCACCGTGCGGGTATGTGCCTAGACCCCCGCAATTTGGGGCAAAGCCTTTGTTGCACCCCCGAATGTGTCGGGCCTTTGGTGTAGCTTTTACGCGTTTGACACTAAGGTATCTCGACTCTTTGGGTGGAACTTCTTGGTGTTATGGGTCTCCCCAATTGACTTCAAGTCTAATCGTGAAATTTGGATAATATACTCTTACTTGTGCATGTTCCTCTTATATGTTATTAATTGTTCAAATCACTAGGCTTTTTGGCCTAACACTTGTTTGGTGTCGATGTGTATCTCATGTTATAGCGAAGCCGTTGTTAAGAAGGCTTAGGCGGGAGCGTGTGAGCTTAGGTATGTACTTTTTGGGATGCCAATATAGAAGACTTGATCGGACTAGTGATGACACCCCTTTTTGTAATCTTATTTCTACTTTGAGAAAATATATTAGTTGGTTATCATTTACTTTCCGTAAGAATATACAATTGTAATTATACAATCATTTGTATTTCTCCCTTTTAGGATGGCTCGTGTTATGCAGAGGCGTAGCCAGGAATTTTGAATAGGGGGGTTCAGATCTTAATGTCATGTTTTATTGAAAAATAATTTCAATAATATTGTATCCGAACAAAATAATTAACCAAAAAACTTACATCTTTAACTAACGTATAAGCCTGAGAAACATTGCCAATCCTTTTTTCTCATTGACTAATCTGATAGGAATAAAAAAATTAGTTAGAACTTGAACATATACGTCAAACAAACATAATTTAAAATGCAAATAATTAACAATTATAAGAAATTGTACCTTGTGTGTTTTAAGTTAGACACGTCTTTGTTTCATTAAATAGAAATCATCTATTATCTTATCTGTGGAAAAGGAAGCTGCAATATCCCTTTCAATGTAAAGAAACAAACAACTTTTAAGAAACTCATCATCCATGGTACTACGAAGTCTTGTCTTCACAATCTTCATTGCTGAGAAACCTCTTTCAGTTGTTGCCGTTGAAACGGGCAGAGTTAAAATAAGACGAACCAATCTGTCAACCAAAGGATAAATTTCTGCCTTCCCTGTTTCTTGGAGACCTCTACACAACTCACAAAGTGTACCAGCATTTTTCAGTTGTGGATGATTAAGCACATCTAATTCATAATGCTGCAACTCAAGCTTTAGTTGAATCTTTTATTGTTCTGTAAAGTCCAAAGGGTAGTAAGTCCTAACTAACTTGCATACATCATCAATATTGAAGGACTTTTTTGGATCCAAAGCAACACAAAGACGAAGAAGTTCTGTCACAGACTCATTAAATCTGGAGTTCAACTCTTGTAATTGACTATCAAGAGCAGCAATAAATACATCAACACGGTAATGATGCTCAGTAGTCACATTGTCTTTCCTACGACGTGACCGAATTATATCTTTATAAATTCCATTCATATCGGGGACCATGATGCTATTACATTCACAGAAAGAAACAACTCGCTGCAAAAGTGATTCCCATCCTTCATCTCTTAGTTTTTGAATCAATGTCTTTGTAGTAGCAACCAATGTCAAAGCATTAACAATGTCTTGAGATTTTTGTTGTAATGTTTGACAAAGTTTGTCAGTTATCCCCATAATTTCTTTCATGACATGCATTACAATGACAAAATCAAATGACAATGCATGTGTAAGGGCATATGTAGCATCACCTCTTTGAGAAGACGTGGAACCTTCAACAGCAATATCATCCAAAACTACACAAGTTGGACCAAACAATTTCATCAAACTACATATTGATCTGAAATGGGAACTCCATCTAGTATCTCCAGGCCTTTGCAAAGTTCGGATTTGATTTGCTCCTTTTCCACCCTCGAGCTCTCCAATTTCAGTAAGATGTGAAATTTCAGCAATTTGAGCAGCTTGCAATTGATCATTACGTTTGCAAGAAGAACAAACGATATTAACAATAAAGTTCAAGTTCTTAAAAAAAGTATGTACCTCAATCACATCTTTAGATGCCACAACAAGAGCCAATTGTAATTGATGAGCAAAACAATGTATATAATAAGCATAAGGACATTCTTTTAAGAACAAAGCCTGTAACCCATTCCATTCTCCACGCATATTGCTAGCTCCATCATATCCTTGACAACTAATATCTTGAACATCAAGCTTATGGTAAGATAAAGACGACGAGATCTCATTTTTCAAAGTCAATGAAGTTGTGTCTTTCACTTGAACCAAGTCCAAAAACCTTTCTTTGATATATCCATTTCGGTCGAAAAATCTCACAACAATAGCCATTTGCTCTTTCTTAGATTCATCTTGAGACTCGTCAACTATCAAACAAAATTTTTTCCTTCCCAATCTCATCACGGATTTCTTGTTGTACATTTGTAGCAAAAGCGCGTAATATATCCTTTTGAATATCTGGTGAAGTGTACTTTGCATTTTGAGGAGCATTTTCCAACACAACATCATCAACATTCTTGTTATAAGAAGCAATAAATTTTATCAACTCAAGAAAATTCCCCTAATTTCTTAAATTAGGCCGCTCATCATGGCCCCTTAAGGCACATGCCTAAAATGTGAGCCACTTAATCGACTCAATAGAAGCTTTAAGGCGTAATCTATTATCGATTACTTGTTGAGTCGTTTGCTTCTCTATCACATTCTCTATGTGACACAATTGGTTTTTTAAATCTTCATAACATCTAACAGAAAAATTGTGTGCTGGGGCCGGAGTCTTACCTTCGTGAACAACAAAAGCGCATTCTTTTCCATTATTCACCTTTTTCCATTTATTGAACCCTGATACGGTAAATCTATCAGACCCAACTCGTCCAATAGGCTTTTTATTGAAAAGAGAGCATGGGAAGCAAAATGCAGCATCATTTTTCTCAGAATATTCCAACCACCAAAAATTATTAAACCAAGCTGCTTGAAAACTCCGCACTTTGATTTATGCAATTGATATGGTCCAAGTTTAATATATGCTCGATGACCTTTTGAATCTTACCAGTAGGCTATTGACACAATTTGATACTTTTTTTTCTCCTATTTTAATTTTAGAGTAAATTACGTTTTTCGTCCCTGTGGTTTGCTATAAATTACGGATTTCATCCCTGTGGTTTAGAAGTTTCGGTTTTCGTCCCTATGGTTTGTATTTCATTTCTATTTAGGTCCCTGAAGCCAAAATACTACTTTTAAGTATGAAGGACTAAAATAGAAATGAATTTGTACACCATAGGGATGAAAATAGCAATAACACTTAAATCACAAGGACAAAAAAGTGATAAATTATAAACCATAAGGATGAAAATTGTAATTTCAAAACCACAAGGATGAAAATAGAAATTTTCGACATACAATAAGGATGAAAGTTGTTGATTCATCTTTAGTTTCTTATATATTTTTATTCCCTTTTCCAGCTTTTGTGTTGTTTTCATGACAAATTGACAATACTTATTTATTTGAAACAAAATAAAACTAATCATATTCAACAATTAATACTTCGTATATGTTTTTGTTTGGAAAACCATGTGATAATATTTAAAAGTTTATTATTCTTTTTACCAAACATTTTTTGCATGGAATTGGTAGAATTAACCTGTAAATGAAATAATTTTGATTACTAGCTAATTTCAACTTCGAACCATAAACATATTTTGTTATAGTTTTTAAAATCAAACTATGTATGTAATAATTTGGATTATTACATAGTTTCAACTATTTTTTTATTTTCAGTCATTCTCGAAAATTATTATTTATTTTGTTTTATACTTTTGGTTTGATGTTGAATCTCATCAATCCAGTTTTGTTGTAACCCTAGTGTGGTTTGTCGCCTAAGGCTATATTGGGTTGTTTAGACCAAAAAGATGATTAGATATTTAAAAATATGATACATATATAGTATTAAGTTTTCCAAAGTTTTAGACAATTAAACATCATATATGGTTGTATGCAATTAGTTGAGCACACCTATCATTATATGCAAGTATCTAAAGTTCAAGAAATATACGAAGACACCGTTGATTTTAAGTGATGTTATCTTTGTTTTGTTGTTTGGGGTATTGGTTTATGTCCCCTCATTGTAACTTCTCTTTTAATAATAATTGCCACGTGGATGAGCTTCCTAGCTTGACTAGGTTCTAAACCCCTTAAAAATTGTCCTTATCATTTCACATCGAATTTCGAACCTCAACATCGTGCTGCTCATGGTGTTTCACGATCACATTAGATTAGGGCCATATTTTAGGCTATCCGCCCAGGGCATCCAAAACCTTTGGACCGGCCTTGTTTATCAAACACTATCGCATCCTTATCATAGCATTATCACATCTTATCACAACATTATCACATCATTATCGACAACAGAGACATCGACATAAATAGTTTCAGCTGATAGTAACAACATTTAAGTGATAACGAAACATTTAAGATAACATAAATTTAATAATAAATACTTATTTATTTTTATTGTTAATTTATATTAATTAATTAGACGTTCTGTTTGAATCTTTCCGTGCATTAAAAAAAGTTGGTTTGACTTTTGATTTGTCAACTTTTATGTTACATCAAAGAAAATGGCACTAAAGCGACAGCTGAATTGAAAAAGGAAAATGAGATACAGTATTTAACGTTTCCAGGTAGATTAAAAATATGATTATGTTTATTTTTCAAAAATAAATCTTTCTTTTCCACTTCCTATTTTTTCCCCATCTTTTTTATTTCTCAGATTATCTCAAATGCAAGGTTTTTACAAGTAAAAGGTGCAGTGACTTGTAGAAACTACTATTGTGAAGAGTTCTTGTAAACATTGGTTCTTACCTTCATGTTTGGTGTGAATTGACATATCACTAGTTTTTTTTTTTCTTGACTTTATAATTAATAATATTATATATTTAACTTGAAAAAAAATATGTGAGACCCATAAAAAGATGTTACTGTAAGAACTACTATTGTAACATTTTATATGAGTTTTTGTATTGATGAGTTGGAAGTAAGATGACAACCACATGTACAACACAGAGGTTTTCATAAAATCCTCAGTTGGAGATGCTCTTATTTCTCTTTTACCTTTTTTTTCCTTTATAACCACGTAGATTCCACATTTTTCTTGAAAAGAAAAACAAAATAATAAATGTTAAATATGGAGTATGGTAAATTATGATGTTCTTATTTATCATAGTATTTTGAGTAAATTTGTAGTGGTATTTGCATGTACTTGTGGAGGTGTTTTTCTCGATTTTCTTGGTTGTCTATTTACCGGTGTGCTTTTAGGTATTCTACATTTACTTGCATCCCCAAAACAATTTAGCATGTAGAAATTAAAAAACATAAGCAATTTATAAGATATCATCTCAATCCAATTATGAATGAAATTTTATGACTTTTTGATACATGATGCTTACACAATGAAACACGATAACTTTACGATATATGGTCTTACATTGGATCTCTTAAATTCGTAAATACACAGATTTCACAAAAAATAAACAACTTCAACAAATATCAATCTGAGTTATGAGTGTAAAGTTACAATCTCATGATGGAATACGATAGCTAGCAATAATATACGATGGTATACGATTGTTCATGATGTTGTATGCATCATCTAACCGTCGTGAGCCATAACTTTTCATTCTTAACTTAGAGCAAGAAGATTTTTTTGGGGAATCCCTTATCTTTTCAAGATCTACAATTTGATTTCTTTTATTGTAAACCCATCATAGAATGTACTTCGTAAAGTTGTCATTCTCATTGTAACTTTGTAAGCATCATTTAAGCATGGTGAGCCATACTTTTTCATTCATATCTCGGTTAGAGGAGATTTTTTTAAGTTTGGCCTGATTTTTTTTGAATCTACATACAGACTAAATTTCGAGATTCAACAAATGATCATCGTCAAGTTATCGTATACTCATCGTGTGATCCTTGTTTGCAATCATGATATTACAACTTTTTACGCGTAATTCGAATCAAGATGAACTTTTAAATTCCTAATTTTTTCTAACTTCCAAATGTTGAATTTCATTTTTAAGATTTAGAAGAATGGAAAGAACTTAGAAAGTCACTACAAAAAAATTTGGTTTATAAGAGGCTAAAGATTTCTAAGCGTCTTGATAGACCACTTTATACGACTTAATTTATAGGACAGAAAAGTTAAATTGTTCTATATAAATGTGTTGTAATTGTTAAAGGAAAAGAGAAATTGAACACAGTAAAATAGAGAGAGAATGAATCGTAATTCTCATTAATCATAAGCCCTTTTATATAGGGATGGTTTACAAAGAGATAATCATGAAATACCAAGTTCTAATGTAACTCTAATATGTATATCTCTATCTCTAACTTTATCATTATCGTCTTATACTTTGACGATGGCACATTTATCCTACAACACTCCCCCTTGTGCCGAGTCAAAGGAGTGAAGGTGCACAATTGTTGCCTCGTTAAAACCTTACGCCAAAATAAAAACCCAGTGGGAAAAATAAAAATATGACGAAGGAAAGAGTACAACGCACTAGCTTATTTCCAATACATAGACTTTTACTTTAGTCTAATTCTCTCTTAGATTCGTACATTAATCATGAGAGTTAAGAAAACATGATGGTATATAAATCGTTGCCTCACTAAAACCTTACATCAAGGAACAAAATCCAATGGGAAAAATAAAACCTTGGTTGAAGGAAAGAGCACCACATACCAATATTACATATATAGTAGACTCCCCTTTTTGTCTACTACTCCCCCTGATTCGTGCATTAATCAAAGGAAGTTTAAAACATTTCCATTTTAATACTTTCTACATGTTTCCCAAATATGGTTTTACATATTGATTTGGTAAACAAACATGTCACATTTTCCTCGCATCTTATTCAGTTCACTTGAATCTTGAGGATAATTAATTATATGGAAGCTTAAGCAAAGTATGCTTTGTGTTATAACCTTGATATATCTTACTTTCATTTCTTCGATACATGATACATTATTTTCATATATGCAAGTTGTATAGTGGTTAAACTCAAAATTACCAGTTCCTCTTATAGGTGTAATGATAGTCCTTAACCATATACACTCTTAAATAGTCTCATGGAGAGTAAGATTGTTGATAATATAAGAAGATAGCTATTAAGGGTTTGCTTAGTTTACTTCCAAGCAATCGGCATGTTCCATATGATAATTCCTTATTCAGTTTGGGAACAACCTTTATATCAGTCAAACATATACCTAATATCAGCAAATGTATACCAAGGCATTGTTTGGTGTTTTGCTATAAGGGCCAGTACTTTTGCGTCTCACAATCTAAGTAGGTATTGAAGTTTCATTATCAATCCACTTTTCTCCGTAGGGAAAATATAAGCCCACATCAATGGTGCCAAAAGATTAATTTGAAATCATTCCAATGACGTTGCGTTGGCGCTGAGCTAAATCTAGCTGACAAGTTCAGTGAGAAGTACAATATACGGTCAAGTGTATTATGTTGAGTACAATAATGCGCCTATTGTACTTAGGTATGGAATTCCAGCTCCTAACACCTCTTCGTCCTCATCCTTTAGACGAAATGGATCTTTCCTTATATCCATCACTTTGACCAATCATGGGAGTGCTAATCGGATGCGCTTTGTCCATATTAGGTCGCCTGGTCATTTTCTAGACATATGCGGATCGGTGGATTAATATTCCACAAACTCGGTGTCGTAGCTCAAGTATCTAGACAAAACCAAGTTTTCCCACGATCTTTCATCTCAAATTCAGATTTCAAGTAGCTTGTGTTTTCTCTTATTTCATCAAGAGTGCCTATTATGTTTATAACATCGACATATAGAGCTACTATGAAAATCTGGGACTTGTTTTCTTATATAAATACGCAAGGGCACAGTTCATCGTTCTTATTTATCATTTTCCAATCAAGTATTCACTCAGGCGGGTATACTACATTCGCATAGATTGCTTTAATCTATAAAGTGAGTGTTTCAATTTTATTGTAAACGCATTTCATGGTTTAGAGTTACTTGATATTGGTATAATGCCATCAAGAACTTTTATATATCTCTGAATTTAGATCCCCATAGAGATATGTAGTAACTACATCATTGAGCTGCAATTTCCAGTCCTTCGGAAACTACTTGGCTAATTAATTAGCAGAACGTTCTCCATCACGAGAGAGTAAGTCTTATTGTGGTCAATCCAGTGCGTTGTGAGAAACCTTGCGCCAAAGGAGATCCTTATATATTATGACTTAATTATTCTCACTACGCTTCCCTGACAAATGATTTACCTATGTCCTACAGGCTTTACACTTGGTCGGTTAGCACTACCGAACCAAATACCTGTTCATTTGTCAAATAATTATCCTGGATTGCTTCTTTTCATTTAGGTCAATTTGCTCTTTGTTGACCTTCTTCAACTGAGCATGATTCGATGATATCGTGCTCTATTATCTCATAAACAACGATATATGCAAATATATCATCATTTAGTATTTATGATCTGTCCATCGAATCATATTCATTTGAGATTTCTTTGATCTCTGGAATCAGTATAACTTCGGAGCGTCCTCCAGTAATGGTTCATAGACATAGATTTAATCAGAGATAATCTCATGTATTGATGATATATAGTTGTGCCTTACTCTTCTCTTCCTTTAGATGAGTATCTATCGAACCAAGTAGCTTCCCCCATTTCCTTTTGGGAGCTACGACCTCAACCACACCTCCACCATGTGTGATTGCAACGTACTTCCAGCGACGTTGTGCCCTTGTTTGGGGACTTTTGACCTTGCGAGTATATTTGCAGCTCGTATATGTGATCTTGTCACTTCTAGATAATATTAAACATATCAGGTATCGAGTCTGATTCGTTTGACTTCAACTTTACGTTGTGAAGTTTTTGGGGATCAAAATGAGACACAGTTGAAATATTCAATGACACCTTCTGTCGTTCCCATGGAAAATCCTTTTTCCTATCTCCCCCTAACGACAGGAAGGTTGTCTCATCAAAGTGACAACCCGCAAATCTAGCGGTAAAGGGATCACTCGTCAAGGGTTCTAATTAGCGGATAATTGTTAGGGGTTCATATCCAACATTTGATGACTCGTCTTTAAGACCCATTTTGGTACGCTGTGGGGGCGTAATTGGCACATATACAACACAACCAAACATACGTAAATGTAAAAAATCAGGCTTATATCCAGTTACCAACTGGTACGCATAAGATTGGTTGGTTGGTTGTGAGTCTAAACACGAATAATTAAAGTTGCATGTAATATTGCATAACCCCATGTAGATCTGGATAAATTGGTGCGCATAACCAATGCCCTAGCTACCATCTATATTATTTTGATGACAACTTTTATCATTCTACGAGACCATTTTATATATACACAAGGGGTATAGGGAACTATACATTAACCTCTATACATATGCAATAATCATCAAATCCTTATGATGTAAATTCTCCAGCATTCTAAGTCATGCAGACTTGGTGAGAAAATCAGTGTGGTTAGTCCTTAAACGTATAACTAGTGCTAGGAGTGAAACATTTCATGTGGACCATAATATGACACGTGTTCATCATGTCAAAACCATAACCATAAGTACTTTAATGGTCCGCATTCTGGATGTTTATGTCCATAAATATCACCTTGTATTCATTGTATGAATGAAATATTTTTATATTATGTCCTTAGCTTTAGGATGGTCTCATTCCTGTTTTGGCTAAGGATCAGGGTATAAAAGTTCTAGGTTTTAGAGAGGGCATATTATGATGGTGGTGTTGCTTCTTATGCAGTAGAAGTCAACAGTTACAATTTGGTTAATTCCCTCGTTTATCTTTTACTCGAAAGAGAATGTATCTAAGTGTATTTTGCAATACATAGATCACTATGTCATGACCATGGTGTCCCACGTGGTCATGCCGAAACATATATGTGTCATTGTTCAAAAGTTATTTATTGGTGACAAAATATGATTTACTAACATAGATAATCCATTAATCTGATACATTAATTTCTCTAATATATTTTGCTTTCATATCATTAGAGTTGATGTACATATACCCATTTCCATTCTTATAATATGATTGGTACGAATATTTTAACAAGGTTCATATTGATATAATGCTCTAGCAACAAGTGACAGTCCATCGTCTAAGTGTTTAGGGGAATTAAAAAGAAAATAATCTATTTCTTAGGATTGTATGAGATGCCACAAAAACAATCAAGTTCGCCTCGATACATTCCTACATGGAACGAAGAACGTTGATAGTTTTGCATTTGTTTTTATGTGATCATTTACATCTATAATGGTTATAAACTCAGGTATATATATACACAAATGCAATTAATTTGATAGTTAAAGTGTATTCAAATAAACTTATACTTAACCAAACTTAGATATGACATAGTTCATTTATAACTTGTCCCATTTTCTATTAGGAGTTCGTTCCCGACTCTTGCCATGAATTTGACCCTTTCCACAACTTTGTCCATATGGTACATATTTAGCATATGTGTGTGGATCAATATGTTCAACTCACTATCCTTTGGAGTTCTTTCCACCTCCAACGCTTGCCTTATTAACCCCAAAAAATTTCTTTATCCGGGTATGTCTAGCGTTGTTAATTTTTTTTTGCTACAACTCTTAACCACTTGCATTAAGTTAATGAGTTTGTTAAAGGTTATATTGCAGCTTATACTGCTTCATTAGTATGATTGGTGATATAGGAAAGATGAAAAGATGTTATGATTCGCATAATCTTTTGTGAGTTCCTTGCCACAAAGATTGAGATGCATTTTGAGACATGACATTTCTTTGTCAAAATCAGTTACCTTCTTGTAATCAAGTAAGTAGGTTTCTTTCCACTGTATGATTAGTTTGAGAAGTATATGGTACTGAATATTCTCGAATTTCCTTTTTGGGACTACTCACGGTTCTTGGGGGTTTCTAGTTATTCTCTCTGAAGGTTGTGACTGATGTATCGTCTCAAAAAATCTAAAGTATTTAATTGTATCTTAACATCTAGTGTTTTTTTTTCTTTAGGGTCAAAATGGTTCGATGACTTTTGCGTATTTTCTTGTGTTTTTCCGAACCTATCTTATGGTAATCAAGTACTTTTGATTCAAAGATGTCATAAAAAATGGAGAACATATTATTTTCTAAAATAGTGAATTATGGTTTATACTTATTATGTTATGCATGAAATTTCATTATCATAATAGTATTGATTTTTGTATTCTTACATTTTATTGATAATATTTCATCAATATTTCAATTTGCGAATAAAATTCACTCAATCTATTGGATCTCCAGATAGTAGGGGAATCACATGGATTTCTTAAGTCCCTATAAACCTTAGGGCTATTTACACCCGTTCAACAAAATCCAAATCGATATCTTGCGATTTAATTAATTTGAATATAACATTGTTAATTATAAAGCTTTTGGCAGGAGGCCGAAAAGAATAAGGGTTTGGCATATGAAGCCAATTTCAATGTTTTAATATCTTAATAGTATTTTTAGAGATTTTGCCATTAGACAAATCAATATTAGTTTTGACATAAAGTCAAATTCAAACTTATAACATCTTATTGGTATTTATGGATCTTTTTGTAAAAGACCAAATATTAGGGGGTTGGAAGTCTAACTTCCAAAAGTTATTTATAAGATTGAAATTAATGAGTAGGAACTCATGATCAAGATAAGTATTTTAATTATAACAATTATGATAAGATACACAATTGAATAAAATAAAATATTTATATAAGATAAGCATTTAAATATTATATAAAAAATTAATTTAAGAAACTAAATAAATATATTAATAAATCAATTATCATATATAACAACAATATATCGATCTTAAATGGTGTAAATTAAAATATTATCCCAAATAAGCAAGTAACATTAATATAATTACAAAAAAAAATTAACATAGTTGAATTAAGCAGATAAACATATTAACATTGTAAAGTAATAAAAATGCCTAATTAAATAATGAGTTTAATATAAACTACCTTATCTAGTTAAAAATAATTAAGAGATATCTAAAATAAATAACAATTTATTGAATCCATTAATCAATTAGTAAGAATCTGAAGATAACATTCATTTAAACGTTTGAATTTTATTTATTTCTTTATTATTATTATTATTATTGCTCTTTTGACAACTCTCATAATCACCAAATACATTATGTTAATATATATTTTAACTAAAATTCATTGTTCACCGAAACAAATAAGCAAAATCACATAATTTTTTAATTTAAATTTTTCATTGAAATCACAAAAAATCTAATAAATAACAAAATGAACAAACAAACAATGATAATAATAAATATACATGATTTATGTTTTGTGGTTTCACGATGGAGGTCGAAGAAAAAGAGGGGTCACTGATAGTTATATACAAAGTAAAATTTTGTATAAACTCAAATCTTAATATGAGTGATACAACAGTTTATTTGTTTATAACTTTTTTTAATAATCAAAATCACATAATGACATGTTTACATAGCAAAATATATATAAAAACATACATAATCATAATTGTATTTTAAAAGGGAATCACAAGCATAATCAAGTAGAAACAAAATTTGGCGAAGATGATATCATGGATAAGAAATATTTATCAGATGTGGTTAATAGCAACCCATACGAAAAAAATGTAAATTCGGTAAAGATGCTTACTTGAATTGAAGTAACGAGAAGCAAGTCGTTCAACAACGTTGGGGAACATACATCATACTTGTTTAGCGGCGGATGACCATAACAATGAAATATGAGCATACGTGCTGATAACGTGTTAAAGGAAAAGAGAAATTGAACACAGTAAAATAGAGAGAGAATGAATCGTAATTCTCATTAATCATAAGCCCTTTATATAGGGATGGTTTACAAAGAGATAATCATGAGATACCAAGTTCTAATCTAACTCTAATGTGTATATCTCTATCTCTAACTTTATCATTATCGTCTTATACTTTGACGATGACACATTTATTCTACAACAGTGATAAGTTTATAGGAGGTTCTTTGACGTCGTAACAATTTTTGTAAGACATTTTTGTTAGAAAAACATCGTATTATGTATTTTATATGACACTATTTGAAAGTGTCATATGAAAAGATGGGTTTATAGAACATTTTTTCCAAAAGCATGTAGTGTGGTGGTTGGGCCTACCCACCCTATTTGTTCCATGATTTATGGGTCTACTGGAGTCGCCCACGTAGAGCATCTCCAACAGATATGCTAAAATAGAAAAAAATGGGATTTTAGTTTTTTTTGTTACTCCAACAACTATGCTATTCTCTAGGCTAAAATAGAGAAAAGAGAATAGAGATTGTAAAAATCTCTAAATAGATGGTTTCCCCCTAAAACTGATCATTACCTCCAAAAAGCAAACTTTTTTTCTCAGAACTTTCCATATATTGAATACTTTAATAATATAATTAAAAAAATTGAATATTTTAATTAGATAATTAATACTGTAGTTGCTAAAATAACATAATTGTTGGAGTTAGATGCAATTTTTTTAGAGATTTTGAAGTTTTTTACTCTATTTTAGAAAAACTTTAACATAGCTGTTGGAGATGCTCTTAGGCATCGTTTGGCAAAAATAAGCTAGCTTATAAGAGCATCTCCAACAGCTTCTCCAAAACGAAGAAAAAGAAGAATACGAGGATTTTGAGCTACAATTTTGCTCCAACAACTTCCCCAATACTATCTCCAAAATGGAGAAAGTAGGAGAGAGAAGAAGTTTTTCTCCAAATATGGAGAAAACCCTAAAAATGATGTAACACCCCAATCTTCGGAAGATATCGATCTTTTAAGATAAATATGAAAATAGAATATTCGATTGAATCCTAGATTTTATGGTCTTGTTGAATGGAGAATCCAAATACGAATCCAACGGTCCTTTCCGGAGGGAAAACGGAGCTAACACGAATAACTTATGGCCAAAACGGTGTTCGGTACCTCCTGAGCGAATATGAACCGCGACTATGACACGTGTCAATGTCGTTGGTCAATGTAGCACAAGAGTACAAAAGGTGGTACCAACCCCGCGACTGTGACACGCGACTATGCCAAAGGGCATAGTCGTCGGGCATTGTCGCACGGGGGCACCTGACCCATAAAATCAGGATTTTTCATCCCTTTTCCTCATTTCACTTCACCCAATTCGTTTTACTCTCCCATGGACCGAAACACATCACCCCCAATGTCGATTTTGAGCCTTTAGACCCCAAGAATCAAGTTTTCAAGTGTCCCTTCTTCATCTATCATGGTTTTAGAAGCTAAAGCAAGAATTCTTTCATTTCATCTTCCTCATCAAAGTTTTCTAGGGTTTCATCCAACCTTTTTTCTGCATTTTGAGGATTTGGAGTTGGTGGTTCGTATTGGTAACTCTAGAGGTTTTTGGTTGGTGGATCCAAGTTGCTGTTAAGGTAATCTTCTCTTTTCTTCACCTAAGAAACTAGGGTTTTGTTATTATTGGGGATTTTGATGTCTTATGATAGAGGAAACGATTCTAAGTGTTTGGAGATGATTATTTACGGTTGGAAACTTTTGGATCTAGGTTTTGGAAGATTTGGCTTGATGATCCAAGTTTATTCAAAGGAGCTCAAGTTTGGGGAAAATCTAGATTTAGCCTAAATCTAGCAAGGTGAGTTCAAGTTGCTTTGTGAAAACGTTGTACATGCCAAAAATATCCATTTTCAAGTGTGTATGTGTTTTACATGAAAATTATCAATGGATGATTCATTTGTTGAGTTTTGACTATTTGAAGCACTTAACCTTGAAAAATCTTATAAAACCCTAACATTGGGATTTTTGGGTAATCTGATAATTATATCTCAAAGAAAAATGTTTTGAAGGTTTATTGTATAAATTGGGGTCTTTGGAAATATGCACTTTAGTGTCGATGGAAAATGCATGATTATTGTGATGAGTCATTTGGGTATATGTAAAAATATATGGTTGTGACTTATGTGGAAAATAACTTGACTAAATATATGATGGGATTGTGGATTTACCGTATATTGTTGGTATGTGTTCGTTATATGATATTTAAATGCATTTCATCGTATTGGTGGCCTTTATTGTTGGTCAATTGTGTTATAGAGCCTTTGGCTCATATTTGACTCGAGTGAGTCTTGAGGACTTTGATCCAATGTAAATTACTCTATGATTGAGTTTGAGATTATATGCGTTTGAGTCATAATTATTAATTGATTACATGTGTTATATATGTTGGACATTCTTTTGTGGGTAGTTTAATTGTTTGACTATATTGCATTGGATGCATAGCATATGAGTCGGTCTTGTTTATAAGGTTGCATGAGTATTGCAGGGTTGGACTCCGGGACCCATGTTTATGACCTTAAACTTTTCAAGTAGTCACTAGGAGGGTTGAGTCCGGAGGTGCTACCTTGGAGGTAGGCACTAGGACCTCCGCCGCTTTGAAGGTAGTACCTTGGAGGTAGTCGTAAGCATGTCGGGCCTTGTGGTGGAATTCGTGGGAATAGACACTAAGGTCAACCGTCTCTTAAGGTGAAACTTGTTAAGAAGTCGTAGGAACCTTTGGACGTCTAGTCGCAAAGTGTTATAAGATTAACGTTGTACGGGTGGTATACTTATGTGTTTCCTCCACCCTCAATGGATACGGGTCTCCCCCGTTGTTGTCATATTATAATGAATCTTGTGATATGCATGTTTTAATTACCGTAAGCCTTGTGCGAGTAATTACAAGTATTGACTTTAATATTGGAACCCCTCCACGTATATTAAGGTTTGCTTGAAAGATTTCTCCTATGCTTGGGTATTGGACTTTATTTATATTTACGCTTTGCGTGGGTTGTCGAGTCGGTCACATGCTTTCGGGAACGTATTATATGTATATGGATTATTTTTCCATGTTCTTTTGGGCGTTGTATTATTTCTCCTCCTTGTTGGGATGTTTCGAATAATAGAGTTTTACTCAAGTTTACTTTATTTGGAAATTTAATAATCATTCACGTTTTAAGTGAGTTTTTAGATCTAAATCCATTATTGAGAAATGTTTCATTGTGGAGCTTTCGGCACGGGTTTTGTGTGCATTGGAAAATGGGTTGTTCACATTCTTATATATAATTCTCTTTGGAAAAATCATGATTTGAGTTGTACTCTTTTGGTTTAACGAACTATTTCAATTATGATGAAAACTCTTGAACTCACTAGGCGTTAGCTTAACCCTTTTTATTTGTCGGCATGTGCAACAGGTTCCGGTTGGGGAATAGTTCTAGTGACACTGTGAAGAGTGGAGAGCTAGTTGTGTGTTCAAGAAGTGAGTAGCTTGATGAAGACTTCCGCATATAGGGAATAGCAACTTTGCATTTGGGTTTAGTAACACATGACCTTACTTAGTATTGGTGCGATTTAAGTTATTGTATGTTGGGATTAATTTTCATAATTTTAAAGTTGAGGTATTTTCAAAGATGGTTTTGTAGGAGGGGTTATCCTTTATTTGGTTATTGTATTGAAGTTTTTAAGTAGTTGCTATTTCCAAATTTGAGGGTGTTACAAGTTGGTATTAGAGCTTAAGTTTGAGAGATTTAGGTATTGATTTTGGATACCTAGACTCAAGTTAGCGTTCTTTATAGCGAATGAGAGTGAAATTCCACCATTAGACACTTTAAGATAGGATATTTTGGGGTTGATGGAGTCACTAGAAACGAAAATAACGTCTAAAGTAGCAAGAATGATCATGTACGGTATGTTCATAATTGCACCTGGATAGTGTTATGGTGAAACTACAAGTTACATGTGAGTACTTGGACAACTCTGATGTGATGATCGTTAGGGTAGTGAAGAAGTTTCTAAACGAGTAGCCGTTAGAAGAGGTTGATGCTTTTAGCAATTGCCATTTGGAGTGGCTGTAAGCATGATGATTGCATTAAGTGGACCGTTTCGGGTCGAGATTGATGGTCGGATTAGAACCATAGGGTTATTGGATCGACTTTAATTCAAGGAGTATTTTAAGGTTAACCGATGTAAATTTCTATTTTTCCTTAAGATGTTTGAACATCCGGATGACGATAGTGCGACCGGAGGTATTGGAGGAGTGTGGTTTTGAGACGTTGAGTGCCGACTAAATTCATGCACGAAATTTATTTTGCATCAATTGTTTCTTGTGTTTCAAATCGTTGTGTGGGTTGTATTACGAAATCTTGGAAAAAACGTTTGGCACACTTGAGGTTTTATACCATGATTTTTTTAGCATGCATTAAATTATTTTATTGCAAGTAATTGCAAACTTTGTCGAGACTTGCTTTATTTTTTGTTGTTGTCCAATGCTACTTTCGGATACTATGATATCCATATTTTGATGTTGTTTATGGTTTTGGACAAGTAACTGCGACTTACAGCCTTAACATTGGATCTCCTCCACATATGTTAAGGTTTGAACAAAGAGTTACCTTCCCTTGTTTTGGTGTTGAACTCTTATTGCAAATTATTTCATGTGAGTCTTGTTGAAAAGTGTTGTTTTATATGTTGTTGCAACAAAAAGAAATTTTTTGGAAATTATGACGTTTTACTCATAACTTTGCTTTACGCGACTTGATCTTTGGAAAAAAAAATTGAAACCATTTGATTGGTTGGGTGCCATTGGGTTTCATTGAGTTTTATGGAAGTTTTGTTGAGTATTATGGAGTTTTGTGTTACGACGTTTTGGGTCGCGTAGGTGCAACTTTGAAATGTGCATATTTTAATTATGATGTATTATAAACTATGAGTTTTATTGAGCATCTTGTCTCATGCGGGTTTTGTGGACAAACGCTACTTTATGTCGCATCACAACCAAAAGAGTAGTTTCCGGAGTTTTAATATCACATAGTTATCTCTTTTGAGATGTGTACTAGCATAGTTCGATGCAACTTGTCTTGTGTATGAATTGACTTATACGTGGCGTGAATGATACATTTAAGGGCATCATGATAGTTTATCTTAATGTTTTGCTTTATGCACTTTCGGTTAATTGGTTCTTTTGTTTTCGTTTCACGCAAATGCGTTATATTGATTTATTGGTATGCATAGCATCATAGACTCAATTTTGGAAACATAAATGCGCATCGTTTGTACGACTTAAAATCTGAAGTAGATTTAATTTTTTTTTCATATCAACTGTAACACCCGTAATTTTCGGATAAGTACAATTTCGAACAAGTGTAGAAATCGATCTTTTAAGATAAATGTGAAAAATAGGATTTTGGATTAAATCCTAGATTTTACGGTATTGTTGGATGGGGAATTCAAATACGAGTCCAACGGTTCTTTCCGGAGCGAAAATGGAGCTAAAACGAAGAAGTTATGGCCGAAAAGGTGTTGTGCAGGCTGGTGCGCGACCCAGGGTCGCGGCCCAGGACGCGTATGTCTCTAGAGTGTGATTTTGGGAAGCGCACGACTTACCACGCGGCTTGAAGCCACGGGACAAGCCGCTGGAATGGGTCTGGAGCTTAAATCGCGATTTTGAAGCCATTTCCTTCATTCTTCATAACTTTCTCACCACAACTCCGATTTTGATGATTCAAGTTGCTATGGCTTCGTTTATGGGAGTTCTTCAAGGATCTAGAAAGATTTTTGAAGTATATTGGATGACCCAAGAGTATTTGGTGGTGGTTGAGGTAAGCCTCATTTTTAATACATCTAAGAAGTTAGGGTTTTGGTATTTTTGGTGGTTTTAGATGTTTTATATTGGGGGAAACGTATATAAGTGTTTGAGGATGATTATTTATGGTTGGAAAATTGTGGATCTAGGTTTTTGGAAGATTGGGCTTGAAGATCCAAGTTTCTTCAAACGAACTCAAGTTGGTAAAAAATCTAGATTTAGCCTAAATCTAGCAAGGTGAGTTCAAGTTGATTTGTGAAAACGTTGTACATGCCAAAATGTCATTTTTAAAGTGATTATGTGTTTACATGAAAACTATGCTTTGTGGAGCTATTTGGTGGGTTTTGATTATAAAAGTGTTTTAACTTTATAAAATCTTATAAAACACCCACTTTTGGGATTTTGGACACTTTGTTAAGTAAATCATGATTGAAAGTGTTTGTTTAACTTATTTTCACAAATGGAGGTTGTTGGGTAAAAACATGTTTTTAGTGTTGTCTTGATAATGCACAAACTATGATATGGTACGTTTTGGAAAATACAAATGTGTGAATTGTTAGGGTGCGTTTGGTTCGCAGAATGATTTCTGAAGGAATGGAATCTGTCAAAGGAATTGGAATCTGGAAGGAATTGGAATGGAATGTTGTCAGGTTTGACCACCTGTTTGGTTGACAGAATTGGAATGAAATTTGCCAAAAGAATTGAAATCTGTCTGTTTGGTTCACATAATGTAGCTTTGGAATTGGAATGAATTCTCGACAAAAGACCAATACCCTTTTTATAAAATAATTATTAAATACTTTAATGTGTAAAAAATATAATATACACAACCCAAAAATAAAAAATAAAAAATAAAATTAAAATTAAAACTAAATGTATTAAATTATATTAATAAAACAATAAAAAATAAAAATAAAAATAAAAACTAAATGTATTAAGTTATATTAATAAAAAAATAAAAATTAAAAATTAAAATAAAATTAAAAATTAAAATAAAATTAAAAATTAAAATTAAAATTAAAAATTAAAAATTAAAATTAAAAATAAAAATAAAATAAAAAAACTAAAGTATTAAATTAAATGAGGGTATTTTGGTTATTTAGGAAAATTTGGATGGAATGAAATTCAATTCCATCCATTTTGTAAAGGAATGGTGAATTGCTTATTTAGGTGGAATTCATGGAATTCAATTCCATTCCATTGCAAACCAAACAGTACAATGGAATTTGGTCAATGAAATTGACCATTCCAATTCCGCCCAATTCCGTCGGAATCCGTCGAACCAAACGCACCCTTAGAGTTGGTCAATCTCGACTTTATGGACATTTCTGAATTGTAAATCTTTTAGATTTGGGCCGAGGGCCAATTGTGTTTTATGAGTCAAAGATTTGAGTAAAGATATGTTTTGGTTTATATAACCGTATGGGCTCGTGTAGTTAGCCAGTCGTTGTTTTGCCTTTCTAGGCTTGAATCATACTCAAATGAGTCTCGGGACTTTTGCCTAGTTTTAATAGCTCGAGATGGAGCTTTGGTTGTGTTACGCATTTATTTGCATCTTATTTGGAAGTTACATATTTTGAATGCATTAGTTCATTCATTTTGATTCATGTAATGTTTTAGACTGTAATGCATTGGATCCATAGGCATGTAAGTCAGTCATACTTAATAGTGATGAGTCTTGATATTCTCACTTTGGGTCTTATGCCGAACTAGCATTGTTGATGTCTCGTTCCTTTTGTGGAGAGGAACCGTTATGGGTTGTACTCCGGGATCATGAGTTATTTTGGTGTCTATCTCTTTGTGCATGAGGAGTGGACTATTGAAATGCATGGTTATATGTGATGGGCCGTTCGGGGCCACTAGCGAATAGGCAATAGGGGACATTGAAGTCCTTGAGGTGTAACTCGTCTAGATTGGATAGGCAATGTGGTCCCATAAGTCCTCGAGGTGTAACTCGACGGAGTAGGCAATAAAGGCATGTATATGGTTTGAGGTTGTGATGTCTTTATGGCATGGGAACTAAAACCGGGACTTGAGGTGTAATCCAATAACATCGTAAGTGACCTAACTTTGTGTGCCCGTCACATTCGATGGAACCGGGTCTCCCCTGTCACCGAAAGGTGTTGTTTTTGGGTATTTACTTTTATCCATATTTTCGATGACATTTTTATCTATATGAATTGTTTCCCATGGTTTATTGGCGGAGCACTATGTCTCATTCTTGTTGGATGTTTTAAATATTGGAGTTTTATTCACATTTATATTACTTGGGTTATTTAACGTCAAAGTACATTTTGAGTGAGTTGTGGAGTGAGTTTAATTTGGAAAATGTTTTATATGAAAGCTTTCGGCTCAAGATTTGTGTGTGTTGGGAAAATAAGTTGTTTACATAATTGTTATAAATTCTTTTGGGATATTATGTTTTTTGAACTACATCCTCCCCGATTATTGATTTACGCAATCATGATAAAACTCTTGAACTCACTAGGCGTTAGCCTAACCTTTTTATTTGTCGGCATGTGCAACAGGTTCAGGTTGGGAATATTTCTAGCGACACTGTGAAGAGATGAGTGCTAGTAGTGTGCTCGAGGAGTGATTTGCTTAGTGAAGTCTTGTGCATCTATTTTGGTATTAGCAACTTGTACTTGGGTTAAGTAACATCCGATATGGATTTAGTCTTTGTAATAAGACTTGGGTAATGAGTTGTTCGAGGTTTATTATAGAACTTAATTTGAGATATTTCTAGTATTGGTTTATAGGGAGAAATTCTATTCTTTTCAGTTGTATTATTGAATTTTTTAGTTGGTTGCTCTTTCCAATTTTGAGGGTGTTACAAGTTGGTATCAGAGCTTAAGTTTGAAAGATTTAGGTGTTGATTTTGGATACCTAGACTCAAGCTAGCGCTCTTTTAAGTGAATAAGAGTGAAATTGCACCATTAGGCACTTTAGGATAGATATTTGAGGTTGATGGAGTCACTAGAAACGAGACTCGCGTCTAGGGTAGCAAGGCTAATCGTGTACGGTACGTTCATAATTGCACCTGGCCAGTGTTATGGTGAACCTACTAGTTACATGTGCATACTTGGACTACTTTGAGTTGATGATTGTTGGGGTAGTGAAGCAGTTTGTAAGCGAATAGTCGCTAGAAGAGGTTGATGGTTTTAGCATCTGTCATTTGGAATGGTGATTGCATTACGTGGACCATTTCGGGTCGAAGTTGATGGTTGGATTAGAACCTTAGGCTTATTGAATCGACCTTAATTCGAGGAAAAAATTGTAAAGTGAATCGATGTAACCTTCAATTTGTCTTAAGATGTTTGAGCATCCGGATGACGATAGTGTGACCGGAGGAACTTGGAGGAGTGTGGCTTGAGGCGTTGCGTGCCGACTAAATTCATGCATAAAATTTATGTTCAAACTAAATTGCATCAGTTAATTCTTGTGTTTCAAAACCTTATGTGGATGGTGTTACAAAATCTCGGGAAAACATTTAGCGCACACAAGATTTTAAATCATGGTTTTGAACATGCATGAAATTATTTTATTGCGGGGAGTTGCAAACTTGGTCGGGACTTTCTATATTTTGTTATTGTCCAACGTTAATTTCGGATACAATAATATCCATATTTTGTTGTTGTCTACGATTTTGGGCAAGTAACTACGGCTTATGATTTTAACATTGGATCTCCTCCACATTTGTTAAGGTTTAGACGGAGAGTTATCGCCCATTATGTGTATGTTGAGCTTTATTGGAAATTCATTTAACGCGAGTCTTGCTGAAAAGTGTTGTTTATAATGTATTACAACAAAAAGGAAATTTTCGGAATTTTGACATTTTCGTCGTGATTTTTGGTCTTATGCAAATTTGGTTTTGAAAGCGAAAAGTTGGGCACCATTTGACTGATTGGATGCCTTTGAGTTTCATTGAGTTCTATGGAGTTCTGGTTTACGACGTTTTGCGTTGCGTGAGTGCAATTTTGTAATGTGCATCTTTTAGTTAATATGTGTGTTAATTTTGGATTATATTGGGCATTTTGTCTCATGCGGGTTTTGTTGAGAAATATTATTTTATGTCGTGAGACGACCAAAATAAAATGATTTTTTTTGAAATTTTGGTGTCGCATAATTTCTCTTTTGAAGATTTTGTTAGCACATTTTGTTGCAACTTGTTCAGTGTACGAACATTTATACATGGCGTGAGTAATGCATGTAAATACACCCTGATAGTTATTCTTAATGATTTGATTTATGCGTTTTCGATTAATTGATTCTCTTATTTTCATTTCACGCAAGTGCATCATATTGATCTAGGGGTATGCATAACTTGGTAGCACTAATTTTGGATACTTTAATAAATAAATCAAGATTGAAGTTGTTTTATTAATTGATTGCATAAGTGGAAGTCATTTGGTCAAAATATGTTTTGCTTTTGTGGGATTATGCACGACCTACCATGTAGTACATTTTGAAAATACGAATGTGTGGGTCGTTGGATTTTGGTTAATTTTGGGCTTGATGAATATTTTGGAAATTGTGAACCTTTTTGGTTTTGGAGAAAAGATGTATTTTCAGGATTTTGGTGAGAAAATTTTAAGCATTGATATTTTAACGATTTGTATTACGAGTGTAAATCTTTTGGTATAAATGCAACGTGATGAGGGTTTTGGAAATCTATTTGTCTTAACCTAGAGTTGTGTGGAGTATTTATGTTTTTGGAACATTGATGCGCATTGTTTGCATGATTCGAGGTTTGGAGTCGATTAAAATTATTTTAGGTGTCAACCAATTACAAGCACTTACTATTTTCCTATGTTTTGAGAAAATACATTAATGTGTGTGAGTCTTGTCAAAAAGGTTCTACTCTTATGTCACTATATGACTAAACGAGAAAATTTTGAAATTCGATCTAATGAAATCTGCTACATTGAAAATTTAGTATGGACTACCTGTGCATGTAATTTACTTCCGGAAAACCACTAGGAGAGTGTTACAAGTTTGCTTGCATATTCCAATTTGAGACTCCTTCACGATATTTTAGTCGATATCTTCGAAGGATGAAAACATGTTGATTTCTGTCTTTAAACTTGAAACCGCCGCAAATCATTTTATATTTTAACCAAAGTGTGTTTATGGATCGTTTCACCGTTTTTGTGGAATAAACTGACGCGCGCAAACTTTGTTGGTAAATTTTGTTCCATGTCGTTTTATGGTTAAGAAAGGATTTTTGGAGTCGGATGTCGTTTAAACTTCTTTTGAAGTACGTACAAACCTTTTGTTGCACACTATTTAAAGTAGGAAATTACTTTACGTGCATGACATAAGTAAATCCATACTAGGACCGTAGCGGTTCATTTCAAGAAGTTGTTTAGTATGCTTTTGCGTTTTGTTAATAACTTAAATTGATATGATATAGTTTTCAATATGATTTTCATATGTGGGACGAGTGTGTCCATTTTTGCACAACTACCGAGTAGATTGTAATCCCAATGTACAAGTAATGTGATCAAGATTTACTCAAAGTTCTGTCCATCTCTCATTATCATCAAAAGCACAAGGTTACTAAATTGAGAGAAACTCACAGAGAGTTCTAAGGATGAATATTTCAAGTGTTATGAAAATATGAGTAAACTAGGCTATTTATACCTAGACACATATTTAACAAAAAGACCCCTCAACTTGAATACAACTTACAAAATAGACACTAACATTCTCCCCCTTTGTATTCAAGTGAGCTAGTAGCTTTAACCATGAAGTTCTTCCGGTGGAATGTATTTCTTTCTGACCCCAAAGATGATTTCAAATCTCCTGAGTGAATCCCTATAATCAATTCTATCTTGAATGGCTTTCACAGCTTTGTTAATCAGAACTATCTCTTTCTCCTTCAGAGGCACCTTTCTTTGTTCATCCAATCTTAGCCTTTCATTCAACATAATCTTGATCATTCTTGCATGTCGGGTAAGCCTTTGTTTGGCCTTCATTTGTTGACTCTGATTTGATTACTTTCCAATGCCATCTGAAAATCGGTTAGGTAGGAAAGCTTGATCAGATTCTTCATGAAACGTTTTAGGGCTTGATAGGCTTCAGAGTAGATAATATCGTTGTTCGGCATCTGGGCAAGAATGTCATACAACCTGAAGAAATCTGCACAGGTTAGGGATTTGAAGTCGGCTTCACAGAAATTCCATTCTTTTTCATCTGATCTGAGGACGTAGAACCTCGGATAAAAGACTTTTAGAATCTTCTCCGATTCTATCTTCACAAGCTTAACAATCTCTTTATCTGTTCTGACAGCACTGAGCTTTTGATCTTTGTCACCCATCATATACAAGTATTCAATCTGTTTTGGACGTGGAAGTTTTTCAATAGAATACAACTTTACCTTGTCGATTGGTTGAACCTTTTTCACAAATAAGTCACTCCTTATATCTTCTTGAATTGGAGTAATGATTCTTGTTCGATGAGCACGCCTGACAATTAAAGCTTCTCTATCAATTAACATCTGTAGATTACGTAATTCTGCCTTGGAGACTTCATCTCTGATTTTGCCTTCAGGTAGATCAGAAATTACCGGAATTTGTATCACTGGATCAGGTAGATTACTTTCTTTCTCGGAATCAGAATCAGGTTGTACATTTCCACCATCAAATACATCATCCATCTCCTCTTTGATCTTTACCACAGTTTGATCCTCATCCGAATCAATGTAAATCAGATCCTGTAAGAAATCATCAGCCATAACTTCTTCATCAGTTCTGTTATCACATCCTTGAGGCTTTTCAACCGTAGGATTGATATCATCCAGAACACCAACATCAGCACTTTGAACCCCTTGTGTACCACCAACATTACCGGTACCCGTTTCCTCAGTAATTTCCACATTTTCAGTAACATGAACACCCGAACCACTGCCTTGTTCAACCCTTTGCCTTACACTTCTCTCCCCCTCATGGTGATCATGATCGGGATCTTGATCATCATGCCTCCGTTTGGTGGTTTGGGCTTGAATTCCACACTTTTCTTCCACCACTTTGATTCGATTAGATAATGATGTGAAGCCAGAAGAGATAGCATCGGTTAGGTTGGATATGGATTTTTGAAGTGTATCAAGTGAATTTGGTAAAGTGGCTTGTATTTCGGTTTGGCGTCTAAGTAGACCAAGAATATCTATTTCTTCTTGAGTATTTGCATCGCCTTGTTCTAGTAAACGGGTTAGTAACTGGGATTTCAATTCGTGTAAAGGTAGAGTATGATGTACCTTTGGGTTCGGCTGAGATTCTGGTTGAGTATCGGATGGTGCGGATGAAGAATCAGCAACAGACTTTCCTTTAACAAACTTGTGTACTTCGGCAGATAAACTCTTAACAATATCTTTCAATTCGGACATCTGAGCTATATGGGTATTGGAGAGAGATTGGATGGCCATTTCAAGTAACATCTTTGATACATAGTTGTGAGAAGGAGGACCCACCAAAGACTGAATATTTCGCACTTGTTCCAAGGTAACACCCAGACCACTTAGGTTACTGGTTTGCATAGTAGTCATAGAGACTGTATGGCCTACGTTCAACGCTGGCATAGTGTTGACGTTGGTAGGACTTCCGCCCGGTCCTCGTGAAGCACCAACAAATGGCGGCAACACTCGGGGCGTTCTGGTTGGGTCACACATAACACCAACATTTTGTGTCACCATAGATGAAGTGACGAACGGTCTCCGTGTCCTAGGAAAGGAAGTAAAATCGAAAGGTTCTAGACTCGATTTGTGAACAAATGAAGGTGGTGGCCGGGGCAGTTGCCATCCTGTTTCAATACCAGCCAACACCGAGTGTGTTGCCGATAGTGTTTGTGCTATTCCCCTGTGAGAAGATGAAACATCAACTTGTGAAGAAGTTGATGAGTGGATGAGTGGGGTTGTGCATTGCATAGCTGGGCGAACTATGTCTTCTTCAATGTCATGTGGCGACGAACGCGCGCCGACAGTAGATGTGGCTGCCCGGCTAGACACGGTTTGGGGAGGATCATTAGTTAAAACTTTTGTTGATCCTGTCTCACACTCACCATCTTTTTTTCTTTCCTTCTCACTCAACCTCACTTGTTTTTCTATTTCAACTAATACTCCCTCATTTCCCCTTATGACTCCTCCATCACCACCAGAAATAGTAGTAACGACATTTTCAATCACGGTATCAAGATTCTCCATGGGTTGATCATTGTTGTTATCATCGTTATCATCAGAACTATCATCCTCTTTTTCATCATCAGCATTCGCATCATCATCATCTGAACTACATACAAGATTAGCAGGATCATCAATATCCGCATCAATATCCTTAGATTCTTCCTCAGTATCATCAGAACCAAGATCTTCTTCATCATCGTCCTCAAAGATGTGAATCATCTTTTTACATTTGGACGACTGACCAAGAGCACCCCCATCTCCTTTTCCCCTTACATCGCTTTTACCTCTCAACACACCCTGTTCAGGTACCCCAGTATCCTGAACTCTCTTTCTAACACTAGAACCCTCACCACGCTCACCTAATTGGTTGGCACCTTGGGTAGGCCCTACCGGCTCTGGCCGGGCCATAAGTGCATTCTCTTCTCTATACTCACTCAAGTATGGTGACTCTTGGTCAGCGTATGAGAGTAGTGCTTCAGGTAGTACCATAATATTAGGGAAAGAAAGACCTTTCGGAAATCGGAGACACTTCATGTAATTTGTAGGACCAAGAGCTGCTCCGGCACGTCTGGGTATTGATGTATTCGTCTCCATGATAGAATGAATAATAATCTGAAGATACCTTTGAAACGGTACAAAAGATCTGGCTCTTCCAATCTTGGTTTTATCAGTAACCACCTCAATAAGATCATTCCAGATATAAACGGCAAAGTCAATCTTCCGATCAAATACAATGGCATGGAACATTCTGACAACTGAATGCTTGCCGTATCAACTCCCGTGTGTTTAGAAGTCATACATCTATTAACAACACTGAACAGTGTGTAATAGATCGGCGGTAGATAGTTCATTTTCAACTTTGAAGTACTTGTCAACATTCTGAATTCCGGACGTGGATCATTATAACCCATTAACATAATATCACGGCACAAATCTTCTTCAGACATCATCTCATCAAAAATCGGAGAATAAGGAAGATCTAGAACTCTACGCAATCTCTTCAAAGTAAGTTTGGCCTCAAAGTGATCTACTTTCAGAAAAAAAATAGCCAGTTGCATCTTCTCGAACAACATACTGAATTGTATGCCACACTTGTTGCAAATAAATCTCCGGAACTTGAATAGTCTTTTCAAGAGCAGTATGAAGTGGATGACGTTGAAGAATTTCCATGATGAGCTGATAATCCATCTGGACTCTGAAATCTAGAGTATAATTGTTCGGTTTGAATTCCTTTTTGTCTTTTGGTAGAATCAGTTCATCATCTAGATTTCTGGCATTTACTGACGGATGTGAAGAACGATGAGAAGGAATCACCGTGTTTTCGTCAGAAGAATTACCATCACCATGCTCTTGCAACTGTGCCATGGTCTATGATTGACAGTGTAAGACCATATGGATATCAGTACTTTTTCGCCAAAAACTTTTTCAAACATTTCCTAAGTATGGGTTACTGTCGTATGCTACACCAAGTCGCAAGACACAAACTGTCGGATGAAGCTGTACAACCAAGAGTTGTCGGACAAGCTTTGTACGACAGTTATGAGTTTCAGTTTCTTGCGACAGTTATGAGTATCGATGAACACAGTAGCATGCGACAGTTATGAATGTTCGAACGAAGATGAACAGTCAAACCCAAAAACATAAGATTTGTCAATGAAAGCATATCAAACTAGTGTCCTATGTTCGGTTTTCTACCAGGAGTGATAATCTATCTTCTTTTCTTATTAGCTCTAACATACAAATCAAATTCGAAGGATTTACTAAAACCCATTTTCGACTTTTCTAACAATCAATCAAATCAGATGAAATAAACGATGAAATGCGATGATTAATGATAAATGATGATACTTGAATCGATTCTAATCCACGAGATCAACAAAACAGCAACAAAAGATTTAGAATCGAACACCAATGTTGTGAGAGAGTCGGATGAAACAACAGTCGGAAAATGAAAAGACTCTCAAAATCGCACTATATATAGATCTTAGGTCAGAGTGACACGTGTCAAGAAATGATTGGTCCAAAGTTTGACCGACACGTGTCAGGTAGTCGTACGAAACAATGTGCGAGTACCTCATCTTAGTCGTATGAAACAGTGACCGACTAAGGTGGAACCAACTGTCGTATGGTACGGATACGACTAGGACTGCTAGTCGTACAAGAGTCGTGCGACTGTCGTGTCTGAACAGTAACTGTCGTACATAACCCGTACGACTAGGATTTCTAGTCGTACAAGAGTTATGCGACTGTCGCACATAAACCGTAACTGTCGTATAAGAGACATGCGACAGTCGTGCATGAACAGTAACTGTCGTACGCTTCTCGTACGACAACTTTCCAGACTTGAACTTTTTTTTTTACGTTTTCAAAATGTGAACTTTTCAGATTTAAAATTTATCAGTGTTCAAAGAAATCTTTTTCTCCCCCTACAAAGATGCATAAGATTTAACAAAATTGTTTTCACCAAGTAGGGTTTGCGAAAATCAATTGAGTTAGAACACATACCTTTGTTGTTTAGATCAAACACCTTTTCTTTGTGTAATGCTCCCCCTTGAAACATGCTCACCATCAATTATTTAGCTCCCCCTAAACTCATGAACCACACATAAAACTACACTAGTAATATTTATTGAACTACAAATACGGTAAAAAGAATAAAATTGAAATCTAGTTTGTAAACTACTGAAAGAAATCTAAATTTGAACAAATCATAATGAATATTCAATATTATGAAAATAAGTATTCTTCACTCAAATTTATCAAAATTTGAATGACTAAGAATTATTTTCAAAATGTTGAATAAAAATTATGACTTATCAAACTTTCAAATTCAACATGCCTAGCTTTGAGACAAGAAAGTTGAAACGTTTCTCATCCAAAGCCTTGGTAAACAAGTCGGCTAGTTGAAATTCAGTAGAAACAAAATAGAGTTCAATTGTACCTTTTTCGACGTGATCTTTAATAAAATGATACCGTACTTCGATGTGCTTGGTTTTCGTGTGTTGAACCGGATTCACAGATATTGCTATTGCGGACTTGCTATCACAATAGATTGGAATCTTTTCATACTTACATGCAAAATCCGTCAATTGGGTTTTCATCCAGATGACTTGTGAGCAACAACTAGCGGTCGCGACATATTCTGCCTCCGCCGTAGAAAGTGACACGCAGTTCTGTTTCTTAGATGCCCAACTTACCAACTTATCACCCAAGAATTGGATATGTCCGGATGTGCTTTTCCGGTCCAATAAGCTACCACCATGATCCGCGTCGGAGTAGGCTGTTAGCTCGAATCCCGTGCTATTGGGATACCATAGACCAAGGTAGGGAGTCCCTTTGAGATAACGGAAGATACGTTTGACGGCTCCAACATGAGATTCCTTTGGATTCGCCTAAAATCTAGCACAAAGACAAGTAGCGAACATAATATCCGGGCGACTGGCGGTTAAGTACATTAAAGATCCGACCATACCTCGATAGTGTCATATATCAGTTTCCTTACCATTAGGATCCGGACCTATCTTTGACTGTGTTGCCATCGGTGTTCCAATGGAAGTACAATTTTCCATTTTAAATTTCTTCAAAAATGTCAAATATATACTTTGACTAGTTGATGAATATCCCCGTGGAGAATTGTTTGACCTGTAAACCAAGGAAAAAATTAATCTCCCCCATCATACTCATCTGAAATCTAGTAGTCATCAGATCAGAGAACCATGTACATAAACCAGGGTTAGAAGCACCGAATATAATATCATCTACGTATATTTGTACTATTACCATCTCACCTTCTTCACGTTTGACAAACAAAGTCGTATCAACCTTACCTTTTTCAAAGCCCGAGACAAGTAGAAATTGAGATAGAACATCGTACCAAGCGCGCGGGGCTTGTTTCAACCCATATAAATCTTTATCCAAAATGTAGACGTGATTTGGATTTTCCTTGTCTACAAAACCTTCGGGTTGTGAGACATATGCCTCCTCTTTTAGTATTCCATTAAGAAATGCTGTATTTACGTCCATTTGATAGACCGTAAAGTTTTTGTATGTCGCGTACGCCAAAAATATTCTGATTGCTTCAATGCGTGCGACTGGAGCGTAAGTCTCATCATAATCTATCCCTTCTTGCTTTCGATAGCCTTTAGCTACAAGTCTCGCTTTGTTACGAACTATGATGCCATCTTCATCTTTCTTATTTTTGAACACCCACTTTGTTCCAATGATACTTTTATCGGCTGGTCTTGGCACTAACCTCCATACCTTTAACGCTTCGAATTTATTTAGCTCTTCTTGCATAGCTAAAATCCAATCCGGATCATTTAAGGCTTCTTTTACTGTGAGTGGTTCAATGTTAATTAAAAACATTGAGAACATGCACTCATTTACGGTAGCACATAAAGCAGATGAACGAGTTTGAACGGGTGAACTTGGGTCACCGATTATTTGGTGAATCGGATGAGCCTTCGTCCACTTGGTTGTATGAGGATGAGGAGCATACGATTCTTGAACATTTTCAAGAGTAGCATTCGTCTCTTCTTCGGTTGGAGAAGCTAGTGGTTCAGCACTTGGAAATTCTGTAGGAATACTAGAAGATTCCGGTTGTGACTGAGAAATGATTGGTTCAATAACCGAAGAACTTGGATTTTGTGTTGATCCTTCCATGTACTTGTAGTCTCTTGTTGTGGAATAACAACTTCTTGTTCTTGAGCATTCTGAACAGGAGTGGATACATCAACCGGTGTTGAAATAGATGCACCATTTTGAGTAGTTGTCGCAGCGGAAATAGTTGTAGGTGCTTGTTCCATCCTGTTAGAATTAGTAGAATTATTGTAAGTACCATAGAATTCATCGTAGAATTCATCAAATAATAAATCAAGATCAGTTAATTGAGATTTTGAGGTTGAAGGTTGATCCTGATTTGAAGTTGAAACAGGTTCTGAACTGATATGTCCAGAAGCTAATATTCCGGTTATTACGGGTTCTGAACTGTTTTGGTCAGAAGCCACCTCGTGATGTTCGTCGAATTTGACATTGACACTCTCCATTATATTCCTGGATTGCTTCAGATATATCCTATATGATGCCGATGAGGAAGAGTATCCAACGAAGATACCATTAAACGCCTTTGGACTGAACTTGTTCCTTTGTTCTTTGTCATTCAGGACATAACACCTACAACCAAAAACACGAAAATGTTTTATGTTAGGTTTCCGGTTATTCATTATTTCATAAGGAGTTTTATTAAACCGGCGGTGTATGACAGAACGATTCTGTGTGTAACATGTGGTTGCCACTGCTTCGGCCCATAAGAAGAGAGGTTGCTTAGAATACGCCAACATTGTTCTCGCAAATTCGACTAACGTTCTGTTTCGTCGTTCTACAACACCGTTTTGTTCAGGAGTTCTGGCGGCAGAAAATTGTTGCATAATCCCATTTGATTCATAGAAATCACCTAGGACTCTGTTCTTGAATTCTGTACCATTATCCGAACGCACGATTTTAACTGAAATCTGCATGTTGTTCTGAGCTGTCTTGATAACACCAATGAGAAGTTTTGAAGTTTCATCTTTTGACCTTAGGAACTTAACCCATGTGTATCTTGAGAAATCATCGACAATTACCAAGACATATTTCCTCCCACTTATGCTTTCCGTCTTCATTGGACCGCACAAATCCACATGCAATAATTCAAGTACACTCTTCGTTTTCGGTTCCGGTTTAGTCTTGTGAGGAACCCTCTTCATCTTTCCTTTCTCACATGCATCACATAGATTTTCAGCATTGAATTTCAAAGTTGGAAGTCCCCGAACTGAATCTCCTAAAACCAGTTTTTGAATGTATCGAAAGTTTAGATGAGATAACCTTCGGTGCCATAGCCAACTTTGTTCTTCGGAAGCTTTGGATAAAAGACACACTTCATTGGTCGGTTTGATGTCTGACAAGTTGATTGTGTAAAGGTTAGATTTGCGAGTTCCGACAAGAAGTTCTGTTCCTTCCTCGGTTTTGACACATCATCTTGTCTTCTTGAAATATACCTCCAAATCCTTATCGCATAACTGACCTATACTAAAAAGATTATGCTCTAATCCTTTAACATAGTTGACCTTTTGAATCGTGAGATTATCTTGAATGATATCTCCATAACCTTTGATAGGAGCAACCTGATTGTTTCCAAATCTTACACGACCAAGATCTTTCTCCACAAAATTCTTTAACATGTGTCGTTGTCCTGTCATATGCTTCGAACATCCCGAATCTAAATCCAATAACTTATTTTTCTGCATCAATCAGATTGAAACATTTTTAGGTACCCATTGAGTGTTGGGTCCTTTTTTATTAGCTTGAGAAACTTTGAATTGAGACTTCTGTGTCCTTTTCTTTTTCTTCAAATTCGTTTTTCTTTTAACATTTGGAATAAAGAAAGAATTATCCCAATAGCAAGAACCAGGCATAGCAAACATACTTTCATATCCACAAACAAAACAAAAACATTCACCATTTTTAAAATCTAACAACTGGTCTTTCGAGTATACTTTGTGAGGCTTTACAAAAGTATTTTTATTACTCGCACCAACTGGTTTATTCTTTGAAAAACTACTGTTTTTGTCATTTTGTTTGGATGACTCAGATGTTGTTTGCTTTACCCACCATTCTTGCGCTTTCTTCTTCAGATTCACAGAATTATCTGAAATAACAAAAGATTTAGAATTAGAAACCTTAGAACTTGGAATTTTCGATTCCTTTGACCTCTCATTTTTCTTTCCTTCTTCTAAAGGTGAATTCTTTGAGTTTGAACACTCACCTTTATAGAAAGTACTCGAAAGTTTTTCCTTCTTTATAAAAGAAACAGATGTTATCAAAAGTGGACTTTCTAGAGATGATTGAAATGAATGACTACCACATTGAACACATTCGAGATTCTTTCTTGCAAGAATAAAAAAATCTGATCCATAGGTTTTTCCACACATACAAGAATTATTGTCTTTGGGTTCAGGAGTGGTATTCAATTCATTCATCTTAGAAATCTTTTTCAATTCATCTTTCTTATCACATTTCTTCTTTTCTTCAGAAATAATAAAATCAGTATGGTCCGGAAGTTTCTTTGAGAAATCAACTGCACAAGCTTTTCCTTTTTCTTTTTCTATTGGTTTTGACTTGGTTTCAAACACCTTCTCATTTGGATCAAAATCACAATCAGAATCAGAATCTACATTGTGAACTTCAAAATCCACTTTGGAATCTGGTGAATTCCAACTTGTAAAAACTTTTTCTTTTCATTCTTTTTCTAATTCCTTTCCTAATTCATTCACATCTGGAAAAAGCAAAGCTATTTCTTCTTCGATTGATTTTCTTTCATTCTCAAAGCATTGTTTTTCTTTTTCAAAATTTGCTTTTTCGAATTCAAATTGTGCTCTTTCAAGATTGAAAGTATCGTCAAAATCAGACATTGTATTTTGTTTTCCTTCTTTCAAAGATTTTTCCAATGTCATCACTTTTTGAGAAAGTTCACAATTTTGTTCTTTTAGAAAGTTGCTTTCTTCAAGATTGAACCAATTCTTCAAAGCAAATTCCTTTCTTTCATTTTCTAACACAATTTCTAAACCAGTCTTTGTTTTTAACAACTCAGTCAATTTCACTTCAAATGAATTGATTTGATTTTCAAAATTGACTTTCTCATTTTCCAAATTGGTATGTTCAGAGAGAAGAATATTCTCAAGATCTACCACTTTCTTTGAAAGTTTGATACATTTGCGATCAATCTTTTGTTTTGAATCAAAGATGCTCTTTGTTGATTCAGAAAACTTTTAGATCAAACCATGTTCAATTCTACCAGTTTCCTTTTTCACTTCGTCATTAAAACTAGAAGATATTTCCTTAAAAGTAGTTGAAAAAATTGTTGAAAGAAGATCATTTTCATAATCAAATTTGATCCTTTGTTCTGCAAGAGATATTTCCAGTTCAACAATTTTCCCTTCAAGAACTATTGTAGGAACATATTTCTTTGTTTCAACAACTTGATTGTTGGTAACTGGCTTTGTAGCACATATATCAAAATAGTTATCTGGAGGTGGTTTATTCAGATTTTTGAGAATCTTCTCCGTCTCATTAGTATAGCAAAAAGGAAGTTGAATATGAGTTGTTGAAAATCTTTTTCCATGTTCCTCTAATTGTGTTTCCTTTTCACCAGTCCAAAAAATTTCAAATTCAGGCCAATATCGTGCATATCTCAAGCATTCGAAATTATACAGTGTTGGCAGTTTACAGCTAGCTTTGGCCAAATGCTTTGGGTTTTCGTAACCAAGTCCCCAATACTTGTTGACATTGTTTACAAGTCTTGGTTTATTCAAGAAAACTGTATGATCAGTTTGATCTCTCAAATAAATCTTCTTTTCCAATTCTTTGATTATATCTAATAACTCTGAATTTATATCTGAAAGAGTTGTTAAAGAAATTTCACTTTCTTTGTTCTTAGATTCTAAATCTTTGATGTTTTTGTTCAATTCAGATAATTGAGAATCAAGAATCAACTTTTCTGATTTAAATTGATCATGTTGAGCATTGAGATTATTAAAGTCAGAACATTTTTCTTTAATCTCAAATTCAACATTATCAATCTTTTGTTTCAATTCATCATTCTTCTTTCTTTCGTTTTGTAGATTTTCTTTTAACGTTTCAACGTATGGTGTGAACTTTTCATAACTACTAAATAAATTGGCACACTCTTCTTTAGAACATGCTAATTTATTTAGTGTATCATTCAGTTTATTACGCAGATTTATTATTTCTTGATTTTCTGATTCAGAAAAAGGAAAGGAATTTACATGTGAGGAAGTGTCAGACTTATCCTCATCATCATCATCAAATTCAGCTTGGCACATATTTGCAAACTCTTCCTTTTCTCCTTCATCATCAGAGTAGTCAAGAAAGTACTCTTCCTCCACCATGAGATATTTTCCATATTCTCTTTGTTGTGCAAGAAGTAGTTTTTGCTTGTAGTAATCAGTGTTCTTGACCACCTTCTTTCTACATTCTCTTGCATAATGACCAGGAGTACCACAGTTGTAGCACTTTTGAATCTCCACAACTTTCTTATCTTCAAGCTTTTTCTCTAAGTTCTCATACACCTTCTTTCCTTCGGCTTTCTCCAATCTTTTATCAGTATTCTCAACTCTTTGCTCTCCAAACGGTTTCCTTTCATAATTGTTCTCTAACTTTCTCGAACCAGATGTATACCTCAGATTGTTGTTAGTTGGAGAGGGTTTGTAAAACTTCTTTTGAAAATGCCTCGTGAGTAGAACCAAAGCTTGATGTAGTTCAACACCATCATCAGAAACATTTCCCCTGAACCCTGTATCAAACACTCCAGATTCATCAATACCAAAGTTATTCGGTTGTACTTCAGCTTTTAGTGCAATCGGTTCTTGAGAGAAATCTTTCTTCTTTTTCTTATTCTTCCCCTCTTTTGTCTCATCTATTTCCTCCTCATCTTGCAACATCGTCTCATACAATTCATGTAGAGGCATCTCGAATAATCTCGGATTTTGTTTCATCTTTCTAGCCACACTCTTCCATTCTGGTTGAAGAGAAGTAAGAAATTTGACATTTAATTCGATCAGATCCTTTTTAATTTTGTTTTTACTTAATTCATTAAGTAAAACCATGAATCTGTCATAAGTGTCGTGAAGCGATTCATCTTCCTTAGCTCTAAACTCTTCATACTGGTTGATGCACATTGTTATTTTCATCTGATTTCCAATCTTTGACCCTTGTAACATCTTTTCTAATTGTCTCCACATGTTGTTGGCCGTGTGTTTGTAGCTATCTATCTTGTTGAATACTTCGTTTGGAATTCCCATGATCACAAAAGATCTTGCCTTTTTATCTGCCTCATATCTAGCCTTTTGTTCAGCACTGTATTCAGACATAGGAACCAACTTAGGCATTGTGACATTTGGATTATTTGGAACTGGAACATTTACATATACGGGTTGCATCAAACCATTGTGAAGAGAAGCTAACAAGTGAACACCATTCGATTGTCGTTCAAGAAAGTCTTCAAACCTTTCCTTCCATTGCTCATATTCTTTCTCAATCAAAATTGAAGGTCTCGTATCGGATCCCAAAGAGTTCATGATATCATTTCGGTTCATCTTGCAAAATTACTTGACTTGATCTTTACACAGAATTGAATTTGTGAAAAAGTTGACAAACTGTCGGGCAATTTGGTACGACTGTCGTATAGAACATATGCGACAATTGGATTGAACAGTAACTGTCGTATGAAACGTATACGACAAGGCTTCGGTAACAATAATTGTCGTATGAAACGGTACGACTTGGACCAACTGTCGTAAGAAGCTTATACGACTTGGGTAGTGAACAACAACTGTCGTATGAAACAGATACGACTAGAACTTGTGTACAGTAACTGTCGTATGGTACACGTACGACTAGAAATAGTCAGGCTAACTGTTGTATGATACTTGTACGACTAGAAGTAGTCGGGCAAGAAGCGTGCGACAGTTATGATGCTAAGTAGCTTGCGACAGTTATGAACACCAAGAACAACTACACGTACGACAGTTATGAGTTTACACAGAAAATTTTTCTAAGTATCCAAAAATCTTCAAATCAACTCCAATTGATCTGAAACTTCGTAGGGTTGATCGCGATAACCTTCTGAACACTTTTAATTCTGCGTAAAACACCAAGAAAACAGCAGAAGAACACCTTTCGATCTGTGCAGTAGGTTTCTCCAAAACTCAAAAAAATTCCTCTAAATCCTTCGATAATCTGTTTTCTGATCTGTTAACTTGTACGAATTGATTCAGTATATCAATTCGTTCAAATCTGAGCACAAACACGAACCAGAAACTATCTCAAATCGCAGAAATGATTAATACTTCGAAAAACACAAAAAAATGCCCAAAAATTCTGAAAAATCTTCACAAATTCTTCCTGCTAGGCTCTGATACCACTTGTAATCCCAATGTACAAGTAATGTGATCAAGATTTACTCAAAGTTCTGTCCATCTCTCATTATCATCAAAAGCACAAGGTTACAAAATTGAGAGAAACTCACAGAGAGTTCTAAGGATGAATATTTCAAGTGTTATGAAAATATGAGTAAACTAGGCTATTTATACCTAGACACATATTTAACAAAAAGACCCCTCAACTAGAATACAACTTACAAAATAGACACTAACATAGATAGTAGTAGATTTTGTGCGTACAATTAAATTGATATGAAAACTTTTGTGTTGAAAATTTCTATAAAAGTTTTCGATTGTCATATTTGTTAAGTATTTCACTTGAAAACCTTGAACTCATTAGAACCTTGGAAAGGTTAAGTAACCTCGGTTAGGAGTAAATGTGTATAAAACTTCGACAATGGAAGGTTGGGTATTCTAACGCGTGATGGTACCGTAGGCCAAGTAGTGTCGTTTGCAGAGTCGGCGTACTTTGTAACTGGAAGTTTAGACTCGCGTTATCTTCTGTTAATGTTGGTGGTAACCGTTCTTATCGACAACCTTGTTTTGGGTCTTGGTCAATTTCGCATAAGGGACGTATAGGACCCTTTAGTCACCACATTGATAACCTTGGTTTCATGGGGGATGTTCGACGAATAGAACTCGTGTGTGGAGTACTGCAGTGGTTTGAATCTTGGTGGTATAGTTAGGTGTCAACTTTGGATTTTGAGACCATGAACCGTCAGTGTATTTGGAGTGTTGTAGTCCAATCTTAAGGGACAATCGTATCGCTTGTAGCGATTTTAAGAATTTCAAATTGTGATAAGTGGATTTAGTAGGACGACTTTCCTTGAATGGTAAAAGAATTTGCAGATTGGATGTTTGGTAAAGGGATGTATTCTTGGAGTTGTATAATCGTTGGGTCGGGGACGACCACCTATTTTGGGGTCTATTAGTGCTCGCTAGGGTCAAATGTCAATTCAGCGACGGGACGGTTGGATTTGAAGATTTTGTTGGTGTCAGTGGTAATCAAACCTCAGGTTGGTTGGGGAAGAAACTTTAAAGCATGTAGACCTGGGCTGATTGGAAGTCGAGATCGGACGATGGGGAAGTATGGATCATCTAAGGTTGGGAGACGACCGGAGTCATTTAGTTAGATACTACCTTAGTAAATTAAGCATTCACTTGGGCATAAGGATAATGGGTCTAAATGGACATTGATTGTGAGTATCGACATAAAGTTGTCATAGCAGTTCTGGCAAGAAGGGATTCGAAATTCAGTTGGAAACTGTGGATTCAGATTAGTGCATACAATAAGAAATCAACAGTAATAATCAACAATCAGTATGATTTCCGTTCGTTATCCATATAACTTTAATAAACCTTTTCAGAGAGTTTACAAAGTATTTTTCAATAATGATAATGACGATTAAACGATTTAGCACTCTCTAACCTAAACAAGGTTTAAAGCTAACTATATATACCAAGGCTTAATACCTAAAGCCCATGGCCCATTAAGCGTAAACTAAGGGGCCGTTTACCTAATGCTTACTCGGGTAAGCGCTTACCAATCAAATTTAACACTATCACTTACTTACCGGGTAAGATTTTAGTCCGTCAAATCGGTTTTGTACGCAACAATTCACCCGATAAGCGCTAACCGTGGTAAGAGTCGTCGCCATCACTTACCGGGGTAAGACTCTCAGTCCTTTCATTTGCTCTTACCGGGTAAGATTTTTGGTCCTTACCATATCAATCCGATAGATAATATAACTTGATAAGCACTTACCCGGGCAAGTGTTTGGTAAACGGCCCCTAAGCCCAAATAACAATTAATGGCTTTTTACAATTAAATTCTTTTCTAATCTTTTCTATATAAATCTTTATATAACTTTCTAATGTGTAGGACATTTATGGTCCTAACCATCTCCCCCTAAAGTTATATAAATAAAAAAACGGTCTTGAAAACTTTAGGTCTTGATCTTCTCTTCCTCTTGAATCTTTTGAAACACTTTGGTGTTGTTTTTCTTCATGACTTTCAACGCTCCCCCTTGAATAAAGTTCTTAGTCTTCATATCTTCAGCTCTTTCAACTTTAGCTTTAAGAACTTGTAGAACCAATATGCTCGAGGAAAAAATAATTTGTAGCGAACACCACTTGATAAGGGATGAGAAGAATTGATCACTTGTGAAATTTCTTTGAACTCTTTTCGGAACTGATCAATCTCGGAACTTGATTAAAAAACAGTTACTCCCCCTCAGCTTTTGCTAACTCCCCCTCAACATGATAATCCGTGTCTTTGAATTTGTGTCATTTCTCCCCCTCATTATGAGTAGGAGCATCTGGATCATCATGTAAATTCAAAGACAATGCTGGTGAGTAGCAAAATTCCAGATCAAACGTTAAGTAACCAGAATGGGGTAAAAATCTAACACAGAAACACAAAAGTAACTGTTATCACAACAATTTAAAAAATTGTGTGGCATATGTTTAGAGTTGGCATTGGGGTATCTCTGATAGGACTTCCAGTTATCACTGAAGTAAATATTTAAAAATTACTTCTCAAACTGTTCCGGCAATATCACGAATATATGCAATTGGAATCACAAAGACTCGTGCATGTGTGAAAGAAATAAATTATATATGTTTGGCTCAAAAGTTGATTTAACCTGGGACGCAAGTTAAAATCAATTGACACAGTGATTAGAATATAAAGTTCGGATACCAGAGCTGATGTCTTTCTTTTTCAATATCTAAGACCTCAGAGTGGGGAGTAGATAGATTAAGTGCTAATTCTCCGTGCACATATGAAACAAGCATCTGTTGTGAGATACTTGAGTGGCTGGGTGGGGTGACACGAGTTATCGACACTGGGTCCATGTCTGTTTCAATATTCATCTCCAAAGAACGAGAATGAATAGATTGTGTGGTTACCCGAATAACTGACTCGGTTTGGTAAGGACCAATAATTCGTTTAAGTCCTATCACATCCTCACCATATTCTTTTCACTCCGAACTCATCTATTAATCTAGACCCCTCACTGTTGTCAATAAAGGATATGTTTTTTGGGTAGGTCCTTCCGGTTCTGGATAGACCATATAAACGATGTAATTCCTAACACTCATTCCATGCATCGAATAGAACAATTTAGTAAACAGTGAAGTACGAGTTCTAAACTAAAATGTTTATTAGTCAAAACATTTAAGAACGAGTCCTGATCTGAGATGATCAGAAGTCATAAAAATGAAGTCCGAGTTCTGATCTGAGATAATCAGAAGTCATAAAAAACATTTGAAATAGAATTTCAAGAAACAAGATCAAGCGCTAAACAGATTGACTCATTGAGCACATTATATTCAAAAATGAAACAATGATCAAAAAGTTTAATTGTGAAGAACAAGTCACAATTAATGTGTCAGATAAGAATTGAATCATTTACAAGAAATAGCGAACTTGGAAAACAACTAGCAATTCAAACGAGTGTATTTCCATCGAAAAATCAACGAATATGTGAGACATGGAAATAACTATTTCAAGGAAACATAACACGTGGCAATCATGGAAGTTAAAATTGGAGAATAACAAACACAAGTTAGTTATTCAGAATGAATTACCACGGTCTATGAATTCAGTTAAAGTTCACTTACCTTTCATAAAATAGTACTCCCCCTCAAAATTGGCATAGCCTTTGAATGCTCGTCATGTGATGTGAATAATATGAATTATGACGCACATGGCATTCCTGCAAAATAGATTAGAAAGAGTTTGGTATCCATCCTTTGATGGATCCTTGACGGTTAGATGCCCTATTAAAGTGAGGAGCGGGGATACTATAAGTACAATACCAATGATTTGCGTACCTTGGATTCACAAAGTCATTCTTCCCACAATTAGTACAACAGACCTTTGCTCGACTCAGACTGATTAGCTTAGTTGTAGAATAAACATGAGTAGGTGAATCAGTCTTGGGAATAAACGACTTTGTATCAACTACAAGAGATTTATAAGACGTGTTTCCATCATCGTCATCTATAGTTGACTTCTTTTTCCAAACCATTTTGACTTTTCGAAACAGTTGATTATCGTTACGAGAATTATAAAAAATATTGGAAGGTCGAATCTAATCTTTTGAAAATTCATTTGATTTGTCAAAACTCTTTGAAGAACGATTTGTAGAAATTGAACTTGAAGCATAAGAAGGTTGAACACTTTTGAACTTGTTTTCTTCAAGTTTCTTGACTTTAATGGATAACTATTTCGTTCTTCGAGAATTATATCAAAATTCTTTTGTAGATCAGATTTTACCATTTGTTCCTTCAAAATCTCGGTTGCTAACCCAGATAATTTCTGTGTAAGCTTATGGATTTCTGTTTAAAAAATGGTCCTTTCACATTCAAAATCCTTTTCAATAGTGTTGCGTTTATCAGATATTTCTTTGAAAAATGCAACGTTTTTCTTTTCAAGCTCTTTCTTTTCACTTTCAAAGAATTTTCTTTGATTCTCAAATTTTTTTCGCTCAAGCACCAAAATTTGTTCAAAATCAGAAATCTGTTTAGAAAGTTTAGCATTATTAAGCTCAAATTCTTTTCTTTCCTTGAAAATCCTTTTGGAAAGATCAACAATTTTTCTCTCAAAATTCTTCTTCTCATTTAAGAAGTCACTCCTTTCCTTTTCAAAACCATGAATCTGTTTTTCAAGAACAGATATCCTTTTCTTTGACTCAAGATTTTCGATTTCGGCAACTTTTCTTTTCTTTTCAAGTTCAGTCAGATCTTGGTTACGAGAAGCTTTATGATGTCTCAAGCTGTCAATAAGTTCGTCGTTCATCTTTGCAGAAGCTTTAGGCTTGTAATTAATCTTTTCACATAGCTTTCTCACGTTCTCTTTAATTTCAATGAGTTCTTGATCTGATTCAGAATCAGACATTGTTACCTGAAAATTGATCGTTAATCGGTGTTACTTTGAAGAATAAAAAAAAATGCGGAAGAAAACCAAAAAAAGTAAATTTGAACACAAATCTAGAAAATAAATTCGTTTCCAAAAATTAAATTTTGATTATCGAATTCGAACGAACAAAATCAAACTTCGAGAATGAAACCTGCAAGAAAACAAACCAAGTTAGATCAAAAACGTCAAAGTAAATCACATAAAATGATAAGCGTCGTGAATAAGATCAAAACGTTCCACGGTCAAATGGGTTTACCGTTGAACACTTACCAACCAAAACTTACCGGATAGCGATTGATTCTCAATAAGAATGAAATCCGGATGAATATTGTTTTCCGAACAAAATATGTATATGTATGCGATGTGTGAGTGAACAAAAACACTAGCAAGAGTAAACAATATGAATGTATGTATGTATGAAGGAAGGAAGCTAAGCAAAAAAAATTCAGTGATCTGAAAGAAGATGGTGTGAGATGCATGAATGTATGCTATGTCATGCGATGATATGCATGGATGATGGCAGCAAAATAATAAAATCACAGCAGCAACAATTTAAGAAATGGAAAAATTAGCTATCCGGGAAAGGATTACCCGGAAAGAGAGATATCCGGGGAAAAAATTATCCGGAAAAAATGGTTTTTCGGTAAAATTAAGTTTTCGAATAAAATTGGTTATCCGAGAAACTTTTATCCGGAAAGAACCTTTATCATATGGTAAACAAACCTGGTTAGATCAAACTTGCGATTTTAGGTTTTGTGAACACAACCATATACGGCTCGGATCCTTTTCTTTTCGTCAACACCTGCACTTCTCAAAAACTCATCAAAAAAACTCATCAAACAATCATAAATTCGATTAAAATCGCAGCTTGATCAAAAAAATTGATGAACACCAAGAATGCTTCGAAAATCAAAAATTCCAAAACTTTTAAAATTGAAACGAAGCAGATAAGGAACGATCACAAACTGATTAAACGCAAAAATCTAGCGAGATAATAATATCAAATCAATAAAATAGAGCAAGAAACCACTTTGCAAACCCGATTGATGATCGATTCACCCAAAAAAAACTGCACTGTGTCGAAACTAAAAAGGGTGCCTTCTGGACCTCAAACGCCAATCTCCACCGTTCAGATTGTAGACCAAGATATCGTGAAGCTACTGACCAAAAATCACGACGATCCGACGGTTCAAACTCCAGAAATAGGTAAAACGGCACGACTGCGTTTTCCAGAAAATTGCATACGAATTTTTCTTTGTTTTTCTCTCTTTCGATTGACTTCTTCTATATCTTCAAATCACCGATTCGGCTCTGATACCACTTGTGGATCCCAGATTAGTGCATACAATAAGAAATCAACAGTAATAATCAACAATCAGTATGATTTCCATTCGTCATCCATATAACTTTAATAAACCTTTTCAGAGAGTTTACAAAGTATTTTTCAATAATGATTATGACGATTAAACGATTTAGCACTCTCTAACCTAAACAAGGTTTAAAGCTAACTAAAATAATACCAAGGCTTAATACCTAAGGCCCATGGCCCATTAGGCCTAAACTAAGCCCAAATAAAAATTAATGGCTTTTTACAATTAAATTCTTTTCTAATCTTGTCTATATAAATCTTTATATAACTTTCTAATGTGTAGGACGTTTATGGTCCTAACAGAAACTGAGGCAACATGGAAAGTGTTGAGTTCGATAACCCTTGGGTGTTTGGGAGCTAGATTTCGAGGACGAAATCATCCTAAGGTTGGGAGGATTGTAACACCCGTAATTTTCGGATAAGTACAATTTCGAATCAGTGTAGAAATCGATCTTTTAAGATAAATGTGAAAAATTGGATTTTGGATTAAATCCTAGATTTTACGGTCTTGTTGGATCGGGAATTAAAATACGAGTCCAACGGTTCTTTCCGGAGCGAAAACGGAGCTAAAACGAAGAAGTTATGGCCGAAAAGGTGTTGTGCGGGCTGGTGCGCGACCCAGGGCTGCGGCCCAGGCCACGTATGTCTCTGGAGTGCGATATTGGGAAGCACGCGACTTACCACGCAGCTTGAAGCCACGGGACAAGCCGCGGGAATGGGTCTGGAGCCTAAATCGCGATTTTGAAGCCATTTCCTTCATTTCTTCATAACTTTCTCAGCACATCTCCAATTTTGATGATTCAAGTTGCTATGGCTTCGTTTTTGGGAGCTTTTCAAGGATCTAGAGAGAGTTTTGAAGTATATTAGATGACCCAAGATTATTTGGTGGTGGTTGAGGTAAGCTTCTCACTTTTCTACATCTAAGAAGTTAGGGTTTTGGTATTTTTGGTGGTTTTGGATGTTTTATGTTGGGGGAAACATATATAAGTGTTTGAGGATGATTATTTATTGTTGGAAACTTGTGGATCTAGGTTTTTGGAAGATTAGGATTGAGGATCCAAGTTTCTTCAAACGAGCTCAAGTTGGGGAAAATCTAGATTTTGCCTAAATCTAGCAAGGTGAGTTCAAGTTGATTTGTGAAAACGTTGTACATGCCAAAATGTCATTTTTAAAGTGATTATGTGTTTACATGAAAACTATCTTTTGTGGAGCTATTTGGTGGGTTTTGATTATAAAAGTGTTTAACTTTATAAAATACACACTTTTGGGATTTTGGACACTTTGTTAAGTAAATCATGATTGAAAGTGTTTGTTTAACTTATTTTCACAAATGGAGGTTGTTGGGTAAAAACGTGCTTTTAGTGTTGTCTTGATTATGCACAAACTATGATACGGTACGTTTTGGAAAATACAAATGTGTGAATTGTTAGAGTTGGTCAATCTCGATTTTATGGACATTTGTGAATTGTAAATCTTTTAGATTTGGGCCGAGGGCCAATTGTGATTTATGAGTCAAAAATTTGAGTAAAGATGTTTTGGTTTATATAACCGTATGGGTTCGTGTAGTTAGCCAATTGTTGTTTTGCCTTTCTAGGCTTGAATCATACTCAAATGAGTCTTAGGCCTTTTGTCCAGTTTTAATAGCTCGAGATGGAGCTTTGGTTGTGTTACGCATCTATTTGCATCTTATTTGGAAGTTATTTTGAAAGCATTAGTTCATTCGTTTTGAGTCATGTAACATTTTAGACTGTAATGCATTGGATCCATAGGCATGTAAGTCAGTCATACTTAATAGTGATGAGTCTTGATATTCTCACTTTGGGGCTTATGCCGAAATAGCATTGTTGATGTCTCGTTCATTTTGTAGAGAGGAACCGTTATGGGTTGTACTCCGGGATCATGAGTTATTTTGGTGTCTATCTCGTTGTGCACGAGGAGTGGACTATTGGAACACATGGTTATATGTGGTGGGTTGTAATACCCCGGCTAAGTTTGTTAGTTAAAAGTTAGTCCCGTTAAATTTTGTTAACTTTAGAATGTGAAGTTAAAGGTAAGTTTGGATAGATTTATAAGTAAAGGGTGTAATTGGTCATTAATGTTAACTTAAGGACTAAAGTGGTAAATTGATTTAGATATTACCCTTAATGGAATTAGATATTTCCAAAAGTCAGTATTATCCAGAAATTTGCAATGTGTGTGTGTGTGTACTTAGAGAAGAAAAGAAGAAGAAATAAGGTTTTGGAATTAGGGTTTCAATTTGGTGCAATTGGAAGTAATTACAGGTATGTTTCCTTTACAAATTATGTTTATAATGATTAGTAGATTGTTTCTATCGGTCTGGAATCAACATAATCGAACTGGTATAAACCTTAGTCGAATTCTGGGTGAAATTAGGGATGAACAGCAGCAGTTTCCGGACACAATTGAATGTGTCCGGGTGGTTTTAATGATAGTGTTCGGATAATTTTATAAAGGTGTCCGGACGGGTTCTTTATCCGGGTAAGTTTCTTTTTCTTATGTTTCCGGATAGATTGGATACCGGATGGTATCCGGATCACTTTGGTGTCCGGATGACGTCCGGATTGTATAGGTTGTCCGGAAAAGTCTTGTTGTCCGGAAAAGTCATGGTGTCCGGAAAAGTTGTGTTGTCCGGAAAAGTTGAGGTATCCGGATACTTTTGCTGTTTGGTTAAAATTGGGAGTTTAGATGCTTTTAAGTATCCAATAGTCTGTGTTTTATTAAATCATGGATAGGGAATGAATGAGGATCGAATGTACTGTGAACTCGACTTAGGTTCGGGTTTGGGGGTAACATTTGGGGACTAGAGTACTTTAGAGTTCTTAGTCTTGGTAAGACTTATGTGATCAAAGTGGTAAAGCAATACTTGTATATGATTGTTTCAGATTCTGTGAAATTGAGGTGAAGCTGAATTGTTTGAGAAAAGCTTGGTGAACGTTTTGATAAGTCAAACAGGTGAGTTTTACTTCAAAATAATTTTTACTGGAATACATATATGTGTGGAATGGAGATATGATTCTGGTGTGAATATTATGTGTTTATAATATAGTAAGATATTATATTCCTATGTGCACTACACTACACAGGTGTACATTAGTCGGGTTCCGGTGTGCGGACCGATGGGTAGCCGGGTTCCGGTGTGCGGACCGGTGAGTAGCCGGGTTCCGATGTGCGGACCGGTAATGTTGATTAACACTACACTACACAGGTGTACATTAGTCGGGTTCCGGTGTGCGGACCGATGGGTAGCCGGGTTCCGGTGTGCGGACCGGTGAGTAGCCGGGTTCCGATGTGCGGACTGGTAATGTTGATTAATTATTAGTTGGCTTGCTACCAACTAATATGGCCAGTTGTGGAGGAATAAGGTGGAATGGGATGTACGAGTCTTGAATGGTATTTATATACGTGTAGTATATGGATGTATATGAAGAGTTTTATATAAATGGTTTTGATACAAATGTTTACTAACTTGACAGGGATTTTCTCACTAGACCTTTAGGTCTAACCCTCATTTCTGTTTTAAAAATATGTATTTCCAGGTGGTGGATCGGGTAAGAACAAGTGAATAGGACAATGGGTGGATAGTTTTTGCGAAGGCTTTTGTCATGAAGTTATAGATGCGTTTTTGTACTTATGACCTTGTTGTTATTCATAATGTAATTTAATTCGCGAAAAGTTTGTACTGATTTACTTCTTATGTTTAGTAAGACTATGGGACCAAATGTGAAATATGATGTAAAGACGATGAATCTATGTTATAAAAGTATGTTATTTGTATATTTGGAATATCGGGTTGTTACAGATGGTATCAGAGACCTAGTTTAAGAGATTTAGGTATTGGTACTTGTACCTAGACTTAAACTGCATGTGAAGTAGGATGTCCCTATTATTTTAGAACCTGGGGATGCTAAGTATAAAAGGTAGAAGGAACATCGTGTAAGGTAATTTCAAATTACACCTGGCCAGTGTAAATATGATCTTACATGAACATGTTTGAACTGGAATACCTTGTTATATGGGGTATGTGCTTATGTGTATATTAACCTTGTTTGAATCTACAGAATGGCAAGTGGCACTAGACAAAAGAATCAAAGGGGAGGAAGGAATTCGGGTGGAGAGAACCCACCAGTAGGAACAGGGGGAAGAGGAGGAGATCGTGGTGGAGGCAGAACCGGAGGTAGGATTGGAGGTAGAACCAGGGGCCGAACTGGGGGGTAGAACTCAACCATAAGGTACAGAGTTTGTTATGAGAGACGACTTAGCGGCGGAAATGGGAAGATTACAGGCGAATATCCAGGATATGTTTAACTAGACTCATAATACAGAAATGGAAAGGCCAGATCCTAACCTTGAAGATGAGATGCCTATCACAACTACTGCCACTTCAGTATCAAGAAGGTGTGACTATAAAATGTTTTTAAGCTGTAAACCACCAACTTATGGAGGGGATAGGGATCCAGTAAAGGCGATGCGATGGCTGAAGGAAATTGAAGCTGTTTTTAAAACCATCAAATGTGCGGAAGATGATAAGGTGTTATACGGAACTGCGATGTTGAAGGCAGATGCTTTATATTGGTGGGAGGCCCTTATTGACTCTAAGGGATCTGATGTATACTCAACCTTTACTTGGGGCAAATTCTCAAAGGCATTCAAAGAACAGTTTTGTCCTCAAGCAGCAGTCAGACAATTGGAGGAAGAATTCATGAGCCTACAACAAGGGAATTTATCAGTTAGAGACTATACTGCCCGTTTCATAGAAAATTCGCGTTTTGCAGAATATTATGTTGCCACGGAGAAAATGAAGATGGAGAGGTTCATATTTGGATTGAATTCGGAAATTCGAAAGCTAGTGACTGCAACAAGACCTGATACCTTCTCAACCGCTGTAAATGCCGCAGAAAATGTGGAGCAAGATAATAAGAGGGATGTTGGTGATAAGAGTATGGGAAAGAGGAAATGGGAAGGGCCACCACATGATCCGAGGAAGTCCAGGTTTCAGAGATTCGATAATCGTCTACCTTTCTGACCAACGGAAAGACCTTGTCCGAAGTGCCACCGTATCCATCAATGAAACTTTCAGATTGAATCGCGGGTTTGTTATAGGTGTGGGAAGACCGGGCATGTAATTAAAGATTGTCGATTAACGCGGTTTTGTTTCTTGTGTAATTCTCTGGATCACCTTCAGTCAGATTGTCCGCGAGGAAGAATACAGCAGGGTGGATCATCAGGGAAACCAACAATTGCTAGACAAGTAGTTCCAAGAATAGAACCGCCGAGAACAAGGGGTCGTACATTTCAAATGACAGCTAAAGAGGCGGAGGAAACTCCGGATGTGGTCACAGGTACATTTTTTATAAACTCTACACGTGCTAAGGTGTTATTTGACTCCGGTGCAAACCGATCCTTTGTGTCTCCTTCATTTACTGCTCACACGCACTTAGAACCAAAAATGTTAGAACATGCTTTACTGGTAGATACTGCAAATGATAGCCAAGTGTCGGTTAAAGAAATATTTGATAACTGTGTGATAAATATAGAGGGTTGTGGAGTACCGATACAATTATTTCCTATAGCTTTGATCGAATTTGATGTGGTAGTAGGGATGGATTGGTTAGCCGAGAATCAGGCTAACATAGTTTGTGATAAGAAGATAATCAATGTCATTTTACCTGATAAGAGATCAGTAGTGATTTATGGTGATCGTAAGAATCATCAGTCTAGCCTTATATCTATGATAAAAGCCCATAAGTGTGTCACCAAGGGTTGCCCGAGTTACTTAGCCTATGTGATAGATAGTAGGTCTGAGAAGAATAGGTTGGAAGATATTCCTATTGTTAGTGAATTTCCAGAAGTTTTCCCTGAAGACTTGAATAGTCTTCCTCCGGTTAGGCAAGTAGAATTTGGTATAGATTTAGTTCCTGGAGCAACTCCTATTGCTCGTGCACCATACCGACTAGCACCAACAGAGATGAAAGAGATGATGGCACAGCTACAAGACCTATCTGATAAGGGATTCATTAGACCCAACTCTTCACCGTGGGGTGCACCAGTGTTATTTGTGAAAAAGAAGGACGGTTCAATGAGAATGTGTATTGACTACCGGGAGCTGAATAAGCATACGATCAAGAACAAATATCCGCTTCCAAGAATTGATGATCTCTTCGACCAATTAGTTGGAGCTTGCTATTTCTCCAAGATTGATCTGCGATTTGGGTATCATCAGCTGAAGGTTAAAGAAGAAGACGTTCTGAAGACTGCGGAAATGGGAAGATTACAGGCGAACTGGGGGTAGAACTCAACCATAAGGTACAGAGTTTGTTATGAGAGACGACTTAGCGGCGGAAATGGGAAGATTACTAGCGCATATCCAGGATATGTTTAACCAGACTCATAATACAGAAATGGAAAGGCCAGATCCTAACCTTGAAGATGAGATGCCTATCACAACTACTGCCACTTTAGTATCAAGAAGGTGTGACTATAAAATGTTTTTAAGCTGTAAACCACCAACTTATGGAGGGGATAGGGATCCAGTAAAGGCGATGTGATGGCTGAAGGAAATTGAAGCTGTTTTTAAAACCATCAAATGTGCGGAAGATGATAAGGTGTTATACGGAACTGCGATGTTGAAGGCAGATGCTTTATATTGGTGGGAGGCCCTTATTGACTCTAAGGGATCTGATGTATACTCAACCTTTACTTGGGGCAAATTCTCAAAGCCATTCAAAGAACAGTTTTGTCCTCAAGCAGCAGTCAGACAATTGGAGGAAGAATTCATGAGCCTACAACAAGGGAATTTATCAGTTAGAGACTATACTTCCTGTTTCATAGAAAAGTCGCGTTTTGCAGAATATTATGTTGCCACGGAGAAAATGAAGATGGAGAGGTTCATATTTGGATTGAATTCGGAAATTCGAAAGCTAGTGACTGCAACAAGACCTGATACCTTCTCAACCGCTGTAAATGCCGCGGAAAATGTGGAGCAAGATAATAAGAGGGATGTTGGTGATAAGAGTATGGGAAAGAGGAAATGGGAAGGGCCACCACATGATCCGAGGAAGTCCAGGTTTCAGAGATTCGATAATCGTCCACCTTTCTGACCAACGGAAAGACCTTGTCCGAAGTGCCACCGTATCCATCAATGAAATTTCCAGATTGAATCGCGGGTTTGTTATAGGTGTGGGAAGACCGGGCATGTAATTAAAGATTGTCGATTAACGCGGTTTTGTTTCTTGTGTAATTCTCCGGATCACCTTCACTCAGATTGTCCGCGAGGAAGAATACAGCAGGGTGGATCATCAGGGAAACCAGCAATTGCTAGACCAGTAGTTCCAAGAATAGAACCGCCGAGAACAAGGGGTCGTACATTTCAAATGACAGCTAAAGAGGCGGAGGAAACTCCGGATGTGGTCACAGGTACATTTTTCATAAACTCTACACGTGCTAAGGTGTTATTTGACTCCGGTGCAAACCGATCCTTTGTGTCTCCTTCATTTACTGCTCACGCGCACTTAGAACCAAAAATGTTAGAACATGCTTTACTGGTAGATACTGCAAATGATAGCCAAGTGTCGGTTAAAGAAATATTTGATAACTGTGTGATAAATATAGAGGGTTGTGGAGTACCGATACAATTATTTCCTATAGCTTTGATCGAATTTGATGTGGTAGTAGGGATGGAATTGTTAGCCGAGAATCAGGCTAACATAGTTTGTGATAAGAAGATAATCAATGTCATTTTACCTGATAAGAGATCAGTAGTGATTTATGGTGATCGTAAGAATCATCAGTCTAGCCTTATATCTATGATAAAAGCCCGTAAGTGTGTCAGCAAGGGTTGCCCGAGTTACTTAGCCTATGTGATAGATAGTAGGTCTGAGAAGAATAGGTTGGAAGATATTCCTATTGTTAGTGAATTTCCAGAAGTTTTCCCTGAAGACTTGAATAGTCTTCCTCCGGTTAGGCAAGTAGAATTTGGTATAGATTTAGTTCCTGGAGCCACTCCTATTGCCCGTGCACCATACCGACTAGCACCTCCAGAGATGAAAGAGATGATGGCACAGCTACAAGACCTATCTGATAAGGGATTCATTAGACCCAGCTCTTCACCGTGGGGTGCACCAGTGTTATTTGTGAAAAAGAAGGACGGTTCAATGAGAATGTGTATTGACTACCGGGAGCTGAATAAGCATACGATCAAGAACAAATATCCGCTTCCAAGAATTGATGATCTCTTCGACCAATTAGTTGGAGCTTGCTATTTCTCCAAGATTGATCTGCGATCTGGGTATCATCAGCTGAAGGTTAAAGAAGAAGACGTTCTGAAGACTGCCTTTAGTACGAGGTACGACCACTATGAATTCTTGGTGATGCCGTTCGGGTTGACGAACGCTCCAGCCGCTTTTATGGATCTAATGAATAGGGTATGTAAGCCTTATCTCGATAAATTTGTCATTGTATTTATTCATGATATACTTATCTTTTCCCGATCCAAAGAGGATCACGCACAACATCTTCGTTTGATTTTGGAGTTGCTGAAGAAAGAAAAGTTGTATGCTAAATTCTCTAAGTGTGAATTCTGGCTACGGGAAGTTCAGTTTCTAGGGCATGTAGTTTCCGAGAAAGGTATACAAGTTGATCCAACGAAGGTGGAAGCAATTGAAAAGTGGGAATCGCCGAAGACACCAACGGAAGTACGTAGTTTCCTGGGTTTAGCTGGCTACTATCGAAAATTCATAAAAGACTTATCTCGTATTGCTACACCTCTTACTAAGCTGACCCGAAAGAATATAAAGTTTGAATGGAAAGCAGAACAGGATGAAGCATTCAGAATTTTGAAAGAGAAACTCTGCAGCGCGCCGATATTAGCATTACCGGAAGGTTCTAAAGACTTTGTCGTTTACAGTGATGCTTCCAAACTGGGGTTGGGTTGTGTACTTATGCAGCGGGGAAAGGTTATTGCTTATGCTTCTCGGCAATTGAAAGATCATGAACGGCAGTACCCTACACATGACATGGAACTAGCAGCAGTGGTGTTTGCGTTGAAGATTTGGAGACATTATCTTTACGGTTCTAAATGTTAAATTTTTACCGATCATAAGAGTCTCCAACATCTTTTCGATCAAAAGGAATTAAATATGAGGCAAAGAAGATGGCTAGAGTTGGTGAATGATTATGATTGTGAAATTCTTTATCATCCGGGAAAAGCGAATGTAGTAGCTGATGCCCTGAGTCGTCAAGAAAGAAGCGGAACAATAAAAACTATTTCGCTACGGGCTGAACTTATACCGAACATCTTTAACGACTTGCAAAAGTTTCAAATAGAAGCATTTCAAGAAGAACATCTGAAGTCAGAACGGTTAGTGGGGGTATCAGCATTGCTAGTAAAGGATGATCGTGGGTTACTATGTTTGGGGAACAGAACCCGGGTGCCTCGTTTGGGTGGTTTACGTGATCGAGTACTACAAGAAGCTCATCAGTCTCGTTTTTCTATTCACCCAGGTACGAATAAGATGTATAAAGATCTGAAACAATTTTATTGGTGTCCGGGAATAAAAAGGAGTATTGCTCAGTATGTAGAAGGTTGTGCTACTTGTAATAAGGTAAAGATTGAACATCAGAAGCCGTTTGGGCAACTACAACATTTAGAAATACCGATGTGGAAATGGGATCAAATTACTACAGATTTCATCCCGAAGCTACCAAGGACTCCAAAAGGATATGATGCTATTTGGGTGATCGTTGACAGGTTGACCAAGTCTGCTCACTTCTTACCAATAAAAGAAACTGATTCGTTGGAACGATTAGCCAAGTTATACATCAACGAAATAGTAACTCGACATGGGGTTCCAATCTCGATTATCTATGATCGTGACAGCCGTTTTACCTCAAGATTCTGGAGAAGTTTTCAAAAGGAGATGGGAACGCAGATAAAGTTAAGTACAGCATATCATCCTGAAACTGATGGTCAGAGTGAACGGACGATTCGGACTTTAGAAGACATGCTCCGGGCTTGCATTGTTGATTTTGGGGGATCATGGGATAAGCATTTACCGTTGATAGAATTTGCCTACAATAACAGTTACCATTCCAGCATACAAGCAGCACCGTTTGAAGTTCTGTATGGTAGAAAATGTCGAACGCCTCTGTGTTGGAACGAAGTGGGAGAGAAACAGTTAGCAGGGCCAGATATAGTCCAGTTGACAGCAGATAAGATTAATCAGATTTGGGAACGTTTGAAAGTGGCTCAATACAGACAGAAAAGCTACGCCGACCGACGTTGAAAGCCGTTAGAATTCCAGGTTGGAGATTTCGTAATGTTGAAAGTCTCGCCTTGGAAAGGAGTCATTCGATTCGGAAAGCAAGGTAAACTGAGTCCAAGGTACATCGGGCCGTTTGCAATTACGGAAAGGATAGGTGAAGTAGCATACAGGTTGGATCTTCCGTCAGAGTTAAGCCGTATAGATAACGTGTTTCATGTATCAAATTTTTGGAAGTGTTTGGTCACTCCAGATCAGGCAGTGTCTCTACCCGAGATACAGGTTGATGAAAAGCTGAATTTTTTGGAAGAACCAGAAACCATACTAGACAGTAAAGTTAAAGTGCTGCGGAATGGGAAGGTGATCAAGCAAGTGAAAGTACAGTGGAGACACCATAGGGGTCAGGATGCTACATGGGAATCAGAATCAGAAATGAGAACTAAGTACCCGCACCTTTTTGCTTAAACCGAATTCCGGGACGAAATTATTTTAAGAGGGAGATGATGTAATACCCCGGGTAAGTTCGTTAGTTAAAAGTTAGTCCCGTTAAATTTTGTTAACTTTAGAATGTGAAGTTAAAGGTAAGTTTGGGTAGATTTATAAGTAAAGGGTGTAATTGGTCATTAATGTTAACTTAAGGACTAAAGTGGTAAATTGATTTAGATATTACCCTTAATGGAATTAGATATTTCCAAAAATCAGTATTATCCAGAAATTTGCAAAGTGTGTGTGTGTGTGTACTTGGAGAAGAAAAGAAGAAGAAAGAAGGTTTTGGAGTTAGGGTTTCAATTTGGTGCAATTGGAAGTAATTACAGGTATGATTCCTTTACAAATTATGTTTATAATGATTAGTAGATTGTTTCTATCGGTCTGGAATCAACATAATCGAACTGGTATAAACCTTAGTCGAATTCTGGGTGAAATTAGGGATGAACAGCAGTAGTTTCCGGACATAATTGAATGTGTCAGCATGGTTTTAATGATAGTGTCCGGATAATTTTATAAGGGTGTCCGGACGGGTTCTTTATCCGGGTAAGTTTCTTTTTCTTATGTTTCCGGATAGAATTGGATACCGGATGGTATCCGGATCACTTTGGTGTCCGGATGACGTCCGGATTGTATAGGTTGTCCGGAAAAGTCTTGTTGTCCGGAAAAGTCATGGTGTCCGGAAAAGTTGTGTTGTCCGTAAAAGTTGAGGTATCCGGATACTTTTGCTGTTTGGTTAAATCTGGGAGTTTAGATGCTTTTAAGTATCCAATAGTCTGTGTTTTATTAAATCATGGATAGGGAATGAATGAGGATCGAATGTACTGTGGACTCGACTTAAGTTCGAGTTTGGGGGTAACATTTGGGGACTAGAGTACTTTAGAGTTCTTAGTCTTGGTAAGACTTATGTGATCAAAGTGGAAAAGCAATACTTGTATATGATTGTTTCAGATTCTGTGAAATTGGGGTGAAGCTGAATTGTTTGAGAAAAGCTTAGTGAACGTTTTGATAAGTCAAACAGGTGAGTTTTACTTCAAAATAATTTTTACTGGAATACATATATGTGTGGAATGGAGATATGATTCAGGTGTGAATATTATGTGTTTATAATATAGTAAGATATTATATTCCTATGTGCACTACACTACACAAGTGTACATTAGTCGGGTTCCGGTGTGCGGACCGATGGGTAGCCGGGTTCCGGTGTGCGGACCGGTAATGTTGATTAATTATTAGTTGGCTTGCTACCTATTAATATGGCCAATTGTGGAGGAATAAGGTGGAATGGGATGTACGAGTCTTGAATGGTATTTATATACGTGTAGTATATGGATGTATATGAAGAGTTTTATATAAATGGTTTTGATACAAATGTTTACTAACTTGACAGGGATTTTCTCACTAGATCTTTAGGTCTAACCCTCATTTCTGTTTTAAAAATATGTATTTCCAGGTGGTGGATCGGGTAAGAACAAGTGAATAGGACAATGGGTGGATAGTTTTTGCGAAGGCTTTTGTCATGAAGTTATAGATGCGTTTTTGTACTTATGACCTTGTTGTTATTCATAATGTAATTTAATTCGTGAAAAGTTTGTACTGATTTACTTCTTATGTTTAGTAAGACTATGGGACCAAATGTGAAATATGATGTAAAGACGATGAATCTATGTTATAAAAGTATGTTATTTGTATATTTGGAATATCGGGTTGTTACATGGGTCGTTCGGGGCCACTAGCGAGTAGGCAATATGGGACATTGAAGTCCTTGAGGTGTAACTCGTCTAGATTGGATAGGCAATGTGGTCCCATAAGTCCTTGAGGTGTAACTCGTTGGAGTATGCAATAAAGGCATGTATATGGTTTGAGGTTGTGATGTCTTTATGGCATGGGAACTAAAACCGGGACTTGCGGTGTAATCCAATAACATCGTAAGTGACCTAACTTTGTGTGCCCGTCACATTCGATGGAACCGGGTCTCCCCCGTCACCGAAAGGTGTTGTTTTTGGGTATTTACTTTTATCCATATTTTCGGTGACGTATTTTATCTATACTAATTGTTTTCCATGGTTTATTGGCGGAGCACTATGTCTCAACCATATTGGATGTTTTAAATATTGGAGTTTTATTCACATTTATATTACTTGGGGTATTTAACGTCAAAGTACATTTTGAGTGAGTTGTGCAGTGAGTTTAATTTGGAAAATGTTTCATATGAAAGCTTTCGGCTCAAGATTTGTGTGTGTTGGGAAAATGAGTTGTTTACATAATTGTTATAAATTCTTTTGGTACATTATGTTTTTCGAACTACATCCACCCCGATTATTGATTTACGCAATCATGATAAAACTCTTGAACTCACTAGGCGTTACCCTAGTGATAACGCCACTTTTTGGCGTTATTTTCGGTCCTCAAACCAATGAGATTGGTTTGTGTTCTAGCAAAAAGGCGGAACTTTATGGTTTATCGAGTGAAATGTGCAGGTAATCTAAAAGGAGGCAATCACCGAGAAAAGAAGCGAAACAGTGCTAAAAGAGAGCCAAAACGAAGCCCAACGGAAGCCCGAGATCCAAGCCAAAGACCCGTGCCCGAACCAGGATCCAAACCATGACCCAGAACCTGATCCGGACACATCAGGAAAACCGCGCGGTTTGTCCCGCGGTTTGCAAGCCACGGGACAAGTGGCGTAAGTCCCTGTTCCAGTTCTATATTTTGGTGTTTTCCGGATTTTAGGTCACTTCTCGACGTGCGACGGTAGGCTGCTCGGGGGTGATTTTCAGAGGTTTTCACAGACTTTTGAGCCACGATAGAGGATCGGTTGAGGAGAAGTTTACCACGCGAAGCGGATTAGAGCCGAGAGAAGGGAGTTCATCATTATACTTTTCACGTTCACGATCATTATGTTTACACACACGATTTCTCTTCCTTTTCTTATGTTTTTATCCATCACCAACATAAACTAATCTTTAGATGTTGGGGGTTGGAATGAATTTGGTTTAATCTTATGAACATGTGACTTGAGACTTTTATCAGTTTTTCCTTTTTTAATGAAGCATGTGAATTAAGTTTTGCTTTTGTGAGTCTGGCCAACTTTCAATTGTTTTGTCTGTTTTCAGTTAAGTTTGAGAGAATTAATTGTTGACTAGAATTAGAATTTGTATGCCTAAGGTGAGAAATTGGATAGAGATATACCAAGTAAGCCTTAGTCCCATTACAATCTTGAGTTTAATGTGTTTTGAGTTCCATAGGTTGAGATCGAGAGATAAAACTTATGAGAGAGAACAATGGTGATTTTAGAGATTGGGTATTCATTAAAGGGAATTACTGGTAACTATTTAAAGTCAAGTGTTTATATGTGAAAGCCCTAGGATTTCCAACCCTCAACTGTTTTCTTTATCCAAGGTTTCCTCAAGTTGTCTACTCAAAATTTAATTATTTTCAATTGATTAGTTTATTACCAACAACTCAAAATTCCGACCGTTCAGTTAATAGATCTTATAGTCATTGTGATACTTAGTTCCTAGTTCCCTGTGTTCGATACTCGTACTTTCACTACTATTACTTGATTCCGACACCGTACACTTGCGGTAAGATTTAGGGGGGTGTAAACCCGCCTATCACCTAGCCTTTTTATTTGTCGGCATGTGCAACCGCTTCAGGTTGGGAATAGTTCTAGCGACACTATGAAGAGATGAGTGCTAGTAGTGTGCTCGAGGAGTGATTTGCTTAGTGAAGTATTCCGCATCTATTTTGGGATTAGCAACTTGTACTTGGGTTAAGTACCACCCAATATGGATTTAGTCTTTGTAATAAGACTTGGGTAATGAGTTGTTCGAGGTTTATTATAGAACTTAATTTGAGATATTTCTAGTATTGGTTTATAGGGAGAAATTCTATTCTTTTTGGTTGTATTATTGAATTTTTTTAGTTGGTTGTTCTTTCCAATTTTGAGGGTGTTACAAGTTGGTATCAGAGCTTAAGTTTGAGAGGTTTATGTGTTGATTTTGGATACATAGACTCAAGCTAGCGTTCTTTTAAGTGAATAAGAGTTAAATTGCACCATTAGGCACTTTAGGATGGGATATTTAAGGTTGATGGAGTCACTAGAAACGAGAATCACGTCTAGGGTAGCAAGGTTAATCGTGCATGGTACGTTCATAATTGCACCTGGCCAGTGTTATGGTGAACCTACAAGTTACATGTGCATACTTGGACTACTTTGAGTTGATGATTGTTGGGCTAGTGAAGCAGTTTGTAAGCGAATAGTCGCTAGAAGAGGTTGATGATTTTAGCATCTGTCATTTGGAATGGCAGTAAGCATGGTGATTGCATTAAGTGGACCATTTCGGGTCGAAGTTGATGGTTGGATTAGAACCATAGGTTTAATGAATCGACCTTAATTCGAGGAAAAAATTGTAAAGTGAATCGATGTAACCTTCAATTTGTCTTAAGATGTTTGAGCATCCGGATAACGATAGTGTGACTGGGGGAACTTGGAGGAGTGTCGCTTGAGGCATTGCGTGTCGACTAAATTCATGCACAAAATTTATTTTCAAAATAAAATGCATCAGTTATTTCTTGTGTTTCAAAACCTCATGTGGTGTAACGTCCCATAAAACATAGCATGCAATATCAATAGATTGAGCATTCGAATTACATAAATAAACTTGTCTTTAATCATTCATGAATCTAAACTAGACAAAATTGGGCAGCGGAACTTCTAATCCACAGCCGAGAGCTTCTATCTATAACTATATCAACCAAAAAATCTTGGAGTCGCTCTAATCTCCAAATCCATAAAGTGTCATCTCCTAGTTCTTACCGGAAGAACCAGAGCTACGCTTACCTGAAAATGGTTTAGTTTTTGAAAAGCGAGGGTTAGACCAAAAGGTCTAGTGAATTCCCTCTGAAAAACAACATATATAAACAGTAGGAAATCATTTATAAAATTCATCGTCAATCTTCACATAAACCTCAATCATGGTACTGCACCGTGTTGAGGATCACATAAACTAATCGCGATCGGGGCCCAAACAGACTCCCCTCTCGCCTCATATCGGGGCCCAAGCAGACTCCCCTCTATCCGAATAGGAGGGAAACGAATTCCAACCTACCGGCTCGTCACACATGTCCAAGGGATCATCGGATACCGAGGCACTCAGATCCCACGGTGCAGACCGACTCCACATAGCATACACATACATATCATAAATCATGCAACTTAGAATCTTTGTAAACCATCATACTCATTTCATCATGCTAAATATTCGTTTAGATAAAACATGAATTTTCGTGGGAAACATGCATATTAGTTGGTAAACATTTCATGCTCATAATGAACCATAATCAGTTAAAAACATTTAACATCTTACGTCGTGAAAAGGGTTTAGGGAACTCACCGGATAGCAATCTCTTTCCTAACCTCATGTCTCGTTCCGTCCTTACACCTAAAGCATAATTTATAATTTGATCAATGTCAACTCAACTTCTAATCATAAATCCTTCTTTAATCTGGATCCAAATAATTAATTCGGATCATTCGTTAACTACTCGGTCCTCTTATTGTTACCGGATCTTAAAATATATTTAATCCCAATTAACTCCCAACTATTAATTTAGCTATTGGACCTCTAAGCCTAAAAGAAAAGAAATGATTTCCCGGCCCATCATACAATTCGGCCCACGGTTTGTGTTTCGGATCCATTTGGAATGGATTCCGGATCATGTTGCCATTCCGGATCCATTTGAAATGGATTCTGGATCCGCTAGGAAGTAATCCAATTCCGGGTCTAGTCTAACGAGGAAAACTCTGGATCACAATTTAAAGGGGCAAGGTTCCGGATCATGGTTGGTTCCGGACTTCCATGTTGGACCAACTCCGGATCAGGCATGCGACACATTCCGAATCCACATAAATGAGCCCAAGTTCCGGAACTTTAGAGTTTCGGATCCATTTATAGACTGTGAGTTATTTTGATGCCGAAACTCAGAACCAAAACTCGTATTAATTAGCTCAAACCTTAAGGATTTTAACGTTACGTTCTCTCTCATAAACTTGTACATACAAATCCTTAACCTTAAAACCCAAGTAAACCCTTAATTAAATCTTTTATACAGACCACATTAGAGATAAATTCCATTGATGTTCTTGTCAACAATAATACTCATCTTAAACAAGGAGATAAACCAAGGATTGATTTTACTCAGTTTTCTATTACACAAGAATTTACACAGAGGAATTGATTTCTTACCAACATGAGCTTCTCCTATCGATTTGATGCCAAACTGATTTCTTCCTCTTTCTGCTCTTCTTCTCCTCAGCCGCCAACACAGTGCATAAGAATGTTCCAAATGATTGGAAACCAAGGGAAAAGAATCCTTTTATATCTTTCTCAAATTGCCAAACAGTCCCTCAACTCAAGCTTTTCTTTTTTAGACTTTAACCACCAAACTTTCATATTTTGCTAGAAACCGGGTTGTTACAACACTCCCCTTTTAAAAGAATTCTGTCCCCGGAATTCCTCATTGGAAAAGATGCGGGTATCTTGCCTTCATTTCGGATTCCAGTTCCTACGTAGCCTCCGGGCCTTTGTGATGCCGCCATTGTACCTTCACCAGTTTAACCTCCTTGTTCCGTGACTTCCTCACTTTAAAATCCGTGATGGCTTCGGGTTCCTCTACAAAAATTAATTTCTCGTCCACCCTTATATCTTTTAGCGGTACAGACTTATCCACATCTACTAGGCACTTCCTCAGATTAGATACATGGAACGCATTGTGAATGCCTTGCAATTCTTCAGGTAGATTCAACCTATACGCTACTTCTCCAATCCGCTCCGTGATCTCAAACAGTCCGATGTAACGTGGGCTTAGCTTCCCACGTTTTCCAAATCTTACAATTACCTTCCAAGGGGATACCTTTAACAATACACAATCTACGACCTGAAATTCTATGTCTTTTCATCTCTTGTCCGCATAACTCTTTTGTTGGTCGCAAGCGACCTTTAGCCTTTCCTGCACTTGGATTATCTTGTCTGAGGTCAGTTGCACTATCTCTGGCCCGGCTAACTGTCTTTCTCCGACCTCGTTCCAACACAAAGGTGTCCGACATTTCCTACCATAAAGTGCCTCGTACGGCGCTGCTTTGATACTCGAGTGATAGTTGTTATTATAAACGAACTCGATTAGCGGTAAATGCTTTTCCCAAGAGCCCTGGAAATCTAAATCACAAGCTCTTAACATGTCTTCCAACGTCTGGATCGTTCGCTCACTCTGACTGTCGGTCTGAGGATGATAAGCGGTGCTCATGTTGATCTGTGAACCCATTTCTCTTTGGAAGCTCCTCCAAAACGTGGAGGTGAACCTGCTATCTCGGTCTGACACTATCGACGCTGGCACACCATGGCGGGTTACAATCTCGTCGATATACAACTTTGCTAACCGCTCCAACGAGTAAGACTCTCGTATAGGCAAGAAATGAGCTGACTTCGTGAGTCGATCCACAATCTCCCATATAGCGTCATAACCCTTCGGGGTTTTAGGCAAATGGGTTACAAAGTCCATCGTAATCTGGACCCACTTCCACATAGGTATCTCCAAAGACTGAAGCTTCCCGTACGGTCGTTGATGTTCGATCTTTACACGCAAACACGTTATACAGCTCTCTACAAATTGAGCTACATCCTTTTTCATCCCGGGCTACCAGTAGTCCCGTCGTAGATCCCCGTACATCTTGTTAGTTCCAGGGTGAATCGTCTGCTTTGATTTGTGGGCTTCCTCTAAAATCACTTTCCTGAGCTCCGCAAGTTTCGGGACCCAGATTCTCCCACTAAGACACTTCACCCCTCGGCTATCTTCCACTAGTGAGGTCGTTTGCCCTACCATTCTTTCTTTTTTGAGATTCTCAGTTTCGAGCGCTTCTGCTTGACATTTCTTTATCTCGTCTAACAAATTGAATGTCACCACGACCCTCATGGCCACAATATTGGGGTCTCACTTCTTTCCTTAAGGCTCAAAGCGTCCGCCACTACGTTTGCCTTACCCGGATGATATTCAATCTTACAGTCGTAGTCGGTCAACAATTCAATCCATCTTCTTTGGCACATATTCAACTTTTTTTGGTCAAAGAGGTGACATAAGCTTTTGTGGTCCGTGAAGATCTGACACTTTGTCCCATACAGGTAATGTCGCCAAATCTTCAAATCGAAGACCACGACCGCCAATTCTAAATCATGAGTAGGGTACCGAACCTCGTGATTTTTCAACTGCCGGGAGGCATATGCGATCACCTTTCCACGTTGCATGAGTACGCAACCCAATCCGAGCTTCGATGCGTCACTGAAAACCACGAAATCATCAGAATCGTCCGGTAGTGACAACACCGGAGCGCTGCTCAACATATTCTTCAACTTTTGAAATGCTTCTTCTTGTTTTTCTGACCAGGCGAACTTGACATTCTTCTTGGTTAAAGATGTCAATGGCGTGGCAATACGCGAAAAGTCCTTTATGAACTTTCGGTAGTATACCGCCAGTCCGAGGAAGCTTCGAACTTTTGACGGATTCTTAGGTTGCTCCCAATCTTAGACGGGTCTACCATGATCCCTTTCTCAGACACCACGTGTCCGAGAAATTGCACCTCTCTCAACCAAAACTCGCACTTCGAAAACTTTGCATACAGTTTCTCTTGCTTTAATAGTTCGAGAATCGTCCGAAGGTGGCTTTCGTGCTCCTCTTCCGATCTTGAAAATATCAGGATATCGTCTATGAACACTATCACGAACTGGTCTAAATAAGGTTGGCACACCCTATTCATTAGGTCCATGAAAGCTGTCGGGGCGTTGGTTAGGCAGAACGACATCACCAAGAATTTGTACTGTCCATACCTGGTCCTAAAAGCGGTCTTCGGTACATCCTCTTCCCTTACCTTGAGTTGGTGATAACCCGACCTCAAGTCTATCTTAGAGAAGTAACTGGCTCCTTGCAATTAATCGAACAGGTCATCAATTCTCGGTATAGGATATTTGTTCTTGATCGTGACCTTATTGAGCTCTCGGTAGTCTATGCACATACGCATAGTACCATCCTTCTTCTTCACGAAGAGCACATGTGCTCCCCATGGAGACGTACTAGGTCTAACGAATCCTTTGTCTAACAACTCCTGCAATTGGGTCATCATTTCCTTCATTTCAGACGGTGCCAACCTATAAGGTGCGCAGGCAATTGGTGCAGCTCCAGGCACGAGATAAATTCTGAACTCGATCTGACGATCTGGGGGTAGACTTGTCAAGTCATCCGGAAATACTTCCGGGTACTTGTTTGGGCAAAAATTCACGTCGTACGACCACAACTAGAAAAGGTAAGACGCACGTCATGGAAAACATCTTGGATTAAGATAAAGTCCCGACAAAGACCCAGAGAACATCCGTCGTCCGTCGCGAAAGGTAAGTCGAGTGTTCCCAAGGACGTACGACCATAGCGACGCCCGTCCCGTACGACCATCGCGTAAAATAACTGCACCTTCGACCAAGACTAACGTTAACCATGACTGTTATGTTTTGTTAAGTGTTTAATGCAGGAGTCAAAGCTATTAAAGGAGCAACGGCTATATCCGACGCAAGCCGTTATCCGACGCAAGCTGTTACTCGTAATGGACGAAGACCATTATGAATGTTCACGCCGGCAGCCGTTACAGACCGTTGCGACAATTAAAGCTGTTAATGAAGCAATCAATGAGATAATCAAAGCTCCCAAAGACTATAAAGCTAGAGTCGAATCCTCATTGCAAGGAGACCGGACATCGAACATCTAAAGGGAGAACATCTGGAGATCATCTGAAGAACATCTGCAGAACAATCTACTACAAGCATTCAAGCTCAAGAACCACACTAAGAACTCAAGAACACTCGAAGAATAGCTCAAGTTATCGCTCCCGACACACGACATCAGCCTTCGACCAACAGTTTACACTTTGTATTCACACACGACAAACACCGTTTTTACATTCAAACACTTGTACTTTACATTTTGAAGCATTTCCTTCACTTGTATTGTAATCTCTGTACGATCGACACCAACGACACCAAGGACATCGCCCCTGATTGGCGACCATAGTGCAGCGACGACACCCACTGTCGTCCGCATGTTTTTTCCTCGATTGAGGTTTTTCCTGTGTCATCAAATCCCTTGTTTCTTTATTTTATTCCTCGTCGCACGTCTCGTCGAAAGATCCTTTCTTTAGTTGGTTAAGTCCACATCGACCTTAAGTTGTCCCTTTGGTGCAATTTTTGGCATTAACAGTTTGGCGCCATCCGTGGGACTACATCTAGAGAAAATCCTCGACGAACGTGCATTCTACAAATAGTTTCTTCTATTTTCTGTTGTAGGAAAATGGCAGTCCCTGGAAATCCGCAGCAAGCCGTCGCTCAGATGTATAGGGAACTCGAGGTTGCCAGGAATCAACTCAATGCAATGGCGGAGCAGAATCGCAAAGCAGCTGAGGAAATTACGCGGCTAAGGAATCCTTTCGGACCTCAAAATGGTCCTAGGCCGTTCGTGAATAACCCAACTCCAGGATCATTCAATCAGAATGGTCCCAGACCATTTGTCCAGAATCCAGGTGCAGGACCAGGTCCATCCGTGCAAAATCAGCATCCGGGTCCGTTTATGCAGAATCAACAGCCGGGGCCGTTCAACCCAAATCCCCAGTTTGGACCGATTCCCCCTCAACATCTCAGGCCACCACCCATGAATAATGGGTCGCAGCCGTTGCAAGGATCGCAGCCTTACCAGCAGGGGTCGCAGCTATTCCAGCAGCCATTTCATAATGGGTCTCAAAGTGGATCCCAGCCATTTCATGGTAGTTCACAGCCTTTCCAGCAAGGATCGCAGTCGTTTCAGAATGGACCGCAGCAGTTTCATCATGGGTCGCAGCCATATTTCGTCCCGTTCAATGGAGACGCCAATGGCTCGTCGTACGACAATGGCATCAGTTCAGGAGTTAACCCTCAAACAGGGGCAACCGTCGGACATAATGACCCCGTCGCTCAGCGTTTGAAGATGCTGGAAGATCAGAACGAGCGCGTCCTGTCCTTGCTCGCCAAATTGCCTGGGGCAGCCGTGCCAGTCGACGTCGAGCCTCGATCTGGCTTTCAGGCGTCGCCGTTTATCGAAGAGATTGCAACTGTCGAGGTCCCAAAGAAATATAACATCCCCGCTTTCACTCCTAAGTATTCTGGTGTGACCGATCCAACCGAGCACGTTGCACAGTATAAGCAACTCATGTGGAGAATCTCGATTCCACACATGTACCAGGAAGTATGCATGTGCAAGAGTTTCGGGGCGACTCTCACTGGTCCAGCTCTCCAGTGGTTGATTAGTCTCAAACCCAAATCTATCGGGTCATTCACCGAATTGGTCAACCAATTCTCCCGGCAATTCGCCAGCAGTCGTAAGATGGAAAAGCAGACTAGTGATCTGTACTATGTCGTGCAGAAGACCAATGAGTCTATTCGAAGTTATTTCAATAGATTCAATGCCGAAATGATCAATATCCGCAATTGTGACATCAAAACTGCGATCGAAGCCTATAAGCGTGGTCTAGACGACAGTTCAGGTCTATATATCGATCTGACCAAGTATCCCCCAGAGAATTTCGAAGACGTCCGTGCTCGAACTTTAGCATATATGAGGGTCGAGGACGACGCAGCCTTTCGTCGCAAGCACATTGACGACAAGAAGTCGTTAGGCGTCAGAAAACCGGAATTCAAGGCCAAAGCTGTTTCCAGAATTGAGCTCGCGCGCCAAATTTCAAATGTTCGTTTCAAGACAAAAGCGGAGGCCAAGACCGCGACTAAATTTCCTCAATACCCCAAGATATCCTATTACGGATTCAAAGGGTCCGCAAAGGATTTAGTCGAAGCTCTTAAGTCCGCCCAGACGACCATTCGATGGCCGAAGAATTCCGACCTGGACGATGCTAAGAAAGACAAGTCAAAGTGGTGCGACTTCCACGTCGATCATGGTCACGCGACAGACGATTGCATCGCCATGAAGAAGGAGATAGCATATCACTTCCCAAAAGGAAATCTCAAGGATATCATCGACGATGACGCTACTCCAGTTAATAACCATCGGCCGTCGACCCCCGAGCATGCAAAAGTCGTCAATTGCATCACCGGTGGTTCAGACGTGTGTGGTCTGACGTACTCAGCAGCCAGGCGCCCTTGACAGGTTCGTTCTTCTAAATTTATACCTTTTCCATAGGGATAAGTCTACTATGGTGCCCTGCCGCACGACAACATAGTTGATCGCAGATAATATCTCACCGGATCGCCGTGTCATCCTGTCATTTCAAACCTATCTTTTCCTTCGAAAAGAATAGGATAATAAACGACAGGGGGGCAATATCCCACTAAAAAGAGAGTCTAACGGTATGTTCCCTAACTCTTTTTCATACGTTTTTTTTCTCATTTTCACATCGGAGGGTCGTTGGTTAGTCAACGACCAACCCTTGACATCGTTTTACCACAGAATCGCACGACATCTTATCGCAGGATCGCACGACAGTAGTCATTAAGTCTACTATATGACTTTAAATTCGCAAGGTCGCATGACATAAACGATCAGGTCTCTAACTTGATCATCCTTCCACAGGGGCATACGGTACAGATTCATCGTACGATCTAGTCGTACAATCGCAAAGCCTAAACAACTTATCTCTAAGTTTCTTAAGCTTTCATACCCCGAATGGATGCTTTAATCGCGTGTTCTTATATTTGTTTTACGTTCTTGTCATCGTATTACAATGAATGCCTTAGTCGCATGATTTCATATGTATTTTATGTTCGACTTCATAATCAACATGATTTAAATAAGAGCATAAAAACAAAAGATATATTCATTGAGTAAACCATTAGACACATATTCGACCACCAATAGGTCGAGTGGCAAAACAAAGAAAATAAAAAAAAATTCTAGACTGCAGGAAGAACATCGGTCGCATCCTTGCCTAAGGTCCCGGCCTGAGAGTCTTCATCTGCCACTTCCTTCGTACGACTCAGAACCTGCAGTTCGTACTAAGCATCGAAAAGCTGAATGGCCAACTCGTCGGCGCGTGCCAAGGCCAACCTCTCCCTTTCCAGCGCTGCATCTTCTCTTTCAAGAACAAGACGCCGCCAGATCTTCGACTCTTGACATCTCAGCATACAACGCCAAAGACGACTGAAACGTCTGAAAACACACGCAAATACATTAGACAATGAACAACGGACTACGATAACGATAAACGACAGCGACTTAACAAGTTTCGAAAGAAAAACTTACAAATAACGCCAGTTCGGCTAAACACAATCCGATCTCTTCAACAGAGATCCTTCGTAAACGCTCCTTGAAAGACAAGAGCTGATATTTCCCCAGATGCGGAAGTGACCCTGCCCTGACGAGGACATAGTCAATCAGAAGGGTTGACAACCACGCAAAGTTGTTCGTCGCCATAAACTCTCCCTCATTCTCTCCTGTCTTTACACCCTCGCCCTTGTCGGCTGACGAAAGGGTCGACATGGCAACAGAAGACATCGTCGCCAGTTGCGCAGTATGAAACATCGTCGCTAGTTGCGCAGTATGAAACATCGTCGCCAGTCGCGCAGTATGAAACATCGTCGCCAGTTGCGCAGTATGAGACATCGTCACCGGTTGTGCAGTATCTAATCCAATCACTGTCTGTATCCAGCATCGCCACCCGCACAAGTACATACCTCGTCCTCCATTTGCGATCGTTGACAGCAGTGTCCAAAACTAAGGTACGATCACCTTTAAACCTTGAAAGTAAACTATAACGACGATATTGATCGCTCGTGACTTTATACACCACTCCCGGTGCGAAGTAAGTCGCTCGATGACTAGAATGACTCGCCAAAACTGGGGCATCAGTTGCCCTGGCAACAGGTCAAACTCACACAGAAATGCCTTGGCCAGAAACAAATACGGCCAGGAGAAGCCCATCTTAAACAAGTACTCATATATCGCGACATCCCCTCGGGACGCATCTCCGGTCGAACCCCGCCAGCCTTACTTACAGTAATCCCCACGGGAATTTTCGATAGACTTCTGAATTCATCTAGTTCGCCTTCATTTCTAATAGTACCTCTGGGCTCCGTCAACATTTTAAAAAAAAACAGCTGGTAAGCACAATCATACGACAGTACGACGCCATGACCTCGTTCCCCTTTCAACTTCTCGTTCAGTTAGAAGCGGATCAGTCCAGTTCCAAGGCGGTTAAGGTAATCTTTTCCCTTGGTCTGTTTCTTACGCGTCTGATTGACAAAATTTAAACTCGAATTTGCCATCCCTCTTTCAAATTTTGGGGGCAAACTGCTTGGGCAAAAATTCACGTCGTACGACCACGACCAGAAAAGGTAAGACGCACGTCATGGAAAACATCTTGGATTAAGATAAAGTCCCGACAAAGACCCAGAGAACATCCGTCGTCCGTCGCGAAAGGTAAGTCGAGTATTCCGTAGGACGTACGACCATAGCGACGCCCGTCCCGTACGACCATCGCGTAAAATCACTGCACCTTCGACCAAGACTAACGTTAACCATGACTGTTACGTTTTGTTAAGTGTTTATTGCAGGAGTCAAAGCTATTAAAGGAGCAACGGCTATATCCGACGCAAGCCGTTATCCGCGGAAAGCTGTTACTCGTAACGGACGAAGACCATTATGAATGTTCACGCCGGCAGCCGTTACAGACCGTTGCGACAATTAAATCTGTTAATGAAGCAATCAATGAGATAATCAAAGTTCCCAAAGACTATAAAGCTAGAGTCGAATCCTCATTGCAAGGAGACCGAACATCGAACATCTAAAGGGAGAACATCTAGAGATCATCTGAAGAACATCTGCAGAACAATCTACTACAAGCATTCAAGATCAAGAACCACACTATGAACTCAAGAACACTCGAAGAATAGCTCAAGTTATTGCTCCCGACACACGACATCAGCCTTCGATCAACAGTTTACACTTTGTATTCACACACGACAAACACTGTTTTTACATTCAAACACTTGTACTTTACATTTCGAAGCATTTCTTTCACTTGTATTGTAATCTCTGTACGATCGACACCAGCGACACCAAGGACATCGCCCCTGATTGGCGACCATAGTGCAGCGATGACACCCACTATCGTCCGTAGGTTTTTTCCTCGATTGATGTTTTTCCTGCGTCATCAAATCCCTTGTTTCTTTATTTTATTCCTCGTCGCACGTCTCGTCGAAAGATCCTTTCTTTAGTTGATTAAGTCCACATCGACCTTAAGTTGTCCCTTTGGTGCGATTTTTGGCATTAACAATACTCACCTACTACGCGCAGGTCATCCACCCCACGCTTTTCTTTCTTGGCGTCCACCACATACGCCAAGAATCCCTGACACCCCTTCCTCAAACACTTAGTAGCCCTAATCATAGAGATAAGGCTAGTCTTTCTATCACGGCGATTCCCATAGATCACTACGGAATCTCCATCAGGTAAATGAACCCTGACCAGCGTTTTGTTACAAACGATATTCGCATCATTCTTAGCTAGCCAATCCATACCCAACACCACGTCAAACTCTCTAATTGCCATGGGATACAATTGCATAGGCACCAACCTTTCTTCTATATCTATGATACAATCATCTACCAACTCCTTAATGTAAACATAATTATCGTCGGTAGTTTCCACCTCTAGTGCTCTCTCCAAACATCTAGGCCTCACCCCCAAACATTTCATAAAAGCATGCGATACAAAGGAACGATTTGCTCCCGAATCAAATAACACCTTGGCACACAAAAAATTCACTAGAAACGTACCTGCCACGACATCTGGAACTTACTCTGCCTCTTCCGCTGTCATGCGGAACGCACGTCCCTTCGGACGCGCCGGTTTTGCTCCCTTATCACTGCCTTTCCCTCCCCGACGTTCTCCATACTGAACCGCTCCTCCCTTTTTCAATTGCGGACAGTCATATCGCATGTGACCAGTAGCTCCACATTGGAAACATGATTTCCCTTTGGGGCAGTCCTTTGACACGTGACTGGCCAATCCACACCGGTAGCACGAATTGGAACCTGCCATACATTCTCCTCGATGCGCCTTGTTACATTTCTTACACGGTTTAGTAGTTGAATCCTTGTTAACACGATTTTCTGGTCGGAACACCTTCCCTTTCCTTGAGTCATTTCCTGGCCCGTCCCACTTGCGTTTCTCCCCACTTTTCTCGGACATCTGACGATTCTTTTCTTTTTCAGTCAGCTCGGCCGCATTGATTGCTGCCTGAAATATAGTGGGGTTCCTTGTCAATACCAGTTCCCTGATGCTGCTCTTCAGCCCATAGATGAAACGTTCCACCCGACGTTCCTCTGTTGGTACATACAGATCTGCGAAGCGAGACTTCTCTATAAACTTAGAAGTATACTCTCACACCGACATATCCCCCTGTTCCAATCCCAAAAACTCTTCCTCCAACTTCTTTACTGCCGCAAGTGGACAAAATTGTGCTTTAAATCTTTCCACAAACGCTTCCCACATCATTCCCTTAGCCATTGTCGAACCCTTTCCCCCAGTTTCGGCATCCCACCAATAAACTGCATCAGACTTCAGCATGGATATGGCAAACATCACCCTATCCCCATCGGCACACTTGCACGTATCAAATACCAGTTCCATCTCCTTAACCCATTTCATGGCTAGAACAGGGTCACATTCACCTTTGAAAGTAGGGGGCTTGCATGAGGCAAAGGCCTTGTAGCTGCATCCCTTAGCTGCTGACTAATTCACCACCAGAGGGGTTGATTTTGAGTGACTTCCAGTACCAGTCACTAGCGGGCTTGACAGCTCCACACTTTCCCTGTTCTCACTAGCCTCTTTGCTTCCCGAGGCTGACTGATCCTGCTTGGTAATGAGAGCATGCAGAGTCTCCTGAATTTTACCCAACTCGGCAGCCAGATTCTCTCGAGTGACAAATGTAGATCCGCGGCCTCGACTACGTCCCCTTGGTTGATTCACCCTTCTTACCGTAGCTGAACTCTCCTGATGAGAGTTCTCTTGGTGGGCGGGTATTTCTACACTCCTCGCCCTTCTAGTCACACGATTCGTTCTCCGGGTCGGATTTCCCCATCCCCGGCCACTTGGGTGGCGGCTCGGCGGGGCGTTCTTCCCCGACCCCTACCATGACCCCTACAACTTCCGCGGGTAACAGTCGCTCTTGTAAGTTCCAACGGTCCATTAGCTAGGACCTCCTCATCCTGATTCCTTGGAACAACGGGTATTGACCTACTCCTCAACGTTCTCCCAGCCATAGCGCTAAACTGAAAGAAACCAACAGTTAACCTTTGCTAGACATGACACAACAAATTTTCTATATAAGGCAATTTAAGCACGCACATGTACCTGTAAGTTCGTAATTACACTGGCCAGGTGTAATCCCAAACTTACCTTACACGTTTGTCCTTGGCACCTTATTCCTAAGCGCATTTATAGTGATCGTTCCTAAAGACAATCCTATGTCTCGGCTGCGTTCCTCATCTTACAGTTTAAGTTTAGGCCCGACTGGTCACCTAAATCTCTTAAACTAAGGCTCTGATACCATTTGTAACGTCCCATAAAACATAGCATGCAATATCAATAGATTGAGCATTCGAATTACATAAATAAACTTGTCTTTAATCATTTATGAATCTAAACTAGACAAAATTGGGCAGCGGAACTTCTAATCCACAGCCGAGAGCTTCTATCTATAACTATATCAGCCAAAAAATCTTGGATCGCTCTAAGCTCTAAATCCTTCGAGTGTCATCTCCTAGTTCTTACCGAAAGAACCAGAGCTACGCTTACCTGAAAATGGTTTATTTTTGAAAAACGAGGGTTAGACCAAAAGGTCTAGTGAATTCCCTCTGAAAAACAACATATATAAATAGTAGGAAATCATTCATAAAATTCATCATCAATCTTCACATAAACCTTAATCATGGTACTGCACCGTGTTGAGGATCACATAAACTAACCGCGATCGGGGCCCAAGCAGACTCCCCTCTCGCCTCATATCGGGGCCCAAGCAGACTCCCCTCTATCCGAATAGGAGGGAAACGAATTCCAACCTACCGGATCGTCACACATGTCCAAGGGATCATCGGATCCCGAGGCACTCAGATCCCACGGTGCAGACCGACTCCACATAGCATACACATACATATCATAAATCATGCAACTTGGAATCTTTGTAAACTATCATACTCATTTCATCATGCTAAATATTCGTTTAGATAAAACATGAATTTTCGTGGGAAACATGCATATTAGTTGGTAAACATTTCATGCTCATAATGAACCATAATCAGTTAAAAACATTTAACATATTACGTCATGGAAAGGGTTTAGGGAAGTCACCTGATAGCAATCTCTTTCCTAACCTCATGTCTCGTTCCGTCCTTACACCTAAAGCATAATTTATAATTTGATCAATGTCAACTCAACTTCTAATCATAAATCCTTCTTTAATCTGGATCCAAATAATTAATTCGGGTCATTCGTTAACTACTCGGTCCTCTTATTGTTACCGGATCTTAAAATATAATTAAGCCCAATTAACTCCCAACTATTAATTTATCTATTGGACCTCTAAGCCCAAAAGAAAAGAAATGATTCCCCGGCCCATCATACAATTCGGCCCACGGTTTGTGTTCCGGATCCATTTGGAATGGATTCCGGATCATGTTGCCATTCCGGATCCATTTGAAATGCATTCTGGATCCGCTAGGAAGTAATCCAATTTCGGGTCTAGTCTAACGAGGAAAACTCCGGATCACAATTTAAAGGGGCAAGGTTCCGGATCATGGTTGGTTCCGGACTTCCATGTTGGACCAACTCCGGATCAGGCATGCGACACACTCCGGATCCACATAAATGAGCCCAAGTTCCGGAACTTTAGAGTTTCGGATCCATTTCTAGACTGTCAGTTATTTTGATGCCGAAACTCAGAACCAAAACTCGTATTAATTAGCTCAAACCTTAAGGATTTTAACGGTACGTTCTCTCTCGGAAACTTGTACATACAAATCCTTAACCTCAAAACCCAAGTAAACCCTTAATTAAATCTTTTATACAGATCACATTAGAGCTAAATTCCATTGATGTTCTTGTCAACAATAATACTCAACTTAAACCAGGAGATAAACCAAGGATTGATTTTACTCAGTTATCTATTACACAAGAATTTACACAGAGGAATTGATTTCTTACCAACACGAGCTTCTCCTATCGATTTGATGCCAAATTGATTTCTTCCTCTTTCTGCTCTTCTTCTCCTCAGCCGCCAACACAGTGCATAAGAATGTTCCAAATGGTTGGAAACCTAGGGAAAAGAATCCTTTTATATCTTTCTCAAATTGCCAAACAGTCCCTCAACTCAAGCTTTTCTTTCTTAGACTTTGACCATCAAACTTTTATATTTTGCTAGAAACCGGGTTGTTACATGTGGATGGTGTTACAAAATCTCGGGAAAACGTTTAGCGCACACAAGATTTTAAATCATGGTTTTGAACATGCATGGAATTATTTTATTGCGGGGAGTTGCAAACTTGGTCGGGACTTTCTATATTTTGTTATTGTCCAACGTTACTTTCGGATACAATAATATCCATATTTTGTTGTTGTCTAGGATTTTTGGCAAGTAACTACGGCTTATGATTTTAACATTGGATCTCCTCCACATGTGTTAAGGTTTGGACGGAGAGTTATCGCCCATTATGTGTATGTTGAGCTTTATTGGAAAATTCATTTAACGCGAGTCTTGCTGAAAAGCGTTGTTTATAATGTATTACAACAAAAAAAAACTGAATTTTGACATTTTCGTCGTGATTTTTGGTCTTATGCAAATTTGGTTTTGAAAGCGAAAAGTTGGGCACCATTTGACTGATTGGATGCCTTTGAGTTTCATTGAGTTCTATGGAGTTCTGTTTTATGACGTTTTGCGTCGCGTGAGTGCAATTTTGTAATGTGTATCTTTTAGTTAATATGTGTGTTAATTTTGGATTATATTGGGCATTTTGTCTGATGCGGGTTTTGTTGAGAAATATTATTTTATGTCGTGAGACAACCAAAAGAAATGATTTTTTTTGAAATTTTGGTGTTGCATAATTTCTCTGTTGAAGATTTTGTTAGCACATTTCGTTGCAACTTGTTCAGTGTACGGACTGATTTATACATGGTGTGAGTAATGCATGTAAAAGCACCCTGATAGTTATTCTTAATGATTTTCTTTATGCGTTTTCGATTAATTGATTCTCTTATTTTCATTTCATGCAAATGCATCATATTGATCTAGGGGTATGCATAACTTGGTAGCACTAATTCTGGATACTTTAATAAATAAATCAAGATTGAAGTTGTTTTATTAATTGATTGCATAAGTGGAAGTCATTTGGTCAAAATATGTTTTGCTTTTGTGGGATTATGCACGACCTACGATGCAGTACATTTTGAAATTACGAATGTGTGGGTCGTTGGATTTTGGTTAATTTTGAGCTTGATGAATATTTTGGAAATTGTGAACCTTTTTGGTTTTGGAGAAAAGATGTATTTTCAGGATTTTGGGGAGAAAATTTTAAGCATTGATATTTTAATGATTTGTATTACGAGTGTAAATCTTTTGGTATAAATGCAACGTGATGAGGGTTCTGGAAATCTATTTGTCGTAACCTAGAGTTGTGTGGAGTATTTATGTTTTTGGAACATTGATGCGTATTGTTTGCATGATTCGAGGTTTGGAGTCGATTAAAATTCTTTTAGGTGTCAACCAATTACAAGCACTTACTATTTTCCTATGTTTTGAGAAAATACATTAATGTGTGTGAGTCTTGTCAAAAAGGTTCTACTCTTATGTCACTATATAACTAAACGAGAAAATTTTGAAATTCGATCTAATGAAATCTGCTACGTTGAAAATTTAGTATGGACTACCTGTGCATGTAATTTACTTCCGGAAAACCACTAGGAGAGTGTTACAAGTTTGCATGCATATTCCAATTTGAGACTCCTTCACGATATTTTAGTCGATATCTTCGAAGGATGAAAACGTGTTGATTTCTGTCTTTAAACTTGAAACCGCCGCAAATCATTTTATATTTTAACCAAAGTGTGTTTATGGATCGTTTCACCGTTTTTGTGGGATAAACTGACGCATGCAAACTTTGTTGGTAAATTTTGTTCCATGTCGTTTTATGGTTAAAAAGGATTTTTGGAGTCGGATGTCGTTTAAACTTCTTTTGAAGTACGTACAAACCTTTTGTTGCACACTATTTAAAGTAGGAAATTACTTTACGTGAATGATATAAGTAAATCCATACTAGGATCGTAGCAGTTCATTTCAAGAAGTTGTTTAGTATGCTTTTGCATTTTGTTAATAACTTAAATTGATATGAAATAGTTTTCAATATGATTTTCATATGTGGGACGAGTGTGTCCATTTTCGCACAACTACCGAGTAGATAGTAGTAGATTTTGTGCGTACAATTAAATTGATATGAAAACTTTTATGTTGAAAATTTCTATAAAAGTTTTCGATTGGCATATTTGTTAAGTATTTCACTTGAAAACCTTGAACTCATTAGAACCCTGGAAAGGTTAAGTAACCTCGGTTAGGAGTAAATGTGTATAAAACTTCGACAATGGAAGGTTGGGTATTATAACGCGTGGTTGTACCGTAGGCCAAGTAGTGTCGTTTGTAGAGTCGGCGTACTTTGTAACTGGAAGGGTAGACTCGCGTTATCTTCTGTTAATGTTGGTGGTATCCGTTCTTATCGACAACCTTGTTTTGGGTCTTGGTCAATTTCGCATAAGGGACGTATAGGACCCTTTAGTCACCACATTGATAACCTTGGTTTCATGGGGGATGTTCGACGAATAGAACTCGTGTGTGGAGTACTGCAGTGGTTTGAATCTTGGTGGTATAGTTAGGTGTCAACTTTGGATTTTGAGACCATGAACCGGTAGTGTATTTGGAGTGTTGTAGTCCAATCTTAAGGGACAATCGTATCGCTTGTAGCGATTTTAAGAAGTTCAGATTGTGATAAGTGGATTTAGTAGGACGACTTTCCTTGAATGGTAAAAGAATTTGCAGATTGGATGTTTGGTAAAGGGATGTATTCTTGGAGTTGTATGATCGTTGGGTCGGGGACGACCACCTGTTTTGGGGTCTATTAGTGCTCGCTAGGGTCAAATGTCAAATCAGCGGCGGGACGGTTGGATTTGAAGATTTTGTTGGTGTCGGTGGTAATCAAACCTCGGGTTGGTTGGGGAAGAAACTTTAAAGCATGTAGATCTAGGCTGATTGGAAGTCGAGATCGGACGATGGGGAAGTATGGATCACCTAAGGTTGGGAGACGACCGGAGTCATTCGGTTAGATGCTACCTTAGTAATATAAGCGTTCACTTGGGCATAAGGATAATGGGTCTAATTGGACATTGATTGTGAGTATCGACATAAAGTTGTCATAGCAGTTCTGGTAAGAAGGGATTCGAAATTCAGTTGGAAACTGTGGATCCCAGTTTAGTGCATACAATAAGGAATCAACAGTAATAATCAACAATCAGTATGATTTCCGTTCGTTATCCATATAACTTTAATAAACCTTTTCAGAGAGTTTACAAAGTATTTTTCAATAATGATAATGACGATTAAACGATTTAGCACTCTCTAACCTAAACAAGGTTTAAAGCTAACTATATATACCAAGGCTTAATACCTAAAGCCCATGGCCCATTAAGCGTAAACTAAGGGGTCATTTACCAAATTCTTACTCGGGTAAGCGCTTACCAATCAAATGTAACACTATCACTTACTTACCGGGTAAGATTTTAGTCCGTCAAATCGGTTTCGTACGCAACAATTCACCCGATAAGCGCTAACCGTGGTAAGAGTCGTCGCCATCACTTACCGGGGTAAGACTCTCGGTCCTTTCATTTGCTCTTACCGGGTTAGATTTTTGGTCCTTACCATATCAATCCGATAGATAATATAACTTGATAAGCACTTACCCGGGCAAGTGTTTGGTAAACGGCCCCTAAGCCCAAATAACAATTAATGGATTTTTACAATTAAATTCTTTTCTAATCTTTTCTATATAAATCTTTATATAAATTTCTAATGTGTAGGACATTTATGGTCCTAACAATCTCCCCCTAAAGTTATATAAAGAAAAAAACGGTCTTGAAAACTTTAGGTCTTGATCTTCTATTCGTCTTGAATCTTTTGAAACACTTTGGTGTTGCTTGTCTTCATGACTTTCAACGCTCCCCCTTGAATAAAGTTCTTAGTCTTCTTATCTTCAGCTCTTTCAGCTTTAGCTTTAAAAACTTGTAGAACCAATATGTTCGAGGAAAAAATAATTTGTAGCGAACACCACTTGATAAGGGATGAGAAGAATTGATCACTTGTGAAATTTCTTTGAACTCTTTTCGGAACTGATCAATCTCGGAACTTGATTAAAAAACAGTTACTCCCCCTCAGCTTTTGCTAACTCCCCCTCAACATGATAATCCGTGTGTTTGAATTTGTGCCATTTCTCCCCCTCATTATGAGTAGGAGCATCCGGATCATCATGTAAATTAAAAGACAATGCTGGTGAGTAGCAAAATTCCAAATCAAACGTTAAGTAACCAGAATGGGGTAAAAATCTAACACAGAAACACAAAAGTAACTGTTATCACAACAATTTAAAAAATTGTGTGGCATATGTTCAGAGTTGGCATTGGGGTATCTCTGATAGGACTTCCAGTTATCACTGAAGTAAATATTTAAAAACTACTTCTCAAACTGTTCCGGCAATATCACGAATATATGCAATTGGAATCACAAAGACTCGTGCATGTGTGAAAGAAATAAATTATATATGTTTGGCTCAAAAGTTGATTTAACCTGGGACGCAAGTTAAAATCAATTGACACAGTGATTAGAATATAAAGTTCGGAGACCGGAGCTGATGTCTTTCTTTTTCAATATCTAAGACCTCTGAGTGGGGAGTAGATAGCTTAAGTGCTAATTCTCCGTGCACATATGAAACAAGCATATGTTGTGAGATACTTGAGTGGTTGGGTGGGATGACACGAGTTATCGACACTGGGTCCATGTCTGTTTCAATATTCATCTCCAAAGAACGAGAATGAATAGATTGTGTGGTTACCCGAATAACTGACTCGGTTTGGTAAGGACCAATAATTCGTTTAAGTCCTATCACATCCTCACCATATTCTTTTCACTCCGAACCCATCTATCAATCTAGACCCCTCACTGTTGTCTATAAGGGATGTGTTTTTTGGGTAAGTCCTTCCGGTTTTGGATAGACCATATAAACGATGTAATTCCTAACACTCATTCCATGCATCGAATAGAACAGTTTAGTAAACAGTGAAGTACGAGTTCTAAACTAAAATGTTTATTAGTCAAAACATTTAAGAACGAGTCCTGATCTGAGATGATCAGAAGTCATAAAAATGAAGTCTGAGTTCTGATCTGAGATAATCAGAAGTCACAAAAAACATTTGAAAATAGAATTTCAAGAAACAAGATCAAGCGCTAAACAGATTGACTCATTGAGCAAATTATATTCAAAAATGAAACAATGATCAGAAAGTTTAATTGTGAAGAACAAGTCACAATTAATGTGTCAGATAAGAATTGAATCATTTACAAGAAATAGCGAACTTGGAAAACAACTAGGAATTCAAACGAGTGTATTTCCATCGAAAAATCAACGAATATGTGAGACATGGAAATAACTATTTCAAGGAAACATAACACGTGGCAATCATGGAAGTTAAAATTGGAGAATAACAAACACAAGTTAGTTATTCAGAATGAATTACCACGATTGATTCTGTCTTTAAAACTTGGAACCGCAGCAAATCATTTTATATTTTAACCAAAATGTGTTTATGGATCATTTCACCGTTTTTGTGGAATAAACTGACGCGTGCAAACTTTGTTGGTAAATTTTGTTCCATGTCGTTTTATGGTTAAAAATGATTTTTGGAGTCGGATGCGTTTAAACTTCTTTTGAAGTACGTACAAACCTTTTGTTGCACACTATTTAAAGTAGGAAATTAGTTTACGTGCATGACATAAGTAAATCCATACTAAGACCGTAGAGGTTCATTTCAAGAAGTTGTTTAGTATGCTTTTGCGTTTTGTTAATAACTTAAATTGTGATGAAATAGTTTTCAATATGATTTTCATATGTGGGACGAGTGTGTCCATTTTTGCACGACTACCGAGTAGATAGTAGTAGATTTTGTGCGTACAATTAAATTGATATGAAAACCTTTGTGTCGAAAAATTCTATAAAAGTTTTCGATTGACATATTTGTTAAGTATTTCACTTGAAAACCTTGAACTCATTAGAACTTTGGAAAGGTTAAGTAACCTCGGTTAGGAGTAAATGTGTATAAAACTTCGACAATGGAAGGTTGGGTATTCTAACGCGTGATGGTACCGTAGGCCAAGTAGTGTCTATTGAAGAATCGGCGTACTTTGTAACTGGAAGGTTAGACTCGCGTTATCTTCTGTTAATGTTGGTGGTAACCGTTCTTATCGACAACCTTGTTTTGGGTCTTGGTCAATTTCGCATAAGGGACGTATAGGACCCTTTAGTCACCACATTGATAACCTTGGTTTCATGGGGGATGTTCGACGAATAGAACTCGTGTGTGGAGTACTGCAGTGGTTTGAATCTTGGTGGTATAGTTAGGTGTCAACTTTGGATTTTGAGACCATGAACCGTCAGTGTATTTGGAGTGTTGTAGTCCAATATTAAGGGACAATCGTATCGCTTGTAGCGATTTTAAGAAGTTCAGATTGTGATAAGTGGATTTAGTAGGACGACTTTCCTTGAATGGTAAAAGAATTTGCAGATTGGATGTTTGGTAAAGGGATGTATTCTTGGAGTTGTATAATCGTTGGGTCGGGGACGACCACCTGTTTTGGGGTCTATTAGTGCTCGCTAGGGTCAAATGTCAATTCAGCGGCGGGACGGTTGGATTTGAAGATTTTGTTGGTGTCGGTGGTAATCAAACCTCGGGTTGGTTCGGGAAGAAACTTTAAAGCGTGTAGACCTGGGCTGATTGGAAGTCGAGATCGAACGATGGGGAAGTATGGATCACCTAAGGTTGGGAGACGACCGGAGTCATTCAGTTAGAGGCTACCTTAGTAAATTAAGCGTTCACTCGGGCATAAGGATAGTGGGTCTAAATGGACATTGATTGTGAGTATCGACATAAAGTTGTCATGGCAGTTCTGGCAAGAAGGGATTCGAAATTCAGTTGGAAACTGAGGCAACTTGGAAAGTGTTGAGTTCGATAACCCTTGGGTGTTTGGGAGCTAGATTCCGAGGACGAAATCATCCTAAGGTTGGGAGGATTGTAACACCCGTAATTTTCGGATAAGTACAATTTCGAATCAGTGTAGAAATCGATCTTTTAAGATAAATGTGAAAAATACTATTTTGGATTAAATCCTAGATTTTACGGTCTTGTTGGATGGGGAATTCAAATACGAATCCAACGGTTATTTCCGGAGTGAAAACGGAGCTAAAACGAAGAAGTTATGGCCGAAAAGGTGTTGTGCGGGCTGGTGCGCGACCCATGGCCGCGGCCCAGGCCGCACATGTCTCTAGATTGCGATTTTGGGAAGTGCGCGACTTACCACGCAGCTTGAAGCCACGGGACAAGCCACGGGAATGGGTCTGGAGCTTAAATCGCGATTTTGAAGCCATTTCTTCACAACTTTCTCACCACAACTCCGATTTTGATGATTCAAGTTGCTATGAATTCGTTTTTGGGAGCTTTTCAAGGATCTAGAGAGAGTTTTGAAGTATATCGGATGACCAAAGAGTATTTGGTGGTGGCTGAGGTAAGCTTCTCACTTTTCTACATCTAAGAAGTTAGGGTTTTGGTATTTTTGGTGGTTTTGGATGTTTTAAGTTGGGGGAAACGTATATAAGTGTTTGAGGATGATTATTTATGGTTGGAAACTTGTGGATCTAGGTTTTTGGAAGATTGGGCTTGGAGATCCAAGTTTCTTCAAACGAGCTCAAGTTGGGGAAAAATCTAGATTTAGCCTAAATCTAGCAAGGTGAGTTCAAGTTGATTTGTGAAAACATTGTACATGCAAAAATGTCATTTTTAAATTGATTATGTGTTTACATGAAAACTATCCTTTGTGGAGCTATTTGGTGGGTTTTGATTATAAAAGTGTTTAACTTTATAAAACACCCACTTTTGGGATTTTGGACACTTTGTTAAGTAAATCATGATTGAAAGTGTTTGTTTAACTTATTTTCACAAATGGAGGTTGTTGGGTAAAAACGTACTTTTAGTGTTGTCTTGATTATGCACAAACTATGATACGGTCCGTTTTAGAAAATACAAATGTGTGAATTGTTAGAGTTGGTCAATCTCGACTTTATGGACATTTGTTAATTGTAAATCTTTATGGACATTTGTGAATTGTAAATCTTTTGGAAAATACAAATGTGTCCATTGAATGATTGATAATGGAACATATTCTAGGAGTTGTATAATCTTCGGAACAAGAATGACCGTTCATTTCGGAGTCTATGGACCATCGTTAAAATTAAAAGGACAGTTCATTAGCGGGAACAGTTGAGTTTGAGAATTTTGTTGGCTTCGGTAGTGATTGAACCTTAGATTTGGTTGGATAAAACATTTAAAGACGTGTAGATCTGGACTGGTTGGGGATCGGGATTTGCCGTTGGAGAAGAGTGGATCACCTAAGGTTGGGAGGCAGCTGAGGTCTTGTGGTTAGAAACTACTCTAGTGAGTTAGGCGTTCACTTGGACGTATGGGAAATAGATTTCGAGGACGAAATCTTCTTTAAGGTTGGGAGGATTGTAACACCCCAATCTTCGGAAGGTATCGATCTTTTAAGATAAATATGAAAATAGAATTTTAAATTGAATCCTAGATTTTATGGTCTTGTTGAATAGAGAATCCAAATACAAATCCAACGGTCCTTTCCGGAGTGAAAACGGAGCTAAAACGAATAACTTATGGCCAAAACGGTGTTCGGTACCTCCTGAGCGACTATGACCCGTGACTATGACACGTGTCAATGTCGATGGTCAATGTAGCACCAGGGACTAGAAGGTGGTACCAACCCCGCGACTGTGACACGCGACTATGCCAAAGGGCATAGTCGTCGGGCATTGTCGCACGGGGGCACCTGACCCATAAAATCAGGATTTTTCACCCCCTTTTCCTCATTTCACTTCACCCACTTCGTTTTTCTCTCCCAATAACTGAAACCTTTCACCCCCAATGTCGATTTTGAGCCTTTAGACCCCAAGAATCAAGTTTTCAAGTGTCCCTTCTTCATCTATCATGGTTTTTGGAAGCTAAAGCAAGAATCCTTTCAATTCATCTTCCTCATCAAAGTTTTCTAGGGTTTTATCCAACCTTTTTTCTCCATTTTGAGGATTTGGAGTTTGTGGTTCGTTTTGGTAACTCTAGAGGTGTTTGGTTGATGGACCCAAGTTGTGGGTAAGGTAATCTTCTCTTTTCTTCATCTAAGAAACTAGGGATTAGGTATTATTGGGGATTTTGATGTTTTATGATAGAGGAAACGATTCTATGTGTTTGGGGATGATTATTTACGGTTGGAAACTTGTCGATCTAGGTTTTGGAAGATTTGGCTTGATGATCCAAGTTTATTCAAAGGAGCTCAAGTTTGGGGAAAATCTAGAGTTAGCGTAAATCTAGCAAGGTGAGTTCAAGTTGCTTTGTGAAAACGTTGTACATGCCAAAAATGTCCATTTTCAAGTGTTTATGTGTTTTACATGAAAACTATCTATGGATGATTCATTTGTTGAGTTTTGACTATTTGAAGCATTTAACCTTGAAAAATCTTATAAAACCCTCACATTGGGATTTTTGGGTAATTTGATAATTATATCTCAAAGAAAAATGTTTTGAAGGTTTATTGTGTAAATTGGGGTCTTTGGAAATATGCACTTTAGTGTCGATGGAAAATTCATGATTATTGTGATGAGTCATTTGGGTATATGTAAAAATATATGGTTGTGACTTATGTGGAAAATAACTTGACTAAATATATGATGGGATTGTGGATTTATCGTATATTGGAGGTATGTGTTCGTTATGAGATATTTAAATGCATTTTTGTAGTATTGGTGGCCCTTATTGTTGGTCAATTGTGTTGTAGAGCCTTTGGCTCATATTTGACTCGAGTGAGTCTTGAGGACTTTGGTCCAATGTAAATTACTCTATGATTGAGTTTGAGATTATATGCGTTTGAGTCATAATTATTAATTGATTACATGTGTTAAAGATGTTGGACATTCTTTTGTGGGTCATGTAATTGTTTGACTATATTGCATTGGATGCATAGCATATGGGTCGGTCTTGTTTATGAGGTTGCATGAGTATTCCGGGGTTGGACACCGGGACCCATGTTTATGACCTCAAACTTTTCAAGTAGGCACTAGGAGGGTTAAGTCCGGAGGTGCTACCTTGGAGGTAGGCATTAGGACCTCCGCCGCTTTGAAGGTAATGCCTTGGAGGTAGTCCTAAGCGTGTCGGGCCTTGTTGTGGAATTCGTGGGAATAGACACTAAGGTCAACCGTCTCTTGAGGTGAAACTTTTCAAGAAGTCGTAGGAACCTTTGAACGTCTAGTCGCAAAGTGTTATACGATTAACGTTATACGGGTGGTATACTTATGTGTTTCCTCCACCCTCAATGGATATGGGTCTCCCTCGTTGTTGTCATATTATAATAAATCTTGTGATATGCATGTTTTAATTACCGTAAGCCTTGTGCGAGTAATTACAAGTGTTGACTTTAATATTGGAGCCCCTCCACGTATATTAAGGTTTGCTTGAAAGAATTCTCCCATGCTTGGGTATTTGGACTTTATTTATATTTACGCTTTGCGTGGGTTGTCGAGTCGGTCACATGCTTTCGGAAACGTATTACATGTATTTGGATTGTTTTTCCATGTTCTTATGGGCGTTGTATTATTTCTCCTCCTTGTTGGGATGTTTCGAATAATAGAGTTTTACTCAAGTTTACTTTATTTGGAAATTTAATAATCATTCACGTTTTAAGTGAGTTTTTAGATCTAAATCCATTATTGAGAAATGTTTCCTTGTGGAGCTTTCAGCACGGGTTTTGTGTGCGTTTGAAAATGAGTTGTTCACATACTTAAATATAATTCTCTTTGGAAAAATCGTGATTTGAGTTGTACTCTTTTGGTTTAACGAACTATTTAATCATGATGAAAACTCTTGAACTCACTAGGCGTTAGGCTAACTCTTGTATTTGTTGGCATGTGCAACAGGTTCCGGTTGGGGAATAGTTCTAGTGACACTGTGAAGAGTGGAGAACTAGTTGTGTGTTAAAGAAGTGATTAGCTTGGTGAAGACTTCCGCATATAGGGAATAACAACTTTGCATTTGGGTTTAGTAACACATGACCTTACTTAGTGTTGGTGCGATTTAAGTTATTGTATGTTGGGATTAATTTTTATAATTTTAAAGTTGAGGTATTTTCAAAGATGGTTTTGTAGGAGGGAGTTTATCCTTTATTTGGTTATTGTATCGAAGTTTTTAAGTAGTTGTTATTTCCAAATTTTAGGGTGTTACAAATGATTAATAAACGAGAGCACCAATAGAAAACTTTGAAAATAAATATTTAGAGAGGGAAATAATATTTTAATAGATTAACGAAATATTTTAATAATATAAATAATGTTATTTCTCTAAAATGGGGAATGTGTTGGAGATGGTTGTAATTTTTCGAGGGGATTTTGATTTTTGGTTCTTCATTTTGAAAAAAATTGGGGAAGCTGTTGGAGATACTATAAGCTAGCTTATCTTTTGGTTACATATTTTGATAGGCATAAGCTTATAAGCTATCTTTTTTATAAGGAGTAGCATTTGATGAGCTTTTTGTCATTTTTCCAATTATACCCTCATTATTATTTATTACCTATTAATTATAAATAAATATTAATTATTATTATTTAATAATAACTGAAAATTAATTAATTTTTTATTATACTTGGATATTAATTTTTAAATATTTAGAATTATTATTAATCATATAAGTTATATATATATATATATAATATTAATCAATATATTTTACTCCATCAGAACAGAAAAGATCTCAGAAAACAGTAAAAGGGACAAAAATTTTATGAGTTCTTTTTATCCTTATGTTTTCATTAAATAGCAATTTTCTCTGTTGCTATGTCTTAATCAAATAGGGGGAGATTGTTGATCCAAACCCTCAGTGATTTGATAATGACCCTCTCTTAAATACTTAGTGAAAATTGTAAGTAACAATATGTATCAGAGTTTCACTATCGCTGATAAGTACTAAGACCTTACAGTACCGCTGATAGGAACTCTCGCTCTTTAGATTAAACATTCAGCGAACACTGTTCACCATAATGCTCTGATCCCGTTTAGTCCTTATGGTGATCGCTGATAAGTTAGTTGTTTACTTATGATCCGTGAAGACAAGTTTCACGTCAACATAGGTTCTACGCTGAAGTCGAAGATCAAGCTCAAGAACCAGCGACAAGTCTCCTAATGAACTGATGCGGATCAACGAAGACTCAGATTTGTCCACTCAGCGTGAAGTATCAAGTACAAGACTTCAGCTATCGCTGAACTTTATCATTCGCTGATATAGAATGATAGAGCGCTGAATCAACGAAAAGTTGATCATGAAGTCCTCCGTACAAAGTACTTTTGTCTTAACCACCCTTGCACGTCTCCATACGATATGTCAGAAAAGAACCTCCTTATTGTCTGAAATCGTACAACTACTCTGATACTACACTGTTCACCATGCGGCTACTAAGGTTGTCTACTCAAGTCAGATCCTACAACCAATGAGTTGCTGCCACGTGTAAAGTATAAACTGCCATGCATTAAATGCATGTAGTATATAAGAAGAAGAACTCACTTCATTTTGAAGTAACTTGCTAACTCTGGTCAAGTTCATGTTCTTATCTTGAGATAGGTTATTATTAGTAATTTCCTTCTCTTTCTTAGTGCAAGAAACTTAGTGTTCCAACTTGTTTAGATTTAGGTTTATCCTTAATCTTGTTCCGCAACAAGCTGTAAATTGTTAATGATTTATCAATAAACAATTTAGAAAAGTAAAATTTGTGTTTGTATTCAACCCCCCCCCCTTCTACAAACTTGTATAGCCCTTCGGGACCAACAAGTGGTATCAGAGCAGATTTGTTTAATCTCATAAACAAGATCTAATCTATACTAAGATTTCTCTTCCTTGCTATTTCTGAAAATGGCTAACAACACAAACACAAACTATATTGACAATGGTTCTCTTGCAAAACCCCCTAGATTCTCCAGAGATAATTTTAATCTATGGAAAAATAGGATGATTCTCTTCTTAGAAGGTGTAGACCCTACTATGCCTTATTATCTTGAAAACGGCCCATATATTCCTGTAAGAATTGATGCTGCAGTTCCAGCCGCTGAGAATAGACCTGCTATTCCAGAAAGGCTGATACCCAAGGAAGTTCATATGTGGACTGATGAAGATAAGAAGAAAGTGGCTATCAACACCAAAGCCAGATCCATACTCTCCATGGCTCTTCCTGACGAAGTCTACCATTCCGTCATGAACCTGAAAACCTCAAAAGCTATGTGGGACACAATATGTGTTCAGTATGAAGGTACTTCTGAAGTCCAGGACTCTCGAAAGATCAACCTGGTAAGACAGTATGAAAGCTTCATTTGTGGTAAGAATGAAACTCTCTCTGAAGTTCACCAACGTTTTAACTGTTTAATAATAGATCTGAAAACTGTTGGTAAGGAATATTCTAACTTTGAAGTGCTGACAAAGTTTTTAGAATGTTTAGCTGAAAGCTGGGACAGTTATTCTATGTGTCTCAAGTTGTCAAAGGATCTAAGATCAATGACTCTTTCTACCTTATATGGCACGATGCTGAATCATGAGCAATCGAGTCATCTTAAGAAGAATCTTGTAAAAGATTCCAAAAGCACCCCTGTTGCTTTAATGTCAGAGGAACCTTTCACTCAGCGACCCTCGGTCACTATCACTGAGTTGGAGAGTAACTCTGAAAGGTCATCAGATTCTGACTCTTCAGATGATGATGAATCTTTGGCTCTCCTCACTAAAAAGTTCAGGAGATTCGCCAAAAAGAAAATGTTCAGAAAGAATAAACCTCTTTCCATTACTGACAAGCCAAGATCATCAGCTCCTGTTGATAAGGCTACTGCTACTTGTTTTAACTGTGAAAAGACAGGACATTTCGCTAACGAGTGCAGGTCAAAGAAAGTTTCGAGAAACTCAGCGTTTCCCAAGAAATCCTCTAACCTTAGGTCTAGAGATGACAAATACGCCAAGCTGAAAGAAAGATATGTGAAGCTGAAAAGCTTTAAGAAGAAAGGAAAAGGCATGATGGCTGACTATGATTGGGCTGACTCTGATGAGGAAGAATCATCTGACTCTGAAGATGATGAAGCCAATCTCTGTCTTATGGCCAAACTTGAAGATGAGGAAGAAAATTCCGACATTCCCTCTACTTCAACCTCTGCTACTCTGGTATCACCTTCTTTCTTTACCAATATCGCAAATATTGATGAAGCTTATAGTCTTCGAAAGATCGATCTCTTGACTAGAAGTTTATATGAAGCCATTAATGGCAAAACTGTAGTTGAAAATCAAAACCTTGATCTCACTGAACAGCTTAAAAACTGTCACCTTCAAATAGAAAATCTTTCTAAAATTGAAGAAGATTTTAAAGATCAAGTGCACTTAAATCAGCTAGTCAAAATCGAGCGCGAAGAAGCTATCGCTGCTTTAAAAGCTGAAAAAAGCTACTGTTGATGGATGGTATAATTCCTCAACAAAGATCACTGGGATAATTAAGTCTCAGATTCCTCTGAGTGATAAACGTGGTCTTGGTTACAAAGCTGATACTCTAGAACCAACCACTGATCGTTCCATGCTCTTATTTGGAACTATCGTATCCTCAGTCCCTGATACTTCATCCTCTCAGTGTTCCTCTTCTCAACCGCCGATCCCTGAGGAAATTTCTACCTCTTCAAAAGGTAAAGAGAAAATGGTTTATCCAAAACCTACCTCTGTCTTTAAAGATAAAGGTAAAGGAATTGCTTTTAACCAAAATCCTCAGAAGGGTATCTGCATACCTAAGCTGAATGCTTCTAAAGCTTCAGTGACCTATCCCTCTAGATCGAGGAATCAGATCTCTGGATCTACTAAGCGTGGATCTATTCAGCGATCTACTCCTAGAATCAGAGTGGATGTCCTTGGTAAGAAATCCGAAGAACTAAAGGTTCCTCCCATTTCAAAAACCAATAGCTTATTTGGTGCTGGTCCTTCTAATTCAAAATTTAAAGCTCAGCATTCAAATGGTCCTAGAACTATTTTTAGTTATCGGAAATGTTATCACTGTGGACTCACTGATCATATTGCTAGTAAGTGCCCCACAGCCACCAAAGCTGAAAAGATAGCTAAGGTAAAGATCACTGCCCCCAAGGCAAAGAAGACCACTGAGGTTAAGAAATTAACCAAAGTGAAGACTGACAAAGCTGAATCTTCAAATGCTGCGAAGACTGCTGAACCTTCCATTCCAACTACTCCTTCTGACAAATGTGTACACATGGTTAAGTGGGTACCCAAGAAAAACTAATCTTCCTTTGTAATGCAGGTTAATTAAGGTATCTGGTATCTCGATAGCGGATGCTCTAGACACATGACTGGAAAGAAAAGCCTTCTCGCTGAATACAAGGAAGAGAAGGGTCCCTCTGTGACTTTCGGTGGAAATGGAAAAGGACATACCCGAGGGTTTGGTGTACTCTCAAATGGTACAACAACCTTCAGAAGAGTCGCATATGTTGAAGGGCTGAAGCATAATCTTCTAAGCATCAGTCAGCTTTGCGACAAGGATAACAAAGTAATCTTTACTAAGGAATCCTGCTTTGTCGCTGACAAAAAGGAAAAGATAGCTCTCAGCGGTTATCGTTTGGAAAATGTTTATGTAATAAACATGGACTCAACAACTACTGAGAACTCCTGTTTCTTCTCAAAAGCCTCATCTGATGTCAACTGGCTATGGCATAAGAGGCTCTCTCATCTAAACTTCAAGACACTGAATACTCTTTCTACAAAAGAGTTAGTCATTGGTCTACGTCAACACTCATACGCCAAAGAGTCTTTATGTTCAGCGTGTGAGAAAGGGAAGAAGACCAAAGCAAGCTTTAAGTCAAAGCAAGTCTCCTCAGTGTCATCTCCTCTACAACTTCTCCATATGGATTTGTTTGGCCCTGTTAACAAACAATCCATCGCTGGAAAAAAATACACTAGTCATATTTGATGAATTCTCTCGATATACATGGGTTATGTTTCTCCGTTCTAAGAGTGACACCCCTGAATAACTCATCACCTTTGTTCGGAAGATGGAAACCCTGAACAACTTGACCGTTCGCTCAATAAGGAGTGATCATTGGACTGAATTCAAAAACTGTTCTCTTGATTCCTTCTTTGAGAGTAAGGGTATTTCTCACAACTTTTCTTCAGTGAGAACACCGCAAAAAAACGGAGTCGCTGAAAGAAGAAATAGAACAATTATTGAAGTTGCACGTTCAATGCTCAGCGATTCTCACCTGCCTACTCAGTTTTGGGCAGAAGCTGTCAACACTGCTTGTTTTACGCAAAACAGGTCGCTGATAGTCAAAAGATTCAATAAGACATCCTATGAACTTTTTCATGGGAGAAAGCCTTCAATTAGCTTTCTTCACATCTTTGGATGTCAGTGTTTCATACTGAACCACAGAGATGCCCTTGGAAAGTTTGATCCTAAGGCTGATGATGGAATCTTTCTTGGATATTCTTCAATCTCCAAAGCCTTCAGAGTCTTCAATCGAAGAAGACAAACTATTGAAGAAACTATTCACGTCACGTTTGATGAATCCCGTTCAGCGAACTCTAAACCGTCCGCTGATACTGAAGAACTGAATCAATGGATGTTCTCACATCTTGGTGATTCAGAAGATATTCCCACTCCTCATACTCATACAGTTGAAGATGATAGTCCTACTATCATTCCAAATATGCAAAATAGTGAAGCTGAAACATCATGGATCTCAGCTGTTCCTTTAAATGCTATACCTGGTTCTGAACCAAATGTCTCAGACATTCCATCTACTTCTCAGCAATCAGTGAATGAATTGACATCTGCACCTACTCCTCTCTTGGCTGATATTCCAGAAGTTGCTGAAGCTTCATCTTCAGCCCCTCCAGTTCAGGATGAGTCAGCGACTTATGCTCCTGCTCAGCGATGGACTGTAAATCCCCCAATTGATCAAATTCTTGGTGATCCAAACGCTGGTGTTCAGACTCGACGAAGTGCAGGTAATATTTATTTATTTGTTAACTTTATTTCTCTGACTGAACCAAATAAAGTAGATGATGCCCTCAAAGATCCAAACTGGGTCAGCGCTATGCAAGAAGAGCTTACTGAATTCGAAAGAAACAAAGTTTGGAAACTTGTTCGAAAACCAACTGACAAGACAGTGATAAGCACTAAATGGGTCTATCGAAACAAGTTGGACGAACATGGAACTGTAACCCGCAACAAGGCTCGACTTGTTGCTCAGGGATACAGACAAGAGGAAGGCATAGATTACGACGAAACATTTGCTCCAGTAGCAAGACTAGAATCTATTCGTCTATTCTTAGCATACGATGTACACAAAGACTTCAAAGTATATCAGATGGATGTTAAGTCAGCGTTTCTAAATGGAAAGCTGAATGAAGAAGTCTATGTGGAACAACCTCCAGGATTCTCAGATCCTAAGCGTCCAGGTTATGTTTATAAACTGGACAAGGCACTTTATGGCTTAAAGCAAGCTCCTCGTGCATGGTATGACACTCTATCTACTTATCTCCATATTGAAAGATTTGAGCGTGGTAAAATAGATAAGACTCTATTCTTCAAGAAAGTAAAAGGTCATATTATTCTTGTTTAGATATATGTTGATGACATTATATTTGGTTCTACTAACCCTGACCTTTGTACTCGTTTCGCTGATAGAATGAAAGAAGAGTATAAAATGAGCATGATGGGTGAGCTAACATATTTCCTTGGTCTTCAGATAAAACAAAATGAAAAAGGAACTTTCATTAATCAGGGAAAGTATGTTAAAGATATGCTGAAGAAATTCGATTTAACTCAGAGTTCAGCTATGAAAACCCCTATGGCACCACCGCTGACACTAGACAAGGATTTAAATGGAATACCTGTTAATGTCACGCTGTACCGTGGGATGATCGACTCTCTTTTGTATCTTACAGCTAGTCGGCCCGATATTATGTACGCAACCTGTTTGTGTGCACTATATCAAGTTGAACCTAAGGAATCTCATATGATCGCTGTAAAGCGAATTTTCGATACCTTAAGGGTACTGCGAACCTAGGTCTATGGTATCCCAAAGACTCAGGGTTTGATCTTATCGCCTATTCAGATAGTGATTTTGCAGGTTGCAAATTGGATAGGAAAAGCACCACAGGAGGCTGTCAGCTCCTGGGTGGAAAGCTGGTGAGTTGGACAAGTAAAAAAGCAAAACTCAGTGTCTACCTCCACAGCTGAAGCTGAGTATGTAGCCGCTGGAAGCTGTTGTTCTCAGGTCTTGTGGATGAGAAATCAACTACTAGACTATGACCCTCAGCTCTCGAAAATTTCAATCTATTGCGACTGCACAAGTGCCATCGCTATAGCCAACAATCCAGTGCTACACTCAAAGACAAAACACATTGAAACCAGGTATCATTTTATCAGAGATCATGTGATGAATGGTGATATAGAACTTCACTTTATCCCAACTGACTATCAGTTAGCTGATCTGTTCACCAAACCTCTTGATGAGACAAGATTCAACTTTCTCATCAGCGAGCTTGGAATGCTGAACTTTGAAGAGTAAAATCTTCAGCGGTTCACATTTGATCAGCGATAGGATAAAATCAACTTGTATAACCTATTCTATCATTCTCTCTCTGAATATAATTGATTCGCAGATATCAAGGTATGTTTTTCTTTCGCTGACAATCGCATGTAAATGCAAGATTTCAAGACAAATTGCATCGCTGAATATCTCTTCCTTAATCAGTGATACTTTGAAATTTCTAAAACCAACACTGATATTTCTATTTAGTGCTTCATGTTTTCAAAAGTGTCCCTGAGCTTTCAAAACCTCAGAGACATCCTAAAATATGAAAGGACATCTGTGACGTCATCGCAACGGATAAGCCCCGGCACGTTCTTTTTCTGACACACGTTTGCACGTTTCGTTTACCAGCCAATCAAATGCAAACACGTGTCCGTGTCATGATGAAAATCTTTTCCCGCTCAAGATTTTCTCTCTCTCTAATCTCACTATATAAACACACTTTCGGTTTATATTTCTCTTTTACGCGAACAACTTTCTTACTCAAGGTTTCTCAAGAATACTGTTGCATCTTGAACATTCGAGTTTTCTCTCCTAAAGAACTGTTCATCTTCTACAAAGAACACAAGGTTAATATTCTTATATTATCTACTGTTTTAATTTGTTTTGGATCTTATCATTGTTTTTAAAAGATCAAACAAAAGAAACCATTCTTAAAATGAAATCATTTCTTTCATGGTTTTATGAACACAACCTTTCATGGTTGTTCTTCAAGTTTAATCGCAAATATCTTAAACTTGTTCTTCATACGTTTTTCCAGAATCCTATTCCTCAAAAGAAACTGGAAAACAAGATTTTATTGGGTTTGCATTTCTTTTTCAAAAACAAGAAAACCCTAATCTTCATTAAGACATTTTTGTCTGAATGAAATGGACAAAATTCGAACCATCTTATTGGAAAATCTTTCCACATTAAGATTATTCTTATTTGTTATATCTTTGGTTGAACTGATAATACAGAAATGGCATCTTCTGATATTCCTACCGCTGAGAACACTGCTGCTGCTGAAGAATTGGAAATCATCAAGGCTCCTCAGGTTAAGTTCACTCTTGAAGAACTTGATTGGACAAAAACAAACAACCTCTATGCGCTTTTCGAGTTTCCTCCTCGAAAGCAAGTCACACATCTGAATGATGCTGTGAATTTCCTAAAAACTGTTGCCTCTCTACAGCCCTGACCATAACACCTCCTGCACATCAGCTACTACTATCTCAGTTCTGGTATTCTGCCAGACACACTCAGCTACCATCAGCCAAAGACCCTTCAAAGAAAATCGACTGCATCCTCTGCGACACTGATTTTGGCACCATAAAGATCACCCATGCCATTATCCGCAAAGCCCTGAGCCTTCCCATCGCCACAAAAGAAAAACCTTTTGTCCCTCTCCCTGACCACAAGAAACATTCTGATAGGGAAGCCATCACTGCATTCTTTGATGCAATGGGCTATGTATGGGAAACTGGAAGGGACAAGAAGCCTGAGAAGAAGCTGACCCTCATCAAGAAGTCAAAAATTCCCAGCGAGATGAACTTCATCTTCGCACACTTAATAAGCTGAATGACTGCAAAGACCGGCTCCTCTGATCAAGCCGCTCAACCTCAGTAAGCAATGGGTTATGCATTGCTGAAAGGTCTTCATATAGACTGGGCTTCAATAATCTACGATGATCTTTATACTCAGAGTAGACTCTGCCGCTGACCGACCATCATGGGTTCCATATCCAAGATTCATCAGCGCCGTCTTCCAAACAGGCCTGAAGGACAACTACCCGAAAGTAGGAGACCTAAAACTCTCTCAGGTTGGTCCTAAGGTACTCGACTTCAAGCCAGTGGCAAACGAGGTACGTCTCTCTACACTCTTAACTATTCTCAATCCTCCTTCTTCTACTTCTGCAGTTCATTCAGTGGACAAACCCACCGCTGATACCCCAGCTGCAACCTCCATTCCTTCTAGAAAAAGGAAACACTCATCTACCCAACTTGGTTCCAAAAGAACTAAGCAAACCAAGGAGCAACCCCAGCAATCTCTTGCTAAAGACTCCTCAGCTCATCTTGAAGAGCTGAAGGAAAGTTCAGTGGTACGCTCTGTGTCACACCCCGCTAAAGCGGAAATACGGGATGTCACAGCTAAAGAATTCATTGCGTAAGGTAGAAGACAACACACAATCGTCATAGCATAAAAAGTTTACAAAAGATACATCTTGTTCCAAAAATATAAAATTTGTCCAAAACATAATTTGACATGATAAGGAAAGACGTGTTGAATGCAGCTACTTGAGGTGCCTTCTAAGGTTCCAATCTTACTTTCTATTTCCTGAAAAGCATGTAAATGAGAGGGTCAACTATAAAATAGTTGGTGAGATCACATGTTTAATGAGTACAACACGGTTTGTCATCGAAATAGTTTATAAATCACACAAGTGGATAAGTCAACCGGTTATAGAAAACAGTTTTAATCCGCACAAGTGGGTAAGTCAAAATAGTTTAAATCTGCACAAGTGGGTAAGTCAAAATAGTTTAAATCCGCACAAGGGATAATCAAAATAATTTAAATCCGCACAAGTGGATTTTGTAAAGTGATTTAAATCCGCATAAGTGGATAAATCAAAGCAGTTGAAATCCGTACAAATGGATAAAACAACCGGTAGTAAAATAGTTTTAAATCCGCACAAGTGGATAAAGAATTCATTTGTCAGCATGCGCAAGGTACAGTATTGTATGCAATTACATGTTAAAGTAATGAGCCACTACCCAAACCTACTGACTATATCACGCCCCGTACGTCCTACCTCGGCGGTGGGTATCATTCCACATGGGTAAGACCAATTAGACAAATATTCAGTCCTACCTCAGCGGTGGGTATCATTCCACATGGGTAAGACCATTTAGACACATGTTCGGTTCTACCTCAGCGGTGGGTATCATTCCACATGGGTAAGACCATTTAGACACATGTTCGGTTCTACCTCAGCGGTGGTATCATTCCACATGGGTAAAACCATTTAACGTTATCCATAATATATCAAGCGGCTCGCTAAATGAGCTAATGGGTAATGTAAAATCACCGGGGACTTAATAGCAAAACTCAGAATCAACTAACATAAGCATACATACCATAGCGCATAAGTATACGGAGAAAATATTCAGTATTTTAAATAAACAGTGAAATCGATACGTAATAGAATCGGTGCGTAAAATAATTGTAGTAACGACATGCTTTTCACCCCAAAATATGTAAAACATTGAAAAAAAGGGGCTGTGCACTCACATGATAAGCGATAGAGTCCGGGAATCTCTCACAAGTACTTCGAGATGATCCTACTTCAAACCTATGAACGTAAGGTCACTAGTGAGTTTCCAATCTCGAAGGTTCGGTACTAACTATCCAAATCGTCATAAAATGTCTTGTTGTGTTTTAATATTATAACGTAATGAGTTTATACATTGTTATTGTTAGATTAGAGTTTCCGCAATTTCGTCCTAATAAATGACGAGAAGGGTTTTAAAGAACGTAAACATATATATATATAGTACATATATATATAAACCGAAATGTTATCGTAAGAACGATAGAATTGAAGAGTTTCAAATGTAAAGACAAGTATTTAAGTGCATAAATGTGAAATCCCAGATCTCTAGCAATAAGATATGAATGTAGTGAGAGAGAATCTAGAGAGCAAATATGTCATCCATGTATTGAGCTCAAAGATTACAAAAGGTTTCTAAAGTATTACTAAAGCTTTCTAAAGTGTTACTAACAAATGGTCTAGACAAGCCTATTTATACCCATAACATACAAGGTATAAAGGCATTCACAATACTGTATAGACTCATACAGTACATTGACTTTACAGTAAATCTTGAATACAACAATGCTCTAACAATCTCCCCCTTTGGATTCAAGATTTAAAAAAAATAACAGCAGTCTTCAGCTCTTTGTAAAGTCAATCTTCTCAAACAGACACTCTATCAAACCATCTTCAAATAGCTTTATCTCCACTAGTTCACGGCGAACTATATGCTTTGACACTCTTTAAGAACTCAGCTTTGAAGAATCTTCAGACAAACATGAAAAGTCATTGTCTTTTTCTTTGAAAAATCAACCTTCTTCAATACAATCTTCAACAGATTGTCTTCAAGTCTTGAACATGGATTTCATATCTTTATATAGAACCATCAATTCGGAACAAGATAAATCAGAAACAATTAGAGTTTGGATCAGAAAGATGTGAAACCATCCACATTGTTGAACTTTTAGGTGTAAGCGCATTCCGATAACCACTCAGAACTAAGATAACCAAATTCAGCAACATTTGGACTTCACATGATCCATCTCCCCAATCTTCAGTCTTTGTTCACGAATCTTTGACTTGAAATATCTTTGATTTGAAAATTCTTTGACATGAAATTGAAATTAAACTTTTCTCCCCCTTTTTCGATGATGGTGAGCATCGAAAACCATTTTCAATTTCAGTCGTGTCTTTGAGTATTGCTAACAATCTCCTCCTTACAGAATAACCTTGCTCCCCCTCAAAATAAGAATTCTGGAGCAATTTATTTTCTCCCCCTGAAAGTATGCATATATTTCAATAACGTACAGTATTTGAAATTGTAGCACAAATTTTAAAACAAATTTACATAAGGAAAATAACATTCATTGAATTTTATTTTATAACTACAAACATTTGATCATTTGAAAACTTTACAAAAGAAATTCAACTTAATGAAATTTAACAGATTTTTCAATCAAATGAAATCAAATGCATGTGTTTGGATTCAAGAACAAGTCATCATTGTATATCAAGTTAAAAAATGTTCAGTTTCAACCCCTTTATTAAATCTATTTGGTGTGCTAGCATGGGAAATATGATTAGCTTCAAGCATATGCAATTCTAAAACATATAAGAATATTTTGCTCTACTCACACTATTTGTCCAAAATCAGAATTTTCACAAATTTACGGGTTTATCGCGACTTTGTATTTTCCCAAGTTTCAAGAGATGTGTGCTCATTGGCATCTTTTCTTTTGTGCTCATTGGCATCTTTTGATTTGTGCACATTGGCATCTTTTGATTTTGTGCTCATTGGCATCTTTTGATCAAAAAGTTTAGTAAGAATAAGATACGTCGTTAAACATGACTTTCTATCTGGTTCTATAGCAGGATTTGGGTCAGCAGATCCCAGACCAGTTGGCCTTAGGTGCTAGGTGTCAAGCACCCCTTAGAACTTAATTTCCCAAACCAGAAAGGCCACATCGATATATCTTAAACCCATTTGTACCAGTAAAACATGGCTTTCTATCTGGTTCTATTGCAGGATTTGGGTCAGCCGATCCCAGACCAGTTGATCTTAGGGACTAGGTGTCGAGCACCCCTTAGGACTTACTCTCCCAAACCAGAAAGGCCACAGGCACAAACTTTCAAACTAAATGATATTCTATATAAGTTCGAATTTCCATCACAAAATATGAATGATATCTCAATCACTTGGTTCTTAATCATAGTGCTTCCCCCATATTTTCGTTTCTATTCATCATTCTGATAAATAGGCTTTTTGAGCATTATATTCTATATAAGTCCAGATTCACATAACTTTGAGCATTCAGCATAATTTCATTCATGTTTTGCTGACCTTTCGATTTATTTTAGAGGTGAAAATTGAAGCAAATCTAACTCAGATAGTACAAAGTTTCTTGTAAAATCATCTTTTAGCACACATTTAATTCATTGAATGAAAATTGAAAATTTCATCTTATTGAATTAAATTTGTAAAGTTTCAAGTTTTCAAATCAGTAGAAACAAATATAATCCAATGTTACCTTTTGCCACGTGTTCCTTGAAACAAAAATATATAGCAGTTAAGGATATTACCTGAGAAGTGTGAGTTCTAAACTGATTTGTTTAGAAGTCTTAGTCTTTAAAGTACGGGTCCTGAACTGAGTTGTTCAGAAGCCATAGTCTTTGAAGAACGGGTTTTGAACTGATTTGTCCAAAAGCCAATTACATTTAAGCACGGGTCCTGAATTGATGTATTCAGAAACCATTGTCGTTGAAGCACGGGTTTTGAACTGATATGTTCAAAAGCCATAGATATTTGTCTCCCCCTTAATGGTACAAATATTTTTCAAAAAATACGCCGCTTCTCTTCTGTTTTCAGTCATGTGTGTGGTATGTATCTACAATTCAGTACAACACATGAAGAACCTACAAAACAGATTAAGCAGATTTTGGTACCCAATGGCACTTGGGTCCTAGTGGGTTAGGTGTAGATTTCTTACAAGGAATACTGTAAGAACCATACCAATAAGAAGTATAATCTTTATGCACAAAATTATTTGTTCCACAGTAAGAACAACAAATTTTCTTTTGAGCCAACCTAATCAGATGATTTACAGAATGAATAGGATTAGGTTTAGCATTAGATTTACCTTTTGGCGTATTGTTCTTCTTTGCATTTGATGTGGATACAGATGATTTTGGCACATCTTTCTTTGGAATTGTTGTGCCTTTGATTCTCCATTCCATCTTCACCCTCTTGAAGACTGGAACATCTTCAGATTTGGAAGTATTAATTTTAGGCACCTTAAGAATATCATCCGATTTATCAAACAGAGGATTATAGAAAAGATTAGAAGAACGAATCTGACCTTTTGAGAAATCTGTTGATCTTTTAAATTGTTTAGAAGGAATGTTTTTAAAACTTGAACTTGAAGCAGTTTTAAAAGAACATTCAGAATCATTTGAATCAACAAATGGAGTCTGAAAGATAGAATTATGACTAGCCTGCTTTGAGACATCAAATTTAAAAATGACGTCTTCAAGTTCTTTGACTTTGTTTATTAAAACATTTTTCTCTTTAGAAATTAGATCAAATTTCTTTTGGAGATCAGATTTGATCAACTGATCCTTCATAATATCAGCTGATAAACCAGATAATCTTTTGGTAAGATTAAGAATCACATCTTCAAAATATACACGTTCCGATTCAAAATCTTTTTCCAAAAACTTTCTTTTATCAGTAATCTCTTTGAAAATTTCCATATTTTTCTTTTTAAGAGTTTTACTTTCCTTTTCAAATAGATTTTTCTTTTCCGTGAAATCTTTTCTTTCCTTTTCCAAAAGATTTTCTAATTCAGAGATTTTCACGGAAAGTTCAGAACTTTTAATTTCAAAAGATTTGCGTTCAGTTTCAAATTTAGCTCTTTCTTTTTCGAGCTTGTCTTTTTCTAAAAATAAAACTTTCTCAAAGTCAGAAACTTGTTTTGAAAGTTTTATACAATTAAGTTCAATTATTTCCTTTTCTTTAAGAATCTTCTCTCTCCTGTCTTCAACGCTCTTCAGATCAGCATTTTCCTTTTTAAGAGTTGTTACTTTCTCTTAAAGTTTCTCGATTTGATCGTGCAGACTTGAGTTGTCTTTGTCTTTCTTTGTTTCAAGACCTGCAATATAAACTTCAAGATCAGTTATTCTTTTAGTAAGTTTAGCATTTGAAGAAGAAATGTCTAAAATTTGTCTTTTCAGATTAACATTTTCTTTTTCCAATGCTTTATTTAAAATAGGAGTTGAAGAATTTGAAGCATTATCTTTAACAGGAGTTTCTGATATAGGAGATGTTTCTGATAAAATAACTTGTTGCAAAATTCCATTATTTGCCTTAGCTTTTTCAAGTGGCTTTGGAGGTGTTTTTGTTATTATGACTTGTTGCAACACTTCATTATTTGGTTTAACAGATACATGTGAATTAACAGATGTTTCTGTTATAATGACTTGTTGCAACTTTACATTTGGTTTAACAAAAACTTTTGCAATTGGAGGATTCTCCTTTTTTCAGAGTTTGCTTCAAATCTTCACCACTGCTTTTAACAATAACTTGTTGTAAAACCATTTTGAATATTGCTAGAAATTGATCGTTCAGAAGATCAAGCAGACAGTGTATGAAAATACACAAAAAAATATATAAAAATTTTTCTTGAAAAGCTCTTACAGTGTATGAAATACACTATAGAAAAAATTTCGGGATAAAAAATTTTCTCAAGAATTCGGATGAGTAAGGGTTCGAATTCAACGAATTCGGATGAAGAAGGATTCGAATTCAATGAATTCGGATGAATAAGGGTTCGAATTCAATGAATTCGGATGCTGAAGGGTTCGAATTCACTCAATTCGGACTTAACTTGGTTCGAATTCAATGAATTCGGATGCTTAAGGGTTCGAATTCAATGAATTCGGATGCTTAAGGGTTCGAATTCTATGAATTCGGATGCTTAAGGGTTCGAATTCAATGAATTCGGATGCTTAAGGGTTCGAATTCAATGAATTCGGATGCTTAAGGGTTCGAATTCTATGAATTCGGATGCTTAAGGGTTCGAATTCAACACTTGGAAAATTTAATCAACTCAATTCGAATCTAACACAGTTCGAATTCTCCTCAATTCGAATCTAACACGGTTCGAATTCTCCTCAATTCGAATCTAGCTGGGTTCGAATTCAATCAATTCGAATCCTTCTTGAGTCGAATTCTACACTTGTATTTCCAAGAACACTCCGAATTCTTCTTTGAATGATCCGAATTCACCAAGAATGATCCGAATTCACCAAGAATGATCCGAATTCTGCACTTCGAACACGAAAATCACTAAATCAGCCATAACTTTTTCAATTCTTGATCAATTGTTATGAAATTTGCACAGATTTGTTCGAAATTTGATTCCACACACTTTCTTAGTTAATCACAAATCCTAATTCGATCAATTTAATCGAATTTTGATCCAAAAATAGTAGAAAAAGTTTTCGAACAAAAATGATATAAAATGATCAGATCTGCAAATTCTGTGCAGATTTTGGTGTTGATCCAAGAATTAAAGATGTTCAGGAATCAAATCCGAGTGCAATGATGTCAAGAATCAATCCAAAAGATCAAAAATTAAAGAAAATATGAAATCTGGATGAATAGTAAATGAAGAAGGGTCAGAATTCTTGATGAACAGTGATGAATAGTGATGAACACCCAATCCGAATTCTTCAGCTTTAGTGTAAAAAATCTTCAATTTGGTCTTCGATCTGCTTGAATCTTCTGTTTAGCTCTGATACCAATTGTGAAATCCCAGATCTCTAGCAATAAGATATGAATGTAGTGAGAGAGAATCTAGAGAGCAAATATGTCATCCATGTATTGAGCTCAAAGATTACAAAAGGTTTCTAAAGTATTACTAAAGCTTTCTAAAGTGTTACTAACAAATGGTCTAGACAAGCCTATTTATACCCATAACATACAAGGTATAAAGGCATTCACAATACTGTATAGACTCATACAGTACATTGACTTTACAGTAAATCTTGAATACAACAATGCTCTAACAATAAATATATAGGTATAGTATATATTTATATTCCACGATTTCATCATAAAATGATGAAATGGGATCAAGAATATATAAAATGCATAAACATATATAAATATATATATTATATATATGTACATTCCACAATTTCATCATAAAATGATGAAAAGGGATAAAGAATAAATATTGTGCATAAATAAATATAAATATAGGATATACATATATATTCCACTATTTCATCATAAAATGATGAAATGGGATTTGTAGTTAGTCCTTAATAATAATAAGAATTTGTCCTTTGCTGTCCATAATTTGATATCACTTTGTGTCCAACTTTGGGTAACTTCCAGGTATAATTTGGTCATGAAATTTTATGTCCAGGTAGTTCAATGAGTTAGGAAACGTTTGGCATAAGTTTCATAATTTTTGGAAGAGTCTAAGTACATGAAATAATATACGACGTAAAACCCGACGGAAAATGTTGCTGTTTGCGTACTGCTTTTGTGAGGACTGTTTGGTAAATAAATTCTTTGAGTTTTTGAGTGAAACCACTTGGGTTTGAATCTTAACACATAAAAATGATTTCCAGAAAAAGAATCACTCCATTTGAAGTTATATGGAGTGAGATATGACCCTTTGAAGTGGAGGGTGGAATTTGGCAGAAATCTGTCAAACCACACTTTGTGCATGTACTCACATGTTGACTTATTAACCAAAATTCTTATTCTTTTGCATGCACAATCTGATTTGACTCTCTTCCATACACTTATTTTCAGTTCCCAAAACACATTTTGATCCAATTAAAATGCATGCAAGTTACCTATCAACTCAGCTTTTATAAATTCTTGTAAAAGACACATTTTAGAAAAGGTTGATGTTCTTGCCAAGAACATCAACATGAAACTTAAAATTGTGCATCTTTAGCTCATGCATGTTTGTTTAAGTATGTTTTTAGTGGATTTCAAAGACTTACTCATAAAATTCATGAATAAAAGATGATGGATTTCTCAAGAAACTACATGCATGTGTTTAAAATGTTCATCTTTGGTCTTAACTTAGGTTTGATTTTGGATTCACCATCTTTCTACTAACAAAAAGATGTTATGATGGTAAATCTACAAACATTAAGACATAGTAAAGATGGTTTTTAAAAATATAAGGAAAGTGTAGAAAAGATGAAGAACATTCATAAAATGCAAGAAAGTTGAAAAAGATTTAAAGGAGTGTGTGTGGATTTCACCCAACACACTTGTTTTTACCTTTGATTATCTTGAACTTTTGAAGAAATCTGATTTTGGGGCTGGAGTTGGGATGAAGATGGATGAAGATTTGAAGATCTTGATGAAGATGAAGAGGAAGATTTGAAGATCTTGATGAAGATGAAGATGAAGATTTGAAGATGGAGAGAGAAAGAATTGCAAGTATTCTTTTAGTGAGAGAGTGAGATGAGACAATGAATGAGAAGGAGATGTTAGTTGCTACATATGGAGTAGAGAGGGGGGGCGGTTTCTCAAGGTGGGGGGGGTGGTGTGATAAAAATAAATTGTCAAATCTTGTCTTTTTGATTAAAATTTAAAATACAAGTATTTTCTTAATAATTAAAATACAAAGTAATTATATATAAAATAAAGTATTTATATATAATATGATTGAAATACATAAATTATCAACTACATAAATATTTGTAGTATGAATGTAGGTTAAATTGGCATTTTATGAGATTTATGGATAATTTTCCTAATTCAAGGATTTCTTAGGCAAAATTTATCGAATTTTCCTATCGTACCGCGTTTGCTGCTAAAATTGCACTGTGTGAACCAAGTCATGAGAAAATGAGGTATCCAGTGTAGTTCTAACCTGAGGTGTAAATTTGACAGTTGTCACACTCTGCCACACCTGAACAAGCCACCCTTTCCATCCCAGCTTCAGCGTCTCTAAACGCTGAGGTTATAAACTTGGAATCTATCCAACCTCCCTCAGTCTCTCTACAGACTGAAGAAGTGATTCTCAGCGGATCCAACGCTGAACCCCGCACCCAACCAACTTTCTCAACCTTCGCTTCTCTCTCTATTCCATTGGACTCAAATCCAGTTTTCACCATGATCACTGGAGACATCAACGCATCTCTGAAGAACCTGGATACAAAGCTGACATGTCTCACCACTACTCTCTCCGACAACTCTTCAGCTGTAACAAACGCTGGAGAGAATCTCAACAAGCTGACAACAGTGGTTGCACAGAATGCCTCCAAAGCTGATTTGGAGAAGGTCGATAAAACTCTTGTTGATTTTGACAAAGTCCTTGCTGACATCTACACAGACTACACCTCTATCAAAACAACAGTTCAATCCCTGTCCAGCGAGTTCATAACGCTGAAGAAATCGGTTGGAACTCTTCAGGGAGATATGTCTGCTGTAAAGACTGACGTGAGTTCTGTAAAGACTGACGTAAGTTCAGTGAAGATGATGGTACAGCAGATCCTGAATCACATGACCGCCCCTGCCCCTGCACCTTCACATTTTACAACGGTGGATCATGCTAAACTCTTCAAGATCACTCCTGCTATTTCTGGCCTAGAAGACAGAGTAGCAGCGATTGAAACTTATATGGGGATCCCTGGCCAAGAAGACAGGGAACCAAAACCAACTGCTGAGTCATCGCATTCCTCCCCCATTCATCATGAGGAAGGGGGGGAGAAGAACTCTGAAGACCTTCCCCAAGATGAATCTACAAAGGGGGAGAAGACTGAAAACATATCCCTTACTGAAGAGGGGGAGAAGACAAATGAAGAAACTGCTGGACCTCGGGGAGATGAAAACCCTGAGGGAACTGAGAAGCTTACCTCTGTATCTGAGGGGGAGCAACTCGAAGAAGATGCTGAAGAATCTGAATATGAAGCTGAAGATGAAGAAGTCGTCGACATCTCTGATGATGAACCATCCTCTTCTCCAAAGAATGATGATGATGACGATGATGATGATGATGATGACTCCTTTATCGTTAAGCCTGCTCAGAGGACTACGGCTCTTAAAGGGATCTTGATAAACGAACCTTCAAGGGAGCGGACCAAGACAAAGCCTTCAGCGTCTGAAGCTGACAAAGGCAAAAATAGAGGCCTCGCTGAAGAAGACAATCTGACGATCTTGCTTCCAAAACCAGTTTGTCAGGTACACTAAATCTTACTTCCTTACACTGCATCCCTCCTCTATCTATACACATTATCAGCTCTACTCTCCATAAAAAGCCTATACACAAACCAATTTCTTTTCTCTGTTCTACCCAAGTTCTTATTCTTAAGATCACTATGTTTCAGCTAGTCCTCTCCCCTGTTTGAGGATATCGTTGAAGTTTCTACAGCTGCAACTTCACCAACAATAATTCCAGCTCCCAACGCTAAAGAAATACATCCGGTCTTGGATTTGATCTCTGCGACTGATGAACCTGAAGAACAGATGCTCTCTCACAAAAACAGACCTTCTTTGGCTCCTCAAAAGCTGAGTAAAGAGGATCAGAAAAAGAGAGATGCAATGATAAAGAAGTTCGAAGATCAGCGAATCATCCTGAAGCGTGATCAACTTCCTTCTATTCCTCCAAAGTTCAAACTTTCACAAAAGGAATACAAGGATCACCTCAGAGCTAAAAGGTTAATCGCTGAAAGAAGGGAAGCTGAAGAAAAAGACAGAGAACTCGCCATCCAGCTTACTCAACAATTAGTGAAAGACCCCAAGCTGAAAAGAACTCTAATCGAAGTTCAACGTCAGCTATGGGAAGACGCCAAGAAGATCGTTACAGAAAAGAGAATTGTGTCTCAATCTACTTTAATCTGGTGCAAAGAAAAGGTACACTTCAGATATCGACCTGCCAGAATCAACAAGGTACTTATCACTTGAAGATCAACCCTCAAAGTTTCAATCACTGAAATCGAGATATTCAGAGAGAACGGACAGTACGAAAAATTCTATGCTGAAGCCATCACAAAGTACGGTCTCTCTGAATGGTTGGAGATCAGATTAGCCATCCAGAAGTCTCAATCTAAGTACAAGGATCATGTCGAAAAGCTGATAAATAAACAGATCGACTTAGTCTCTTCTTGTGTGGATATTCCTCCTCCCCCTCCTCTCGCAAATCAGAAAAGAAGGGCCTCTGCAAAGAAAAAGTCTAAACCTTGAGACTCAGGTCCTCTTATACGAAACGAAACAGGTATTGGTTTTTCTCGTGCTGAAGTTCTTGGTCCAGAACCTGACCTTTCCGCACTTGACACATCTCTTCCTCCTGATGAGACTTTCATCCTTGGGAAAGTCATAAGCAAACCCTATGGGATATTCTTTATTGACTATGGTGGACGACAACGTTTTCAACGTATCTCTGAGCTTCCCATCACTCCCATCGAACAGCTGAAAGATCTCATCTACTGGTGTGAATTCAAACGCGACATTCAGGCACGGCATCTTAAACCCTTGATTTTTGAAGAAGCTCTGAACAAAAGAAATCAAGGAGTAACGGTTCCTGACTGGATGACTCCCACATCAAAGACCCTTGATGAACTTCTCATTAAGGAAGAACCTCTATAAGCTGATAGGATCGCCTTATTCTTCTATTTTATCAGTTATTCTTTTGTACTTGTAATTAATTTCGCGTGTACTTGTAATCTTTCCACTTCCCTTTGTAATCTGATACGAAGTTTAAAGAAAGATTTCAGCGAAAGTACTTTACTCCATCAGTACAGAAAAGATCTCAGAAAACAGTAATAGGGACAAATATTTTATGAGTTCTTTTTATCCTTATGTTTTCATTAAATAGCAATTTTCTCTGTTGCTATGTCATAATCAAATAGGGGGAGATTGTTGATCCAAACCCTCAGTGATTTGATAATGACCCTCTCTTAAATACTTAGTGAAAATTGTAAGTAAACAATATGTATCAGAGTTTCACTATCGCTGATAAGTACTAAGACCTTACAGTACTGCTGATAGGAACTCTCGCTCTTTAGATTAAACATTCAGTGAACACTGTTCACCATAATGCTCTGAGCCTGTTTAGTCCTTATGGTGATCGCTGATAAGTTAGTTGTTTACTTATGATCCCTGAAGACAAGTTTCACGTCAACATAGGTTCTACGCTGAAGTCGAAGATCAAGCTCAAGAACCAGCGACAAGTCTCCTAATGAACTGATGCGGATCAGCGAAGACTCAGATTTGTCTACTCAACGTGAAGTATCAAGTACAAGACTTCAGCTATCGCTGAACTTTATCATTCGCTGATATTGAATGATAGAGCGCTGAATCAACGAAAAGTTGATCATGAAGTCCTCCGTACAAAGTACTTTTGTCTTAACCACCCTTGCACGTCTCCGTACGATATGTCAGAAAAGAACCTCCTTATTGTCTGAAATCGTACAACTACTCTGATACTACATTGTTCACCATGCGGCTACTAAGGTTGTCTACTCAAGTCAGATCCTACAACCAATGAGTTGCTGCCACGTGTAAAGTATAAACTGCCATGCATTAAACGCATGCAGTATATAAGAAGAAGAACTCACTTCATTTTGAAGTAACTTGCTAACTCTGGTCAAGTTGATCTTCTTATCTTGAGATAGGTTATTATTAGTAATTTCCTTCTCTTTCTTAGTGCAATAAACTTAGTGTTCCAACTTGTTTAGATTTAGGTTTATCCTTAATCTTGTTCCGCAACAAGCTGTAAATTGTTAATGATTTATCAATAAACAACTTAGAAAAGTAAAATATGTGTTTGTATTCAACCCCCCCCCCCCCTTCTACAAACTTGTATAGCCCTTCGGGACCAACACTGTTGGAGATGCTCTAAGTTATCAGCTAGTTTGCCAAACATAGCCTTAGGGGTTGTTTGGTAGTTGTTGAATGGTTTGGTGCATAATGATTAATAGGTCAAAATGATTAAGAGGCTCTTATGATATAGTACAAAATGAAATCTGGTTGCTTGGTATTTATTCAGAATGAAATTAGGACTCTGAATGGTTAAGGGAGGCCCAAGATACAAAATTATTCAGAGGGTTTTAGAGCCATTAAGAGGCAGACTCTTTTTTTGCCAAACAAGATTCACCTCTTAGCAATTCGAAGGTTGCCTCTTAATGGAACTATTAAGAGGTAAACAAACAGTGCCTTTTCCCCCTTTTCCTTTACTGGAGGGCAATCATGTTTTATTATCTATAACATAGCTAATGTGACGCTTTGTATTAAAAATGTCTTAGAAACTTGTTAAAACGTCCAAAAACGTTCTATAAACTTATTACAACGCCTTTAGGTAGAACGTTTTAGTTTTTGCTCCTATAAATGAAGTCTTATAAACCAGACTATTAAGACACTTAAGTTTTTGATCCTGTAAATAAAGTCTTATAAAGTAGTGTATTAGGACGCTTATAAATTAGTGAGGTTCTATAGTTATACTGTGTACATATAATGCAAAAACAACAAAATAGAAAAACATAAAAAAAACAATTATCGAAATAACAATAATAAATGTATGTATTGACAACGCGTTGTCATATTTAGGTGGTGTTTATTTTTTAAGTGGTGATAAAGTCTGATTTCACTATTGAATTTTTTAGTGTTGGTGCTGAAGTATGAAAGAAAGAGATTGTTTGTTTTTGTAAGATGAAAACGTATGAATATGTACTATTGTCTGTTTTATCCCTGAAAATATGATACTATCGAATTTAATTAAATTATACTACTAAAATCAGTCTTCATAACAATTAAAATCAACTGAAATACGTTAATTCAAACTACAATAACTAAAAATACTATCAATAAATGATTTTTTATTGATAACGTAAATGAAACTGCAACCACCCTCCTTGAATCTCTTGCTCCGGCATACCAAAGCACATTTGAGTCCAACGGCAACATCATCATCTTGGTGGCCGACGGTGGTGGTGGTGGTCGATGACACAGCTAAAACAATCAAATTCAAGGCTTAAAACATTAAAAAATTCTTAAACCATGTGTTCTTGGTTACACATTTTGAAGTTATACTCATGACTGTACAAGGATCCTAACACTACCCCCACCAGAAGCCACCGCTCTTGGATAACGAACATTTTTGTTGTCATGTTTTTCCGAATAAATTGGATTAACTAAAAGGTAGTGTCTTGAACTTGTATATATCATCAACCTTACAATAATCTCAACAAATACGATTTAAACTTCAAGAGGATTGAACCTTAATGACCCTAATCTAGAACAAGATAATGAAAACCCTAATTCTAGAGAGAGAAAGAAAACGAGAGAAAGTTTGTAAAGCTAAAAGAGAAAAAATGAATTGTGTTGTATTGAAATGAACGGAAACTCCTCTTTATATATAAATCCACATGTTTGCACTTTAGTCCTCCAAGCATACGATAATTGCTCCGCTACCCTTAGTCTTCACCAGAAAGTGAGGCGCGGTCCTCTTACTTTTCCACAATCACCTTTTATCAACATTACCCCCTTAATATTCCTGAAATACACAAACAAACTAAATAAATTACAAATGTCAAGGTTGGTACAACTAAATCTTACCTTTTAACACCCTCCCTCAATCTTGACATTGGAATAAATCCAACATATTTAATTTACCACAGAGATAGTTATGCTGATTCACCCCAAGAGACTTTGTGAAAATATCAGCTGGATTTTCAGTTGAAGCAACTTTAACAGTTTTCAACATTCCAGATGCTACTTTGTTCTTTACTTGATGAATATCTATCTCAATATGCTTTGTTCTTTCATGAAATACCGGGTTATTTGCAATTTGAATTGCAGACTTGTTATCACAGTTTAGATTCACAGGAAGTAAATTCTTTACCTTTAAATCTGACAAAATATTAAGAACCCATATAATTTCACACAAAGCAGAAGTCATTGCTCTATATTCTGATTCCGCGGAAGACCTGGAAACAGTTGTTTGTTTCTTACTCTTCCACGATATCATACAATCACCCAAAAATAGACAATAACCAGTGACAGAACGTCTTGTTGATAGACATTTGCCCCAATCGGCATCAACAAAGACATTCAGTTTAAAATCAGAAGTAGAAGCAGAACAATTAACACCTTTACCTGGAGAATGTTTTAGATACCTTAAAACTCTGAGATCTAACTTTAGATGAGATAAACGAGGGGAATGCATAAACTGACTTAGACAATGGATAGCAAAAGCAATATCCGGTCTAGTAGCAAGAAGATAGATTAACCTACCAATAAGTTTCTGATAACCAGTAAAATCTTTTAACAGAGGATCGTTAGCAGCTGAACCGAAAGTGTCGGTTACTATTAGATTCATATCCATTGGAGTATTAATAGGCTTAACTCCTAAATATCCAAAGTCGTTAAGTAGCTCAAGGAAATACTTCCTCTGAGACATACACACTCCAGATTCAGTCCTTAAAATTTCTATTCCTAAAAAGAATTTTAACTCACCAAGATCTTTGATTTTAAAATTTGACTGCAAATGATCTTTTACTTTCTTTATTTCAGTCATACAATTTTCTGTTAGAATAATATCATCTACATATACTAAAAGAACAAGAAAAATAGTATCAGAAGTTTTAGTAAATAATGAATAGTCACTAGAACTTTGAACAAACCCAGTAACAATTAAACACGAAGATAATTTTTCATACCACTGCCTAAGAGCTTGTTTCAGCCCATATAGGGACTTAACAAGCTTACAGACTCGTTTATCATTTTTTGAAAAATGTCCTGGAGGCAATGACATGTATACTTCTTCAATTAAATCACCATACAAAACGCATTATTTACATCAAACTGGCACAGAGGCCACTGATATTGAACAGCTAACGCTATAACACAACGCACATTAACCATTTTTACAACCGGAGAAAATGTTTCTTCATAATCAAGACCTTCACGTTGAGAATAGCCTTTGGCAACCAGCCTCGCTTTATACCTTTCAATTTCACAAGTAGATTTATATTTAATTTTATAAATCCACCGGCATCCAATAGGTTTACGACCTGGAGGCAAGTCGGTTAGAACCCAAGTACCATTACGGTACAATGCCTCCATTTTGTTGTTCACAGCAGTGACCCAGTTTTGATCTTTACAAGCCTCAAAAGAATTACTGGGTTCACTTGCCTTGTTTAAAGTTGAAACAAAAGCAAAAATTCTCAGGACTAAGAAAAGAGTAGTTAATGTTAATGCCAAAAAATCGTCCAGAAAGATAACTTATGGTTGATTGTGGAGCTTAACAACTAAAGAATAGGGACCTTGCGACAAAGCGTGCGACAAAGACAAAATAATGTAAAAGAGACAAAGATTTTGGTGACGCGAGAAAAACCTCAACGAGGAAAAAACCCGCGGACGACTTTGGAGGTCGTCGTTGCACTATGATCGCCAAATAGGGGCGATATCCTTTGTTCCGGGTGTCGAGAGTACAATGATTACAATACAGATGAAGTAAATACTTGAAATCTAAAATGACAAGTGAATCATGCGTGAGAAAATGGTGTGTCGTGTGTAAAAATAATGTGTCGAAATGTATGAATCGTGCGTCGCGAGCGATCTGTTGAGAGAGAATTCTTTGTTTCGAATGTTCTTGAGTACGTCGTGTGTAAAAATAACGGTCATTGTTGTTATTGTTCATAATTGTCTCTGTCGGTTTCGTCCGTTGGCCATAAATGACATTGACCCTGCATTAAATGATGAAAACATAACAGAAATGTCGCATGTTAGTCGGTCGAGGTCGTGAGCTATGTCACGATTGTCGAGGTCGAGGGGTACTTTTGACTTCAGCTTTGGTCAAAGGATAAAGTGTCTATGATTTGACTTTGTTATGAGAAAAGTGCAATAAATATTTTTAATGTCTTGGTCGTGGTCGAGACTAGTGAAATTTTGCCCAAACAGTTTGCCCCCAAAATTTAAAAAATGGAGTGGCAAATTTAAGTTTCAAAAGTTTTTTAAATTTTGTTAATCGGACGCCTAGGGTCTTGACACGTGTTAAAAATCTTTTCAGTTGCCTTGGAACTGGATCGGTCCAATTCCAACTAAAGGAGAAGTCGAAAAGGGGATAAGGTCGTGACGTCATGCTAACGCACGATCGCGCTTAATAGATTTAAGTGCCAGGTGTCGACGATCTGTCGAGTATTCAAAAAGGCAATGACACGCGTCGATTATCGAGAGTCTCGATCTGACAGGATCGTTTACATAAATAGCCACCTACGACGGATCTTTTCTACTTTACGATTCCAAAGAGATTTTAAAAGAGATTTTAAGAGAGATTTTCCCTGATTTCTTTGTTGTTCTTCGCCGAATCTTTTCCAAACCTGCAAGAGATCTTCGACCTGTTTGAGTTTCGAGGTTTTTAGAGCGCCTATATAAGGTACGATTCCCCATTCTTTGTATGCGTCGTAAGTCCATCGCTAGGAAGCCTAGGAACAATTGGGACATTTGGGGTTTTTCAGAGCGGCAAATTTTGTTAACGGGTTTATCAATGTCGACAGAGCCTAGGAGCACTATTCAAGATCAAGATGCTCTTGACGAATTTAGGAATTTAGCAAAAATCCCTGCGGGGATTACTGTGAGTAAGGCCGGCCAGATTAGACCGGAGATGTGCCCCAAAGGATACGTCGTGATATACGAGTATCCCTTTAGAATAGGCTTCGAGTGGCCCTACTCTCCTCTGGCGAAGTCTTTTATGTGCGAGTTTGACCTCTCGCCAGGGCAACTGATGCCCCAATTCTGGCGCGCTATTCAGGTCGTCGAGCGACTTACCAGTCATTGGAAGTCGCCGATGAACGTAAAAGACCTCTTGACCGCTTATCAGGTCAAGAAGGATCAGTACCGTCGCTATAGCTTATTTTCCAAGCATAAGGGCGATCGTACCCTGGTCTTAAAAACTGCGGTCAACGACCGTAAATGGAAGACCAGGTACGTCTTCGTGCGGGTAGCGATGCTGGACCCCGACAGCGACTGGGTCAGGTCCGGGTGGAACATGGCTGGTGAGTTTTAGCTTTAGTCGAGCGTCTTCATTATGCCTACTGCTTTGTTTTTGTAACTAATCCTCTCATTTCTGTGTTTTTTAGATATAATGTTTGATGCAGTGAAGCCTAACGACGATTCCAAGGAAAAAATCGAGAAATTCCTGGAGATCAGTCCTGACGATCGATCATTCATCACTCGACATCTAGTGGACGAGGACGACGATCTGGTGTGTTTGGTTGAAAACCGTCGAGAGAGTCAAGAGGAAGCAGAGGAAGAAGAAGAAGAAGAAGAAGAAGAAGAAGAAGAAGAAGAAGAAGAAGAAGAGGAAGACGAGTCTGAGGATACTGAGGAGACTGAGGAGGAGGAGAAGAAAGAGGAATCGAAAGAAGAGGTAGAGATGACTGGTAAGTGCACCCTACTTTGTTCGACACATTCATTCCCTTATTTCAGCGTTTTAATTGTTCTTTCTTCTTCGTTTCGCAGGACAATCCCAACAGTCCCAGCCGAAGGTGTCGTCCACTGCGATGGCCAAGAGGGCGGCTCAGGCCGAACTGGCTCGCAAGGCGAGAGAAAGGAGGAAGGAAGCCCCGACAGCTGGGTCGGGGATCCTTAAGAGAAAAGAGGCCCCGACAACTGGGTCGGGAGTCCTCAAGAGGACGAGGACGTCCTTCCTGAGGGAACCGTCTTCGAAGACGGACGGCTCATCAAGAGTTGTTTCGCCTGAAAAGGCGAAGGCATCGACCGTGTCTGTCGAGAAGACTTCTGATACGATCGACGCGACACTCGTCGATACTGCACAACCGGCGACATCTACGGTGTCTCCTACCGCCACGTCAGGCCCCGTGTCGGCCAACAAGGGCAAGGGCGCGCAGACGGGCTTTGTAGAGGAAACGACGGTAAACTTTACGTTGTCATCGGATTTCATGGTGGACAATGTCCTGGACGGGACGAGCTTGTTCCCCCACTTGGATAAGTTTCAGCTCCCCTCTTTTAGGGAACGCTTCAACAGGGTCTCTATCAAGAGTGCGGGGTCTTATGTTGCCGGAATGGCGTTTATGGTAAGTCTATCTTTCAAGACTTTGTTTTTTATTTGTCGTTGTCGTTGTCGTGTACTTTACTAACGTGTTTTCCTGTGTTTTAGACGTTTCAGTCTTCCTTGGCCTTGCATGCCGAGACGATGAAGATTGAGGGTCTAGTGTCCTCCGCTATTAAGAGAGAGGATGCGGCGTTGGCGAGGGAGAAGTCCGCTCTGGCGCGTGCTGAGGACATGTCGATACGACTCGACGATGCCCTGAACGAGCTGGAAGCCGTCGGACACGCGAGGGACGACGTAAACTCTCGTCTGAAGCAATCCTTTTCTGTGATTGCCGATCAAAGAGAGGAATTGGACAGGAGGCAAGCGTCCTTGGACATGAAGGAGAAGGAAGTCGAAGAGTCCAAGTCCAAGGTAGCGGACCTGGAGAAGGAGGTGAGGGAGCTTAAGGAAGAGGCTGCGTCGACCTTTGCCCTTGCTCGCTTGACAGCTCGGGCGGCGATCATGCGACAGCACCTGTCAGGGAAGAATCCCCTCACGTCTGCAACTGAGGAGCTATCCTTTTTTCTAGCCAAGGTCGGGACCGATAGGGATCTCGACTCTGACGATGAGAAAGAGGCCGAGGAAGAAGAGGTTGTGGACGAGGGCCTCCAGGGTGAAGCTTCGGGTAAGGATGCTGCCGACGCTCCTTCTAATCCTTAGAGAATTTTTATCTTTGTTTTTTAGTATTCGACCGTTGGTGGTCGAGCTGTTTAGATGTAATCGTATATTTCATGAATGAAATTTCAACTTTTCGTCGAACTCATGCATTATTTTGATTTACACATGCCGTAGATAGATATGACATCAACTGTGAAGCTTCGTTAAGTATAGAACAAACAAGGAATCGTGCGACTTAGGCATCTATTGTAATTACAAAGACTAGCACACAAGTCATAAGACTTTCATACTTTAAGATTATGCTGGCAAACATAAGTACATGCGATCATAGCATTCATTCAGAACATGAAACTTGTCTAAGTTAAGAAACTTAGATCATGGGTCGCTAGACCAGATGATCGTACGACTAGATCGTATGATGAAACTTGAGTCATATGCCCCTGTGATAAAATAATCAAATCATGGATTTGAACACTTATGTCATGCGACCTTGCGAGATTAAAGTCATGTAGTAGACTTTACAATCTTATGTCGTACGATCTGCGATAAGACAATGTTAGAGGTTGGTCGTTGGCTAACCAACGACCCTCCGATGCTTAAGTCAGTAATCGTCGTGATAAAAAAATCATATGAAAAATAGAAAAGGATTTTAGAAAACATACCTTTCCGGACGTTTTGCATTATAGCTATGTAAGATACCTCGATTGCCGAGAGTTGAGAGTCGACAGACGTCTTTATCCATGACTTTTTTGCGGCTTTAGGGTGGTCTTATAGCAATCACGGGCGACTTTCGGCTCACTTTTGATCTCCTGAACTCCCCACGGCGTAGGGAACTTCATGATCTGGTGATACATCGAGGAGACGGCTTTCATTTCATGGATCCATGGTCGACCTAAGATGATGTTATAGGCCGACGAGCAATCGATAACGCTGAACTTGGTCTACTTGTTGATTCCTCCAACATAGACAGGCAAGATGATTTCTCCGAAGGTACTCGTTGCTTCTCCATTGAAACCGACCAAGGTTGTCGAGCGTCGGGTGATTTCCGATCGATCGATTCCCATGGCCTTAATGGTGTCAAGGAAGATGACGTTCGTTGAACTGCCTCCATCGACCAAGACTTATCGGGTTAAACAATTACCAATCGTGAGTTGAATGATCAACCCGTCATGATGCCTTTGATACGAATCGCCGAGGTCGTCTTGGTCGAACGTGATTTTCATAGCTTCCAATTCCATATCTCCTTTTGGCCTGGATGAATGCTGGATGGGTCGATCGTCTGGTGCTTGGCTGGCGTGACGTTTGGCTCCGGAGTATGTCAGACTGCACACGTCGGAACCACCAGTGATGCAGTTGATGACATTTGCATGCTCGGGGGTTGGCGGTCGATTGTCGTTACCCGGAGTAACGACATCATCGATGATATCCTTGAGATTGCCTATCGGGACATGATATGCTAGCTCCTTTTTTAGAGCAATGCAATCATCCGTCGCGTGACCATGGTCGACATGGAAATCGCACCACTTCGACTTATCTTTCTTGGCGTCGTCCTGATCGGACTTCTTTGGCCATCGGATGGTCTCCTGGACGGTCTTCAGAGCCTCGACCAAGTCCTTAGTGGTCCCCTTGAATCCATAGGAGGATATCTTAGGGTACTGAGGGAATTTGGTCGCGGTCTTGAACTCTGCTTTTGTCTTGAATCGGACGTTTGAGATTTGTCACGCGAGCTCTGGCTTTGATACGGCCTTCGTCTTGAACTCTGGCTTCCTTACACTCAACGATCTTTTGTCATCGGTATGCTTGCGACGAAAGGCAGCGTCGTCCTCTACCCTCATATACGCTAGGGTTCGGGCTCGGACGTCTTCGAAATTCTCTGGGGGATACTTGGTCAAATCAGTATATAAACCCGAACTGTCGTCCAGACCGCGTTTGTAAGTTTCGATCGCGGTCTTGACATCACAGTTGCGGACACTGATCATCTCTGCGTTGAATCTATTGAAGTAGCTTCGAATGGACTCATTGGCTTTCTGCACGACATAATACAGGTCGCTGGTCTGCTTCTCCATCTTGCGACTACTGGCGAACTGCTGGTAGAATTGGTTGACCAACTCAGCGAACGACCCGATGGATTTGGGTTTGAGGTTGGTCAACCATTGGAGGGCAGGACCTGTGAGGGTCGCCCCGAAACTTTTGTACATGCAGACTTCTTGATACATTTGTGGAATTGAGATTGTCCACATCAGCTGTTTGTACTGAGCGATGTGCTCCGTCGGATCAGTCACCCCTGAATACTTAGGCGTGAAGACGGGGATATTATACTTCTTTGGGACGTCCACGTTCGCAATCTTATCTATGAAAGGCGACGCCTGATACCCCGAACGAGGCTCGACGTCGACGGTTACAGCTGCCCCCGACAGCTTAGCTAGCATTTTCAACCGCTGGGCGACGGGGTCATTAGGATCGGAATTTGCACCTGCCAATGGATCAACTCCCGAACTGGTGCCATTGCCTTACGATGAGCCATTGGCGTCCCCGGTGAAAGGAATAAAATATGGCTGTGACCCATTTTGAAACGACTGCGACCCATTCTGAAACGGCTGCGACCCATTCTGCATGGGTGGAGGCCTAATTTACTGAGGAGGAACATGCCCAGACTGGGGATTTGGGTTGAACGATCCCGGCTGCTGGTTCTGCACGAACGGACCTGGCTGCTGATTCTGCATGAATGGACCTGGTCCTGGATTACGGACGAACGGAGCCGAACCAGGGTTATGGACGAACGGAGTGGATCCTGGATTCTGACCGAACGATCCTTGAACCGGATTCTAGACGAATGGTCTTGGACCGTTCTGTGGCCCAAAGGGATTCCTCAGCAGTGCGATTTCCTCAACTGCTCTTCGACTCTGCTCAGCCATGGCATTGATTTGATTTCGTGCAACTTCCAACTCCTGGTACATCTGGGCAATGACTTGCTCTTGATTTCCATGGGCTGCCATTTTCCTGAAACAGAAAACAGAGGAAACTCCAAGAAACCGTTAGTAAGACGCATGTTTGTCGAAGATTTTCTCTAGATGGGGCCCCACGGTGGGCGCCAAACTGTTAATGCCAAAATCGTCCAGAAGGATAACTTAAGGTTGATTATGGACCTTAACAACTAAAGAATAGGAACCTTGCGACAAAGCGTGCGACAAAGACAGAATAATGTAAAAGAGACAAAGATTTTGGTGACGCGGGAAAAACCTCAACGAGGAAAAAACCCGCGGACGACTTTGGAGGTCGTCGCTGCACTATGATCGCCAAACAGGGGAGATATCCTTTGTTCCAGGTGTCGAGAGTACAATGATTACAATACAGATGAAGTAAAGACTTGAAATGTAAAATGACAAGTGAATCGTGCGTGAGAAAATGGTGTGTCGTGTGTAAAAATAATGTGTCGAAATGTATGAATCGTGCGTCGCGAGCGATCTGTTGAGAGGGAATTCTTTGTTTCGAATGTTCTTGAGTACGCAGTGTATGATTCCAGCATTCAGTGTCTTGCAAATGGTGATTTGGCCTTTGTATTTATAGTCTTCGAACGTCTTTAATGACTTCATAAAATCCTCTGGTAACGGGTGCAACGGTAATTGTTGTTAATGTTCATAATTGTCTCTGTCGGTTTCGTCCGTTGGCCATAAATGACATTGACCCTGCATTAAATGATGAAAACATAACAGAAATGTCGCATGTAAGTCGGTCGAGGTCGTGAGTTATGTCACGATGGTCGAGGGGTACCTTTGACTTCAGCTTTGGTCAAAGGATAAACTGTCTATGATTTGACTTTGTTATGAGAAAAGTGCAATAAATGTTTTTAATGTCTTGGTCGTGGTCGAGACTGGTGAAATTTTTCCCAAACAGTTAACTACTTTTTCTATCCCATATTTTACCTTTCCTTCAACTATATAATCACTAAAACGACTAGGAATATTTGAAGGACGACTAGATTTACGGACAGAGACAACACTAGGTTCAGAAGAATCACCCTCAGAAGGGGAACTCAAAGAATCATCATGATTTTGAACAGTTAAGGGACTAAAGGCAGTGTTACGGTGGTCATCAGCTGCCACACCAGTACTACCTGGACTTTGAGATCCGGCAGCCCTAGTAACAGTACTACCTGGATTTTGAGATCCGGCAGCCCTGGTAACAGTACTACCTGAATTTTGAGATCTGGCAGCCCTGGTAACAGTATTATTCTCATTAGAACTACCAGAATCAATTTTGGTAGCTCTATCTTGGCCACCCTGATGACCACGTTCACTGTGAATATCAGAATTTTTAGACTTAGTTTCATTTTGAGTTTTGTCCCTAGCATCATCATCGGGTATGTCAGGAGTAAGATCATTAGTCTGAAATTTAGAATCAAAAAAGTTTAAAGTGTTTAAATCACTAGAGTCTAAATCTTGTTTGGTTGCACACATTTTAAAAGGAAATATTGTTTCATAGAATTTTACATCACGAGAAATAAGAATTTGTTTTAAGTCAAGACTATAAAGTCTATAACCCTTTTTTGAATTAGAATAACCAAGTAAAATACATTTTTCAGCTCTTGATGAAAACTTGTCCGAAACATTAGGTTTTATAGCAAAACACAGACACCCAAAATTCCTTAAATGAATAAGAACAGGTGCAAACCCATATACAAGATCATACGGAGATTTTCCATTAAGAACAGAGGAAGGAGTTCTATTTATGAGGTATGTGGCAGTGAGAATACACTCAGTCCACATGTTCAATGGAACTTTTCCTTGAAACATTAAGGCTCTCGCGACATTCAACAAATGTCTATGTTTTCGTTCCACAACCCCATTCTGTTGGGGTGTGTATACGCAAGACGTTTGATGAATTATACCTTTTGACTTAAAAAACTCACCTAAGTTATTATTCAAAAATTCTGTCCCATTATCACTTCTGAACACCTTTATATGTTTTCCAAATTGTGTAAACAGTAAACTGTGAAAAGCAACAATGTGATTATAAACTTCATCCTTATGTTTCATCAAATATACCCAAACTGAACGAGTAAAGTCATCGACTATAGTTAAAAAAATACCGATATCCCTCTTTACTAGCCACACGGTAGGGACCCCACAGATCAAGGTGAACTAAATCACCAAGATTCTTGGCAGTGTGTTCACTCAGCTTAAACTTGTCTCTAGCCTGCTTGGCTTTATGACATATTTCACACGGACCAGAATCATGTTCATTTCCTAAATTCAGCTTGTTTTTTAAAATAGTAAGAACTTGATCTGCAGGGTGACCTAACCGGCTATGTTAGAGTTGATATGACACATTACAGTAGATATACATATTTGACTTGTTAACAACATTGTTTGAAGGTTTATTAACAAAAGATTTACAACTGGTAACCTGATCAAAGAAGTAAAGACCTCCTTGTTCACTACCAGTCCCCACAACTTTCATTGCAGGAAAATCTTGAATAAGGAAGCATCTAAATTCATTAAATCCAACAAAAATTTTACTATCTCTAGCAATTTTATGCACCGACTGTTTGGGCAAAATTTCACCAGTCTCGACCACGACCAGAAAAGGTAAGACACAATTATGAGCTATATCTTGTATTAAGATAAGGTCCCGACAAAGACCCAAAAAACCTCCGTCGTCCCTCCTAAAAGGTAAGTCGAGAGTTCCTCACGACACTCGACCTCGACGTCGCCTGTTCCGCATGACCGTCGCACAAAACCGTACGACCTTGACTAACTCGACATACGACTGTTACGTTTGTTCAATGATTAATGCAGGAGTCAAAGTCATTAATGGGCAACGGTCATAACCGACGAAGAGCAATTATGAAGAGTTACAACTGGCGACCGTTATGGCTGTTATCGAAGCAATCAATGAGCTAGTCAAAGCACCCGAAGGCTATAAAAGATCAAGTTAAACCTCAGTTCCGGAGACCGAACATCGAACAACAGAAGAAAACGCAAACAATCGAAGAATATTCATTCGAAGGAAAGAGATCATTCATAGAAGATCACTCTCGACGCACGACTTTCACTCTCGACCAACAGTTTACACATTGTTTTCACACACGACGCACATTGTTTTTACATTTCAAACACTTGTACTTTACATTTCGAAGTCTTTCCCTTCATTTGTATTGTAATCTCTGTACGATCGACACCTGGAACACCAAGGACATCGCCCCTGATTGGCGACCATAGTGCAGCGACGATATCCATTGTCGTCCACGGGTTTTTTCCTCGTTGAGGTTTTTCCTGCGTCATCAAATCCTCTGTTTCATTTACATTTTTGTCTTTGTCGCACGCCTTTGTCGAACGATTCCTTTCTTTAGTTGTTAAAGTCCACATCGACCTTAAGTTGTCCCTTTGGTGCGATTTTTGGCATTAACAGTTTGGCGCCATCCGTGGGACCCCATCTAGAGAAAATCTTCGACAAACGTGCATCCTACTTTCGTTTTCTTGGAGTTTCTTCTGTTCTCTGTTTCAGGAAAATGGCGAATAACGAAAAATCCGCTGACCCAGCAATTGAGGGACTCGAAAATGCACAAGATGCACTTAAAGCAGTCAACGATTATCGCTTGGAGGAAGTCATTCTAGATTCAAGCAAGCCTGACCAAAAAGTCTTAATCGGGTCGTCTCTCAATCCTTGCCTCAGGGAAAAGTTAATATCTTTTTTGCAGGAACATGCTGATTGTTTCGCCTGGTCGCATGAAGATATGGTCGGCATAGATCCTGACGTCATCTCTCACAAGCTCAACGTCGACCCATCGTTCAAACCTATCAAGCAGAAGCGACGGAAATTTGCTCCTGAAAGGAATAGGGTGATAAATGACGAAGTCGACAACCTTCTCAAGACAGGAAAGATTTGAGAGGTAAAGTACCCCGATTGGTTTGCTAACGTCGTGGTTGTAGCAAAGAAGAATGGAAAGTGGATGGCCTGTATCGACTTCACAGACCTCAATAGTGCATGTCCAAAAGATCCTTTTCCATTACCTCATATCGACGCCATGGTCGACGCGACAGCGGGGCACGAACTACTGACGTTCATGGATGCCTATTCCGGATACAATCAAATCTTAATGCACGTCGAGGACCAAGAAAAAACCGCATTTATGACGGACCGAGGTATTTACTGTTATAAAGTTATGCCTTTCGAACTAAAAAATGCAGGTTCTACCTACCAGCGTCTAGTGAATAAAATGTTCAAAGACCATCTCGGCGACACGATGGAGGTGTATATCGACGACATGCTGGTCAAGTCAAAACAAGCGATCGACCATGTCGAGCATCTGAGGCAATCGTTTGATATCCTTACAAAGTATAGCATGAAGCTCAACCCGACGAAATGTTCCTTTGGCGTCAGTGCTGGGAAATTCCTAGGATATATGGTCACTCGCCGAGGCATCGAAGCCAATCCCGACCAGATCAAAGCCATTGTCGAGATCAAATCTCCTCGAAATTTCAAAGAAGTCCAAAGGCTCACTGGTCGGGTAGCAGCTCTAAACAAGTTCATATCCCGATCTTCAGATAAATGTCATCTATTTTACAACGTCCTCAGGAAAAACAGAGGCTTCGACTGGACCGTATCATGAGCAGGCATTGCAAAAGCTCAAAGAATACATGACGTCGCCTCCCTTATTGTCGAAACCTCGCGATCATGAAATCTTGCAACTATATATGGCTGTTAGTCCAAACGCGGTAAGTGCTGGCCTAGCACGAGAAGATGAAAAACAGCAACTGCCAATCTATTATGTAAGTAAATCTCTTATGGACGCAGAAACCAGATATTCCTCTATGGAAAAATTGCTCTTGTCGCTAGTCACAGCTGCTAAAAAACTGCGACATTATTTTGAGTCGCATCCCATTACTGTCGTAACTAACTTCCCTCTTAAGTCTGTCTTAAGAAAACCTGAGTTGACAGGTCGCTTAGCAAAATGGAGCATATATCTCAACAGCTACGACATTGACTTCAAGCCCAGGACCGCGATCAAGTCGCAAGCCTTGGCAGACTTCATTGCTGACTTCAGCCCTGAATTGGAGAAAGAAGCAAAGCTCGAGGTATCGACTGTGGCGACTCAGGACGACGTGTCCTGGATCTTACACGTCGATGGGTCATCCAACATTAGAGGCTCAGGATTAGGCATCGTCTTAAAGTCGCCACAGGGGGGCAAGATGGTATACTCAGTTCGATGCGATTTCAAGACTACCAACAACGAAGCTGAATACGAAGCCCTGATCATAGGAATGAATATGGCCTACGACTCGGGGGCAACTGCGTTACATGTCAAAAGTGACTCTCTCCTGGTGGTGAACCAGATCAATGGAGATTTCGCAGCCAAAGATTCAAAAATGACAGCATATCTAAAGGTAGCAAAAGAAATTACCGAAAAATTTAAATCTTTTTCGATTGAACAAATTCCAAGGGACCAGAATACTCAGGCTGACGCTTTAGCAAATCTCGGGTCCGCTCTGGTCGAACCTATATTCGACGCCATTCCCATGATCCATCTGGCGACATCATCCGTCGAGAACATTGATGTCGTCCAGATCGAAGAAGAAGAAGATGATTGGTCGTGCGACATCCGAAATTTCCTTGTACACGACCAACTCCCAGAAGACAAGATGGAAGCCCGCAAGATCAGATTCAAAGCATCTAAATATGTCATGATTGGGAATAAGCTCTATCGACGATCATCAACAGGTTTAAACTTAAGATGCGTCATTAGCAAGAGCCAGGTCTAGAAAATCCTTCAAGAGATGCACGACGGTGAATGTGGCAATCATTCAGGAGGTCGCAGTTTGGTTAATCGTATCTCTCGACAAGGGTATTTTTGGCCAACACTACGACAAGACGCCGTCAAGTACGTCCAGAACTGTGACCCTTGTCAGCGACATGCAGGTATGTCACATAAACCCTCTGAACCTTTGCACTCGACACTTATCCCATGGCCCTTCATGAGGTGGGGAATGGATATTGTCGGCAAGCTAACCCCGGCCCCGGGGCAAAAGGTATTCCTCCTTGTACTCACCGATTATTTTTCCAAGTGGGTTGAGGCGGCTGCTTTTTCCCAAATCAGGGACAAGGAAGTCATCTCTTTTATCCAGACTAACATCATATGCAAATTTGGGATTCCATCCGAAATCTTCTGTGACAACGGATCCCAATTCATAAGCGACAGGACCCAACAATTTTGCGAAGACAGGAGTATCAAGTTAGCAACCTAGACTCCCAGATACCCTCAGGCGAACGGACTTGCTGAATCAAGTAATAAGACCATTATAGCTTCGATCAAGAAAAGGTTAAAAGCTGCAAAAGGAAGATGGGTCGAAGAACTCCCTTCAGTCCTATGGGCAAATCGCACGACACCGCGCACGTCCACACGACAAACCCCTTTCTCTCTCGTCTACGGTTGCGAAGCAGTCCTACTAATCGAAGTCCAGCTCCCAACTTCGAGGCATACTTCCGTCGACCACAACATGATTGATTTAAATTATGATATCGACGTCCTCGAGGAGCTTAGAGAATCAGCCTTGATCAGAATGGCATCTCAGAAGCAAGCAGTCGACCGACATTTCAATAAACACGTCAAAGTCAAAGTCTTTCAAGAAGGCGATTACGTCCTCCGTCGAGTGTTCCAAAACACTCAAGAACTCAATGCCGGCAATCTTTCTATTAAATGGGAAGGTCCTTACCGCATCTCCGAAGTCGTTGGTAAAGGAGCCTATCGACTCCAGACTCTCGACAATCAAGAAATCCCACGCAGTTGGAATGCGACGCACTTGAAAAAGTATTTTTTCTAAAATCACCTTCCTCTCATGCAACTTAATTGTTTTATCACAGGGGCACATGATTCAAATTTCATCATGAAATTTGGTTACACGATCATAAGGTTTGAGCGACCTCTCGATCTGAGTTTCTGGATTCAGAAAAATTTTGTACGTTCTAACACGTCAATAATTGAGCCTATCAATACAAGTCAAACGTATGATATTTCAATCGTTATATTGCCATGAATGCCTAAGTCGCACGATTCTTCGCTCGTTGTACACTTAACAAAGTTATACGGTTGATATTACATCTATCTATGACATATGTAAATCGAAATAAAAATTCGACAAAAGGATGAAATTCATTTACGAAACGAACGATTACATAGGAGCGACCGACGGTCGAGTATACAAAGTTAAAATGGCTCGACCACCAACGATCGAGACATGAAAAAACATAGCATCTCCTAAATCTAGGGAGGAGCGTCGATCGTATGCTCAGTCTCGACCTTCGAGTCCTCGTCATACCCGAAAACACGCTAAGAAGCTAATGCAAGGATCAAACGAGTATGTTAGGAGTTATCTGACGACCTACGCCGCGACATTTTTAGAATGCGGCTCTTAAGATTAATGTTAAGGTTAGAGGAAGGAATATGATCTTCTCGACGGTCGACTTCCAGTCCAACATCTCCTCTATCTTCGCGTATCTAACAAAAGAAGATTGAAACGTCTGTAAATACAAAAGAGGTATGTTAAACAAACATTCGGTGGAAATATTGGGAACACGAGTTTCGAAAGAAAAACTCACAAAGAACGCTAGTCCAGCTAAACGCGATCCCGTCTCTTCGATGGAGATCTTTTGAAAACGCTCCTTGAAAGATAAGAGCTGATATTTCCCCAGATGCGGAAATGACTTCGTCCCGTCAAGGACACAGTCGGTCAAGAGGATCGACGACAACGTAAAGTTGTTCGTCATGACTTCCTCCTCACCCTCTCCCGTCCTTATACCCTTGCCCCCGACGGCTGACGAAAGGGTCGACGTGGATACAGAGGACATCGTCGCCAGATGCGCAAGATCCACGAACGTCGCGTCTATCGCAATCAAAGTCTTCACCGACTCGGACATAATCATTCTCAAAGAGTCTCCAATCTTTGAAGGATTGAGAGAAATTGAGAAATTATACCTCGTATGGACACTCATAAACTTCGAAAAGTATTGAGCAAAGAACAGCAAGGGATTAAAGAAGAATTCCGCACTAAGAAACTTTTCAAGAGGATATAAAAGGAAATGATCCATTATGATCCCTATTTATGCACTCGATCGTTTCAGGTCAAGTCCTCAGATGATCGCCACGCGTCCCCGTTTTTTTCGTATGACCACACAGATCGTCGACACCTGTCATTGACAACTGGTAAGCACCATCGTGCGTCGGCATAACGTCACGGTTTTATCCTCTCTTCGATTTCCCCCTCTAGTTTGAATTGAACCGATTCAGTTCCAAAACAACCAAGGTATTTTTCAACACAAAACCCTGAACACCCGACAAGCAAAATTTAAAATTCGAAATTGCCATCCTACTTTCAAATTTTGGGGGCAAACTGTTTGGGCAAAATTTCACCAGTCTCGACCACGACTAGAAAAGGTAAGACACATGTTATGAGCTATATCTTGTATTAAGATAAGGTCCCTACAAAGACCCAAAAAACCTCCGTCGTCCCTCCTAAAAGGTAAGTCGAGAGTTCCTCACGACACTTGACCTCGACGTCGCCCGTTCCGCACGACCGTCGCACAAAACCGTACGACCTTGACTAACTCGATATACGACTGTTACGTTTGTTCAATGATTAATGCAGGAGTCAAAGTCATTAATGGGCAACGGTCATAACTGACGAAGAGCAATTATGAAGAGTTACAACTGGCGACCGTTATGGCTATTATCGAAGCAATCAATGAGCTAGTCAAAGCACCCGAAGGCTATAAAAGATCAAGTTAAACCTCAGTTCCGGGGACCGGACATCGAACAACAGAAGAAAACGCAAACAATCGAAGAATATTCATTCGAAGCAAAGAGATCATTCATAAAAGATCACTCTCGACGCACGACTTTCACTCTCGACTAATAGTTTACACATTGTTTTCACACACGACGCATGCTGTTTTTACATTTCAAACACTTGTACTTTACATTTCGAAGTCTTTCCCTTCATTTGTATTGTAATCTCTGTACGATCGACACCTGGAACACCAAGGACATCGCCCCTGATTGGCGACCATAGTGCAGCGACGACATCCATTGTCGTCCGCAGGTTTTTTCCTCGTTGAGGTTTTTCCTGCGTCATCAAATCCTCTGTCTCATTTACATTTTTGTCTTTGTCGCACGCCTTTGTCGAACGATTCCTTTCTTTAGTTGTTAAAGTCCACATCGACCTTAAGTTGTCCCTTTGGTGCGATTTTTGGCATTAACACCGACAGCAAATTAACATAAAAATCAGGTATGACAAGGACATAAAACAGAGTAACCTGCCTGTTAAGTTTAAAATTTCCAATTTTATTTATTATAGCTTCATCACCATTAGGTTGAGTTACTTTTAATCTAAGATCGGAAATATCAACTACATTATCTAAACAATACACAGATGAAGTCATATGCTGATTTGCACCTGAATCTATGATCCAACCATATTTGTTTAATTTTGAAGAAAAATTAGAAGTATCTGTCATATTAGCAGAGAACATACCAGCCATATTACCAGCGATGCCCTCAGAATGTTTCTGATCAATGAGGGACAACAACTTGGAGATTTGTTCTTCACTGAGGGAGGAAGAGGAATTCTGACCACGGCCAGAACCATCGGTTGTACAAGAGTTACTTGAAGGATACTTAAGAGATTGATTTTACTTATTCTTTGTAAACTGAAAATCCTTAGGAAACCCAATTAATTTGAAACATCGTTCAATTGTGTGTCCTGTTAGACCACAATGTTTACATGAAAGAGAAGGTTTTCCAGATTGTTTCTTGACATTAGAAGACTTTCCAAAAAATGCCGAACTTTGAGTTTTGGTGTCTACAGACGAACGAGACACACCACGATGTGACTCTTCTCTAGAGACTGTTAGGACACTATTGTTGTCCTAAATATATTAGAAAGTTTTGTAAAATAAAGGCTTTGTATATGGGCTTAGGCTTAACTGTTGTAACAAGTGAGGAAGTATAAATAGCATTTGTAATGTAGTTTGTAACTAACACTTTCCATAATTCAAGATGTAGATCTTAAACAATCTTGTTCTCTCTCTAGATTAGATTAGTTTACTTTTCCATAATAAATTGTTCTTCCTCGTCTTGTTCTTATTTCTTGGATTGTTGAAGATCATGGGACTAACATGTGGTATCAGAGCCAAATCGACGAATTTTTCATCGATACGATCATCGGATCTCATCAATTCAAGTGGATTTTGCCCATTTTTGCTCAGATTTCCGATCCTTGTTGCTGTTTGTTCGAAAAAATGTCGAACTCACTTTTTGGATCAAAACTCTATCAAATCGATCGAATTAGATCTTGTAATCAACTAGAAATCTGTGCATCTTCATCTTGCGAATCTGTCTGTGCAAGAATCACTGAAATTGGTCAAGAACTGAAGAAGTTATGATGATTTTAGTGATTTTCGGATGTTGTTGCATGGTTTCGGATCATTCATCATGGTTTCGGATCACTCATAGATGGTTTCGGATCACTCATAGATTACTGTTGATTTCGGATGCTACTGTTGGTTTCGGATGCTACTGTTGATTTCGAATCATTCATATAATATTTTTTATGGTTTAGATGGATTCGAATTGTTCAGAGTTTATGGTTTCGGATCATGTGAAGTCCGAAATATGGCTGAATTTGGTCATCTTAGTTCTGAGTGGTTCTCGGAATGTGCTTACACCTAGAAGTTCAAAAATGTGGATGGTTTCGCATCTTTCTAATCCTAACTCTAAATGGTTTCGGATTCCATTTATTCCGAATTGGCATGGTTTTGCATGTGCCTTGGTACGAATTCTATTGGTTTCGTATCCTTATGATTCGATCTCTACAGGTTTCGCATCTAACTTGTTCCGAATTCTCATGGTTTCGTATCCAACATGATACGAATTCATGGTTTCGTATTCAACTTGATCCGACTTCCATTGGTTTCGCACCCTTCTTGATCCGGATTCCCTGATTTCGCATCCTTATTGATACGAATCCGCATGGTTTCGCATTCTACTTGATCCGGATTCCCATGGTTTCGTATCCCACTCAATCCGAATTCATGGTTTCGCATCTTTCTTGCTCAGAATTCAGATGGTTTCGCATCAGCCCGATCCGAATTCTGATGGTTTCGGATCCAAGAAATTTAATGAAAAATATTTCGGATCCAAGAAATTTAATGAAAAATATTTAGCGGAACCCCCGTGCTAAGTCTCAGGAGAGGGACATTGTTCATGGACTTTAGCATAACGCGTAGACCAAGGAAAATGCAGTTTTAACAGAGGGAAGAGGATCAGTAGTCAGAATGTTGCTTCTTCTATGTATATACATATCATCTAACCCCATTAGAAACTGCATTAACTTTAACAGTTGATTATGTTTTGAAAACTCATGAGCAGCATTACATGAGCATGAAGGCAATTTTATTAGAGCATCAAATTGTTTCCAAAGTGCATTCAATTTGTGATAGTATTCAGAAACAGGAACAACGTTTTGACTTAGTGAATTTTATTTTTTGATGAAGATTGAAAGTAACCGAACCATCTATTTTATCATAAGTTTCCTTAACTTCGTCCCACACATCAGATGCCACTTTAGAAAAGACCTGGCTAACAAATAAATCTTCTGAAATAGAACCAAGAATCCAGGACAACACAACAGAATTACACCTATCCCATTGTTTACCTAAAGTTTCAATATCAGAGGGACGAACAACAGATCTATTTACAAAACCAAACTTATTCTTAGATTCAAGGGCAAGAGTCATAGCACATGACCAAACCTTGTAGTTTTCAGTACCACTCAATTTCATACTCAAAATGGAAGTACCAGAAGTATCACTTGGGTGAAGATATAAATGATCTCCAAAGTCCAGTTTAGCAATCTGAGATTGCTCTACTGATCCTTTGGGGTCAGCTTCACCTGTCATGATAGCAGACTAGTACACTAAAAAACACACACGGTGAAACCTAAGAGACCAGAAGACAGGATTCCTTGCCACTCAGAGGTGGTAGGTCAAGTCAATCTCTTAGTCACCAAACAAGAAGAAGAAAGAGAGGAGGAATACGCACTAGAGATGAAGAGATCAGAAGACTTACAAAGCTTCAGCAACAACCTGTATGGATGAAAAAGCGACTTACAGAGATGACTTTGGCAAGAGCACGGTGGAAAAACAGTCCCAAGTCTCTGAATGATCAGAGACAAGACTAGTACCTGAACATAACAAATGGTCACGATCTAAGTCTAAGGAGGAGGACGAGTCCCAACGAAAGCCACCACAGACTCAGAAAATTGACCAGATCTAGCAAAACAATTATGAACAATTCACAAAACCAGGAACAGAAGATCTGACAAATTCCAGATCTATAAGTCACCAGATCTTTAAAAGAACCACGAGATACAGAATAGATCTCAAAATATACCACCATACACTCAAATAATAACAACAACAATAAGAAGGACACAATAAAAAGGGCTTCAGAAGTAAGAACCAACCCAGGTTAGGCTCTCGTATTCACACTGTTCAGATTCTGAAGACTAACACTTATGCATGTGCCTTTAAACAACAGATCTAGAAGGAAGAATAACAGAATCAAAGAAAAACAGTATTGTCCTATTTAAAAAATACACATCTAACACAGATATAAGCAGATCTAGTCTAGATATGTAAAAAACTATCAAGTCAGAAGAAACACACACGATTGTATTCGAATCTAACGAGACGAGAACACAAACGAGTGGTAATACTGGAAAAAAAACCAAGTATGTACAACGCAAAAGTGTTCAGATCTAGAGAGATAAGAACAACTTGAGTCGTACACAAACAAATCAACGCATATAGTCCGGATCTTAAACAGATAAGAACTAAATGATGAGAAAACAGATGAACACAACCGATAGTCCAAATCTAAACATATAAGGACTAAGGGAGGAGAACTCAAAAATCAGTCCAAATCTAGAGAGATAGGAACATGATCTTCGAGTAAAAAAGGAACGATGATATGAAACGAAATATGAACATAAGAACAACACAGATCCTAAACTTTGTTTTCTTCGAAAATTAATTGCAGAAAATGATTTTTCAGAAAACAGAAGAATGAAGATGATGAATGCAAGCATACCACAGATGAGACGATGCAAGAACGAGATCAGAACTTTCGCTATGATACCATCTTGAACTTGTATATATCATCAACAAACAATCTCAACAGATACGATTTAAACTTCAAGAGGATTGAAGCTTAATGTGAAACCCTAATCTAGAACAAGATAATGAAAACCCTAATTCTAGAGAGAAAAAGAAAACGAGAGAAAGTTTGTAAAGCTAAAAGAGAAAAAATGAATTGTGTTGTATTGAAATGAACGGGCACTCTTCTTTATATAAAAATCCACATGTTTGCACTTTAGTCCTCCAAGCATACGATAATTGCTCCGCTACCCTTAGTCTTCACCAGAAAGTGAGGCGCGGTCCTCTTAGTTTTCCACAATCACCTTTTATCAACATTACCCCCTTAATATTCCTGAAATACACAAACAGACTAAATAAATTACAAATGTCAATATTGGTACAACTAAATCTTACCTTTTAACATAGTGGCAAGAAAATTACTCTTGAATAGATGGTTTTCCAAGCTGCCACGAGACATGAACTCATAGACAAGGAGCCTTTGATCATCCTCCAAGCAGTAACCCATTAATTGTACAAGATTTGGATGATCTAGCTGCCCTAAATAATTAATTTCAGCTTGCAACAATATTATTACACAAAATTAGTTTACTCAAAGTATCAATTTTGTGGTTGATTTTGATCGGATACATATCAAGCAAATTCACACTTACCAACCATTCTTGGTGACCTTGAATACCTTCTTGGTTTAATCTCTTCACAACAATAACAGTGCCAGTGCCAGGCTTGGCAGCTGCGAGTGATTGCTCATCTATCCAACCCTTGAAAACTAAACCGAAACCACCTTCTCCCAACACACTATCGGGATGAAAATTTCCGAATACAAAAACAAGAATCCATTAGTCTTCTTTCTTTTGCCTCTAAAAGAGAAGACAAGGAGTGAGAGAGAGAGAGAGAGAGAGAGAGAGAGATAGGGAGGTTTTGCTACGGAAGAATCAGTAATGACTGTGAAAATAACTCACAGTGGAATTATATCAAACAGTTGGTGGGTGTGATTTGTGAACGTAAGTCATGAAAAGTCTTACGTATGCTACGGTTGAGTTCACAGAACCTTTCCTGAATAAGGCCAAAGACAGACAGGGTTGACTTATCTCCATTAATTCTTCACTGCAACTTTCTTTCTCCATGAGAGAGATGTCGATGCCTTCTGCAATCTTGAATTAAACAAGTCTATACATTTTCAATTTAGAAAGAAAATTGATTACTTAATTCGGGAACCCAAATAGGCAGACGATAGCTACTGGTGATGATTGAAGGGTATCTACGGAAGAGTTATATAATCGGATAAAAAAAGTGAAGTTGGATTATATAGTTTATGCGAAAAGCATGAAGGAGACAGAGTAGCAGCCAGCACGGTCAACAACCTTGCTTAAAACCCTTTCGACGTCTGTTGAGTAGGGGGGCTTCATCGATCGGTTGACATCTAATGGATGTGAGGGGAACCAAATCGATTCTATCATCCGTTGAGGTCCGATTTTTTCAACCGAACCGATCCAATCATCCATTGGATGTTGGATTTTTCCAATCCAATGGATGGTTGGATCGGTTCGGTTCCATCCATTGGATATTCTCATTGGATATCCGTTCGATCGGATCGGATCCATCCAATGTTTTTATGTTTCTTTCTAAATATTTACTTTTTACAAATGTTTTTAAATTATTATGTTTTAAAAATAAAAACTTTTTACTTTTGAAACCTTGAATTATAATGTATTGTTGTTGGATGATAACCGGATGGGTGGTTGGATGATAACTAGATGAGTGGTTGGATGATAATTGGATGGATGGTTGGATGGTGAATTGGTTCGGTTCGGTTCGGTTTTGGTCGGTTCTGGACTGTCATCCAAGAACCCACCGATCCAAATTGGATGTTGAAAATTTTGATCCGGTCCGATCCAATTACAATTGGATATCCAATCAAGGTCGATCGTTTCTAATTGGATCGGTCGGTTCTGATTGGATCGGTTGACTTTCTGCACACCCTTACTGTTGAGACCGGAGAAAACGGGAAGCTCTAAGCGAATAAGAGGAAATTTCAGTCATTAGTTTACCACTTTTTTATCCAGATGTATTTAAGATATAAGAGCCTCTGAAAGAGTAAAAAATTCTGAAATGTCTGATTGATTCAGACATAAGTGATAATTAAGTGGTAAAAATGAAAAAACCAACAGTCCGTTAGAGTAAACTATGATTTTCGTCCCAACTGTCTGTTGTTTATAATTATTTTTGTCTTTGGTTTCTAAAAATTGTTGTTAAATTAAGGGGTCGTTTACTTAATCACTTATCCCGGGTAAGATTTTAGTCCACCAAATGGCATCGAATACAACAACTTAGCCGGTAAGCGCTAACCGTGGTAAGAGTAGTCGCACTCACTTACCGGGTAAGACTCTCGATCCTTGCTTTCGAGTCTCGGTCCTTGCTTCCTCTCTTACCGGGTAAGATTCTTGGTCCTTGCCATATTCATCCGGTGCTAATGTGACTTGGTAAACACTTACTCGGGTAAGCGTTTTGTAAACGGACGCTAAGAGTAACCGGTCTCTTTGTGGTTTTAATTATTTTTCCTATTATAAATTTAGAATCTATAATATGTGTATATATATATAGGGTACAAATCAAATACAAACCATGTATTTATTGCATCCCTTACAAACCAATTTGCATATGCGCCCTTTTCTTTTAATGTACTTGTGCTTTTGTTTGGTTTTTTGACCTCATTTTCCAGCTTTGGTGGGGGGTTTTTATGTGCGGTCTTTTAAAAAGTAGGCTTAGGTTTAAGTTTGGGTTTGATTAGGAAATTGGGGAAGAAGAAAATTGACTGGGGTGGAAGCACACTAAATGATACAAAAGAAGAATGGTGATGAAAGCATGTTCATGATAATTGGCTAGAATGTCCATGAGTTAACGATTGAAATCTAACGGAGTTAGTTATAGGGCCGAAAAGCGAAATGAAATGGAAACCATGATGACAGGAAAAACAAATTTTAAGGACCAGAGACGGAAATAATTATAAACAACGAAGCACATGGACGAAAATTGTAGTTTACTCTTATATTTAACATTTACTATTATATTTTTGTTTTCAATAAAAATAACTTAGCTACCGGCTTTGAAAGAAAGGCGATGAAAGAGAATAAAAAAAGATGGATGGAATTAAGAGTAAATTGGAGAGAAAATATACACACTTTGAAGTTTCAAAATACAAGAATGTTTGAAGTCAAATGTCCCTCTAAAATAGACTAGTTATTACGTAGAGACAACACCCACATTGGGGTTTGCACATCAAGCATTGATCGGGTGCTACTAATTTTCCAAATTAAGTACCTATACGAAGCTGTTTTTTTATTGATTTGGGGGTTTAAAATCTCTTATAAAGTAATATATTATAATTTTTTTTGAATTGTGGTTATTATTCTTTGTTTGCAAATCTCTAATTCTTGCCTTCTTGGTGTAAGTTTAGTGCACACTGATTACATGCATGCATGAATGAAAGTTGGTTCAAGATTTCGACTTATGTCTACATGTCATTTTATTAGTTGACATCTACATATGCATATGCTTATGTTTTTCTCGTGACACAGGTTCAGATGGGTGATGAGGATGACTACATAGCTTCGAGGAGACGATAGTTACATTCCCTCTCCCCCTCTAGGCTATATAGTTAGTGCGTATGGATATTGGTTTAGTTCATATGAAAAGTATTAATTACATGATTTGTCTATTTTCTACTATAAAATCTGAATATATTTGATTATCTTTTAAAAAAACAAATTTTACCGATGTATTACTTACATATTTTCGTGATAAGTGTGAGAAATAGTAAAATATTCTTCTATATAATGTGAATATTACATTATATTTTGTCAATGTATTAATCTCACATGAATTTGAAATGTGTATTGAAAAGTTATTGTGATGACGGTAACCTCTACATGTTTTCATATAACATAAAGTTATGTTCATATGTTTCACATGAAGTTTATATTGTATTATATGAATATATACATTTTTCACATTAATTCTCACAAAAATGATTATTTTTTTTATTACAATCCAACCCTATATACACCTCCAAAAAATTAAGAACTCGGACGATAAAAATAGTTACTATGTTGTATAAACTGGTTACCTTGCTATAAGATCTCTCTAATTTGGGCTAATTTAACCCATAATGGTTTTATATTAAATTAGAGGTTTTCTATAATTTATATATTTGAGGGTCACTTGGATTAATGGAATGATTTTGAGAGATTTCAATTTTGCGGAAGAATTTGAATTCAGAATGATTTGAAATCTTTGATGTATTTGGTCTCTAGGACTTGAAATGGTCAGAACTGAATTTCCCGAACCCTAGAAGGCAAAGGCTGAGAGACATCCATCTCAACACATACACGAGCAAATTTTATTTTTTATAAACAATAATAGAAATAATTAACATAGTTTTTTACTAGTTGATTATTATTAAAACAAATATTTTTAACATGTTTAAAACATTATTATATACAAATCCTACGAAATCCCATGAAATACCAAACTATCCCATTGCGATTTCAAAATCATAATTTTGTGGGATGTCAAATCCAGGAAATATTTCATACCAAACAAAGGATTGTGATGGAATTCAATTCCAAATTCCTTCAAATCTCATCTAATCCCGAACGAAACAGGATCTAAGAGAATCTCCAATAGATTTTCTAAAATTTCTCTAAAACGGTGAATGAAACTTCAAAAGTTCATTCACCTTACATACATCATGCATTTTGGAGTATTTTTTTCTCTAAAAAAATTTAATTTCAAAGTTTTCTATTTGTGGAAATATATTAAAAATTATTTCTTTCTCACTCTATTCATTTTGAGTTCTCTAAACTTGGAGCATTTTTCATTGTTTCTTCATTTTGAAAAAAAAAATTAGAGGATCTGTTGAAACAAATAAAAAATCATAATCGAAATCCTTAAAATATCAAAGTTCTCTATTTTGAAGAATATGTTGAAGATGCTTCAAAACACAGGGTTTTGCAACTATTTTGTTGTTAATTAGTCATATTAATTCTTTTCAAAATTGTATGAACATAGAAGATGTCTTACCCGGACAATTTTTATCTTATATTTTGCAACAGATTTATTTGCAATCAAAACTCAAAAGTCAAACACGTCGTAACTGGTTGACAATTTTTCTGTTTCATATAAATAAAATTTATATAGTTTTTTAATAGTTACTGTGAATAAAATTAATGTTAAAAAATTATTTTGGGTATGTAAGATTACGATTTATAAGCAAACGGATTAATAGTTATAGCATGATATGGTATCAAGAACGCGCCTGTAGCTCAGTGGATAGAGCGTCTGTTTCCTAAGCAGAAGGTCGTAGGTTCGACCCCTACCTGGCGCGTATTTTTTCTGTTTGTTTTTGCTATTTATTTGGTTTTCATTTTCCTTTAGAAGAAATATTTTTTTTTGTTTTTATATAACATTTTGTACTTTTGGTTATTTTCGACAAACTAGTTGATAAATAAATTAGTTGTTAGTTAAAATAATCATATTTGATAAAAACTAGTTGATAAGCTAGTTATTGAGGATGTAAAATGATTAAAAAAGACATGTTAAAAAATTACTGGTCAATTCTAACGTTTTTTAACTAGTTGTTAGCTAATAATAAACTAGTTGTTAGTTGACAAACTAGCTGATAAAATAATCACATTTGACAAAAATAAGCTGACAAGTTGATAATTATCGTTTATATGAAGCAAAATAAAAGTTGTCGAAGTTTACTTATCCAAATTAATCAATACTTTTCAAAGAATAATAATTAAATGTTTTATTAAAATTATTTATTTATGAGACAAAAATTATAATGTTGATTTTTGTGTAACTTACATATTCACTTTTAGAATTAATTAATATTTACTAGTAATAGATAATAGTTGATATATTTGAAAAAGTGGCAAATGGCTCTTGAAACTTATTGAATTTCTATTTTGAATAATGTTTCAACAAATTAAGTTTATGCTACTTTTATTGTATAAATTAAAAAATAAAATTATAGAAAATGATAAGAAACATGATGGGTATGAATGATATATAACAAAAGAAATGATAAAATGTATGCGAATTAATTAGTAGGAACATCCATAATGTTCAGCTTTTTCATTAAGGTTTTTCAAAACCTTTTTCATTAAGGTTTTTCAAAACCTTTTTTTTAAGCATATTTCTACCTCAATAAGATGTTGTTCGGTTTAGTTTGTTTTAAGACCCGTATGGATATAGTTGTCTGGGTGTTAACAGATAAATTGGTGTTCGGTTATGCTGAATAAACAGTCTGAATCTCAAAAATGATAATTTTACCCCTCATCTATATTTTTGTGTAAAATCACCGTTTGATTAAAAGTGTTGCATGAAATTTTAATTATATAATTAAGAAAAAAGTTTGTAAATTATATAAATTTGGTTTTTATTTATTTATTATAACATTTCTTCATACCCTAATATTTCTATGGTGTCCGCCGTCAACAAAAGCTTCCACACTTACCATCTTCAACCTCATCCCTTATCATCTTCAAGAAAAGGAAACCCAACAAAACCAATCCTTGATGTTGAAATACAGGAAAACCAAATCGACCGCTATATTACAGATTCTTTTTGTTTCAGTATAACAAGAAAAATAAAACAAATCGGCGCCAACATAGGTTAATGGAGATAAAAGGAGGAACCAAGAACATATGTGTGAGAGAACCAGGAACAAATCAACGCCGGCGAGATGAGGGGTTTCAACAGGTGATGGCAGGTGGTGCTTTAGATGGTCGGCGACAGGGCTAAGAGCTAACAGTGAGATGAGGGTTTTTTAGCAGAAAGTTTTTTTTCTGTCTCTTAAACATGGGTATGATACAAGGAGGGGTATGGATGGAAAATGGGCAGCTGAACGTGGACAAGTACTATTTTCTAGCTGACCTAATAAGTCCTTGGTTCAGCCATTAAGCCACAACCGAACATCTTTGTATGGCTTACCGAATAAGCTATACAGCTTATTCAGCCCATTAAGCCGCAACCGAACAGCCCATTAAAAACCTCTACATATCTTTACTATGTGAAAAACAAAAACCTCATCCAATTTTTTTCAGTCTTTTTCAAATTTTTTAGGGTCCTACCAATTTAACTTTATATCATTTATATTCTTATTTATAAAAGTAGAAATATAAAAATTTATACAAATATAAATTTATTTATATTAAGAAAATATTAAACAATACTTTATATTACAATTCTTGAATTAAATTATACAATATTAAAATAATACAATTTTTTAATTTTATAGTATGTACAATAAAAAATACAAATTGGGTCATCAAGAAATCTATTAAAATATATATAAAAAAATTGAAAAAAGTTAATTTAAAAGTATGCACGATCAAAAATACAAATCGGGTTATTAAGAGACATATACAGATTGTATAAAAATGTGTCTAATAAAAAATAAAATAAAAGTTATTTTAAAAGTATTTATACTATAAAAAACTAGTATTTGGTACCGCGCGATGCGGGATGACGAAGTTTATGTTAGGAAATGTGTAACCAATTTAAGATGAAACGTAATTTGATAATAAAATGTAATATAAGACGATGAATGTATTAGAGTATTTTTTATTAAAATAAAGCAACATGCGCGGTGACGAAGTTATGTTAGGAAATACATAACCAAATTAAGATGAAACGCCATTCGTTAACTGTCAAATAATAAAACGCAATCTCATGTGACTCGGTGTGGTTCAAACGACTAACATTCTCTAGTCGAATAGCTATTGTGCTATTTATTTTTCTCAATAAGAGATCTACTTTTGAACGCAAATTATTTTTTATTTACAATTTAATTTATATTGTTTTGATTAACAAAGAGACCTTCATTTTTTTTGTATTGTTACAATAATAATTCCGAAAAGATCACAACATAAGTAAAATGTCCTTAAGGAAAATGTCCATGAAGAACTTTAGGTACATGTTAATATGAAGATAACAGAGATAATGAAATACGGCCAAAGTTCGTAGCAATTGAGTTTAACCTGGAAAAGAAGCAACATAAAATAATTACGATATATGGTTGTTTTAAATAGAATTTTCATGAAATCCACAACAATATTGAAAAATGTTTGACTACTAAGTGTTTGAAAATCGAAAGAAAAAAAAGTTATTCAAACAACTATTGTCTTACCGTTAATTAGTTGTGAATTTTTGAGCAACCAATAGATAACCCACTAAGATTCCAACAAAAAATTTAAAAAAAAACATATCGTGAACATAGAAAGTAAAACCCAATAGAGAAAAAGAATTTGAGAGATGGATAAAGCAAGAACTCTAGAGAAAATACCAAGAGAAGATGGATATGTTGTAGATTAACCATATACATACAAAATGTATGCAAAATTACCCAAAAAAAACTCCACTAACTGTTACATGTAGATTTGTTGTATATGAAAATGGTTCTCATAGCCACACTTGCAAGAGTTTTTATGTTAATCTATTTCTTTTGAAGAAAGTGGGCAACAGACAATTATTTTCTCCTCCCTCACTCATGATTTCCTTGCTAGGAAAATAACACAAAGTTCACCATAATACGCATTTACCTATTACATTTCCAATTAAATATAAATGATAAAGAAATAAAAATAGGAATTAAAAATTAAAAACAATAATAAAAAATTAAAATTTATAAATTTTCAACGATTCCTCATTCAAGTTGTTGTCATCAGACACACTTTCAAGATAAGTAGAAACGGAGAGAAAACAAAGCAAGTATGATATACACCTTTAAAAAGTAAACCTGAAATGAGATGAATAGAGAAGATTTATAAGAGATGAGCTAAGTTGGACAATTGGATGTTAAACATAGTCTTGCAATTAAATTACCAAAAGAACAACCAAATTATAATGAAATATAAATTTTTCATAAAGAATAAGAATTTGTTTTAAAATTTTTAAAAAGTAATGAAAAAGTATACCTTACAATTGTTTCATATCCAATATCACAAAAGAAAAACTCATGTACCAAGCAATCCTAAAATGACAACACAATTTTATGCCTCTATATATTGATTGATATTGATTGTAACAATTATTCATTTGTATATATTAATGATTCATAATTGGAAAAAATGAAATGCTTTTTGAATTCATAAGTGGCTTTAATTGTTGAAAATAATCAATATATAATGTAATATTGGTTTAAAAATAAAAAATTTGCTTATATATATATATTAACAATCGTAGTAACGTTTTTGATTTACTAAAAAAATATAAATAAAATTAATATAAGTTTTAAAACATAAGCATTGTTAGTTTCAAAAGATTATAAAATTAATGAGTTTTATAGAAATGTTGATTTATAAGCATTGTTAGCTTATAAAAAAATATAATAAATTAAATAAAAATAAATTCATTTAATAAAAGTATATTGATTTATAATCATTGTTAGCTTACTAAAAAAAATGTATCTTATTAATTATTAAAAAAATATGTTTATAAACTTAAATAAAAAAAATTTGATTGTTAGCTTATAAAGAAATACAAACGATTATATAAAAATAAATTCATTTAACAAAAGTATATTGATTTATAAACATGTATTGTTAGCTTACAAAGAAATATAAAAAATTAAATAAAAATAAATTCATTTAATAAAAGTATAGAGTAAATTACATATTTGGTCTCTGATGTTTGGTTGCTTTTTGGATTTGGTCCCTATTTCGAAAAAATTACATGGATCGTCCCTGAGGTTTGACAAAGCGTATGGATATGGTCCCTCCCTCTAAACGTCGTCTATATATCACCGTTAATGTCTTTCCGCGTCCAAATTAACAGGGGTAAAATCGTCAATTCACTATTCTCCTCTCGTTTACGTATTACCGAATGTAATTATGGTGCTGACCCTTCTTTTCTTATGTTAATCATTACCAAAGCCACCATCTTCATCTTCATCTTCTCTGTGCTTCTGTAAAACCCATTTCTTCATCAAACCTTAGTGTATGTGAAAATCAAAGCAAGATTGTTCGTCTTCGTGCAAAATGGATGGTCCTTTGTGGCAGATTCGAATCAACCCATCAACCAACGAGTACGTTGACGTATATGGTATGTATTGCAGCTAACAGTTTATCATCCCTCCATTTTAGTGTCATGCAGTTGTTAGTTGGATTTGTTAATGAAAAAATCGTTTTTTTTAACAGATTGCTACTGTAAAGCCCGTGTCCCGATAGACATTTTATTTAATTATTTATAATTGTTTTTCAGCGGATTTATTTTAAGTTAATTTAATTACGTTATTATCTTCTCTTAACGAATATACTTAACGAGGTTAAGCGTCAAGGACCTAAAACGGTTTATTTTGTGGGGATGATTGATCATTTGTTAAATCCTAAGTACTAGGGGTAAGAAGGGCAAGAGTTGGAAAGCCTAGGGGCTATTTGAGGGTTGGGCTAATAGTTGCATGGGGGGAGGGTCGGCCCATTGGAGAAACTGATTTCTCCTTCTCGTAGGTTTCACGGCAAAAGGAAACAACCACAAAAACCCTTTTTGTCTTTCTTTCTCGTTTTCTTCCTTGCGGCACAACCACCGAAACCCTATTTCCCTTCCCTTGTTCGCCGGCGAAGTGAGTGCAAGAGAGAGAGAGAACGACGGGCAAGAGAGAGAGCAGCGAAGAGAGAGAGAGAAGTGCAGCGAAGAGAGGGAGCATCGAGAGAGGGGGAAGAGTTGGTCGTGGCTGCAGAGAGTCGTCATCGAGGTAAGGTTCCGTTTATCCGTTTTTCTTTCGTTTTCCTTATCGTCGCGGTGTCACCGGAAAACGGCCACCGTCGCCGGAGACCACCGCTGCCGGAGGTGGCAGTGGGTGGTGCCGGGTGTTGTTTAGAACTCGTATCCCGATCGTTAGTTTAATCGCAAAACTCTAACCCGTAACCGTAACCGCGTAACCGTTTATAAAATCGTCATTTTATGTGAAATACAAGGTTCTGTCCAGTTTTTCGTTTAATCATAACTTTTCTGTCGTAACTCCGTTTGAGCCGAAACTGGCGCCCACGGTTCAAGCTCGGGGTCGGGCACGTTTTCCGTGTTTTAGCGGAAAACTGGTTCGGCCTCTAGCTGGGCGAAAAAGTGGTCGTAAGTTCTGTGAATCGTCATTTTATGTAAAAGAAACTGCAGTTCTGTTACTGTTTTGCGTAAGCTGTAACTTTCTGCTCGTAACTCGGTTTGGGGTGAAACTGGTGTCAAAAGTTCCCTTTTTGAGTCTAGAAACTTTTCTGTGTTTTGTGCAAAACCCAGTTCGGGACGTAGCATGGGTCGATTTGTCGTTTTATACTGAAAGGTGCTGAATTTCGCTGTTTCGGAAACTGTTTTTGTAAAATCCGTAGTAAATTGTAGAAAAATCGTTAGGAGGCGTATAATATGTCCTTGGAACCCTAACTCAGAGGACTTTCTATCCATGAAATAATATTGGGATTTTTCTGGATTTAAGCGGGTCGAAACAGGTCCCGAACAGACCTGTTTTGTGTGAACGGAAATTAGTTTTAGTGACGGTTTAAGCGTGTGTCGTGTCATAGGGTCCGGGTCTCGTATTGACACGTTTTATCATGCGTTTAGGTGCTGGAAAGTGACCGTAATTGTGAAGCGTGATTTGTGTTGATTAAGCTAGGCGCGCATTTGAGGTGAGTTCTCTCACTATATCTAATAACGGTTATTTTATCATTGCTGTAGTACGTGAGTGGTAGCTTTATGTGCTTGCGTTGGGGAACTAGATAGTGGGGTGTCTAGTTGATACTATTTTGCCATGTTAACTCGGTGGGACCGAGGGTCCGGCGGGGCCGGAGATTTTATACGCGGGGCGTAGAGACTCGGTGGGACCGGGGATTCGGCGGGGCCGAAGATGTTATCATGTGGTCGGTGGGACCGACTTGTCGGTGGGACCGACTTGTGCCTTTTTGGTGGGCGGGTGTGGATATACATGTTCATGGTTGTGTTCGTAGACCTGTATGATTGCTTATGTGTCACTATCTGTTTTAGGGGTAGTGTGGAATAACTGTATTATTTATGGTGTTTGAATTCACTAAGCTTCGTGCTTACCCTTTCCCAATAAACTGTGGTTTCAGGTACGAGTGGCTCTAAGGCGTGACGGGTACACACTGGCGCGCGGGATGAGCTGGCTGATATGAGTTTTATTTATTGAGCATTGTTTCCGCTGGTTTCTGATTACTTGAACGACATTTATGATTTTGCAATTAATATGTTGAGATTATTTAATGAGTTTTTATATATAAAGCGTTTAATTAAAATTTTAAATTTCCTTGAAATTTTGGGATGTTACAACTTGGTATCAGAGCACAGCTTGAGTGAATCAAACGCACCTCGGTGTGTTCGGTCTCAAGTTGCGGCTGGGGAATTTTCAAATTCTTTATTAAATCTTTTTGGAAATAAAAGAAAAAGTAAAAACCCGTTCGAGGAACGGTGATCGGAGGCGCAGTGTGTACAGTCAGCCGGAGCCAAAGGGGGAAAGGTACAGTACTTAGTGTTTTATTTCTTTCTAGATCATAGAGTATGCATGCTAGATTGCCTGTTGTGGACACTATGCTGTATGTTGAACTGCTTGCTATTAGGAATTTATGCTAATTATGATAGGTTACTAAGTGGATGCCCTCTAGGCTGTATGCAGTAAGAGATTTATAGCCTTAGAATATTCGATTTAGTTCTATTGCGCAGCTCTTGTTTGAGTCCAACCGTTCTAGGATAGAGTCTTGTATTCGACTGTCTATTTATTTCGCACTGCATATAATCGGGTATTCGCGAGGTCACTCGTCATAATTAGTAGGGATTCGGTGGTAGCAAGGGTAGTGGGATAAGAGGAAATTCCTAGGGAGCTAGGAAGGGTGGATGTATATATATGTTGGTGCAAGCATATGGTTAGTTATATATTTAATTGATGTTGTATGACCGGGGTGACCGATGGTTTATTAAGTATACAATTGTTGTTGTCTGATCGGGGAGACCGATGGTTTTATATATACAGTAGTTGTATGAGTTTGCCTGTTTAGGATATGTTCTTGAACTGGCATGTGTGGATTAATTGTATTATGTGTATAGTTTCGGCGAGAAACTTCTTGGACCCCTTGGGATGGAACTCGGAACGGGTGATGATAGGTGTGGATGGTAGTAGTAGAGCTCCTACTACCGGAAACACAGGATCAATGCTCGAGTCGGGGAAGTCACGAGGAATCCAAGGAGTTGAGCGTGAGTGTTGTTAGTATGAGTTATTATGTGCTAATAACGCGTTGTATTTGTCTACCCAGAATAGCCATCGCAAGGAGAAACAACTATAGTAAACCTACTAGTACATGTGTGTACTTGATTTGCTTTGATGGATGATCGTTGAGGGTAGTGGTGAAGGATCTAATCCAGTAGTCGTTAGAATAGAAGGACGATTCTAGTATTAGTCACTTTGAGTGACGATGTCATCGATGTTTGTTGTAAGTAGGTCATTTCGGGCCAAGATGGAAGATTGCGCTAGAGCCATAGTCTTATAGAGTCGACTTTGATTTGAGGAAAATCGTAGGGTTTATTTGACGTAATTCCCCATCTTGCCCTAAGAGGTTAAATGTTCGGAGGACGATAGTGGATTGGGGAGGTTTGGAGGAGCATGAGTCGAGACGTGGAATGCCAACTGAGTCATGCACAGAGTTTATTTTGAAAATAGGATTTGCACTAATTAATTCTTGTGTTTCCGATCTTTATATGGATTGTGTTTTGAAACTTTGGGAAATGTTTAGCACACACGAGATTTCGAATTATAGTTTTGAAAATGCTTGAAACCGTTTTATCACGGGAGTTGAAAACTTTGTAAAAAATTGTTCCATTTGATTATTTTCCAACGGTTCTTTCGGGTACGATAATATCCGTGTTTTGTGGTGGTTAAGATGTTGGGTAAGTGACTACGGCTTGAGACTCTAACATTGGAACTCCTCCACATGTGTTAGAGTTGAGACGGAAAGTTACATTCCACGATGTCTGTTTAAAGGCTATTTTAGTGATTTGTCTAAAATGAGTTTAGAATTCTAGTGTCGCTTAACTTTTCGTTCGGGGGTTTGTGTTACTAAGTGTTTATTTTGTAAATAGTTCAGTGTGTGGATTGATTCATGCGTGACATAAGTGATGCATGGAGGAATTTTGGTAACATTTCATAAGGAGTTGTTTAGTGCGCTTTTTAGTCAGCTAAAGGTTTTATTGACATTTTCATGAAAATGCGATTTATCGACTTAGGGGTATGCATACTGGGGTAACCTTTGTTCTCGGCATTTTGATGAACGAGTCGTGCAAGAAAATGCTTTAGTTCCTTTTTGTCGAAATGAAAGACCATTTGATCCAAGGAGTGTTTTAATGTGGTAAACATCATGCATACGATTACAATGTGTTATATTTTGGAAATATAAATGCGTAGATTTTTGACATTCGGTTAATTTAGAATTACCGTTCATTTTTTTTTGGGAAATTAAAAACTTTTGCTTTGGAGGAAACGAGTATTTTGAGCATCTTCGATAAATACTTTTTTTTTTTTTTTTTAAACTATAATGTTTTGACATTATATGTCCCAAGTACGAAACTTGAGGAAGTGTTGCAAGCTTGCATGCCTGCCCCAGTTTGAGGTTTTATGAGATTTTAGTCGGTATTTCCAATTAGTAGAAGCGGACTGGTTTCTGTCTTCAAGTTTGAAACTTACACGAGACAGTTGTGTTTTAACAAAAATATATTTGTGAACCGTGTCATCGTTTTGTGTGATTAGCTGACGCGTGAAAATTTGTGGCGAACCCTGTGCCACGTCAGTTTATGATTAAAAGAGGAATTTTTGAATCGAATGTCGTGAAACTTATTTTGAATTATGTGCACACCTTTGTTGCACCCTGTTTAAGGTCAAGCGGTTACTTTAAGTGCACGTCATGAGTCAATCCATACTGGAATCGAGGCGGTTCATTTTTAAAGAAATTACTTATTACGCTTTGCTTTTGTGTGAGTAAACCGAACTGCAATGGAACGATTTTCAACATCTTTTTCCTATGTGGGACGAGCGTGTCCAGTTTTGCGTAACTATCGATCTGGTAATAGTGGCTTTATTGCTTACAATCTTTTTGAGATGAAAATCCTGATGTTGAAAATATTTTGTAAATGATTTTGTAAACCATTTGGGGAAATGTGCTTTTAAGCGTCATGTGTCATTTCGAGAATTTTCAGGGTATGAGTCCTTTTGGAAAACTCTTTTGTTTAACCCGTGTTGAGTCTGAGACTAAGGTTGACTTCAGAGTATTGCTTGCTTAAACTTTGTTTAAACGCATTTTCCGACCGATGGGTCTAGCAAGCGTGGAGCATTTTGCTCGGTTTTGACTTGGAGTTAGTCATGGGCCAATTGCCCGGTTTTAATGGCTCGATGTGGAGTCTAGTTGATGAGTTGTTTTTGTCGCACTGTTTGGCATTCTTTGCACATTGAGTGTTTGCATTTTTGGGTGAGTGAGTCAATCCGGAATAGGCTTGTTGTTGGTAGGCTGTTTGCTTTGGATCCTTAGACGCGTTAGTCAGTCGTTGGTAATGGTCGGTTGGGTATCTCGGGGTGGGACCCCGGTATTCATGTGTTCTAACCTAGACTTTCCAGTAGGTACTAGGATGATATAGTTGTGGGCACTTACCTGGGAGGTAGTTCCAGTGTGCTGGGTCTTGAGGCGTTACCTGGGAGGTAGACGTCAAGGTGTATCCTCGATACGGTGTGACTTGGCTTCGTAGAGCAAGCGTGGATGATACGTCGACGGTGGAAGGTAGGTATTCCACGCGCGTTAGTACTGTAGGCCGAATAGTATCGGTTAAGGGATTGATGCCCTTTGGTTATTAAGAGAATAAATGCGCATCAACCATTTCGAGGTAGTTGGTATAGTTAGGTGTCGACTTTTGGGCTTGAGGCCAGACACCTTTAGTATAATCGGAGAGTTGTAGCCGATTTTAAGATAATCATGGTGACGGTAGTAGTAACCCTGAAATGATCACTTGTGACGGATGGTTAGGGGTGGAATGACCTGCGTGTGTGTTAGTTGATTTGGTTGTGGGGGATATCTTTATGTTTGTTATTGCAATCGGTTGGACCGATGTTCGGCGGGTGGACGATGTTTGTTATTGTAATCGGTTGGACCGATGTTCGGCGGGTGGCCGATGTTTGTTATTGTAATCGGTTGGACCGATGTTCGGCGGGTGGTCGATGTTTGTTAATGTGTTTCATTGTGAATTTTGGGGGTCTAGTGGAACTCGTAGAAGTTAATCGACAGTTAATGGTAGGAATGATCGGATTCGAGTATCCTGTAGGGTATATTGGTGAGCATCTTTAGAATGGTTAGAGCTTGAAATTGGAATCGGGATGTATGGAATATCTAAGGTTGGGATACAACCGAAGGCGTTTAACTAGGAATGATTCCAGTTGTTGGAGTGTTCTTCCGATCGTATTTTCAGTATTATTGGAGGAGTGTTGTTAGTAAGGAAGTATTCGGGAAATTCTTAGACGGTGTGAGAAATTAGGTTCCAGTTAGTGGAAGTCCAGTGGCAACACCGAAGGGGTTCCAAGTGGACTTGGAAACCCGAGGCTGAGATGCGGAAGAATTGTCTAGAGCTATTCACGGGCATAGACTTCGAGAGAGAGCAGCGAAGAGAGAGAGAGAACGACGGGCTACTGTAAAGTATTGCAGCTAACAGTTTATCATCCCTCCATTTTAGTGTCATGCAGTTGTTAGTTGGATTTGTTAATGAAAAAATCGTTTTTTTAACAGATTGCTACTGTAAAGCCCGTGTCCCGATAGACATTTTATTTAATTATTTATAATTGTTTTTCAGCGGATTTATTTTAAGTTAATTTAATTACGTTATTATCTTCTCTTAACGAATATACTTAACGAGGTTAAGCGTCAAGGACCTAAAACGGTTTATTTTGTGGGGATGATTGATCATTTGTTAAATCCTAAGTACTAGGGGTAAGAAGGGCAAGAGTTGGAAAGCCTAGGGGCTATTTGAGGGTTGGGCTAATAGTTGCATGGGGGGAGGGTCGGCCCATGGGAGAAACTGATTTCTCCTTCTCGTAGGTTTCACGGCAAAAGGAAACAACCACAAAAACCCTTTTTGTCTTTCTTTCTCGTTTTCTTCCTTGCGGCACAACCACCGAAACCCTATTTCCCTTCCCTTGTTCGCCGGCGAAGTGAGTGCAAGAGAGAGAGAGAACGACGGGCAAGAGAGAGAGCAGCGAAGAGAGAGAGAAGTGCAGCGAAGAGAGGGAGCATCGAGAGAGGGGGAAGAGTTGGTCGTGGCTGCAGAGAGTCGTCATCGAGGTAAGGTTCCGTTTATCCGTTTTTCTTTCGTTTTCCTTATCGTCGCGGTGTCACCGGAAAACGGCCACCGTCGCCGGCGACCACCGCTGCCGGAGGTGGCAGTGGGTGGTGCCGGGTGTTGTTTAGAACTCGTATCCCGATCGTTAGTTTAATCGCAAAACTCTAACCCGTAACCGTAACCGCGTAACCGTTTATAAAATCGTCATTTTATGTGAAATACAAGGTTCTGTCCAGTTTTTCGTTTAATCATAACTTTTCTGTCGTAACTCCGTTTGAGCCGAAACTGGCGCCCACGGTTCAAGCTCGGGGTCGGGCACGTTTTCCGTGTTTTAGCGGAAAACTGGTTCGGCCTCTAGCTGGGCGAAAAAGTGGTCGTAAGTTCTGTGAATCGTCATTTTATGTAAAAGAAACTGCAGTTCTGTCACTGTTTTGCGTAAGCTGTAACTTTCTGCTCCTAACTCGGTTTGGGGTGAAAATGGTGTCAAAAGTTCCCTTTTTGAGTCTAGAAACTTTTCTGTGTTTTGTGCAAAACCCAGTTCGGGACGTAGCATGGGTCGATTTGTCGTTTTATACTGAAAGGTGCTGAATTTCGCTGTTTCGGAAACTGTTTTTGTAAAATCCGTAGTAAATTGTAGAAAAATCGTTAGGAGGCGTATAATATGTCCTTGGAACCCTAACTCAGAGGACTTTCTAGCCATGAAATAATATTGGGATTTTTCTGGATTTAAGCGGGTCGAAACAGGTCCCGAACAGACCTGTTTTGTGTGAACGGAAATTAGTTTTAGTGACGGTTTAAGCGTGTGTCGTGTCATAGGGTCCGGGTCTCGTATTGACACGTATTATCATGCGTTTAGGTGCTGGAAAGTGAACGTAATTGTGAAGCGTGATTTGTGTTGATTAAGCTAGGCGCGCATTTGAGGTGAGTTCTCTCACTATATCTAATAACGGTTATTTTATCATTGATGTAGTACGTGAGTGGTAGCTTTATGTGCTTGCGTTGGGGAACTAGATAGTGGGGTGTCTAGTTGATACTATTTTGCCATGTTAACTCGGTGGGACCGAGGGTCCGGCGGGGCCGGAGATTTTATACGCGGGGCGTAGAGACTCGGTGGGACCGGGGATTCGGCGGGGCCGAAGATGTTATCATGTGGTCGGTGGGACCGACTTGTCGGTGGGACCGACTTGTGCCTTTTTGGTGGGCGGGTGTGGATATACATGTTCATGGTTGTGTTCGTAGACCTGTATGATTGCTTATGTGTCACTATCTGTTTTAGGGGTAGTGTGGAATAACTGTATTATTTATGGTGTTTGAATTCACTAAGCTTCGTGCTTACCCTTTCCCAATAAACTGTGGTTTCAGGTACGAGTGGCTCTAAGGCGTGACGGGTACACACTGGCGCGCGGGATGAACTGGCTGATATGAGTTTTATTTATTGAGCATTGTTTCCGCTGGTTTCTGATTACTTGAACGACATTTATGATTTTGCAATTAATATGTTGAGATTATTTAATGAGTTTTTATATATAAAGCGTTTAATTAAAATTTTAAATTTCCTTGAAATTTTGGGATGTTACAGCTACCCTCAGTTGGTTATGTTCAAGATTCATCATGGAGGGTTTTTCACTAAGAAACCTGATAGGAGTTATGTTCAAGGTAAGTTAAGTTATGTTGATTTAGTAAACATGGATGAGTTCTCTGTACATGAGTTGGATGCCATGATGACAGAAATAGGGTATAGACAACCAATCCCTACTTATTATCACTTTAGACTCCCTGGTTGGGACTTGGACTTTGGTCTAAGAGCCTTGGGAAATGATCAGGACGTGATCAACATGTTGAAATATGTTCCTGAATGCAGAGTGTTTGAAGTATACACTGAACAATGGAAAAGTAGGGTGGGTACTTATTTGGCTAGTCCTAGTGGTACTAATGTTGTTATACAAGAGATTGAAGAAAATAACGAACCTGAGTTTAGTAGACTACAGAAAAAGGTGCAAGAAGGAGTTGCTATCTCTTGTAGGAAGAAACTTTTCATTGAATGGCATGACACTATTGATCAAGTCCAACAAAATGCCAATGAGATAGGTGATCAAGTCCAAGAGACTGTCACTAACTTAGGTGATCAAGTCCAAGAGAATGCCGCTGATATAGGTGATCAAGTCCAAGAGAATGCCCCTGATATAGTTGATCAAGTCCAAGAGAATGTCAATGTAATGGATTTCCAACACATTGGTCCTACTAATGTTGTTTTGGAAGATGAGCACTTCAATGATTTGTTTGATAAACTTGAAAGCCAAGGACTGTTTTCACAGGAATTTAATGATTTGAGAGATTTTGGTTTCAGAGATTATCAATTTGACCCCAATAGAACTGATAGAGCATATGCAAGTGACCAGGATAGTAATAATGTACAGACTGATGACTGCAAGAGTGATGACAGTGATGATACTGATTACATTGTGGATGAAGTTGACAAAGTAGACTTAGATATCATGGACTTTCACATACACACAGATGTTGATGCAGAGTGGATTGGTAGGAGGGAGTTAAAAGTGGATGGAAATGCAAACAACATTGTTGTTGATGCATTGGATCATGATAATTTTGAAAGCAACACAGATGAGTCAGATTTGGAGATGGAAAGGAAAAGAAAGTTAAAACAGATTAGGAAGAAAAGGGATGTGGGTCAACAAACAGAAGGGGTTCCTGGTTTTTATGTTGGTAAGGTATTTGGTAGCAAGGATGGCATTAAAAAAATGATTGATATGCATGCAATTCAAACTAGAAGGCGGATTCAGTTAGTTAAGAATGATTCAGTGAGGATAAGAGCTGTTTGTAATGGCATCCTACCAAATTTGAACAAAGAAAGTCAATGTGGTCCAAGCTTAGGGAAAAAACCAAAAAGTGGGCCCTCATGTCCTTGGGTCTTACATGTTTCCAAAGGGAAAAATGATGTTAATTGGGTGGTCAAAACATACGTGGAGACCCATAATTGTCTCCAAACAAGATCTGTGAAGGCGTGTACTGCTTCTTTCCTATCCCAAAATCTAGTTCAGACCCTTATTCACAATCCAGATATCCCTGTCAAGGCTGTTCAAATGGATATGCAGAGAAAGTTTGAGCAAAACTGTTCAAGGATGAAATCACATAGAGCAAAGGCACTGGCTTTGGTTAAACTTCATGGAGACTATGGTGAGCAGTACAAGAGTTTGAGGGACTACCTTGCTGAAGTTCAGAGAACAAACGCTGACACAACTGTGAAGTTAGAGGTTGAGGTGGACCCTAACCCATCAATTCAAACAAGAAGATTCAAGAGGGTGTACGTGTGTCTTTGGGCGTTGAAAAGGGGTTTCAAGGCTGGCATGAGAGATTTTTTAGGGTTGGATGGAGCCTTCATGAAAGGTCCTTTTCCTGGACAGATTCTCACAGCTGTTGGAATTGATTACAATAATGGCACATACCCCCTTGCATACGCCATGGTTGAGGCAGAAAACACAGATTCATGAAGGTGGTTTTTAAGTTGCTTAGGGGATGATCTAGAGCTGGCAACAAATTCCAATTTCACATTCATTACTGACAGACAAAAGGTACTTTTCTATTCTATACATCTGTTAGTTATTATGATAGTTATTGTTAGTTATTGTTAAATATATATATGTTTGTGTGACTTGTAGGGAATAGTACCTGCAATTGCACAAGTATTCCCTTGTGCAGAACACAGGTTTTGCCTAAGGCACATCCATGAAAATATGAAGAAGACATGGAAAGGTAAACTGTTCAAGGATTTGTTGTGGAAGTGTGCCTCAGCAACCACTGTCCAGGAGTTTGATCGTCAGATGGAGCATCTGAAGTTGGTGAATGAACAAACATTCAATTGGTTGAAGCTGATACCCCCTCATCATTGGGCCAGGTCTCATTTTACAGGTACTTGGGCTTATTTAACACATGTTACATACATGAAGATTATAAATTAACACATGTTACTTACAATTGGTGAACACATGTTAATAACAGGAAGAAGTCATACAGATGTGTTGTTGAACAACATCTGTGAGGTATTCAACAAACAATTAGTGGAAGGAAGGGACAAACCCATTATCACCTGCTTGGAGTATATAAGGCAATACATCATGAAGAGAATAGCAAATGTGCAGACCCTAATTGACAAAGCACAAGGTCCCCTCACTCCAAATGTGACAAAAGTACTTGATCAGATCAAGAATGATGTTGTGGATTACCAAGTCATATGGAATGGTGAATGCAGATACCAGGTTAGTGGTCCATGGATGGACCAATGTATTGTAGATGTAAGGGAAAAATGGTGTTCATGCAGGAAATGGGAGCTCACTGGAATTCCATGCAAACATGCTGTTACATGTATATGGAATATGCAGAGCAATTGTAACATCCCAAAATTTCAAGGAAATTTAAAATTTTAATTAAACGCTTTATATATAAAAACTCATTAAATAATCTCAACATATTAATTGCAAAATCATAAATGTCGTTCAAGTAATCAGAAACCAGCGGAAACAATGTTCAATAAATAAAACTCATATCAGCCAGCTCATCCCGCGCGCCAGTGTGTACCCGTCACGCCTTAGAGCCACTCGTACCTGAAACCACAGTTTATTGGGAAAGGGTAAGCACGAAGCTTAGTGAATTCAAACACCATAAATAATACAGTTATTCCACACTACCCCTAAAACAGATAGTGACACATAAGCAATCATACAGGTCTACGAACACAACCATAAACATGTATATCCACACCCGCCCACCAAAAAGGCACAAGTCGGTCCCACCGACCACATGATAACATCTTCGGCCCCGCCGAATCCCCGGTCCCACCGAGTCTCTACGCCCCGCGTATAAAATCTCCGGCCCCGCCGGACCCTCGGTCCCACCGAGTTAACATGGCAAAATAGTATCAACTAGACACCCCACTATCTAGTTCCCCAACGCAAGCACATAAAGCTACCACTCACGTACTACAGCAATGATAAAATAACCGTTATTAGATATAGTGAGAGAACTCACCTCAAATGCGCGCCTAGCTTAATCAACACAAATCACGCTTCACAATTACGGTCACTTTCCAGCACCTAAACGCATGATAAAACGTGTCAATACGAGACCCGGACCCTATGACACGACACACGCTTAAACCGTCACTAAAACTAATTTCCGATCACTCAAAACAGGTCTGTTCGGGACCCGTTTCGACCCTCTTAAATCTAGAAAAATCCCAATATTATTTCATGACCAGAAAGTCCTCTGAGTTGGGGTTCCAAGGACATATTATACGCCTCTTAACGATTTTTCTACAATTTACTATGAATTAATTACGAACGGTTACCAAAACTGCCAGTTTCGGTCCAGCCTGCATAAACAGTCCAAAACAGCCTAGCTACGGTTTAAATCAGACTTTCGGCAAAACACGAAAAACCTTCCCGACTCAAATAGGGAACTATGGCCACCAAAATCACCTTAAAACGAGTTACGAGTAAAAAGTTACGGTTTTCGCAAAACCGAGACAGATTCCAGAATTTTCACATGAAATGACGAACCGCAGAACTTGCGACCACTTTTTCTCCCAACTCGAGGCCGAACCAGTTTTCCGCCAAAACACAGAAAACGTGCCCGGTCCCGAGCTCGAAGCGTGGGCGCCAGTTTCGGCTCAATCGGAGTTACGACGGAAAAGTTATAGCCGTCACAAAACAGGGGCTGGACCATTTTTTTTTTCGCATAAAAAGAATGATTTTAGAAGCAACGGTTTAAATTATACGGCTTAACGATTAAGTCACGGGTTAAGGCTCTGTAGCTACTAAGGTCTGGTTACGGCCACTGGCCACCCACTGCCATCTCCGGCAGTGGTGGTTGCCGGTGGCGACCGGCGGCGGCCAGCGGCGGCCGGCGGTGGTTTTTCGATTACGAACACACGAGACAACACCCGACCATTCTCTCTCTCTCTCGGCCATTCTCACGCACACGCACCCACAACGGCAGCCACGGCCGTCCATCCACCACCGCCACAGCGGCGGCGAATGGCGGCGGCGACGGGAACGAGAAGGAAAGAAAGCGAAACAAGAAAGGTGATTACCTTACGACGACGCTACGTTGTTGCGCCCGGTTCTCACCCTCACGAACTCCGGCGAACAGCAAACTCCGGCAGCAGCAAGCTCCGGCAGCAACAAGCTCCGGCAGCAGCGGTGGCTCCGGCAACGATTCCTTCTTGCCGCCGGTTCACTCTCTCTTCCTAATCTCCTCTATGTCTCTCTCGATCTCTCCCACGGCTGATCTACCAAAACAAAGAAAATACACTAGGGTTTCACGTGGACTTGTTTGGGGTTGCTTGGCTTTCACGAAAGAAAAGAAACGGGAGAAGAGGACCGGCCATGGGCCGAAACCCATGCAAGCATTTCCAAAAGTTGCCTTTTAGCCCCTCTACTATCCTCCCTTCACAATCTATCCTAGGAAATAAGGATTTTAACATTTTGGTCCTTAACGACATCAAACCCCGACTCCAAAACAATTAACGGTACACGCTTAATTAAATAAATAAATAAACAACAAAGAGAAAAAAAAAACGTACCGGGACACGGGCTTTACAGCTCTCCCCCGCTTGGATTAGATTTCGTCCCCGAAGTCCACGCCCGTAAACAGCTCCGGGTAATTCTCCCGCATCTCGGCTTCTGGTTCCCATGTCCATTCCGAACCTTTCCGGTGCTGCCACTGGACCTTCACCAATCCAATGACTTTGTTTCGCAAAGTTTTCGTCTTCCTCTCGACTATGGCTATTGGCTTCTCCACATAGTTGAGTCGCTCGTCAATCTGAATATCTTCAAGGGGAACTACTGCAGACTCGTCCATCACACACTTCCGCAACTGAGAGACATGGAACGTGTTGTGGATCAGGCTCAGCTCCCCTGGTAGCTCCAATCGGTAAGCTACTTTCCCCACACGCGCGATGACCTTGTATGGTCCGATATATCGGGGACCCAACTTTCCCCGCTTGCGAAAACGGATTACCCCTTTCCAGGGTGACACTTTCAAAAGAACGTAATCCCCGACTTGGAACTCCAAGTCCGATCGTCTCTTATCGGCGTAACTTTTTTGTCGACTCTGCGCAGTGACTAACCGATCTCGCACCATCTGAATCATCTCCGTCGTCTTTAGCACAACATCGGTGCTCCCCAGCACTCTGTGACCAACCTCGCCCCAGCAAATGGGCGTCTGACACTTCCTGCCATACAACACTTCGTACGGCGCTCTACCGATGCTAGCGTGATAGCTGTTATTATAGGAGAACTCAGCTAGTGGAAGATACTGATCCCAACTACCACCAAAGTCAATCACACATGCTCGCAGCATGTCCTCAAGTGTCTGAATAGTACGCTCACTCTGCCCGTCAGTCTGAGGATGAAATGTTGTACTGAAATGCAACCGCGTGCCCATCTCATTCTGAAACTTCTCCCAAAACCGGGAGGTGAAACGAGTATCCCGATCCGAGACAATCGAGACTGGCACCCCGTGCCTAGTTACAATCTCTCGGAGGAAAACCTCCGCGAGCTTATCCGCCGAAAAGCTCTCTTTAATCGCCAAGAAGTGAGCGCTCTTAGTCAGACGATCCACAATTACCCAGATGGTATCATTCCCTCGCTGAGTTTTGGGAAGCTTCGTGATGAAATCCATCGCAATCTGCTCCCACTTCCACACCGGAATCTCCAAAGGCTGTAATTTCCCGTGCGGTCTCTGGTGCTCCGCCTTGACCTTCCGACAGGTCAAACATACCTCCACACACTTGGCTACATCCCGCTTCATGCCGGGCCACCAATAGCCTTCCCGTAAGTCTCTGTACATTTTGGTAGCTCCCGGATGAATCGAAAACTTGGACTTATGCGCTTCGTCCAATAGTATCTGTCGGTTCCCACCGGTGAATGGGACCCAAACTCTACCATATCGGGTCAATAATCCTCGACTATCCCGTACTAATTTCGGAATTTCTCCCGAAACTCTTTCACGTTTTGCATTTTCCGCCAACACGGCCACCTCCTGAGCGACACCTATCGACTCCAAAAGAGGTGCAACTACTGTCAACCGCTGACACAGACCCTTCAGCGATCCCCCAACCGGATGTCGGCTAAGTGCGTCCGCGACTACATTCGCTTTACCCGGGTGGTAAAGTATCTCGCAGTCGTAATCCTTGACCACATCAAGCCATCTACGCTGTCGCATATTAAGATTTTGCTGATCCATCAGGTATTTAAGGCTCTTATGATCAGTGTAGATAGTACACTTGACACCATAAAGATAGTGTCTCCAAATCTTCAGAGCAAACACCACTGCTCCCAACTCCAAGTCATGAGTCGGGTAGTTCACTTCGTGAGGCTTCAGCTGCCTCGAAGCGTAAGCTATGACCTTGCCGCGTTGCATAAGCACGGCACCCAACCCCTGATATGAAGCATCACAATAAACCACCAAATCCTCCATACCCTCGGGCAAAGTTAAAACAGGAGCCTCACATAAACGTCTGCGTAGCTCCTCAAATGCCTTCTGCTGCTCCTCACCCCAACTGAAAGCTGCAGTTTTCTTCGTCAGTCGAGTCATGGGCAAGGCAATCTTGGAGAAATCTTGGATAAATCTCCGATAGTATCCTGCTAACCCGAGAAAACTCCGCACCTCGGTAGGAGTTTTCGGCACCTCCCACCGCATTACCGCTGAGATCTTGGCTGGATCGACCATGATACCGTTCTGATTCACGACATGTCCTAAGAATTGGACCTCTCGCAACCAGAATTCACACTTGGAGAATTTAGCATAAAGCTTCTCCCGCCTCAAAACATCCAAAACTTCCCGCAAATGCACCTCGTGCTCTTCTTTCGTCTTCGAATATACGAGGATATCGTCGATGAATACGATCACCGAGCGATCCAGCATCGGGCTGCATACCCTGTTCATGAGGTCCATGAACGCTGCTGGTGCGTTGGTGAGCCCGAAAGGCATCACCACGAACTCGTAATGGCCATACCGTGTACGGAAGGCCGTTTTCTCCGTATCCTCACTACGTACCCGCATCTGATGATACCCGGATCTCAGGTCAATCTTAGAGAACCACGAGGCTCCCTGCAACTGATCGAACAAGTCGTCAATCCTCGGCAGAGGATAACGATTCTTTACCGTAAGCTTATTCAGTTCCCGGTAATCAATACACATTCGTTGAGATCCATCCTTCTTCTTCACGAACAAAATCGGAGCTCCCCACGGTGAACAACTCGGCTTAATGAACTCTTTCTCGAGAAGTTCTTGCAACTGATCATACAGCTCCTTCATTTCCGGTGGAGCCAGGCGATAGGGTGCCTTGGCCACCGGAGCAGCACCCGGAATCAGATCGATTCGAAACTCCACCTGTCGTTCGGGAGGTATCCCCGGTAACTCGTCGGGAAACACATCGACAAACTCCCTCACGACTGGCACATCTTCGGCAGTCTTCTTCGCCTCGTCAATACGCGTATCTATCACATACGCCAACTACCCCTGCCTACTATGCTGAAGGTATCTCCGAGCCCTCGCCGCGGAACATATTGCCGTAGTCCGTCTGGGCGAGTCTCCCTGAATCAACAACTCTCCCCCGCTTGGGGTTCGAACCCGCACTTGCTTGTGGCGACAAAAAATTTCCGCATCAAACGCGTCCATCCAATCCATGCCCACAATCACACAAAGCTCTCGCATAGCTATCGGAATCAAATCAATGGGAAACCTCACACCCGAGATTTCCAACGTGCATCCCCGATACACATCCGTAACCGTCAAGGTTCTATCATCGGCCACCTCGACTACCAAAGGACATCCTAACCGTCCCACCACTCGGCCCAAACTCTCGCTAAAAGTGCGAGACACAAATGAATGAGTAGCCCCGCTATCAAACATTACAACCGCAGGCACCGAGTTAACTAGAAACGTACCTAACATACAATTAACAACATATAAAAAAAACAAGGCATGAAAAGGAAGGACGAAAAGAAAGAGGGTGATAAAACATACCTGTCACCACCTTAGGCGTCGCCTGCGCCTCTTCCACCTTCAGCTGGTGGACTCTACCTCGGGCTGCCTCTGTCCCCGGCTGACCCGTACGACCATCAGTGATGCGCAGTGGGGCATTTGCAGGAGCCCTCTGTACACCACCCCCATCAGTTGCCCTCGCATTCGGACAATTGGCCTTCACATGGCCCGTCTGCTTGCAGCTAAAGCAGACCATTAACGGCGATTTGCAATCCCGGCTGAAATGACCGGACTGCCCACACTTAAAACACACATCAGCCCTTCTCCCACTAGTATCCCTGGGTTTAAACCCACCACTCCTCGAGCTCCCGCGCGAATCAGAAAACCTTGACTTCTTTTGCGCCGCAGAAATTGGCGTCACCGCCTGTGTCGCCTTTCTCTTCTTGGCTTGGGTCTCCAACTCCAGCTCCCTTCTCCGGGCTGCATCCATCATTGCTGACAAAGAAGCGTACGGCACCGTGCTCACGAATTCTCTGATCTCGGTACGTAACATATCCTTATACCGAGCCATCTTCATTTCCTCCGAAGCGGCATATTGAGGACAAAACAGCGCCATCTCAGTAAATTTCTTGTTCATTTCTTTAACAGTCTCAGTGGTCTGGGTCAGCTCCAAGAACTCCTTCGCTATCCGCTCCATCTCTACCGGAGGCACGTACTCGGCACGGAACCGAGTAACGAACTCCTCCCAAGTAAGGGTAGTACGCTCGGTAAGAGTCAGCGCTGTGGCGCACCAATCCTTCGCCCCATCGCGAAGCAAATTCACAGCAAAACGGACCTTCAGATTATTCGGGCAGCCGCTAGTCAAGAAGGCACACTCCATATCAGAAATCCAATGCATGCTAACAATTGGGTTCGAGTCTCCCTTGAACTCTGGTGGAGAACAGGCAGAGAGGTCCCGATACTGGAACTCTCGATTACGGGGCTGTCCCCCAGCAGGCGGCGGAATCGCTGCAATGCGCTCCTCTAGCAGAACCGTCACCTGATCTTGGATGGCGGTGATAATCTCGGGGATTGCCTCCCCGACCGCATGCGCTACCTCAGATGCAATCATCTCTCGAATCTGTTCCTCCGTGATCCCCGCCTCAGCTCGCGGCTCAGTCGCGTTGTTCCTCCTAGTAATGGCCATTCTATAAAGAAGAAACATACAAAGAGCTATTAGTACCTAATAACTCACATCAACAATACTCACGCTCAACTCCTTGGATTCCTCGCGACTTTCCCGACTCGAGCACTGATCCTGTGATTCCGGTAGTAGGAGCTCTACTACTACCTTCCACACCTATCATCGCTCGTTCCGAGTCCCATCCCGAGGGGTCCAAGTAGCTTCTCGCCGCAACTACACACATATGCCCGCACCGGCATATATACTCACTCTTCCTAGCTCCCTAGGAATTCCATCCCAATCACTACCCTTGCTACTAATGAATCCTCACTAATCATAAAGAGTGGCCTCGCGAATACCCGATTACATGCAGTGCAAAACAAATAGACAGTCGAATACAAGATTCTATCCTAGAACGGTTGGACTCAAACAAGAGCTGCGCAATAGAACTAAATCGAATATTCTAAGGCTATAAGTCTTTTACTGCATACAACCTAGAGGGCATTCACTTAGTAACCTATCATAATTAGCATAAACTCCTAATAGCAAGTAATTCAACATACCGCATAGTGTCAACAACAGGCAATCTAGCATGCATACTCTATGATCTAGAAAGCAATAAAACACTAAGCATTGTACCTTTCCCTTCGGCTCCGGCTGACTGTACACACTGCGCCCTCGATCACCGTTCCTCGAATGGGTTTTTACTTTTTCTTTTTATTTCCAAAAAGATTTAATAAAAAGTTTGAAAATTTCCCAGCCGCAACTTGAGACCAAACACACCGAGGTGCGTTTGATTCACTCAAGCTGTGCTCTGATACCAAGTTGTAACATCCCAAAATTTCAAGGAAATTTAAAATTTTAATTAAACGCTTTATATATAAAAACTCATTAAATAATCTCAACATATTAATTGCAAAATCATAAATGTCGTTCAAGTAATCAGAAACCAGCGGAAACAATGTTCAATAAATAAAACTCATATCAGCCAGCTCATCCCGCGCGCCAGTGTGTACCCGTCACGCCTTAGAGCCACTCGTACCTGAAACCACAGTTTATTAGGAAAGGGTAAGCACGAAGCTTAGTGAATTCAAACACCATAAATAATACAGTTATTCCACACTACCCCTAAAACAGATAGTGACACATAAGCAATCATACAGGTCTACGAACACAACCATAAACATGTATATCCACACCCGCCCACCAAAAAGGCACAAGTCGGTCCCACCGACAAGTCGGTCCCACCGACCACATGATAACATCTTCGGCCCCGCCGAATCCCCGGTCCCACCGAGTCTCTACGCCCCGCGTATAAAATCTCCGGCCCCGCCGGACCCTCGGTCCCACCGAGTTAACATGGCAAAATAGTATCAACTAGACACCCCACTATCTAGTTCCCCAACGCAAGCACATAAAGCTACCACTCACGTACTACAGCAATGATAAAATAACCGTTATTAGATATAGTGAGAGAACTCACCTCAAATGCGCGCCTAGCTTAATCAACACAAATCACGCTTCACAATTACGGTCACTTTCCAGCACCTAAACGCATGATAAAACGTGTCAATACGAGACCCGGACCCTATGACACGACACACGCTTAAACCGTCACTAAAACTAATTTCCGATCACTCAAAACAGGTCTGTTCGGGACCCGTTTCGACCCTCTTAAATCTAGAAAAATCCCAATATTATTTCATGACCAGAAAGTCCTCTGAGTTGGGGTTCCAAGGACATATTATACGCCTCTTAACGATTTTTCTACAATTTACTATGAATTAATTACGAACGGTTACCAAAACTACCAGTTTCGGTCCAGCCTGCATAAACAGTCCAAAACAACCTAGCTACGGTTTAAATCAGACTTTCGGCAAAACACGAAAAACCTTCCCGACTCAAATAGGGAACTATGGCCACCAAAATCACCTTAAAACGAGTTACGAGTAAAAAGTTACGGCTTTCGCAAAACCGAGACAGATTCCAGAATTTTCACATGAAATGACGAACCGCAGAACTTGCGACCACTTTTTCTCCCAACTCGAGGCCGAACCAGTTTTCCGCCAAAACACAGAAAACGTGCCCGGTCCCGAGCTCGAAGCGTGGGCGCCAGTTTCGGCTCAATCAGAGTTACGACGGAAAAGTTATTGCCGTCACAAAACAGGGGCTGGGCCATTTTTTTTTCGCATAAAAAGAATGATTTTAGAAGCAACGGTTTAAATTATACGGCTTAACGATTAAGTCACGGGTTAAGGCTCTGTTGCTACTAAGGTCTGGTTACGGCCACTCGCCACCCACTGCCATCTCCGGCAGTGGTGGTTGCCGGTGGCGACCGGCGGCGGCCAGCGGCGGCGGCCGGCGGTGGTTTTTCGATTACGAACACACGAGACAACACCCGACCATTCTCTCTCTCTCTCGGCCATTCTCACGCACACGCACCCACAGCGGCGGCGAACGGCGGCGGCGACGGGAACGAGAAGGAAAGAAAGCGAAACAAGAAAGGTGATTACCTTACGACGACGCTACGTTGTTGCGCCCGGTTCTCACCCTCACGAACTCCGGCGAACAGCAAACTCCGGCAGCAGCAAGCTCCGGCAGCAACAAGCTCCGGCAGCAGCGGTGGCTCCGGCAACGATTCCTTCTTGCCGCCGGTTCACTCTCTCTTCCTAATCTCCTCTATGTCTCTCTCGATCTCTCCCACGACTGATCTACCAAAACAAAGAAAATACACTAGGGTTTCACGTGGACTTGTTTGGGGTTGCTTGGCTTTCACGAAAGAAAAGAAACGGGAGAAGAGGACCGGCCATGGGCCGAAACCCATGCAAGCATTTCCAAAAGTTGCCTTTTAGCCCCTCTACTATCCTCCCTTCACAATCTATCCTAGGAAATAAGGATTTTAACATTTTGGTCCTTAACGACATCAAACCCCGACTCCAAAACAATTAACGGTACACTGTTAATTAAATAAATAAATAAACAACAAAGAGAAAAAAAAACGTACCGGGACACGGGCTTTACAGCAATGGAGAACAAGCTGAAGTTCTTGAGAAGTGGGTGCATGAAAGTTATTGGTTGGATACATGGAAACATATGTATAGTTTTAAGTTGGAACCAATTAATGGAAGGATGTTGTGGGTGAAGTCTACTTGCTCAACCACTTTGATTCCACCCACCCATCACACTCAAATTGGTAGGCCAAAGAAGAAGAGGAAGAAGGCTGTTGGAGAGCTGATTGATTCAGGAAGGAAGCTGAAGAAGGTTGGAAAGACAATAAGATGTATGAAGTGCAGGCAACAAGGTCATAACTCTAGGAGCTGCAAGGGACAAGCCCCATGATGTGGTTCTTATGTAATTTAATGCTTAGTAGTAGCTTTTGGTTATTAGTGATGCAAACAATAGTTGTTTAATGATGGTGGTTGTTTTTGGATAGTAGACAAAGTAACTATAGTTTATGGGATCCCCTGTTTTTTGGTTGTTTTTTGGATGTACAACTAATGGGATCAATTTATGGTACCTGTAAATTGTTGGTTATGGAAATGGTTAGTTATGGTACCTGTAAATTGTTGGTTATGGAAATTGCTAGTTGTTGGTTATGCAAATCTGTGAAAATCATACCTGTTGATTATGCAGCCACTTGGTTATGCCAATCGTTGCCTATGAACATGGTTGTACTTATTACATTAAGCAAGTTGCATTAGTATACATTCCTCAATCTGAACATGGTTGTACTTATTACATTAAGCAATTTGCATTAGTATACATTCCTCAATCTGAACATGGTTGTACACAAATCAAATATATACCATTAAACCACTTCATCTTACAATAACCAATCTGAGATTACATTAAACAACAACAAAAACAACAAAAACTTACAGTAACCAATACTTGTCCTATTACAACAATTTAGGTCAACCTAAAAACAAAAAACACTCCAATCGCCAACCATGTCAGACACAAAACCTGCTTCAGTCTGAGATTTTGTTGTTCCACCTTGTTCTTCGACTTTAACAACCCTGGAATAATCATCTTTGATCGATCACACAAAGTTGGGTCATACCAATCAATGAAACCACAGCTTCTTGCCTATTTACCATGGAAATTGAAGATGGAGAAATCAGGGAAAATCCAATACATGTTTCACAAAGCTGAACAAAATGAAATACTTTTCTTGAGCAACAATAGAAACGTCTTCCTGGGTTTGATGAGGTCCAAGAAGTTCTCAAAACTGCATCTGATCCACAACTGCATCTCTTCATTGTGGGAGCGAGCGACAGAGGAGTGAAGAAGTGAATGAGACCGTTGTGTTGAATTAATACAGAGAGATTTGATTAATAAATCATTTAAATGTTTGATAAAATGTGAAAAGACAATTTTACCCCTCTGAATATTGACCCTTATGACATTAACGGTGATATATAGACGGCGTTTAGAGGGAGGGACCATATCCATACGCTTTGTCAAACCTCAGGGACGATCCATGTAATTTTTTCGAAATAGGGACCAAATCCAAAAAGCAACCAAACATCAGGGACCAAATATGTAATTTACTCAAAAGTATATACACCTTATTGATTAAATAAAAATAATAATAAGTTCATAAATTTAAATAAAAAATGTTGGCTTCATTGTATAATTAAAAATGAAAGATAAATAATATTTTATAGAAATGTTGATTTATAACCATTGTTAGCTTATAAAAAAATATAATAAATTAAATAAAAATAAATTCATTTAATAAAAGTATATTGATTTATAAGCATTGTTAGCTTACTAAAAAAATTGTATCTTATTAATTAAATAAAAAAATAATATGTTTATAGACTTAAATAAAAAAGTTTGATTGTTAGCTTATATACATGTGTGTAATATTTTTTTTAAAATAAAACAATTGCTTATATATATTAACAATCGTAGTAACATTCTTGATTTACTAAAAAAAATATAAATAAAATTAATATAAGTTTTAAAACATAAGCATTGTCAGTTTTAAAAGATTATAAAATTAATCAGTTTTATAGAAATGTTGATTTATAAGCATTGTTAGCTTATTAAAAAATATAATAAATTAAATAAAAATAAATTCATTTAATAAAAGTATATTGATTTATAATCATTGTTAGCTTACTAAAAAAAATTGTATCTTATTAATTAAATAAAAAAATAATATGTTTATAAACTTAAATAAAAAAATTTGATTGTTAGCTTATAAAGAAATACAAACGATTATATAAAAATAAATTCGTTTAACAAAAGTATATTGATTTATAAACATGTATTTTTTGCTTACAGAGAAATATAAAAAGTTAAATAAAAATAAATTCATTTAATAAAAATATATATACCTTATTGATTAAATAAAAATAATAATAAATTTACAAATTTAAATAAAAAATGTTGGCTTCATTGTATAATTAAAAATGAAAGGTAATAATATTTTATAGAAATGTTGATTTATAACCATTGTTAGCTTATAAAAAATATAATAAATTAAATAAAAATAAATTCATTTAATAAAAGTATATTGATTTATAAGCATTGTTAGCTTACTAAAAAAATTGTATCTTATTAATTAAATAAAAAAATAATATGTTTATAAACTTAAATAAAAAAATTTGATTGTTAGCTTATAAAGAAATACAAACGATTATATAAAATAAATTCATTTAATAAAAGTATATTGATTTATAAACATGTATTGTTAGCTTACAAAGAAATATAGAAAGTTAAATAAAAATAAATTCATTTAATAAAAGTATATATACTTTATTGATTAAATAAAAATAATAATAAGTTTATAAATTTAAATAAAAAATGTTGGCTTCATTGTATAATTAAAAATGAAAGGTAAATAATATTTTATATAATAATAAATATATATTAGTTAATGGTTTTTAATTTAAATTAAAAAAGAAAATGAAAAGTTTAAGCATTTAATGTGTTGAAATCAATTAAAAGTAAATCAAAATTATAACAAAAAAGATAAAGGATAATGAAGGCCTCTCCCTACATTCTCTTTTATATATATAAAAGTCGTACAATTACAACCTATGACAAAAGACCTCATAAAAACAGGAAAACATGTTTTTTTTAAACAATTTGACTAATTCCAACTACCCTTGCAGATGTTCTAGGTTTATCAATTCCGCCCCCTTTGACTTGAACTTTGTCCTCAAGGTTCATGTTAATGAATTGGTTTATAACTCTCATCATTCATACCGTCTCATTGGTCTCTTCCACGGAGTCACTACAACCTTCTAATAGTAACAACTGTGGTTTTTGACACTTGTGTATTGGCGTAAATTTCTCTTCACAACTCAGAGAGAAGCTTGGGCTCACCGTTTTCGTATCTCCTCCCATGACAAGTGCCTCGTTGTCGATGTGGTGATGAATGTGATGGTGACGTCGGATCTGCCACTAATTTGTTAACTAAATGTACTAAACTACTAAAGCGAGTCAAATGGTCATCTTAACAAACAACTCTAGGACAATTAAATAACTTAGTATATCTATCTATACTACTTTTAATATATATTTAGACAAAAAGTCTTAATTACAACTCTCTATGCATTGATGTGACAACCCAGTCTAAAATAGAATATGCATAACATTAAATCATAAGTATTACAAAACTGGGTCCCAAAATTTCATTACATCTGATTCAAAATTTTGGTTGGCGGAAACAACCTATACACAACTGAGAACATACTAGTTTCTATAAGTGTCAAAGGCACTGTCTCTATCTGCATTTGTACTCTATCCTGCTCTTGCTCACTTACCTGGGTCTCCTACTATCTGCTTACCTGAAAAGGTTTAGTTTGGAAAATGCGAGAGTTAGACCATGAGGTCTAGTAAGCTCCCTCCTGACAGTTCTCAAAATCATTTAAAAACAGTTTATCACTTTCAAATATCTTTGCATAAACTTTCACATAACTTTTCATAAAACAATCACAGAACTTCACATCAAACTTTCACGGATAAATCCGCTTCCGTAAATGACACCCTGAAGTCACTTAAGAATGGAAACGAGTCAGTCTCACGCTGCCTTACTGGGTCACACCTCCCATGGCATAAACGGAAACTCCCCCCGACGTGAGTACTGGCGGAACCTCCCCCCGACTTAGCCAATTTACGTCTACCACAATGTATGCATACATCTCATTCAACTTTCAACAAGTATAAATCATGTAAAATAACATGACATTTCTACTCAATCACTTTCTTTAGAAAACACGTATAAAGTCACGTATTTTTAGTTAGAAAAACTCACCTGGTGCTTTAGAAATTTCTCGTTCCAAGACTTCTTACTTAAGCTTCCGATATCTAATTAGAACACTTATAATTTAGGAAACGTTGGTCATAAATCTTTATATTGATACTCGAGCTTGCTCCCGACTTATCCCAAAATTACCTAAGTGGATAGGTTACACTTCTAGTCCAACAATCATAAATAGTATTCCGGATCCATGTTCAAGCCCAACACCGGAACTTGATTTAAAAGAAAAGACGGATCCATAATCAATTAAATACCGGTTCATGATTTTTATTAATAAAGCCCAATTAATAAATTCTCGGTCCACTAACTAACTCCCGAAACTACAGCCCATAGAACACGATACCGGATCCATTATGTCACTCAAGTCCACATTCAGTTCTAAAGCCCAACTGGAAAAAGGTCCAGGTCCAAGATATTTATTTCCCACTACCGGATTTTTAAATTGAAAGCCCAACTTCCGGTTGTTTTAGTATTAATTCCGGTTCTTTCTTTTCTTCGAGTTCCGGACTTCCCAAAATACACACGGCCCAACATGAAATTACTTCCACAACTTAAATTTAGTTCCGGATCTAATGAATTAATTCCGGATTCCTATGCAATGGCCCAAACTAATACAACTTCCGGATTTTTGCACATGGACTCCGGATCCACATTTCAAATTCTGGATCCACTTATATACATTCCGGATCCACTTATTTAATTAGGTCCAATCTTCCGGTATTAAAATAATTCCGGATTCATTTTCAAAATTCCGGTTCTTGGTGAATTAAGCCCAAATTCCGGGTTTATAATTAAATTCCGAATCACTCCTATTCTGGGACTTAATTGATTAATATCGGATATTAGTTTGGTCCAGTTCCGGTTCCATATTTACTAAAGCCCATTCCGGATCTCTTTTAGATTCTGGATCACATCGAGTCTTTATTCCGGAACTTAATGAATTCCGGAACCTCGCAATAAATTAAAGCGATGCGATACTGATTGATCCATTGTAAACCGATTACTCGGTCTCTTTCTCATAAATCATTATTCTAACTCTTTAATAATCATCTAAATCCTTCTAAACACCCTTTTTAAACTCTAAAAATAAAGAAACTCTCACATAATCCAATCAATCAGACAGAACTCTAAAATAGAGATTGGGATTTGGGATTACCTGATAAGCATTGTTGTAGAATCATATTTCAATACTCTTTCCTCTTCGAAATTTGGTGATTGCTAAACTTTCTTCTCCAATTGCAATTTGAACAATCCTTTCTCTGCTCTCTCTCTCTCTCTTTCAACCGCCACATACACTCACACACTGATCAGCTTCTAGGGTTTTGAACCCAATATGAGAGTTTTTATACTCTCTCATCAAATTACAAATCATCCCCTAGACTTTTAAAATTATGAAACTTCCTTCACAAAGCTCATTCCGTTCAAATAAAGATTTCGGTTATTACAACATTCCCCCCTCAAAAGAATTTCGTCCTCGGAATTCCATTGCCGAAATGATGAGGGTACTTGAATCTCATGTGAGCTTCTACTTCCCAAGTCAACTTCTCCTCAACGCTGATATCCTCTAAAGGAACAGTCACATCTGTTTCTTCCAAAAAGCCACTGCTCCAACTCCTTATCGTCTGTATTTCTTGCACGGTCGTCATCATCTCAACTTTCAACATCCGCTCTCCAAAATGGAGGCGTGCATCACACTATGCATTCTCCCAAAATCTCATCTGACACTACAAGATCGTACATTATCTATCCACTTCCATAACTTCGACGGTTCCAAAAACGTAGTCCACTTCACTATTCTCCCAAACTGTTCTATTGGAAAACATAGCCGTACTCCATACTTCGGAATCGCCCTCGATGAGTCACCACTTTACTATAAAGTGCTATATTGTACCATATATTTGTACCCTCTCTGATCACTATCCTCGCTCAATTACCACCTGATAACTCCAAGGCCATCCGTACCTCAATCTGCTCGCTTTTGTCCACACACCGGGACTTGCGGTTTTAAACACGACTAAATAAGGTATCTCATACCTCTTCACTTCCTTAAAAGAAGGAACTTGGCGGAATTCCCAGCCACAGCAACGAGAATCTTTTACCAGGAAAAATCACTCACTTGACAACTTGGCACAAGGCCAACCTTGTACATCCCGACAACTTCACACCCAAGAGTTCCTTCATCGGATTACATGCAATTCTAGATTACTTCTTCCAACCGACATTCGTCTATGCGGATAACACCTCCTTCCCGAATCACATCGGCTACAACTTGACAACTAATTCATACGTTCTCACCACTTCATTACTTCACACTTAAATGTAACTAACAGTAGGGACTTACATAATCCCTCATTGAGGTGTTCACCTATCCAAATTGAACTTATCCCGAAAACACATCAGTTCTTCCCTGCTTGCCACAAACGTCCAGTCATATAAGACATAACTTCGGTTACCCTCACTCAACTAGGACGAGTAACCATGGTCACACTATACTATTCTCAATAGCTTAGCACTGAACGACCAGTTCGTTTGAACATTGCTCACAACATCACCAACTCAACTCGTTCAACGGCCTTTTTCCACTTCTTTCCCGCATGAAGACATACACAAATCCCCTTCCTCTATACTCTTTCCAGAAGTTCGCATACTTACTGATGTCAATCTACACACACTACTCCACCTTTTCGGTGTTACAGCCAAGCTTATTGCTTCTAACCTACTCACTTAGTCCGACGTACTATCTTCACCTCCCCACGATAGCATGGAGCGCCGCCTCCCAAACATTACTTGCCTCTCTCTTCCGACCTTTCCACATGCTGATAACACTTTCTCATTATTACACATAACCAAACGGTTGCACCCAAAATTCTAACCTGAGGTATCCAACCAAGTTATCTCAAAATGACACCGGAGTTCGAAGTCACTACACGCTCCTTGATTTCCAACTGTTATATTCTCGGATAATTCCTTCACACATAAGAAACAATTCACATTCTTTAAAGATTTCGCATCTACTACACCACATTTTTTACTAACCCATCCATCATCTTCTTTAAACTTCCAATGATTCCAAAAATATGCTTACTTAGCGACTCACACAACCAAAAACACTTGGTTTCTCATTTGGGTAACCACCCACTACCACTCCGACATTCTATTACGATAATAGCCATATCACAAAACCATCACAAACCACGTGTTCCAACAACTTGATTAACAAATCGTACACCTCATCCGAAATCCCCGAAAAGACTTCCATCTGATGCTTCCTCTTTCTAACATCACATTACTACAACACTGACTGGCACATTTATCTTGGCAATTAATTCCACTACTCACTCGTACATTCTCCACCCCTAACATCACACTGCAAACCAGGTCTCTCGTGGTCATTCGTACACAATTCGAACTTGCCTTCATATTCCTCCACATAAATAACCGAGTTTATCTCGCTACTTTGCCTTTTACCAACTCTAAATCAACAACTCACGAGTTCCCGACTAACTCAAACATATTCGATTCTTGCTAGTTCCTTGCGATTTCAAACCATTACATAGACAGGGCACAATCCCTCACAGATCGACATAATCTACACACTTACTTTGTTTGTGCTAAATACTTCATCCTTTACGAACCATCCAAACCTCGTAAGTAAAACGCTTATCTAAAACCGCAGTCTTTCACCATCTTAACACCCCTACAAGGTGGTCCCTCAACTTTCAACCTTCTGATTCAAGTCTTCGGCCTCGGACACCTTACACAGCTGCCGACTTCAACATCAATAGTCGACTTGTTGATACTTCCTTAACATATTCTTCAACAAGGGTTCCTTACTGAACCTAATCCTTCCAACATATCATAATCAACTTCATATCTCGTCGTCCTCATTTCAATCTTACTCGCGCAACGTCAACATTACAAGATCACCTTAAAACTCTTACTCGATGTTGAGGATATTTCATTTCTGCCTCACCACATTACTCATAACGAGTTGTTAATACCAACACCTTGATGACTTCTAGTCCTTCCCCTGGACACATCCGTCCCTCGTCAATTGTATTTCCAGTCACCGAACAAGGGTACAGACCCTCATACAACCGACACTAAAGTCCACTTCCGACTCTTCCACTGCTCACCTCTCCTTTTGAACACAAATACCAAAACTACAAACATTCTCCCCTGATTTGTCCAACACCTCTCCACTCTCGGAGTTCTTCCTTAGCTTAAAATGTAATACTCTGCGACCTAGTGAGTTCATAGCCTTCATGCATGACAACGCGATAAATGAATCATTTCGCACATTTTCTCATTTTAAAGTACAACACTTGGAAATAGCTTGGGTACACATGACCCCAACATTTTCATAACTCCAATGCCCTGCACAACGATCTCGAGAATCGTTCGCACGCACCCTTTTAGTAAAGCTTAATTTTACTCTATCAAAATGACGTTGTTACGACAGTAACATATGGAATGAAAATCTTCCATACGATAAAATTCTGAAAGAAATTACCGACATGAAATAAACCAGTCGGCTCTCACACCCATTTATATGAATTCAACATGTCAATACTCATTTTGGTTATAAAAGTTTTGCTGGCAAACGTTTTCTTGACTTTTGCAACAATTTAACTTATCATGAAAAGTGTGAAGTATTTTGCAAATTGCTAAGCTCAAAATTTCATTGTGTGACGTAAATGGAATTGCCTTTTTCTTTAAATACATGCTTGCACAAGCTGACTCAATCCCGACCAAAAATTGCTATTTACGCATTTGCTTTTAACCACGAAAACTCATGTAACACACACAAGAACGCAATGCATGAAACTCTACTCGCAAATGAAGGCTACTCACTCAAACAAGGTCGACTGTTTTACTCACGCAACTTATCATTGACACTCTACCTTCGACCAATGGTCGCTATCTCGGCCTTGCAACAACTTGCTGTACATACGTTCCACGGCCCACTTACTCAACCATTTCATACTATTTTCGTTTTAATCAATTATCTCACATTCTACCTCTACATGCTTTCAATCCACTACTGATATCTCCCTTCATTGATCCTGCCACTGAAAAGCTCGACTAAAGAGTCAGAGCTCCAATCCTCCACTCGATATTGAACTTACGCTTTCAAGATTTCGACACTGTTCTTGTTGGTCCTGAAGGGCTATACAAGTTTGTAGAAGGGGGGGGGGGTTGAATACAAACACAGATTTTACTTTTCTAAATTGTTTATTGATAAATCATTAACAATTTACAGCTTGTTGCGGAAACAAGATTAAGGATAAACCTAAATCTAAACAAGTTGGAACACTAAGTTTCTTGCACTAAGAAAGAGAAGGAAATTACTAATAATAACCTATCTTAAGATAAGAAGGATGAACTTGTCCAGAGTTAGCAAGTTACTTCAAAATGAAGTGAGTTCATCTTCTTATATACTACATGCATTTAATGCATGGCAGTTTACACTTTACACGTGGCAGCAGCTCATTGGTTGTATGTCATTGACCTTTGTTGACAACCTTAGTAGCCGCATGTTTGAACAGTGTAGTATCAGAGTGGTTGTACGATTTCAGACAGTAAGGAGGTTTTTTTTTGACATATCGTACGGAGTCGTGCAAGGGTGGTTAAGACAAAAGTACTTTGTACGGAGGACTTCATGATCAGCTTTTCGTTGATTCAGCGGTTTATCATTCTATATCAGCGCATGATAAAGTTCAGCGATAGCTGAAGTCTTGTACTTGATACTTCACGTTGAGTGGACAAATCTGCGTCTTCGCTGATCCGCATCAGTTCATTAGGAAACTTGTCGCTGGTTCTTGAGTTTGATCTTCGACTTCAGCGTTGAACCTATGTTGACGTGAAACTTGTCTTCAGAGATCATAAGTAAACAACTAACTTATCAGCTATCACCATAAGTACTGAACAGACTCAGAGCATTATGGTGAACAGTGTTCGTTGAATGTTTAATCTTAAAGAGCAAGAGTTCCTATCAACAATACTGTAAGATCTTAGTACTTATCAGCGATAGTGAAACTCTGATACATATTGTTTACTTACAATTTTCACTAAGTATATAAGAGAGGGTCATTATCAAATCACTGAGGGTTTGGATCAACAATCTCCCCCTATTTGATTATGACATAGCAACAGAGAAAATTGCTATTTAATGAAAACATAAGGATAAAAAGAACTCATAAAATATTTGTCCCTTTTACTATTTTCTGGGATCTTTTCAGTACTGATGGAGTAAAGTACATTCGCTGAAATTTTTCTTTAAACTTCGTAAAGATTACAGAGGGAAGTGGAAAAATTACAAGTACAGCGAATACAATTACAAGTACAAAAGAATAACTGATACAATAGAAGAATGAGGCGATCCTATCAGTTTATATAGGTTCTTCCTTAATGAGCAGTTCATCAAGGGTCTTTGATGTGGGAATCATCCAGTCAAGGACATTTACTCCTTGATTTCTTTTGTTCAGCGCTTCTTCAAAAATCAAAGGTTTAAAATGTTGTGCCTGAATGTCGTTCTTGAAATCACACCAGTAGATGAGATCTTTCAGCTGTTCGATGGGAGTGATGGAGAGTTCAGAGATACGTTGAAAACGCTTTCGTCCATCCCAGTCAACGAAGAATATCCCGTAGGGTTTGCTTAAGACTTTCCCAGGGATGAAAGTCTCATCAGGAGGCAGAGATGTGTCAAGTGTAGAAAGGTCAGGTTCTGGACCAATGACTTCAGCTAGAGAAAAACCAATACCTGTTTCGTTTCGTATCTGAGGACCATCTTCTAAAGATTTAGACTTTTTCTATGCAGAGGCCCTTCTTTTTCTGACTTTCGAGAGGAGGAGGATGAGGAATATCCACACAATAATAGACTAAGTCGATCTGTTTGTTTATCAGCTTTTCAACATGATCCTTGTACTTAGACTGAGACTTCTGGATGGCTAATCTGATCTCCAACCATTCAGAGAGACCGTACTTCGTGATGGCTTCAGCATAGAATTTTTCGTACTGTCCATTCTCTCTGAATATCTCGATTTCAGCGATAGAAACTTTGAGGGTTGATCTTCCAGTGATGAGTACCTTGATTATTCTGGAAGTTCGATATCTGAACTGTACCTTTTCTTTGCACCAGGCTAAAGTAGATTGAGACACAGACCTCTTTTCCTCAACGATCTTCTTTGCGTCTTCCCATAGCTGACGTTGAACTTCGATTGGAGTTCTTTTCAGCTTGGAGTCTTTCACTGATTGTTGAGTGAGCCGGATGGCGAGTTTTCTGTCTTTTTCTTCAACTTCCCTTCTTTCAGCGATCAGACGTTCAGCTTTGAGGCGATCCTTGTATTTCTTTTGAGAAAGTTTGAACTTTGGAGGAACAGAAGGAAGTTGATCACGCTTCAGAATGATTCGCTGATCCTCGAACTTCCTTATTATCTCTTCTCTTCTTTTCTGATCCTCTTCACTTAGCTTTTGAGGAGCCAAGGAAGGTCTGTTTTTGTGAGAGAGCATTTGTCCTTCAGGTTCATCCGTCTCAGAGATCAAATCCAAGACTGGGATTATTTCTTCAGCGTTGGGAGCTGGGATTATTGTTGGTGAAGTCGCAGCTGTAGGAACTTCAGCGATATCCTCAAACAGGGGAGAGGACTAGCTGAAACACAGCGATCGTACGAGTAAGAACTTGGGTAGAACAAAGATAGAGAAAGAGTGGTTGTGTATAGAGGTTTTTTGTGGAGAGGAGAGCTGATAATGTGTATAGATAGAGGAGGGATGAGTGCAAGGAAGATTTAGTGTACCTGACAAACTGGCTTTGGAAGCAAGATCATCAGATTGTCATTGTCTTCAGCGACACCTTTTCCTTTGCCCTTGTCAGCTTCAGACGCTGAAGGCTTTGATTTGGTCCGCTCCCCTGAAGGTTCGTTGATCACGATCCCTTTAAGAACTGTAGTCCTCTGAGCAGGCTTGACGATAAAGGAGTCATCATCATCATCATTGTCATCGTCATCATTCTTTGGTCAGATTCAGATTCCTCAGCTTCTGAAAGTCCAGCCTCTGTCGAAAGAGAACTAAGTGACTCATTCTTTGGCACATGGCTTCTTCATCTTCAGCTTTAGATTCAGATTCCTCAGCTTCTTCTTCGAGTTGCTCCCTCTCAGATACAGAGGTAAGCTTCTCGGTTCCCTCAGGGTTTTCATCTCCCTGAGGTCCAACGGTTGTGTCTTCATTTGTCTTCTCACCCTCTTCAGTAAGGGTGAGGTCTTCAGTCTTCTCCCCCCTGATAGATTCATCATGAGGAAGGTCTTCAGCGCTCTTCTCCCCCCCTTCCTCATGATGAGTGGGTGAGGTATGTGATGACTCAGCAGTAGGTTTGGGTTCCCTGTCTTCTTGGCCAGGGATCCCTACACAAATTTCAATCGCTGTTAGTCTGTTTTTTAGACCAGAAATAGCAGGATTGATCTTCACGAGTTCAGCACGATCCGCCGTAGTAAAATACTCAGGTGCAGGGGCAGGGGCGGTCGTGTTGTTCAGGATCTGCTGCATCATTGTCTTCATTGAAGTCACGTCAGTCTTCACAGAGCTCATGTCAGTCTTCACTTAACTGACTTCAGTCTTTACAACAGACATATCTCCTTCGAGTTTTCCAACCGATGTCTTCAGCGTTGTGACCTCTTTGGACATGGTGTGAACTGATGTTTTGATGGAGAGGTAGTCTGTGTAGATGTCAGCGAGAACTTTGGCGAAGTCACCCAAAGTTTTATCAACCTTCTCCAAGTCAGCTTTGGAGGCTTTCCCTTCCACCACTGTTGTCAGCTTTGTAAGATTCTCTCCAGCGTTTGTTATAGCTGAAGAGTTGTCGGAAAGAGTAGTGGTGAGACCTGTCAGCTTCGTTTCCAAGGTCTTTAGAGAGGCGTTGATGTCTCCCAAATTAGGACCTGTAACATATAAGAACTTGTGAACAGAGGAAAGCTCAGAAGTTTGGGGTTCAGTTACAGTGTATAGGGGTTGGTGTATACCTGCAGAAGGATTGGTGAATTCATCAAAATCTCGGTGTCCTAAGAAAAGTTCCATGTCGTCAGCTAAAGTGCGTGTACTCATGGTCATCTCTGCATGTCCTACGTCTATCATTCCTTGAAGAGTGTCAGCTTAGCTTCTGGAGGAATAACAGGTGCTCCAGTGACAACTGGAGTAGAGTTCAATGGAGTAGAGGGAGAAGCGAAGGTTGAGAATGTTGGTTGGGTACGGTGTTCAGCGTTGGATCCCCTGAGAATCACTTCTTCAGTCTGTGGAGAGACTAAAGGAGGTTGGGTAGATTCCAAGTTTGTAACCTCAGCGTTTAGAGACGCTGAAGTTGGGATTGAATGGGTGGCTTGTTCAGCTGTGGCAGAGCGTACCACTGAACGTTCCTTCAGCTCTTCGAGATGAGCTGAGGAGTCTTCAGCAAGAGATTGCTGGGGTTGCTCCTTGGTTTTCTTAGTTCTTTTGGAACTAATTTGGGTATGAGAGTGTTTCCTTTTAAGAGAAGGAATAGAGGTTGCAACTGGGGTATCAGCGGTGGGTTTGTCCGCTGAAGGAGCTGCAGAAGTCGAAGAAGTAGGGTTGAGAAGAGTTAAAAGTGTAGAAAGACATACCTCATTTTCCACTGGTTTGAAGTCGAGTACCTTAGGGCCAACCTGAGAGAGTTTCAGGTCACCCTCTTTTGGGTAGCTGTCCTTCAGGCCTGTTTGGAAGACGACGCTGATTAATCGAGGATACGGAACCCATGGAGATCGGTCAGCGGCGGAGTCAATTCTGAGTACTAGATCATCGTAGATTATCGATGCCCAGTCTATATGTAAACCTTTCAGCAAAGCGTATCCCATTGCTTGTTGAGGTTGAGCGGCTTGATCAGAGGAGTCGGTCTTTGCAGTCATGCAGCTGATTAAGTGAGCGAAGATGAAATTCATCTCGCTGGCCATTTTAGATTTCTTGATCAGGGTCAACTTTTTCTCAGGCTTCTTGTCCCTCCCAGTTTCCCATACATAGCCCAATGCATCGAAGAATGCAGTGATGGCTTCCCTATCTGAGTGTTTCTTGTGGTCAGGGAGAGGAACAAAAGGTTTTTCTTTTGAGGCTGTGGGAAGGCTCAGGGCTTTGCGAATAATAGCAGGGGTGAGATTAGAGAGAGAAATATAAACCCAGTCTAAAATAGAATATGCATAGCATTAAATCATAAGTATTACAAAACTGGGTCCCAAAATTTCATTACGTCTAATTCAAAATTTAGGTTGGCGGAAACAACCTATACACAACTGAGAACATATTAGTTTCTATAAGTGTCAAAGGCACTGTCTCTATCTGCATCTGTACTCTATCTCTTGCTCACTTACCTGAGCCTCCTACTATCTGCTTACCTGAAAAGGTTTAGTTTGGAAAATGCGAGGGTTAGACCATGAGGTCTAGTAAGCTCCCTCCTGACAGTTCTCAAAATCATTTAAAAACAATTTATCACTTTCAAATATCTTTGCATAAACTTTCACATAACTTTTCATAAAACTATCACAGAACTTCACATAAAACATTCATGGATAAATCTGCTCCCATAAATGGCACCCTGAAGTCACTTAAGAGTGGCAACGAGTCAGTCTCACGCTGCCTTACTGGGTCATACCTCCCATGGCATAAACGGAACCTCCCTCCCGACTTAGCCAATTTACGTCTACCACAATGTATGCATACATCTCATTCAACTTTTTAGTTGTTTTGTATTTTTTTTACTGTGTTGTTGTTTGTATTTTTTTTACTGTGTTGTTGTTTTGTATTTTTTTGTTGTTGTTAATTTCTCTGAAAAGTAGTTTTTAAGCCGCTGAAACACGGTTAGGTTGGATACATCAAGTCAGAGGTTACCTCATTCGGATAAACAAACATGGGGTTTTGTTTGTTAATGATGCTAGATTTTGGTAGCCGTACTCTATCCACGTGGGCCTACTCCTCTTGTAGAATATATGACAACCCTCAACTCATTTGCTAAAGTGTGTCCGGGTTGTGGTACACAATGGCCATACGTGGTTGCAAAAGCAGAAGCCGTTGAAGAAGGGTCAGAAAGATTGAAGATGAAGAGCATGTTGGATGGAATACAAACTAGCGGTGTTATCAATGTTCATTTAAAAGCATATGTATGTGTGTATATATAATATGAATATATATATCATTTACAAACTAGTTGTGTTATCAATGTTCATTTAGAAGCATATATATGTGTGTGTATATATAATATGAATATATATATCATTTACAAACTAGCTGTGTTATCAATGTTCATTTAAAAGCATATGTATGTGTGTATATATAATATGAATATATATATCATTTACAAACTAGTTGTGTTATCAATGTTCATTTAGAAGCATATGTATGTGTGTATATATATAATATGAATATATATATATATATATATATATATATTTTTTACAAATCAGCGTTCAGATCAACAGTATCATATGTGTTTGTTCCATATGGTTCAAGCTGTGACGGGCCCGGGGTGTGACTGACTGAATGTCTCCTTGGCACGGTTGAAGGGGCGGGATTTGGACACTCTCCACGAGTGTGTCCTACGCATTGGCACCGAGTACATCTTCGTTGTATCGAACTTTCACCACGTGATGGACGCCGGTCGTTCTTTCTCGGTCTCCCGGCTCTGTTCTTATCCATTAAAGGTGGATAGCATGGCGGAAGCGGGTCGGGTGGATACACCCATGCTGCAGGGGGTCCAGCTGGGTTTATTACCTCCACGTATGTTTTCCGGTAATATTCGGACGTGAAGAAAGGAACAGCCAAGTCGCTGCAATCTGTACGACCCATATATCTTGCTGCAGCGATGGCATGGCCGCACGGTAACCCAGATTTATCCCATTCGCGACACGAACAAAAGTGGTCTTCCATATTCACAATCGCGTGAATATAGTCATCATGCACCTCGTACTTCCCATGCCCGATTGCTCTTACCGGCTATGTCGCTGCACGACGCGCCCTGTACTGAACGATATTCTCCGCCGTTGGTGTGAGTGCATTTTGCATCTCAGCTCTTTTTAGGCGTCGAATTTGGTACCACTCTTGCTGAAAGGCCCGAAAGTAGTCCATAAGATTAACAATCGGACATCTACGCGCAAAACGGGAGAGTGCATTCACAGACTCTGCACTATTCGAGGTCAGAATGTCATACCGTTGTCCAGGAAAATGGGCCGCGGACCACCTCTCCGGTCCAGCATCGTCAAAGACTTTGGCTGCTTCGTCGGCACTATATCGTAGCATATTCATGTACTTGTTAAACTCCCGATCCGTATATGCTCTGCATGCCGCCCAATAGACATCCTTGTAGGTGGTAATACGTTTGTCCTTGGATTTGGCGTTCATCTCCAAATGTCGACAGCATATGGCGTGAGGGGCGTTTGGGTACATGGCAGAGATTGCGGCGCTTATGGAAGGAGCCCTGTCAGACATAAACACCAACCCTTGCGGGTCTCCGATAGCTTGTCTCAACATGGACATAAACCAAGTCCACTCGTCCCCGGTTTCAAACTTGCCTACGCCGAAAGCTACTGGAACGATGGAGTTATCCCGTCCATAGCAACCGCCAGGAACATCATACCCAAGTAACGGCCCTTTAAATGGGCTGCGTCTATTATCAGGACACGACGTAGATTTGCCAGAAATGTGCGGATCTGCAAAAACATAGGTGGTTTTCATTTGTAAATGTTATAGTTTATAATGTGTAAACATATGACGTGTTAAAATACGTATCGCGGGTCCAAGGGCCACGAAGCACATCTCAAACCGTCGACGTGAATCGGTCCGTAACTGCGTGACAGTACCAGGGTTCTGCAGCTGCAAATTATATAAATATGTCGGGAGTCGTTCATATGACTCCTCGAACGTGCCTCTCACCATAAACAATGCATGGCATCGCGCACGCCAAGCTTGGTGGTAATCAATCGTGACGCCGAACTGCCGGTGAACATCGTGGACGATGTCCTTTGGACGCAATGACCTGCTAACATCAAGAAATTTGTTTTTCAGCATCGCACCCAAAGTCTTTTTGCCGGCTTGTTTGTGGTGGGGATTAAGTTGCGTCCTCGTACAAGTGTGTACGTCGTGCAACTTTTTAATCATTATCGCCCCTTCTTTGGGACCCGTGTGAATCGCGTACAACCTCCACTCACACTTTTCTCTGGCACATTCAACTACGTATCTGCTTTTGTCAGATTTCCGCGTGTGACTTTGGAAACCCTCTTCCAAGAACTTGAGTCCGATCTGACTTGCCAAGAGATCCTTCGAATCGAATATATGACCTACTTTTAACCTTTCACTGCGAATATAAGGTGTAGGTTCGTAGGTTTGTGTCTGGGTATGGGAGTCTGGAAGAATAGGGGCATATCAAAAAAGTCATTTATCTGACTACATGATTTTCTACTAGGGGTATATTCTTCGTGATCATCATTATCGGTGTCTGATCTGTCTATTTCAAAATTACCCGTTCTGAAAACGTGGGTTTCGTCATCAGCAACTCCAGCAGTACGCCCTTCGTGTGGTTGTGGTGGTTGTTGTTGTTGAGAATCAGGCTGCTCTATTTGGAGGACTTCGTCATCGTCACCGTCGTCGTCACCGTCGGATACGCCGGGATACACAAAAAGCAATGGGGGCCTTTCTGAATCGACTGCAAAGTGTAGAAAAGTAGAGATATCCCCATCGTTGGATAAATCCACAAATGACCCATCGCCATTTTTAAACACTAACTTGCAAACAGCAGAAGAGTTGATTCCACATTTTTGCATGGCGTATGCAAGAAATTTATGATAAGTATAGTTTACTGGCAATTTTACACCATGCTTAGATTTATAAGCAAAATTCCACTCATTGTTATCTTGCTCCCATTCACCATCAAAACAGAAATATAGCTTAGCTTTTGCAACAGATGAACTCATTTTTTCAGTACTATCTCAAACACAAAATATTGCAGAAAGAAATCAAGAAAGAAGTATGAAATCGGTGTGTGGATTATGGCTTGCACTTTACATCTATTTATCAATGAAACAACCAACATTGATGACAACCAATCTCTCATTTCATCCACAAACTGGTATTCCAAAAACACTGATTTAACATTGATTCAAACATGCAAATGAATTTCAACCACAAATCGGTCTTCAAAGTACAATAATTGTGGAAAAAAACAGTAAAAGCATGCAAAATTCGTTTAAGTACAGGGGCTGAAAGTGTAAATTTTCAGGGACCAAAAGTGTAAATTTCCAGGGACCAAAACTGTAAAATTTGGTCCATCGCGGGCCACGATCGCGGGCAGGGGCCAAATGTGCACCGCGGCCAAAGTTGAGGGGCTCCGCGGGGCACTTTTGGCCAAAGTTTGTGCCACGTCATCCCGCGATCGCGGGGGTCAAAGGAAGTCAAACGCGGGCAGGGACCAAAACTGACAACACGGGCATTCTTGAGGGGGGAAATCTGGACCACGGGCATTCTTGAGGGACCAATGCGGGCAAAGTGGGCATAGTTTGGTGACACGTGGCCTGGGACCCGCGATCGCGGGCTCCATCGCGGATTTTTGGGGCATTTTTGTAAGATGGGAAAGATTTGTGGCATTTTGGTAAGTGATGGTCAACCTTAAGGTATTTTAATTAATTTCCTTATATTTTATAATGAGTTAATGAGTTAATAGTAATAATAATAGTAATAATAATAATAAAATATATATAATGATTTGATCAATTTCCAATGCATTTTAGCAACCCCATATAATATAATAAGGCCAAATCTATATATGGGTATTCCTGTTTTAGTCAGTCTACGTACAATCAATTCAAATCTGATGCTTTTGGAATCTGTATCTTTACTTTTTATTTTAACTATAATCTCAATCTCATTCATATCCCAATATTGCGATTTTCATTCAAGGCTGCCGACTTCAGGTCTGTAGTGTTCGGTTCTTTAAAATTAAAACAGGTAAAACCTTCTCTCCAGTCCATATTGTGATTTTCATAAATTACTTTTCAATGTGAGATGCTATTTAAGTTTCCTTTTAATTATTATTGCTATTGTTATTTGATTGTCTATAGCTTAATTGATGATTAATTGATTTTCAATAACTTTATTGATGGTTAACTTCTAATTGGTGTTTTGTTAATATATATATATATATATAGGGTCTCCTTCTTTTGTTAACTTTTTCATGTATTGCATATATGCACATATTACAATTGTCTGATGTGCATATATGCACTGGTTAACAAAAGAAGGAGACCCTATATATATATGGAAGGGTTCAAAAGAGAAGTACAAATATTTTGAGAAATAGAGAAGTGATCTTGGTCATGCATTCGGTCAAGATCGACGGCTTTGACCGAGAAGCAGAAGATAATTCCTCGCGTGGTCTGCACGTGGTCTGCACAAGATAGAAGGGTAGTTTCGTAAAAAATACGCGGGACAGGTTCATATATGAACCTTTGTGTTCATATATGAACCTTTGTAATTCACATATAAAATATGTTTAACTAATTCATATATGAACCTTTGTGATTCATATATGAATCTTTGTGATTCATATATGAATCAGTTAATTTGTTCATATGAGAATTAGTTAAAAAAAATTCATATATAAATCACAAAGGTTCATATATGAACACAAAGATTCATATATGAATTAGTTAAAAAAAGTTTATATGTAAATTACAAAGGTTCATATATGAACACAAAGATTCATATATGAATCAGTTAATTGGTTCAACTGATTCATATATGAACCTACAGTTAATTAATTTCATATATGAAACACAAAAGTTCATATATGAATCACAAGATTCATATATGAATTAGTTATAAAGAGTTCATATGTGAATTACAAAGGTTCATATATGAACGTATAGTTCATATGTGAATCACACAGATTCATATATGAACTCAGCCCGTGTTTTTTGTAAAAGTTACGAAATTACCCTTCTATTTTTGGAACAGCCGCAACTTTTGACCAATTATAACCGATCTTGACCGAATGAATGGCCAAGATCACTTCTCTATTTCTCTAAAATTTTGCACTTCTCTATTGAACCTAAGGCTTATATATATAGGGTACAAATCAAATACAAACCATGTATTTGTTGCACCCCTTACAAACCACAGTCTGCATATGTGCAGACAGGTTCTGCGTATATGCATTGTCCCATATGAATGTATGTCCTTTATATGTATATTCTTGCACGTATTCATATGCATATATGCAGAACCAGTCTGCACATATGCAGACTGTGGTTTGTAAGGGGTGCAACAAATGCATTACCCGCTACAATGTAGCGAGATTTACGAATTATCGAGTTAAAAGATAGATAAATCAAAATGGAATTCACGTTTCATGTTTTTTTTTGTTTCTATCGCGTTGTTGTTGATTCTATCGTTTTATGTGTTATATAACTTCAAGTCTAATACAAAATAACATAAAATAAATTATAAATTCATTATATTAAATTAATGGCTGATGCTTTTGCTTGTGTACCAACTACCAATTTAAAAAAGGCTTCTCATTTTTCAACTTCAAAGCATTGTTTGTGGTTGAGATACAATTTTGTTATGGAATCTATCAAAGGAATATTTTTCATACATGTTTTCACCAAATTTCATAAACAAGTATCACACATTTATATGAAATCTACCAAGAATTAATATTTGAGAGATGAAGTTGTAAGCTAATTAGGTCCAGACTTGTTGAATCCATCCATCCTTCAACAAAGCAGGTAGGGAGACCCTTGTTGTAGATGGAATAGCCATCAACTTTCCAAAATAAGACAGATTAGCATTATCATCATCTTGGAATGAAGGCAGAGGCAAAATATTTAGAAAAAGTGACAATTGAAAGAAACTGTAGCAATTATTTGGCCCCAATGTATTTGAATTCGAATTATCAAAGTGATAATGTACCTAGAAAATCAAGAGTTGTAATTCGAGATCAAAGTTGTTCCTCTTTTTGCTTGAATTTGACAGTCCATGGCTGCTGCTCCGATAGTCTTCATATCGAGAGCCAGAAACATACCTGGAAAATCTGAAATGAAGAGTAGATGCAAAACCACCAATGCCATGCACCTTGAGCCGAGAAAGCCTAAAAGTCATCTTACGAACAACAGAGACACCCTAATTATTTATTCGTTTGAATTCAAAATTCAAACAATATCACCTCTTCTATCTACAAAGATGCATCAACAGATTGTATATCATGCATATGAACGTGTAATTAAGAGATTTTAGGTTTATATGCATTAAACAATGGCACTCAATGCATCAAAACTTGTTTTTATGACTGGTGTAAATGCTTTATAAGATAGTATAGATATAAACAAAACGTTATGCATCTTACTCACTTAAAATGATCAAATGCATCTGAGTGAATCTCAATTTCTCTCATTTGCATACAATTAAGCGACCATCCAACCCCTCCAGAAGTAATGAGAGAGAGAGAGAGAGAGAATAAGAAGAGAACAGTCAAGTAAACAAATGGAAATAAATTTGAACATGAATGGCATGGAGAAAAATTAGGTCGTGGTCCGATGAACTCCAATTAAAATGTTGTCGGTCGAAATCTTAACAACTCCGGTCCGAATCTGTGAAGTGCAGTTGTAGATGACAAGGATCCTATCAAGAATTTTGAAAAAATGAAAAACAAGATTTCAACAATAAATCAAAACAAAGGGGGTCTCACCTGTACGTACCATACCGATACACGGTGATAGCAAGAGTTGAAGATGAATAAGCGAGTCGAAAGAATCGTCATTTGGAGTTGTATTTGTTTGTTCATTTTTTCATATCTTTAGAAGAAAGCACTAATAGAAGAGTAGAGAACAACAGTGAGTGCAGCAATTTCCTGTCAATTAATTATTAATTGCATATACTTAGGCTGTGTTCGGTAGGAATAATTTCTGAGATACAAGGGAGCAAATGTGAATATTGAGGAGAGACTGAAGCCAAATTTGTCATTTTCAACGTACAACTGTGTGTGCACTGCTACAAAAAGAGATTTGTTTTGGAAGGATTTCTTGGGAGATATTCCAGAGGCAGACGTAGATCAAAGAGATTCCAAGCTCATTTGGTTTTGATCGTTTTTGATGTTGCTTTATTTGTAAATTCAATTGTTGTAAATAAAGAGTAATTAGAATTATTAGCTAGAAAGCAATAGAGGAGTTAGGGGAAGGGGTGTGCAAACATAAGAAGATTGAAATATAAATGAATTTATATATCATCTTAAAGGAAGCTTTTTTATTTGATGAATTTATGTATGTTCATATGTTTGCTGTCATGATTTGAGGGCATACAACTACAACAGTGCTGGAACTGGCTTCAATCTAGGATGCAAAAACTGATTGGTGAAACGAGCCACGACTGGTATAAAAAAATCCAATGGAATGCATGTAAAACAAGTTGTGATTTAAGAGCTTAGTAGATCAAAGGAATGTTGTACCGTCTTCATTTTATTAGCCATTATTCCTACAAACATCAACTTATAGAAGTAGTGTAATTCCCCAAGTACATTTGCAACTACCAAACAACCCCTTAGTTTGCTACCATCTACACTGTTTTTGTGTTAGTTTCATGCCCTAACACAAAATGGGACATCACCATCACTTGCCTTATCATATAACATCATCGGCTATCAAAATGGGATGTCACTACTAGAAAAACTCAAATTTTCGACGAAAATTACCGACAGATACAAACCGTCGGTAATTACCGACGGATTACCGACGGATTTCATTTAAAAAAATTAAAAAAATAAATAAATAAATATCCGTTGGTAATCCGTCGGTAATTACCGACGGTTTTAAATCCATCGGTAATTACCGACGGATTAGCTAATTAAAAAAAATTAAAAATAAAAATTAAATAATCCGTCGGTAATCCGTCGGTAATTACCGACGGATTACCGACGGATTATTTAATTAAAAAAATAAAAAATAAAAAATAAATAATCTGTCGGTAATCCGTCGGTAATTACCGACGGATTACCGACGGATTATTTAATTAAAAAAACAAAAAATAAAAATTAAATAATCCGTCGGTAATTACCGACGGATTTTTTAAATTTTGTTTTAATTTTTAAAAAATTCAAAAATTAAAGAAATATTTTTTATATATTTTTAAATATCTTAAAATATATATATTTTTTACTGACTTAAACACAAACATATGTTAAAATATGATTCGTCAAGGCCCGATCAAGTTCATTAAATGTCATTGAAGTCCATAAAGGTCTATACACTGCATTAACAACCACTAAGTCAAATATGATTCGTCAAGGACCATTATAGTTCATAAAGAGTACTTGGAATCCATCAAGGCCCGATCAAGTTCATTAAGAGTCACTCAAGCCCATAAAGGGCCATACAGTATGAATGTTTGTATGTATATACATGTATGTGTGTATGTATATATGTATGATAGTATATGTACACGTATGTATATACAGTACATATATGTTTTGTGTGTCATGTGTACTATCTATATATTTATGTATGTTTGTATATGTGTATATATGTATGAATGTTTGTATGTATATACATGTATGTGTGTATGTACATGTGGATGATAGTTTACGTGTGATAGTAGTATATGTATGTTTGTACTATACATATGTTTGTATATGTCATGCATGTCTAGCTGTATGTGTATGTAAGTTTGTATATATGTCATTAAGAGAACTTGGAGTCCATCAAGGCCCGATCAAGTTCATTAAGTGCACTGAAGTCCATAAAGGTCTATACAGTGCATTAACAACCACTAAATCAAATATGATTCGTCAAGGACTATTATAGTTCATTAAAAGTAATTGGAATTCATCAAGACCCGATCAATCATTAAGAGTCACTCAAACCCATAAAGGCCCAAATAAGATTCATCAACCACCAATTAGTCAAAACATATATTTTTATATTTAATATAGATATATGTGTATGTAAATTTGTATATATGTCATTAAGAGTACTTGGAGTCCATCAAGGCCCGATCAAGTTCATTAAGTGTCACTGAAGTCCATAAAGGTCTATACAGTGCATTAACAACCACTAAATCAAATATGATTCGTCAAGGACTATTATAGTTCATTAAAAGTAATTGGAATTCATCAAGACCCGATCAATCATTAAGAGTCACTCAAACCCATAAAGGCCCAAATAAGATTCATCAACCACCAATTAGTCAAAACATATATTTTTATATTTAATATAGATATATGTGTATGTAAATTTGTATATATGTCATTAAGAGTACTTGGAGTCCATCAAGGCCCGATCAAGTTCATTAAGTGTCACTGAAGTCCATAAAGGTCTTTACAGTGCATTAACAACCACTAAGTCAAATATGGTTCGTCAAGGACCATTATAGTTCATAAAGAGTACTTGAAATCCATCAATGCCCGATCAGGTTCATTAAGAGTCACTCAAGCCCATAAAGGCCCATACAGTCCATTATCAACCACTAAGTCAAATATGATTCGTCAATGACTATTATAGTTCATTAAAAGTAATTGGAATTCATCAAGACCCGATCAATCATTAAGAGTCACTCAAGCCTACATTTGGTTTAAATATCATTGTTGAGTTCAAATCAAGTAACTAAGAAATGTATTTTCCTTTACTAATGCAAGACTCATCTCATTCTCAAAGTAGCGGTCTCATCTATTTTATATGTATGTATACGTGGATGATAGTATGCGTGTGTATGTATATATGTGGATAATAGTATATATATGTATGTATATAAAGTACATGTATATTTGTATGTCATGTGTACATGTCTATATGTTTATGGATGTTTGTTTATGTGTATATATGTATGAATGTTTTTATGTATACACATGTATGTATGTGTGTATACATATGTAGTTGCTTATACGTATATAGTACATACTATACATATATATGTTTGTATATGCCATACATGTCTAGCTATATGTGTATGTAAGTTTGTATATATGTCATTAAGAGTATTTAGAGTCCATCAATGCCCGATCAAGTTCATTAAGTGTCACTGAAGTCCATAAAGGTCTTTACAGTGCATTAACAACCACTAAGTCAAATATGGTTCGTCAAGGACCATTATAGTTCATAAAGAGTACTTGAAATCCATCAATGCCCGATCAGGCTCATTTATAGATCTATTGAACTTTAATCAGTTTTATTGGCTTTTAAAGGATTTTAATAATAATAATAATAATAATAATAATATTGTTATTATTAATAATAAAATCGATAAAATAATGATAAAATATATACTACTATTTAAATATTTAAAATTATTTTTATTATTAAGTTAAAATAAAAATTTGTATTAACTTCAAATAATACAAATTATATTTAATACATTGATTATGAATTTATTAAAAAAAACATAAAATTTTCGTTTCCCACCCACCAATTCGTTTCCCGCCCATCCTAAATCTTTCCCATCAGATACCTCCCAAAATCCCTAATTAATTAGGTCGCCACCACCACTCAGCTTCTGCTTCTGTTCGACTTCGACATCGACTGTTCCAAATCGAAACCCAAGTGCCGCCACTGCTACCTCCGGTCGAAGACCTCCGCCGCCGCTACCTCCGCCAATGCTACCTCCGGAGGTACTTGTTTTTCATTATGAAGTTGTAAATTTTCTCTGGTTCTTGCCTTCTTGGTCTCATAATTCCCAGTGCATCCATTTTCTTCTAAAAGAAAACCTAAGAACTATTGCAATTTAATTTGGTGAAGTGGGGATCTTTTGTCTCAATTTCATTCTGCTTATTGTCTTATTTGACTTTAGGACTACAATATATTTTGGTTTTTGTATTTGGTCTTGCTCTCATCAATTTCTAAATCATGTTGTTACTGGTTATTCACTTATCAAGAGGATTAATTTGTGTAAAAATTGGTGCTGCTCTAGAAGGCATATCCCCTTGGTCAGAAATGTAACATCCTTCAAGTGATAATGAACAATAGACACCACCAGTTAAATGGGAATGGACTTGAGTTGAACCAAAATGTGAATGAGTTTAAAAATAGTAGGAAAGCAAAGACAATTTAAAAATAATTAGGTGATAACATATCTAATTCCGTGTCCATTGATGGCTGAGGTAGATTTAAAGCCACATGTTGAACAACAAATGGGTGTTTCTGTTCTTGAACCAAAAAAGACAACTAAGCTACTGGTGTGAGACAGAATATTATAGCAATTTCATGTTCTGCTAACCATGGAAGACAACTAAGCTACTGGTGTGAGACAGAATATTATCTAAATGAAATACAGTCATGTTTGAATCAAATATGCTTTTTAAGTCTAAATTATCCATGTTTGAATCAAATATGCTTTTTCGAGATGGTTAAACATATGTATGTATGTAATGTGGTATATATATGTATGAAATATGGGTATGTATGTATGTAATGTGGGTATGTATATATTTTAATATGTATATATTATTTGGGCAATTTTAGATGTGTATATATATTCAATAGACTTCTAACTTCATTGACACCTACGGTTTGACTTTCCAATAGTCAACCATGTTGGTCCCGAAGGGCTATACAAGTTTGTAGAAGGGGGGGATTGAATACAAACACACAGATTTTACTTTTCTAAATTGTTTATTGATAAATCATTAACAATTTACAGCTTGTTGCGGAAACAAGATTAAGGATAAACCTAAATCTAAACAAGTTGGAACACTAAGTTTCTTGCACTAAGAAAGAGAAGGAAATTACTAATAATAACCTATCTCAAGATAAGAATGATGAACTTGTCCAGAGTTAGCAAGTTACTTCAAAATGAAGTGAGTTCTTCTTCTTATATACTGCATGCATTTAATGCATTGCAGTTTACACTTTACACGTGGCAGCAGCTGATTGGTTGCATGTCATTGACCTTTGTTGACAACCTTAGTAGCCGCATGTTGAACAGTGTAGTATCAGAGTTGTTGTACGATTTCAGACAATAAGGAGGTTCTTTTTCTGACATATCGTACGGAGTCGTGTAAGGGTGGTTAAGACAAAAGTACTTTGTACGGAGGACTTCATGGTCAGCTTTTCGTTGATTCAGCGATCTATCATTCTTTATCAGCGAATGATAGAGTTCAGCGATAGCTGAAGTCTTGTACTTGATACTTCACGTTGAGTGAACAAATCTGAGTCTTCGCTGATCCGCATCAGTTCATTAGGAGACTTGTCGCTGGTTCTTGAGCTTGATCTTCGACTTCAGCGTAGAACCTATGTTAACGTGAAACTTGTCTTCAGGGATCATAAGTAAACAAACTTACTTATCAGCGATCACCATAAGTACTGAACAGACTCAGAGTATTATGGTGAACAGTTTCGCTGAATGTTAAATCTTAAGAGTGAGAGTTCCTATCAGCGGTACTGTAAGATCTTAGTACTTATCAGCGATAGTGAAACTCTGATACATATTGTTTACTTACAATTTTCACTAAGTATAAGAGAGGGTCATTATCAAATCACTGAGGGTTTGGATCAACAATCTCCCCCTATTTGATTATGACATAGCAACAAAGAAAATTGCTATTTAATGAAAACACAAGGATAAAAAGAACTCATAAAATATTTGTCCTTTTTACTGTTTTCTGGGATCTTTTCTGTACTGATGGAGTAAAGTAAATTCGCTGAAATTTTTCTTTAAACTTTGTAAAGATTACAGAGGGAAGTGGAAAAATTACAAGTACATCGAATAAAATTACAAGTACAAAAGATGTAGACAGATAAGGATAGAAAGAATTACAAGGCGATCCTATCCGTCAAAAGGTTCTTCCTTGATGAGAAGTTCATCGAGGGTCTTTGATGTGGGAATCATCCAGTCAGGGACATTTACTCCTTGATTCTTTTTCTTCAGAGCTTCTTCAAAAATCAAGGGCTTCAGGTGTCTAGCTTTAATGTCGCGTCTGACTTCACACCAGTGTATGAGATCTCTGAGTTGTTCGATGGGAGCGAGGTGGAGCTCAGAGATACGTTGAAAGTGATGGTTTCCTTCGTAGTCTAGAAAGAATATACCATACGGATCACTTACAACTGTGCCAGGAATGAAAGTTTCTTCAGGTGGTAGGGAGGTGTCAAGCGCTGAGAGATCAGCATCAGGGCCAAGAACTTCAGCACGAGAGAAACCAATACCTGTTTCATTCCGTATAAGAGGACCTGAGTCTGAGACTTTCTTTTCCTTAGCAGAGACTTTTCTTTGTTGAGGAAGAAGAGTAGAAGGAGGAATATCCACAGCAGAGGAAACCAGGTCGATCTGTTTGTTTAAGATCTTCTCGACATGGCTTTTGAACTTTGAGCGCGATCCCTGAATGGCTAATTTCGTTTCTAACCATTCAGAGAGACCAAACGTTTCTAAGGTAGCAGCATAGAAGGTTTTCTTGGTTTTGTCTTCTCTGTAGACATCCACTTCAACAACAGGAACGTCTGTGTACAGTCTTCCTCTGATGTTTACTTTGATGATTTTGGATGGTCTAGATCGATAGGTCAGCATTTGTTTAGCCCATTCCAAAGTCGTATCAGAGACCTTAGTCTTTTCTCTAACAATCTTTTGAGCATCATCCCATAGCTGTCGTTGAACATCAATGGGAACTCTTTTCAGCTTGGGGTCTTTTATTGATCGTTGAGTAAGCTGGATGGCGTGTTCTCTGTCTTTTTCTTCAGCTTCCGTTCTTTCAACGATTAGGCGTTCAGCTCTGAGGTGTTCCTTGTATTCCTTTTGGGAAACTCTGAACTTTGGAGGAACGGAAGGAAGTTGATCACGCTTCAGAATGATTCGCTGATCTTCGAGTCTCTTGATCATTTCATCTCTCTTTTCTTAATCCTCTTCACTTAGCTTTTGAGGAGCCAAGGAAGGTCTGCTTTTGTGAGAGAGCATCTGTTCTTCAGGTTCATCGGTATCAGAGATTAAATCTAAGACCAGGATTATTTCTTCAGCGTTGGGAGCTGGGATTATTGTTGGTGAAGTCGCAGCTGTAGGTACTTCAGCGATATCCTCAAACAGGGGAGAGGACTAGCTGAAAGACAACGATCTTACAGGTAAGAACATGGGTAGAACAGAGATAGAGAGAGAGTGGGATAAAGTGTATGGAGGTTTGGTGAGAGTAGAACTGATAAAGTGTATAGAGGAGGGATGTGGAGTAAGGAAGAGGTTAATGTACCTGACAAACCGGCTTTTTAAGCAAGATCATCAGATTTTCATTTTCAGCGACACTTTTTCCTTTGCCCTTGTCAGCTTCAGATGCTGATGGATTTGTCTTTGTCCGCTCCCCTGTAGGTTCATTTATCAGAATACCTGTAAGAGCTTTAGATCTCTAAGCAGGCTTGACGATAAAAGAGTCATCATCATCATCTTCATCATCATCATTCTTTGGAGAAGAGGACGATTCATCATCAGATAAGTCGATGGCTTCTTCATCTTCAGCTTCTGACTCAGTTTCTTCAGCTTCTTCGAGTTGCTCCCCCTCAGATACAGAGGTAAGCTTCTCGGTTCCCTCAGGGTGTTCATCTTCCTGAGGTCCAGCGGCTGCTTCAATTGTCTTCTCACCCTCTTCAGTAAAGGTGAGGTCTTCAATCTTCTCTCCCCTGATAGATTCATCATGGGAAAGGTCTTCAGCGCTCTTCTCCTGGTTTTCAGCGCTCTTCTCCCCCTCTTTTTCATGATGAGTGGGGGAGGAATGTGATGATTCAGCAGCTCGTGTGGTTTCCCTGTCTTCTTGGCCAGGGATCCCCACACAGACTTCAATCGCTGATAATCTGGTTTCTAGACCAGAAATACCAGGATTGATCTTCACGAGTTCAGCACGATCCGTCGTTGTAAAAGATGGAGGTGCAGGGGCAGGTGCAGGAGCAGGTGCAGGGGCGGTCGTGTTGGTCAGGATCTGCTGCAACAAAGTGTTCATAGAAGTTATGTCATTCTTCATCGTATTGACATCAGTCTTCATAGAATTCATGTCAGTCTTGACGGAGCTGACATCAGTCTTTACAGCAGACATGTCACCTTCGAGTTTGCCAACCGATGTGTTCAGCGTTGTGACTTCGCTGGACATGGTGTCAACTGATTTCTTGATGTCGAGGTAGTCTGTGTAGATATCAGAGAGAACTTTGGCGAAATTGGTGAGTGCTTTATCAACCTTCTCCAAGTCAGCTTTGGAGGCATTCTTTTCGACGAAGGTTGTCAGCTTCGTAAGATTCTCTCCAGTGTTTGTTACAGCTGAAGAGTTGTCGGAAAGAGTAGTAGTGAGACCTGTCAGCGACATCTCTATTGTCTTCAGAGAGGTGTTGATGTCTCTCAAATTAGGACCTATAACATATAAGAACTTGTGAACAGAGGAAAGCTCAGAAGTTTGGGGTTCAGTTACAGTGTATAGGGGTTGGTGTATACCTGCAGGAGGATTGGTGAATTCATCAAAATCTCGGGTGCCTGAGAAAAGTTCCATGTCGTCAGCTAAAGTGCGTGGACGAATGGTCATCTCTGCAGGTCCTATGCCCATCACTCCTTGAAGAGTATTTTCTTTAGCTTCTGGAGGAATGACAGGTGCTTCAGTGATAACTGGAGTGGAGTCCAAATGAGTAGAGGGAGAAGCGAAGGAAAAGAATGGAGGTTGGTTACTGAGTTCAGCGTTGGATTCGCTGAGAATCACTTCATCGGTCTTTTGAGAGACTGAAGGAGGTTGGGTAGATTCCAAGTTTGTAACCTCAGCGTTTGGAGACGCTGAAGTTGGGATAGAATGGGTGGCTTGTTCAGCTGTGGCAGAGCGTACCACTGAACTTTCCTTCAGCCCAACAAGAGGAGCTGAGGAGTCTTTAGCAATAGATTGTTGGGGTTGCTCTTTGGTTTTCTTAGTTCTTTTGGAACCAAGTTGGATGTCAGAGTGTTTCCTTTTAAGAGAAGGAATGTGGGTTGCAGCTGGGGTATCAGCGGTGGGTTTGTCCGCTGAAGGAGCTGCAGAAGTAGAAGAAGTAGGGTTTAGAAGAGTTAGCAGAGTAGAAAGACGTACCTCATTTTCCATCGGCTTGAAGTCGAGAATCTTAGGGCCGACCTGAGAAAGTTTCAGGTCACCCTCTGTTGGGTAGCTGTCCTTCAGGCCTTTTTGGAATACGGCGCTGATGAATCGAGGATAGGGAACCCATGGAGATCTGTCAGCGATGGAGTCCACTCTGAGTACCAGGTCATCATAGATAATCGATGCCCAGTCTATATGTAGACCTTTCAGCAATGCATATCCCATTGCTTGCTGAGGCTTAGCGGCTTGGTCAGAGGAGCCGGTCTTGGCAGTCATGCAGCTGATCACATGGGTGAAGATGAAATTCATCTCGCTGGGCATTTTCGATTTCTTGATAATGGTCAGCTTCTTCTCGGGCTTCATGTCCCTTCCAGTTTTCCATACATAGCCCATTGCATCGAAGAATGCAATGATGGCTTCCCTGTCTGAGTTTTTCTTGGGGTCAGGGAGAGGAACAAAAGGTTTTTCTTTGGTGGCCAGGGGAAGGTTCAGGGCTTTGCGAATGATGGTAGGTGTTATCTTCATGGTGCCATATTCGATATCGCAGAGGATGCAGTCAATTGTTTTGGAGGGGTCTTTGGCTGAGGGTAGCTGAGAGTGTCTGGCAGAGTACCAGAATTGGGTAGCAGAAGCTGATGTGCAGGAGGTGTTATTGTCAGGGCTGTGAAGATGGAGCAGTTCTTTAGGAAGTTTATAGCATCATCTAGATGTGTAACTTGCTTTCGAGGAGGAAACTTGAGAAGCGCATAGATGTTATTTATCTTTGTCCAATCCAGTTTGTCAAGAGAGAACTTGACCTGAGGAGCCTTGAGGATTTCCACTTCCTCAGCAGTATCATTAGCAGCAGTGGTCTCAGCGATGGTGTTCTTGGGAATGTCAGAAGATGCCATTTTCTGTATTATCAATTCAACCAAAGATTAACAAATAAGAATAATCTTAATGTGGAAAGATTTTCCAATAAGATGGTTCGGATTTTGTCTATTTCATTCAGACAAAATGTCTTAATGAAGATTAGGGTTTTTCTTGTTTTTGAAAAACGAAATGCAAACCCAAAACAAATCTTGTTTTCCAGTTTCCTTTGAAGATTGGGATTCTGGAAAAACGAAAGAAGAACAAGTTTAAGATTTTTGCATTTAAACTTGAAGAACAACCATGAAATGGTTGTGTTCATAAAACCATGAAAGAAAATGATTTTATTTTTAAGAAGTTCTTTTGTTTGATCTTGTTAAAACAATGAGAAGATCAGAAACAAGTTATTTGCATTTGGTAAATAATAAGAACATATTAACCTTTGATGTTTGAAGAAGATGAACAGTTGTTCTTGAAAAATTCGAAAGCAAAATGCAACAGTGAATTCTTTCTTTGCTTGGAGGAGAAGTTCGCGTAAAAGGAAAATATAAACCAATAAATTGTTTATATAGAGAGATTAGAAAGAGAAAATCTTGAGCGGGAAAAGATTTTCATCATGACACGGACACGTGTTAGCATTTGATTGGCGAGTAAACGAAACGTGCAAACGTGTGTCAGAAAGAAGAACGTGCCAGGGCTTATCCGTTGTAATGACGTCACAACTGTCCTTTCATATTCTTGGATGTCTCTGAGGTTTTGAAAAACTCAGGGACACTTTTGAAAACATGAAGCACTGAATAGAAATATAAGTGTTGGTTTTAGAAATTTCAAAGTATCGCTGATAAGGAAGAGATATTCAGCGATGTAATTTATTTTGAAATCTTGCATTTACTGGCGATTTGTCAGAGAGAGAAAACATACCTTGATATCAGCGAATCAAGTTTATTCAGAGAGAATGATAGAATGGGTTATACAAGCTGATTTTATCCTATTGCTGATCAAATGTGAATAGCTGAAGATTTTACGCTTCAAAATTCAGCATTCCAAGCTCGCTGGTGAGAAAGTTGAACCTTGTCTCATCAAGAGGTTTGGTGAACAGATCAGCTAACTGATAATCAGTTGGGATAAAGTGAAGTTCTATATCACCATTCATCACATGATCTTTGATAAAGTGATACCTGATTTCGATGTGTTTTGTCTTTGACTGTAGCACTGGATTATTTGCTATAGCGATGGCACTTGTGCTGTCACAATAGATTGGAATATTTGAGAGCTGAAGGTCATAGTCCAGTAGTTGATTTCTCATCCACAAGACCTGAGAACAACAGCTTCCAGCGGCTACATACTCAGCTTCAGTTGTGGAGGTGGACACTGAGTTTTGCTTTTTACTTGTCCAACTTACCAGCTTTCCACCCAGGAGCTGACATCCTCCTGTGGTGCTTTTCCTATCCATTCCGCAACCTGCAAAATCACTATCTGAATAGGCGATTAGATCGAATCCTGAGTCTTTGGGATACCAAAGACCTAGATTCGCTGTACCCTTAAGATATCGAAAAATTCGCTTTACAGTTTCATATGAGATATCTTAGGTTCAGCTTGATATCGTGCACACAAAAATGTTGCATACATAATATCGGGTCGGCTAGCTGTAAGATACAAAAGAGAGCCGATCATCCCACGGTACATCGTGACATTAACAGGAACACCCTTAGTGTCCTTATCAAGTGTCAGCGGTGGTGCCATAGGGGTTTTCATAGCTGAACTTTCAGTTAAGTCGAATTTCTTCAGCATATCTTTAACATACTTTCCCTGATTAATGAAAGTTCCTTTTTCATTTTGCTTTATCTGAAGACCAAGGAAATATGTTAGTTCACCCATCATGCTCATTTTATACTCATCTTTCATTCTATCAGCGAAACGAGTACAAAGATCAGGGTTAGTAGAGCCAAATATAATGTCATCAACATATATCTGAACAAGAATGATATGACCTTTTACTTTCCTGAAAAATAGAGTTTTGTCGATTTTACCTCGCTCAAATTGTTCAATATGGAGATAAGTAGAAAGAGTGTCATACCATGCACGTGGAGCTTGCTTTAAGCCATAAAGTGCCTTATCCAGTTTATAAACATAACCTGGACGCTTAGGATCTGAGAATCCTGGAGGTTGTTCCACATAGACTTCTTCATTCAGCTTTCCATTTAGAAACGCTGACTTAACATCCATCTGATATACTTTGAAGTCTTTGTGTACAGCGTATGCTAAGAATAGACGAATAGATTCTAATCTTGCTACAGGAGCAAATGTTTCGTCATAATCTATGCCTTCCTCTTGTCTGTATCCCTGAGCAACAAGACGAGCCTTGTTGCGGGTAACAGTTCCATGTTCGTCCAACTTGTTTCGATAGACCCATTTAGTGCCTATCACTGTTTTGTCAGTTGGTCTTCGAACAAGTTTCCAAACTTTGTTTCTTTCGAATTCAGTCAGCTCTTCTTGCATGGCGCTGACCCAGTTTGGATCTTTGAGGGCATCATCTACTTTCTTTGGTTCAGTCAGAGAAATAAAGTTAACAAATAAACATTTATTACCTGCACTTCGTCGAGTCTGAACACCAGCGTTTGGATCACCAAGAATTTGATCAATTGGGTGATTTACAGTCCATCGCTGAGCCGGAGCGTGAGACGCTTACTCAACCTGAACTGGAGGAGCTGAAGATGAAGCTTCAGCGACGTCTGGAGTATCAGTCAAGAGAGGAATGGATGCAGTTGTCATTATATTCACTGGTTGCTGAGAAGTAGATGGAATGTCTGAGACATTGGGTTCAGAAGCAGGTATAGTGTTTATAGGAACAGCTGAGACCCATGATGTTTCAGCTTCACTATTCTGCATATTTGGAATGATAGTAGGACCATCATCTTCAACTGTATGAGCACGAGGAGTGGGAAAATCTTCTGAATCACCAAGATGAGAAAACATCCATTGATTCAGTTCTTCAGTATCAGCGGACGGTTTAGAGTTCGCTAAACGGGATTCGTCAAACGTGACGTGAATTGTTTCTTCAACAGTTTGTCTTCTTCGATTGAAGACTCTGAAGGCTTTGGAGACTGAGGAGTATCCAAGAAAGATTCCATCATCAGCCTTAGGATCAAACTTTCCAAGGGCATCTCTGTTGTTCAGTATGAAACACTGACATCCAAAGATGTGAAGAAATCTGATTGAAGGCTTTCTCCCATGAAATAGTTCATAGGCTGTTTTATTGAATCTTTTAACTATCAGTGACATGTTTTGCGTAAAGCAAGCGGTGTTGACAGCTTCTACCCAAAACTGAGTAGGCAGGTGAGAATCGCTGAGCATTGAACGTGCAGCTTCAATAATTGTTCTATTTCTTCTTTCAGCGACTCCATTTTTTTGCGGTGTTCTCACTGAAGAAAAGTTGTGAGAAATACCCTTACTCTCAAAGAAGGAATCAAGAGAACTATTTTTAAATTCAGTTCCATGATCACTCCTTATTGAGCGAACGGTCAAGTTGTTCAGGGTTTCCATCTTCCGAACAAAGGTGATGAGTTCTTCAGGGGTGTCACTCTTGGAACGGAGAAACATAACCCAGGTATAACGAGAGAATTCATCAACTATGACCAGTATATATTTCTTTCCAGCGATGGATTGTTTGTTAACAGGGCCAAACAAATCCATATGGAGTAGTTGTAGAGGAGATGACACTGAGGAGACTTGCTTTGACTTAAAGCTTGCTTTGGTCTGCTTCCCTTTCTCACACGCTGAACATAAAGACTCTTTGGCGTATGAGTGTTGAGTTAGACCAGTTACTAACTCTTTTGAAGAAAGAGTGTTCAGTGTCTTGAAATTCAGATGAGAGAGCCTCTTATGCCATAGCCAGTTGACATCAGATGAGGCTTTTGAGAAGAAACAGGAGTTCTCAGTGGTGGTTGAGTCCATGTTTATTACATAAACATTTTCCAAACGATAACCGCTGAGAGCTATCTTCTCCTTTTTGTCAGTGACAAAGCAGGATTCCTTGGTAAAGATTACCTTGTTATCCTTGTCGCAAAGCTGACTGATGCTTAACAAATTATGCTTCAGCCCTTCAACATATGCGACTCTTCTGAAGGTTGTTGTACCATTTGAGAGTACACCAAACCCTCGGGTATGTCCTTTTCCATTTCCACCGAAAGTCACAGAGGGACCCTTCTCTTCCTTGTATTCAGCGAGCAGGCTTTTCTTTCCAGTCATGTGTCTAGAGCATCCGCTATCGAGATACCAGATACCCTTCTGAACCTGCATTACAAAGGAAGATTAGTTTTTCTTGGGTACCCACTTAACCATGTGTACACGTTTGTCAGTGGAAGTAGTTGGAATGGAAGGTTCAGCAATCTTCGCAGCATTTGAAGATTCAGCTTTGTCGGTCTTCACTTTGGTTAATTTCTTAACCTCGGTGGTCTTCTTTGCCTTGGGGGCAATCTTCACCTTAGCTATCTTTTCAGCTTTGGTGGCTGTGGGGCACTTACTAGCAATATGATCAGTGAGTCCACAGTGATAACATTTCCTATAACTAAAAGTAGTTCTAGGACTATTTGAATGCTGAGCTTTTGATTTAGAATTAGAAGGACCAGCACCAAATAAGCTTTTGGCTTTTGAAATGGGAGGAGCATTTAGTTCTTCAGATTTCTTACCAAGGACATCCACTCTGAGTCTAGGAGTAGATCGCTGAATAGACCCACGCTGAGTAGATCCAGAGATCTGATTCCTTGATCCAGTGGAATAAATCACTAAAGCTGTAGAAGCATTCAGCTTTGGTACTAAAGTACCCTTCTTAGGATTTTGGTTAAAAGCAATTCCTTTACCTTTATCTTTAAAGACATAGGTAGGTTTTGGATAAACCATTTTCTCTTTACCTTTTGAAAAGGTAGAAATTTCCTCAGGGATAGGAGGTCTGGACGAGGAACACTGAGAGGATGAAGTGTCAGCGACCGAGGATACGAAAGTTCCAAATAAGAGCATGGAACGATCAGTGGTTGGTTCTTGAGTTTCATATTTGTAACCGAGACCACGTTTATCACTCAGGGGTATCTGAGACTTAATTATCTCAGTGATCTTTGTTGAAGAATTACACCATCCTTCAACAGTAGCTTTTTCAGCTTTCAATGCAGCGATAGCTTCTGCTCGTTCGATTTTGACTAGCTGATTTAAATGTACTTGATCTTTAAAATATTCTTCAATTTTAGAAAGCTTTTCTATTTGAAGGTGACAGTTTTTAAGCTGTTCAGCGAGATCAAGGTTTTGATTTTCAACTATAGTTTTGCCATTCATGGCTTCATATAAACTTCTAGTCAAGAGATCGATTTTACGGAGACTATCAGCTTCATCAATATTTGCAATAGTTATAAAGAAGGAAGGTGATACCTGAATTGCAGAGGTTGAAGTAGAGGGAATGTCTGAACTTTCTTCCTCATCTTCAATCTTTGCCATAAGACAAAGATTGGCTTCATCATCTTCAGAGTCAGATGATGATTCTTCTTCTTCAGAAGCAGCCCAATCGTAAACCATCAGGCCTTTGCCTTTCTTCTTGAAGTTTTTCAGCTTCGCATATTTTTCTTTCAGCTTAGCATATTTGTCATCTTTATTCCTGGGAATAAAGGATTTCTTGGGAAACGCTGAGTTTCTCGATACTTTCTTAGACCTGCACTCGTTAGCGAAATGTACAGTCTTTTCGCAGTTAAAACAAGTAGCAGTAGCCTTATCAACAGGAGTTGATGATCTTGGCTTATCAGTTATAGAAAGAGGTTTGTTCTTTCTGAACATTTTCTTTTTGGCGAATCTCCTGAACTTTTTAGTTAGGAGAGCCAAAGATTCATCATTATCTGAAGAGTCAGAATCTGATGACCTTTCAGAGTTACTCTCTAACTCAGTGATAGTGACCGAGGGTCGTTGAGTAGAGGGTTCCTATGAGATTAAAGCAACAGGTGTGCTTTTGGAATCTTTTACAAGATTCTTCTTAAGATGGCTTGATTGCTCATGATTTAGCATCGTGCCATATAAGGTAGCAAGGGCCATTGATCTTAGATCTATTGACAACTTGAGACACATAGAATAACTGTCCCAACTTTCAGGTAAACATTCTAGAAACTTTGTCAGCACTTCAAAGTTAGAATATTCCTTACCAACTGTTTTCAGATCTATAATTAAGCAATTAAAACGTTGGTGAACTTCAGAGAGAGTCTCATTCTTTCCACAAATGAAACTTTCATACTGTCTTACCAGATTGATCTTTCGAGAGTCCTGGACTTCAGCAGTACCTTCATACTGAACACATATTGTGTCCCACATGGCTTTTGAGGATTTCAGGTTCATGACGGAATGGTAGACTTCGTCAGAAGGAGCCATGGATAGTATGGATCTGGCTTTGGTGTCGATAGCCACTTTCTCCTTATCTTCGTCAGTCCATGTATGAACTTCTTTGGGTACCAGCCTTTCTGGAATAGCAGGTCTATTCTCAGCGGCAGGTAATGCGGCATCAATTCTTACAGGAATGAATGGGCCGTTTTCAAGATAATAAGGCATAGTAGGGTCTACACCTTCTAGGAAGAGAGTCATCCTATTTTTCCATAGATTAAAATTATCTCTGGAGAATCTAGGGGGGTTTGCAAGAGAACCATTGTCGATATAATTTGTGTTTGTGTTGGTAGCCATTTTCAGAAATAGCAAGGAAGAGAAATTCTTAGTATAGATTAGATCTTGTTTATGAGATTAAACAAATCCGCTCTGATACCACTTGTTGGTCCCAAAGGGCTATACAAGTTTGTAGAAGGGGGGGGGGGGGGTTGAATACAAACACACAGATTTTACTTTTCTAAATTGTTTATTGATAAATCATTAACAATTTACAGCTTGTTGCGGAAACAAGATTAAGGATAAACCTAAATCTAAACAAGTTGGAACACTAAGTTTCTTGCACTAAGAAAGAGAAGGAAATTACTAATAATAACCTATCTCAAGATAAGAAGGATGAACTTGTCCAGAGTTAGCAAGTTACTTCAAAATGAAGTGAGTTCTTCTTCTTATATACTGCATGCATTTAATGTATTGCAGTTTACACTTTACACGTGGCAGCAGCTGATTGGTTGCATGTCATTGACCTTTGTTGACAACCTTAGTAGCCGCATGTTGAACAGTGTAGTATCAGAGTTGTTGTACGATTCAGACAATAAGGAGGTTCTTTTTCTGACATATCGTACGGAGTCGTGCAAGGGTGGTTAAGACAAAAGTACTTTGTACGGAGGACTTCATGGTCAGCTTTTCATTGATTCAGCGATCTATCATTCTTTATCAGCGAATGATAGAGTTCAGCGATAGCTGAAGTCTTGTACTTGATACTTCACGTTGAGTGAACAAATCTGAGTCTTCGCTGATCCGCATCAGTTCATTAGGAGACTTGTCGCTGGTTCTTGAGCTTAATCTTCGACTTCAGCGTAGAACCTATGTTAACGTGGAACTTGTCTTCAGGGATCATAAGTAAACAAACTAACTTATCAGCGATCACCATAAGTACTGAACAGACTCAGAGTATTATGGTGAACAGTTTCGCTGAATGTTAAATCTTAAGAGTGAGAGTTCCTATCAGCGGTACTATAAGATCTTAGTACTTATCAGCGATAGTGAAACTCTGATACATATTGTTTACTTACAATTTTCACTAAGTATAAGAGAGGGTCATTATCAAATCACTGAGGGTTTGGATCAACAAACCATTACACGTAGGGTTTTAAAGTCATCCAAAACTCTTATAGACTTACGGTTTGACTTTAAAGTAGGCAAACCATTACACATTGTGATGTTGTTTGGTTTGATTATGCAAGTTATTGGAGTTTTCTTCTCTTAATCGATCTTGATTTCGGTTTACAATACGAAACCCAACAAAAATTTGAAGTTATTTGAGTATGATTTGCTGTTTTGCTTTGTGATTTTTTGCTACTGATGTTTTACTTTCCTTGTGTAGCCCATGGGCATTGTTATATATGCAGTTCCATCAAGGTACATCACTTTACCCAAATAATATGTTCTAATTTATACTAGATAAGTTGTTAGGTTTTTTAGATTTTTATGGTACTATTTTATGTTAATATTTTGCAGGATCAAAGCCAAATATTGAGTACGTTGTCTTGGGGTATCAACAGCAAGACAGATGACTGTTGACCCATGGCTCTCCAAAATCGGGTAATAAATCTGATACATAACATGCTTGGACTATATTACACATCGTCGGTTTATGTAAAGCTTCTCTAAAACATATTTTTATCTACAAGAATAGTTAAAATATTGGATTTGATTACCTTTGTTTTAAAGTTTCTGGAAGAATGTTTGTTGGATATTAGCTAGATAATATTCTTTCTTGATGTTCATCTCTAATTATTATGGATGTTTGATTTTAGATTTTTTATTTTGCACACAATTATCTTTATTATAATCACTATGATTCTAAAGCATACATGTTCATCCTTTAGTTGTGGAAAAATTCAGACCCAACACAGGGATGTTAATGCTTTTAGTTCCAGTAGGCAAGATAAATGAAATGTTGACACATCCATGCAATTTGTCAAGCATACTTGCCTTTGTATATATACATATTGCAATCATTGTTTCGTGCATGAAGGGGTGATATGATTTCTGTCTTAGGTTACACTGCTTCACATTTTCTACAGGATGATGATGGTGTTTATTGGCTTTCAAGAAGTTCAAAATGACTGAGTAACACTACTTGTATGTCCCTTGCTCTTGTGCTTACGTGCAAGAATTTTAGATGGATTTAGGGGTCGTTTACTCAACATTTACCGGTAAGTGCTTACTCAACATTTACCGGTAAGTGCTTACCGGGTCACTTTACATTATCGAATGAACATGATAAGGATTGAAAATCTTACCCGGTAAGATCGGGTACAAGGACCGAGAGTCTTACCCGGTAAGTGAGACTAACGACTCTTACCCGGTAAGCGTTTAGCGGGTAAATTGTGGCATACGATTCTGTTTTAATAGACTAACATCTTACCCAATAAGTTAAGTTAAAGCGTTGACTCTTAAAATATTGTAATTTATGGGCCGCGTACTAAACACTCACCTTGGTAAGCGCTCCCCATTTCATTCTTACTATCACCTAGATCATCAAATCTATGTTTATTTCACTAATGTTTTTTCTTTTTAATTTTCTTGCAGTTCAGTCCTTCCAATATTGTTGTTCATGGTTCATCTGTTGAGGTAACATATATTTACTCATAGTTTTATCTAGCATCTCAAATGACATATATTTACTTCTCCATTAATTCGAAATAATTAATAAACAATGTACGGTCTCCTTGAATTTGTTTATAAATCATTGCAACTATGATCCTTGCCGACATCCTTAGGCAGGCATCCCTTTATGTGCAATGGATAGATTTCTGTCACACACGTTCTTGAAAATATCCTAGACCATGGCCACACACGTTTTTTAAATTTAAAATTTGTGTGATTATCATATAAGTGGTTGTTCCTTCTTAAATGTGCATCTTATAATTAACTGTAGATTAGCTTTTTAAACATTTGCAAAAGGCATTTCATTTGCAGGTTTAAACTGCTAATTGTTTGGTGATGGAATGAGTTTGGAGGAGAAGCAAGGAAAGCGTTGGAGGAGAAAGTGAAACTTTTTTAAGCCTTTACGAAGCAGTTTGGAAGTTCCTCCGTTCCCCCCTCGATTTAGTTTGTTTTGTATTGGGATAACATTGAAATTTGTTTACGGATATGATATTGCATTAAATACAATATATTTTGTAATTGTTTTTGCCCAGAAATTACGGACCTATTCTGCACAGGTTTTTTGTACAGTTTTTCCTGTATTTTTTTTTAAATTAAAATAAACATTACCGACGGATTACCGACGGACAATCCGTCGGTAATTTTTATATAATATAATTTAATATTTAAAATGATTTAGATTTAATTTAATTTGAATAAATTTACCGACGGCTAATCCGTCGGTAAATAGGACCGTCGGTAATCCGTCGGTAAAAGCCGCCGTCGGTAATCCGTCGGTAATCCTGGCCGTCGGTAATCCGTCGGTATATGCCGCCGTCGGTGATCCGTCGGTAATCCTGGCCGTCGGTAATTCGTCGGTAAAATTCGTCGGTAATCCGTCGGTAAATCATTTACCGACCAGCTTATTTCCGACGACGATTACCGACGGTTTTGACCGTTTACCGACGGATTTGGCCGTCGGTAATTCTCGTTTTTTTTGTAGTGTGTTGGTAAGCATCTTAAACCTAGTAAGAATCATTTCTCTCACTTACGGGTGAGACCCTCGGTCTTTCTTTTGCATGTTACTGTGTAGTAATATCAATTTTGTCAAGCTCGATCGGTAAAGTAAATGATATTAATAAGTTCTTCCACAGTAAGGTTAAGTAAACGGCCCCTGAATTACCAAAGTTGCTTGGGCTTTTCTCTCGGTTACTTGCAGTTGACAACTTATTTACTAAATCTTTCTAACCTTTTTGCATCATGACAGTATTTGAAAATCTTATAATTTCTCATATGTTTTAAGTTTTCGTTGCCGTATTGCACACATACACAACTATATATATATATAGGGGCTTAATCAAATAAGAACTAATTAGTTTGTGGTAACTGTAAGAACCAATATGGACCAATCATTTAAGATAATTAATATATATTTTAAATAATATAAAAGGGTATTATGGTAACTTTGTTTTTATATCTAATTAAATAAACAAATCCTAAAATATCTCATGTCTATATCTATTACGTCTCCTACCTCTCTTTACCTAATTCCCAAAATTCTCTCATTTCTATCTCAAGATACAGACGCCGGAATGGTGGCTGTCGGCGGTGGAGATGCACTGTGGGGGTGGTTGCAGGTCAAGAAAACCTTCCTTCAATTTTAGGGTTGTGTGTGTGCGTGTGGTGGCTGTCGAGAGTGAGAGTGAAAAGGGCAGAAAGAATGAAATGCCATGGGAGGCCCTGCGAGTATTTCGTGAAGAGAGAGAGAGAGAGAGAGAGAGAGAGAGAGAGACGGGGGAGAGAGAGACGAAGAGAGAGAGAGAGACGACGAGAGGAAGAGACAGCGAGATGGACGGAGATGGTGACGGAGGAGCGCCGGCAGTCGGCTGCCGGTGGTGGTCGCCGGCAGTGTTGCCGGCTAGAGTCTTTGCCGGCGGGTGGTCCGAGAGAGAGAGTAAGTTTACGATTTTGGGACTGTTTCTGCTGCGTTTCTCTAACCAAACAGAAAAACGAAGGATGTTAGTGAGGTTTCCATTCTTCCCCTTCTTTCTTAGTTTTTGACAGCAACATCATCATCTTTTTTGAGGTTCGATTGGATAATTTTTGTTGTTGCGGTACACGTCGATGAAGGGGAAACGAAGCTGTTAGTTTAGGATTTTTCCAAACCAATTCTCTTCCCTCTACCATCTCAGATCTGAAAGATGATGACCACGGTACAGATTTGGTTTCCTAAATCCAAAAAATTTAGATTTTTTTATTCATATATGAGGATTTAAAGGACTTTTCTTGTTTAGATATCGTTATGCATCATAAATGTGTATTTAGAGTGTATCACAATGTGTAGCAAAATATTTATTTTCGTTGTTTTATGATGGGTATCACAGTGATATCACATTTGTTCTTGTTCTTGTATGTATTATGGATATCACACTGGGGTATCACAGTGATATCACATTTGTTCTTGTATGTATTCTGGGTATCACACTGGGGGTATCACAGTGATATCACATTTGTTCTTGTATGTATTCTGGGTATCACACTGGGGGTATCACATTTGTTCTTGTGATATCATTATCATAATCGATATATCTGCTGGAGAGAGGAGAGAGGAGAGAGGAGATTTTAAAATACCTAAAATGCCCTTTTATTTAAATTTCAAACAAAATTACCAAAATTAATAATTTCCTAATTTATAGTTTAATATGTGACTCACATTGGTTCTTACAGTTACCACAAAATAACTAGTTCTTCCTTGAATGGCCCCATATATATATATATATATATATATATAGAGAGAGAGAGAGAGAGAGGTGGTTTCATTTGAAAACCACTCTTATACTGAAAACTTTGCAAACCATTTATACACCATAGATCTCATCAATCAACGATCAAGATGCAATTGGGCTATTTATGTTAATAATTGAATTAAATTTAATATTATTAATAAATAAAAAATGACAGGAAGGTCATATTGGTACATTTGCATTCTAAATTCAAATAAGGAAATGATATTTCATCTGTTTTTTAAGCAACCTTTATAAAAAATCTTTCCAACTCGATTTCATCTTCTACAATCCCGATTTCCGATTTCAACTTGATTTCATCTTCTACAATCTCAATTTCAACTTGATGAAGCTCGCATCGAATCTGTGATGAAGGTGGTTGATGAAACTAGCTTCGAATTTGTGACGAAGGTGGTTGATGAAAAGTGAAAACGACTTCGAACCGTGATGAACCATATGTGATTAACGTGGTTGATGAAACTTGCTTCAAAGTGTGATGAACCATATGTGATAAACGTGGTTGATGCAACTGGATTCGAACTGTGATGAACCATACCTGACGAACGGGGATGATGAAACTGGGTTCGAACCATGTGTGATGAATGGGGTTGATGAAACTAGGTTCGAATCGTGATGAACCATGTGTGATGAATGGGGTTGATGAAACTGGGTTCGAACCTTGATTAACCATGTGTGATGAATGGGGTTGATGAAACTGGGTTCGAACCGTGATGAACCATATGTGATGAATTGGGTTGATGAAACTGGGTTCGAACCATGTTGAACCATATACGTGAACCGGAGATGAACCGGAGATGGAATGAAGATGAAACCGGGATGAACCATAATTGTCTTTTGTTCCAAAAACTCATCACAAACAGCCAAAGCAATAAGGGAATTCCGATTGGATTGTTGTTTAGGACGGAACGATCTCGATTGCGAAAAAGAGAGCAAGTGGCGGGAGTTTGAAGCATCAGTGGTACTTATGGAAGAAAAGCATGGAAACCGACGGAAATACAATCCCGATGACCTCCATTGGTTTGATAAATATTAGATGCTAAAGTGAAACAGAAAGAAGAATTAGAATATATGGAAAGGGTTTGTGGGATTGTATCAAATTTATGGCGTAATAAGATTACCTAAAATATGACCAAATACAAATTGACAAATATGCCCTTAAAATTAAAAATAATAAAAAATTATTAGAAATTCTATGATTGGTCCAATTGAGTTTTCAAAGTTTTCAATATAAGATTGGTTTTCTCATGATCCCTCCCCTACATATATATATATATATATATATATATATATATATATAGGCTGGGTATCAAATACAAACCAACTAGTTTGTTCAAACCCGTACAAACTCAATCTACCTTCATGAATTTGCAATTTTTTTAATTTAGCTTCATGAATCTATATTTTGGCTTCATGAATATAAAATTTGGCTTCATGAATATATAATTTGGCTTCATGAATCTATATTTTCCGATGGAGCCCTAAAATACCCTTATAAATAAATAAAAAAGAAGTTATGAAGCCAAATTATATATTCATGAAGCCAAATTTTATATTCATGAAGCCAAAATATAGATTCATGAAGCTAAATTAAAAAAATTGCAAATTCATGAAGGTAGATTGAGTTTGTACGGGTTTGTACAAACTAGTTGGTTTGTACCCGATACCACCCCTATATATATATATATATATATATATATATATATATATATATAATTATGACCATGTTGCGGGCACATCTAAACACCCTTAAAAAACCATGAAATATAATGTATTAATACGATGAGGGGTGGGTTTCCACAAAAATCAATATCATGAACCAAGGTGTTTAGAGACAGATGTCTTCAAATTTCAATACCATCAATTCAAAAGGTTGTAGAATGAACCTTTCTAACATAAATACATTAAAACTTTGTCCACGATCCAAACTCATTTCAGCCAGAAAACAATGTGACAAAACAGTTGGGCAAAATTATGTTCCAGCCTTTCTACGGCCCACACGAGCCACAAACCCAGCCTTGATTTGAGCAACAGATCGACCTGAACCACACTGCAACACAAAAAACAAACAAAATCATGAAAAACTGTTAGAATTTGATGGAAGAATAGATTAGCAGCAGTAATATGTATAGCGAAAAACAATATACCTTCTCGCATCTGAGGAAGAAAAGACGGTTTTCTTTTGAAAGAATTGTTTCTGGGCTCTTGCAACCATTGCAAATGACGTACTCATTGACATATCGCCGTAGAATTCCTTCGAAATTTTTTGGTGCAAATCTTCCCTTCACCACCAATCTTTGCTGTCCATCAAGAGATCCACTTGTACCCAATTCAGCCAGCAAGAAGGTCATAGCATGCTCTGGCTGCCTATGCATCGATTTGCAGAGGTCCATGAAATTCACAAACACAGTCTTCTTTGTTCCTTCACGAAGAACTTGTGGTGGTCTCATTACTGTTCGCCGCCTATCTCCAGCAAGCTCAGGATTATTTTCACGAAGAATATGGAACACTCGCCCTAAAAGCTGCACAAAAGTAAATTACAGAAACCAACAATAATATCAAGAAAGAAATAAAACGAAACATGTAATCTAGTATGCAATTTACACATAAAGATAACATATGATAAAATTAATTGCACTTTAGAAAATTGTATACCTCCTCATACTCGTAGTCACGATCAGTACCTTCCCATGGAAGTTTCTGTTGTTGCAACACAATTCCTTCTCCTTCCTCATCTTCTTCAATAGGATCTAAAGAATACAAACTTATCATATAAGCATGCATCCGAGAGAGAACATTATGGAGGATAATACAAAAAAAAAACTAAATACAATCTATATCTTCGGCGCCATTTTCTTTGTCATCATCCAGGAGATCTGTCTGCAACTGTTTCTTCTTCTTCTTTTTCAAACCAGTAAAAGTGGGTTCAAGGCCATCAGAAACAGATAAGCTCTCAGTTTTCTCAGTTAGCTGCTCCATGGAATCATCAGCTGGGTCTTGAATGACAACCTTCTTTTTCTTCTTCTTTTTCGAAGGATCAAAGGGCGCAAGCTGCATTGTGAATTAATGATTATAGCAATAAGATCAGTTCTTTTAAGATCACAGTTACCAAAAGATGTTGGATGTGCCATATTAGCAAACACAGATGAGACAGCAACACAATTTATGAATAATTACACCAAACTTATTTTTGTTGGCCATCAGTCAAGAATTGTTTTCAGGAACTAATGGTATAAGTGACAGTTCTTATGTTAATCACCTACACATAAAGATAAACATAGGGTTGGGTTCCGGTGAGAAGTGCCAAATTTGGTGAGAAGCGTGAGAAGTGGTTATCGACCGTTGGATGAGAAATGGATGGACATTAGGATGACCGTTGATCAATTCCTATTTAAGCAGCACTTCATGGGAGGGTATTTGATTAAAAGTAATCAACGATTTAAAAGTACTTCTCACATTTCTCACCAAAAATGGCACTTTCACATGATCCCATGCCCATAAACATAAACAGAGGGAATTGAAGGATCTAAGACACATACATTGGCCGCTTCATCCTTCACCTCTTCCTTCATCTCAAGTTGATGTTCTTCCTCTGCCATTGTATCGAATCTCAATAAACTTCTCTGCTCAACAGAAATAAAAAAACATATAAGAATGACAAACTACACAGAGAACATAAACGTTTTAAACAAAATCAGGTCAATAGAAACAAGTACCAGCCCCCAAGTCCAATTACATCGAAAGAAAGATTTTAGGGCACATATAGAGCTATATAAACATAATAACTCTAACATCAACTATCAAAACAACATTATATGAAAAGTAATTATAACATCAATAGCACAAGATTATCAACTGAAAACTCTGAAAGCAATCTACAAAGAAAATAACAACAAAACTCAAACGAACACTTACAGAACTAATAAATTCGAACTACTTCTATTTACTCAAACAATTAACCCCAAATTGTACATTTGAAATCCAGAGAAGAAACCCTAAAATTGACAGTTACAAAAAGAAAACGGTAAACATCAAGGTGATTAGATCAGTACAAAGAAGATGAATCGAAGCGGAGTACCTCTGAGATCAAATCTTCAAGGTTTGTAGAGCCGAAGCCGGAGCTGAGATTTATGTCGAGAACTCTTTTTCTATGTTTAGCTTCCGCTTACTGTATTGCGGCTTACTATAGCCGGTAATGTAATCGATGTTAGGGCTCTCTTTTGGTTTTGGACCCAATTTTTATCTTTCTAATTTATCCAATGTAATATAATACCAATCCAATGAATTTTTAATCTTTATGGACAGAAATAAAATCTATATATATAATAAATAAGTAACTAGCATGCCACGTGTCATGTTTTGGTGAGCCGACTTCAGTATTTTCTCGCCTAAACATGTATCTGGACGCACTTTACATTATAAGTTCAATTAGCATACTCACATTCACTCCTCCTTAAATCTCTCCTTAATTCAATTTTTTTAATTTATACGTTAAATTTACTACCCTTATAATTAGGTATGTAGTTTACTTCTAATTCATTACTTTTTTATTTTTCATTTTAGACTCTTATCATATAAACATAAATAATGTATATGAACTAAAATGCATTAAAAAAACATTTCTATTGTTTACAAATTATATCATTGTAATCGCTTCGTCAATACCTTCGAAATGAGCCCAATATTGAATATTTTTGGATTTAATTATATTATTAAATTTCATAAATATATACGAATTAATGTGTCGTGATTAGTGTGAGATTTGTTGAAATTAGTATGAGATTTGATACAAATAATCACTAAATTGTCGTGATTTTCTTTTTGCAATTTCATATCAATTTTTTACTTCAAAGTCGAATTCCTTCGACGAATTACAATTCTATCACATTTCATTCTGTCAACGAAACACCCTTAGAATTATCCTAAGAGATTTAATTACATGGAAAAAAAGATATCACTTATCAACTGACTTTTGAATTATGAGTTCGAACATTTTTCAAAAATATAAATATGCAAATATTTTAGTATAGTATATTTAATTATTTATACTTTCTTAATCATGATTATATTATTTCCTCTAATTTTAATTGAACTACATAATATCAGTTATCAACAGATGGTTAGTTAATGATATTTTCAAAGTCAAATTGTTATGCTTCCCGTCAATTCACTTTAAATTAATCTTTCATAATAGTTGATTTGGTTATAGTTATATAAAAAAATTGATTGATATTATTATAAAATATAAGTATACGATTGATATAGATATTTAAGGCGCCACGCTTACCAAGTCACATCATCTTACTGGATGAATATAAAAGGACCAAGAATCTTACCACGGTTAGCGCTTACCGGGTAAATTGTACATACAATGCCGTTTTGGTGGACTAAAATCTTACCTGTTAAGTAAGTGATGTTGGATTTTATCAATAAGCGCTTAACGGGTAAGTGTTCGGGTAAACGACACCTTAATCAAGCGTTTTTATGTATTTTTGCTAATTTGTGGATGATTAAATACCGACCTTATCGATTCAAGACTTAAAAACTCTCAAGATATTTTATTTTCTTATGATTGTCTTCAATGTTCTTAGCTTGCATGAAGTGTAATGAACTTTACGAAGAAGCACGAAAACTTACTTATGTTGAATTCCCTACAGAGTTTGTGTGGAAACTGGAAGAGCGACGTTGGTATCAAAGGAAAAAAGTCTTTTCAATTGGAAGAATTCATTCAGTTTCTCCTACTCTTGGTGAATCGTATTATTTAAGAATTCTTTTGAATAAAGTCAAAGGTCCTAAATCATTCGAAGACATCCGTACAGTAAATGGAGATATATTTCCTACTTTTAGAGATGCATGTTATGCTATTGGGCTTTTAGATAACGACAAGAAATATGTTGATGCCATTGAAGAAGCAAGTTTAACCGGTTCTGGTTTTTATCTACGGTTTTTATTTGCAACCATGCTGATTTCAAATAGTTTGTCTAGACCTGAATTTGTTTGGCAAAAAAACATGGCAATACTTGGCAGATGGGATTCTTTACAATCAACGAATTACACTAAAGTCTCCAGGTATGTTAATTATCTATTTTGGTATTTATACAGTTATTATTTAAATACGAACCAATTTATTGTTTTATTATTTTTTAAATCTTATTTTCTTTCTTAAATATTTTTTCAGTTATTATTTCTATGTTATGGTTGTTTAACATTTATATTATATATGTTACAGGTTTATCCCTTAATGATGATCAAGTCATAAACTTGACATTGTTTGAGATTGAAATTTTTTTACTTCGTAACAATTCCAGCCTAAAAAAATTCACCACTATGCCTTACCCTGATGATGATTCTGTTGAGTCTTCAAACAATCGTTTGATTACAAATGAGCTAGATTACGACATAGCTAATCTACAGAACGAGTTTCGTCAACTTCTAGGTGCTTTAACAAACGAGCAACAAGGTGTTTTATGACGATATCATCACAACGGTTCAAAATAACCAAGGAGGTGTGTTTTTTGTATATGGTTATGGCGGAACACGTAAAACATTTCTATGGAGGACATTATCTGCATCAATAAGATCTAGAGGAGAAATTGTTTTAAACATTGCTTCGAGTGGTATTGCTTCTTTATTTCTTACAGGAGGTAGGACAACACACTCTCGCTTTCAAAATCCTCTAATTCTTAACGGAGATTCTCTTTGTTACATAAAGCCAGACAGTGATGTTGCCAAGTTAATAAAGAAGACTAGGTTGATTATATGGGATGAAGCACCAATGGTTCATCGGCATGCATTTGAAGCATTGGATAGAAGTATGAACGATATTTTTGGTAGTCAAGGCATTACTGTAACGTCCCACTTTCCATAAAAGTCAAAGTCATGAGATTAACAATTTAAATGACATAAATGTGTTTATCCTTACATCAATGCTAAAACATACTTAACAAAAACTTTAACGTTAACATTAATCATAATCAGCGGAAGTCTTTCTAAGCCACAGCCGAGCACTATCTAGACATATCAAGATCCAAAACTGGGAGCCTCACGAGCTCCATCACCTCCATGCCGCCTCTAGTTCTACTTAGAAGAACTCGCTACACGCTTACCTGAAAATGGTTTAGTTTTGAAAGCGAGGGTTAGACCAAAAGGTCTAGTGAATTCCCTCCGAAAATAGCATATAAAAACATTTGGAAAACATTTATCAATGACCATAAATATCATCAAACATGGTATTGCACTGTGTAATGGACCACATAAACATATTGCGATCAGGGCCCCAGCAGACTCCCTTCTCGCCGCTTTGGAGTCCCCACGGACTCCCATCTACCGGATAGGAGGGAAACGGATTCCAACCCACCGGTCTATCATACATAACCAAGAGTCCTAAGACCCCGAGAACCTCTCTTTGATCCCACAGTGCAGACCGACTCCACATAGTGTACACATACGTTCGTGCAAACATGTAAACATGCCAACTATGCTCTTTATAAACCATGTCTTTCATATAGTCATGCTTAAACATTTCTTTGAATAAAGTAAGTGCATTCGTGGGAAACATGCAAATCAGTTCGTAAACGTTTCATGCTCATTAAGAACCATAATCAGTTAAAACATGTATCACGTTGCGTTATAAAAAGGATTTAGGGAACTCACCTCGATTGACGTTCAATGCACTTCCTAAACACCTTCAAGCTACACCCACGGAACACCTAAGGCAATAGATCCACATAAGATAAAACGGCTCAACCTACAGTCCAGCACACTATTTCCGGGTACTGATTTGTCCGGATACCCAGATTGTCTGGATGCACCACCTTTCCGGATACAGCTGTTTTCCGGACGCAAAGATTTTCCGGGCAACAGTCCGGACACTAGACCTATCCGGAAACCTCCGCCACCCGGATACCCATAGACATCCGGACACCCTTAAGGGGTACTCACCCGGACACCTGCAAACATGTCCGGACACTACTAAACCTCTGTATCCGGACTCCACGGCTGTTCGAACCTAAATTTCGTAAAAGTGATTTCTAGCCCGATTTTAGTCACTAGTTTGATTAGATAACCTCAAGGGTTCATCAACCAACCTCAGATACCCAAATAATCCCACTTTAAACTCTTAAAACCGATTCATTAAGACAAAACCCATAAAACTCATTTTTGAGGATAAATGGTGAAAACTCAAGTAATCATCACACCAGCCTTAAGAATTCATAACAAAGAGAAGGAGAAGCACTATCCTAATCAGAAGAACGAATTAAGATGTATTACCTTGCAGAATCTAGCTTGATTCTTTCTTTCTCTTGATTTCTCTTCAAACTTTTCTTCCTCTTTTTCCCTCCTCCTTAGCCGCCACCACCAAGAACACACACACACAATCACAATACTGATTTCAGCAAATGGAGGCTGCCCTAGGGTTTGGTGTCCTTAAATACATTTCACAAAATTGCTATCTAGTCCCTCAAGTTAACTTTCATTTATTCCACTTTGACCACTAACTCTAAAACTCACTAGAAATTTGGGTTGTTACAACACTCCACCCTTAAAAGAATTCCGTCCTCGGAATTCCTTATTGGAAGAGTTGCGGGTATCATGCCCACACCACAACTGACACCTCCCCAAGGTAAAGCCACTTCTGACTCAGTCAACCACCTCATTAAATTCGAAACATGGAACATTGGATGCATTCCCTTCAGTTCTTACGGTACTCTAACTCGAAGGCTACTATTCCTATTCGATCGGTCTTAACAATAGTAGATTAATTAAGGCTTCTCATGCATCTATACTTTCTTTAAGGAGGAACTTGAAGGAATTCTCCGCTACAACACGAGATTCCCTTACTAAGAAACAGTCATTCATTTGACAGCTTGGCACAAAGCCGACCCCGCACATCCCGACAACTCACAACCTCACCACCCAATAATCGCCTATGCAGATAACATTTCCTTTTCTCGGGTTGCCTAGACCACGGTTCGTCAACCATCCCTCATATCCTTACCACTTCACCACTCCATACTTATACGTAACTAAGAGTAGGAACCTCAAACCGATTGTTGAAGTGTCCAACTACTCGAATAAACTTATCCTGAAACACGACCACTCCTCGCTGATTGCTACGTTCGTTCAATCATAAAAACATAACTCCGGTCATCCTCGCCCAACCGGGAGGAGTAACCATGGTCACACCATACTATTCTCACTAGCTTAATCACTACATGATCAGTTCGTTTAAACCTTTCTCACAAAGTTACCAACTTACTCATTCAGTTGTCTCATCCACTCCTTTCCTGCACAACATCATACACAATTCCCTTCCTCTATACTCTTTCCACAAGTTCGCACACTTTTCAATGACAATCTACCCAACACTGCACTTTATGGCATTACCGTCACGTTTACTACTTCCAATTTACTCATTTAGTCCGACATGCTGTCTTCACCCCCCCCCCCCCCCCCACGATAGCGTGGAGCATTGCCCACCGAACAATACTTGCCCCTCTCTCCCGACCTTTCCACATGCTGGTATCGCTTTCTCATTACTCACATAACCAAACAGTTGCACCAAGATCTTATCTTAAGGCATTCGACCAAGCCGTCTTGAAACAAGACCATTGTTCGACGTCACTACACATTCTTTAATCTCCAACTTTTACCTTCTCAGACATTTCTTTCACACATAAGCAACAATTCACATTCTTTAAGGATTTCACATCTATCCCACCACGTTTTGACTAACACAACCCTCGTCCTCTTTAAACTTCCAATGACCCCAAAGTGTGTTTCTTAGTAACGTCCCCTATTCACTCTAATAATCCACCCCATTGGATTCTCTATTACAAACGGATCTATTAACTCAGGAACACCCCGAAACTCGGGTTCCACAATTCTTTCGATTAACCACCATGATCATAAAATCAGACAGATGTATATATACCGTCATCCCGGCTTTCTTACTTAGATTTACCTTAAATAATTCTTTAATAATCAGTGTGTTAATCTCAATAACACTTCCCCAAGAATTGTAACACATCCTGTAATAACAAATGAACGTCATTACTTAACAAATCTATAAAATTTTATCAACCAACCAAAGGCTTATACCTCTATCATGCCATTTCAAATCAACTAATGATCATACTACTACTCCGGCCCACAATCATCATCATGTCATTCCTTAAACATAACCAACATTTCCAACTATTTCCTTCTAGGATCACTCCCTCACGCATAAGGAACAATTTTCATTCTTTAACGACTTCTCATCTACTATACTACAGCTTGACTAATCTATTCATCATCTTCTTTAAACTTACTCTGCCTTTAAGAATATACTTAACAACATACATAACCGCAAAGCTTGGTCTCACAACTGGCCAATCACCCAATTCTGCCCCGACATTCCATTCCGATAACAGTCAAAATACACACCAGCTTACAAACCACGTACTTCAACAACTGGGATTGCAAAACGTACACTCTACCCGAAATCCCAAAAGGACTTCCTTCTAATCCTTCATCTTTCTAACATCGCCTTACTACATCACCGGCTGACACAAATATCTTGGCAATTGAAGCTACTATTCGTTCGTACATTCACCACTCCTATCATCACACTACCGACCAAGTCTCTCATGGTCATTCGTACACAATTCACCCTTTCCTTCATACTCTCCCGTATACTACAATCGAGTCTGTCTCGCTACTTAGTTCTCTCCCAACTTGTTGAACTATGACTCACGAGTTCACACTTAGCTCAAACACAAACATCCTAGCTAGTTCTTTATGATTCGAGTCCTTTCTTAGACACGACACATTTTCTTACTGACTGGTATAGTCTACACTCACTCCGCTTGTGTTACTCATCTTGTCCTTCTACGGACCCTCCTCCCCTCGTAAATAGAACGCCTATTCAACAACAACAGTCTCTTACCAATTTAACACCTCTATAAGATATTCTATCAACTTACACTCGTCTGGTTTGAGTCTTCGGCCTCGGCCAACATACACCGTTGCCGACTTCAACAACAAAAGACACTCTTAACTACTTCCTTATCTTATCCTTTAACATGAGTTCCTTACGGGATCTATTCCTCCCTACAAATCATAGTTAACTTTATAATTCGTCGCCCCTATTTCGAAACTTACTCATGTAACATCAATATTACAAGCTCCCTTCGAAACTCATGGCCTACACCGTGGACCTTTCATTCCTGCCTCACGACACTACTCATAAAGAGTTGCTAAAACCAATACCTTGATGACTCCTAGTCCTTCCTCCGGCCACCATCGCCCCTCGGAAACTGTGTTCTCAGTCACCGAGTAGAGGTACAGACCCTCATACACCTGACACTAAAATCCATTCCCGACTCTTCCAAGGTCCAACTCTCCTCTTAAACACATATACCAAAACTACATACGTTCTCCCCTGACTTGACCAACGTCTCTCCGCTCTCGGAGTTCTTCCTTAGCTTAAGACGTAATACTCTACGACCTGGTGGGTTCATAGACTTCATGCATGACAATACAGTAAATACATATTTTCGCACATTTCATCATTTTAAATAAACAACGTTTAGAAACAACTCGGGTACCCGTGACCCCATCACTCTTATAACTTCAAAACCCTGCACAACGATTCGAGAATCGCTGGCATGCATCTTCCCGTGAACCTCAATCTTGCTCAGTCCGAACAATGTTATTACAAGAATACTATATTGCATGAAAATCTTTTCGTATGAGACAATTCTGAAAGAATTACCGACACAAAGTAAACCAGTCGGTTCTCACACTCAATTGTATGATATCGAAAGGTCAATAAGCATTTTGGTTATAAGTGAAATGCAAGTAACTATTTTCTTGACCATTTTTGTAACAATTTAACTTATCATTAAAAGTGTGGAATACTTTGCAAATCGTTAACCTCAAAATTTCAATGTGCGACGTATTGAAATCGCTTTTTCTTTAAACGTGCACTCGTACAAGCTGACTCATTTTGTTCAAAGTTGACATTTACATTTTTATTTTAAATCGTGAAAATTTCATGTTACATAAAAGAACGCCATGCATGAGACTCTATTTGCAATAGAAGGCTACTCACTCAACGAGTTCAACCGCTTTACTCACGCAGCTTATCCTTGATACTCCACTTACGACCAAGGGTTGCCCTCTCGGTCAAGCACTAACTTGATGTACATGCGTTCCACATCTCACTTACTCAACCATTTCACGCTATTTTCGCTTTGATCGACTATCTCACTTTCTACTTCTACATGCTTTCAATTCACTATAAGTATCTTATTCCATTTGTCCTGCCAATGAAAAGCTCAACTAAAAAGTCAGGGCTCCATTGATACTTTCAAGGTTTTGCCACTGTTCTATCTTACCATCCCAACTGATCTATCCCATGATTTCCATAACTAGACGACTCATAACATTCTTTACAACGTTTCTTCTCTACGATGTCTACATACATCACATCATAATGACTCTTACACGACACTTCCCCAAGCAATGGAGCTCGGTCTGTCCCTCAGGGATCTTGCTGACCTATTCCTCAACATTCTCCCAGCCATAGCGCTAAACTGAAAGAAACCGATAGTTAATCCTTGCTAGACGTGACACAACAGATTTGCTATAAGTAAGGTATTGTAAGCACGCACATGTACCTGTAAGTTCGTAATTACACTGGCCAGGGGTAATTCCAAACTTACCTTACACGTTTGTCCTTGGTACCTTATTCCTAAGCGCATTTATAGTGATCGTTCCTAAAGGCAATCCTATGTCTCGGCTGTGTTCCTCATCTTACAGTTTAAGTTTAGGCCCAATTGGTCACCTAAATCCCTTAAACTATGGCTCTGATACCATTTGTAACGTCCCACTTTCCATAAAAGTCAAAGTCATGAGATTAACAATTTAAATGACATAAATGTGCTTGTCCTTACATCAATGCTAAAACATACTTAACAAAAACTTTAACGTTAACATTAATCATAATCAGCGGAAGTCTTTCTAAGCCACAACCGAGCACTATCTAGACATATCAAGATCCAAAACTGGGAGCCTCACGAGCTCCATCACCTCCATGCCGCCTCTAGTTCTACTTAGAAGAACTCGCTACACACTTACCTGAAAATGGTTTAGTTTTGAAAGCGAGGGTTAGACCAAAAGGTCTAGTGAATTCCCTCCGAAAATAGCATATAAAAACATTTGGAAAACATTTATCAATGACCATAAATATCATCAAACATGGTACTGCACTGTGTAATGGACCACATAAACATATTGCGACCAGGGCCCCAGCAGACTCCCTTCTCGCCGCTTTGGAGTCCCCACGGACTCCCCTCTACCGGATAGGAGGGAAACGGATTCCAACCCACCGGTCTATCATACATAACCAAGAGTCCTAAGACCCCGAGAACCTCTCTTTGATCCCACAGTGCAGACATACTCCACATAGTGTACACATACGTTCGTGCAAACATGTAAACATGCCAACTATGCTCTTTATAAACCATGTCTTTCATATAGTCATGCTTAAACATTTCTTTGAATAAAGTAAGTGCATTCGTGGGAAACATGCAAATCAGTTCGTAAACGTTTCATGCTCATTAAGAACCATAATCAGTTAAAACATGTATCACTTTGCGTTATAAAAAGGATTTAGGGAACTCACCTCGATTGACGTTCAATGCACTTCCTAAACACCTTCAAGCTACACCCACGGAACACCTAAGGCAATAGATCCACATAAGATAAAATGGCTCAACCTACAGTCCAGCACACTATTTCCGGGTACTGACTTGTCCGGATACCCAGACTGTCCGGATACCCAGATTGTCCGGATGCACCACCTTTCCGGATACAGCTGTTTTCCGGACGCAAAGATTTTCCGGGCAACAGTCCGGACACTAGACCTATCCGGAAACCTCCGCCACCCGGATATCCATAGACACCCGGACACCTGCAAACATGTCCGGACACTACTAAACCTCTGTGTCTGGACTCCACGGCTGTTCGAACCTAAATTTCGTAAAAGTGATTTCTAGCCCGATTTTAGTCACTAGTTTGATTAGATAACCTCAAGGGTTCATCCACCAACCTCAGATACCCAAATAATCCCACTTTAAACTCTTAAAACCGATTCATTAAGACAAAACCCATAAAACTCATTTTTGAGGAAAAATGGTGAAAACTCAAGTAATCATCACACCAGCCTTAAGAATTCATAACAAAGAGAAGGAGAAGCACTATCCTAATCAGAAGAACGAATTAAGATGTATTACCTTGCAGAATCTAGCTTGATTCTTTCTTTCTCTTGATTTCTCTTCAAACTTTTCTTCCTCTTTTTCCCTCCTCCTTAGCCGCCACCACCAAGAACACACACACACAATCACAATACTGATTTCAGCAAATGGAGGTTGCCCTAGGGTTTGGTGTCCTTAAATACATTTCACAAAATTGCTATCTAGTCCCTCAAGTTAACTTTCATTTATTCCACTTTGACCACTAACTCTAAAACTCACTAGAAATTTGGGTTGTTACAATTACTGACTCGAAAATGCTTTTTGGTGGCAAAGTAGTTGTTTTTGGAGGAGATTTCAGACAAATTTTGTCGGTTATTCCCAACGCAAGTAGACAAGACATTGTTAATGCGTCGTTAAGTTCATCTTACATTTGGGAAAAATGCAAAGTCCTAAGGTTAACTAAAAACATGAGGTTAACTGTTGACAGTCAAGCTTCTTATATCGAACAAACAAGGATTTTTGCAAACTGGCTTTTGGATTTAGGAGAAGGCAAGGTTGGTAGTGTGAATGATGGTGAGGCAATTATCGATATACCTGATGATCTTCTCATTACCGATTCAACGGATCCTATATCTGCATTAATTGAATTTTTCTATCCTTCTATTCTTGTAAATGTCAAGAATTCATCCTATTTTCATGAAAGAGCAATGGTCTGTGTGAATCAGAGCATCTTCACGAACAGTTTGATGAAACTTTGTACCCACCTGATGTCTTAAATGGTCTTAAATTATCGGTTTTGCCAAACATAAGATAGTACTAAAAGTCGGTGTTCCAGTTATGTTACTAAGGAATATTGATCAGAAATCTGGGTTATGTAATGGAACTAGACTACGGGTGTTATCTTTGGGAAATCGGGTTATAGAAGCAGAGATCATATCTGGAAGCAATATTGAAAGCCGAACTATTCCAAGAATGTCTTTGACACCTACAGACAAAAGGATTCTGTTCAAGTTTCAAAGAAGACAATTTCCAATTGCTGTCTGTTTTGTCATGACCATAAATAAAAGCCAAGGACAGTCATTATCGAAGGTTAGTTTGTTTCTGAGACAATCGGTCTTCACCCATAGTCAGTTGTATGTTGTTTTATCTAAAGTAAAAAGTATGCAATGTTTAACAATATTAATTATAGATGATGAAAGTATAATTAGCAATAGAGCAAAGAATGTTGTATATAAAGAAGTATTTGGTAATTTATGATATGTGGTTTTTATTTTATTAATATTTTAACTATGTACTTTTCCATAATTTCATTTATGTTCTATTATAAATTTTGTTTTATAAATTCTTAATATTTATTCATATTTTTATTATTTTTTTTGCAAAACATCTTTTGTGAAAACTGCCTAAAACAAGAACATTTTGTAAGCAGCTGCAAAAAAACAACAACTCTAAAGTGAAAAAAGCTTGAAAAAGTAGCATCGTACTTTCGATGATCATTCATATCTGTAAGATAAGTTTTTTGGCATGATTTAATTTTTTTAAATTACACTGTGTAATACACGTGTTCGAACCTAGTTATTGATAAAGATAAAAGCTATATTAGTAAATGAATATTTATTAATAAAGGGAAAAGTTTTACTAATAGATTCAACAAAAGAAGGAAGTAAAAGCATAACATTTGTGAACGGAAATTAAATACAAAACCGAATTAAAAGCAACATGGAGTGTGGATTATACCCACGATTTGAAGTAAGTAGTTCTTGTTTTGATTGCCAACAAGAATGATAATGAAATCGAAACAAGTAGATGTAGAAAGAATAAAATATCACAGGAACATAAAGGCTATGACGAAGAGCTAGTTTTTTGATAAGTTAGATCATCTGCACCCCTGTAAGACCAAATTCCTTTTTAAAGTGTTAAATCAGTTTTGCAATAACACCTTCCACATTAATGCAAGATCAAATTTTTTTCTAAAGTAATAAATTATAATATAAATGATATAGATAATTATAATATAAGTAATAAATAAATTATAAAATATAATATAACTAAAATTTTACTTTTGTTTTCCTTTATCTATTAGTATTTGTAATTTCATATTTTTTTTTTGATAAGGTTCATCTAGGCTTTGCCTAGACTACATCCTTGGCAATTTGGAAACAAACATACAAAGCGGCCGTCTGAGACTAAGCCTAGCCACAGAATGCTGACGCCTGGACTCGAACCCGGGGTGGATGGTGTAATTTCATAATTTTTATATTAATGTACTTTTTATTTTAGTGGTTTAAATAAAAAAACATTGCATAAAAATATTATTTATTTAAAATAAATTGTGGTTACGAAATTTTAATAAAAATAATAAAAAATAGTGTTCAAATAAACTAACAAATGAATTAAATTTAATAAATATATTAATAGTGAATGTTTAAACAAACAAATAAATAAATTAAATTAAACAAAATTGGATTTGTTTTATATATATTTGTTTGTGAAATGTCATGCTAAATTTGCAAGACCTTGCAAGTCACATGTCATGTCATGTCATCTTGCAATATCTTATGCAAAACGTGTGTGGATGCTCTTACTTATTGTAGCTTATAAGAAGTTTTTTGTGATTTTTTAATTATGTCATCATTAATATTAATTATTATTTATTAACTATTAATTATAAATAAATATTAATTATTACAATTTAATTGTTATTAATTAGTAAATATTAATTAATATTAACTGAGAATTATTAATTAAATTTTAATTATAAATTGATATTAATTTTTAGTTATTTAAAATTATTGTTAATCATATCATTTATTTTTTATATATTTTTTAAATATTAATTAATATATTTTAGTAATCAATTAATCTTATTTTTTAGTTATTATTTGATTATTTTTTTAATATTATATGTAACGATTATTTAAAATCATAAGTTAATGTAGATTTTTTCTAAAATTTGTTTTAACAAATTCAAAATTTATAGTATATATATAATAATAAATTTTAAATTCTTTTAGTTAACATATTATTTATATATATACATATATATATATTTATATATTGTTTACCGCCTTGTTTGTATTAGTTAATATAATATATTTCTATAAATTTGTTTTAATTATATTATTAAATATTATAATCGATAATTTTTTCAAGATGTTCTTTTTGGTCATTTTACATGCTTATAAGCTAGTTTTTGTCAAACGTAACTTGTTTATCAGCTACCGGCTAGCTTATCAGCTACCGGCTAGCTTATAAGTTACCAACTAGCTTATAAGTCATAAACTAGTTTGCCAAACATAGCCTAAGTTAATTGGTGACAAAAAAATTAAAAGATGTTTTTTTGTAAATTAAAATCCAATTTAAATTGTAATTTAATATATGCTATTTATACTATATTATAAAACATTTGTTTTCAAAGTTTTAGAAAAAACTTTTTAAACATTACGTACTACTAGTTAATGTTAAATTACTTAATTTTCAATTTAACAAGTAATTGATACATGAGTACAACTTTTTAAAATTACATGTTTGAATTCATAACTAACTAATAAACATACAACCAAATACAGGATAAACATCTCATTTTAAATGTGTGTTTTTGAGAAAACGGTAATGTTTTTTTTATAATAGTGTTTAATTTAAGTTGTTTATGTTAATTTAATTTTGGTTTAATAATGATGTGATTTGTTTTAGGTTGAATACCATAATGTTCTTTATAAAAAAAATTGTTAACTATTCTATTAGAATTCATTGATTATTCTAATTATATTTTAGAATCTCTATATTTTAAATGAAATGATTATATATAAATAAACATCTCATTTTAAATATAAAAAACTAAAATATAATTAGAATAATCGTTGAATTTTAATAGAATACTTAAATTACTTTTCTATGAAAAACGTTATATTATTAAATCTAAAATAAATTATATCATTATAAACCTAAATTATATTAAAATAAAAATAAACTACATAAATTTTATAAAAAAAATATTATCGCATTCTTAAAACCACATAAAACCATTTGATAAAATTGACACAAAAAGACATTAAAATCAAAATATATCACGCTATATTGCACGAGTATATTTCTAGTTATTAATAAATTACAACTTTTACTTAAACATAATTATCCAATACGCACCATAATTTTCAAATAAATAGAAAGCTTGGGGCGAGAAGCCTTTGCTCCTCCTTGCGTCCTCACCCATGTGTTTGTTTCACCTTTCACACAAACCCACACCATGAGCCCAATAACATGTTCAAGGCCCGCTTGAAAGGAAGAACTAGGATGCGTTTGGTTCGCAGAATAATTTATGCAGGAATGGAATCTGTCAAAGGAATTGGAATATGGAATGAATTAGAATGAAATGTTACCAGGTTTGACCAACTGCTTGGTTGACAGGAAATGGAATGTAATCTTGAAATTTGTCTGTTTGGTTTGTAATGGAATCGGAATGGAACTATGAAAATGACAAAATACCCTTTCTTTAATTTTAATTTAATTTTATTTTTCTTAAAACATTTTAAACATTTTTTAAATAACAAGGACCAAATATGTAAAGTCAAATATGGGACCACTTCATCTTGTTCATTCGAATACAGGATTTTCACCACCGACCACTTCATCTTGTTCATCAACACATATCAAGAACATAAACTGAAGACTCGTCAATCTGGGATTTGGTTAGAATGAAGGAAGAACCCCTCAGGACGAACGAACTGAAGAACTCATCAACCCATCGAACTCATATCTAGGAACGAAGAACCCATCGACTGATAAACCCACCATTGATAAACCCACGACTCACGATTGGACAATTTCCTGATCCTAATCCAGTAAATAACGATGTAGAAGACAAACCAGAGGAAAGAAAAAAACCCAGTAAACAACGAATGAGACAAACAAGAGAAACGAAATCGATACCCAAAATCATAACCCACTGTATACCCAAAATCGTAACCTATTGTATACCCAAAATCGTAACCCACTGTATACCCAAAATCGATACCCAAGATCAACTGTATACTCAAAATCATAACCCAAAATCGATAACCCACTGTATACCCAAAATCGACAACCCATTGTATACCCAAAATCGATACCCAAGATCTAGTGTATTTTTCAAAATCGTAACCCAAAATCGATACCCAAGATCCACTGTGTACCCAAAATCGTAACCCAAATCAACAATAGGAACCAGAGGAAAGAAGCAACGAAGAAGATAAACATAGGAAACAAATCGATAATGGAGAAAAGGCTTGTTACCTGATGCAGGTTGTAATCGAAGTTGAAGACAGACTCGAAGGAGGAAACAATCTAGTGAAAGGCAGTCTTGATGAGGGTGTTTTTGTCATTTAATTTTTTTTGTTTGGAATGGATTTCAATTCCTTCTTTTTGTGATGCAATGGTGAAATCCTTATTTGATGGAATGTTTGGAATTCAATTCCATTCCATGGGTAACCAAACATGACAATGGAATTTAGTCAACGGAATTGACCATTCCAATTCCTTCCAATTCCGTCGGAATCATACGAACCAAACGCACCCTTATAAAACCCTTAATTATTTGAATTTCTACTAATGTGGGATGGAAGTAGAGATGGCCAAATGGGTCCGGCTTGGCCAAGGATCGAAGGAGGCTAGGACTGACTTAGGACCGACCCGGAGTGGTTTGGGCCCATAGGTCATTAACCGATTATGATTTTCATCAAAAAACAAGGCCCGACCCGGCCTAAGACCGGTTATGCAACCGGCCCGATTTTTAATTTAAAATTTATCTTTAAATGTATTTTTAAGTATATTTTTTAATAAAAGCATATTTGTTAGTGTATTTTGTTGAGCCAATTATAACAAACGTATTTTTTTAAATGTAGTTCTAAAACATATTTTTTTAGTGTATTTGATTAACCCAATTATAATAAAACGTATTTGTTTAATGCATTTAATTGACTCAATTATAATAAAAAAAGTACTTGTTAGTGTATTTGATTGACCCAATTATAATAAAAATGTATTTGTTAGTGTATTTGATTGACCAAATTTTTCAAAAAAAATAGTTTATAAGATAAGAATAAATTAAAAAAAAGTGAGAGCGATTTGGACCCGGCCTGGGACCAAGTCCTCATAAAGCTTAATAAGGCCTTCGTAATTGAGTCGGGACCGGGATCGATTATAAAAGCACTATTTGAGACCGATTTGGCCTACCTTGGTCCGACCTATGACCCATTTTTGACCATCTATAAATGAAGCCTAACCTCCAACCTCACTAAATTTCCAACATGAACAAAATGTAAACAATTATTCAACCAAAAAAGGTACTTGTTAACATTAGTTTTTTTGTTTTTATTTTCAAATAACACAAAAAATCTTTCATAATATTATTATATGATGTTTTAAATTTAGGGGATACTTACCAACACTACCGGGTGTTACTCCCCTTATCAAATGAGCATAACAAACACCTAGAAACTTACCCTATAACAAGTATAGGTAGTACCATGAATCTTACCCGATAAGTGATGAAAAAGATGTTACCCGATAAGTTCTTACCGTGTAAAGACTTTTATCCAACAACTAAATTTGATGGTCAAGAATGTTATCCGATAAGGTAAATGAAGATAACGACTCTTGCGGTAAACATTTACCTTGTAAGAGTTCGGTAAACAACCCTTAGTCTAATCGAATTACTGTATAGCATATACTAGGTAACAGCACCGCGCCTTGCGCGGTAAATACAAATATTATTATAACGATTAATATATTTTACTAAAAAATTGATTTATAAGCAGTTGTTATCTTACTAAAAAAATATTATTTATTAAAATAAGTATTGTTAGCTTACTAAAAAAAGAATACAAACATTGGTATAGATCTTACTAAAAAAATTAAATTTTTTGATTTATAATCATTGTTAACTTATTTAGAACAACAAAAATTAAATAAATAAAAAATATATTTTATTAAATAAGTTTGATTTATAAGTATTGTTAGGTTATCCATAAAAATGAAAATAAATAAAAACATACAATATTAAAAATATTTTTGATTTATAACCATTGTTAGCCTACCAAAAGATAAAAAAAATTATAACCTATTAAAATAAGTATTTGATTTATAAGCATTGTTATCTATCTTATTAAGAAAATAAAACAATTTAAAAGTTCTGATTTATAATCATTGTTAACTTATTAAGAAAAACAAAAAATTAAATAAATAAAAAATATATTTTATTAAATAAGTTTTGATTTATAAGTATTGTTAGCTTATCCATAAAAATGTAAATAAATAAAAACATACATTATTAAAAATATTTTTGATTTATAAGAATTGTTAGCCTAAAAGATAAAAAAATATAACTTATTAAAAGAAATATTTGATTTATAAGCATTGTTATTTATCTTATAAAATTATAAAATGAAAAATGAAAAGTTTTAGTAATTAATAAGGATATTTAATGTATGAGTTTTATTTAAAATAAATCAAAATTCTAGAAAAATAGAGAAATGGCCATGAAGGCCTATTCTTAACTCTATTTCCTACATTCTCCTTTTTATATATACTAGTTAAGTACTCATGCAATACGGCGGGATGTTAAATTTTCTTGTACAAGGAGAATATAAATTAGGCGCTCGTGAAAAAAAAACATAGAAATCTTTATTTGAACATGTGCTTCTAGTACTTAAAATTTTCAAAATGGTTCCAATCCAATTGTACATGTGCATCACGACCCTACTTGAAAGTAATTTACCCTTTCAATCCAATTGTCCATGTAGTTCTTAACTTTCATATATCAAATAAAATGGAAACTTGATACATATTTACATATCAAATATATACAAATTTACTATTTCCTCCACTATACAACTTTTAAAAACCACAAGAACAAACTATTTTAATATCATGAATGACCCCAAGATATTAATGTTGCAAGAAAAGGAAAAAAATCGAGTGAAAAGTAATCTAAATGCCGTTTACTTAATTCTTACCAGATAAGCACTTACCGATAAGATCTGTATGCAACATTTCATCAAATAAGTGCTTATTTTGTAAGAGTAGTCATTACCGAGTAAGCCTATCGATTATTGTCATTGCTCTTAACGAATAAGCGTTTAGTAAACGGCCCTAATATTTACGAAGAGTGGCATTACTTTCTTCCTTGAAGCATAATAAAAATCATGGAAGCATAAAACCACATGTATATCATGTAGTAACAATATGTGTGTAAGAATAAACTGCTAATAAAGTTTGTATTAGAGAGGGGATTGGATATATTCACACTTGATGAATTAGATAAAAAACCCAATCACAATCACAATATTCTTGGTCTGGAAGATGAAAACACCAGGAAAAAAATTCTCAATCGGCCAAGAAAGAATAAGCAGCAAACAGAGTCCTCAAGCACATGCTCAAATCAAGAATACAGCATGCTCAGAAAATAAAGGGAATCCAAACCAGGTTAGTTTAAGATTCCCAAGGACATCTACATGTATAAGGAATAATTATTTCAAGCAAGAAGAATGGATATAAGAAGTCTTTAAACTTTATGAAAACAAATATGGATTAAGAGGAAGAAAGCTAAGTACTGTAAAAGAAAATTTTGATAAGGGAACTTCAACTATTTTACAACACTCCTTGGCATCCATTGCATTATAATTTATTTGTTGGGTCACTTAAGATTTGAAGATGACCTCAGTCTCTCAATTTTACACAGTTCATACTTAGACTAAATTCTAGGTTATTTACAAGCAGTTTAATTGTATAAAAATGTTCGGTGAAGTCGAAGATCAACCGAAGAAACAAAGTAGAAGTATATCTTCAAGGCGGATTGAAGATAGATTTCTCAACCAAAGATTAAGCTGCTACTTGGGACATCCTAAGGTTTTAGGCCAGTACAAGGTCCTAAGGTTTTAGGCCAGTACAAGGTCCTAAGGTTTAAGGCCAGTACAAGGTCCTAAGGTTTTAGGCCAGTACAAGGTCCTAAGGTTTCAGGCTAGTACAAGGTCCTAAGGTTTCAGGCCAGTACACTTGAAGAGCAAGGAAAATCTTGAAGACTTGATCGGTAGGATCTCTTGAAGATATTGAAGACATGATATGCAGGATCTCCTGAAGATGTTAAAGACTTGATCTCCAGGATCTCCTAGACTTGATCTCCAGGATCTCCTAGACTTGATCTCCAGGATCTCCAAGACTTGATCTCCAGGATCTCCTAGACTTGATCTGAAGAATCTCTTGAAGATATTGAAGATATGATCGACAGGATATGTTGAAGTCATGATCGGCAGGATATCCTTGAAGACATCCTAGGCCAACAGTTTACAACAGGTATATTCTGCTCTCTCTGCAAAATATTTGAGATATCTTGCAATGACAGAGACATAATCCAAGGATCAGAAAAAGAGGTCTTTGGATTTGTTATCTATTTCAAGAAAGTTCAGATTCAACAAGAGGTCAACGCTTCAAGACAAAACATACAAAGACAAAAGTACATCCCAGTACTTTTCAGAAGAGCTGCTTCCATCCTGCCATCCAAGCCCTGCTTGACAAGTGTCCATGCATTTAATGCATGAGGCACTATATAAGGAGATCATCTTCAACCTTGCAACTAACCAGTTTTACAGACTCTCAAGCTTTCAAGTGCTGGCCTTTCCCTCTCAAGAAGTTCATTTGTTTTCTTAGTGTGTTACAATTGTTCTTCATTCTCTGTGTGACTGTGTGTTAGATTGTTTGAGTAGATTTTATCTGTTCTGTTCCGCAACAATCAATAGTTTCTGTGTGTAATTCTTATTTGAAGTTTTTCAATAAAAGAATTAAATTAAGTGAAAACTTTTGTGTATTGTATTCAACCCCCCTTCTACAATACTAGTTTACCATTGCTAATCAATAGCTGGGATCAACAAGTGGTATCAGAGCAGGTCAGTTTAATCTAATAAACTTGATCTGCAATGGCTTCATCTTCTTCCTTAAACAATATTTCTTCTCAAAACTCAAATGCTGGATCATACGACAATGGCTCCATAGCCAAACCACCAAAGTTTAACCCTAATAACTTCTCTCTGTGGAAAAGTCGTATGATGCTCTTCTTAGAAGGAGTTGACAGCAGATATCCCACCATACTCCATGAAGGACCTCTTGTCCCTAAAGTTTGGGATAGTTTTAATGCTAAAAATAAACTTGAGGATGGTGATGAGTCTTCTTCTGATGAGGAAGAACGAACACCTGCTACTGGGAGATACATTGTAAAGGATCCCAGTAAGTACAATGATAAAGATAAGCGTCTTGTAGCTCTTGACACTAAAGTCAGAGCCATCATTGCCCTCTCTTTGCCTGATGAGGTTTATCGTTCTCTTGTAAACTTTTCTACTGCTAAGAAAATGTGGTCCACTCTGTGTGTTCTCTATGAAGGTACGTCTGAAGTGAAAAAGAGCAGAAAAAGTGCTCTTGTTAGAAAATATGAACTATTCTCTTATGAGAATGGAGAATCTCTTTCAGTCTACTATAATCGCTTTAACAGTCTTCTCAATGATCTTAAACTGTTGGGTCGCATGTATGATAATGAGGAAGTCCTGTGCAAGTTTATGGATTGTCTTCCTGATTTTTGGGAAAACATCTGTACTTGTATAAAGACAACCAAGGATCTTGATCACATGCCTTCCACTGCTCTTTATGGAACTCTCTTCAACTATGAGCAGACTAAGCTGCAAAGGAAGTCTATCATCACAGATATAAGGGGCTCTTCTATAGCTCTCATAACTGACTCTTCCAAAAAAACTATGTGTACTCCAAGAATCACCTATCCATCTGACTCTGAACATGATAGTCAAGGAGATCCCAATGAGCATTCAGAAGCATATCTTAGTGATGCTGATGATGAATGTGAGGAAACTTCAGTTGACAAATTATCAGATGGAATGGCCAGGATGGATGGGTATTCTAAATCCAAATCTCACTTTTCTTCTGAAAAATCTAAGTTTAGTCGAAAACCCTCCTCTTCTCTCTCCAAACACTCCTCCTCAGACAAATCTAATGAGGAATGCTTTAACTGTGGTAAAAGGGGCCATTTTTCTTCTGAGTGTAGAAGTAAACGTTTTGAAAAACCTAGAACTTCTTCCTCAGGCCGATTTTCTTCAAAACCGGGAAGATCCAAATATGATTCTGACCGGGCTGAAAGATACAAAGAAAAATACAAGAGAGAAAAGGAAAGAAACGAAAGACTAGTCAGAAAGGGAAAGGGTCTGCCTGCTAAAACTCATGATCTGGCAGATGAACCCACATCTGAAAGCGAGAAGGACATCTCAAATTTGTGCTTCATGGCCCAGATAAATGACATGGATGATTCTGAAGGTCACACCCTCTCAACTGCTCTAGTACCAGCTAAGTGCTTCTCATCTTCTTCACAGAATTGACAGGTAATCTACTAAAGATGTCTTTACTTCTAATCCTCACCCTTCTTGTTCCATTCAAACACTCTACCTCCATTTTCTTAAAAACACCCTTCCCATTATTACCTGCTAGTTCAATCTCCCTCACCTTCTCTCAACCCTTATCACTACCCTTCTTAACTATACACTCTAACCCTCTCACCTTTCTACCTGACCTCTCACCCTCATTTCCTAAGTATGTCTTTCCTAAGTGTATCATTTCCTAAGTCTATCTTTTCTTCATATATCTTACATCTCCACAAGTCCATACTGAACATCAAAGCTCCTCTGATGATGACTCCTCTTCAAGTCTACCAACTTCTGGAGATCCTATCATTAACAGACTGCCATCATCCCCTCCTACATCTTTCAGGTATCTTCCTCATCCTAACTTCTTTCCTACCTATTTTTCTCCTTGCCTAACACCTTGCCTATCTCTTTGCCTACCAATTCTTGCCTACCGACTTTGCCTACAGACTTTTCTCTCCTATTCTTCTCTTTTCCCATACCTTTTACCAACTTCCCTAACTTCCCATCATACCTCTCACCCTACCTCCCTCCTCCATCCCACTAAATATTCACACTCACCAAATATTCCATTCTCTCCCTTCTATGTGAATCTTTTGTCTTTTATAAAACCCAAAGAAATTTGAAGAAGGCTTGGCCGATCCATGTTGGGTCACTGTAATGAAAGAAGAACTCTCTCAATTTGAAAGAGGTCTATGTGAAACAACCTCCTGGTCTTGAAGATCACTCTTGAAGATGACTTGAAGACCCACATCTGAAGATTACTCTTGAAGATTGAAGATGTTTGTTTCCCACAAATCTTCTGAAGATCTTTCTCAACAATCTTCCGAAAGAGAGAAAAGAAAAATAAAAAAAAAATTCAAAAAAGAAAAAGAAAAGAAAAGTCAAAAAAAAATACTGTTTATTATTTTTTCAGTTAGACTTTTCAAATGGTGATAATTTATTTGTTACAAGAAAAGTGCATACTCTTCTTTTCTATTCCTCCCTTCCAATACAACCCAACTCTTTTTACTTCACACAACACACACAACTTTTACCTCTCTCAATCCAAGTCACTCTCAATCCTAACCATCCTTTTCTTTACCTATCCATTTTTACTTTTAATCCACACCATCATTTTTCCATCTATACAAAACAACCTACCCTCAAACCTTACCCTATACAAACACAACATACTTCTATCCTACCTTCAACTTTTTTTCTTACCTTCACTTTACCACATCCTTACTCCTATACATTTTCCTAAGACTCATATCCTACATCTCACCTCACAAACTATCCTAACCAACCAACTAAGATAAACCTCACACTCTCCTTCCCTCTCCATCTCACCACCGACGCCACCTCACTGCCGACGCCACCGATTCCCAACCGCCGCCCTGCTGCTGCCACCGCCCACCGACGCCCTCTCCCTTCCACCGATCCCGCCGACGCAACCCCCTCCGTTCCACCGACCCCCCGACACACCTCCCCCACCTACACTCTCCCTCACCTCCGCTGCCACCGCCGACCCCCTGCCGCCGACACCTCCCTGCCGCCACCGACCCTACCGACCCCCACCCCTACCCACCGACAACCACCCCACTGACCCATCCACCCCACCAACGCCTAAGACTTCACCCTACCCCACGACGTGCATGCTTCCCCTCTTCCAGTCGACTTACATACCAAACTACCACTTTCCACCTTGTCATTTTTTGGGTTAACATTTTTTTTACCTTTTCTCTCATACCTCAACCCCCCCTCCCCACCCCACCGAAAACATCTCTTCCCATACCTCTCATTTTTTAAGACTCACTCCCTTCTCTCTCTCCTACTTTTTCTATTCCCCATATATCTCATCCTAAACCCTAACCTATCATCTCCCATCACACTCCACCTCTTACATCTTTTTACCCACCAAATATTTCCCTCACTCTTCTCCTTTTTACCATCTCTTACCCAAATATAAATACCCCATCTTATCCTCTCATTTCTTCACATCTCTATTCTTCCCATTTTTCTCTCATCCTGACTTTATATATAGCTAAAAAAAAAACATCTGCTGCCGATTTTCCTACATCATGGCCGATTTTTCCTCTTAGTGTTTTTCCTTCGTCGCCCGCTGAGGGGGAGAACATCTGAGGGGGAGCAACATCAACCCTCAGTATTCATATCCAGCGTCCAACTCAAAAAAAATGAGGAAATCAGCGGACCGGTTAAGGGGGAGCACATCAGTTCGGGCGGATCTAACTAAGGGGGAGGAACACAAAGACCGGCTGATCTACTGAGGGGGAGCAAAACAAAGACAAATGATGATGATGTTGAACAGGAAGAGCTGAAGATGCCAACAAAAGAAAGAAGATGTAAGAGATGGCCATAAGCATCCTGAGGCTGATTCACTCAAACTCAACCCTCCCTCAAAGAATCCTCAAGGCTTCTGATCAAAATGAAGAATCCTCAAGCAGACACAAGTTTCAACTTGTCCCTCCAAAGATGCAAGTAATTTTTGTTCTGTTCATATTGTCTATACTTCTTTCTTTTTCTTTCATTAGTTTGTACAGTTATACTTTACCATTTCTTCTTACTTGTAAATGTCAGATACAAAAAAAAATCCAAAAAGAACAAAAAGAATGGACTATGTGAAAAGAACCCAAAAGAGTAAACAAGGGTCAAAAATGAATTATTCAGTGTTTACTTCTCAGATTCTAAGTATGGATGTCATCCTCAAATAGGGGGAGATTGTTGGGTCACTTAAGATTTGAAGATGACCTCAGTCTCTCAATTTTACACAGTTCATACTTAGAATAAATTCTAGGTTCTTTACAAGCAGTTTAATTGTATAAAAATGTTCGGTGAAGTCGAAGATCAACCGAAGAAACAAAGTAGAAGTATATCTTCAAGGCGGATTGAAGATAGATTTCTCAACCAAAGATTAAGCTGCTACTTGGGACATCCTAAGGTTTTAGGCCAGTACAAGGTCCTAAGGTTTTAGGCCAGTACAAGGTCCTAAGGTTTAAGGCCAGTACAAGGTCCTAAGGTTTTAGGCCAGTACAAGGTCCTAAGGTTTCAGGCCAGTACACTTGAAGAGCAAGGAAAATCTTCAAGACTTGATCGGTAGGATCTCTTGAAGATGTTGAAGACATGATATGCAGGATCTCCTGAAGATGTTAAAGACTTGATCTCCAGGATCTCCTAGACTTGATCTCCAGGATCTCCTAGACTTGATCTCCAGGATCTCCAAGACTTGATCTCCAGGATCTCCTAGACTTGATCTGAAGAATCTCTTGAAGATATTGAAGATATGATCGGCATGATATGTTGAAGTCATGATCGGCAGGATATCCTTGAAGACATCCTAGGCCAACAGTTTACAACAGGTATATTCTGCTCTCTCTGCAAAATATTTGAGATATCTTGCAATGACAGAGACATAATCCAAGGATCAGAAAAGAGGTCTTTGGATTTGTTATCTATTTCAAGAAAGTTCAGATTCAACAAGAGGTCAACGCTTCAAGACAAAACATACAAAGACAAAAGTACATCCCAGTACTTTTCAGAAGAGCTGCTTCCATCCTGCCATCCAAGCCCTGCCTGACAAGTGTCCATGCATTTAATGCATGAGGCACTATATAAGGAGATCATCTTCAACCTTGCAACTAACCAGTTTTACAGACTCTCAAGCTTTCAAGTGCTGGCCTTTCTCTCTCAAGAAGTTCATTTGTTTTCTTAGTGTGTTACAATTGTTCTTCATTCTCTGTGTGACTGTGTGTTAGATTGTTTGAGTAGATTTTACATGTTCTGTTCCGCAACAATCAATAGTTTCTGTGTGTAATTCTTATTTGAAGTTTTTCAATAAAAGAATTAAATTAAGTGAAAATTTTTGTGTATTGTATTCAACCCCCCCTTCTACAATACTAGTTTACCATTGCTAATCAATAGCTGGGATCAACAAGTGGTATCAGAGCAGGTCAGTTTAATCTAATAAACTTGATCTGCAATGGCTTCATCTTCTTCCTTAAACAATATTTCTTCTCAAAACTCAAATGCTGGATCATACGACAATGGCTCCATAGCCAAACCACCAAAGTTTAACCCTAATAACTTCTCTCTGTGGAAAAGTCGTATGATGCTCTTCTTAGAAGGAGTTGACAGCAGATATCCCACCATACTCCATGAAGGACCTCTTGTCCCTAAAGTTTGGGATAGTTTTAATGCTAAAAATAAACTTGAGGATGGTGATGAGTCTTCTTCTGATGAGGAAGAACGAACACCTGCTACTGGGAGATACATTGTAAAGGATCCCAGTAAGTACAATGATAAAGATAAGCGTCTTGTAGCTCTTGACACTAAAGTCAGAGCCATCATTGCCCTCTCTTTGCCTGATGAGGTTTATCATTCTCTTGTAAACTTTTCTACTGCTAAGAAAATGTGGTCCACTCTGTGTGTTCTCTATGAAGGTACGTCTGAAGTGAAAAAGAGCAGAAAAAGTGCTCTTGTTAGAAAATATGAACTATTCTCTTATGAGAAAGGAGAATCTCTTTCAGTCTACTATAATCGCTTTAACAGTCTTCTCAATGATCTTAAACTGTTGGGTCGCATGTATGATAATGAGGAAGTCCTGTGCAAGTTTATGGATTGTCTTCCTGATTTTTGGGAAAACATCTGTACTTGTATAAAGACAACCAAGGATCTTGATCACATGCCTCTCACTGCTCTTTATGGAACTCTCTTCAACTATGAGCAGACTAAGCTGCAAAGGAAGTCTATCATCACAGATATAAGGGGCTCTTCTATAGCTCTCATAACTGACTCTTCCAAAAAAACTATGTGTACTCCAAGAATCACCTATCCATCTGACTCTGAACATGATAGTCAAGGAGATCCCAATGAGCATTCAGAAGCATATATTAGTGATGCTGATGATGAATGTGAGGAAACTTCAGTTGACAAATTATCAGATGGAATGGCCAGGATGGATGGGTATTCTAAATCCAAATCTCACTTTTCTTCTGAAAAATCTAAGTTTAGTCGAAAACCCTCCTCTTCTCTCTCCAAACACTCCTCCTCAGACAAATCTAATGAGGAATGCTTTAACTGTGGTAAAAGGGGCCATTTTTCTTCTGAGTGTAGAAGTAAACGTTTTGAAAAACCTAGAACTTCTTCCTCAGGCCGATTTTCTTCAAAACCGGGAAGATCCAAATATGATTCTGACCGGGCTGAAAGATACAAAGAAAAATACAAGAGAGAAAAGGAAAGAAACGAAAGACTAGTCAGAAAGGGAAAGGGTCTGCCTGCTAAAACTCATGATCTGGCAGATGAACCCACATCTGAAAGCGAGAAGGACATCTCAAATTTGTGCTTCATGGCCCAGATAAATGACATGGATGATTATGAAGGTCACACCCTCTCAACTGCTCTAGTACCAGCTAAGTGCTTCTCATCTTCTTCACAGAATTGACAGGTAATCTACTAAAGATGTCTTTACTTCTAATCCTCACCCTTCTTGTTCCATTCAAACACTCTACCTCCATTTTCTTAAAAACACCCTTCCCATTATTACCTGCTAGTTCAATCTCCCTCACCTTCTCTCAACCCTTATCACTACCCTTCTTAACTATACACTCTAACCCTCTCACCTTTCTACCTGACCTCTCACCCTCATTTCCTAAGTATGTCTTTCCTAAGTGTATCATTTCCTAAGTCTATCTTTTCTTCATATATCTTACATCTCCACAAGTCCATACTGAACATCAAAGCTCCTCTGATGATGACTCCTCTTCAAGTCTACCAACTTCTGGAGATCCTATCATTAACAGACTGCCATCATCCCCTCCTACATCTTTCAGGTATCTTCCTCATCCTAACTTCTTTCCTACCTATTCCTCTCCTTGCCTAACACCTTTCCTATCTCTTTGCCTACCAATTCTTGCCTACCGACTTTGCCTACAGACTTTTCTCTCCTATTCTTCTCTTTTCCCATACCTTTTACCAACTTCCCTAACTTCCCATCATACCTCTCACCCTACCTCCCTCCTCCATCCCACTAAATATTCACACTCACCAAATATTCCATTCTCTCCCTTCTATGTGAATCTTTTGTCTTTTATAAAACCCAAAGAAATTTGAAGAAGGCTTGGCCGATCCATGTTGGGTCACTGTAATGAAAGAAGAACTCTCTCAATTTGAAAGAGGTCTATGTGAAACAACCTCCTGGTCTTGAAGATCACTCTTGAAGATGACTTGAAGACCCACATCTGAAGATTACTCTTGACGATTGAAGATGTTTGTTTCCCACAAATCTTCTGAAGATCTTTCTCAACAATCTTCCGAAAGAGAGAAAAGAAAAATAAAAAAAAAATTCAAAAAAGAAAAAGAAAAGAAAAGTAAAAAAAAAATACTGTTTATTATTTTTTCAGTTAGACTTTTCAAATGGTGATAATTTATTTGTTACAAGAAAAGTGCATACTCTTCTTTTCTATTCCTCCCTTCCAATACAACCCAACTCTTTTTACTTCACACAACACACACAACTTTTACCTCTCTCAATCCAAGTCACTCTCAATCCTAACCATCCTTTTCTTTACCTATCCATTTTTACTTTTAATCCACACCATCATTTTTCCATCTATACAAAACAACCTACCCTCAAACCTTACCCTATACAAACACAACATACTTCTATCCTACCTTCAACTTTTTTTCTTACCTTCACTTTACCACATCCTTACTCCTATACATTTTCCTAAGACTCATATCCTACATCTCACCTCACAAACTATCCTAACCAACCAACTAAGATAAACCTCACACTCTCCTTCCCTCTCCATCTCACCACCGACGCCACCTCACTGCCGACGCCACCGATTCCCAACCGCCGCCCTGCTGCTGCCACCGCCCACCGACGCCCTCTCCCTTCCACCGATCCCGCCGACGCAACCCCCTCCGTTCCACCGACCCCCCCGACACACCTCCCCCACCTACACTCTCCCTCACCTCCGCTGCCACCGCCGACCCCCTGCCGCCGACACCTCCCTGCCGCCACCGACCCTACCGACCCCCACCCCTACCCACCGACAACCACCCCACTGACCCATCCACCCCACCAACGCCTAAGACTTCACCCTACCCCACGACGTGCATGCTTCCCCTCTTCCAGTCGACTTACATACCAAACTACCACTTTCCACCTTGTCATTTTTTGGGTTAACATTTTTTTTACCTTTTCTCTCATACCTCAACCCCCCCTCCCCACCCCACCGAAAACATCTCTTCCCATACCTCTCATTTTTTAAGACTCACTCCCTTCTCTCTCTCCTACTTTTTCTATTCCCCATATATCTCATCCTAAACCCTAACCTATCATCTCCCATCACACTCCACCTCTTACATCTTTTTACCCACCAAATATTTCCCTCACTCTTCTCCTTTTTACCATCTCTTACCCAAATATAAATACCCCATCCTATCCTCTCATTTCTTCACATCTCTATTCTTCCCATTTTTCTCTCATCCTGACTTTATATATAGCTCAAAAAAAAACATCTGCTGCCGATTTTCCTACATCATGGCCGATTGTTCCTCTTAGTGTTTTTCCTTCATCGCCCGCTGAGGGGGAGAACATCTGAGGGGGAGCAACATCAACCCTCAGTATTCATATCCAGCGTCCAACTCAAAAAAAAAATGAGGAAATCAGCGGACCGGTTAAGGGGGAGCACATCAGTTCGGGCGGATCTAACTAAGGGGGAGGAACACAAAGACCGGCTGATCTACTGAGGGGGAGCAAAACAAAGACAAATGATGATGATGTTGAACAGGAAGAGCTGAAGATGCCAACAAAAGAAAGAAGATGTAAGAGATGGCCATAAGCATCCTGAGGCTGATTCACTCAAACTCAACCCTCCCTCAAAGAATCCTCAAGGCTTCTGATCAAAATAAAGAATCCTCAAGCAGACACAAGTTTCAACTTGTCCCTCCAAAGATGCAAGTAATTTTTGTTCTGTTCATATTGTCTATACTTCTTTCTTTTTCTTTCATTAGTTTGTACAGTTATACTTTACCATTTCTTCTTACTTGTAAATGTCAGATACAAAAAAAAATCCAAAAAGAACAAAAAGAATAGACTATGTGAAAAGAACCCAAAAGAGTAAACAAGGGTCAAAAATGAATTATTCAGTGTTTACTTCTCAGATTCTAAGTATGGATGTCATCCTCAAATAGGGGGAGATTGTTGGGTCACTTAAGATTTGAAGATGACCTCAGTCTCTCAATTTTACACAGTTCATACTTAGAATAAATTCTAGGTTCTTTACAAGCAGTTTAATTGTATAAAAATGTTCGGTGAAGTCGAAGATCAACCGAAGAAACAAAGTAGAAGTATATCTTCAAGGCGGATTGAAGATAGATTTCTCAACCAATGATTAAGCTGCTACTTGGGACATCCTAAGGTTTTAGGCCAGTACAATGTCCTAAGGTTTTAGGCCAGTACAAGGTCCTAAGGTTTAAGGCCAGTACAAGGTCCTAAGGTTTTAGGCCAGTACAAGGTCCTAAGGTTTCAGGCCAGTACAAGGTCCTAAGGTTTCAGGCCAGTACACTTGAAGAGCAAGGAAAATCTTGAAGACTTGATCGGTAGGATCTCTTGAAGATGTTGAAGACATGATATGCATGATCTCATGAAGATGTTAAAGACTTGATCTCCAGGATCTCCTAGACTTGATCTCCAGGATCTCCTAGACTTGATCTCCAGGATCTCCAAGACTTGATCTCTAGGATCTCCTAGACTTGATCTGAAGAATCTCTTGAAGATATTGAAGATATGATCGGCAGGATATGTTGAAGTCATGATCGGCAGGATATCCTTGAAGACATCCTAGGCCAACAGTTTACAACAGGTATATTCTGCTCTCTCTGCAAAATATTTGAGATATCTTGCAATGACAGAGACATAATCCAAGGATCAGAAAAAGAGGTCTTTGGATTTGTTATCTATTTCAAGAAAGTTTAGATTCAACAAGAGGTCAACGCTTCAAGACAAAACATACAAAGACAAAAGTACATCCCAGTACTTTTCAGAAGAGTTGCTTCCATCCTGCCATCCAAGCCCTGCTTGACAAGTGTCCATGCATTTAATGCATGAGGCACTATATAAGGAGATCATCTTCAACCTTGCAACTAACCAGTTTTACAGACTCTCAAGCTTTCAAGTGCTGGCCTTTCTCTCTCAAGAAGTTCATTTGTTTTCTTAGTGTGTTACAATTGTTCTTCATTCTCTGTGTGACTGTGTGTTAGATTGTTTGAGTAGATTTTATCTGTTCTGTTCCGCAACAATCAATAGCATCTGTGTGTAATTCTTATTTGAAGTTTTTCAATAAAAGAATTAAATTAAGTAAAATTTTTTGTGTATTGTATTCAATCCCCCCTTCTACAATACTAGTTTACCATTGCTAATCAATAGCTGGGACCAACATTATTCATATTACAACACCATTTCCATTATAATTCACTCTCATTCTGCATGTGTTCATCCAAGGATTGTTGCTTATGGGACTGCAAATACAACCCCCTCCTGCAAACACAAAGAGAATTTTAATAAAGAACACCCACATTTTATGATTAACCAACTTGGTAAAGTTCATATTTGGTCTAAAAACAATAGTGGTTAAATCCAAAGAATGTGTATCAATGTGTATATACATACAAAGTAGATTGAACTTCCAAAATTGTGGTAACCCGGTTGAGATTTAGCCCTTAGCCTTCCAGAAACCACCTTCGGTTGAGATTTAAACCAGAAAACAGCAGCCCTCATAAGTTAGAAAAAATAATTATAGCTTCTAAAACAGTAGTTGATCCAGAGAAGCAATTGTGGAAAACATAACAAAACACTAACTTTGAGAGTATCATGACCGGTTTGATCATGGGCCAATTCAAACAGCAACCACAGATTAAAAATCCAGGCATTATGATTCCACGCATATCCCAACAAGAAATTCATACTATTCCCAAACAGATACATTAATAGATTCAAACCCAGGACATACAATTTGAGCCCGAAGAGATAACATCCATTGAATACTAAACCTCATATCAACAGCCAGGGGCGGAACACAAGCTTTAAAACTGCACGGGCCGGACCTTGTAAGACTAATTTTTCATTCAAACGCACCTTGTAAGACCAATTTGTTGATTTCGAGCGGGTGCACAAACGAAAAGCTTAAGAAATTGTTGTCGATGTGTTTTTAGCCAAATTCCCCCGTTGGGGAATTTTTTAAGTTTTTGGTTGATTTCGAGAGGTTTTATTTCAGTTTTTTGGTTGATTTCAAGGGATTTTTAAGTTTTTGTGTTGATTCGATAGGATTTTTTGGTTTCTTTGTGTTGATTCGAGAGAATTTTTTGGGTTTTTCTATTGATTTCAAGAGTAAATTTTGGTTTTTTAGGTAAAGACTAATATAAAAACTCAATACAAATAAATAAATTATGTAAAGAACTCAATGCAATCAGATTTAGGGCTATGACTAATATCAAATTTTGGACAAAAACTAAAATCAAATTCACAAATTCACAATCAAACTATCATGAATAGCTAATGCCTAAATTCACAATTTGACAATCAAACTTACCATAAATAGCTAATGCCTAATCAAACAATTTCAAAGCAATTCCTACCACCTGTGCCCTGTTTTTTGAAAGCAATTCACACAATCTTTAACAAATATTCATAATGAATAAGACCTCAAAACAGAAGGTATACAGCAAATATAACATATAACATAATCACAAATGATGATAAATCTGTAATAAACAAGAAAATTAGGGATTTAGCCATTTAGGCATTTAGCCATTTAGCCATTTAGCCATTTAGGTTAGGTTAGGGACAGTAAAACTTACCAGTGAACTAGTGAAGTCGTGAAGAGCGAGAAGCCGAGAGCCGAGAGGGGCAGAGCAGAGGGCGGAGGCTACCGGCGAGGCGAGGGCGGCGGCGACCGGCGAGGGGATCAGGGTGAGCGGCGTTCTTTTTTTTTTTGCTGGGATTTGGCCATTTGGGAATTGGGAGCGTTCTTTTTTTGATCAACAAGCAAACAGAGAGAGACGAGAGTGAGTCTGAGTAAGAGAGGCTTTAGAGTGGGAGGGCCCAATTGGAATTTATTTTAAAAAAGGCTGCTAAAAAAATTTGTACTACTTTTTTTTAAAAAAAGCGCCCATGCCATGGCCTGTAAAGGCCCTAAGGGCCATCCGCCCCTGTCAACAGCTAATAAATGAATAAAAGATAGATGAATGAACACAGGTAACCCGTATGAGCTCCACTTTTTATTCTAAATTAGTTCAAATTGTAAACAACAAATGATAACCATTCCTAAATCTTTAGAGGATTAGAAACCAAGAATCAATAGCTAACTCACCAGACGTACAAAAACCAAAGTCCAAACCAAAGAGAGTAGAAATAGCATCATCTATAAATGTTGGTCATGCAAAATAATCAAATCATAAGTAGAGAAGTATATAAAAAATAGACACCCATGGTAGAAAAAACCAACATAACAAAATTGTCTGAATCACGCTCCTTTAGCAACGTCGAATCCAAATTAGAAATAATTGCATTAAACTCGAAGTAGTATTCAATAGTTGAGTAGTCAAATGCTTAGAAGATTGTCTTTAAGAGTTGAATAATCACATGGAATAATTTAAATTCATGTAAAGTTATAAAACTAAAAAGGAAAGAAAAACCATTTTATTAAATAAACCATTTATAGGGGTGTTTGTGATATAGTTTGGGTCGTTTAAGATTTTTTTTAACAGACCAAACCACAAATAGCAGTTTGAGGTTTTCAAAACCATTCGCTTTGACATGAAGTGCCCACCTGGTCAAAATATGCGATCAGGTCTAACCGGTTTACGGGTAAAATGGGGATTAGATCTCTTGTTCCTCTACTCGCTTAATATATATATATATATATATATACATATATATATATATATAAACTAACAAAACTGCCATACATTTCACCTTTAAACTATATATATGTATGTATATATAAACTAACAAAACTGCCATACATTTCACCTTTAAACTGTTTGCAACATCCAAAGCATCATAGTCTGGAATTAACCGCACATAAGCTTTCTTAGTTCCATCAAGTCTGCATTACAAAAAATAAATAAAGATAAACATGGATTGCATATTCTACAATAGAATAAATTTTCTCCAAAACATTAGCAAACAAATTATAGTAAAAGATGAAAGCAAACCCATTAATATTCATGAACCCAATAAAATAGTTTTTGTTGGGTTTTATAGCTAATTCCTTTGAGGCATTTCCTCAAACACCTCCCTACATATTTGCAACAGACTGAAAAGAAGGGAAAAAACCTTAAATCCAAAAGAAACGCAGTCCAAAAAATTAACAAAATTGAAGTTGAGAAGTAATTGGAAATCAAAAACAAACCAACAACCATTTTGAATCAATTGAAATAAATCAACACACAACCAGGAAGCGTGAAGATAAAAAACAAAACAAATTACCTGAACCGAGGCTTATTTGTTGGATTTGCATTTTCCAGTTGCACCAAATGTGCTGATTGACACATTGAACGATTGTCAGAGTTCGAAAAGATGCTCTAACAAATTTGTGTACCACTTGAAACTCAGACATGAGAAGAAACCAAAATCGAAGAAAGAAAGAAACCGTGAAGAAACTAACATGAGAAGAAACTTATAACAATTGCAAAGAAACCCAAATCAAACCTATGTGCGTTTGCAACCATATCAACCAAAATCAAAGAAACACGTATCAATCGAAGAAACATATGTGAGTTTGCAATGGAAGAAACCGTGAACAAAGATAACCTGAGAACTATTTAATTCTTTAATTCCTTTTATAGTAGTATAGATACTAATTAGAAGAAGCATCATGTACAGCCTTTTAACATAAATAATTGTATATGAACTATAATGCATTAAAAAATACATTTTACAAATTATACCATTGTAATCGCCTCGTCAATACATTCGAAATGAGCCCAATATTGAATATTTTTGGATTTAATGAACTATATTTTTCTTAAATATTTTGTTTTTGAATTTAAAAACTTTATATTAAAAGCCAAACAATTTTCAATTTATAAGTTACACTTTATACCCTTAGAATTAGTTATTTAATTTACTTTTAATTCCTTACTTTTTTATTTTTTATTTTACACCCTTATTGTATTAACATAAATAATTGTATATGAACTATAATGCATTAAAAAAATACATTCTTTTTTTTACAAATTATATCATTGTAATCGTCTCGTCAATACCATCGAAATGGCCAAATATTGAATATTTTTTGATTTAATTAACTAATTTTTTCTTAAATATTTTGTTTTTAAATTTAAAAACTTTTACGTAATTATCTATACTACTATATAAAAAGCCTATTAGGGTTATTTTTCAACATTTCAAGTTAATCACGTTTTAAGCATGCTGTACAAACTCCTAAAGCACATAACCTCTCCCCTTCTTCATGTTCCTGGCCTCTCCCCACGTCTAATCTTGAAAGTGGTGATCTGTCTTCTCTCCCCACGTCCCTTTCTTCTCTCCCCACGCGTCGGATATATCTCCCACGCCCCGCTCACTTCTCTCCTTTAAACAGGAATCCAACAAGACTCCGACGATTCAATCTCACAATCCACATTCTCTACATCTTCTTTTTTTTTCGTTTTTGTTTCAACATTTGAGATCGAATACATAAATTGGGAAAATTTGGTTGGCGATTCTAGGGTTTCATTTGGGATCAGATCTTTTTGGTGAAACTTCTGCTAAGCAGGTAAGAAATCAATACTGCATTCATTTATATATTTTGGTGAATTATCCCTGATAAAAGTTGTTTTGATCAGTTCTTCTTCTCCACGATGTTCTGCACCAATTTCTATCCTCTCATCTTCTTCACGTTCCTGACCTGCACCAATTTATCCTCTCTAATCATCTGTTCATGTCTTATGCGGACAACAATTTTGAAGAATTGCAGTTTCCTCTCCATGTCTTCTGGCAAACTATTTTTGAGAATTACAGGTGTTGAGAGGTGCTAGATCTATGATATTGCAACATATTAGAAAGTGTTGGGGTAAGGTCTTTGATTCTTTTCACCATTCATATTTGTGTCGTTTTTTTTTATAAATGGATTTATATACTGTTTAGGCGTTAATTTCAGGGTTTGTTGGCTTTGTCTAAGTTTCAGGTTTTGACAAGGAAACTTCTGCTAAGCAGGTAAGAAATCAATACTTCATTCATTTATATATTTTGGTGAATTATCCCTAATAAAAGTTGTTTTGATCAGTTCTCCTTCTCCACGATGTTCTGCACCAATTTCTATCCTCTCATCTTCTCCACGTTCCTGACATGCACCAATTTATCCTCTCTAATCATTTGTTCATGTCTTATGCGGACAACAATTTTAGAGAATTGCAGTTTCCTCTCCATGTCTTATGGCAAACTATTTTTGAGAATTACAGGTGTTGAGAGGTGCCAGATTTATGATATTGCAACATATTAGAAAATGTTGGGGTAAGGTCTTTGATTCTTTTCACCATTCATCTTTGTGTCGTTTTTTTATAAATGGATTTGTATACTGTTTAGGCGTTAATTTCAGGGTTTGTTGGCTTTGTCTAATTTTCAGGTTTTGACAAGGAAAGCAAAGAATCAATAGATTATAAGGGTACCTGTCTCATGACGTATTTGGTTTTGCTTTTAACCAGGAAATGCCTCGCAAAGTAACATATGGATTTCAAGAATATGATGATGATTATGATATTCATGATGATTATCATGACGACGATTACAATTATAGTTATGGGAATGGCATAGATGAACATGTCTCGGGTAATTCTTCGACTTGCAAACAGCAATTTACCTTAATTTATACCAAACAGTCTCTTAGTTGAACTTGACATGATATGCAATTGCATTTTCAGTTTACATTCCCCGTACACATCTCTAATTGTTGGGTGTTTGATTTCAGGGGGTTGTAATTGAGAAAAGAGTTACATATCTGAATTTGAATGAGTTTCTTTCATATGGACTGTAGTGGGAGTCAGATAAAGTAATTAATTACTTTTTTTCATTGGGGTTTCTTATTTTTGTCTAAAAAGATTACATATCTGAAGTTGTTTTATTGATTTAATTGCTAATATCTTGATAACATCAGGTGGGTAAGCCTTTGTTTAGGAAAACAAAAGATGGTAGAATTTTCGAGTAAAAAGTTGAAAAGGATGATGATCTATGCACATTGGAAGAGGTGTTTCAAAACGTAAATCATTCCATGGGATTCAATATAGAGTTCAAATTGGATGATAATATCGTGTATACAAGTTGTTCTTTGTGTATGCTCTTTTCCTCTTGTTTTTCTCTATCTTTTTTTCCCGTCATTAGAAGCTTTAGCATTTCATGGGTTCTTTCTAGTTTCTATTTTTGGCAGGTTGTATTCAAGTATGCTAAAAGATAGATACATCATTTTTTCAAGCTTTTAGCCTGATGCAACTCTTTTGATCAGGAAACTTCAAACCACTTATCCTGTAACCCCTATCCTACTTTATAAAGAAAGTGGGTTCATTCACAGAAATCATCATCGTCGTGATCTAATATTGTTTGTTTATCATGATGTTGTGAGTAGCTTTTCTTTCTCACAAATGGAGGGTCTAAAAAATATACGGATATCAGGAGAATTCGTTAGATGAAGCAATGAAGTTGTGTTTAGTGGGCGGCTTAAATGGAATAGTTTCTGAAGTGAGAGTCATCTTAAGATACCCAGGATTATTTAGGAGAATTTTTAGACTCTAAAGTCTAAACTTTCTCTCATAAGCTATGGCAGTTAAAGCAAGATCTATTTTCTTGCAAAACATAAGGACAATTCAAGCATGTATTATTCTATATTTAAGGTCTAAGGACCATTTTTCAAATAATTGTTTGGAAAGTTTGATATTATGATAATTTTGATGTTCGTATATGATTGTTGATTTTTGAAAGGACATTTTACTATTTGTATTCAATTAATATGAAGTTGTGTCAGGATCGAATCTTAACAAGACTAATAATACTTAGAATTCAGAATTAAAGAATCTGCGGAAAAGAACTTTAATTCACACAATCAAAGAACAATATATATCAGAGAACATAAACTGTTTGTATTCAATGCTTCGACTCACAAGATTACAACCAAACCTCAATCTTGATGAACATGCTCAATCAAGACGACTTCTACTTCTCTAGAAATAGGGTTCTAAACCTTGAGGTTAATTCTCTCTAAAACACAATCGAATTCTGTATCTCACGTATACGGCTGTTTATCTCTAATAGCTATCTATTGAAATCTATTTATACACAATAACTACAAGATAACTATCAAAAGTAAATTGATCTTCTGAATCTTCTTTAAGCATATCTTGATCAATTCCTTCTTTATCTCCAAACATGTCGCATACCAAACTTATCACTTTAGCAGTATTAACTTCATTCAGCATGAGCAGTACTAATCTTCTCCAGCAGCATTAATTTATTCCAGCAGCATTAACTTATTCCAGCAGCATTAACTTGATTAGCAGTACTAACTTGACTAGCAGTACTAACTTGATCCAGCAGTACTAACTTGACTAGCAGTACTAACCTTGTTCCAGCAACATTAATGTATCAGCAGTACTAACGATGATCTAGCAGTATTAACTTTGTCTTGCAGTAGTAACCATTGCATAAGCAGTACTAACTTTGATCTAGCAGCATTAATGTTGTTCTGGCAGTACTAACCATACTTAGCAAATATCTTCAGTTCCCAACAATCTCCCCCTAACTTGACTTTTCAGGAAGAGAAGTCAAGTTCTTCAGATGATGCTTCCAAAACTTAATCATGAACGCATAAATCAGGATTCACTCCCAGACTTTGATTGATAATCCTTCTTACCAGGTATCTTGCCATCTCAGAGTCTTTGTCACTCACCAACTTAGTTTTTAGCATTCCATCCAACCTTTTCATGCTGTGCTTGTATATTTTATCCACCAAGTAATACTCATGATATGCATTGTCAAGAGTTATGACATACACACCACAGTTTTCAATAAGCATCCATTTGGTAACAACTTGAAATTGCCTTTCTGTCAAATACTTAACTGCTTCTGTATTGAACATTAGACACAAGAATTCAAGTACCATTTTGGTGATGGACATTCCATTCTCAGTCAGCATATTCCCATAAAGCTTCATTCCTACCTTGAACATCTCTTCCAAGTCTGATCTAGAGCACATCCTTAAAAGTTTTCCCAATGTAGAACTGACCTCAAACTTCCCATCTGCTCTTTTTACTCTAATGTACTCCTTTCTCTGATCTTTCAAAGTATCCCAGAAGATGATTTCAGGAGCCATAGAAGCTAATGGTTTAACATTGATTGGCTTAGAATCAACCACCGTAATATACATATCACATTGAGCATTTGGCAGTGATTGTACATTGCTTGGTTGACCTGAGGGAGTTGCCACTTCTTCTTCAGCAACTTTTGGATCAGATTTCTCTTTCACTGCTTCCTCCTGGGCTTCTTCTACAGTTGGTTCCACCATTGGCTTCTTTACATCTTTCTTCTTTGAAGCTATGGACTTTGTTCTTGGCCTTTTGGTTGACATCATCTTGGTTCTTTTGAGAGTTTTAACAGCTTCAGGAATGATTTCAGCTGTTTCTTCTTTGTGGCTCTCAGCAGCACTAACAGTTTCTGCTACTTCAGGGATGGTTTCTGCTGCCTTTTGTTTTTCAGCAGCAGTAACCATTTCTACTGCTATAGCTGTTACTGCTTCTTTTATAACCTTTAATGCTGCTGCTTCAACACTATCCTTCACAATCCAAAATATCTCTGCATCAATCTCGGATTTAGTTGCAGGTACTGCTTCCTTCTCACTTTCAGATACTGCTGCCTCCACAAGATTCTTCAAAATTTCAGTTACTGCTGCTTCAGTCTCAGACACTGCAGCATTATCTGTTTCTACTGCTTGGTCAGTTTCTACTTCTTTCTCAATCTCAGCAGCATTAACTGTTTCTACTGCTGGTTCTGTTTCTGCTTCCTTTGTAATATCAGCAGTAGTAACCGTTTCTGCTGCTTTTTCTGTTTCTGCTTCCTTTGTAATATCAGCAGCCTGCTTAGACTCCCCCTCAACCTTATACTCATACTCCCCCTCACTCTTTGCATCCTCCATGTGTAGATCAGAGTCTAACTCCCCCTTTTTGGAAGCATCAGAGGTTGATCCTCTCCTTCTCAGAACATACTGAGCTTTCTTCCTTCTTTGTAGCAGTTTGGTGATCATCTTCTTATTCTTTTCTATCTTGGTGTTTTGATGAAGAACCACCTTTTTTAGCTCATCAATCTCCTTTTGCTGATTCAGGACATCAATATTGATGTTGGCAATGGTTTCCATCAATTCCTCATAAGTATATCTATCCTCACCCTGTTTAGGAGTGTTTACCTCCGTTAAAGGATCACTGGAAATTTTAGTAGGTGTCTTTTGCCTAGCAAAAGCACTGCCTACTCCCATGGTTTCTTGGCGCCTGGGTCCTCTGAATGTTTTCACATTCTGAGTTGCCGGGGGGAAGGTCTTATTGATGTTACCACTGTCCTTCTCTTTGCTAGCAGAAGTAGTGGCAGCCTTGCAGCCCACATGCTCATCCTTCTCCTTAGAGAGCACCTTCTTGGGGTTGGGAGACACCCCTGTGGTTTCCCTTTCGATATTCTCTAATGGAGAAGGCTCCACTAGAGGGCTTAAAGGCTTTGGGCTTTTAGGAAATACACCAAGGGAAGGAACCTTGTGTACCTTTCTTCTTTCAAACTTTTTGGTGATTTTGGGAGAGGGTCTTAAAAGAATGGACTGTGGGATTTCTTTGGTGATGGAAGGTTGGGATAGGTCATCAGTGGGTGTGTCTAATGGGGGCCTTGACCCTGATGTCATACCTTCAGTGGTGTGGGACACAACCATCATTGTAGAGAACAATGGTGTGTCAACTCCTTCCGAGTCCCTAGGAATTCTTCTCATATTTGAGAATACCTTCCCTTTAGGGGGTTTTGGCACATATACCTCATCAGACTGAGGCAAATCCGTCAATTCATGGTTAATTACTTCTTGGACAAACCTGGGATACATGTAAAATTTCTTTTTGGATTCTAGGTTTGCCACAAGATCATTAAAAATCATTACTGAAAAATTGAACTTTCTGGCAGTGGTTAAGCAGACCAAGGCATAAGCAATAGTACTGCTAAACTCACTCCATCCAATTGTTTTCTTTGAAATACAGTGCATAAGAGTATGAACAAGAAATCGCCATTGGGTGTAGAACTTTGACTTGTAGAATTTAAAAACTCCAATGGGACCTTCATACCCCATTCTTTGTAAGGTCGAGTAAAGTTCATCATTAGATAGATAGGTTATACCTGAGGCATCATCTAAGTTAAGAGTGATGCGAATAACCTCCTCTGTGACCTTCAAGGGTTTGTCACAAACCCTTGTTCGAATGATTTTCTGCCCATCTTCGAAAATAACAGCGGCATTCTCCCAAAATTGCTTTTGATGCTCGATATATATGGTTGGGCACACTGTTAGGGCATGAGAGATGTGTGAGGACTTGAGAAAATCCACAATCTCATGAAATCCTGCGGCCTGCTTCGGCTTCTGAAGCATCGCAATCTCATTGTGGTCATCGACAAACTCCATTGTCGTCATTATTCCTGAGGATTAGGATAGAAAACACAGAGATTCTAGGGAGAAAAGGTTAGAATGAGAGAGAGATAAATTGAATGCACAGCGACGTTATGAACTTTGGCGGGCTGAAAGAGTATTTATAGCAGTACTAGCCCTGATTTTCTTTTAAAAGCAGTATTAACAACGTAGCAGTATTAACGACTGAGCAGTATTAACTGCAAGGCAGTATTAACTACACAACAGTATTAATTACACAAGCAGTATTAACTACTGAGCAGTATTAACTACTAAGCAGTATTAACAGCAAAGCAGTATTAACTACACATGCAGTATTAACAACTAAGTAGTATTAACTACAAAGCAGTATTAACTACACATGCAGTATTAACTACTAAGCAGTATTAACTACAAAGCAGTATTAACTACTAAGCAGTATTAACTACTAAGCAGTATTAACTTCAAAGCAGTATTAACTACTAAGCAGTATTAACTACTAAGCAGTATTAACTACTAAGCAGTATTAACTACTAAGCAGTATTAACTTCAAAGCAGTATTAACTACTAAGCAGTATTAACTACTAAGCAGTATTAACTACTAAGCAGTAGTAACTCTGCACTGGCAGTAGTAACTATACTTACACTTTGCAGCACTTGTCTATCTGAGTCATACTGAGGTTCTGAGAAAACTAGTTAGTAACACCAAACATACAAAGAAATACAGGTATAAAAATAAAGATCATGAACTTATTCAAGGTTGATCAAGCCCACACTTGTTACTAAGAAAGTGAATCTACCCACATCAAAAGCTTTTGTGAATAGATCTGCAAACTGATCATTGGTGTGAACTTTAGCAACTTGAATCAATTTCTTTTCATTACAGTCTCTAATAAAGTGATACCTGATCTCTATGTGCTTTGTTTTTGAGTGCTTGACAGGATTATTAACAATGCTAATGGCACTGTTGTTGTCAATGAAGATTGGAGTGTTAAGAAATGTTACCCCATAGTCCAACATCTGATTCTGAATCCATAACACCTGAGAACAGCAACTTGCAGCAGCTATATACTCAGCTTCTGTTGTGGATAAGGACACTGTGGTTTGTTTCTTACACTGCCATGATACAAGTCTTGCACCCAGAAACTGACATCCACCTGAAGTAGACTTTCTATCCATGTTAGCTCCACCTAAGTCACTGTCTGAGTATGCAAGCAAGTCAAATGAAGATTCATAAGGATACCAAAGACCTAATCTAGGTTGCCCTCTTAGGTATCTAAAAATTCTTTTGACTGCAAGAAGATGTGATTGCTTAGGTGTAACTTGAAATCTGGCACAAACACATACTGGAAACATAATGTCTGGTCTAGAGGCTGTGAGATACATGAGTGATCCAACCATAGATCTGTAATGATGGACATCCACATCCTCCCCCTCAAGATCTGCAGTGATCTGTTTGTGTGTCTCCATTGTTGTGCTTGCTGGCTTTGAGTCTGTTAAACCATACTTGTCCAGGATCTCTTTCACATATTTGGATTGGCTTATGAAAATCCCATCTTTCCTCTGTTTCACCTGAAGCCCAAGGAAGAAAGTAAGTTCTCCCATGGAACTCATCTTGAAGCTCTTGTGCATTAACTCTTCAAACTCTTTACACATTTGATCATTTGTGGATCCAAAGATGATGTCATCCACATAGATCTGAACAAGCAGTGTGCCTTTCTTTCTCCTCTTAATGAACAAGGTCTTGTCAATCACTCCTCTTTCAAAGTCGTTTTCCAAGAGATAGGTAGATAGAGTGTCATACCATGCTCTTGGGGCTTGATGTAAACCATACAGTGCCTTCTTCAACTTGTACACTCTGTCAGGGTGCAATGGATTCTCAAATCCAGGGGGTTGACAGACATATACTTCTTCATCAATACTTCCATACAGAAAAGCACTTTTTACATCCATTTGGTATACCTTGAACTTCATGTATGATGCATAGGCTAGAAATAGCCTAATTGCTTCAATCCTTGCCACTGGAGCAAAAACTTCCTCATAGTCTATGCCCTCTTCCTGAGTATACCCTTGTGCAACCAGCCTTGCTTTGTTTCTGATCACAATCCCTCTGTCATCCTTCTTGTTTCTAAAAATCCACTTGGTGCCAATTGCTCTATGACCTTTTGGAAGGTCCACCAAGTCCCAAACATCCTGTAATTTAAACTGTAGCAGCTCCTCTTGCATTGCTTCTATCCAACTTGGATCTTTCATAGCATCATAAGCCTTTTTGGGCTCAATTTGGGATAAAAAGCAAGTGAGTACAGTATTAACTGTGTTCTGCTGATCTTGTAGCTCTTGAAGTCTGCTTTGCTTCCTAGTCATCATGGGAGAAGCAATGTCTCCTATAACCAACTCAAGAGGATGATTTTTCTGAGTTCTTGATGGATGACCAGGTTCCTCAACTAAGTTCACATCCAGATTTGATTCATTTAAGTCTGGATTTTCTTCAGCTTCTTCAGTCACTTCAGGCTCTCTTGAAGTCTGATTTTCCTCTATACTTCTCTCTTCTTCATTCTGAATGGGTTCAGCTTCCTTCTCTGGTTCACAGAAGCCAACAGGATCAATGGTAGGGAGTGGAAATATCACAGATTGAATTCTGTGATCTGATGGAGGTACATCCCTTTGTCCTGTATTTAAATCACTACTGAAACCCAAAGAATTAGTGAGTGAATCAATGTCAAACAGCCAATCAGGACCTGAACCAATAGGATTTGGTGTGTTCTCATTGCATTTGACATTGTCACTTTCTTCAATTATTCTAGAAGAGGCATTAAACACTCTGTAAGCCTTACTCTGAGATGAGTAACCAACAAGAAAACCATCATCTGCTTTGCTATCAAACTTACCTAAGTGAGATTTGGTATTGAGAATTGTACAAGGACAACCAAATGGTTTAAAAAATCCAATAAATGGTTTCTTTTTCAGAAAAAGCTCATAAGGTGTCTTGTTTTTAGGCTTTATTACCAACACTCTGTTTTGAACATAACAAGCAGTATTAACTGCTTCTGCCCAAAAAGTAGTGGGTAATTTTGAATCAGCTAACAGAGATCTAGCAGCCTCAATCAGTGTCCTATTCCTTCTCTCAGCAACACCATTCTGTTGTGGAGTCCTAGGAGCACTGTATTGTCTCTCAATTCCTTTTTCCTCACAAAAGGTGTTTAGATCAAGGTTTTTAAATTCAGTCCCATTATCTGATCTAATGACTTTCACTTTTTGATTTGATTGGTTTTCAATCCTAAGAATAAAAGATTTGATCAGTCCACTTGTCTCATCTTTAGTTCTCAGAAAATATACCCAAGTAAATCTAGAGTAATCATCAACAATAACTAAACAGTATGATTTCTTGGCAATGCTCATGACATTTGTAGGGCCAAACAGATCCATATGCAACAACTGAAGAGGATTTGAGATAGTGTTTATCTCTTTGGACTTATGAGAAGTTTTGTGTTGTTTGCCTTTGAGACATGCAACACAATGATCATCACATGAATAGACTTTTGATGGTAAACCTCTAACAAGATTATTTTTAACAAGTTTATTCATTGTTTTAAAGTTCATGTGACACATCCTTCTGTGCCAAAGTGATGATTCATCTATTGAAGCTTTTGAAACTAAATAGTTTAGAGATGAATCAGAGGAAACACTTTCTAAATCTAAACAATACACATTATCCTTTCTAGGAGTTCTCAATAGTATCATGTTTTCATCAACTACCTTGAATCCAGGAGCAAGAATAATGCATTCTGAATCAGTAAATAATATACTATGTTTCTTGTCACAGACCTGTGATACACTTAACAGGTTGTATCTCAATTGCTCAACATAGTAAACATCCTCAAATGTCATCTTACCTTTTGACACGTCACCTTTACCACTTATCTTACCTCCTTCAGGATTATTCCCAAAAGCAACACGTCCTCCATCAATTCTTTTGAAATTCTTGAGGCAGGCCATGTTACCTGTCATGTGCCTGGAGCAACCACTATCAACATGCCAGATGCTCTTCTCCTTGAGCTGTTGGTTGCCCTGCACATAAGATAAATCAATTAGTTTTTATTGGGAACCCAAGCCGAAGTGGTCTTGGGTCTCCCTTGCTCATCAAAGTACTTGCATTGGGTTTTGATGAGATTTTCAAACTTAGGTACTGCAGAATTGGAGTACTTTGTCAATATGATTGGTCTAGCAGCACAAAAACTAGAAGCAGTATTAACCTTAGAAGAAGTACTAACAGAGTTAGCAGCACTAACAGATTTAGCAGCACTAACAGAGTTAGCAGCACTAACAGAGTTAGCAGCACTAACAGAGTTAGCAGCACTAACAGAGTTAGCAGCACTAACAGAGTTAGCAGCACTAACAGAGTTAGCAGCACTAACAGAGTTAGCAGCACTAACTGAGTTAGCAGCACTAACTGAGTTAGCAGCACTAACACTGCTAGCAGCAGTATTGGCAGTAGTATTGCTTCTAGAAGCACTATCCTTGTCAGCAGTACTATCTGAGGTAGCAGTACTAACATTAGTGCTTTTGGGAACCCACATATTGACACATTCCTTTTCAGTCTGTTTTCTCATGTGGCTTTTGGATTTTGTTTGTTTCTTAGCCACATTATTCCTTGCAGGCTTCCTATAACCAGAAGATTTTTGAAAACTTCTTTGAAAACTTTTCTTTTGGTTAATAGGATTGAAATAACAGTATTTGGCAAGATGATTCAGTTTGCGACAGATAAAACAAGGTTTTGGTCTGTTAATCCTTTGCAGATCAACTCCTTGCTTTTGTGCCCAATGGTTATTCCAATTTCTTTGATTTCCCCTCTTTTTATCCTGTTTTTGGGGCTTATTCTCTTGAGATTTCTTGCAAGAACAATGTTCACAAGTATTAGAGTTCACAACAGTGGTCTGTGTATAATGAACTCCCTTTCCCTTTCCAGTCCTGTTCATCTCACTGTTCTTAACACATGGACTTACACATTCCTCACCAGATCCTTCTTTTTCAGTCTTATCCTCAACAACTACTTCATCTAATGGATCTACTTCAGTGGCTCCTTCAGGTAAGTCCTTCTTATTCTTGGTTTCTAATAGGTCTGACTTAGGAGGGATGTAGTTGTTGTTGTAGGGTGGGGGTGTGGCATTGTACCCTATGCCTGGTTTCAACTTACTATGGATTTGAGAGTTGATTATGTTGTCCATGACTTTAGAGGCACAAGTAAACTTTTCTACATCAAGTTTAACTTTCTCAAGCTCTCCTTTTAGTTTCTCACATTCTTCCCTAGACTCTTTTAGTTGGAACTCCAGATCACCCTTTTCCCACTTCCAGTAGTTTGTATCATAGGAGTGTTGAAGTTCATTGGCTTGAAAAGCCCTAATCTGTTCTTCAAACTTCTCAACAATTATTACATAGTCTTTTCTGTCCTTTTCTAATCTCTTAAGGTCATCACACATTCCCTGATTGTGATCTCTATACCTTTTAACAGTGTCTATACAAGCTTGAGAACAGAGATTAGATTTTACCTCAGTGGGAAGATCTGAAACTTCAGCCATAAGTGCTTGATTTTGGATGGCCTCTTCTGCTTGATCACTCCAATCAAATCCCATTCCTTGTTGAGAGACAAGAGCTTGAATAGAGTTTCTGTTTTGATTGGAGCTTCCAGCCTGAGTTTGTTGATGGATGTTGTGAGATGTTCCACCTCTGCATTCCCTGGCAAAATGTCCCATCTTGTGACACTTGTAGCATTCAACTTTGGACTTGTCAAATCCAGCACCATCTTCTCTTCTTTGGGAAAAGCTGTTTCTCCCTGTCCTCTTTATGAATCTCTTCATCCTCATAGACAGCATAGCCATCTGCCACTTGATATTCATCTCTTCAAGATCATCAGCATTAATCTGTTCTAAGTCATCATTAATCAATGAGGAATTAACATGACTAGAAAAGAAGGCTTCTAGTACTGAATAATTGATCTTTTCCTGATTAACTCCTCCAGCAGCACTAACTGATTCAGGGTTAGCAGTAGAATCAGGTGATGCTGAAAGAAGTGCAGCATTGTGTACATATCCAGAGGGCTTCTTTTTGGCTTCAACCTCTGCTTCAAAGACTCTAAGATCATTGTAAAGATCATCAAGCTCTTTATCTTCCAGTTGGTCATTCTGTCTGAAGGACACATTATACATTGTCCACTCTTCACCTAATGATCTTAAGAACTTTCTGTTAACATCATCAGCCTCCATCTTGACTCCTACTGTGGCCAATTCTCCAATCAGCTTATTAAATCTATCAAAAGTTTGAGTCATAGACTCATTCTTAGTAGAAGTAAAGTTTTCATACTGCTGCTTGAGAATTGCCTTCTGATTCCTCTTGGTGCTTTTGGTGCCAGTGAATCTCTTTTCCAATGCATTCCACATAATCTGAGCATCAGTGCAGTGATGAAATTGATGCTGATATTCATTGGGGATAGCCAAAAGCAGAGTGCTTAAGGCCTTCATCTCTATTTGTCTGACTTTTCTCTCTGCATCAGTTTTTGGAGGAGGTCTTTTGCCATCTGTTCCAGTTCTTCCTTCAGCACACGGACCATTCTCTATGATATCCCAGATGGAATAATCAGTAAGCAGAATGTACTGCTTGATTCTAATTTTCCACATGTCAAATTCATTGGGTCTGAGCATGGGAACCTTAGAAACAAGAGTACTGTTTGATTCAAAAGAGTTGTCCATAATGATTGTAGAATTCTAAGAAACACAGGCTCTGATACCACTTGTCAGGATCGAATCTTAACAAGACTAATAATACTTAGAATTCAGAATTAAAGAATCTGCGGAAAAGAACTTTAATTCACACAATCAAAGAACAATATATATCAGAGAACATAAACTGTTTGTATTCAATGCTTCGACTCACAAGATTACAACCAAACCTCAATCTTGATGAACATGCTCAATCAAGACGACTTCTACTTCTCTAGAAATAGGGTTCTAAACCTTGAGGTTAATTCTCTCTAAAACACAATCGAATTCTGCATCTCACGTATACGTCTGTTTATCTCTAATAGCTATCTATTGAAATCTATTTATACACAATAACTACAAGATAACTATCAAAAGTAAATTGATCTTCTGAATCTTCTTTAAGCATATCTTGATCAATTCCTTATTTATCTCCAAACATGTCGCATACCAAACTTATCACTTTAGCAGTATTAACTTCATTCAGCATGAGCAGTACTAATCTTCTCCAGCAGCATTAATTTATTCCAGCAGCATTAACTTATTCCAGCAGCATTAACTTGATTAGCAGTACTAACTTGACTAGCAGTACTAACTTGATCCAGCTGTACTAACTTGACTAGCAGTACTAACCTTGTTCCAGCAGCATTAATGTATCAGCAGTACTAACAATGATCTAGCAGTATTAACTTTGTCTTGCAGTAGAAACCATTAAATAAGCAGTACTAACTTTGATCTAGCAGCATTAATGTTGTTCTGGCAGTACTAACCATACTTAGCAAATATCTTCAGTTCCCAACAATTTGTAAAAAACAAAGTCCTCAAATTCTATTGAGATTTAATAGATGGACCATTTCTTCAAATAAACTATATAAAATGATTGATTTTTATAAGCTTCAACCTTCGTATTTTTCATTTGGCTTTTATGATTGTTAATGCCAAAAATCTCCCAAAAGAACAACTTAAGGTTGATGTGGACTTTTAACAACTAAAGAAATGTATCTCAAGACCAACCAACACAATCGCAAGGAAAAAGCAAATAAGACAAGAGATTTTGTGACGCGGAAAACCCCAAAACGAGGGAAAAAACCGCGGTCAACTTGTGAGAGTCGACGGTGCACTATAGTCGCCAAACAGGGACGGAAGTCCTTTTGTAACAGGTGTTTTGTGTACAACAGATTACAAATAAATGTAGAAATAAACTTAGTCGTGTGTAAATATCGTGTGTCGTGTGGAAATCGTGCGAAATAAACTGCTGTCGTGCGGTTCGAACTGCTGTCGTGCAAAGGTTACTTTAGCGATATTCATTTGAATGCTCTGTAGATTGCTGTGTTTGCGATGTGAAATAGCTTAGAAAATAGATGGAGCAGATGTAGATTCCGTTCGCGTTGTCTTTTTCGGTTGTAGAGCGGGTCTTTATATAGCCTTTGCTGGTCATTAAATGTGTCTTTATGGCTTGCTTCGTAACCGCTGTTGGGATTTTAATGTCATTGATAACTTGTTTGTTACTGGCCGTTTGTACCATAAATGCTTGTAGACCTGCATTAATGAACAAAAGAAACGGGTGTTGACTGTTAGTGTAATCGTACGACCATCTTAAGTCTCATACGTCGGTCGTACGGAACGTACGACCAACGTAAAAATATACGATCGAGTACTCATCTGTAAACAACTTGTAAGACCGTATCTTAAAACAAGAGTGGTCTTATGAAAATACTATCTGAGTTTTCTAGCGTCGGTCGTGATGTGTGATTTTTTACCCAAACAGTTTGCCCCCAAAATTTGAATTTTAGGCGTGAAATTCGAATTTTAAATCAGGCGAAGTGGTTTGACACGTGTCGCGCGGGGAGAGAGTTTGGTCGAATTCCAACCGTCTTGGTTCGATTTGGATTGGAGGAAACTAAAGGGTCGTGACGTCACGCCGACGTGTCAGAGGCGTAGAGTTGTTTAGGGGACATGTGTCGTCCATCGGCATGATGCACGCGAAAAGGCGATGAACAGGTGTCGACCATCCAGAGGGTCGACCTGACACGATCTTTGCCATAAATAGCGCGATTCAGGGAATCGTTTCCTTTTCACGTTCACTTGTATTTTTAGGAAAGGATTTCAGAGATATTTACTTGCCATTGTTACGTGCGCTTCAAGTGTTTATAAGTTTAGAAGAAAACTTTTCGTATTCTTCAAGTTTTTTAGAAAAGCATGTCGATCGAACCAGCGAGCACCATTGATGGTCGGTAGAGTTTAGAGGCCTTTAGGACCTTGTTCGGTATTCCTGATGCCGTTCAAATATATTCGCCGGGTCAGTTCCGACCGGTCTATTGTCCGAATGGACACTTCGTTCTATATGAGTATCCATTTAAGGTGGGCTTTAAGTGACCATTTTCCCCGTTAGTTAGGGAGTTTTTGGGAAAGTATCATATTTCACCTGCCCAAATGATGCCCCAGTTCTGGTGAATAGTCCGTGTAATCGATAGGATCACCGGCGAGTGGATGAACCCGTTCATGGTGGAGGACCTTCTGGCGTCCCATGTAGCCAAGGTAGACAACTACCACCGGTATAGTTTAATTTCCAAGTATAAGAAAGCTCAGGTCTTGGTGTTGAACACCCAAGTGAACGACCATGGGTGGAAGGCTCGGTACGTCTTCGGAAAGACACAGTCGCTCGAGCTTCTGCAGGAGGACACGTCATGGGTTACTGCCGGGTGGAACATGATATGCATTAATTATTTAATGCATATTAGGTCTTTTTCTTTCCAATTTGAGTCATTATATCTCTAATATCCCTAACATTGAGTCATTTTATTTACTTATTTTCCTTTTTATTGTTTATTGGAGCTAGAGTAGTGAATGACCTGTTTTATGATTGAGAATGGCTGATTGTGTTCATTTTGACAGAATTTTCTAGTGCAGATCCATGTTGCAGCATGCTGCAGCACGACATGCCTGGACAGATTACTTTTTTGGGACGTGGAGCTGGACTAAATGGCTTTTTGGTGCTGACTGAAGATGTTTCCCTGAACCAAGAAACAGGATGGAATTAATTAATCTAGTTACATGCAAACCTCTTTTGTATTTTCAAGACTTTTTTGTACTTTGTCTTGATACTTTGGGACCATGTTAATGTAGTTTTACTATTTTACCCCTCCTCTTCCTTCCTATATAAGGAGGGCTTGGGGTGATGTATTTTGGGAAGAGAGGAACTTTGGATCAGATTTAAGAGGGTGACAACTCTTGGTCTTGATTTCTTAGTGAATCAATTTAAGCATTTGAAGTACTTAATTCTTGCAATTTATTTTCCGTCTTTTATTTTTTGCAATTTACATTCCGCCATTTATTTTTCAATCATTTACATTTATGCAATTTAATTTACGTCATTTATTGCTTTCTTTACTTTCCGTTATGAGTAGCTAAATTTATTAGTTCGGGTGTTAAACGGAAAGGTGGGATTTTAAACCAAAGAAAGGTGGACGTTGTTTCGCAATAACGATGTCCCATTATTTCATTCAAGTTTTATAAAAACCAATGACATTTCTTGACGAATTGATCACTTGCTAAAGTGTTAAAGTGCCGTGGACTTAGAGATAAGCCACTGAATGCACGTCAGTTTGAATGATATGGGAAGTAGACTTGAGAGAGTTACTGATAAAGTGACAGTTATCATCCATGTTTTTCTAAACTGATTTATTCTCGACAAGTGGTCACCAATCTAAGGTGTTAAAGTGTAGTGGACTTAGAGATAAGCCACTTGGAACACACCAACTTGAATGATAGGGAATCGGCTCGAGAGAGCGGTTTTTGATACAAAGAGATTTGGTCGTCCATATATTTTGAGAACTTTATCCCCCACTATAAATAGCTGGAGACTACACAGAGATGTGTCTAGTTGAATCTAAACAGTAGTGGGAATACTGAAGTCCGAGAGGAATACTCTCAAAATAGATGGTGGATCTAGTTATGACAAAACTGCATGCTGCAGCATTCCTGCAGCATGGCCTGCTAGAATTTGTGTTTAAGTCCCACCTTAAAGTTTTACACCCGTGCTTGCTTTATTATCTGTTAACAACATCAAAGTGACAATCCAAACAAAACAAATCAATCTCTTCCAATTCGCCATCTGAAATCATTTCCTTCTTCTACTTTTTATTTAACTTTTTACTCCAATCTCTGTGGGACGATATCTGGTATCTTACCATTTTATTACTTGAAAGACGATATTATATCTCATTGTATACTTGCTTTGAGGTTTAATTAGCACACGTCTATAGGTGTATTCTAAGCACTGTCAGAACACCAACAGTAAGTCTTTCACTTGTCGTGTACTTTTTTTTGAATCATGCGTCTTAGCTAATCAGGTGTTTCTTTTTCAGCTATCACGTTCCCCGATGTTGGTGTTTCCAAGGAGACGCTGGCGAAGATCGAGAAATTCCAGATGTATAATCCGGATGATAGATCCTTCTCCGTCCAGCGTAGTCTCAGGGATGAGGGTTCGGACGACGAGGTCCAAATACTTGGAGAGGCGGATATTTTTGCCGAAGAAGAAGCAGAGGAAGAGAGACTGCAGGTAATGGCCTTATATCTTATCTGTCGTACGTTCTCCTTGTATGTCTTCCATCTTACCGTGTGTTTTTACAGGTGGGTCGGGCGATTTGCCTACTCACAGTGCGTCAAAGAGGGAGGCTCAACTCCTCCTGGCCCGTCAGGCCAAGGAGCTGAAGCGTAAAGCACCCCCACCCCCGTCGTCGGGGGTAAAGAAATCCAAGACGGTTCCTCGGAGGGAACCATCGTCGAAGGGGGGTGACCCGACCGGGGTCGCCACTTCTAAGAAGATGAAGACGCCACCGAGAGTTATAGACGCGACTCCGATGAGCGTGGCCCCTCCTGTGACCGAAGAAGTAACCCTTTCCCCCTCGTCGGCCAACAAAGGGAAATGGATGGAGGAGTCCACCAGTACTATGACGGTGAACTTCACACTGCCGTCTAACTTCATGTCGGGAGAAGATATGGACAGCGACAAGATCTTCCCTGATTTGGAGAAGTTCCTTCTGCCGTCCTTCAAGGAGAAACTGGAGGACGTTACGGTCGACAACATGGGGTCGCACGTCGCAGGGTTGACCTTCAAGGTACGTACGATCCGTTTGTCTTAAATACTTTTGACGTTTTGTTTTTCTAACATTTGTATTTTCGTGCGCTGCAGGCGTTCCAAACTTCCCTTTGCCTGTATGCTTACAGGGATAAAATCCGTAGGGTTACTTCTGTTGTTATAGAAAAAATTGCACAAGGCGCAGGAGGAAGCCCGTGTGGCACAGGATCAAGAAAAGCTGGCGATGGAAAGGGTCGAGTGCCTTTCTGGGAAGTTGGCTGAAGTCCATGACCTCCATGCGGCGTCGTTGAGCGCGAAGGAAAACCTTCAGCGCCTTATGAGGGAGACCCTTGTGAAGTCCTCTGCGACTGAGGCAGAGTTACGAGCGACTAAGGGCTCCTTGGCCGAGAGCGAAAACAGTTCGAGGACCTTAAGTCGCTCGTCGAGGCGAAAGAGGAGAAGATCGCATCCTTATAGGAGCGTCTCTAGTCGTTTGAGGCTCTAACCCGTCTGAGGGTTCGAGCGGCGATCATGCGTCGCTATTTGCGGGGGTTAGACCCTATGGCCGGAGCCGAAGAGGAGGTCAAAACCTTCTTAGAGCAAGTCGGAGACGAGGATGAACTCGACCAAGAAGACAAGCTCGAAGAAGAGGACCCGACAGACGCGGCGGTCGACGTAGCTGGCGACGAGGAGGTCGCTGAGGACTCCCCTCTGCCTTGAATTTATTTTTCATGTGGGGTGACTATGATAGGTCGTGCCCTTTACTTGTAAATTTTTGATCGTATATATAAGTGAGATTTTGTTATACTTTTTACTTTGTTGCAAACAAAATAAGACGGGAAGATAACAAGACGGGTGTAATTAGCCATAAAACGTATGTAAAGCTGTATGACTGAGATACTTGTAATTGTGAAGTAATCGGGCGACTGAGGCCGAAGAAGTATTCTAAGTACGGAATTCAAGTCATAAGACTTGTGTCTCCAACACTTAATTTAAAGAACACCTGTGATGGTCATAAGACCTGTATGATGAATCATAAGATTCCTTTTGTGATATGCAAGTCTTAGAGACTTGGTTCCTCACGATGAAGATCGAAAAACTTGTATCTAAGTCGTAGAGACTCATAAATCGTAAAACCTGTGTCTTAATTATCATAAGATTTATGCTTTAAGTCGTAGAGACTTCATTTAAATCATAAGAAAAGAATGACTTTAGAAGTAATCGGGCGACTGGGCCGAATATACATTCTAAACCATAGAGTCTGAATCATAAGACTTCGTATTTACGACTCAAATTTGAATGCACCTGTTGTGATCGTAAGATCTATGTACTGAATTGTAAGATTCGGTTTTCATCGTATGAGTCATGAGTTATGGGTCATGACTTTATCGATCGTGACATATTTGTCGTGACCTTGTAGTCTAAAAGACTTTATTTTATCACGACATAGGTCGTAAGACTGACGTTCGTGCGATCCTGCGAGCCTGCAATATAAGATCCAGGGGTGGTCGTTGGTTTGACCAACGACCCTCCGATGCTTAAGTCAGTAATCGTTTGTCGAAATAAATCGAAAGTAAAGAAAAAATAGAGTGTCCTATAGCCCAGCTGCATGGGTTTGTGGTCGTAGGTTTGATACTACCATCTCCAGACGTACGATCATTTGTGGATCGTTGTCGTATATGATCTCGGAAGGAATTCTGAATCTGTATAGAATGTTAGTCTGGATAGAAAAGATGACCTTTCAGTTCCGAATCTGGGAGTAGGCGTCTACTTCTGTCCGTTCAGAGGAATAATTTGAAAAGACTAACAGGAAAATTTCTTGCCTTGGGAGCAGGATGTCCATTCCCTACCTTATGAAGGGTTATGGGATTAAGGACATAAATAAAACTTTAGTAGGTTGGTATATCGTACCTGAGTGTTGTTGACGGGCGTTACGTACCTGGTGACGTTTATCGTCGGTTATTGAAGAATTACTTCTGTCGTGGGGTCCGACTGCCCCCAAGTCGTGAGCTATATCTATGCCCATTATCGGTAGCTGAAAACTGCAGTGTCGTATGGGGTACAACATTCTTCCCCCTTGTGGTGACTGTAAGACGATACCCGGATTTGCCTTTTCTGGCGTAAGGATAGATCGGATCATATCGCGCACAGTCGCCACAATGTTGGTTTCATTTTTGGGGTTTCAATGTCGCTTTGTAGCAATCACAGGCGACCTTCTACTCGCTTTTGATTTCCTGTACTCCCCATGGCGTCGGAAATTTGATCGTCTGATGATAGGTCGAGGAGACCGCCTTCATGTCGTGGATCCAGGGTCGACCAAGTATAACGTTGTATGCTGACGAACAGTCAATAACGTTAAATCTTGTTTGCTTGTTGACTCCTTTAGCATACACTGGAAGGATGATCTCTCCTAAAGTGGTGGTAGAATCGCCATTGAATCCTATCAGAGTCGTCGATCGTCGGGTGATCTCTGATTTATCGATTCCCATAGCTTTGATAGTGCTTAGAAAAATGATGTTGGCCGAACTGCCCCCATCGACCAATACTCTTTTGGTCGAGCAGTTGCCAATAGTGAGTTGGATAATCAAGCCATCGTGATGTCTCTGCCAACTGTCCTGGAGGTCGTCTTGATCGAACGTTATTGGCATCGCCTCCAGTTCCAATTCTTGTTTTGGTTGGGACGTCCTAGGAATGGGGTATTCTCCCGACGATTGACTGGCGTGCCGCTTGGCTGCCGAATAGGTTAAATCGCAGACGTCTGACCCGCCCGTCACACAGTTGACGACTTTTTCATGGACGGGGGATTCGGGTCTTACGTTATCAACTGGCGTAGATTCTTTACTAATCAAGCCTTGCAGATGACCCTTGGGAACGATCCAGGCTAACTCCTTCTGCAAAGCAACGCAATTATCCTTCGTATGACCATGGTCGCTATGGAAGTCGCACCATTTAGTCTTGTCCTTTTTATTGCCATCGGACAGACGTCTGAATGTTTCTAAGAGCGTCGACTAGCTCTTTCATCGTTCCCTTGAATCTATAAGAAGAAATCTTAGGATATCGCGAGAATTGAAATATGGTTTCTTGATCCTGAGTGACTTTTTGTCGATGGAATGCTTACGGCGGAATGCTAGGTCGTCTTCGACCCTCATGTAGGCCAAAGTCCTAGCTCAGACGTCTTCAAAATTTTCTGGCGGGTACTTCGTAAGATCGACGTACAACCCTGTAGTGTTGTCGTCTAGACCACGCTTGTAGGCTTCGATGGCGGTCTTGACATCACAATTACGGATGCTGATCATTTCTGCGTTAAAGCGATTGAAATAACCACGGATGGATTTTCCGGATTTTTGGACGACGTAATACTGCTTGCGAACTGTTGTGAAAATTGGTTGACCAACTCCGTAAAGTTGCTGATGGACTTGGGTTTGAGATTGATCAACCACTGGAGATCAGGACCTGTAAGAGTCGCGCCAAAGCTTTTGCACATGCACACCTCTTGATATTGATGGGGGATTGATACTGTCCACATCAATTGTTTGTATTGTGCAATATGTTCTGTTAGATCGGTTATTCCTGAATATTTGGGCGTGAAGGCAGGAATGTTGTACTTCTTTGGAACATCAACAGTCGCTGTCATGTCAATGAAAGGAGACACTTGAAATCCTGTGCGGGGCTCGACGTCGACGGGGACGGCGGCGCCTGGTAACTTGGAAAGTAGCGACAGCATCTTCTCGTTCTGATCTTCCAATAACCTAAGTCGCTGGGCGACGGGGTCATTGTTAATGCCAAAAATCGTCCAGAAGGATAACTTAATGTTGATTGTGGAGCTTAACAACTAAAGAATGGAATCGTTCGACAAAACAGTGCGACAAAGACAAAAAGTAAAGTAGATGAGAGAAATTTGGTGACGCGGGAAAAACCTCAATGAGGAAAAAACCCGCGAACGACAGTGATGGTCGTCGCTGCACTATGGTCGCCAAACAGGGGCAACGTCCTTGTGTTTCAAACGTCGAGAGTACAGATGATGATAATACAAACGATTACAGTTGTAAAATGAAAAGAAATTAAACTATAAAGAGCGTGAGTCGTGTGTAAAATAATGCGTCGTGCGTCGTTTGTTCGAGAAAGAATGCTTCTTCGTTTGAAAGCTTTCAGTATGCTGTAAGTGTTTCGAGAATTCAAATGTGCGCAAAATGATGTTGAGCCTTCGTTTATATAGCCCTTGCAGCTTTGAATGATCCCATAAAGGTAGTATAACGGTCGTAACGGCTGTGGAGAGTTAATACTCATAATGATCTTCGTCGGCTATAGCCGTTTGTCATTAATGGCGTTTATCCTGCATTAAATAGAGAAATCATAACAGTTGTGTCATACGTTAGTTTGGTCGAGGTCGTAAAGTATCATACGACTAGAGGTGTCCAAACGGGCGGGCCGGGCTAGCCCGGACCGTGCTTTGGGCGGGCCCGGGTCTAAACGTTGTTCAAAAGCCCGGGCTTTGGGCGGGCCCGGGCCGGGGCCGGGCCGGGCTTTGTGGATGAGGGCTGGGCTCGATCAGGCTTTTCAAAAGACCGGGCCTAAGGGACCGGGCCCAAAACCGGGCCTAAATCAGGCTTTGTAAAAAAAATATATAAATTGCATTTTTAGTAAATATTATTCGTATCCACTATAAAATACTTAATTGAGTCACTCAAACATACTTAAAAATACGTTCTATTAGAATTTCATATATATAAAAAAATACGTTCTATTAATTTTATATAAATTATAAAGAAAAATACATTTAAAGAAGTACATTTATCGTTTGATGAACTACCGCCAGCCATTTTGAGTGAAGGATGGAAAAATTGAAAGGACGAGAAGTTGTATGAAATGAACACGAGAAAGCGAGAAATCGAGAATTGTAAGCGAGAATTGCGTTTTTTGCGTTTTTGTAACTTGATATCGAACCTCTAACATCCACTACCTATTTATAGTGTTTTGAAGGCAAAAAATACAAAAATAAACGGCTCTAAAACGGTCATATAACGGCTAGTTTTTTGAATGGGGCGGGCCTGGCTTAGGCCGGGCTTTGGACCGGGCCGGGACCGGACCCGGCCGAGAAATATCGCGAAATCAGGGCCTGGGGGGCTGGGCCCGGGCTTTGGACGGGCCGGGCCCGGGCTTTGGGCGGGCTAGGCTTCGGGCTTTCAGTGGGCTTTTTCAGGCCCGGACCCATTTGGCCATCTCTACTTACGACGGTCGTGTGAGTTAGACGTCGTCATGGTCGAGTGTCATAAGTAACCCTCGACCCGAACTTAGGTTTGACTTATAAAGTGTGTGTGACTTTATCTTAACATGTCGTGTAAGAAATATTTTCTGGTCGTTGTCGAGACTGGTGAATTTTTACCCAAACAGTTTGCCCCCAAAATTTAAAAATAGAGTGGCAAATTCAAATTTTAAATTTTTGTCAGAGGGACGCCTAGGGTCGTGACACGTGTCGAAAGTCGCTTCAGTTGCCTTGGAACTGGATCGGTCCAATTCCAACTGAATGGGAAGTTGAAAAGAGGATAAGGTCGTGACGTCATGCTGGCGTGCGATCATGCCTAACAGCTGTAAATGCCAGGTGTCGACGATCCGTTGAGCTTTCGAAAAGGCGTGGCCACGTGTCGATCATCGAGCGACTCGTCCTGACACGATCGATTACATAAATAGAGGCCTTTGGTGGATCTTTTCCAGTTTACGCTTTCAGAAACCTTTAGAGCTATTTCCTTCTTTGATCCTTGCTATCTTTAAGCAGATCCATCCCAAACCTGCAAAATCTTGAGTCGATTTAGAGTTTTTCGAGGATTAGAGCGCTATTTAAGGTACGATTTCTCATCCCTTTTATGCATCGCAAGTCCATTGCTAGAAAGCCTAGGAAGAACTGGGATCTTTTTGCCTTTTCGGACTTGCAAATTTGGCTCACAGGATTAGCAATGTCAACCGAGCCTGCGAGTTCCATTCGAGATCAAGATGATCTCGATTCTCTTAGGCAACTAGCACAAATCCCTGCGGGGATTGCATTGATTAGGGCTGGTCAGATTCGACCAGAGATGTGCCCGGACGGGTTCTTCGTGATATACGAGTACCCGTTCAAAATAGGTTTCTAATGGCCATATTCGCCTTTAGCCAAGACGTTTATGTGTGAATTCGATCTTTCGCCGGGGCAGTTAATGCCCCAATTCTGGCGTGTTATTCAAGTCGTCGAATGACTTACGAAGGATTGGGCGTCGCCCATGAACGTGCGCGATCTTCTGACGGCTTACCAGGTCAAAATGGACGGGTATCGTCGCTACAGCCTCTTTTCGAGGTTTAAGGGCGACCGTACCTTGGTCTTAAAAACTGTGGTCAACGACCGTAAGTGGAAGGCCAAGTACGCGTTCGTGCACGTATCGACGCTCGACCCAAAGAGCGACTGGATCAGGGTCAGCTGGAACATGGAGGGTGAGATTTTAAGGTTTCGTCGTACGTCTTACATTGTATTTTATTGACTTGTGTTTTTACTTACCTTTTCTTTTTGGCTATCGACAGACATCAAGTTCGAAGATGTGAAGCCATACGCCAACTCCCAAGCTAAGATCGACGAATTCCTGAAGTTTAGTACCGACGAGCGGTCGTTCGTCACACGACATCTGGTGGACGAGGACGAAGACGTGATATATTTGGGAGAAAATCGAGAAGAGAGACGAGAGGAAGAGGAAGAGGAAGAGGAGACAGAGAAAGAGGAGAAAGAAGAGCCGAGAGAAGAAGAAGAAGAGATGATTGGTAAGTGTACCTTTGACCTTTCTACTCGACTTAGTCTTTTCCCTATTTCAATCGTATAACGCTTTTTTCCTCTTGTTTTTTAGGGGAATCTCAGGCGAAGATGTCGTCTGTGGCTGCCAAGAAGGCAGCCCAAGCTGAAATGGCCCATAGGGGCAGAGAGAAAAGGAAGGGGACCTCGACCACTGGGTCGGGGGTTTTAAAGCGGACCAAGATGACGGTCCCGAAGGAACCGTCTTCAAAGGCGGGCGGCTCATCGAGAGTCGTCACGCCGAAGAAGGCGAAGGTGTCGGTTACATCTCCTGGGAAGATGAGGACGTCTTCTGATGCGATCGATGCGACACCGGTCAACTCGGCGCCTCCGGCGACAACGATGGCGCCACCATCTGCCATGTCGACCCCTTCGTCGGCTGACAAGGGCAAGGGTGTCTCGACGGGAGAGGCTGGAGTCACGACGGTTAACTTTACGATGCCGTCGGACTTCATGGCGGATAACGTCCTGGACGGGACGAAGTTGTTCCCTCGTCTAGGGAAGTATCAGCTCCTTTCTTTCAAGGAGCGTTTTCAGGGAGTCCCGGTCGAGGAAACGGGTTCCCACGTCGCAGGACTTGCGTTTATGGTAAGTTTTTCTTTCAAAACTTGTCTTTTTGATGTTTGTAACTTTGTCGGGTGGTTACTAACCTGTATCTTGTGTATTTTTCAGGCGTTCTAGTCCTCCCTTGCCTTATATTCCAAAATGGAGAAGACGAGGGGCTTAGTGCCCGCAGCTCTCGAAAGAGAGAAGGCGGCACTAGGGAGGGAAAAAGCCGCTCTGGCGCGTTGTTTGGGTAAAAAATCACACCCTCGACCGATTTGACATGACCCATGATCAAGGATATCTACGACGGTCATACCCCCGACCGACAAGGGTAATACCCATTATTTCCATATCCCCGACATACGATAGTTGGTCATTAAAAAACATCTTGCCTCAATAGTCATTCAAGATAGTGTCTTTACATCTCGTGATCGCACGTCCCGTGTCGCATGTTACACGTCGCACGTTACACATCGCCAGTCACACGTTACTAGTCTTATGTTAATAGTCTTACGTCACTAGTCTTATGTCGCCAGTTACGTGTCTCCAGTTACGACTCGTCGACAGTCTCCTGTCGTCGGTCTTATATCGCTCAAGTCCTGCGAAAGCATCATCCTGACATCCTGGTCCTGCGACCTGGTCTTAAGACCTAGTCTTACGACATTTTCATAAGATCATTCTTATATTAAACTAAGGTCTTACGAGACATTACAGTCATATACCTGGTCGTGTATTTTGGCGACGGTCCTATGCTCCATAAGACCGATGTCCAGAACTCAAGACGGTCTTACAATTACACTAACCATTAATGGTCAACATCCGTTTCTTTTGTTCATTAATGTAGGTCTACAAGCAATTATGGTACAACGGTCAGTAACGGGCGAGTTCTTAATGACATTAAAGGCCCGACAGTGGTTACAAAACCAATCATCAAAGCGCATTTAATGCCGGCAGTGGTTACAAAAGCGAGTCATCAAAGCACATTTAAGGACCAGCGAAAGTTATATAAAGGCGGCTCCACCTTCGAACAAAGGGAGAAGAGACAGAGCTACTTACACTCATTTCTGCATTTTTCTCTCAATACAGCAAAGCATTCGAACACGCAAGTATCGCATGACGACAGTTCGAAACCACACGACAACAGCTTATTTCGCACGTTTTATGCACGACACACGACTTTTACACACGATTAAGTTTACTTTTTCTACAATTGTAACTTATTGTACACAAAAACACCTGTTACAAAAGGATTATCGCCCCTGATTGGCGATCATAGTGCACCATCAGCTCTAACACAGTCGACCGTGGTTTTTTCTCTCGTTTTGGGGTTTTCCGCGTCACCAAAATCTCTTGTTTCGTCTACATTTTCTTCGTTATTTTTCTTTTTTATTTCTATGGTTCAATCTTTAGTTGATAAGGTCCGAAATCAAACCTTAAATCGTATTTTTATACAATTTTCGGAATAAGACAGTTTAGTGCGATTTTTGGCATTAACAGTTTGGCGCCATCCGTGGGACCCAACTAAGGATTTCCTTAGAAATAAACATCGTATTACTAACGTTTCCTCTTATGTAGATCTTCGTTTTCTATTTGACGACTTCAAGTCTTGACCACACGACGAAGATCCAAGCGAAGTTGGAAGACACTGATCAAAAGAAAAAAAATGCTCAGTCAATGTATCGCTTGTATCGCATCATCCGAGGGGCTCGGGGGCTCGGAACACCCGTCAAAAAATGGGAAACGCCATATTTTTATTTCAAAAGTCCTTGGAAAAAGGCGCTTATCGACTCCAAGTTACGGTAACTATGACATCCCACTTGGATGGAATATGGTGTAACAACTCTATATATATACTCTAAGTAAATTTTTCTCGTTCAATTATTATGATCTAACATATAAATGTTGATTTAAGCATCAAAGGATCATCGGTCAAACCAACGACCACCCCCGATTTTACATTGCAGGCTCGCAAGATCATATAAATACAGGTCTTACGATTTATATCGTGAGAAACAAAAGTCTCTAGGACTTACATCGCAGGTCTTACAATTTATATCGTGAGAAACAAAAGTCTCTAGGACTTACATCGCAGGTCTTACGATTTATATCGTGAGAAACAAAGTCTCTACGACTTAAAACACATATTGCAATTTATAATCGTCAATCAAAGGCGATTTACATTTTAAATCTTATGATCGCCAGTCATGGCAAACGCAGGTTGCGATTTATAGTCGTCGATAAGAGACGATTCACGTTTTTAATCTTATGATCGCCCATCACGGCAAACGCAGATTAAAAATTCTTGGTCGCTAATAAGAGCGACCCCCATGTTGAAATCTCATGATCGCTAGTCATGACATATGCTAAAATGTATTGTCGTCAATAAAGACGACTTGTACATTAAATCTCACAACCACCAGTCATGGTAAGTCGCATGTCAAAACGCAAATGTCGCCAATAAGTGCGACTCGCACATTTTAATCTCATGATTGCCAATAAAGGCAAGTCGCAAGATTGACCGTATAATCACGAGTAAGGTATCCCCAGGCAAATGGACTTGCTGAGTCAAGCAATAAAACCATCGTCGCTTCGATTAAGAAAAGGTTAAAAGCTGCAAAGGGAAAGTGGGTGGAAGAACTCCCTTCGGTCCTGTGGGCGAATCGCACGACACCGCGCACATCCACAGGACAAACCCCTTCCTCTTTGGTCTATGGTTGTTAAGCCGTTTTTCCGGTCGAGGTCCACCTCCCAACCTCGTGGCATACTTCCGTCGACCATAACCTGGTTGATTTAAGTCATGACCTCGACACCATGGAAGAGTTCAGAGAATCAGCATTGATTAGAATGGCGTCACAACGGCAACCGGTCGAGCGACATTTCAACAAGAATGTCAAAGCAAAAGTCTTCCAAGAAGGCGACTACGTCCTCCGACGAGTGTTCCAAAGCACTCAAGAGCTTAATGCAGATAAACTTTTCACCAAGTGGGAAGGTCCTTATCGTATCTCAGAAGTCATGGGTAAAAGTGCCTATTGGTTCCAAACCCTCGACGGTCGAGATATCCCACGCAGCTGGAATGCAACGCATCTGAAAATGTATTTCTTCTAAGTCCTTTTCCTTATTTCATACGATTTTTTATTCATCACGACGATTACTGACTTAAGCATCGGAGGGTCGTTGGCTAGCCAACGACCAACCTCTGACATTGCTTTATCGCAGGATCGCACGACATAAGTTACTAAGTCTATGTAACAACCGGGTTTTCTTTTGTAAGTATGAAAGTTTAGTGCTCTTTATGCAAGAAATGAAAGTATAATTGGAGGGTTAAAATGGAAATTGGTGGGAAGGTATAAAAAGGCTCAATTCCCTAGGGTTAGCAAATTCTTCATTTCTTCTTTGTGGTGTTGACGGCTAGAGAAGGAAAGAGAGGAAGAAAAGAGGTTTTTGGGAAAGAAATCAAAGAAGAGAAGGAATCAGTAAGGTAATCTACTCTAAATTCTTATGCCTTGTTAATTTGATGTTTCTTTCTTCTTTGGTCTGGATTCTTGAGTCTGAAACTGTGATTCAATGAGTTCTTCACCACGTTTTCTTTAAAAGTGTGTTTTGAGGGTTTTGCTTGTATAAACCGATTTAAGGGATCAAAAGGGGATTAAGTGAGTGTATTATGGTTGAGAGATGAACCCAGTTGTGTTCTTAATCAACTCTTGGGTAAAAATCGGATTTCTAATCACTTTTGGAAATTAGTTTTTCATCCAGACCGTAGTTTCTGGATGTCGCCCGTCCGGACAGTAGTGTCTGGACAATGGAGGTTTCCGGTTAGGGCTCGTAGGTATCCGGGTATCGTTGGTATCCGGGTTAGTGCTTTTAACTCAGGTCTTTGGATGAGACATCCGGAAAGTAGTTGCAACCGAAAAGTTCATGCGTCCGGATAGTGTTAGTGTCCGGATAGTGTTAGCGTCCGGATAGTGTTAGTGTCCGGATAGTGTTAATGTGCGGATAGTGTTAGTGTCCGGAAAGTGTTTAATGGACAGTAGGGTCAGATCGCTTGAACTGATACGAATCTAATGCCCTTAGGTGTTCGATTGGATTAGCTTGGAGATATTTAAGAAGTGCATTCAACGTTAACCAAAGGTGAGTTCTCTCAACCCTTTTATGACGTACTATGTATTACTGATTATGGTTTCTTTTACGAGCATGAACTGTTTTATAAATGTCACGCGTGCTTTCCATAAACTGCATTTTATTTAAAGAAGTATATTCAGCAAATGAATGATGCTTGGAGATTTCATGAATATGATTTCGATACGTTATGTGCATGCTATGTGGGGCCAGTCTGCACAGTGGGATCAGGGCAGCTTGTAGGAGGGAATTCATTTCCTTTCTACTCGGATTTATGGGCAGCTTGTAGGAGGGAATTCATTTCCTTCCTACTCGGATATGTGGGCAGCTTGTAGGAGGGAATTCGTTTCCTTCCTACTCGGATATGTGACTAGTTATGTGATCCTTAACACTATGCAATACCATAGTTGATGTGTATATGAAGAATGTGAACTATTTCAATGAAATGATTTTATACTGTGACAAATGTGTATGGAGGGAGTTCACTAGACCTTTTGGTCTAACCCTCGCTTTTCAAAACCAAACCATTTTCAGGTAAGCATGTTACGGGTTCTTCTAGTAAGAACTAAGAGATCTGCAAGAAGGATTTGGAGCTTAGAGCGACTCCAAGATTTTGATTATGATGACTATAGATAGAGCTCTCGGCTGTGGATTAGAGACTTCCGCTGTCAAGTTTTGCTTAGTATAGGTTGATGATGTTTTAAGGACAAGTTATTTATGTAATTCGAATACTTATGCTATGTTAATGCATGTTATGACTTTTGGGACGTTACAAATGGTATCAGAGCCTTTGTTTAAGAGATTTAGGTGACCAGTCGGGCCTAAACTTAAACTGTAAGATGAGAAACACAGCCGAGACATAGGATTGCCTCTAGGAACGATCACTATAAATGCGCTTAAGAATAAGGTGCCAAGGACAAACATGTAAGGTAAGTTTGGGATCACACCTGGCCAGTGTAACTACAAACTTACAGGTACATGTGCATGCTTAAAATACCTTTTATAGCAAACTTAAAATCCAGGGCACGTCGTCGTGAGTCGCCACAGTGAGCACCTCGAGCTCTGCTTATTTTTCCAGCTCATGACTAAAGTCGGCGATGAAATCTGCCAATGCTTGCGATGTAATTGCTGTCCTGGGCTTGAAATCGATGTCGTAACTACTGAGATATATGCTCCATTTTGCAAAACGACCTGTCAACTCAGGTTTCCTCAAGACAGACTTAAGAGGAAAGTTAGTCACGACAGTAATAGGATGCGACTCAAAATAGTGTCGCAATTTCTTTGCAGCTGTAACTAGCGACAAAAGTAATTTTTCTATAGAGGAATACCTGGTTTCGGCGTCCAAAAGGGATTTACTTACATAGTAGATCGGCAGTTGCTGCTTTTCATCTTCTCACGTCAGGACGACACTTACTGCATTAGGACTGACAGCCAAATATAGCTGCAGGACCTCATGATCCTGAGGCTTTGATAGCAAAGGCGGCGACGTCATGTACTCCTTTAATTTCTGCAATGCTTGCTCATGATCGTCGGTCCAACTAAAGCCTTATTTTTTCAGAGGACATTATAGAATAGATGACATCTATCCGACGATCGAGAGATAAATCTGTTTAGAGCTGCCACCCGACCAGTGAGCCTTTGGACTTCTTTAAAATTCCTTGGAGATTTGATCTCGATAATGGCTTTGATCTGATCGGGATTAGCCTCGATTCCTCGTCGAATGACCATATAACCCAGGAATTTCCCGGCACTGACACCAAAGGAACACTTCGTTGGGTTGAGCTTCATGCTATATTTCTGAAGGATGTCGAACGATTGCCTCAAATGTTCGACGTGGTCGACTACTTGCTTGGAATTGACGAGCATGTCGTCGATATACACCTCCATCGTGTCGCCAAGGTGATCTTTGAACATCTTGTTCACCAGACGTTGGTACGTAGAACCTGCATTTTTTAAACCAAAGGGCATAACCTTATAACCATAAATACCTCGATCTGTCATGAATGCAGTTTTTTCCTGGTCCTCGACGTGCATCAGGATTTGATTGTATCCAGAATAAGCATCCATGAACGTCAATAGTTCATGTCTTGCTGTCACGTCGACCATGGCATCGATACGTGGCAATGGAAAAGGGTCTTTTGGACAAGCTTTGTTGAGATCTGTGAAATCGATACAGACCCTACATTTGCCATTTTTCTTCTGTACGACCATGACATTTGCAAGCCAGTCGGGGTACTTTACTTCTTGATTTTTTCCTGTCTTGAGGAGGTTGTCGACCTCGTCATTGATTACCTTATTCCGTTCAGGAGCAAATTTACGTCGCTTTTGTTTGACAGGTTTCAATGACGGGTCGACATTGAGCTTGTGAGAAATAACGCTGGGGTCTATGCCGACCATGTCTTCATGCGACCAGGCAAAGCAGTCGGCGTGTTCCTGCAAAAAAGATATTAGTTTGTCTTTAAGGCAGGGATTATGGGATGAACCTATAAAGACGATCTGGTCCAGGACGACTTCCTCCAGGCGATAGTCGTCGGCTGACCCAGGAGCATCCTGGACCTGTAATTGCTAGATGGCCTGCTTCTGCGGCTTTAGGGTCGTCTTATAGCAGTCGCGGGCGACTTTCGGCTCACTTTTGATCTCCTGGACTCCCCATGGCGTAGGGAACTTCATGGTCTGATGATATGTCGAGGGAACGACTTTCATGTCATGGATCCACGGTCGACCTAAGATGATGTTATAGGCCGACGAGCAATCGATGACATTGAACTTTGTCGGCTTGTTGATTCCTCCAGCATAGACATGCAGGGTGATCTCTCCAAAGGTACTCGTCGCGTCTCCATTGAAATATACCAAGGTTGTCGAGCGTCGGGTAATTTCCGATCGATCGATTCCCATGGCCTTGATGGTATCAAGGAAGATGACGTTCGCTGAACTGCCTCCGTCGACCAAGACTCGTCGGGTCAGACAATTACCAATCGTGAGTTGAATGATCAACCTGTCATGATGCTTTTGATACGAGTCGCCGAGGTCGTCTTGGTCGAATGAAATCTTCATGGCTTCTAACTCCAGATCTCCTTTGGGTCTTGATGAACGAGGGGTAGGTCGATCGTCAGGTGCTTGGCTGGCATGACGTTTGGCTGCGGAATACGTCAGACCGCATACACCAGACCCACCAGTTATGCAGTTGACGACCTTTGCATGGTCGGGAGTCGGCGGTCGAACGTCGTTAGCTGGAGTAACGACATTGTCAATAATATCCTTGAGATTGCCTTTCAGGACGTGGTATGCTAGCTCCTTTTTTAGGGCTATGCAGTCGTCCGTCATATGACCGTGGTCGACGTGGAAGTCGCACCACTTCGATTTATCTTTCTTATCGTCATTTCCGTCGGACTTTTTTGGCCACTGGATGGTCTCCTGGACGGTCTTCAGGGCCTCGACCAAATCCTTAGTAGTTCCTTTGAATCCATAGGAGGATATCTTAGGATACTGAGGAAATTTGGTCGGAGCTGCGGTCTTCTTTTTCTCGAATCGCACGTTCGAGATCCGTCGTGCAGGCTCTGGCTTGGACACTGTTTGGGCAAAATTTCACCAGTCTCGACCACGACCAAGAAAGGTAAGACACATGTTATGAACTATATCTTGTATTAAGATAAGGCCCCGACAAAGACCCAAAAAATCTCCGTCGTCCCCTCTAAAAGGTAAGTCGAGAGTTCTCACGACACTCGACCTCGACGTCGCCTACTTCGCACGACCGTCGCATAGAACCATGCGACCTCGACCGACTAACGCGTTATATGACTGTTATGTTTTGTTCAGTGTTTAATGCAGGAGTCAACGCTATTAATGGACAACGGCTATAATCGAAAGAATCAGTTAAAGAACATCAATTCCAGCATTTAATACACCAGCCGTTACGACAGACATCAAGGCACTTAATGAGCCAATTAAGAGCGTCCAAAGACTATAAATTCCAAGCTCAATCCTCAGTTCAGGGGACATCGAATGACACAGAGAGACAAGACAGTATCATCGAACAACAATCTCAAGCACTCAAACCCTGAAGAACACTCCTTCGAAGCAAAATAGTCATTCACGGAAGATCTCTCTCGACGCACGACCTACACACTTGACACATTATTCTCACACACGACATACACTTGTTTTACATTCAAAACACTTGTACTTTACATTTCGAAATTTTCTTTCACTTGTATTGTAATCTCTGAACGATCGACACCCGAAACCAAAGGACATCGCCCCTGATTGGCGACCATAGTGCAGCGACGACTTCCACTGTCGTCCGCAGGTTTTTTCCTCGTTGAGGTTTTTCCTGCATCATCAAATTCCCTGTCTCGATTATTGTTAATGCCAAAAATCGCACCAAAGGGACAACTTAAGGTCGATGTGGACTTTAACAACTAAAGAAAGGAATCGTTCGCCAAAGGCGTGCGACAAAGACAAAAATGTAAATGAGACAGAGGAATTTGATGACGCAGGAAAAACCTCAATGAGGAAAAAACCTGCGAACGACAGTGGATGTCGTCGCTGCACTATGGTCGCCAATTAGGGGCGATGTCCTTGGTGTTCCGGGTGTCGATCGTACAGAGATTACAATACAAATGAAGGGAAAAACTTCGAAATGTAAAGTACAAGTGTTTGAAATGTAAAAACAGTGTGCGTCGTGTGTGAAAACAATGTGTAAACTGTTGGTCGAGAGTGAAAGTCGTGCGTCGGGAGCGATTCTTCGAGTGAGAGTTCTTTGCTTGTAGTGTTCTTCTAATCTGGGATGCTTATCTTCTATTGTTCGATGTTCGGTGTTCGGTCCCCGGAACTGAAGTTTAACTTGATCTTTTATAACCTTCAGGTGCTTTGATTAGCTCATTGATTGCTTTGATAACAGCCATAACGGTCGCCAGTTGTAACTCTTCATAATTTCTCTTCGTCGGTTATGACCGTTGCCCATAAATGACTTTGACTCCTGCATTAATCATTGAACAAACGTAAAAGTCGTATATTGAGTTAGTCAAGGTCGTACGGTCTTGTGCGACGGTCGTGCGGAACGGGTGACGTCGAGGTCGAGTGTCGTGAGGAACTCTCGACTTACCTTTTAGGAGGGACGACGGAGGTTTTTTGGGTCTTTGTCGGGGCCTTATCTTAATACAAGATATAGTTCATAACATGTGTCTTACCTTTTCTGGTCGTGGTCGAGACCTGTGAAATTTTGCCTAAACAGTTTGCCCCCAAAATTTGAAAGTAAGATGGCAAATTCGAATTTTAAATTTTGCTTGTCGGGTGTTCAGGGTTCTGTGGTGAAAAATACCTTGGTTGTTTTGGAACTGAATCGGTTCAATTCAAACTAGAGAGGGAAGTCGAAGAGAGGATAAAGTCGTGATGTCATGCCGACGCACGATGATGCTTACCAGCTGTTGATGACAGGTGTTCGATGATCCGTGTAGTCATACGAAAAGACGGGGATGCGTGTTGATCATCAAAGGATTCGATCTGACGCGATTTCTTGCATAAATAGAGATCAGAATGGATCATTTGTTATGGCTTTTCGGAAAGTTTTTTTAAAGCGAGATTTCTTGCTATTCTTTTTTTTTCTTTGCTCAGAAAATTTTTGAAGCTTTTGTATAAGTCCTAGTTTCTCGATCTTTTTCAAGTCAGAGATACCTCGAGAATAATTATATCTGAGCTGGTGAAGGCCTGGATTGCGATAGACGCGACGTTCGTGGATCCTGCGCATCTGACGACGATGTTCTCTATATCCTCGTCGACCCTTTCGTCAGCCGCCAGGGGCAAGGGTGTAAAGACGGGAGAGGATGAGGAGGAAGTCATGATGATCAACTTTACGTTGTCGACGATCCTCCTGACTGACTATGTCCTTGACGGGACGAAGTCATTTCCGTATCTGGGGAAATATCAGCTCTTATCTTTCAAGGAGCGTTTTCAAGGGACCTCTATCGAAGAGATGGGATCGCGTTTAGCTGGAGTAGCATTTTTTGTGAGTTTTTCTTTCGAAACTCGTGTTCCTAATGTTTTCGCTGAATGTTTGTGTAACAGACTTCTTTTGTATTTTACAGACGTCTCAATCTTCTTTTGTTAGATACGCGAAGATAGAGAAGATGTTGGACTGGAAGTCGGCCGTCGAGAAGGTCATATTCCTTCCTCTTACCTTAACATTAATCTTAAGAGCCGCATTCTAAAAGTGCTACGGCGTAGGGCGTCAGAAAACTCCTAATATACTCGTTTGATCCTTACATTAGCTTCTTAGCGTGTTTTTGGGTATGACGAGGACTCGAAGGTCGAGACTGAGCATACGATCGACACTCCTCTCTAGATTTAGGAGATGCTATGTTTTTTCATGTCTCGATCGTTGGTGGTCGAGCCATTTTAACTTTGTATACTCGACCGTCGGTCGCTCCTATGTAATCGTTCGTTTCGTAAATGAATTTCATCCTTTTCTCGAATTTTTATTTCGATTTATATATGTCGTAGATAGATGTAATGTCAACCGTATAACTTTGTTAAGTGTAGAACGAGCGAAGAATCGTGCGACTTGGGCATTCATAGCAATATAACGATTGAAATATCATACGTTTGACTTGTATTGATAGGCTAAACTATACGTTATTGACGTGTTAGAACGTACAAAATTTTTCTGAATCCAGAGACTCAGATCGAGAGGTCGCTCAAACCTTATGATCGTGTAACCAAATTTCATGATGAAATTTGAATCATGTGCCCCTGTGATAAAACAATTAAGTTGCATGAGAGGAAGGTGATTTTAGAAAAAATACATTTTCAAGTGCGTCGCATTCCAACTGCATGGGATTTCTTGATTGTCGAGAGTCTGGAGTCGATAGGCTCCTTTACCAACGACTTCGGAGATGCGGTAAGGACCTTCCCATTTAATAGAAAGCTTGCCGGCATTGAGTTCTTGAGTGTTTTGGAACACTCGACGGAGGACGTAATCGCCTTCTTGAAAGACTTTGACTTTGACGTGTTTATTGAAATGTCGCTCGACTGCTTGCTTCTGAGATGCCATTCTGATCAAGGCTGATTCTCTAAGCTCCTCGATGGCATTGATATCATAATTTAAATCAATCATGTTGTGGTCGACGGAAGTATGCCTCGAAGTTGGGAGCTGGACTTCGATTGGCAGGACTGCTTCGCAACCGTAAACGAGAGAGAAAGGGGTTTGTCCTGTGGACGTGCGTGGTGTCGTGCGATTTGCCCATAGGACTGAAGGGAGTTCTTCGACCCATCTTCCTTTTGCCGCTTTTAACCTTTTCTTGATCGAAGCTATAATGGTCTTATTACTTGATTCAGCAAGTTCGTTCGCCTGAGGGTATCTGGGAGTCGAGGTTGTTAACTTGATACTCCTGTCTTCGCAAAATTGTTGGGTCCTGTCGCTTATGAATTGGGATCCGTTGTCACTAGGGGTGTTAACGAGCCGAGCCGAGTCGAGTAGCAAGTTATTCGTGCCGAGCTCGAAAAAATAATACCAGGCTCGAGCTCGACTCGAGCTCGATTAATTTTTCAAATTCGGGCTCGAGCTCGAGCTCGATTATTTTTTCAATGTTCGAGCTCGAGCTCGATGCTCGTTTATGAGCTCGAATTCGAGATCGATTAACTCGTTTATGTAGTCAAGATCGATAACTTTTATATTTTGATTATATAACTTGTAAACATATAAATATGTCAGGCTCGAAAAAGTGTATGCTTGAATGGCTCGGCTCGACTCGACTAGAGTCGTAAAGCTTAATCGAGCTTTCGAATGACTCGAGTCGAACATCGGTGTTACAGAGTTCGACTCGTTAACTTAAGCGAGCTTTATTTTTTGTTCGAGATCGACTCGAGCTCGACAACTATTAGGCTCGAGCTCGAGATAAACGAGCTCGAGATCGAGTAGCTCGTTAAAAGCTCGACTCGTTAACACCCCTAGTTGTCACAGACGATTTCGGATGGAATCCCAAATCTGCATATGATGTTAGTCTGGATAAAAGAGATGACTTCCTTGTCCCTTATTTGGGAAAAAGCAGCCGCTTCAACCCACTTGGAAAAATAATCGGTGAGTACGAGGAGGAATACCTTTTGCCCCAGGGCCGGGGGTAGCTTGCCGACAATATCCATTCCCCACCTCATGAAGGGCCATGGGATAAGTGTCGAGTGCAAGGGTTCAGAGGGTTTATGAGACATACCTTGTTGGTCCCGAAGGGCTATACAAGTTTGTAGAAGGGGGGGGGGTTGAATACAAACACACAAATTTTACTTTTCTAAATTGTTTATTGATAAATCATTAACAATTTACAGCTTGTTGCGGAACAAGATTAAGGATAAACCTAAATCTAAACAAGTTGGAACACTAAGTTTTATTGCACTAAGAAAGAGAAGGAGATTACTAATAATAACCTATCTCAAGATATAAGAAGATGACTCGACCAGAGTTTACGAGTACTTCAAAATGAAGTGAGGTCTTCTTCTTATATACTGCATGCATTTAATGCATGACAGTTTATACTTTACACGTGGCAGCAGCTGATTGGTTGTAGGATCTGACTTAAGTAGACAACCTTAGTAGCCGCATGGTGAATAGTGTAGTATCAGAGTAGTTGTACGATTTCAGACAATAAGGAGGTTCTTTTCTGACATATCGTACGGAGTCGTGCAAGGGTGGTTAACACAAAAGTACTTTGTACGGAGGACTTCATGATCAGCTTTTCGTTGATTCAGCGCTCTATCATTCTATATCAGCGAATGATAAAGTTCAGCGATAGCTGAAGTCTTGTACTTGATACTTCACGTTGAGTGGACAAATCTGAGTCTTCGCTGATCCGCATCAGTTCATTAGGAGATTTGTCGCTGGTTCTTGAGCTTGATCTTCGACTTCAGCGTAGAACCTATGTTAACGTGAAACTTGTCTTCAGGGATCATAAGTAAACAACTAACTTATCAGCGATCACCATAAGGACTAAACAGGCTCAGAGCATTATGGTGAACAGTGTTCGCTGAATGTTTAATCTAAAGAGCAAGAGTTCCTATCAGCGGTACTGTAAGGTCTTAGTACTTATCAGCGATAGTGAAACTCTGATAAATATTGTTTACTTACAATTTTCACTAAGTATTTAAGAGAGGGTCATTATCAAATCACTGAGGGTTTGGATCAACATACCTGCATGTCGCTGATAAGGGTCACAGTTCTGGACGTACTTGACGGCGTCTTGTCGCAATGTTGGCCAAAAATACCCTTGTCGAGAGATACGATTAGCCAAACTGCGACCACCGGAATGATTGCCACATTCGCCGTCGTGCATCTCGTGAAGGATTTTTTGGACCTGACTCTTACTAATGACGCATCTTAGGTTTAATCCTGTCGATGATCGTCGATAGAGCTTATCTCCAATTATGGTATATTTAGATGCTTTGAATCTGATCTTCCGGGCTTCCATCTTGTCTTCTGGGAGTTGGTCGTGCATAAGGAAATTTCGGATGTCGCACGACCAATCATCTTTTTCGTCCTCGATCTGGACGACATCGATGTTTTCGATAGACGATGTCGCCAGATGGATCATGGGAATAACGTCGAATATGGGTTCGACTAAAGCAGACCCGAGATTTGCTAAAGCATCGGCTTGAGTATTCTGGTCCCTTGGAATTTGTTCAATCGAAAAAGATTTAAATTTTTCGGTAATTTCTTTTGCTACCTTTATATATGCTGTCATTTTTGAATCTTTGGCTGCGAATTCTCCATTGATCTGGTTCACCACCAGGAGCGAGTCGCTCCTGACATGCAACGCGGTTGCCCCCGAGTCGTGGGCCATATTCATTCCCACGACCAGGGCTTCATATTCAGCTTCGTTGTTGGTAGTCTTGAAATCGCATCGAACTGAGTATACCATCTTGCCCCCCTGTGGCGACTTTAAGACGACGCCTAGTCCTGAGACTCTAATGTTGGATGACCCATCGACGTGTAAGATCCAGGGCACGTCGTCGTGAGTCGCCCCAGTCGATACCTCGAGCTCTGCTTCTTTCTCCAATTCAGGGCTGAAGTCAGCAATGAAGTCTGCCAAGGCTTGCGACTTGATCGCGGTCCTGGGCTTGAAGTCAATGTCGTAGCTGCTGAGATATATGCTCCATTTTGCTAAGCGACCAATCAACTCAGGTTTTCTTAAGACAGACTTAATAGGGAAGTTAGTTACGACAGTAATGGGATGCGACTCAAAATAGTGTCGTAATTTTTTAGCAGCTGTGACTAGCGACAATAGATTGGCAGTTGCTGTTTTTCATCTTCTCGTGTTAGGACAACACTTACCGCATTTGGACTAACAGCCAGATATAGTTGCAAGATTTCATGATCGCGAGGTTTCGACAATAAGGGAGGTGACGTCATGTATTCTTTGAGCTTTTGCAATGCCTGTTCATGATCGTCGGTCCAGTCGAAGCCTCTGTTTTTCCTGAGGACGTTGTAAAACAGATGGCATTTATCTGAGGATCGAGAGATAAACCTGTTCAGGGCAGCTACTCGACCAGTAAGATTCTGAACCTCCTTGAAATTTCTAGGGGATTTAATTTCGATAATCGCCTTGATCTGGTCTGGATTAGCTTCAATTCCTCGACGAGTGACCATATAGCCCAGGAATTTCCCAGCGCTGACACCGAAAGAACATTTCGTCGGGTTAAGCTTCATGCTGTATTTTCGAAGGATGTCGAACGACTGCCTTAAATGCTCGACGTGGTCAATAGCTTGCCTTGACTTGACCAACATATCGTCGATGTATACTTCCATCGTGTCGCCAAGACAGTCTTTGAACATCTTGTTCACCAGGCGCTGGTAAGTAGATCCTGCATTTTTTAGTCCGAAAGGCATAACTTTATAACAATAAATACCTCGGTCCGTCATAAATGCGGTTTTTTCTTGGTCCTCGATGTGCATTAAGATTTGATTGTATCCGGAATAGGCATCCATGAACGTCAGTAGTTCGTGCCCCGCTGTCGCGTCGACCATGGCGTCGATATGAGGTAATGGAAAAGGATCTTTTGGACAGGCTTTATTGAGGTCTGTGAAGTCGATACAGACCCTCCACTTTCCATTCTTCTTCGCTACAACCACGACGTTAGCAAGCCAATCGGGGTATTTTACCTCTCGAATCGTCCCTGTCTTGAGAAGGTTGTTGACTTCGTCATTTATCACCTTATTCCTTTCAGGAGCAAATTTCCGTCGCTTCTGCTTGATAGGTTTGAACGATGGGTCGACGTTGAGCTTGTGAGAGATGACGTCAGGATCTATGCCGACCATATCTTCATGCGACCAGGCGAAACAATCAGCATGTTCCTGCAAAAAAGATATTAACTTTTCCCTGAGGCAAGGATTGAGAGACGACCCGATTAAGACTTTTTGGTCAGGCTTGCTTGAATCTAGAATGACTTCCTCCAGGCGATAATCATTGACTGCTTTAAGTGCATCTTGTGCATTTTCGAGTCCCTCATGTGCTGGGTCAGCGGATTGTTCGTTATTCGCCATTTTCCTTAAACAGAGAACAGAAGAAACTCCAAGAAAACGTAAGTAGGACGCACGTTTGTCGAAGATTTTCTCTAGATGGGGTCCCACGGATGGCCCCAAACTGTTAATGCCAAAAATTGAACCAAAGGGACAACTTAAGGTCGATGTGGACTTTAACAACTAAAGAAAGGAATCGTTCGACAAAGGCGTGCGACAAAGACAAAAATGTAAATGAGACAGAGGAATTTGATGACGTAGGAAAAACCTCAACGAGGAAAAAACCTGCGGACGACAGTGGATGTCGTCGCTGCACTATGGTCGCCAATTAGGGGCGATGTCCTTGGTGTTCCGGGTGTCGATCGTACAGAGATTACAATACAAATGAAGGGAAAAACTTTGAAATGTAAAGTACAAGTGTTTGAAATGTAAAAACAGTGTGCGTCGTGTGTGAAAACAATGTGTAAACTGTTGGTCGAGAGTGAAAGTCGTGCGTCGGGAGCGATTCTTCGAGTGAGAGTTCTTTGCTTGTAGTGTTCTTCTGAGCTGGGATGCTTATCTTCTATTGTTCGATGTTCGGTGTTCGGTCCCCGGAACTGAAGTTTAACTTGATCTTTTATAACCTTCGGGTGCTTTGATTAGCTCATTGATTGCTTTGATAACAGCCATAACGGTCGCCAGTTGTAACTCTTCATAATTTCTCTTCGTCGGTTATGACCGTTGCCCATTAATGACTTTGACTCCTGCATTAATCATTGAACAAACGTAACAGTCGTATATTGAGTTAGTCAAGGTCGTACGGTCTTGTGCGACGGTCGTGCGGAACGGGCGACGTCGAGGTCGAGTGTCATGAGGAACTCTCGACTTACCTTTTAGGAGGGACGATGGAGGTTTTTTGGGTCTTTGTCGGGGCCTTATCTTAATACAAGATATAGATCATAACATGTGTCTTACCTTTTCTGGTCGTGGTCGAGACCTGTGAAATTTTGCCCAAACAATTATCTTTTAATCTTTATCGCACGCTTTTGTCGAAGGATTCTTTTCTTTAGTTGTTAAAGTCCACATCGACCTTAAGTTGTCCCTTTGGTGCGATTTTTGGCATTAACAGTTTGGCGCCATCCGTGGGACCTCATCTAGAGAAAATCTTCGACGAACGTGCGTCTTACTAACGGTTTCTTGGAGTTTTCTTTGTTCTCTGTTTCAGGTAAATGGCAGCCCCTGGAAATCAGCAGCATGTCATTGCCCAGATGTACCAGGAGCTTGAAGTCGCTCGAAATCAAATCAACGCCATGGCAGAGCAAAGTCGCAGAGTAGCTGAGGAGATCGCACGATTAAGGAATTCTTCTGGACCTCAGAATGGTCCTAGGCCATTCGTTCAGAATCCAGGCCAAGGATCGTTCGGACAGAACGGTCCTCGACCATACGCGCATAATCCAGGTCCAGGATCAGGTCCGTTCATGCAGAACCAGCAGCCGGGACCGTTCAATCCAAATCCCCAGTTCGGGACGGTTCCTCCTCAGCATATAAGGCCACCACCCATGCAGAATGGATCGCAGCCGTATTTTTTTCCTTTCAACGGAGACACCAATGGCTCGTCGCATGGCAATAGCACCAGTTCAGGAGTCAATCCGCAATCAGGGGCAAATCTCGACCCCAATGACCCCGTCGCCCAGCGATTGAAAATGCTAGAAGATCAGAATGAGCGTGTCCTATCTTTGCTCGCCAAGCTACCTGGGGCAGCCGTGCCCGTTGATGTCGAACCTCGATCAGGATTTCAGGCGTCGCCCTTTATCGATGAGATCGCGACCGTCGAGGTCCCGAAGAAATACAATGTCCCCGCCTTCACGCCCAAGTACTCGGGAGTGACCGATCCGACAGAGCATGTCGCGCAGTATAAGCAGCTCATGTGGACGATCTCAATCCCACACATGTATCAAGAAGTCTGTGTTTGGGCAAAATTTCACAGGTCTCGACCACGACCAGAAAAGGTAAGACACATGTTATGAGCTATATCTTGTATTAAGATAAGGTCCCGACGAAGACTCAAAAAACCTCCGTCGTCCCTCCTAAAAGGTAAGTCGAGAGTTCCTCACGACACTCGACCTCGACGTCGCCTACTTCGCACGACTGTCGCGTAGAATCATGCGACCTCGGCTGACTAACGCGTTATACGACTGTTATATTTGTTCAGTAATTAATGCATGAGTCAAAGTCATTAATGAACAACGGCTATAACCGACGAAATCAATTATGAGCATCTAATCCCACATTGAAGACGACGACCGTTACAACAATCATCAAAGATCTTAATGATTCAATTAAAATCATCCGAAGACTATAAATCCCAAGTTCAATCCTCAGTTTCAGGACATCGAATAATACAGGGAGAGAGATAGAACAAGAGGACCGAACATCGAACAACAGAAGCAAACGCAAACACTCGAAGAATATTCGTTCGAAGCAAAGAGATCATTCATAGAAGATCGCTCTCGACGCACGACTTTCACTGTCGACCAACAGTTCACACATTGTTTTCACACACGACGCACACTATTTTTACATTTCAAACACTTGTACTTTACATTTCGAAGTCTTTCCCTTCATTTGTATTGTAATCTCTGTACGATCGACACCCAGAAGACCAAGGACATCGCCCCTGATTGGCGACCATAGTGCAGCGACGACATCCACTGTCGTCCGCAGGTTTTTTCCTCGTTGAGGTTTTTCCTGCGTCATCAAATCCTCTGTCTTATTTACATTTATGTCTTCATCGCACGCCTTTGTCGAACGATTCCTTTCTTTAGTTGTTAAAGTCCACATCGACCTTAAGTTATCCCTTTGGTGCGATTTTTGGCATTAACAGTTTGGCGCCATCCGTGGGACCTCATCTAGAGAAAATCTTCGACAAACGTGCGTTTTACTAACGGTTTCTTGGAGTTTTCTTTGTTCTATGTTTCAGGAAAATGGCAGCCCTTGGAAATCAGCAGCATGTCATTGCCCAGATGTACCAGGAGCTTGAAGTCGCTCGAAATCAAATCAACGCCATGGCGGAGCAAAGCCGTAGAGCAGCTGAGGAGATCGCACGACTAAGGAATCCCTTTGTACTCAAAATGGTCCTAGGACATTCGTTCAGAATCCAGGCCAAGGATCGTTCGGTCAGAACGGTCCTCGACCATTCGCGCATAATCCAGGTCCAGGATCAGGTCCGTTCGCTCAGAATCAGCATCCAGGTCCGTTCATGCAGAACCAGCAGCCGGGACCGTTCAATCCAAATCCCCAGTTCGGGACGGTTCCTCCTCAGTACATAAGGCCACCACCCATGCAAAATGGGTCGCAGCCATTTCAGAATGGGTCGCAGCCGTTTCAGAATGGGTCGCAGCCGTATTTTATTCCTTTCAACGGAGACGCCAATGGCTCGTCGCATGGCAATGGCACCAGTTCAGGAATCAATCCGCAGGCAGGGGCAAATCTCGACCCCAATGACCCCGTCGCCCAGCGATTAAAAATGCTAGAAGATCAGAACGAGCGCGTCCTATCTTTGCTCGCCAAGCTACCTGAGGCAGCCGTGCCCGTTGATGTCGAATGTCGATCAGGATTTCAGGCGTCACCCTTCATCGATGAGATCGCGACTGTCGAGGTCCCGAAGAAATACAACGTCCCCGCCTTTACGCCTAAGTATTCGGGAGTGACCGATCCAACAGGGCACGTCGCGCAGTATAAGCAGCTCATGTGGACGATCTCGATCCCACACATGTATCAGGAGGTCTGTATGTGCAAAAGCTTCGGTGCGACTCTCATCGGTCCTGCTCTCCAATGGTTGATCAATCTCAAGCCCAAGTCTATCGGGTCGTTCGCTGAATTGGTCAACCAATTCTCCCAGCAATTCGCCAGCAGTCGCAAGATGGAGAAGCAGACCAGTGACCTGTATTATGCCGTGCAGAAGACCAGTGAGGCTATCCGCAATTATTTCAATCGATTCAATGCGGAGATGATCAACATTCGCAATTGTGACGTCAAGACTGCAATTGAAGCCTACAAGCGTGGTCTGGACGACAGCTCAGGTTTATACATTGACCTGACCAAGTATCCTCCGGATAATTTTGAAGACGTCCGAGCTCGAACCCTAGCGTACATGAGAGTATAGGACGACGCTGCCTTTCGTCGCAAGCATACCGACGACAAAAGGTCGTTAGGTGTGAAAAAGCCCGAGTTCAAGACAAAAGCAATTTCCAAAATAGAGACCGCGCGCCAGATCTCGAACGTCTGATTCAAGACGAAAGCGGAGGCTAAGACTGCGACCAAATTTCCTCAGTACCCCAAGATATCCTCTTATGGATTCAAAGGATCCACTAAAGATTTGGTTGAAGCTCTGAAGACCGTCCAGGCGAATATTCGATGGCCAAAGAAGTCCGATCAGGACGACGTTAAGAAAGATAAATCTAAATGGTGCGACTTTCATGTCGACCATGGTCACGCGACAGATGATTGCATAGCTCTCAAAAAGGAGCTGGCGTATCACGTCTCGAAGGGCAATTTAAAAGATATCATCGATGACGTCGTTACCCTAGATAACGACGTTCGACCGCCAACCCCCGAGCATGCGAAAGTTGTCAATTGTATCACCGGTGGTTCAGACATATGTGGTCTGACGTACTCCCCGGCCAAACATCACGCCAGTCAAGCACCTGACGATCGGCCTGTCCCGCGTTCATCAAGGAGATCTGGAGTTGGAAGCTATGAAGATCGTATTCGACCAAGACGACCTCGGCGACTCGTACCAGAAACATCATGACGGGTTGATCATTCAACTCACGATTAGTAATTGTTTAACTCGACGAGTCTTGATCGATGGGGGCAGTTCAGCGAACGTCATCTTCCTTGACACTATCAAGGCCATGTGAATCGATCGTTCGGAAATCACCCGACGTTCGACAACTTTGGTCGGTTTCAATGGAGAAGCGACGAGCACCTATGGAGATATCATCTTGCCAGTCTACGCCGGAGGAGTCAACAAGCAGACCAAGTTCAGTGTCATCGACTGTGCGTCGGCCTATAACATCATCTTAGGTCGACCATGGATCCATGAAATGAAAGCCATTCCCTCGACGTATCATCAGACTCTGAAGTTCCCTACGCCGTGGGGAATCCATGAGATAAAAAGTGAGCCAAAAGTCTCTCGTGATTGCTATAAAACCACTCTGAAGCCGCGAAAATAGACCTTCTATTGTGGCGACTCACGACGACATTTAGTGTATCGTCTTAAAATCGCCACAAGGGGGTAAGATGGTAGCAATAATCAAGACGTCCCACGTAGTAGGGCATGACGCGTCAGAAAAGGTACGTCTTCTAAACCCTTTTCTATTTTTTCATACTATTTTTTAACAACGACGATTACTGACTTAAGCATCGGAGGGTCGTTGGTTAGCCAACGACCAACCTCTGACATTGTTTATTCCGCAGAATCGCACGACAATAATCAAACGACTCTAGTTTCGCAAGGTCGCACGACATAAACAATCAGGTCTACGACTTGAACATCCTTCTACAGGGACACACGATTCAAGCTCGTCGCACGACTTAGTCGTATGATCGCAAAGTCTACACGACTTTTTCATTCTAAGTTTCTTAAACTTAGAAAAAATTATTACTCTAAATGTATGCTTTGGTCGCACATTCCTATGTTTGTTTACACGATTTACAAGCGCTATGTCTTACATTCTAAGGTATTGGGTTGCAATAGATGCCTAAGTCGCATGATTTCTATTATATTATACTCAGTAAATTTCATAATTGACATGTTATTTATTTACTGAATATACAAAACACGAGTACGACGGAAATTTAAATTTCATTCCCTGAATAGTTTGTCATTTACATTCAAAATAACTCGACCACTGACAGTCGAGCAGCAAAAGAAACAACAAATGACAAAAACATTTCCTAAGGCAAAGGGGGAGCGTCGGTCGCGTCCCTGCTTGACGCCTCACCCTGGAGACCTTCCTCCTCCTCAATCTCCTTCTCGCGATCCCATCTCTTCGATAGAGGTCCCTTGAAAACGCTCCTTGAAAGATAAGAGCTGATATTTCCCCAGATACGGAAATGACTTCGTCCCGTCAAGGAAATAGTCAGTCAGGAGGATCGTCGACAACGTAAAGTTGATCATCATGACTTCCTCCTCATTCTCTCCCGTCTTTACACCCTTGCCCCTGGCGGCTGACGAAAGGGTCGACGAGGATATAGAAGACATCATCGCCGGTTGCGCAGTATGAGACATCGTCGCCGGTTGTGCAGTATGAGACATCATCGCCGGTTGCGCAGTATGAGACAACGTCGCCGGTTGCGCAGAATGACACACCGTCGCCGGTTGCGCAGTATGAGACACCGTCGCCAGTTGCGCAGTATGAGACATCGTCGCCAGTTGTGCAGTATCTACGGATCTAATCCAATCACTGTCCATATCCAGCATCTCCATTTGCGATCATTGACAGCAGTGTTCAAAACTAAGGTACGGTTACCTTTAAGCCTTGAAAGTAAATTATAACGACGATATTGATCGCTCGTGACTTTATACGCCGCTCCCAGTGCGAAGTAAGCCGCTCGATGACTAGAATGACTCGCCAAAACTGGGGCATCAGTTGCCCTGGAGACAGGTCAAACTCACACAGAAATGCCTTGGCCAGAGGCGAATACGGCCAGTAGAAGCCCATCTTAAACAGGTACTCGTATATCGCGACATACCCCTCGGGACACATCTCCGGTCGAACCCCGCCAACCTTGCTTACAGTAATCCCCATGGGAATTTTCGATAGACTTCTGAAGTCATCTAGATCGTCTTCATTTCTAATAGTATCTCTGGGCTCCGTCGACATTTCTAAAATGACAGCTGGTAAGCAAAATCGTGCGACAGTAGGACGTCACAATCCCATTTTTCTCTTCAAATTCTCGTTCAGTTGGAATCGGATCAATCCGGTTCCGAGACAACCAAGGTATTTTTCAACACAAGACCCTGAACACCATTTAAAATTCGAGTTTGCCATCCTACTTTCAAATTTTGAGGGAAAACTGTTTGGGCAAAATTTCACAGGTCTCGACCACGACCAGAAAAGGTAAGAGACATGTTATGAGCTATATCTTGTATTAAGATAAGGTCCCGACGAAGACTCAAAAAACCTCTGTCATCCCTCCTAAAAGGTAAGTCGAGAGTTCCTCACGACACTCGACCTCGACGTCGCCTACTTCGCACGACCGTCGCGTAGAATCATGCGGCCTCGGCTGACTAACGCGTTATACGACTGTTATATTTGTTCAGTGATTACTGCATGAGTCAAAGTCATTAATGGACAACGGCTATAACCGACGAAATCAGTTATGAGAATCTAATCCCACATTGAAGACGACGACCGTTACAACAATCATCAAAGATCTTAATGATTCAATTAAAATAATCCGAAGACTATAAATCCCAAGTTCAATCCTCAGTTTCAGGACATCGAATAATACAGGGAGAGAGATAGAACAAAAGGACCGAACATCGAACAACAGAAGCAAACGCAAACACTCGAAGAATATTCGTTCGAAGCAAAGAGATCATTCATAGAAGATCACTCTCGACGCACGACTTTCACTCTCGACCAACAGTTCACACATTGTTTTCACACACGACGCACACTGTTTTTACATTTCAAACACTTGTACTTTACATTTCGAAGTCTTTCCCTTCATTTGTATTGTAATCTCTGTACGATCGACACCCGGAACACCAAGGACATCGCCCCTGATTGGCGACCATAGTGCATCGACGACATCCACTGTCGTCCGCAGGTTTTTTCCTCGTTGAGGTTTTTCCTGCGTCATTAAATCCTCTGTCTTATTTACATTTTTGTCTTCATCGCACGCCTTTGTCGAAGGATTCCTTTCTTTAGTTGTTAAAGTCCACAGACCTTAAGTTGTCCCTTTGGAGCGATTTTTGGCATTAACAGTCTGTATATGCAAGAGCTTTGGTGCAACTCTCACTGGTCCTGCTCTCCAATGGTTGATCAATCTCAAACCCAAGTCCATCGGGTCGTTCGCTGAATTGGTCAATCAATTCTCCCAGCAATTCGCCAGCAGTCGCAAGATGGAGAAGCAGACCAGTGACCTATATTACGTCGTGCAGAAGACCAATGAGTCTATTCGAAGTTATTTCAATAGATTCAATGCGGATATGATCAGTGTTCGCAATTGTGACGTCAAGACCGCGATCGAAGCCTATAAGCACGGTCTGGACGACAGTTCAGGTTTATACACTGACCTGACTAAGTATCCTCCGGAGAATTTTGAAGACGCCCGAGCTCGAACCCTAGCGTATATGAGGGTAGAAGACGACGCTTCCTTTCGTCGCAAGCATACCGACGACAAGAGGTCGTTAGGTGTAAGGAAGCCAGAGTTCAAGACGAAAGAAATTTCCAAAATAGAGCCCGTGCGCCAGATCTCGAACGTCCGATTCAAGACGAAAGCAGAGGCTAAGACCGCGACCAAGTTTTCTCAGTACCCCAAGATATCTTCTTAGCGATTCAAAGGGTCCACTAAAGATTTGGTTGAAGCTCTGAAGACCGCCCAGGCGACTATTCGATGGCCAAAGAAGTCCGATCAGGACGACGCTAAGAAAGATAAATCTAAATGGTGCGACTTTCATGTCGACCATGGTCACGCGACAGATGATTGCATAGCTCTCAAAAAGGAGCTGGCGTATCACATCCCGAAGGGCAATCTAAAAGACATCATCGACGACGTCGTTACCCCAGCTAACGACGTTCGACCGCCAACCCCCGAGCATGCGAAAGTCGTCAATTGTATCACTGGTGGTTCCGACGTATGTGGTCTGACGTATTCCGCAGCCAGGCATCACGCCAGTCAAGCACCTGACGATCGACCTATCCCGCGTTCATCAAGGCCTAAAGGAGATCTGGAGTTGGAAGCTATGAAGATCGTATTCGACCAAGACGACCTCGGTGACTCGTACCAGAAACATCATGACGGGTTGATCATTCAACTCACGGTTGGTAATTGTTTAACTCGACGAGTTTTGGTCGATGGGGGAAGTTCAGCGAATGTCATTTTCTTTGACACCATCAAGGCCATGGGAATCGACCGTTCGGAAATAACCCGACGTTCGACGACATTGGTTGGTTTCAATGGAGAAGCAACGAGTACCTATGGGGATATCATCTTGCCAGTCTACGCCGGAGGGATCAACAAGCAGACCAAGTTCAGCGTCATCGACTGCTCTTTGGCCTATAACATCATTTTAGGTCGACCATGGATCCATGAAATGAAAGCCGTTCCCTCGACGTATCATCAGACCCTGAAGTTCCCTACGCCGTGGGGCATCCAGGAGATAAAAAGTGAGCCAAAAGTCGCTCATGATTGCTATAAAACCACTTTGAAGCCGTGAAAATAGACCTTCTATTGTGGCGATTCACGACGACATTTAGTGTATCTTCTTAAAATCGCCACAAGGGGGAAGATGGTAGCAATAATCAAAATGTCCCACGTAGTTGGACACGACGCGTCAGAAAAGGTACGTCTTCTAAACCCTTTTCTATTTTTTCATACGATTTTTCACAACGACGGTTACTAACTTAAGCATCGGAGGGTCGTTGGTTAGCCAACGACCAACCTCTGACAATGTTTTATCGCAGAATCGCACGACATAAACGATAAGATCTATGACTTGATCATCCTTCTACAGGGACACACGATTCAAATTCATCGCACGACTTAGTCGTACGATCGTAAAGTCTAGCGATCTCATGATCTAAGTTTCTTAACTTAGAAAAATTTCATACTCAGAAAGTATGCTTTAGTCGCATGTGCTTATGTTTATATACACGATTTAAAAGTCTTATGGCTTACGTTCCAGTTATTGTGTTGCAATGATGCCTAAGTCGCGTGATTTCTTGGTCATTCTTTACTTAGTGAATCTTACAATTAACATTGTATTTATTCATAAAATCGCAAGTTCAAGCAGAAGTCTAAGTTTCATTTATGAACTGTCGATTTGCAATCAAAAGGAAAGATTAAAAGTTTCCTAAGGCTTAGGGGAATCGCCCGCCTCTTCCGCGCGACTAACGGCCTTTAGCTCGCGCAAAGCGTCATAAAGGTGAATGGCCAACTCGTCGGCGCGTGCAAAGGCCAACTTTTCCCTCTCCAAAGCCACCTTCTCCCTTTCTAGCGCCGCATCCTCTCTTTCAAGAGCAGACGCCACCAAATCTTCGACTCTCGACATCTCGGCGTACAACGCCAGGGAAGACTGGAATGTCTGTAAAAAGTATGAAGTTCATTATTCGACAAAATTTGCAAAATAAACAAGTCATGAGAGATTGACACTCATTGTGAACGCCAGACCGGCAACCTGAGATCCCGTCTCTCTGGCCGGAACTTTGTGAAAACGCTCCCTGAAAGACGGGAGCAAATATTTCTCCAAATGAGGAAACAACGTCGTCCCATCCAGGACACCATCTGTTAATGCCACAAATCGCACCAAAGGGACAACTTAAGGTCGATATGGACTTAAACAACTAAAGAAAGAATCTTTCGACGAAATGTGCGACGAGGATAAAAATAAAGAAACAAGGAATTTGATGACGCAGGAAAAACCTCAATCGAGGAAAAAACCTGCGGACGACAGGGGGTGTCGTCGCTGCACTATGGTCGCCAATCAGGGGCGATGTCCTTCGGTACTGGCGTCGGTCGTACAAGGGTTACAATACAGATGAAGGAAATGCTTCGAAATGTAAAGTACAAGTGTTTGAATGTAAAAAACAGTGTTTGTCGTGTGTGAATACAAAGTGTAAACTGTTGGTCGAAGGCTGATGTCGTACGTCGGGAGCGATAACTTGAGCTTTTCTTCGAGCGTTCTTGAGTTCGTAGTGTGGTTCTTGAGCTGGAATGATTGTAGTAGATTACTCTGCAGATGTCCTTCAAATGATCTCCAGATGTTCTCTACTTAGAAGTTCGATGTTCGGTCCCCCTGAAATGAGGATTCGGCTCTAGCTTTATTGTCTTTGGGAGCTTTGATTAGCTCATTGATTGCTTCATTAACACCTTTAATTGTCGCAACGGTCTGTAACGGCTGCCGGCGTGATCATCCATAATGGTCTTCGTCCGTTACGAGTAACAGCTTGCGTCGGATAACGGCTTGCGTCGGATATAGCCGTTGCTCCTTTAATAGCTTTGAATCCTGCATTAAACACTAAACAAAACGTAACAGTCATGGTTAACGTTAGTTTTGGTCGAAGACGTATGGCTCGATGCGACAGTTATGCAGGACGGGCGTCGCTATGGTCGTACGTCCTAGGAAACTCTCGACTTACCTTTAACGACGGACGACGGACGTTCTGCGGGTCTTGGTCGGGACCTTATATTAATCCAAGATGTCTTTCATGACGCGCGTCTTACCTTTTCTGGTCGTGGTCGTACGACGTGAATTTTTGCCCAAACAGTTTGCCCCCAAAATTTGAAAGAAGGATGGCAAATTCGAGTTTAAATTTTGTCAATCAGACGCGTAAACAATAGAGCAAGGGTCAGAAAAAATTACCTTGACCGCCTTGTAGCTGGTTTGCCTCTAACTGAACGAGAAGTTAAAAAAGGGGAACGAGGTCGTGACGTCATGCTGACATACGATCGTGCTTACCAGCTGAATGTCGATGGAGCCCAGAGGTGCTATTAGAAATGAAAAAGATTTTGACGACTTTGGAAGTCTAGCGAGGATTCTCTTGTGTATTACCATAAGCAAGGTTGGCGAGGTTCGACCGGAGATGTGTCCTAATGGATATGCCGTGATATATGAGTACATGTTTAAGATGGGCTTCCACTGGCCGTATTCGCCTTTGGTCGAAGTGTTCATGCGTGAATTCGATCTTTCACCGAGGCAACCGATGCCCTAGTTCTGGCGAGTTATCCTGATCATCGAGCGACTTACCTCGCACTGGGAGTGGTGTATAAAGTCACGCCCGATCAATATCGTCGTTATAGTTTACTTTCAGGACTTAAGGGTATTGTACCTTAGTTTTGAACACTGCTGTCGATGATCGCAAATGGAAGACGAGGTATGTGCTGGATACGGACAGTGATTGGATTGGATCTGTTGATACTACACAACTGGCGACGATGTCTCATATTGCGCAACTGGCGACGAGGTCTCATACTGCACAACTGGCGACGATGTTTCATACTGCGCAACTGGCGACGGTGTTTCATACCGCGCAACTGGCGACGATGTTTCATACTGCGCAACTGGCGACGATGTTCTCTACATCCTCGTCGACCCTTTCGTCAGCCGCCAGGGGCAAGGGTGTAAAGACGGGAGAGAATGAGGGAGAGTTTATGATGACGAACAACTTTGCGTTGTCGTCAACCCTCCTGATTGACTATGTCCTCGTCAGGGCAGAGTCACTTCCGCATCTGGGGAAATATCAGCTCTTATCTTTCAAGGAGCGTTTTCGAAGAATCTCTGTTGAAGAGATTGGATTGTGTTTAGCCTAATTGGCGTTCTTTTGTAAGGTTTTCTTTCAAAACTTGTGTTATCGAAGTTCTTTCGCTGAGCATTTAGTATGTTTCTTTTGTAATTTGAAGATGCTTCTGTTTCCTCTCATTGAATATGTGAAAGTAGAGGAAATGCTGGAGTGGAGGTCGATCGTTGAGAATGATATATTCCTTCCTCCAACCTTAACATTAATCTTTAGAGCCATATTCTCAGAATGTTGAGGCGTAAGGAGTTGGAAGACCACTCCTAATATACTCGTTTGATCCTTGCATCAGTTCTTTGGGATTGGCAGGGCTTCGAAGGTCGATACTTTTGGGCAGAGCTTGCCATCGACGCTTTTCTCTAGGTTTAGGAAATGCTATGTCTCGACCGTTGGTGGTCGAACCATTTTAACTTTGTAAACTCGACCGTCGGTAGTCGAGTTCTTTTGAATATAACCGACAGTTTTGTAAATGAAACTTTGAAGTTTTGTTTAAACTTGCGTTTTATATATTTGGTAAACAAATACCATATCAATTATGAAATTGAATCTGGGAATCATGCGACTAAGGCATTCATTGTAACACAGTAACTGGTACGTAAGCCATAAGATTTTTAAATTGTGTGTATAAACATAAGCACATGCGACTAAAGCATACATTCGGAGTATGAAAATTTTCCAAGTTAAGAGGCTTAGATCATGAGATTGTTAGACCTCGCAATCGCACGACTAAGTCGTGTGATTAATTTGAATCGTATGTCCCTGTAAAGGATGATCAAATTATAGATTTGGTCGTTTATATCGTGCGACCTTATGAATTTGAAGTCATATTGTAGACTTAATGACTACTGTCGTGCGATCCTGCGATAAACTGTCGTGCGATTCTGCGGTAAAACGATGTTAAGGGTTGGTTGTTGGCTAACCAACGACCCTCCGATGCTTAAGTCAGTTGTGAGAAAAAATCGTGTATGAAAAAGATTTAGGAACATACCGTTAGATTCTCTTTTTAGTGGGATATTGCCCCCCTGTCATTTATTATCTTATTCTTTTTGGAGGAAAGATAGGTTTTAAATGACAGGATGACACTGCGATCTGATGAGATATTGTCGTGCGACAGGGCACTATAGTAGACTTATCCCTGTGGAAAAGATATAAATTTAGAAGAACGAACCTGTCAAAGGCGCCTGACTGTGGAGTATGTCAGACCATACATGTCTGAACCACCGGTGATACAATTGACGACTTTTGTATGCTCGGGGGTCGACGGTCGATGGTTACTAGCTGGAGTAGCGTCATCGTCGATGACATCTTTGAGATTTCCTTTTGAGAAGTGATATGCTAGCTCCTTCTTCAGCGCGATGCAATCGTCTGTCACGTGACCATGATCGACGTGGAAGTCGCACCACTTTGATTTATCTTTCTTAGCACCATCCAGGTCGGACTTCTTTGGCCATCGAATGGTCGCTTGGACGGACTTAAGAGCTTCGACTAACTCTTTTGCGGACCCTTTGAATCCGTAAGAGGATATCTTGGGGTATCGAGGAAATTTAGTCGTGGTCTTGGCCTCTGCTTTCGTCTTGAAACGAACATTTGAAATTTGGCGCGCGGGCTCGATTCTGGAAACAGCTTTGGCCTTGAATTCCGGTTTTCTGACGCCTAACGACTTCTTGTCGTCAGTGTGCGTGTGACGAAATGCTGCGTCGTCCTCGACCCTCATATATGCTAAAGTTCGAGCACGAACGTCTTCGAAATTCTCTGGGGGATATTTAGTCAGGTCGGTGTACAGACCCGAACTATCGTCCAAACCACGCTTGTAAGCTTCGATCGCGGTCTTGATGTCACAAGTTCGGATACTTATCATTTCAGCATTGAATCTATTGAAATAACTCTGAATAGACTGCACGACATAATACAGGTCGCTAGTCTGCTTCTTAATCTTACGACTACTGGCGAATTGCTGGGAGAGACCAACTCGGCGAACGACCCGATAGGCTTGGGTTTTGAGATTGATCAGCCATTGGAGAGTTGGACCAGTGAGAGTTGCACCGAAGCTCTTACACATGCATACTTTATGATACATAAATGGAATTGAGATCGTCCACATAAGCTGCTTATATTGTGCGACGTGCTCGGTTGAATCGGTCACACCAGAATACTTAGGAGTGAAAGCGGGGATGTTATATTTCTTTGGGACCTTGACAGTTGCAATCTCGTCGATAAAAGGCGACGCCTGAAAGCCGGATCGAGGCTCGACTTCGACTGGCACGGCTGCCCCAGGCAATTTGGCGAGCAAGGACAGGACGAGCTCATTCTGATCTTCCGGCATCTTCAAACGCTGAGCAACGGGGTCATTATGACCGACAGCTGCCCCTGCTTGAGGGTTAACTCCTGACCTGATGCCATTGTCATGCGACGAGCCATTGGTGTCTCCATTGAACGGGACAAAATATGGCCGCGACCCATGATTAAATTGCTGTGATCCATTATGGAACGGCTGGGATCCTTGCTGGAAAGGCTGTGAACCACCGTGGAATGGCTGAGATCCACCTTGAGGTCCATTCTGAAATGGCTGTTGAAATGGCTGCGACCCCTGCTGGAAAGGCTGCGACCCTTGTAACGGCTGCGACCCATTATTCATGGGTGGTGGCCTGAGATGCTGAGGGGGAATTGGTCCGAACTGGGGATTTGGGTTGAACGACCCTGGTTGCTGATTCTGCGTAAACGGACCTGGATGCTGATTCTGCGTAAACGGACCTGGATGCTGATTCTGCACGGAAGGATCTGGTCCTGTATCTGGATTCTGAACAAATGGTCTAGGACCATTCTGATTGAATGATCCCGGAACTGGATTCTGCACGAACGATCTAGGACCATTTTGAGGTCCGAAAGGATTTTTCAATTGTGCAATCTCCTCAGATGCTCTGCGATTCTGCTCCGCCATTGCATTGAGCTGATTCCTGGCGACTTCGAGCTCCTGATACATCTGAGCAACGGCTTGCTGTGGATTTCCAGGGGTTGCCATTTTTCCTGCAATAGAAAACAGAAGAAAACTCCAAGAAACCGTTAGTGGAATGCACGTTCGTCGAGGATTTTCTCTAGATGAGGTCCCACGGATGGCGCCAAACTGTTAAAGCCAAAAATCGCACCAAAGGGAAAACTTAAGGTCGATATGGACTTAAACAACTAAAGAAAGAATCTTTCGACGAAATGTGCGAAGAGGATAAAAATAAAGAAACAAGGAATTTGATGACGCAGGAAAAACCTCAATCGAGGAAAAAACCTGCGGACGACAGGGGATGTCGTCGCTGCACTATGGTCGCCAATCAGGGGCGATGTCCTTCGGTACTGGCGTCGGTCGTACAAGCGTTACAATACAGATGAAGGAAATGCTTCGAAATGTAAAGTACAAGTGTTTGAATGTAAAAAAACAGTGTTTGTCGTGTGTGAATACAAAGTGTAAACTGTTGGTCGAAGGCTGATGTCGTACGTCGGGAGCGATAACTTGAGTTTTTCTTCGAGCGTTCTTGAGTTCGTAGTGTGGTTCTTGAGCTGGAATGATTGTAGTAGATTACTCTGCAGATGTCCTTCAGATGATCTCCAGATGTTCTCTACTTAGAAGTTCGATGTTCGGTCCCCCTGAAATGAGGATTCGGCTCTAGCTTTATAGTCTTTGGGAGCTTTGATTAGCTCATTGATTGCTTCATTAATAGCTTTAATTGTCGCAACGGTCTGTAACGGCTGCCGGTGTGATCATCCATAATGGTCTTCGTCCGTTACGAGTAACAGCTTGCGTCGGATAACGGCTTGCGTCGGATATAGCCGTTGCTCCTTTAATAGCTTTGACTCCTGCATTAAACACTTAACAAAATGTAACAGTCATGGTTAACGTTAGTTTTGGTCGAAGACGTATGGCTCGATGCGACAGTTATGCAGGACAGGCGTCGCTATGGTCGTACGTCCTAGGAAACTCTCGACTTACCTTTTACAACGGACGACGGACGTTCTGCGGGTCTTGGTCGGGACCTTATATTAATCCAAGATGTCTTTCATGACGCGCGTCTTACCTTTTCTGGTCGTGGTCGTACGACGTGAATTTTTGCCCAAACACCATCCGCCATAAAATCAGACGGCAACGTAAAGTTGACCGTCGTGACTTCGGCCGATGACCCCTCGCCCTTGTCGGCAGACGTTGGGGTCAACCCCTGGACACTGGTATTGTTACTGTCGCCGGAGGCGCCGAACTTACCGGTGTCGCGTCCATAGCGCCACGATAGGTGGATGACGCCCTCGCCTCCTTAGGCGTGACAACTCTCGACGAATCGTCAGCCCTCGAAGACAGTTCCCTCAGGACTACCGTCCTTGTCTTCTTTGAGATACCCGACCCAGCTGTCGGGGCATCCTTTCTTCTTTCCCCGCTTCGAAGGGGAAACACAACTTGCGCCACCTTCTTTCCGGACACCGACTTCTTCATAGTCGGCACTACCAAAGAAGCACACAAAGCGTCAGACAGACGAAATAAACGGCAAAAATAAAAACTACGGTACGCTTACCAGTCGCCTCTTCCTGCTCATCTTATTCTTCAGAGCCCCCCATGTCTACCACCACGTCCTCGTCCACGACCACCGGTTGCCACACGACGAAAGATCGATCATCGATGCTATGACTCAGGAATCTGTCGATCTTGGCTTGGGAATCTTTGTTCGGCTTCACGGCGTCGAACTGGATCTCTGAAGACGACAAAGGAAGAAGAATAAATAAAAAACACAAATGCTAAACTAGACAACGACATATATTCAAAACAAAGAACATACCCGTCATATTCCAATCAGGACGAATCCAGTCGCTGTTGAAATCAAGAGAATCAATACGTACGAATACGTACCTAGACTTCCACCCACGATCGTTGACCTCGGTTCTCAAAACCAAGGTGCGGTCGCCCTTGTACTTGGAATAAGGGCTGTAACGCCAGTTCTTGTCTCTCTTGACTTGATAAGCCAACAAGAAATCATTCATGATCATAGGCGACTCCCACTCGGCGGATAATTGCTCAATAACTAGGAAGACTCGCCAGAGTTGGGGCATTAACTGCCCTGGCGACAGATCGAAATCTCGCATGAAAGCCTTGGACAAGGCCGAAAACGGTCATTCGGACCCTATTTTGAAAGGATACTCGTATATTACAAAGTATCCTTCAGGGCAACCCCCAGGACGTGTACTCCCAGGACATATCAGCTCTATCCCCGCAGGGATTTTCGCTAAACACCTAAAGGTATTTAAGTCTTCCTGACTCATGATGGAACTCTCTGGTTCGGCCGACATTGTTTATCAGATAAAAGAAAGGAGCAACAAAGACAAAGGTGGGAAGATAATGCCTTATATAGGCACTCCAAGCCTCGAATCGCTATAATCTCTCGCAAATTTGGAAGGGGTTTGTTTGGGCAAAAAATCACGTCGTACGACCACGACCAGAGCAGGTAAGACGCACGCTATAATCCAAATCTTGTACTAAGATAAGGTCTCGAAAAGAACCCAGAAAACATCCATCGTCTCCTGTAAAAGGTAAGTCGTACGTCCCCCATGACGCTCGACCATAGTATCGCCCGTCCCGTACGACCATCGCGTAAGATCATTGCACCTTCGACCAAAGCTAACGTTAACCTTGACTGTTACGTTTGTTAAGTATTTAATGCAGGAGTCAAAGCCATTAATAGCAAGCATCCGTAACGGACGAAGAGCATTATGGATAATCACTCCGGCGACCATTTCCAGCCGTTGTAGCCGTTGATCAAATCATTAATGGAGCTAATTAATGACGCGAAGACTATAAAAGACAAACTAAAGCCTCTTTTCAAAGGACATCAGTTAACATCCAGTATACATCAGTGAACATCACCAAACAGCAGAGAAAATCATCCAAACTCATAGCAAAGAACATTCGAACTCTGGAGATCAAGTACTGAAAGCCAGAACCTTACAGGAACTCAAGAACACTCGAAGGAAAGCTCAAGTATCGCTCTCGACGCACGACAACAGCCCTCGACCAGAAGTTCACACTTTGTATTCACACACGACGAACACCAGTTTTTACATTCAAACACTTGTACTTTACATTTCGAAGTATTTCCTTCATTTGTATTGTAATCATCGTACGACCGACACCAGTACCAAGGACATCGCCCCTGATTGGCGACCATAGTGCAGCGACGACACCCACTGTCGTCCGCAGGTTTTTTCCTCGATTGAGGTTTTTCCTGCGTCATCAAATCCCTTGTCTCGTTTATTTTTTCCCTCGTTGCACGTCTCGTCGAAAGATCCTTTCTTTAGTTGATTAAGTCCACATCGACCTTAAGTTGTCCCTTTGGTGCGATTTTTGGCATTAACAGTTTGGCGCCATCCGTGGGACTACATCTAGAGAAAATCCTCGACGAACGTGCATTCTACTAATAGTTTCTTGGAGTTTCTTCTGTTCTCTATCACAGGAAAATGGCAGATGGCGGAAACTCAGAGCGAACCGCTGACCCAGCGCATGGAAATCTTGAAAAGGTGCAAGATGCTCCTAAAGCCATCGGTGATTATTGCCTAGAAGAAGTTATCCTAGACCCAAGCAAGCCCGAGCAAAAAGTCTTGATAGGATCATCTCTCGATCCCCACCTTAGGCAAAGGATAATATCTTTCTTGCAGGAATATGCTGACTGCTTCGCCTGGTCGCATGAAGATATGGTTGGCATTGACCCTAACATCATTTCTCACAAGCTCAATATCGATCCATCGTTTAAACCCATCAAGCAAAAGCGCCGTAAAGTCGCTCCTGAAAGAAATAAGGTAATAAACGATGAGGTCGATAACCTCCTCAAGACCGGAAAGATCCGAGAAGTAAAGTATCCCGACTGGCTTGCTAATGTCGTGGTCGTGGCTAAGAAGAATGGAAAATGGAGGGTCTGTATCGACTTCACCGATCTCAATAAGGCTTGCCCGAAAGATCCTTTCCCATTACCGCATATCGACGCCATGGTCGACATGAACTATTGACCTTCATGGATGCCTATTCAGGGTATAACCAAATCTTAATGCATGTCGAGGACCAGGAGAAAACCGCTTTCATGATGGACCGAGGTATTTACTGTTATAAAGTTATGCCTTTCGGATTAAAAAATGCAGGATCCACCTATCAACATCTAGTTAATAAAATGTTCAAAGACCATCTCGGCGACACAATGGAGGTATATATTGATGACATGCTCGTCAAGTCAAAGCAAGCGGTCGATCATGTCGAGCATCTAAGACAATTGTTCAACATCCTTCGGGAGTATAGCATGAAGCTCAACCCTACCAAATGTTCCTTCGGAGTCAATGCTGGAAAGTTCTTAGGCCACATGGTCACTCACCGAGGAATCGAAGCTAACCCCGACCAAATCAAAGCCATCATCGACATCAAATCTCCTCGAAATTTCAAGGAGGTCCAAAGGCTTACTGGTCGAGTAGCGGCCCTAAACAGGTTTATCTCCCGATCTTCAGATAGATGTCATCTGTTTTATAACGTCCTCAGGAAAACTAAAGGTTTCAACTGGACCAATGATCATGAGCAAGCATTACAAAAACTCAAGGAATATATGGCGTCGCCTCCTCTGGTGTCGAAGCCTCACGATCATGAGGTCTTACAATTATATTTAGCTGTCAGTCCAAATGCGGTAAGCGCCGTACTCACACGAGAGGACGAAAAACAACAATTATCAATCTACTACGTAAGTAAATCTCTCTTGGACGCAGAAACCAGGTATTCTTCCATGGAAAAACTGCTTTTGTCGCTAGGCACAGCTGGTAAAAAATTACGACACTACTTCGAATCGCATCCTATTACTGTCATAACTAACTTTCCTCTTAAGTCTGTTCTAAGGAAACCTAAGTTGTGAAGTCGCTTAGCAAAGTGGAGCATATATCTCAGCAGTTACGACATTGATTTCAAACCCAGGACCGCGATCAAATCACAAGCCTTGGTAGACTTTATCGCCGATTTCAGCCCTGAGTTGGAAAAAGAAGCAGAGCTCGAAGTGTCCACTGTGGCGACTCACGACGACGTGCCTTGGATCCTACATGTCGATGGATCATCCAACATTAGAGGCTCTGGACTGGGTGTCGTCTTAAAGTCGCCACAGGGGGGTAAGATGGTATACTCGGTCCGATGCGACTTCAAGGCCACCAACAACGAAGCCGAATATGAAGCCCTGATCGTGGGAATGAATATGGCCCACGACTCGGGGGCAACCGCACTGCATGTCAAGAGCGATTCCCTGCTGGTAGTAAATCAAATCAATGGAGAATTTGCAGCCAAGGATTCAAAAATGACAGCATATCTAAGCGTGGCAAAAGAAATTTCCAATAAATTTAAATCTTTTTCTATTGAACAGATTCCGCGAGACCAGAACACTCAAGCCGACGCATTGGCGAACCTTGGGTCAGCTTTAGTTGAACCAATATTTGATGTTATTCCTATGATTCACCTGGCAACGCCATCCATTGGAAACACAGACGTCATCCAGATCGAAGACGAAGAAGATGATTGGTCATGCGACATTCGAAATTTCCTCGTGCACGACCAACTCCCCGAAGACAAAATGGAGGCTCGAAAAATTAGATTCAAAGCATCTAAGTACGTCATGATCGAAAATAAGCTTTATCGGCGATCATCGACGGGCTTAAATTTAAGGTGCGTCATCAGCAAAAATCAAGCCCAGAAAATCCTCCAAGAGAAGCACGACGGCGAATGTGGTAATCACTCAGGAGGTCGTAGCTTGGCTAATCGTATCTCCCGCCAAGGGTATTTTTGGCCGACACTGCGACAAGACGCTGTCAAGTACGTCCAAAATTGTGACCCCTGTCAACGACACTCAGGTATGTCTCATAAACCCTCGGAGCCTTTGAACTCAACGCTTGTCCCATGGCCTTTCATGAGGTGGGGAATGGATATTGTCGGCAAACTACCACCTGCTCCGGGGCAAAAAGTGTTCCTCCTCGTACTCACGGATTATTTTCTAAATGGGTCGAAGCAGCTGCCTTCTCCCAAATTAGGGATAAAGAAGTTATCTCCTTTATCCAGACTAACATCATATGCAGGTTTGGGATTCCATCCGAAATTGTCTGCGACAATGGATCCCAATTCATAAGCGACATGACCCAACAGTTCTGCGATGACAGGAATATCAAACTAACAACCTCGACTCCCAGATATCCCCAAGCTAATGGACTTGCCGAGTCAAGCAATAAGACTATTATAGCTTCAATCAAGAAACGATTAAAAGCCGCAAAAGGAAGGTGGGTTGAAGAACTCCCTTCGGTCCTAGGGGCAAATCGCACGACGCCACGCACGTCCACTGGGCAAATCCCCTTCTCTCTCGTCTATGGTTGCGAAGCCGTCCTACCGATCGAAGTTCATCTCCCAACTTCGAGGCACACATCCGTCGACCACAACTTGGTTAATTTGAGTTATGACCTCGACGCCCTTGAAGAGCTCAGAGAATCGGCCTTGATCAGAATGGCGTCACAGAAGCAGGCAGTCGAGCGACATTTCAATAAGCACGTCAAAGTTAAAATCTTTCGAGAAGGCGATTACGTCCTCCGTCGAGTATTCCCGAATACCTAGGAGCTCAACGTAGGTAAACTTTCTACCAAGTGGGAATGTCCCTATCGTATCTCCGAAGTCGTTGGTAAAGGAGCCTATCGACTTCGAACCCTCGACAATCAGGAAATCCCACGAAGTTGGAATGCGACGCATTTGAAAAAATATTTCTTTTAAAATCGCCTTCCTATCATACAAAGTTTTCAGCACGACGGTAAGCATCGCAAAATCGTTGGAAAAACCACGACCGACCTCTAACGAACTTTATCGCAGGAACGCACGACATGAGTATCCAAGTGCATGACTCGATTGTTTGATCACAGGGGCATATATTCTAAAGTTTCATGATACGATACAGTCATACGTAAGGTCTAAACGATCCCTCGATCTAAGTTTCTAGAACTTAGAAATACTTTGTATGTTCTAACACATCGATGATATATATTTCAACCGTTATATTGCAATAAAAGCCTAAGTCGCACGATCCTCTGTTTATTTCATACTGTTATGGTCAGTATTACATTTATCCACGACATATGTAATTAAAAACACAAGTTCAGCAAAAGAAGGAACTTCATTGAACGATTACATATGAACGACCGATAGTCGGACAAGTAAATACAAAGTCAAAAGCTGTTGCATACCGACGACCCGACCACCAACGGTCGAGCATGAAAAGCCTAATTCATAAACCCAGAAAAAAGAAACTACCCTAAGATCTAAGGAAACATGGCAATCGTAAATTCTGCCCAAAGAAAACTCAGTCTTCGGAATCCTGACAATCCTGAAGAACTGATGCAAGGATCAAACGAGTATAGCCGGAGTCGTCTCCCAACCTTTCACGCCATGGCATTCCGAGAATGTGGCTCTTAAGATTAATGTTAAGGTTGGAGGAAGGAATATCTCCTCTTCGACAATCGACCTTCACTCCAATACCCCCAGTTTCCTCACGTGTTTAGTGAAGGAAAACAGAAACATCTGCACAATTACAAAAGGGACGTATTAGCAAAACGCTCATCGAAAGAATAAACGTCGGTAAACACAAGTTTCGAAAGAAAAACTTACGAAAGACGCCAGTACGGATAAATACAGTCTAATCTCTTCGATAGAGATCCCTGGAAAATGCTCCTTGAAATATAAGAGCTGATATTTCCCCAGAAGCGGAAGCGACTTCGTCCTGACGAGGACATAGTCAGTCAAGAGCGATGAAGACAACGCAAAGTTGATCTCCATAAAATCCCCATCATTCTCTCCCGTCTTTACACCCTCGCCCCTGTCGGCTAACGAAAGGGTCGACGTGGTAGCAGAAAACATCGTCGCCAGATGCGCAGAATCCACGGACATCGCGTCTATCGCAACCAACATCGTCATCGATTTGGGTATCATAGCCCACGGTAGATCATCAGTCACCGAAGATTGGGAAAAAGTCGAGATTCTGGAAAAGATGACTTATCGAAAGCTTGAAGAAAACAATCCATTTTGATCTCTATTTATGTAGGAAATCGTGACAGGTCGAGCCCTTCAAAAGATCGACACGCATCCCCGACTTTCATATGCCCCAGTAAATCACCGACACCTGGCATCGACAGCGGGTAAGCATCATCGTACGTCAGCATGATGTCACGACCTCGTTCTCCTTTCGACTTCTCGTTCAGTTAAGAGCGGACAAGCCTAGTTCCAAGGTAACTAAGGTAATTTCCATCACTTGTCATATTTTTTCGACTGACAAAATTTAAAACTCGGATTTGCTATCCTTCTTTCAAATTTTGGGGGCAAACTGTTTAGGCAAAAAATCACGTCGTACGACCACGACCAGAGCAGGTAAGATGCACGCTATAATCCAAATCTTGTACTAAGATAAGGTCTCGACAAGAACCCAGAAAACATCTATCGTCTCCCGTAAAAGGTAAGTCGTACGTCCCCCATGACGCTCGACCATAGTATCGCCCGTCCCGTACGACCATCGCGTAAGATCATTGCACCTTCGACCAAAGCTAACGTTAACCTTGACTGTTACGTTTGTTAAGTATTTAATGCAGGAGTCAAAGCCATTAATAGCAAGCATCCGTAACGGACGAAGAACATTATGGATAATCACTCCGGCGACCATTTCCAGCCGTTGTAGCCGTTGATCAAATCATTAATGGAGCTAATTAATGACGCGAAGACTATAAAAGACAAACTAAAGCCTCTTTTCAAAGGACATCAGTTAACATCCAATATACATCAGCGAACATCACCAAACAGCAGAGAAAATCATCCAAACTCATAGCAAAGAACATTCAAACTCTGCAGATCAAGTACTGAATGCCAGAACCTTACATCGAACTCAAGAACACTCGAAGGAAAGCTCAAGTATCGCTCTCGACGCACGACAACAGCCCTCGACCAGAAGTTCACACTTTGTATTCACACACGACGAACACCTGTTTTTACATTCAAACACTTGTACTTTACATTTCGAAGTATTTCCTTCATTTGTATTGTAATCATTGTACGACCGATGCCAGTACCAAGGACATCGCCCCTGATTGGCGACCATAGTGCAGCGACGACACCCACTGTCGTCCGCGGGTTTTTTCCTCGATTGAGGTTTTTCCTGCGTCATCAAATCCCTTGTCTCGTTTATTTTTTCCCTCGCCGCACGTCTCGTCGAAAGATCCTTTCTTTAGTTGATTAAGTCCACATCGACCTTAAGTTGTCCCTTTGGTGCGATTTTTGGCATTAACAGGATTCGACGAAGAACGGCAAGGAAATCTCTGCTTAAAGCTTTTCGAAATCATAAGCCAAAATAAAATCTATCGTGATCTTTATTTATGCAAACGATCATGTCAGGTCGAGTCCTCTGATGATTGCCACGTGCCCTCGTCCCTTCGTATGACCACATGGATCGTCGACACCTGTCATCGACAGCTGGTAAGCACCATCGTGCGTCGGCATGACGTCACGACTTTATTCCCTCTCTAGTTTGAATTGAACCGATTCCGTTCCAAGACAACCAAGGTAATTTTTCGACACATGTCACGACCCTGAACACCCGACAAGAAAATCTTAAAATTCGAATTTGCCATCCTACTTTCAAATTTTGGGGGCAAACTGTTTGGGAAAATTTTCACCAGTCTCGACCACGACCAAGAAAGGTAAGACACATGTTATGAACTATATCTTGTATTAAGATAAGGCCCCGACAAAGACCCAAAAAACCTCCGTCGTCCCCTCTAAAAGGTAAGTCGAGAGTTCTCACGACACTCGACCTCGACATCGCCTACTTCGCACGACCGTCGCATAGAACCATGCGACCTCGACCGACTAACGCGTTATACGACTATTATGTTTTGTTCAGTGTTTAATGCAGGAGTCAATGCTATTAATGGACAATGGCTATAACCGAAATAATCAGTTAAAGAACATCAATTCCAGCATTTAAGACACCAACCGTTATGACAGACATTAAGGCACTTAATGATCCAATTAAGAGCGTCCAAAGACTATAAATTCCAAGCTCAATCCTCAGTTCAGGGGACATCGAATAACACAGAGAGACAGGATAGTATCATCGAACAACAATCTCAAGCACTCAAACTCTGAAGAACACTCCTTCGAAGCAAAAGAGTCATTCACGGAAGATCGCTCTCGACGCACGACCTACACACTCGACACATTGTTTTTACACACGACATACACTTGTTTTACATTCAAAACACTTGTAATTTACATTTTGAAATTTTCCTTCACTTGTATTGTAATCTCTGTACGATCGACACCCGAAACCAAAGGACATCGCCCCTGATTGGCGACCATAGTGCAGCGACGACTTCCACTGTCGTCCGCAGGTTTTTTCCTCGTTGAGGTTTGTCCTGCATCATCAAATTCCCTGTCTCGATTATATTTTCATCTTTATCGCACGCTTTTGTCGAACGATTCTTTTCTTTAGTTGTTAAAGTCCACATCGACCTTAAGTTGTCCCTTTGGTGCGATTTTTGGCATTAACAGACACCGCCTTTCGCTTGAACTCTGCCTTCTTCACACTCAACGACCTCTTGTCATCAGAATGCTTTCGACGAAAAGCAGCGTCGTCCTCCACCCTCATATAAGCTAGGGTTCTTGCTCAGATGTCTTCCAAATTTTCTGGAGGATACTTTGTCAAGCCAGTATACAGACCCGAACTGTCGTCTAGACCGCGTTTATAGGCTTCGATCGCGGTCTTGAGGTCGCAGTTACGAACACTGATCATTTTAGCGTTGAACCTATTGAAATAACTCCGGATGGATTCACCGGTCTTCTGCACGACATAATACAAGTCGCTGGTATGCTTTTCCATCTTGCGACTGCGGGCGAACTGCTGGGAAAATTGGTTAACTAACTCAGCGAAAGACCCGATGGATTTGGGCCTGAGGTTAATCAACCACTGGAGGGCGGCACCCGTGAGGGTCGCCCCAAAACTTTTGCACATGCAAACCTCCTGGTACCGAAAAGGAATCGACACAGTCCACAGCAGTTGTTTATACTGTGCGATGTGTTCTGTGGGATCCGTAATACCAGAATATTAGGGTGTGAAAGTCGGGATACTGAATTTCTTGGGGACGTCGACGGTTGCAATTTCGTCGATGAAAGGTGATGCTTGGAATCCTGAGCGAGGCTCGACATCGACGGGCACAGCTTCCCCCGGCAATTTCACGAGCAAGGACAGGACACGTTCATTCTGGTCTTCTAACATCTTCAATCGCTGAGCGACGGGGTCGTTAGGGTCGGAATTCACACCTGTTGGAGGGTTGATCCCTGAACTGGTGCCATTTCCGTACGACGAACCATTGGCGTCCTCATTGAAAGGGACGAAGTACGGCTGAGCCCCGTTGTGCAGGGGTGGTGGTCTCAGATGCTGAGGAGGAATTGGCACAAACTGAGGATTTGGGACGAACGATCCCTGCTGCGGATTCTGGACGAACGAAACTGATCCTGGATTCTGAACGAAAGGTCCTGAACCTGGATTCTGGATGAATGGAGTTGATCCTGGATTCTGGACGAATGGTCTTGGACCGTTCTGCGGTCCGAAAGATCCATTCGGATTCTGATTCCTCAACCACGCGATTTCCTCAGTTGCCCTTCAACTTTGCTCTGCAAGGGCGTCGATCTGATTGCGGGCAGCTTCAAGCTCCTGATGCATCTGGGAGATGATCTGCTCTGGGTTTCCATGACCTGCCATTTCCCTGAAACAGAAAAAGAGGAAACTCCAAGAAACTGTTAGTCGGACGCACGTTTGTTGAACACTTTCTCTAGATGGGGCCCCACGGTGGGCGCCAAACTGTTAATGCCAAAAATCGTCCAGAAGGATAACTTAAGGTTGATTGTGGAGCTTAACAACTAAACAATGGAATCGTTTGACAAAACAGTGCGACAAAGACAAAAAGTAAAGTAGACGAGAGAAATTTGGTTGCGCGGGAAAAAACCTCAACGAGGAAAAAACCTACGGACGACAGTGATGGTCGTCGCTGCACTATGGTCGCCAAACAGGGGCGACGTCCTTGTGTTTCAAACGTCGAGAGTACAGATGATGATAATACAAACTATTACAGTTGTAAAATGAAAAGAACATAAACTATAAAGAGCGTGAGTCGTGTGTAAAATAATGCGTCATGCGTCGTCTGTTCGAGAGAGAATGCTTCTTCGTTTGAAAGCTTTCAGTATGTTGTAAGTGTTTCGGGAATTCATATGTGCGCAAAATGATGTTGAGCCTTCGTTTATATAGCCCTTGCAGCTTTGAATGATCCCATAAAGGTAGTATAACGGTCGTTGGTCATTAATGGCGTTGATCCTGCATTAAACAGAGAAATCATAACAGTTGTGTCATACGTTAGTTTGGTCGAGGTCGTAAAGTATCTTACGACGGGCGTGTGAGTTAGACGTCGTCATGGTCGAGTGTCATAAGTAACCATCGACCCGAACTTAGGTTTGACTTATAAAGTGTGTGTGACTTTATCTTAACATGTCGTGTAAGAAATATTTTCTGGTCGTGGTCAAGACTGGTGAATTTTTACCCAAACAGTCATTAGGATCGGAATTTACACCCGTCTGAGGGTTGACCCCTGAATTTGTAGCCGTCGTCGTACCGTTTCCGTACGAAGAGCCATTGGCGTCCCCGTTGAGAGGGACGAAGTGTGGCGTGACTCCATTATGCAAAGGTGGCGGCCTCAGATACTGAGGGGGATATTGTCCTTGATGAGGGTTGCTGACAAATGTCCCCGATCCTGAATTGTTGGCGAATGGCCCTGGACCTGTCTGGAATTGGAGCCTTATGATAGGTGCGCCCATAGGTCGGGGACCATTCTGAGGACCAAAGGAATCGCCCATCGCCGGATTCCTCAGAGAAGCGATTTCCGCGGCTGCTTTCTGATTCTGCTCATGCAGGGCTTGAATCTGACTTCGAGCCGCATTCAATTCTGACTGGAGTTGAATCATGGGATCTTGATAGTTTCCATTTACCTGAAAATAACAAAACTTCACAAGATCGTCAGAGCGATATATGCGTTGGTTTGAGATTTTCTCTAGATGGGGCCCACGGATGGTGCCAAACTGTTAATGCAAAAAATTGCCCAAAAGAACAACTTAAGGTTGATGTGGACTTTTAACAACTAAAGAAATGTATCTCAAGACCAACCAACACAATCGCAAGGAAAAAGCAAATAAGACAAGAGATTTGGTGACGCGGAAAACCCCAAAACGAGGGAAAACCCCGCGGTCAACTTGTGAGAGTCGACGGTGCACTATAGTCGCCAAACAGGGGCGAAAGTTCTTTTGTAACAAGTGTTTTGTGTACAACAAATTACAATTAAATGTAGAAATAAACTTAGTCGTGTGTAAATGTCGTGTGTCGTGTGGAAATCGTGCGAAATAAACTGCTGTCGTGCGGTTCAAACTGCTGTCGTGCGAAGGTTGCTTTAGCGATATTCGTTTGAATGCTCTGTAGATTGTTGTGTTTGCGATGTGAAATAGCTTAGAAAATAGATGGAGCAAATGTAGATTCCGTTCGCGTTGTCTTTTTCGGTTGCAGAGCGGGTCTTTATATAGATTTTGCTGGTCATTAAATGTGTGTTTATGGCTTGCTTCGTAACCGCTGTCGGGCTTTTAATGCCATTGATAACTTGTCTGTTACTGGCTGTTTGTACCATGAATGCTCGTAGACCTGCATTAATGAACAAAAGAAACGGGTGTTGACTGTTAACGGTTAGTGTAATCGTACGACCGTCTTAAGTCTTATACGTCGGTCGTACGGAACGTACGACCAGCGTAAAAATATACGACCGAGTACTCGTCTGTAAACAACTTGTAAGACCGTATCTTAAAACAAGAGTGGTCTTATGAAAATACTAGCTGAGTTTTCTAGCGTCGGTCGTGAGGTGTAATTTTTTACCCAAACAATGATAACATTTTACTTATGAACAACCACATAATTTAGAGAGGTAGAGAACATTCTATAAATAACGGTATTAATTTTTCAATCACAATTTACAAAAAAAGTTTTAACACTCGCGTTGCATCGCGCGCGGGTACATATCTAGTAGATAATAATAATAATAACAATATGGTGATCATAGTGTTTGTCTAAATTGAAAGCACCAAAATCCAGAAACGAAGTCGAAGGTTTGAAGTTAAAAACAATTGTTGTTTTCATCGATTTTGTTGTGGTTTAATCTTTTAAAAATTGACCAGCCATTTGATCCAACAAGGTTAATGTAATGCACCCAAATTAGGGGTGTACGCGGGTTTGGTTAGGAGGATTTTAACATTTTTACAACCCAACTCAATTATGGCGGTTTCGAAAATCTCAATCCAGCCCAACTCTGGAGGGTTAGGGCGGGTTGGCGAGCTAGAAATATACACAAAGTTCACCATTGAAATACAACAAATAAAACTAAAAATATACCCAATAAAGTTATTGGTAGTAGGAAATCTAAACAATTCTTTTACTATGATAATCATAGTCTTTTCCGTTATGATGACAAACGCATCTTTTTGAAAAATGATCCCAAGAATAATGAATTAAATAGGGAATGGGGAGTTGGGGACGACGGACGAGGGAGCAAGTAAGCAACAAGTCTGAGTCATTATAGGTTGATTGAGTTTGGGCTTTGGGCTTAAAAGCTAAATTGAACTAATAATACATGCAGTTAAAATTTGGGCTGTAATCTATTGCTACCTTAATATTGGTTTTAACCAATTGTCTTAATTACAACTCCTAAGGCATAATGTACAACAACTTTAAGCACACAATTGAAAAAACTTTTTAAGTACAACTTATAAGGCATAGTGTACAAGTATTGGATACAAGGGTTTAAAACCGGTCAATACCCCAGAAGAGACAATGCACACCTTTGCTTTTTCCCCTCGAACCCTTCTTCCTTCTTATTTCACGTCTCCTCAGATCCTAAACCAGTTTGGATAGCTTCCAACAAAGCTTTCTTCCTGTTTTCTTCTTGCTACCTTTCTTTAATCGCTAAAATGGAAGATTTGAGAAATCAAATTTCTCAGGGCTGCTCCCAATACAACGACCTATATCAAATTTCTCCCTACACACAGATGGCTCCCAATCAGTCTGAGCTCTACCAAATTGCATATAAATCCAACCCTAAGTTTTGATTTCTCTACAGCTTCTTCAAAACCCTAAAATTTCTAGAGGTATGCTAACAATTTTAATTGCGATTTAGTCTCCTGCTTTCATATATTCACTAATTAGTTCGATGAAGTTTGGGATTTTGATCCATTTGATGTGTTTATTTTAGTCGGTTTGTGTTATTTGTTCGTTTATTGGATTGAATTAGTCTTTGGGTTTTTTGTATTTTTTATGTCACAAAATGGTGATGAATCTCTCCCAACCAAGCGCAACATTCTTTGATTTTAGACCAACCCATACTTGAACGGTCTGAAAAGTATTTGTATTCCAATTGGGGTTTTTAATGAAAGATGAATTTGGGTTTTTGTACTTCTCTTTAGGTTTTTGTATTTTTTTTATGTCACAGAATGGTGATGAATCTCTCCCAAACAGGGGTAGCATTCTTTGCATTTAGATCAGCCCATACCTGAACGGTATAAGAATTAATTATTCGTGGAAATTTTTGTTTAAGTAGCGTTGGTTAAAAGTGCTGAAAATCCATATAAGATTTGAATTTTGAAACAGAAAATGTGATATTTTTTTCTGTTTGGTTGATCTGGTCATAGTTGAGTATTGAGTGAAAGTCTAACAATGTATTATATCATTTGATTGTGACTGTTTGCAAAAAAAGCTTGTTATTGCATAAAAGGCTTGTTGGTGATGTTTGCTTAACTTTTTTAGATATGCAAATTTTTGGTGAATCTTCACAAACCACAAGGTAGGAATTAGTAGGTTGAAAACAATGGCATCTCAACCCCTTGCCTTCACTTGCAACCGCAAATTCCAACTGGTTATGTAATGGAAAAATGCAAACACTCAAAAGTGTTGTTTAGTTCAGTAAACAATCAAAACAAAATAGAGGCCAAGTAATACTCCCTACATTCCAAGAAAAGGACACTTTAACTTTGGATGTTACATGGGATATATAATCTAATATATAAAATCAAAAAAACATTAAACTTTACAATCCTAAATACGTTAAGGTGTTTAAAACTAGACGTAACCTTTCCCTCTCTCTCTATCCTTTTGTACATTGTTCTATTGATCGATCATTTATAAGAGCGTGTTTATGCAAAACCTTTGATTTCATTGTTTTCCATGGAAATAGGAGAGACTAGCATGCATCAAATGAATATATTATAGGATTCAATATATTGTTGCTTATGCATAACATAAGGGCAACAAGACTTTATCTTTAGTACTTCCCAGGTGTGAAAATGGCATGGAATTAACTAGACCTGCAATTACATCAGCTTTCAGTTGCTCAGGTTGAAGAGTCATTCTTGTGCTATAAGCTTCGAACCCGAGATTAGAAAACCTCAAGCGATTTTTTCCTTCAGTTGAACTGGATTTAGCTGCTTGAGCAGCACAGTTAAGAGATTGTTTGCTTTCCTCTGTAATTCTGTTACTGGCCACTACATGATATAAAATGGGAATTATAACTTCATACATCAAAACAGCAAGGTAAAGCAGGAAAAAATAGCGATGAGATCGGGACCGGACCAATCAAAACCGAAATATTTTGGGACTAATTTTATTTAAATAAATTATGATCGTATAACATAATTTTAAACAATAATAACTTTTTTGTAACAATATAAATACAAAAATATTTCATAACTAAACAAACTATTTCTCAACATGACATATTATTCAATAAACCATAATATTTCATTGCATGTCACAAAAATAAAATAGTAAACCAAAATTATTCAGCTGCTGCATATTATTCAATAAACCATAATAATCTCAAAGTACTTAATGATTCAGAACTTAATAATCTTGCTTAATAACCAGAGTTCTTCTCATCGAGTTGATCGTCTTAACCATGACCTGACCACTCACAAAGAGGTGATGTTTTGTCAATCCTTGAGATGATGTTTCTATGATCCATGGGTTCCTTCACATTATTTGGTGATGTTGTGTATCTTGGTCTCTATTTCCTATTCTATGAACTTCTGTGATGTTTGGATGTTAAAGCTTATATTGTTAAAGTTTGCCAAAACCTTCCAGTCACAAAAGTAACAAAGATCTTTCTACAAAGGTTCTAGAAATCATGAAATGCATATTTTCACACATTTGAAAAGTGTTTTCTATCCATCACATATGATGACTATTAACATTAAGCACACCTAAATCATTTAAATTGATTTTATACTTCACATTTAATTGATTTATCAGTTAAAAGAGATAGACTGAGTAGTCCTATATGGAAGTGTAAGGTTGAACCTCAGATGACACACTAAGGGGTCATTGTGATGATATTTGTGTGTTTTCTATCTGGGTTGATGTGCTATCGGTCATTGGTAGCAATGTGATCAAGGATGGACATAGGTGATGTGTTTTTATTTTTTGGATTTTGATTGGGACTGATTTGCTATCTAGATTCCATGGAGATATAAGGTGGATTTTATTTTTCAACTTAGAATCAGTGGAATAAGGTTAGGGAACAGATGGTGGCTAGCCCATCAGTTACTGTTTTGGTTCCTTATATCTGTTTTCTTAGGGGTTGTTTACCAAACGCTTAACCGGGTAAGCGCTTACCAAGTCACATTACCTACCGGATTAATATGGCAAGGACCAAAAATCTTACCCGGTAAGAACGAATGCAATGACCGAGTCTTACCGGTAAGTGAGGGTGACGACTTTCAGCATGGGTTCTATACCTATTACCAAGAAAAAGGTGATGGGATCATTCCAGCTTTTTAGAAGTCAACGTCTTCCAGCCAATCTCCTGATGACAAGTGTCCCAAGCATTTAATGCTCATTACACTCATCCTCACTATAAAAGGAAGACCTCTCCATGCAGAAGATAGAACTTACATCTTGAGATACTTGAAGATTACTGTGTGCTCTAAGATTCTACGTGAACTGGAAGATTTCTCTCAGTCCAAGAAATCTCCATATTGCTAAAAACTTCATAGCTTTGTTCTAAGTGTTCTTAGTTATTTTGTTTAGTATACTTTGTGAAAGATTGTTAGAATAGTTTATTTGTTCTTTTCCGCAACAGTCTTAAGTTTCTATGTGTAATTCTTGTTGAAAGATTTTCAATAATAGAATTAAAATTGTGAAAATTTTGAGTATTGTATTCAACCCCCCCTTCTACAATACTTGTTATAGCCATCTGGGACTAACACATACCCTGTATAGCTGCCAGTTACGGTCAGCGTTGGAGCACACCAAAGCATAACAGAATCCTTGAGCAAAACACTATGTATCTCCGTTTGAAGAACATAAAATATTATCATCTAAAAATTACTCTGACTTAATCCATGAAGTAAACTTTTGAGTGTGGGTTGTTCCAATACCTAAATCACCATTAAGTACTCATGAGTGTTAGTTGCATTCTCTATGCTTCTAACACTCCATGGCAGTCTTGAATCACTACTTACTTCCAGGAATATGACTGACTGTGGAGGTTTAAGTAAATTAATACTCAGGAAGTTGGTTCTAAACATGTAAAACAAAACACGATAATAAATTAAATGTAAATGGACGCAATCCAGCATATATTATAATCTCCATATAATAATCTCCAAATCAAATATAATTTATTACGTTTTCAATACATCAAACTAACGACTAAAACATTCAAGGTATATTGATAATTCTAACACCTATGGCTTCAGTATCATACTCATGTTTGGGTCGAGTTAACGCTTTCGTGAAAGGATCCGCCGGATTCTCTTCAGTCGGCACTCTACTCACCACGCTTAAAGCAAATGAGACATCAGGTCTAGTACATGTCATGGCATACATGATCGATCCTATAGCAGATGCATATGGAATTCGACTCATTCTGTCCAGTTCTTTACTAGTGCTGGGACATTGATCTTTACTCAATCTTATGCCATGTTGCATGGGCAAATACCCTTTCTTGGATTCACTCATATTGAATTTCTTCAATATCTTATCCAAGTATGTACTTTGACTAAGTCCAATTAAACGCTTGGTTCTATCTCGATAAATTCTTATTCCAAGTATGTATGCTGCATTTCCCAAATCTTTCATAGCGAAACATTTTCCTAGCCAGACCTTTACATCTCGCAACATTGGAATATCGTTTCTTATGAGTAGTATGTCATCAACATACAAGAATAGAAATACAACATTACTCCCACTAGCCTTAACATATACGCAGGACTCATCTTCGCTTCGAGAAAATCCAAACTCCTTAACCTTTTCATGAAAACAAAGATTCCAGCTACGAGACACTTGTTTAAGTCCATAAATGGATCTTTCAAGCTTACACACCTTATCTGGATACTCGGTATGTACAAAACCTTCAGGTTGTGCCATATACATATCCTCATCAAGTTTCCCATTGTGGAAAGCGGTTTTTTACATCCATTTGCCATATTTCATAGTCATTAAATGCAGCCATGGCAAGTAATATTCTGATAAACTTAATCTTTGCTACTGGTGAGAATGTTTCATCATAATCAATCCCTTGAGTTTGAGTGTAACCTTTTGCAACCAGTCTAGCCTTGAATGTGTGCACATTCCCATCCATGTCGGTCTTCTTTTTGAAGATCCACTTACACCCAACTGTCTTGCGACCTGGTGCATGATCAACCAATTTCAAACTTGGTTATCGTACATAGATTGAATCTCGCTCTCCATTGCCTCTTTCCACTTGGCATCCTCATGGCCTGCCATCGCTTCCTTGTAGTTGGATGGCTCATCCGCACTATCAAATGTTTTATCATTGACTAGTGTATCTCCTTCCTTTGTAATATGAAAACCATAATAAAAATCAGGAGATTGATTAGCTCTACTATCTCTATTAGTTCTGCGAAGAGGTGGTGGAGGTATGTCAGTTTCCTCAACAGGTGGTTCTGTAGGTTCCCAGATTCAACAAGTAACAATAATAATAGCAATAATTTCAAACTTGGTTATCGTACATAGATTGATGAACATAATCTCTTGGAAAAGACCTGCAGAAGGAGCACCTGACGGCGAACCCTCTGCTAAACGACCAAAGTTTGTTATTCCGCCCTCACCAGATACAGGTGCTGCTCTCTCTGATGATGGAGACGATTCTGAAGGCCCATCAGATGATCAGCTAGGTGAGTCTTCAGAACAACAAAAGGGGGAGAAGGAGAAAGAGGCTGAGAAAGAGACTGAGAAAGAGGCTGAGAAAGAGGAGAAGGAAAAGGAAAAAGAATCTACAACAGAGGTAACAGAGGCAGAGGGATCTGTCAAGGGAAAAGAGAAGGTAGTAGAGGTCGAGGAAACAGAGGCTGAAACAACAGAAGCAGGAGGTCAAGGGAACACAATTGAAGACTTACCAGAGATACCCATGATGATTTTCGACTACATGTTCAAAGATAGGGTCATTAAGCCAACTGAACCCTCATCTCAACCACCAGAGATCATTATTTTGGACACCCCTCCTACTTCACCAAGAACAGAACCATAGAGAACAGAACCATTCTCTGGTGAAGAAACAAGCCAAAGCCAACCTCAAGAGTCTGTTCAACACATCGACAGACTTATGACCGAAACCCATGAAGACCCAAATCCCATGCAAACCGAACAGAATCCCGAATCCTCAAACCAACACTCTGGCAAACCACCGCTAGAAGAGATATTTGCCTATCTGTATGATGACCATGATACAATACCTGTTAATGCTGTGCCAATCAACCCATACTATAACCCCTGCAGGATCAACACGATCTCTGATGTGCGACGCAAATTCATCAAAACAAAGTCTGGTCTGAATAAGAACATTAACTCTGACTTTGGAATACGCATAATCGTAAACATCAAGCACATGATCTTTTGACGCATCAGAACACAGATGAGCTATCATGAGTTCATTGTTGAATCAAACGACGCAAAGGTTGAGAGCTTCAATGACAACGATCTCGTACTTCTGAACCCGTACGATCTGATTCAACTTCACGCCTACTGTTACAACTTCAGTGACAGATATAAAGAGGCAAGAACTGCACTCCCTGAGGTACGCTTCGCTATGCAAGAGCACATAAATCTAAGGATTCAGATTGATTTTCAGCTAGGCATAGAATTCGAAGTAGAAAGACTAGCGACTGCACCACCAAATGAGAGCCTTGAAGGCTATGAACACTACAGAACTGGAACAGTAGTTGGAGATCCTCCAGTGTTCATCTGCCAACAGAGGAAGATAAAGAAGGCCCTCAGAGCTGCTAAAATCCACAAGTACTCAACAGAGTCGCTGGAATACCTCAGAGATATCATTCAGAATCTCCCAAGAGAAAAATGTCCGGAAGAGCAACAGAGAAACTTCATCACCCAGATCTATCTTATGATCAACTTCCGAGAACTCATCAGAAGATTTGACAGAATCTTAAGGGGAGATAATTTTGCTTAAATGTACTGGTCTTTTAATCTTTTTGTAACATTCTAAAAGATTAGTGCAAGGTTTCGACAGAGGTAAAAGTTCTCTGTTCTTTTGTTTAAATCTCTGTCAAATGTAAATTTGTATTTTCAATACTTAGGGGGAGATTGTTAGCCCCAAGTATCTGTTATGTAAAAGTATTGAAAATAGTTCAAGTCAGAAGACCAACAGAGATCAGACAGAAGACTTGGAAGAAGTTCATCAAGAAGACCAACAGAGCTCAACAGAGCTCTGTCGGATCCAACAGAGCTCAACAGAGCTCTGTCGAAGACTTCCAACAGAAGAACAAGTACTTAACAGAAGACCAACAGAGCTCTTTCAACAGAGCTCTTTCTGGTGTCCATACTTTCCACGTATGCCCTAAGGATTGGAGACACACTTTCCACGTGTCATTCCAGGGTATGATGGTACACTGTCTATGCTTTATCAGGGCTATATATAGTGAGGTAGTGGAACAAACAATTGTAAGCTTTGGGAAGAGTAGCTTCTCCACAATTGTTTAAGCACACACTGCAGCAATCCCGAGCACTACCTCCGTACGATATTGTTGTCCTATGAGATTTCCGAACACACTTGAACATGTTCTTGGTGTGATTCTTTATCAATATATGAGAAGCTTTTATATCTGATCCTGTTATCATTTTACTGTTCAATATATTGATCCTCATAATTCATTTATCGTTTACACAATCACTCATTTTAATGGCTTTATTTAATATGCTTCCGCTGTCTATTTCACTACCATTAATATGATACAAAGTGAATCTGGGAACCTACAGGTTCAACCTCATGTTGAGGGCTAGTGTCAACTATAGGTTCATCATTGGTTGTTTCTTGAATTTCTTCAAGATCAATATTGCTCCCACTATCCTCTTTGGAAATGAGCTCCCTTTCTTGGAAGACTTCCCTTCTAGCTACAAACACTTTGTTCTCAGAAGGTTTGTAAAATATGTATCCAAAAGATTTGTAGGGATAACCAATGAACCGGCACTTCTCTGCTCTAGGTTCTAGCTTGTCGTTAGTTTCGCGCCGAACGAAGACTTCACAACCCCAGACCTTTATATGTGCTAACGAGGGACGAGTCCCAGTCCACATTTCAGAGGGTGTCTTTGCAACCTTCTTAGTTGGAACGAGGTTTAAGATATGAGTTGCAGTTTCTAAGGCATAGCCCCAGAACGATATTGGAAGTGTAGCTCGACTCATCATGGACCGAACTATATCAAGTAGCGTTCGATTTCTTTTCTCAGCAACACCATTGAGTTGTGGTGTTATGGGAGGAGATAATTGCGAAACTATTCCACAATCCCTTAGATAGTCGTAGAATTCATGACTCAAGTATTCTCCACCCCTGTCGGACCGGAGCATCTTGATCTTCTTGCCCAGTTGGTTTTCTACTTCGTTTTTGAATCCTTTGAACACTTCAAAGGTGTCCGACTTGTTTTTCATCAAATAGATAAATCCATATCTACTGAAATCATCAGTAAAGGTAACAAAGTATCTCTCACCGTTTCTCGTGGCAGATCTGAACGGTCCACATACATCTGTGTGGATTAAGTCCAACAGATCCTTACCCCTTTCCATTTTTCCTTTGAAAGGTGCTTTTGTCATCTTGCCAAGTAAGCAAGACTCGCATTCTCCATCCGACTTTAAGCCAAATGGTTCCAAGATCCCATCCGATTGGAGCTTGGCGATGCGTTTCTTGTTTATGTGGCCAAGGCGATGATGCCATAACAACGATTTATCCAATTCACTATTGGAGGAACCAACATTTACAGTTAAGTTATTATTATTTCTACCAACACAAATCACACTTTCATACACACCATTACAAGGAGAGGCTTTAAAATAAAACAACCATGTTTATAAACCAAAATGCAACCATTATTATTATCAAATTGAAATTCAAAACCATCCTTGTACAATGCATGAAAAGAAATAATGTTTCGAGCCATTTCTGGCGAGTAGCAACAATCTAATACCTTTATTGAAAAACCACTACTAAGCATGAGCTCAAAATCTCCAATCTTGGTAACAGCGGCAGTCATCCTGTTTCCCATGATCAGATTCAACTCCCCATGCTTCAACGTTCTACTTCCCTTTAGTCCCTGGAAATTAGAGCAAATGTGAGTACCACATCCCGTATCAAGGACCCAAGAGTTAGAAATCGACGTACTATGGAGTTCAATTGTAAAAACACCTGAGGTGCCACACCCTTTGACCTTGTTCATTTTCAAGTCCTCCAGATATTTTGGGCAGCTTCTCTTCCAATGGCCCCTTTCTTGACAGTAAAAGCATATGGCCTCTTTAGGGTCACTTATGGGTGGTATGTCAGAAGAATCAGTTTTTCTCTTAAGGCCTTTGTTGCGAGGAACAACTTTAGCCTTTCCCTTCCCTTTGGGATGAGAAACTTTCTTCTTCTTACAGCCACCATCCCTAATGGCCAGGACGGGAGCAGTTGAGTGAGCACTTTGGGTCTTACCCATACTTGCTTCAGCAGATCTCAACATGCCATGGAGCTCCATCAAGGTCTTGTCCATATTGTTCATATTGAAGTTCACTATGAACTGTTTATATGCCCCACTAAGAGAGTTTAGCACCATGTCAATGGCAAGCTCTCTTGGGAAATCGACACCTAGATTGCCTAACCTGTCAATGTACGCTTTCATCTTTTGCACATGCGCACATACAGGGGCACCGTCCTGTTGCTTACATTCCATAAGAGATTTTACGACTTGGAACCTTTCTTGCCTCGCTTGCTCCTGAAACATTTCACGAAGCTGCTCATTTAGTTCAAACGCCCCCATGTTCTCGAAACTCTTTTGAAGTTCCGGGGACATGGACGCCAACATGAGACACACGACTTTTGTGGATTCCGCGAATTGCTTATTGTATTCAGTTACTGCTTCAGGGCTTGCATCATCATTAAGTATAGGAAGATCCTCGTCGAGCAAATACTATTTGTCTTCTTACCTCAAGGCAATTCTCAAGGCACGAATCCAATCCAAGTAATTTGGCCCAGTCAGCTTATCTTTACTTAGGATAGAGAGTAACGTAAGGTTGGATGTTGAGTGAGTAGGAGGAGGAGTAGGAGGAGGAGGAATATTTTCATCCATCTATAGATATAGTTTTATTTTAGTTAGTTTAAAATTTAACCTTTAAAAAACAATTATCCAAAATTATTTAACAAGGCTAGGATCCATATTTTACTCTATGATGTGAAAAGGGATGCCGTAATCACATCATAAAGTTATTTAGGTAAACAAATCCTATTTGTTAATTTCATTCACTATGAAACTCGTAGTTTTTTGAGATTCACCGACTTATGTCAATGGCATGTTAATCTTGACTATACTTATCTTCTATTTGTGACTGGGATGCCGAGGATCACAAACTAGATGGTGAATCGACCATGCAAGAACACATGGACCCCTCGGCTCAAGTACGCTTGAGAATCACGAGCGCCACATCATTTTCGACTATAGTTTCACATTAACGTGCCGGCAAACCGCACACGCTCCGTTAACAAACTATAAGAATATGTGTGTTCTTTTCATAGGTAGCATAAGACTTTCACATTTCTTAGTATATCTAAAAGGGATTTTGTTTTTATACTTCATGTTAATACTTTTAACTTGTCACATTGACCTATCAAACTTTTTCGGTAATTCCACTAGTCCACACAAGAGGCGGTGAGCATGGTAACGCAGGGCGTTTTAAAAACCATTGACTCATTCGGCAACCATATTATAGGTAACCTCCTTAAACCCCTTAGAGTGCTTATAGTGAGTACGCCTAGTCTCGGTTTGACTATCAATGTATAATTTAATTTTATATACATAATTAAGGTCTAATATATATATATATATATATATATATATATATATATAAATAAATTGAATAGAATTTTAAACAATTTAAATTATGATTATCTAATTAATTTTAATTAACCATGTGAGGGCACATTTAATAATTAATTTAATATATCGTTTCCATAATTAATTGAATGGAATTTTAAACAATTTAAAATTATGATTATCTAATTAATTCTAATTAACCATGTGAGGGCACATTTAATAATTAATATAATCGTTTTCATAATTAATTCCAATTAAACATGTGATGACACATGCTAATAAGTAATGTAAATATTTGACATACAATTTATATTCACTATATATAAATAATGTTAATGTTTATCTTACAATATTATTCAACTTAAATATATTTATATAAGATAAGATTGAATGTAATTTTAAACAATTTAAAATTATGATTATCTAATTAATTCCAATTAACCATGTGAGGGCACATTTAATAATTAATATAATCGTTTCCATAATTAATTCCAATTAAACATGTGAGGACACATGCTAATAATTAATGTAAATATTTGACATACAATTTATATTCACTATATAAATAATGTTAATGTTTATCTTACAATCTTATTCAACCTAAATATATTTATATAAGATAAGATAATATGTAAGATTATCTATTCAATATTTGCCAAAATTGTTTATTGTTGTGTTTTAGGCAAGTTAGGAAACTAGCCAAAAACAATTAGGGTATAACATTGCATAAAAAAAAGACTACCCTATACCCTGTAGGGATTTCGATAAAACTTAATCGCTAATAATACAAACCTTTTATGCAAGAAAAAAAATTAGTTTCAAAAAATTATGTTTTGAGGTTATGACCATGAAACCCTAACTTAGGGATTAAGCAATCCAATGGCCACAAAAAATTTGAAATCGATTTTGTAGCCTCAAAACCCTAAATTTCGAAAACCCTAATCCAACATAAACAGTTTTGCAAATCAAATTGAAACACTTTTGAGATAATATCTAAGAACAATGGCTCTGATACCACTGTAAGGTTTTGAGTAAACATACAACCACATGATATAAGCAACGGAAGCATATTTTAATTTTTATCATCAATGGTTATACAAACTATCAACCTATATGAATACATGCGTTCTAGATAATTAACTACAAAAGATTGAATCAAGAACACTTACTTGTTTATTGCGATTGTCGAAAACCACAATGATGAATCAAACCTTTGATCTCACTTCTTGGATGTCAAGGACCAATAGTATGAATTCCTCTAGTGCCTCACACTTAAGAACACCAAAATACCAACAACAAGAAGATGCTTAATCACTAAACCCTAAATTAGGGTTTACGATTTTGGGAGAGGGAGAAGGGAGATCGACGGCTCCAAGAGAGATAAAAAAACTCATTAGGGTTTAACCCCTAGTAGTTTATTTATAACCCTCTATTTTACACTTAGCCCCCTTGAGCCGATAAGCTTGTTAAAACTATTTTAACCAATCAGTCCTTGCACTTTATATAATTAATCTAATTAATTATATTGCAGCTTATCATCAATTGAACTAATTGCTTTAACTCCCTTTAATTCTTCTGATTGTTTATTTTGGGTCTTAAGGGCAACCCAAAAGGACCCTACTATTATTAGAAATATTACCAATAGTTAATGAATATGGACACTATATCCAACAGAAATTCCTTTGATGAAAAGTACGTGCAGCCACAAGGTATGTCAGGATCGATTCCAAACAAGAATAATTATACTTAGAAATCAGAATTAAAGAATCTTGCGGAATAGAACTTTAATTCAAACACACTCGATGAACAACTAATCAGAAAACACAATCTGTTGGTATTCAATACTTCAACTCACAAGTTTACAATCAAACCTCAATCTTGTTGAACAGGCTCAACAAGACGACTTCTACTTCTCTAGAAATAGGGTTCTAAACCTTGAGGTTAATTCTCTCTAAAACAAAAACGAATTATGAATTCTCTTATGTGTTTCGAATAGCTATCTATCAAAAACTATTTATACTGAATAATTACAAGATAACTATCAAAACAATATTGATCTTCAGAATATTCTTTCATGCTTATCTTCAATCATTCCATCTTTATCTCCAACATTCTCGCATTCCATAATTATGGTCACAAGCAGCATTAACATCGTTATGCTCATGCAGTACTAACATTGTTCCAGCAGCATTAACTTTTACTTGCAGTACTAACCTTGCGCTGGCAGTAGTATTGTTGTTCTGGCAGTAGTAATGTTGTTCTGGCAGTACTAATGTTGTTCTGGCAGTACTAACGTTGTTCTGGCAGTACTAATGTTGTTCTGGCAGTACTAACGTTGTTCTGGCAGTACTAACCATACTTAGCAAATCTTCAGTTCCCAACAATCTCCCCCTAACTTGACTTTTTAGGTTGAGAAGTCAAGTTCTTCAGATGATGCTTCCAAAACCTAATCATGAACACATAAATCAGGATTCAAACCCAAACTTTGATTGATAATCCTGCTTGTATGCAACATCCACCAAATAATACTCATGATATGTATGGTCAAGTGAGATGACATACACTCCACATTTTTCAATGAGCATCCAGTTGGTAATGGCTTGAAAATTTCTTTCTATCATATACTGAACTGCTTCTGGTTTGAACATTAGGCACATGTATTCAAGAACCATTTTGGTGATAGACATCCCTTTCTCATTCAGCATATTTCCATATAGCTTCATTCCAACCTTGTACATCTCCTCTAAGTCAGATCTAGAGCACATTCTGATAAGTTTTCCCCACGTAGAACAGACCTCAAACTTCCCATCTGCTCTTTTGACTCTAATGTACTCCTTTCTCTGATCTACCAAGGTATCCCAGAAGATGATCTCTGGAGGCATGGAAGATAATGGGTCAACTTTGATTGGATCAGTATCAACCACAGTGATATACATATCACATTGAGCATTTCTTGGTTGACCTGATGGAGTTGCTACTTCTTCTTCAGCAACCTTTGTATCATCTTTCTTTTCTGGAACATCCTCTTCTTTTTCTTCTTCTACCACTGGTTCTACCCTAGGTTTCTTGACAACTTTCCTCTTGGTAGCTATGGACTTGGTTCTTGTTCTTTTCAGTGACTCCAGCTTTTCACCCAGGGTTTCTTCTTGCTTTTTAGGAGTGTCATGTTTGGCTTTAATCAAAGCCTCTGCAACTTCAACTTCTTCCAAAGTAGGCTTTTTAGTTTATGTTGCTTCCTTTGTTTCTGCTGCTTCTTCCTTTGTAGATACTGCTTCTTGCATGGTTTCTACTGCTTCTTTTGTTTCTGCTGCTGGTTCAGTTTCTGCTTCCTTTTGAATTTCAGCAACATTAACCTTTTCTGCTGCTGGTTCAGTTTCTGCTTCTTTCTGAATTTCAGCAGCATTAACCTTTTCTGCTGCTGGTTCAGTTTCTGCTTCTTTCTGAATTTCAGCAGCATTAACCTTTTCTGCTGCATGATCAGTTTCTGCTTCTTTTTCAATTTCTTCAACACACTCATTCTCCCCCTTTTCCTGTGCACTCTCCATGTTGAATTCAGCTTCTGACTCCCCCTTTTTGGGAGCATCATTGTTGCGGCTTCTTCTTTTGAGAACATACTGAGCTTTCTTCTTCCTGTGCATCAACTTTGTAATCAGCTTCTTATGCTTCTCAAGCTGTGTTTGTTGATATAGGACCACTTTCTTGAGTCCATCTATCTCTTTTTGCTGACTTACAACATCTGTGTTGATATTGGCAATGGTTTCCATCAATTCCTCATATGTATATCTATCCTCACCTTGTTTAGGAGTTTTTACCTCCTTTAAAGGATCACTGGAAATTTTAGTAGGTGTCTTTTGCCTAGCAAAAGCACTGCCTACCCCCGTGGTTTCTTGGCACCTGGGACCTCTGAATGATTTCTCATTCTGAGTTGCCGTGAGGAAGGGCTTAGTTATGTTACCACTGTCCTTCTCTGTGCTAGCAGAAGTAGTGGCAGCCTTGCTACTCACATGCTCAACCTTCTCCTTAGTGAGCACCTTCTTGGGGTTGGGAGACACCCCTGTGGTTTCCCTTTCGATATTCTCTTTTGGAGAATGCTCCAATAGAGGGCTTAAAGGCTTTGGGCTTTTAGGAGGTACATCAAGGGAAGGAGACTTGTGTACCTTTCTTCTTGTAAACTTTTTGGTTACTTTTGGAGTGGGTCTTTGAAGAATGGACTGAAGGATTTCTTTGGTAATTGAAGGTGGGGTTTGGCTATCAGAGGGTTGGTCTAATGAGGGCCTTGACCCTGATGCCATACCTTCTTGTGTGTGGGACACACCCATCACTGTAGAGAACAATGGAGTGTCAACTCCTTCCGAGTCCCTGGAAGTTCACCTCATATTTGAGAAGACCTTTTCTTTAGGGGGTTTAGGTACATATACCTCAGTAAATTGAGGCAAATCCGTCAATTCCTGAGTAATCACTGCTTGGACAAACCTTGGGTACATATAAAAACTCTTTTTGGATTCCAGGTTTGACACAAGATCATTGAAAATCATTTGTGAAAAATTAAACTTCCTGGCAGTGGCCAAGCAGACCAGAGCATAAGCAATGGTACTGCTAAACTCACTCCATCCAGTAGTTTTCTTTGACATGCAATGCATTAAGGTATGAACAAAGAATCGTCATTGTGTAGAAAATTTAGACTTGAAAAACTTAAAGATTCCAATGGGACCTTCATACCCCATTCTCGTTAAAGTTGAGTATAGTTCGTCATTAGGAATAGACGTCATACCTGAGGCATCATCCAATCGAAGAGTGATGCGAATAAGCTCCTCTGTAACATTCAAGGGTTTGTCACACACCCTTGTTTTGATGATTTTCTGCCCATCTTCAGACACCACGGTGGCATTTTCCCAGAACTGCTTCTGATGCTCGATGTAGATTGTCGGGGTCACCGTTAGGGCATAGGATATATGCGTGGACTTGAGGAAATCCACAATGTCGTGAAAACCTGCGGACTGTTTTGGCTTCTGTAGCTTGGCAATCTCGTTGTGTTCGTCGATAAACTCCATTGTACCTGAGGATTCTTGACAGAAAACAGAGATTCTTGGAAGAGAATAGTTAGAAAGAGAGAGAGATGAATAGAATTCAAAGAGACGTTATGAACTTTGGCGGGCTGAAAGAGGTATTTATAGCAGTAGTAGCCCTAATTTTTCTTTTAAAGCAGTATTAACGACACATGCAGTATTAAGTACGAAGCAGTATTAACTGGCACTGGCAGTAGTAACTATGCACTAGCAGTATTAACTATCCACTGGCAGTAGTAACTATGCTTGCACTTTTCAGCACTTGTCAATCTTAGTCATACAGAAGATCCTGAGAAAAAGAGTTAGTAGTACCAAATGTAGAAGGAAATACAGGTATAAAAACTGAAAATCATGACTTTATTCAAGGTTGATCATGCCCACACTTGTTACCAAGAAGGTGAATCTACCCACATCAAAAGCTTTTGTGAATAGATCAGCAAACTGGTCATTGGTATGAACTTTAGCAACTTGAATTAGTTTCTTTTCATTACAATCTCGAATAAAGTGATACCTGATCTCTATGTGCTTTGTTTTTTAGTGTTTGACTGGATTGTTAACAATGAAGATTGGAGTGTGCGGAAATGTTACCCCATAGTCCAGCATCTGATTCTGTATCCATAGAACCTGAGAGCAGCAGCTTGCAGCAGCTATATACTCAGCTTCTGTGGTAGATAAGGACACTGTGGTTTGTTTCTTACACTGCCAAGATACTAGTCTTGCACCCAAAAACTGACATCCACCTGAAGTAAACTTCCTATCCATGTTAGCTCCACCCAAGTCACTATCTGAGTATGCAAGTAAATCAAAGGATGATTCATAAGGATACCAGAGACCTAATCTAGGTTGCCCTCTTAGGTATCTAAATATCCTCTTGACTGCATGAAGGTGTGATTGCTTTGGTGTAACTTGAAATCTGGCACATACACATACTGGAAACATAATATCTGGTCTAGAGGCTGTGAGATACATGAGTGATCCAATCATTGATCTGTAATGATGGACATCCACATCCTCCCCCTCAAGATCAGCATTGATCTGTTTGTGTGTCTCCATTGGTGTGCTTGCTGGCTTTGAGTCTGATAATCCAAACTTATCCAGGATGTCTTTCACATATTTGGATTGGCATATGAAAATCCCATCCTTCTTCTGTTTCACCTGAAGCCCAAGGAAGAAAGTAAGTTCACCCATGGAACTCGTCTTGAATCTCTTGTGCATTAACTCCTCAAAGTCTTTACACATGTGATCATTTGTGGTTCCAAAGATGATGTCATCCACATAGATCTGAACAAGTAGGGTGTCCTTCTTTTTCCTTTTAATGAATAAGGTCTTATCAATGATTCCTCTTTCAAATTCATTTTCCAAGAGATAGGTAGACAGGGTGTCATACCATGCTCTTGGGGCTTGATGTAGACCATAAAGTGCCTTCTTTAACTTGTACACTCTGTCAGGATATAATGGATTCTCAAATCCAGGGGGTTGACAGACATACACTTCTTCATCTATAGTCCCATATAGAAAAGCACTTTTTACATCCATCTGGTAGACCTTGAACTTCATATATGAGGCATAGGCTAGAAACAACCTAATTGCCTCAATCCTTGCAACTGGAGCAAAGACTTCCTCATAGTCTATACCTTCTTCCTGAGTATACCCTTGTGAAACCAGTCTGGCTTTGTTCTTGATCACAATTCCTCTCTCATCCTTCTTATTTCTGAAAATCCACTTGGTGCCAATTGCCCTATGACCTTTTGGAAGGTCCACCAAGTTCCAAACATTCTGTAACTTGAACTGTAGCAGCTCCTCTTGCATTGCTTCTATCCAACTTGGATCTTTCATAGCATCATAAGCCTTTTTGGGCTCAATTTGGGATAGAAAGCAAGTGAGTACAGTATTAACTGTATTTTGCTGATCTTGTAGCTCTTGAAGTCTGCTTTGATTCCTAGTCATCATGGGAGAAGCAATGTCTCCAATTACCAACTCAGGAGGATGATTTTTCTGAGTTCTTGATGGATGACCAGATTCCTCTTGTAAGATCACATCCAGATTTGACTCATTTAAGTCTGGATTTTCTTCAGCTTCTTCAGTCACTTCAGACTCTCTGGAATTTGGACTTGAAGGCTGATTTTCCTCCATTCTTCTCTCTTCTTCATTCTGAATGGGTTCAGCTTCCTTTTCTTGTTCACAGAAGTCAACAGGATCAATGGTAGGGAGTGGAAATATCACAGACTGAATTCTGTGATCTGATGATGGTGCAACCCTTTGTCCTGCATTTACATCACTACTGAAACCCAAAGAATTAGTGAGTGAATCAATGTCAAATAGCCAATCAGGACCTGAACCAATAGGATTTGGTGTGTTCTCATTGCATTTGACATTGTCACTTTCTTCAATTATTCTAGAAGAGGTATTAAACACTCTGTAAGCCTTACTCTGAGATGAGTAACCAACAAGAAAACCATCATCTGCTTTGCTATCAAACTTACCTAAGTGAGATTTGGTATTGAGAATTGTACAAGGACACCCAAATGGTTTGAAAAATCCAATAAATGGTTTCTTTTTCTGAAAAAGCTCATAAGGTGTCTTGTTTTTAGGCTTTATTACTAAAACTCTGTTTTGGACATAGCAAGCAGTATTAACTGCTTCTGCCCAAAAAGTAGTGGGTAATTTTGAATCAGCTAACAGAGATCTAGCAGCCTCAATCAGTGTCCTATTCCTTCTCTCAGCAACACCATTCTGTTGTGGAGTCATAGGAGCACTGTATTGTCTCTCAATTCCTTTTTCCTCAGAAAAGGTGTTTAGATCAAAGTTTTTAAATTCAGTCCCATTATCTGATCTAATGACTTTCACTTTTTGATTTGATTGGTTTTCAATTCTAAGAATAAAAGATTTGATCAGTCCACTTGTCTCATCTTTAGTTCTCAGAAAATATACCCAAGTAAATCTAGAGTAATCATCAACAATAACTAAACAGTATGACTTCTTGCCAATGCTCATGACATTTGTAGGGCCAAACAGATCCATATGCAACAACTGAAGAGGATTTGAGATAGTGTTTATCTCTTTGGACTTATGAGAAGTTTTGTGTTGTTTGCCTTTGAGACAAGCAACACAATGATCATCACATGAATAAACTTTTGATGGTAAACCCCTGACAAGATTATGTTTAACAAGTTTATTCATTGTTTTAAAATTCATGTGACACATCCTTCTGTGCCAAAGTGATGATTCATCCATTGAAGCTTTTGATACCAAACAGTTTAGGGATGAATCAGATGAAACACTTTCTAAATCTAAACAATACACATTATCCTTTCTAGGAGTTCTCAATAGTATCATGTTTTCATCAACTACTTTGAATCCAGGAGCAAGAAAAATGCATTCAGAATCAGTAAATAATATACTATGTTTCTTGTCACAGACCTGTGATACACTTAACAGGTTGTATCTCAATTGCTCAACATAGTAAACATCCTCAAATGTCATCTTACCTTTTGATACATCACCTTTACCACTTATCTTACCTCCTGCAGGATTATTCCCAAAAGCAACATGTCCTCCATCAATTCTTTTGAAATTCTTGAGGCAGGCCATGTTACCTGTCATGTGCCTGGGGCAACCACTATCAACATGCCAGATGCTCTTCCCCTTGAGCTGTTGGTTGCCCTGCACATAAGATAAATCAATTAGTTTTTATTGGGAACCCAAGCCAAAGTGGTCTTGGGTCTCCCTTGCTCACCAAAGTACTTACATTCAGTTTGGATAAGTTTTTCAACCTGAGGAACTTCAGTACTGGAGTACTTTGTCAAGATGATTGGTCTAGCAGCACAAACACTAGAAGCAGTATTATCTTTAGAAGAAGTACTAACAGTGTTAATACTGCTAGCAGAAATACTAACAGTGTTAATACTGCTAGCAGCAGTACTATCTGAGGCAGCAGTACTATCAGAGGCAGCAGTACTAACACTAGTGCTTTTAGGAACCTACATTGTGACACATTCTTTTTCAGTCTTTTTCCTCATGTGGCTTTTGGATTTAGCTTGTTTCTTAGCCACATGGTTCCTTACAGGCTTCCTATAACCATTTGATTTTTGAAAAGTTCTTTGAAAATTTATCCTTTGGTTAATAGGATTGAAATAACAGTGTTTGGCAAGGTGATTCAATTTGCCACAGATAAAACAAGGTTTTGGTCTGTTAATCCTTTGCAGATCAACTCCTTGTTTTTGAGCCCACTGATTATTCCAGTTTCTTTGATTTCCCCTCCTTTTATCATGTTTTTGGGGTTCATTCTTTTGAGAAATCTTGTAAGAACAATGTTCACAAGTATTGGAATTCACAACAGTGGTCTGTGTATAATGAACTCCCTTTCCTTTTTCAGATCTTTTCATCTCATTGTTCTTATCCCAGGGACTTCCACCTTCCTCATTAGTCTTGATGTAATTCTCTAAGGGGATCTCACCACTGACATTCTTGTTCCTTTTCTTAGACTCTTCTTTTTCAGTTTTATCCTCAACAACAACTTCATCTAATGGATCTACTTTAGTAGCTCCTTCAGGTAAATCCTTCTTATCCATGGTTTCTAACAGGTCTGACCTATGAGGGATGTATGTGTTGTTGTAGGGTGGGGGTGTGGCATTGTACCCTATGCCGGGTTTCATCTTATTATGGATTTGAGCATTAATTATGGTGTCCATGACTTTAGAAGCACATGAAAACTTTTCAACATCAAGATTTACTTTCTCAAGTTCTCCTTTTAATTTCTCACATTCCTCCCTAGACTCTTTCAGTTGGAACTCCAGACCATTCTTTTCCCACTTCCAGTAGTTTGTATCATATGAGTGTTGAAGTTCATTGGCTTGAAAAGCCTTAATTTGTTCTTCAAACCTCTCAACAATCACTACATAATCTCTTCTATCCTTTTCTAATCTATTAAGGTCATCACACATTCCCTGGTTGTGATCTCTATACCTTTTCACAGTGTCTATACAAGCTTGAGAACAGAGATTAGATTTTACCTCAGTAGGAAGATCTGAGACTTCTGCCATGAGTGCATGATTCTGAATTGCCTCTTCTGCTTGATCACTCCAATCAAATCCCATTCCTTGTTGAGAAACAAGGGCTTGAACAGAGTTTCTGTTCTGGTTGAAGCTTCCGGTCTGAGCTTGTTGATGGTTGTTTTGAGATACTCCTCCTCTGCATTCTCTGGCAAAGTGTCCCATCTTATGACACTTGTAGCATTCCACCATAGACTTGTCAAACCAGCACCATCTTCTCTTCTTTGGGAAAAGTTGTTTCTCCCAGTCCTCTTTATAAACTTCTTCACCCTCATAGAAAGCATAGCCATCTGCCACTTGATATCCATCTCCTCAAGATCATCAGCATTAATCTGTTCTAGGTCATCATTAATTAATGAGGAGTTAACATGACTAGAAAAGAAAGCTTCTAGTACAGAATCATTGGCCTTCTCCTGATTGACTCCACCAGCAGTACTAACTGATTCAGGGTTAGCAGTAGAATCAGTTGATGCTGATAGGAGTGCAGCATTATACACATATCCTGAGGGCTTCTTCTTGGCTTCAACCTCTGCTTCAAATACCCTAAGATCATTGTAAAGATCATCAAGCTCTTTATCTTCTAACTGGTCATTCTGTCTGAAAGACACAGTATACATTGTCCATTCCTCACCTAATGATCTTAGAAACTTCCTGTTGACATCATCAGCCTCCATATGAACTCCAACTGTAGCCAATTCTCCAATCAACTTATTAAATCTATCAAAAGTTTGAGTCATAGACTCATTCTTTGTAGAAGTAAAATTTTCATATTGTTGCTTAAGAATTGCCTTCTGGTTCCTCTTGGTGCTCTTGGTACCAGTGAATCTCTTTTCCAATGCATTCCATAAAATCTGAGCATCAGTGCAGTGATGAAATTGGTGCTGATACTCATTGGGAATTGCCAAAAGCAGAGTGCTTAAGGCTTTCATCTCTGTTTGTCTAACCTTTCTTTCTGCATCAGTCTTTGGAGGGGGTCTTTTGCCATCTGGTCCAACTTTTCCTTCAGCACATGGACCATTCTCTATAATATCCCAGATGGAATAATCAGTAAGCAAAATATACTGCTTGATTCTAATCTTCCACATGTCAAACTAATTAGGCCTGAGCATGGGAACCTTTGAAACAAGAGTACTGTTTGATTCGACTATGTTGTCCATAATGATTGCAGATTTCTAAGAAACCAAGCTCTGATACCACTTGTCAGGATCGATTCCAAACAAGAATAATTATACTTAGAAATCAGAATTAAAGAATCTTGCGGAATAGAACTTTAATTCAAACACACTCGATGAACAACTAATCAGAAAACACAATCTGTTGGTATTCAATACTTCAACTCACAAGTTTACAATCAAACCTCAATCTTGTTGAACAGGCTCAACAAGACGACTTCTACTTCTCTAGAAATAGGGTTCTAAACCTTGAGGTTAATTCTCTCTAAAACAAAAACGAATTCTGAATTCTCTTATGTGTTTCGAATAGCTATCTATCAAAAACTATTTATACTGAATAATTACAAGATAACTATCAAAACAATATTGATCTTCAGAATATTCTTTCATGCTTATCTTCAATCATTCCATCTTTATCTCCAACATTCTCGCATTCCATAATTATGGTCACAAGCAGCATTAACATCGTTATGCTCATGCAGTACTAACATTGTTCCAGCAGCATTAACTTTTACTTGCAGTACTAACCTTACGCTGGCAGTAGTATTGTTGTTCTGGCAGTAGTAATGTTGTTCTGGCAGTACTAATGTTGTTCTGGCAGTACTAACGTTGTTCTGGCAGTACTAATGTTGTTCTGGCAGTACTAACGTTGTTCTGGCAGTACTAACCATACTTAGCAAATCTTCAGTTCCCAACAAGGTAGATGGTAATTTTAATGAAAGTAGTGGAGATCAAAATCTAGAATATGAGGAGCCTAGTTTTAAACTTGGGGGCCGTTTATCGAATGGTCTTAGCGGGTAAGCACTTACTGAAAAGAGTCATCATTATTATTTACCTTGTGGGGAAACATTCTTGGCAGGGACGGACCCCATGAGGGGCACGTGCCACTGTAACAATTTTCCGACGAAGGGTAAAAAAATTTCGTTTTTGTGAAGGTGCCACCGTATCGATTTAGGAGGTGCTACCGTATTATTTTGGAAACTACAAGGGGTGCACCTAAATTGATAAAAAAAAAGGCCCAAATCTTATACCCGTTCAACCAAAAAAACCGAAAACAACTCTTGAAATCAACAAAAAATACCGAAAAAACTCTCGAAATCGATAAAAAAAACTTAAAAACCCATCGAAATCAAGCAAAAAACGTTAAAAATCTCTCGAAACGCCGGAATTTGGCTAAAAACACATCGGACGATATTGAACGTTGGTTAAAAGATGAAAACACTTCGATAAAAACCGTATGAAAAAAGATGGTGCCACCGTATGGAAAATTTTCAGGGTCCGTCACTGATTCTCGGTTATCAAAAATGGATTGATGGTAACCGCTTATAGGGTAAGAGTCGTCACTCTCACTTTCCGAGTAAGATTCTCGAATCTCGATCTTTGTCTTTCTTCTTACCGGGTAAGATTCTCGGTCCTTATTATATGCATCTGGTAAGGCAATTAAACCGGTTGTAAGTGCCTAATAGACGGCCCCTTAATTAGTTTTGACGAGGATGATGACACCAATATTGAGTTTCCAACTTATGATCTTAAAGGGGGTATTTGGTTCATGGATTTGAAGTAATTGGAATGGATAGTTCCTATAACCAAATTCTAAATCTTATGTTTGGTTCACATAAACAAAATGGTGGAACCCTTTGAATTCCATTGAATTCTACAATTTAAGGAATTCATCATTTTTTGGCTTAAGTGATGGAATTGAATTCCTATCAATCAAACGTGTGGTCAAATTCCATCAAATTTCATTTTAATTCTTTTAAGTAAAATTCTTTTGATGAATTTCAAGTCCATCAAATTTCATTCTATCAACCAATTGTCCCTTAAAAGTCTGCATAGATATGAACATGTCTCATTTTTCTATGGAGCTTAATGAAGGATTTGACAGGCACAAGTTTGTTGAACATAAAACCAGATATGAGGATGAAGAATTAATATTTATTGATGATAACAAAGAGGTTAGTGATTTCCCAAAAACATGATTCAAAGACCATATATAATTACATGAAACATGTGCTAGGTGAATATATATATATATATATATATATATATATATATATATATAAAATATGGATAATAATTTGTAAACCTTTAAATGTGTGTAAACTTTGGATTTCATAAGTTTTCTTGATAAAATTGTTTCATGAAATTGTTTATTTTGATGAAAGTGTTTCATATCATTCATTTCTTGATGAAATTGTTTCATATATTTGTGTTTTTTTATGTAAAAACGAAAAAGTTTCATCAAACTGAGAAAATATATGAAACAGTTCCATATGAATGAAAAAAATATATGAAACTACATAAAAAACACAAATATATGAAACAATTTCATCAAGAAATGAATGATATGAAACAATTTCAACAAAATAAATAATTTCATGAAACAATTTCATCAAGAAAACCTATGAAATCCAAAGTTTACACGAAAAAAGTTTACAAAATAGTGGGTCTCTCTCTCTATATATATATAAAGAGAGGTGGGTTCAAACGAGAACACTAATTATTTAAGAAAACACGAAAACGGCCGCTCATGTACAAAATCATATATGATTCATGCGACTTGTCCCACGACTTTTTAAGTCGCGGCCAAAGTCGCCCGCGTCCAATTTTAAGATAATTAATGAACTTTTGAAAAAAAAATCACCAATTTTAAGATAATTATTTTAAAACTATACAATTTGTAAGATCTATGAGAGTATGAGATCCATTATAAACCACCAATTAAGATAATTAATGAACTTTTGAAAAAAAAAACAAATTCCATAAATATATCTCTTTATCCTCCCCTGTAGCTTATACATACATACATTCACATTCAAATTCCAATAAATATCTTTCATACCAAGATTTTCATAAGTGGTAGGGTTAGATTTAAGGCGTGTTTGGGAGTGTTTATATTTTTAACACCCGGAAAATCCTTGTGAGTAATAATAGTCTTAATATTTCTTTATATTTTGACTTCTTAGATTATAATTGATTTTCTAAGTAATTTCCGTGAGTGTTACTTGTTATTTGAGAACTTCCGATAGAAATTCGTAAGTTTATTCCTTAAGGAAATTAATGAAAAATAGATGATAAAGTTAAATATTAGATTTTATGGTCTAGTTGGATGAGGAATTCGAATACGAGTCCAACGGTTCTTTCCGGAGCAAAAACGGAGCTATAACGAAGAAATTACGGCCAAATTAGTGGAAAACGAGAAACAAACAAACAGAGGTTGGCGCGGATGGTGGCGCCGATGCACTGGCGCGGGCGCTGGCGCCGAGCACCTGACGTGTTGAAAGGGGGTTAAAACCCACCCCTTAGTCCTTAGTCATCTCATTTATCACTAAGAACTCTCAAAACTGAAAATTTGCTCTGCTCTTCACCTTGCAAGCGATTCCCCATCTAAACCTAAGGTAAACTCTTATTTCTTAATCCTAATTCGATTCAACCAACTATTAGATTAATCTTACCATTTAAACTCCATTTAGGGCTATATATCTTCATCCTTCTTATTGGAGTGTTTGAGTTCAAATCATCAAGATTAGGGTTATTGCAATTGAAGATTTAAAGGTGAGTAACATCTATCTAATTGATTGTATTATACTTATTTACCATTTTATCTTGATTTGGTATGATTAATGAGAAATCTTGATGAATAAGCTCTTAATGGTTGAGAGGGAAACAAGAAGATTTCAAGTAAGTCATGGTGGCTTAATTGTATTTATGGCTTAGTATGTCATGTTAAATGTTGATGCTAAGAGTTTAGCTTTGATTATACATCAATAGGATGTGATTTTGATGAGGGCTTAATAGATGTCTTAATGATGAATTGATGGCTTAATGGTCAAAATGGACTTATTACTGAGTTGTAAACATGGTGGTTTATTATTGAATTCATATAGAAAGTGATTTAATACATATGGATGTATATGAACTACATGGAAGTAGTATTGATTATGTTAAATGGTTAGACCATTGATATGTGTTAAATATGCTTGATATCTTATAGAATATGATTTATTACATATGGATGTATATGAACTACATGGAAGTAGAATTGTTATGTTAAATGGTTGGACCATTGTTATGTTAAATGGTTGGACCATTGTTATGTTAAATGGTTGGACCATTGTTATATACTGAATATGCTTGAATATTATTAGGATTAACATATTTGGTATTCACATAATTGGAGGAGCACCTAGTATGCATTGGAGGATATATCCTTACATACCGTGGGGTAAATGTAATGGATTCATACCTTCGGATACCGTGGGATTTTCCGTTGTGATATGTCTTGTGACTCTACCGTGGGGTACCGATCATTGGATATCTTCGATTATGATGTAACTGGTAGCAATATGGGCCTTCTCCATGGAATCCAATTTGTGAATGTATCGAATTGTCATTCCTGCATGCTATCATTATGCTCTATGTGCTATGTGTAAATCTCACTTAGGCTTTAAAAGCCTAACACTTGCTATGTGTTTAATGTGTTACAGATTTTAGTGGCTCCGGACAAGAAGGTCTAGAACGGGGTTGTGAGCATGGGATCATTGTTAGAGAGATAAAGATTGGAAGATTGATGATAGAACTTTTCGGCACTCTTTTGATATTTGGCCGCTATAGTAGTGATCAAATAAGTCAGTGGCCTATTAGTAGTTATGATTAACTAAATCTTCGTATTATCGGTTATGTAATGATTTATGTAGACTTATACTCTAGTATTGAGTACCACTCTTCCGTTTTATGGAAGTTTTTGTTAACCCCTGTTTTGGGGTGTTACATATATGATATTCATATACGACAAATGCAACAATTAAACTCACGCACCCTCCTCACATTTGATGAGATTTGAACCTCTGATCTCTTACGAGGACAAAGGCTCTCATACCGCTAGGCCAAAGGCCCTTTGGTTATTTTTTTTTCATAACTTCATTTAACAGAAAATATAAAATGTATATTAATACTTCAATTTTATACTAAGGGATGTTTGGGTTGCTTATTTAAAATAACTTATGTTTTTATGTAAAAGTGTTTATTAATTTATGTGGTGTTAAATCGAAGTTTTATAAAAGGTGTTTAGATTATCTTATAGTGGTATCAAAACGTAATAAGCTAATAAATTGTTATTTAGGGGTTGTTTGGGATTGTTTATACGTGTAAAGTAACCAAAAATCGCATAAGTTGTTTCAAATAAGTTGAAAATTTAAAATGAAATGACTTACTAAAAACTGTTTATCAACGGTGACAAAACAGTATCAGCAGTTTTTTTCCTCCCATCTAAACACTAAAAACTGCTTATTAGCAATGACAAGACGAAATATGACAAGACGAAATAAATCAATAAACACTTTAAATAAGCAATCCCAAACACCCCTAAATTTTATACTAAATTTAGGAGATATTTTTTTAGATTGATTATATTTGTTAAGCTCTATTTCTTCAATTGGTCGTCATTCTTATTCATTTATTAAGATATATCTAGGTATTTTAAAAAGAGATAAAAGAAAATAAAAACGAGTAAAAGTGATAAAATTAAAACCATCAAATAAATATTAATTTCGTAAATGATTATTATCTATGGATTGGGTTCCAGTGAATAATTGAGGTTAATGTGAGAAATGTGAGAAATGATTATCAACTGTTTGATGAAAAATAAATGCATACTAGCATGAGGTGTACCGAGATAAGATGCCCTCGATCAAACCCCTTTAAACCGCAATTTATTGAATAATATTTGATTAAAAATGATCAACGGTTCAGATTCAATTCTCACACTTCTCACGTTAACCTTAAATTATGAAACGGTCCTACGCTTATTATTTATATAACATATAGATGATTGACATTATTAATTAATAATAATAATAATAATATAATGGATTTATTACAAGTGACATGTCATGATGGTTTATTTTTTTACAATAAATTCGACAAAACATAATTTTTTTAGGATCATGAAAATAGCAAACAAAAAAATTTATATTTTACCGCTTTAAATTTATAATTAAGTTAACAGTTCATAACTTAGCTATATTTTGTAAAATATTAATACTAATTTTTAATTAAATTTTTGTATTCGTTGAATATAAGTAAATTTGAAAAAGAAAAATCAAAGAGGCGGCCGTCGGGGCGTGGTCGGAAGAGTCTTGACAGACCCGGTTTCAAAATCAAATCTTTGTTGGTCACCAACCGTGGCCCATCAAATCCTTATGCGCTCTAACTTCCTTGTCACTACTCACACCATCTACATCCCTACAGTTCATTTACGCTTTAATTGTGCCACACCAGCTTTTGCAATTACCATCCACATCTCTGTAATCTACCTACACTTTCAAGAGTAGTCCTCACTACAACATTTATTAATTATTTTATAAATTATTATATATATTCTAATTATTTTTTAGTTAATAAATACATGATATAATAATATAATATATTTATTTATTTTATAATTCCTTGTTTTAATTTAATAAAAATAAAAATAAAAAGAAATATGAATTTTAATATTTAAACTAATTTAACTATATTGTATTTATATTTATTTAAAAATAATATATATGTATATACGTACATATAATATTTTATAAAAAGAATAAGTAATTTAATTAAAATATAAATTAACATTATTAATTCATAAAATATATTATTTTATATGAAAAATTAGTTTATTTAAATAATTAGGAAAAAAAGAAAAAGAAAAAGTAAGGATAGAGATGGTGACATGGCCACGTGGCATTGCAAAGCAAATTGCAAGTTTCGCAATTGCTTTGATTATGTGGCACTTATTTCATGACACTTTTTCCTTTGCAAGCCAATTTGAAAGCCTTATGTGGGTGCTCTCACTAGTTATAAATTACATATTCGGTCCCTGTTTTTTGATGAAATTTATGGTCAAGTTCCTACGGTTAATTTACTACACTCTTGATCCCTATGGTTTGTAACTCGTTATGGATTGGGTCACAAAGCAAATGCTGTAAAAATATGTTAAGTGTCGCTCATGCCGACATTTTTGTCTTTTTACCTCCTATACTTTAAACATATTATTAATATTCTATTTCCATCCTACTACCACTTATCCTTCTTTCTCTATTCATCTTCCTTTTAGGCTTCATTTGTTTTCTGCCGTTATAAAATTCTTATGCTAAAGGAGCTTTTAAGCCACTTTTAGGAATCGAATAAGCAATCACAAAGAATGGTAAGCACTACGAACCTTTGCCCAGTTAATCCGAGTAAGGTTTAAGCGTATATATAGATAGGTTAGGGAATGGCCAGCAGTGCCTTCTTACCACGGCGATGATCATGTGTCATCTCTCTTCTTTAGCAACACCCTCTGCTTCACTGCACTGTGATGATCATCAACCACCGCTATTGCCTTTGTTTCCTTAGGCGAAACCTTTGCATTTCTATTCACCTTGATGATCATCAACCACTACCAGCATCGCTTCCTTGAGCAACACCCTTCGCTTTCGTTCCTAGATGAAGATCTTGGCCCAATAATTCACCATCACATTTAGTTGATCAATGCGTTAGGTATCTAGTAATATGAAATCGAATATATCGATGTTTTTAAGTATAAAAGAGACGAAGGGTTGATCGAATCTATGTATAGAGGAGAGGTATATGTCGTGGGCGATTCCCACAAATAATGGAGATGTAGATCTAGAAGATTGAGGATGCAAGAAGAAAGAATTAATTTAGATTTAGGGGTTTTTCTTGTTTTGATTTAGATTTAACGGGGTTTTCATTTTTTTAATTTAGATTTAAGGGGGTTTCTTGTTTTAATTTATAGTTACAGCAGGGGTTTGAGTGGGGGAAGGCTTACAAAAATGTTTTATGTTAAAAGGTCGATGGGAGGGAAAGGGAACACGTGTTGACACTTAATTGGTTCTTGAAAATTATTTTTTTGGGTAATAGGTAAAATGGCCAAAATGTTCCTAATTTTACTATTTCTTTAACAAACTTAAGGGTATGTGACTAATTTCGTAACAAAATGCAACTCATTAGGGTGCTTTATATGATTGTTCAGATTTTAAGGACACACCAAGTGTTAAAAAGAACTATAAAGATAAGTGATGAAATATGTATATCACTCTAAATTAAACTTGTTAATTAAAATTTGACTTAACTATATTCTTATTCCTATGGTATACATAGAATTTGGATGTCGTCTCTAAAACATATTATCAACGTTAGTGGTCCATAACTTTCACTTTTCATAATACCGATGGTCCTTTCGAGTTAACATCGTTAACTGCAACTCCGTAGTCTATGTTATTCCCCTAATATGCTCCTCGTGTGAGGGGGCATTTATGTCTTTTTTATTTCATATTCCTCCTTCATCACTTTCTTGATTATTTTTCAACATAAACAACATAAAAGATTCTTAAACATGAAGAACAATGTTCTTGAACCCATGAATTAAAAAAAACAAATTAACCAACGTAATTTATCTTCTAAAAAAATCAACACAAGTTTATTACAAAATTGGTGATACAAAACCCTAAGTTGAAATCAAAAATTGCAAATCAAAATGAATGACCCTAAATCTAATTCGGTGATACACAACTCTTAACAAAAGCATTTTTGTCAACTTTAAAAGCATCTTATCTCACTAGTTCTATCCAACTCACTTAGAAGAGTCAACTAGAGTCAAATCAAGTCAAGGCTGTCTAGTTATCTTAAATTAAAGTTCACATACCAACTTGTAACTAGAAACATCCGAAATTTGGAAAATAACAACTATTTTTTTTTACTAAATGCTAACATTACTTCAAAAATAATCTCTAATAGGATCATTGAGTTACTTACAAGCCAAAACCAATTTAAATATCTACAACTTTCAAATCAAACCATATCATAGAGCTCTGCTGGGAATTGTTAATAACAAATGAAGCATAAGTCGTTATCTCTAAGATACAGAAGGCTTCCTAAATTAATTAAATATTTCTCGAGCCTCTTAAGTAGTACTCGACTAGTAATAACCGGGTTCATTTTGTAAACAGGTGAAGTTAGTGGGGGTGGTGTGAAGAGTGAAAGTTGAGGGACTTGAATGCAATTAGAAGGGATTAGGGTTAAAACCCCTAAAAACCCCTCAATTCCTTCCTCATTTTGAGTGCGGCTACTGTGTGCAAACTTGTGTGGAGCAAACCTTGCTAGCTTGAAGGAGGAGTTGGAGAATTGAAGCTTGGAGGTGTGAATCACCATTTTCTTCTAGGTAAATTCATTCTCCTTAATCCTTTAATTTGTTGAGTAATGTGTGGTATCTTAGTGTGGAATCTGAATGCTGGGGTTCTGGGTTTTGGAGATTATTTGATCGACATCTCCTCAAGAATGTGAGAATACAAGTTGTGTGTTTTGTCTTAACCAAATCAGTGTGGGAATCGAATGAAATATCTTGCTAAATCGATTAGTAACGATATCTCTTTACTTGTGTGGCTCAGTACCGATTTTGGGGCCGGCTTGTCCGATAAAACCCCATTAGTCCGGAAGTCGCCTTATCCGGAAGTCCTTGGGAGTCCGGAAGTGGTTTCCCGAAAATGTTATGGAATCCGGAATGTATCGAAATCCGGAAGAAGTCCGGAATGTACCGGAATCCGGAAGAAGTCCGGATTGTACCGAAATCCGGAAGAAGTCCAGATGGTACCGGAATCCGGAAGCGGTGTGTTCGGAAGTGGGTTGTCCGGAAGTGGTTTGTCAGGAAGTGGTGGTCCGGAAAACTCCACTGTTTGGGGCTGTGTCGGGAATCATTTGGGATCCTCTTTGTGTGCCGAGTAGGGAGTGTCTTAAGGAAGTCGGGATGTGTCTCGGGAGGTGTGATAGAAATCCTTGAGGGTTGTTGAGTGACTTATTCACTCTCGCGTGTTGGGTGAAAATGTAGGTGTGCAGTTAGAGAATAGTGGTTTCAAGTAAGAACGTGCTAGCGTGGACGCCAGGTGAGTCTTTCTAAACTGAAGCTTTATCGATACTCGAATTTATTACATGTACCGATATATTGAATTGCATGATTTACGTTGTTTTAAATATGCATGATCAAAGCGTGTAAATTGTTTTATGGATATGTGCGAGACATGTGAGAATTTAATATGGATATATGGGGATTGTGTCCCATGTAGGATATATGAATTCGTTTCATATGATCACAAAGGGCGGGTGTGTGCCCTAACACGTTGTCACAGTTGTGTACGTGACTAAGTGAGAGCTATTAATATGTGTTGTGTGTGTACTTAAACTGACAAAGGTGTAACTGTTTATAAATGCGTATAAACTCTCTTTAGTTGATAATTGCAACGTGATGTTGGTAGCAAGACGGATCTCACTAGACCTCATGGTCTAACCCTCGCTTTTCAAAACTAAAACCTCTTTAGGTAAGCAGGTAGCCGAGAGCTCGTTTAGAGGAAATGACAAGACGTGAGTTGGAGCTTGCATATAGAAGGATTAGAAGACTTTCCCTTTTTATTTTGTAGTTATGTTCTCAGCTGTAGTTAGGGTTATTTCCGCAAACCCAGTTTTGTAATCTTGATAGAGTGACTATGTTGGGCTATTTTTGGCGTTTTGAATTAAAGAAGTAGCTTTTGGCATGCTTGTTTTTGTCGGGTTGTTACACGACTCTTCACAAATGTCGACAAGAAAAAATGTTAGGCTTAAAACTAGTGAGTTCAAGCAGTTTTCGTCATACATATAAAATGATAAAATGAAAAGAGTAGTATTTAAATCATAATCTACAAAATGAAACATATTTACCATAAAACGACATCTTCCTCAAACCCCATGATTTTCGTGATGAAAACTCAATAACCCAAAACGACACATTACGGTGACATGAGAGACCTGTTTCCATCGATCGCAATGAAACATAAAGTAAGTTATTCATCAACGTTAATGAGTAGCACCTCAAAATCAAGATCTCGGTGTCTAACTCCTCCTGAGTTTCCACTTCAATACCCAAGGTCCCGTTGTCCAACTTCACACAAGTTCACATCCATAATACACCTGATCTTAGTGCCTACTCACACACAATAGAGTTACACCTTCAAAGCCAATGGTCATGGGGACCGATTCCATACGAATTCATCCTCGTAACACCCTTGATGACTTAAGGTCAACTCTACTAAGCCGAAGCCTAAAAAACAAGGGTCCTGGTGCCTGAATTCTCATTCATCACTATAATACCCAGGATCCTAGAGTTTGACTGAACAAAAGACCACCTCCGTAATATCCATGGTTCCAGAGTCCGACTCATAATAGTTGACATCCGCAATACCAAGACGACCACAATGCCTACCCGAACATAAGTCACAAAGTAAGAACATGAAAACGCCACTTATTAAACATGATTGACTCATCTACCTATGGATCCATTACATTTCAGTCCAACTTACATGACTCCATCTGAATGATCAACACACTTAAAAACATGTAAATCACAACAAATACGTACAACTATGCAATTCAACATCCCAATATAAACATTGGATAATCAAGGTTGGATAAAACTCCCAAAACCCTTTTTATAAATCAACTATCCACAACAATGTTTATAATTTAGTTGACTCACTCATTAAAAGTCACATAGTTAATAACATGCATTTTCCATAGGTTTATGAATCTTTATGTATTAAATATCCTTATACAACAAGACACTCTCATTTAGTATACAAACTCAACAAGACGTTCATTTATGGTTCAAAACCATCAAATATTTACCAACAAATGATTTAATATTTGAGAAATTAAGGTACTTAATAAATATACATTTTCTTTAGTTATTATGTAATACGTACAATAAATCATGAAATGGGTCAAATAGACCATCATGTATTGTAATAACCAGCAAGAGACAAAATCATAAGATTTACTTTTTCAAAATGTCCAATAACCTAACAATATGCATTTCCCTAGATTCTTATGAAATCAAAAACACCTAAAGTAATAACTCAAATAAACATCATAATACATAATAAATCATAGGAAAGCTTTCGAAGACTCAAATGAAGGCATTTTTGGTATTTACATATTTTTCACAAAACAACTTGAAATTCACCTTGTTAAATTAAGTTAAATCTAGTTTCAAACCACGAACACTAGCTTCCAATTGTCACGGATTGAGATCCAAAAGGAAATATCTCCAAGAGTTCTCCCAAGATAACACCTCAAGTCTAGAAGTGAACCATAAATTAATATAAACTTTAGATCTACAAAGATCTTCATACTAGAGCTTGAAATATTCAAGAAATATTACCACATCAAGATCTTAAGATCTCCCAACTAAAAGGCTTCCATGGAATCTTTCCAACTCTTCAAATCCAAGTTCCAATATCGATATCTAAACTCCATACTAAGGTGCTCCAATATCGATATCTAAACTCCCAAATTGCATTGAGGGGTGGGGGGTGGGGGGAATACGAAAAAACTCTAGAATATCGGGTTTTAAAACTGATATAGGCATGCGTGCGAGATTTCATGTAGCTAAACTCGCATGAAAAGTCGCCCTTATCCAAAATTTCTGGCAAACAGCCCGAATGCGGGTTTTCATTCGGCTAAACCCACATTCTAACCTGCATTGACCACTGTTTGATTGTCAAATGTCTCTTTCTTAGGAATAAGTATAAAAATCCACTTCATATCAATTCCCAACATTGCACCTTGATGTATATTTTAAGGTGAAAATATCGAATGGGAAAATACAAACAAAACATAAGTGTTACACAACTCGACACCACCACACCACTATTGTTGCAGTCACATCCACCACCCCCACCCCTCGACACATGCATATTCCAATTCTTTTGCGATATTCGATTACAATTCCTACCAACCAAATACGTAGTCAAATTCCATTCCAATTTTTTAAAAGTCAAATTCCTTTGATGGATTCCAATTTCACCAAATCCTTTACGCGAACCACACGCCCCCTAAGCTTTAACCTAACTTGAATCCTTTACTTTAAATGTTTAAAACCCTATAAATATGTTTTTATTGCTCCAATGACTGATGTTAATGAAAAGAGAAGAGGAGAGGAGAAATAAACAAAACCCTAAGAAAAATGCTCCTTTAAAGCTATACAAATGCTTGGTGCAACCTTTGTCGTGACTTATGTCACATGCCAAGTCGCCCGTATCCTCTAGGCCGTCTCATAATGTTCCATGCGACTTTGGTCGACACTAGAATCGCATGCCAAACTACCTAAGTCACTGCCTCGATTCCAGAATTGTGCGACCCTGGTCTCTTCTCGCTAGGTTACGTGGGCCTCAAGACTTGCACAAAAATCCCATTTTGTGCAAAGGTAGTTATACAGTAAAACTCTATAAAAACCAAGTTCCATACAAATGTAATTATGATTAGCCTGAAAATGAAATCTTTTAAAATTATGGGTGTTACAACATGTGAGGGGGTAGTGGGGATGGATTTAAGGGTGTTATCTCAATGAAACATTAGTATTATGAAAACAAAAAATTAAAGATCACTAGCAAAGAAATGAATTTGAGAGATGATATCCAAATTTGAAGCAAACCATAGGGACCGCAAATGTAACTCATTCTTAAAATTTAATTATTAGTTTAAATTATAATTATTAAATAATACAAAATTAGAAAAAGAAGAAGATCGTCTAATGTTTTAGTCTTTGGATGATTAAAAAAAAGGTTTTGTGATGAAGAAATTAAGTTGTTAATAATAAACAAATATATATTTTATAATTGGGAAATTAATTAAAATACCTTAACTTTGACCCTGACTTACCAAAATGCCATAAATCTCTTTCGGTTTACTAAAATAACACAAAAATCCGCGATGGGGCCCGCGATCGCGGGCTAAGCCTACGTGGCACACCGTGTTTGGCCAAAGTGTCCCGCGGAGCCCCTCAACTATAGTTGCGGTGACACTTTTGGTCCCTCTCTGCGGTGGGCCCGCGATAGGCCAAAAAAAATTTACATTTTTGGTCCCTGTTTTTGTGTGGAGTCTTTGTGTGTTTGTTCAGTAAAAAAAATACAAACTGCCCAAAAGAAATTTTAGCAAAACCGAGCTGCGTGAGCACGAGATTTTGGAGCTGCATTCGTGTCTGCAGGTCGCGCTCGCACACAAAGTTCGACGATTTTAGCTTACGAAATCGTCAATCGGCACCCCCCCCTACGTGCGGGTAGGTGTTGGAGTAAAACCATACAAGGAGATTGCCAACTCCTCACACTTCTTTGCTTATAAACCATTGAATTTTTACTCTCTCTTCCTATGTGGGACACCTTTCCACACCCAACTTGGTTTTTGCTAATTTCATCCAATTACTCAACTTTGAGCATCGATATCTCATTCACACATACTCCGTTTTGAACGCATTATATATCGTTTCGAAGCTCTCATATAGGAGAACATAAATCCACTAAGATTTAATTATATATAACACACATATATATATTTAAATGTGTCCAAAGTTCCCTAAAAACCATATATATGGTGTATATATATATATGGTATATATATGGTTTTTAGGGAACTTTGGAGTATTCACATTGTATGTGTATGTACTACATTAAAATGTCTGTTCTTTTATGATTTGAACACAACCTTCTACTTCTACTTCAACGGGTAATGCTAAAGAATAATAATGTACTCACAACTTCCTCAAAATAGAAACAACACAACACCGCCATCAACAAAACCACTGGAAAAACCTCCTGCACTTCTCTCTGCTTTAGCTTTACCCACAAAAATGTCAAGAAATGATCATTTCCAGATCTTACAGATAAAGGTCTCCATTTTTAAGTCTTCTTCTTCTTCATATATACATATATATATATATATATATATATATATATATATATATATATATATATCTAAAAAGCTAGAAACCTGCTTCCATTCTTGCTACTAATCTTTTTTTTGCATAAATGTTTAAACATACATGTGTACTTAGAGTTAACATTCATATACCATATATATGGGTTTTAGGGAACTTTGGACACATTTATATATATATATATATATATATATATATGTGTGTGTGTGTGTGTGTGTTATATATAATTAACTCTTAGTGGGTTTATGTTCTCCTATATGAGAGCTTCGAAACGATATATAATGCGTTCAAAACGGAGTAGTGCGAATGAGATATTGATGCTCAAAGTTGAGTAATTGGATGAAATTAGCAAAAACCAAGTTGGGTGTGGGAAGGTGTCCCACATAGGAAGAGAGAGTAAAATTTCTTTGGTTTATATCCAAAGAAGTGAGAGGAGTTGACAAGCTCCTTGCATGGTTTTACTCCAACTCCTACCCGCGCGCAGGGGGGGGGGGGTGCCGATTGACGATTTCGTAAGCTAAAATCGCAGAACTTGTGTGCGAGCGCGACCTGCGGATACGAATGCAGCTCCAAAATCTCGTGCTCACGCAGCTTGGTTTTGCTAAAATTTCTTTTGGGCAGTTTGTATTTTTTTTACTGAACAAAGACACAAAGACTCCACACAAAAACAGGGACCAAAAATGTAAAAAAAAATTGGCCTATCGTGGGCCCACCGCGGGCTTCCACCGCGGGGAGGGACCAAAAGTGTCACCGCGACCATAGTTGAGGGGCTCCGCGGGACACTTTGGCCAAACACGGGGTGCCACGTAGGCCTAGCCCGCGATCGCAGGCCCCATCGCGGATTTTTGTGGCATTTTGATAAACCGAAAAAGATTTATGGCATTTTGGTAAGTCAAGGTCAAAGTTAGGGTATTTTAATTAATTTCCCTTTATAATTATTTTATTTGTTCAAGAATAAAAACAATATGTTATTTTGAGTTTTAGAAAACGATTCAACGTCCTATTATTTTATTAAATTATTAAAATATGTGATTAATAGTTACATATTTTATTAAAACTATTTTGTCAAAATAAACTTTGGATTTTAACTCAGAGAAAAAGGATGCTTCATATGTAAGGTAATTTCCACAAATAGAAAATAAAACATAATACAATATTGTTGGGTCATCAAAGATTTGAAATTGACTCACCGATGTTTTTCCCTAAAATCTTACTTAGAATATTTTAGCATGGTTCTTTAAATAACTTGTACAAGATAGCAACTGTTCGGTGAAGTCGAAGATCAACCGAAACCAAGCTTGAATAGATTCTCTGTGCGGAATCAAGAAGACTCTTCTCAAGATATATACAAGTTATTGTCCATCGATCACACATCGGTGGACATCCTCTCCACCGATGGTGTACTCAACAAATCGGTGGACTTCATCTCACCGATGAGGATACTCAAATTGGTGGACTTCATTCCACCGATGTTGTCTTCAGGAATCGGTGGACATCATCCCACCGATAAGGATACTCAAATCGGTGGACTTCATCTCACCGATGAGGATACTCAAATCGGTGGGATCTTTGTGTAAATGGACTTTCTTGCAGATAATTTCAAATACCAATGTCTTTTATATCGGTGGAACATCATCGATAAAATTGTCTTGGAAAACACATCAAGAAGATCCTCCAGGTTTGGCAATAATCCAGTGGTTGGTAAAAGTGTCAACTTAGTACTCTCTCCACTTTTAGATAACGTCTAAATCAGCATGGGCATTCTTCCTGGTTCCAAGGAAAAAGGTGATTTGGAAACATCAACTTTTCAGAGTACTACACCTTCTATCCAATCTCCTTATGACAAGTGTCCTGAGCATTTAATGCACAATACTTGTATTTTCACTAAAAAAGGAAGTAGAAGGCTCCATGCAAATCACGCTTTTTGGAATTCTCTCAGTGCAAGAAATCTCCATATTGCTTGAAAACTTTATAGCTTTGTTTTAAGTGTTCTTAGTTGTTTTGTTAGTATACTTAGTGTAAGATTGTTAGAATAGTTTATCTGTTCTTTTCCGCAATAGTCTTAAGTTTTCTATGTGTAATTCTTGTTGAAAGTTTTTCAATAATAGAATTAAAATTGTGAAATTTTTGAGTATTGTATTCAACCCCCCCCCCCCTTCTACAATACTTGTTTTAGCCATCTGGGACTAACAAGTGGTATCAGAGCAGGAAAGTTTAACTCATAAACTTGATCTGCGATGGCTGCCTCTTCTTCTTCAACTGTTGAAAATGCTTTTCAAAACAACTTTTCTGAAAATGGTTCCATTACCAAACCTCCTAAGTTTAAGCCTAACAACTTTTCTCTTTGGAAAATCCGTATGATCCTATTCATGGAAGGAGTGGATACTAGATATCCAACCATTCTCAAAGAGGGACCTATTATCTCTCGAGTTTGGGCTCGCTATGAAACGCAGAGGTCTGGTAAAGAAACCGGTGAGAAGAAGGACTCTAGTGATTCCGATGACTCTGAACCGTCTGACAAAGAGAGATCCAAAAGTACTGGACGTTATATTCTAAAAAATCCTAAGAAATATACTGATGAAGAAAAACGTATAGTTACTCTTGACTCTAAGCTTAGATCAATTATTGCTCTCTCTCTCTCTCTCTCTTCCTGATGAAGTCTATCATTCTCTGGTTAACTTTGAAACTGCTAAAGAGATGTGGACCACTCTGTGTGTTCTGTACGAAGGTACAGATGAAGTGAAGAAATGCAAAAAGATTTCTCTCATAAGAAAGTATGAACTCTTCACTTATGAAAAAGGTGAATCTCTTCCTAGCTTCTATAATCGTTTTAACTCTCTTCTGAATGATCTGAAGTTACTAGGCATAGTCTATGATAATGAGGAAGTTTTAAACAAGTTCATGGATTGTCTCCCAGACTTTTGGGAAAACATGTGTACTTGTATCAAAACTTCCAAGGACCTTGAGTACATGCCTTTAATTGTTTTATATGGAACTCTCTTCAACTTTGAACAAACCAAGTTACAAAGGAAATCTTTCATCCAAGAGATAAAGGGCACTTCTATTGCTCTTGTTAGTGAAGATTCTAAGAAATCTCAAAGTGTTCTACGCATCACCTATCCGTCATCAGATTATGAAAATGAAAGCCAAAGCAACTCTTCTCACCAATCGGAGGCATATCTAAGTGATGCCGATGATGAAGGTGAAGAAATGTCTGTCAAAAAGTTGTCTGATGAATTAGCCATGTTAGCTGGTTTCAAAAACAAATATCGTTTTTCAAACAAATCCAAATCTTTCAAGAAACCCTTTTCTTCTACAAAAACTACCTCGTCTGATAAAACAAATGAGGAATGTTTTAATTGTGGAAAGAAAGGACATTTTGCAGCTGAGTGTAGAAGTAAGCGTGTGATGAACTCTAGAAATTCATCGTCAGACAAGTTCTCTTCCAAGTATGAAAAATCCAAAAGTAACTCTTTCAAATCAAATCTTGCCAAGAAAGATAACCAATCATCTTCCAAAGATCATCAAGAAAGGGCTGAGAAGTACAAAGCCAAATACAAGAAAGAAAAGGAAAGAAATGAGGGTCTCCTTAAGAAAAGAAAGGGTCTCATGGCCGAAATACATGATTGGGAAGAAGAGACTTCTGACAGTGACAACAACTCTCCCAACAAGTGTTTCATGTCCATCTCAGAAGATGTGGAAGATGCTGAAAAAGCGACCTCTCCAATGGCTTTGGTGTCAACTGGGTGCTCGACATCATACTCTCAGGCTTTTGAGCACCATCAAATATGGTATCTGGATAGTGGGTGCTCACGCCACATGACGGGGAATAAATCTCTTCTCATCAACCATGTGTCTGGAAAAGGTCCATCTGTAACTTTTGGTGACAACTCTAAAGGTTACACCAAAGGATATGGAACTCTCACTAATGGATCTGTCACTTTCAACAAAGTGGCACTTGTTGAAGGTCTCATGCATAATCTTCTCAGCATTAGCCAACTATGTGATCTTGGATATAAAGTTATCTTTGAACTTTGTATCTATACTGTTGTGGACAAGAACTTCAATGTGGTGTTATCTGGAAAAAGGATGGAAAATGTCTATATCATTGATATGGGACTAAGTAACAATTCATCCAATGTCTGCTTTGTGTCAGATGACACAGCCAAAAGGAACTGGCTGTGGCATAAACGTCTATCTCATCTGAACTTCAAAACACTCCATAAAATCTCAAACAAAGAACTGGTGACTGGCATGCCAAAGTTGAACTTTGTCAAAGAAAAGCTGTGTGATGCATGTGAAAAAGGGAAACTCACCAAAACATCCTTCAAGACCAAGCAATGCTCCTCCATCACTCTACTTCTCCAGATGCTACACATGGATCTATGTGGACCAGTCAGCACTTCTAGTCTTGGTGGTAAAAGGTACATTCTTGTTATTGTTGATGAATTTACTAGATATATGTTGATCCAAACCCTCAGTGATTTGATAATGACCCTCTCTTATATACTTAGTGAAAATTGTAAGTAAACAATATGTTTCAGAGTTTCACTATCGCTGATAAGTACTAAGATCTTACAGTACCGCTGATAGGAACTCTCGCTCTTTAGATTAAACATTCAGCGAACATTGTTCACCATAATACTCTGAGTCTGTTCAGTACTTATGGTGATCGCTGATAAGTTAGCTGTTTACTTGTGATCCCTGAAGACAAGTTTCACGTTAACATAGGTTCTATGCTGAAGTCGAAGATCAAGCTCAAGAACTAGCGACAAGTCTCCTAATGAACTGATGCGGATCAGCGAAGACTCAAATTTGTCCACTCAACGTGAAGTATCAAGTACAAGACTTCAGCTATCGCTGAACTCTATCATTCGCTGATATAGAATGATAGATCGTTGAATCAACGAAAAGCTGATCATGAAGTCCTCCGTACAAAGTACTTTTGTCTTAACCACCCTTGCACGACTCCGTACGATATGTCAGAAAAAGAACATCCTTATTGTCTGAAATCGTACAACAACTCTAATACTACACTGTTCAACATGCGGCTACTAAGGTTGTCAACAAAGGTCAATGACATGCAACCAATCAGCTGTTGCCACGTGTAAAGTGTAAACTGCAATGCATTAAATGCATGCAGTATATAAGAAGAAGAACTCACTTCATTTTGAAGTAACTTGCTAACTCTGGACAAGTTCATCCTTCTTATCTTGAGATAGGTTATTATTAGTAATTTCCTTCTCTTTCTTAGTGCAAGAAACTTAGTGTTCCAACTTGTTTAGATTTAGGTTTATCCTTAATCTTGTTTCCGCAACAAGCTGGAAATTGTTAATGATTTATCAATAAACAATTTAGAAAAGTAAAATATGTGTGTTTGTATTCAACCCCCCTTTTACAAACTTGTATAACCCTTCGGGACCAACAAGTGGTATCAGAGCAGATTTGTTTAATCTCATAAACAAGATCTAATCTATACTAAGATTTCTCTTCCTTGATATTTCTGAAAATGGCTACCAACACAAACACAAATTATATCGGCAATGGTTCTCTTGCAAAACCCCCTAGATTTTCCAGAGATAATTTTAATCTATGGAAAAATAGGATGAGTTCTTCCTAGAAGGTGTAGACCCTACTATGCCTTATTATCTTGAAAATGGCCCATTCATTCCTGTAAGAATTGATGCCACAGTACCAGCCGCTGAGAATAGACCTGCTATTCCAGAAAGGCTGGTACCCAAAGAAGTTCATACGTGGACTGACGAAAATAAGAAGAAAGTGGCTATCGACACAAAAGCCAGATCCATACTATCCATGGCTCTTCCTGGCGAAGTCTACCATTCCGTCATGAACCTGAAGTCCTCAAAAGCCATGTGGGACACAATATGTGTTCAGTATGAAGGTACTGCTGAAGTCCAGGACTCTCGAAAGATCAACCTGGTAAGACAGTATGAAAGTTTCATTTGTGGTAAGAATGAGACTCTCTCTGAAGTTCACCAACGTTTTAATTGCTTAATAATAGATCTGAAAACTGTTGGTAAGGAATATTCTAACTTTGAAGTGCTGACAAAGTTTCTAGAATGTTTACCTGAAAGCTGGGACAGTTATTCTATGTGTCTCAAGTTGTCAAAGGATCTAAGATCAATGACCCTTGCTACCTTATATGGCACGATGCTGAATCATGAGCAATCAAGCCATCTTAAGAAGAATCTTGTAAAAGATTCCAAAACACCCCTGTTGCTTTAATCTCAGAGGAACCCTCTACTCAGCGACCCTCAGTCACTATCACTGAGTTAGAGAGTAACTCTGAAAGATCATCAGATTCTGACTCTTCAGATAATGATGAATCTTTGGCTCTCCTAACTAAAAAGTTCAGGAGATTTGCCAAAAAGAAAATGTTCAGAAAGAACAAACCTCTTTCTATAATTGATAAGCCAAGATCATCAACTCCTGTTGATAAGGCTACTGCTACTTGTTTTAACTGCGAAAAGACTGGACATTTCGCTAACGAGTGCAGGTCTAAGAAAGTATCGAGAAACTCAGCGTTTCCCAAGAAATCCTTTATTCCCAGGAATAAAGATGACAAATATGCTAAGCTGAAAGAAAAATATGCGAAGCTGAAAAGCTTCAAGAAGAAAGGCAAAGGCCTGATGGTTTACGATTGGGCTACTTCTGAAGAAGAAGAATCATCATCTGACTCTGAAGATGATGAAGCCAATCTCTGTCTTATGGCAAAGATTGAAGATGAGGAAGAAAGTTCAGACATTCCCTCTACTTCAACCTCTGCAATTCAGGTATCACCTTCCTTCTTTACAAATATTGCAAATATTGATGAAGCTGACAGTCTCCGTAAAATCGATCTCTTGACTAGAAGTTTATATGAAGCCATGAATGGCAAAACTATAGTTGAAAACCAAAACCTTGATCTCGCTGAACAGCTTAAAAACTGTCACCTTCAAATAGAAAAGCTTTCTAAAATTGAAGAAGATTTTAAAGATCAAGTGCATTTAAATCAGCTAGTCAAAATCGAACGAGCAGAAGCTATCGCTGCATTGAAAGCTGAAAAATCTACTGTTAAAGGATGGTGTAATTCTTCAACAAAGATCACTGAGATAATTAAGTCTCAGATACTCCTGAGTGATAAACGTGGTCTTGGTTACAAATATGAAACTCAAGAACCAACCACTGATCGTTCCATGCTCTTATTTGGAACTTTCGTATCCTCAGTCGCTGACACTTCATCCTCTCAGTGTTCCTCGTCCAGACCTCCTATCCCTGAGGAAATTTCTACCTCTTCAAAAGGTAAAGAGAAAATGGTTTATCCAAAACCTACCTCTGTCTTTAAAGATAAAGGTAAAGGAATTGCTTATAACCAAAATCCTCAGAAGGGTACTTTAGTACCAAAGCTGAATGCTTCTAAAGCTTTAGTGATTTATTCCTCTGGATCAAGGAATCAGATTTCTAGATTTACTCAGCGTGGTTCTATTCAGCGATCTACTCCTAGACTCAGAGTGGATGTCCTTGGTAAGAAATATGAAGAACTAATCGTTCCTCCCATCTCAAAAGCCAAAAGCTTATTTGGTGCTGGTCCTTCTAATTCTAAATCAAAAGCTCAGCATTCAAATAGTCCTAGAACTACTTTTAGTTATAGGAAATGTTATCACTGTGGACTCACTGATCATATTGCTAGTAAGTGCCCCACAGCCACCAAAGCTGAAAAGATAGCTAAGGTGAAGATTGCCCCCAAGGCAAAGAAGACCACTGAGGTTAAGAAATTAACCAAAGTGAAGACTGACAAAGCTGAATCTTCAAATGCTGCGAAGATTGCTGAACCTTCCATTCCAACTACTTCCACTGACAAACGTGTACACATGGTTAAGTGGGTACCCAAGAAAAACTAATCTTCCTTTGTGATGCTGGTTCAGAAGGGTATCTGGTATCTCGATAGCGGATGCTCTAGACACATGACTGGAAAGAAAAGCCCGCTCGCCGAATACAAGGAAGAGAAGGGTCCCTCTGTGACTTTCGGTGGAAATGGAAAAGGACATACCCGAGGGTTTGGTGTACTCTCTAATGGTACAACCACCTTCAGAAGAGTCGCATATGTTGAAGGGCTGAAGCATAATCGTTTAAGCATCAGTCAGCTTTGCGACAAGGATAACAAGGTAATCTTTACCAAGGAATCCTGCTTTGTCACTGATAAAAAGGAGAAGATAGCTCTCAGCAGTTATCGTTTGGAAAATGTTTATGTAATAAACATGGACTCAACCACCACTGAGAACTCCTGTTTCTTCTCAAAAGCCTCATCTGATGTCAACTGGCTATGGCATAAGAGGCTCTCTCATCTGAATTTCAAGACACTGAACACTCTTTCTTCAAAAGAGTTAGTCACTGGTCTACCTCAACATTCATACGCCAAAGAGTCTTTATGTTTAGCGTGTGAGAAAGGGAAGCAGACCAAAGCAAGCTTTAAGTCAAAGCAAGTCTCCTTAGTGTCGTCTCCTCCACAACTACTCCATATGGATTTGTTTGGCCCTGTTAACAAACAATCCATCGCTGGAAAGAAATATACACTGGTCATAGTTGATGAATTCTCTCGCTATACATGGGTTATGTTTCTCCGTTCCAAGAGTGACACCCCTGAAGAACTCATCACCTTTGTTCGGAAGATGGAAACCCTGAACAATTTGACCGTTCGCTCAATAAGGAGTGATCATGGGACTGAATTTAAAAACAGTTCTCTTGATTCCTTCTTTGAGAGTAAGGGTATTTCTCACAACTTTTCTTCAGTGAGAACACCGCAACAAAATGGAGTCGCTGAAAGAAGAAATAGAACAATTATTGAAGCTGCACGTTCAATGCTCAGCGATTCTCACCTGCCTACTCAGTTTTGGGCAGAAGCTGTCAACACCGCTTGTTTTACGCAAAACAGGTCGCTGATAGTTAAAAGATACAATAAAACAGCCTATGAACTATTTCATGGGAGAAAGCCTTCAATCAACTTTCTTCACATCTTTGGATGTCAGTGTTTCATACTGAATAACAGAGATGCCCTTGGAAAGTTTGATCCTAAGGCTGATGATGGAATCTTTCTTGGATACTCCTCAGTCTCCAAAGCCTTCAGAGTCTTCAATCGAAGAAGACAAACTGTTGAAGAAACAATTCACGTCACGTTTGACGAATCCCGTTCAGCGAACTCTAAACCGTCCGCTGATACCGAAGAACTGAATCAATGGATGTTTTCTCATCTTGGTGATTCAGAAGATATTCGCACTCCTCGTGCTCATACAGTTGAAGATGATGGTCCTACTATCATTCCAAATATGCAGAATAGTGAAGCTGAAACATCATGGGTCTCAGTTGTTCCTATAAACACTATACCTGCTTCTGAACCCAATGTCTCAGACATTCCATCTACTTCTCAGCAATCAGTGAATATAATGACAACTGCATCCATTCCTCTCTTGGCTGATACTCCAGACGTCGCTGAAGCTTCATCTTCAGCTCCTCCAGTTCAGGTTGAGTCAGCGTCTCACGCCCCGGCTCAGCGATGGACTGTAAATCACCCAATTGATCAAATTCTTGGTGATCCAAACGCTGGTGTTCAGACTCAACGAAGTGCATGTAATATATGTTTATTTGTTAACTTTATTTCTCTGACTGAACCAAAGAAAGTAGATGATGCCCTCAAAGATCCAAACTGGGTCAGCGCCATGCAAGAAGAGTTGACTGAATTCGAAAGAAACAAAGTTTGGAAACTTGTTTGAAGACCAATTGACAAAACAGTGATAGGCACTAAATGGGTCTATCGAAACAAGTTGGACGAACATGGAACTGTTACCCGCAACAAGGCTCGTCTTGTTGCTCAGGGATACAGACAAGAGGAAGGCATAGATTATGACGAAACATTTGTTCCAGTAGCAAGACTAGAATCTATTCGTCTATTCTTAGCATACGTTGTACACAAAGACTTCAAAGTATATCAGATGGATGTCAAGTCAGCGTTTCTAAATGGAAAGCTGAATGAAGAAGTCTATGTGGAATAACCTCCAGGATTCTCAGATCCTAAGCGTCCATGTTATGTTTATAAACTGGATAAGGCACTTTATGGCTTAAAGCAAGCTCCACGTGCATGGTATGACACTCTTTCTACTTATCTCCATATTGAACAATTTGAGCGAGGTAAAATCGACAAAACTCTATTTTCAGGAAAGTAAAAGGTCATATCATTCTAGTTCAGATATATGTTGATGACATTATATTTGGCTCTACTAACCCTGATCTTTGTACTCGTTTCGCTGATAGAATGAAAGATGAGTATACGATGAGCATGATGGGTGAACTAACATATTTCCTTGGTCTTCAGATAAAGCAAAATGAAAAAGGAACTTTCATTAATCAGGGAAAGTATGTTAAAGATATGCTGAAGAAATTCGACTTCACTGAAAGTTCAGCTATGAAAACCCCTATGGCACCACCGCTGACACTTGATAAGGATACTAAGGGTATTCCTATTAATGCCACGCTGTACCGTAGGATGATCGGCTCACTGTTGTATCTTACAACTAGCCGACCCGATATTATGTATGCAACATGTTTGTGCGCACGATATCAAGCTGAACCTAAGATATCTCATATGAAAGCTGTAAAGCGAATTTTTCGATATCTTAAGGGTACAGCGAATCTAGGTCTTTGGTATCCCAAAGACTCAGGATTCGATCTAATCGCCTATTCAGATAGTGATTTTGCAGGTTGTAGAATGGATAGGAAAAGCACCACAGGAGGATGTCAGCTCCTGGGTGGAAAGCTGGTAAGTTGGACAAGTAAAAAGCAAAACTCAGTGTCCACCTCCACAGCTGAAGCTGAGTATGTAGCCGCTGGAAGCTGTTGTTCTCAGGTCTTGTGGATGAGAAATCAACTACTGGACTATGACCTTCAGCTCTCAAATATTCCAATCTATTGCGACAGCACAAGTGCCATCGCTATAGCAAATAATCCAGTGCTACACTCAAAGACAAAACACATCGAAATCAGGTATCACTTTATCAGAGATCATGTGATGAATGGTGATATAGAACTTCACTTTATCCCAACTGACTATCAGTTAGCTGATCTGTTCACCAAACCTCTTGATGAGACAAGGTTCAACTTTCTCATCAGCGAGCTTGGAATGCTGAATTTTGAAGAGTAAAATCTTCAGCGACTCACATTTGATCAGCAATAGGATAAAACCAACTTGTATAACCTATTCTATCATCTTCTCTCTGAATAAACTTGATTCTCTGATATCAAGGTATGTTTTCTCTCTCTGACAATCGCATGTGAATGCAAGATTTCAAAATAAATTACATCGCTGAATATCTTCCTTATCAATGATACTTTGAAATTTCTAAAACCATCACTGATATTTCTATTCAGTACTTCATGTTTTCAAAAGTGTCCCTGAGTTTTCAAAACCTCAGAGACATCCAAGAATATGAAAGGACAGTTGTGACGTCATTACAACGGATAAGCCCTGGCACGTTCTTCTTTCTGACACACGTTTGCACGTTTCGTTTACTCGCCAATCAAATGCAAACACGTGTCCGTGTCATGATGAAAATCTTTTCCCGCTCAAGATTTTCTCTTTCTAATCTCTCTATATAAACAATTTATTGGTTTATATTTTCCTTTTACACGAACTTCTCCTCCAAGCAAAGAAAGAATTCACTGTTGCATTTTGCTCTCGAATTTTTCAAGAACAACTGTTCATCTTCTTCAAACATCAAAGGTTAACATGTTCTTATTATTTACCAAATGCAAATAACTTGTTTCTGATCTTCTTATTGTTTTAACAAGATCAAACAAAAGAACTTCTTAAAAATGAAATCATTTTCTTTCATGGTTTTATGAACACAACCATTTCATGGTTGTTTCTCAAGTTTAAATGCAAAAATCTTAAACTTGTTCTTCATTCGTTTTTCCAGAATCCCAATCTTCAAAGGAAACTGGAAAACAATTTTTTTTGGGTTTGTATTTCGTTTTTCAAAAACAAGAAAAACCCTAATCTTCATTAAGACAGTTTGTCTGAATGAAATGGACAAAAATTCGAACCATCTTATTGGAAAATCTTTCGACATTAAGATTATTCTTATTTGTTAATCTTTGGTTTAACTGATGATACAGAAAATGGCATCTTCTGACATTCCCAAGAACACCATCGCTGAAAACACTGCTGCTGATGATACTACTGAGGAAGTGGAAATCCTCAAGGCTCCTCAGGTCAAGTTCTCTCTTGACAAACTGGATTGGACAAAGATAAATAACCTCTATGCGCTTCTCGAGTTTCCTCCTCGAAAGCAAGTTACACATCTAGATGATGTTGTAAACTTCCTAAAGAACTGCTCCATCTTCACAGCCCTGACCATAACACCTCCTGCACATCAGCTTTTGCTATCCCAATTCTGGTACTCTGCCAGACACTCTCAGCTACCATCAGCCAAAGACCCCTCCAAAACAATTGACTGCATCCTCTGCGATACCGAATATGGCACTATGAAGATTACACCTGTCATCATTCGCAAAGCCCTGAACCTTCCCTTGGCCACCAAAGAAAAACCTTTTGTTCCTCTCCCTGACCCCAAGAAAAACTCAGACAGGGAAGCCATCATTGCATTCTTCGATGCAATGGGTTATGTATGGGAAACTGGAAGGGACATGAAGCCCGAGAAGAAGCTGACCATTATCAAGAAATCGAAAATGCCCAGCGAGATGAATTTCATCTTCGCCCATGTTATCAGCTGCATGACTGCCAAGACTGGCTCCTCTGACCAAGCCGCTAAGCCTCAGCAAGCAATGGGATATGCATTGCTAAAAGGTCTACATATAGACTGGGCATCGATTATCTATGATGACCTGGTACTCCGAGTGGACTCCGTCGCTAACAGATCTCCATGGGTTCCCTATCCTCGATTCATCAACGCCGTATTCCAAAAAGGCCAGAAGGACAGCTACCCATCAGAGGGTGACCTGAAACTCTCTCAGGTCGGTCCTAAGATTCTCGACTTCAAGCCGATGGAAAATGAGGTACATCTTTCTACTCTTCTAACTCTTCTAAACCCTACTTCTTTTACTTCTGCAGCTCCTTCAGCGGACAAACCCACCGCTGATACCCCAGCTGCAACCACCATTCCTTCTCTTAAAAGGAAACATTCTGACACCCATCTTGGTTCCAAAAGAACTAAGAAAACCAAAGAGCAACCCCATCAATCTATTGCTAAAGACTCGTCAGCTCCTCTTGATGGGCTGAAGGAAAGTTCAGTGGTACGCTTTGCCACAGCTGAACAAGCCACCCACTTTATCCCAACTTCAGCGTCTCCAAACGCTGAGGTTACAAACTTGGAACCTATCCAACCTTCTTCGGTCTCTCAAAAGACTGATGAAGTGATTCTCAGCGAATCCAACGCTGAACTCAGTACCCAACCTCCCTACTTACCCTTCGCTTCTCCCTCTACTCATTTGGACTCCACTCCAGTTATCACTGAAGCACCTGTCATTCCTCCAGAACCTAAAGAAAATACTCTTCAAGGAGTGATGGGCATAGGACCTGCAGAGCTGACCATACGTCTACGTACTCTCGCTGACGATATGGAACTTTACTCAGGAACCCGAGATTTTGATGAATTCACCAATCCTCCTGCAGGTACACACCAACCCATATACACTGTTACTAAACCCCAAACTTCTGAGCTTTCCTCTGTTCACAAGTTTTTATATGTTACATGTCCTAATTTGAGAGACAGCAACGCCTCTCTGAAGACAATAGACACGACGCTGACAGGTCTGACTACGACTCTTTCCGACAACTCTTCAGCTGTAACAAACGCTGGAGAGAATCTTACAAAGCTGACAACTATCGTCGAAAAGAATACCTCCAAAGCTGATTTGGAGAAGGTTGATAAATCACTCACCGACTTTGCCAAGGTTCTCTCTGACATCTACACCGACTACCTTGACATCAAGAAGTCAGTTGACACCATGTCCAGCGAAGTCACAACGCTGAAGACATCGGTTGGCATACTCGAAGGTGACATGTCTGCTGTAAAGACTGATGTCAGCTCCGTCAAGACTGACATGAGTTCTGTGAAGGCTGATGTAAACACGATGAAGAACGACATCACTTCTATGAACACTTTGTTGCAGCAGATCCTGACCAACACGACCGCCCCTGCACCTGCCCCTGCACCTCCATCTTTTACTACGGCGGATCGTGCTGAACTCGTGAAGATCAATCCTGGTATTTCTGGCATAGAAAACAGATTATCAGCGATTGAAATCTGTGTGGGGATCCCTGGCCAAGAAGACAGGGAAACCACACACGCTGCTGAATCTTCACATTCCTCCCCCAGTCATCATGAAAAAGAGGGGGAGAAGAGCGCTGAAGAACCGAAGAAGAGCACTGAAGATCCTTCCAAGAGCGCTGAAGACCTTTCCCATGATGAATCTATCAGGGGAGAGAAGACTGAAGACCTCACCTTTACTGAAGAGGGTGAGAAGACAACTGAAGCAACCGCTGGACCTCAGGAAGATGAACACCCTGAGGGAACCGAGAAGCTTACCTATGTATCTGAGGGGGAGCAACTCAAAGAAGAAGCTGAAGACACTGAGTTTGAAGCTGAAGATGAAGAAGCCATCGACTTATCTGATGATGAACCATCCTCTTCTCCAAAGAATGATGATGATGAAGATGATGATGATGATGACTCTTTTATCGTCAAGCCTGCTCAGAGATCTAAAGCTCTTAAAGGTATTCTGATAAATGAACCTACAGGGGAGCGGACAAAGACAAAGCCATCAGCATCTGAAGCTGATAAGGGCAAAGGAAAAAATGTCGCTGAAAATGAAAATCTGATAATCTTGCTTAAAAAGCCGGTTTGTCAGGTACATTAACCTCTTCCTTACTCCACATCCCTCCTCCATACACTTTATTAGTTCTACTCTCTCCAAACCTCCATATACTTTATCCCACTCTTTCTCTATCTCGGTTCTACCCATGTTCTTACCTGTAAGATCGCTGTGTTTCAGCTAGTCCTCTCCCCTGTTTGAGGATATCGTTGAAGTTCCTATAGCTGCGACTTCACCAACAATAATCCCAGTTCCCAACGCTGAAGAAATAATCCCGGTCTTAGATTTGATATCTGAGACTGATGAACCTGAAGAACAGATGCTCTCTCACAAAAATAGACCTTCCTTAGCTCCTCAAAAGCTAAGTGAAGAGGATCAAGAAAAGATAGATGAAATGATCAAGAGACTCGAAGATCAGCGAATCATTCTGAAGCGTGATCAACTTCCTTCGGTTCCTCCAAAGTTCAGAGTTTCCCAAAAGGAATACAAGGAACACCTCAGAGCTGAACGCCTGATCGCTGAAAGAAGGGAAGCTGAAGAAAAAGACAGAGAATACGCCATCCAGCTTACTCAACGATCAATAAAAGACCCCAAGCTGAAAAGAGTTCCCATTGATGTTCAACGTCAGCTATGGGATGATGCTCAAAAGATCGTTAGAGAAAAGACTAAGGTCTCTGATACAACTTTGGAATGGGCTAAACAAATGCTGACCTATCGATCTAGACCATCCAATGGGCTAAATAATCCCGGTCTTAGATTTGATATCTGAGACTGATGAACCTGAAGAACAGATGCTCTCTCACAAAAATAGACCTTCCTTAGCTCCTCAAAATCTAAGTGAAGAGGATCAAGAAAAGATAGATGAAATGATCAAGAGACTCGAAGATCAGCGAATCATTCTGAAGCGTGATCAACTTCCTTCGGTTCCTCCAAAGTTCAGAGTTTCCCAAAAGGAATACAAGGAACACCTCAGAGCTGAACGCCTGATCGCTGAAAGAAGGGAAGCTGAAGAAAAAGACAGAGAATACGCCATCCAGCTTACTCAACGATCAATAAAAGACCCCAAGCTGAAAAGAGTTCCCATTGATGTTCAACGTCAGCTATGGGATGATGCTCAAAAGATCGTTAGAGAAAAGACTAAGGTCTCTGATACAACTTTGGAATGGGCTAAACAAATGCTGACCTATCGATCTAGACCATCCAAAATCATCAAAGTAAACATCAGAGGAAGACTGTACGTAGACGTTCCTGTTGTTGAAGTGGATGTCTACAGAGAAGACAAGAACAAGCAAACCTTCTATGCTGCTACCTTAGAAAAGTTTGGTCTCTCTGAATGGTTAGAAACGAAATTAGCCATTCAGGGATCGTGCTCAAAGTTCAAAAGCCATGTCGAGAAGATCTTAAACAAACAGATCGACCTGGTTTCCTCTGCTGTGGATATTCCTCCTTCTACTCTTCTTCCTCAAAGAAAAGTCTCTGCTAAGGAAAAGAAAGTCTCAGACTCAGGTCCTCTTATACGGAATGAAACAGGTATTGGTTTCTCTCGTGCTGAAGTTCTTGGCCCTGATGCTGATCTCTCAGCGCTTGACACCTCCCTACCACCTGGAGAAACTTTCATTCCTGGCACAGTTGTAAGTGATCCCTATGGTATATTCTTTCTAGACTACTATGGAAATCATCACTTTCAACATGTCTCTAAGCTCCACATCGCTCCCATCGAACAACTCAGAGATCTCATACACTGGTGTGAAGTCAGACGCGACATCAAAGCTAGACACCAAGCCCTTGATTTTTGAAGAAGCTCTAAAGAAAAAGAATCAAGGAGTAGATGTCCCTGATTGGATGATTCCCACATCAAAGACCCTCGATGAACTACTCATCAAGGAAGAACCTTTTGACGGATAGGATCGCCTTGTAATTCTTTCTATCCTTATCTGTCTACATCTTTTGTACTTGTAATTTTATTCGCTGTACTTGTAATTTTTCCACTTCCCTCTGTAATCTTTACAAAGTTTAAAGAAAAATTTCAGCGAACGTACTTTACTCCATCAGTACAGAAAAGATCCCAAAAAACAGTAAAAGGGACAAATATTTTATGAGTTCTTTTTATCCTTATGTTTTCATTAAATAGCAGTTTTCTCTGTTGCTATGTCATAATCAAATAGGGGGAGATTGTTGATCCAACCCCTCAGTGATTTGATAATGACCCTCTCTTATATACTTAGTGAAAATTGTAACTAAACAATATGTATCAGAGTTTCACTATCGCTGATAAGTACTAAGATCTTACAGTACCGCTGATAGGAACTCTCGCTCTTTAGATTAAACATTCAGCGAACACTATTCACAATAATACTCTGAGTCTATTCAGTACTTATGGTGATCGCTGATAAGTTAGTTGTTTACTTGTGATCCCTAAAGACAAGTTTCACGTTAACATAGGTTCTACGCTGAAGTCGAAGATCAAGCTCAATAACCAGCGACAAGTCTCCTAATGAACTGATGCGGATCAGCGAAGACTCAGATTTGTCCACTCAACGTGAAGTATCAAGTACAATACTTCAGCTATCGCTGAACTCTATCATTCGTTGATATAGAATGATAGATCGCTGAATCAATGAAAAGCTGATCATGAAGTCCTCCGTACAAAGTACTTTTGTCTTAACCACCCTTGCACGACTCCGTACGATATGTCAGAAAAAGAACCTCCTTATTGTCTGAAATCGTACAACCACTCTGATACTACACTGTTCAACATGCGGCTACTAAGGTTGTCAACAAAGGTCAATGACTTGCAACCAATCAGCTGCTGCCACGTGTAAAGTGTAAACTGCAATGCATTAAATGCATGCAGTATATAAGAAGAAGAACTCACTTCATTTTGAAGTAACTTGCTAACTCTGGACAAGTTCATCCTTCTTATCTTGAGATAAGTTATTATTAGTAATTTCCTTCTCTTTCTTAGTGCAAGAAACTTAGTGTTCCAACTTGTTTAGATTTAGGTTTATCCTTAATCTTGTTTCCGCAACAAGCTGTAAATTGTTAATGATTTATCAATAAACAATTTAGAAAAGTAAAATCTGTGTGTTTGTATTAAACCCCCCCTTCTACAAACTTGTATAACCCTTCGGGACCAACAATATACTTGGGTATCTTTTCTCAGGTATAAAAGTGATGCAACTGAAGATATTATCAACTTTGTCAAGAAAAATGAAGTTCTAAATGGGCAGCTTGTAAGATCGGTGAGAAGTGAAAATGGTACTGAATTCAGAAACAGTGCTCTTGAAGACTTCTTTAATGAGAAAGGAATTTCTCAAAATTTCTCTGCTGTCAGAACTCCTCAGCAAAATGGTGTGGTGGAAAGGAAAAACAGAATTCTATGTGAGGCTGCTAGATCTATGCTAAGTGAATCAAATCTTCCCACCTATTTTTGGGTTGAAGCTGTTAATACTGCTTGCTTTACCCAAAATAGGTCTGTGATTTCCAAAAGACATGATAAGACCCCATATGAAGTTTTCCATGGCAGAAAACCAAATATTGGCTTTCTTCATGTTTTTGGCTGTGTGTGCTTTATTTTAAATGATCATGAAAATCTTGGGAAGTTTGATCCCAAAGCTGATGAAGGTATTTTTGTTGGATACTCTTTATCCTCCAAAGCATATCGTGTGTACAATCTCAGGAGAAAATGCACTGATGAGTCTATCCATGTCAAATTTGATGACCTAAGATCATCATCTCTTTCAAATGATGATGATGAATTGCACAAGTGGATTTCCTCATGCATAGGTGATGCTCCCATAGTTAACTCCACCGAAGCATCTTTCATTCCTTTGAACCCATCAAATAACCAATTTGGGTCATCTTCCATAGTGCATCCTTCCACCGATATAATGTTTGCTACTTGTCTTTGTGCCCGTTATCAGGCCAATCCAAAGAAATCTCATTTGGATGCTGTTAAACGGATTTTCAGGTATCTAAAAGGTACCATGCACCTGGCTCTTTGGTATCCCAAAGACTCAGGCTTTGAACTAATTGGGTATTCAGATTCAGATTATGCAGGTTCCAAGATTGATAGAAAGAGTACCACAGATAGCTGCCAACTTCTTGGTGGTAAATTAGTAAGCTGGTCCAGCAAGAAACAAAACTCTGTGTCAACCTCTACTGCTGAGGCTGAATATGTACCTGCTGGAAGTTGCTGTGCTCAGATCCTGTGGATGAAAAATCAATTGAGGGACTACAACCAAGTCTATTTCAAAGTACCAATTCTGTGTGATAATTCAAGTGCAATAGCCATTGCAAATAATCCAGTTCTACACTCCAGATCAAAACACATAGACATCATATATCATTTCATCAGGGACCACATCTCCAAAGGTGACATTGAGGTACATTTCATTCCTACAGATCTTCAGCTCGCTGATTTGTTCACCAAACCTTTAAATGAAGCCAGGTTTAATTTCCTGATACGTGAACTTGGCATGTGCAATCTTCAATAACTGTGTGTCCTCATTTTCCACCGATCTAACATCGGTGGACACTTTTTCCCTCTCTCTACTTAAAATCCCCACCGAAGTCGGCATAAATTCTTCCATCTAAATCTCATCGGTAGACACTTTCTTCTTTCCTCTTTCTACACCGATTCTCTCTAATTTCTCTTCGGTAGAACATCTTTCATCGGTGGCCTTGCTCAACACCGAAATCCTATTCGGTAATCTCTACCGACGATTGATTCCTCTTCTCACCACCGACATATACACCAATCTCCGTTGAAATTCATCGGTAAGATTTCTACCACCGACGTCTCTTGGTTATCCAACGTCGGTGGCTTCATGGCCATCGGTACAACATACCTAACGACTGCTCTTGGTTATATATCGTCGGTGAGTTATGTTCCACCGAAATATATACCGAATGGTTTTAAGCTTACCTCGTACGTTTCCCTATGTAACCATGAGCCTAAAAGAAACCCTAAGTGTCAGTGTGATGGCTGACCCTTCCCATTCCTAGCCGTTTTAACCACAAGTCCCCAAAACCATCATCATTACCTTTTTCAAATTACTTTTTCTTCTCCTCTCACCCACATAACCGTTCCCTCTTTCTTTTCAAAAACCTTAAACCCTATTTCTTCCTCCTATATATACGACCCATCTTCCTTCTCTCACCTTCTCCATTCTTCTTCCTCCTTCTCCATTCTCCATTACCATTTTTTTCTCCATGGCATCCTCCAAGAATGCAATCCCTACGTGCTTTGAGGACCTCAAGTTTAACTCATGCAATCACGTTGCACGTTTCGAAACTGACCCATCTCATCCCGAGTTCTCTACTGTGGCTAAATTTCTCACTCGGTCTCCTCTCCTTCATGCTTTTACCTGCAACCCAAAGATGGGCAAAATGCTTATTGGTAAATTTTGGTTAACCTGTGTGTACGACCCCTCGAACGAAGCTATCCATGCCTCTATCCTCACTGAAGACGAAGGTGATCACGATCTTACCTTTGGGGTCGATGATGTTCGTCAAGCCCTCAAGATTGATGCCTTCTCCAACTACGATGATATGTATATGGAAACCATACATGAAGATGTTCTTCAAGCCACTGGCTACGTGATCGACGACTCCTCCAAGAGCTCCAAAGGACCAGGTACTCTTCTCCGTGGCAAAATGGGAGGAGTATGGAACTTCTTCTTTGCACATGTTATTCCCTGCCTCTCTCGCAAAACCAGTGGACACGACCAATCTCCGTCCTACATCACGAAACTTGCTCATGCCCTGATTTTTCAAAGGCATGTCGACTTTGCACAGTATTTCTTCAGCGAACTAACTGAGGTGATTAAGCACCCCAAGAAGTGTTACGTCGCTTACCCGCGCTTCATCTCAATGTTTATTCAGCACAAGCTTGGAAAAGCTTTGGAGGCAGACCGAAAATCCTCTTCTCCCCGATTCTCCTATGATTGGTCTTCTCCGGTAGTCGGCATCAAAACTCTCAACGTTGGACCTCTCGCCACCGATCGTCCTTTGAGACAAGGTATGGTTACTTTCGCTCACTATCCCGACCTACATTGGGGTGATGCGGAAATTCCCGTGTTTCAACACCTGGAGATTCCCGAGGTCACTCCAACTGTAGTGGCCCCTTCTCCTCGTACTCGAGTGAAGTCGGGTGGCACTCAAAAGAAACAACGAAAGGCCACCGACACCTTCGCATCCGCTTCTAGGAGCACGCCACTGAGAGATCCCTCGGAGGCTTCCCCGGTTCAAAACCCTTCTCATAAGCGGAGGCACTCTTCATCCCCTCCGAGGTCTCTTTTAAAGAGGTCTCGGAAACCATCGGCCCAACCGACTAAGCTAACTGTCGACTCTCAAAAGTCGACAGTTGTTGAACTTCAACCCTCCGGGCCAAGGGAATCCGCTATCAACCCCACCGACTCCTCCGTTGTCTCTCTACAGACCTCGGTTGTACATTTGGAGGAACCACACTTTACCTCCCCACGCACGTCTTTGGGTGGAGGAGATAACTTTGGGGTCTCTCCCCTCGAAGGCTCCGATTTTTCACTGCACAGCCTTTCACCCGATCAGTTTATGATCGATGACATCTCACAACCCGATCAGGGTTCCCCCCACCGAATCCCCCCCCACATGACTTCTTTGATTTTCTTTTGGGTGACACTGGTCCTCCCTGAACCTTCCCGTCCACCGAAGAAAACCCCACCGAGTCTCCAAAGCAACTTACACCCCGACGATCTCCATCTCTACCGAAACAACCTTCACCTCGAAGGTCACCCTCCCCACAAAAACAACCTTCACCCCGAAGGTCTCCCTCCCACAAAGGCAACCTACACCCCGACGATCACCTTCACCCCGAAGATTCCCCACACCGATACAGGACGATTCCCCTCCCCGAGATCCTCCTCTACTGAGAGCACTTTATCCCGATGTCATGTCCTAGTATCTTCCGCATCATGCTCCCGAAGAAGATCGACTACGACTACAATTCCGTCTCCCGGAATTCGGTGGTGTTACCTCTTCAAGTACTAGGCTACGCTCTATATTCCATGCTGATATTCAAGAGTGTGCTCGCCAGTGTCGTCTCGTCGGCACTCAGTTTGAAGGCTTCAAACAATCTACTCTTTCCATGCTAGCCCAGGCCAACTCCAGAATCTCGTTGCTCGAATCTCAGTTGTCACAGATCTTGTCCGATGCTATTGCCAACGCCCTTCGGCCGGTCTCTTCTACGATTGGTTCCTTATCTAACAAGATGGACTCTTTGATCTCGTCTCATGGGGATCTTGCTTTATCTTTCGGTGCTTTCAAAGCTTCATCTCTGGTCAAGGATACTGAATTCGAAAGGCTTCTTCAAGAGGCCAAGTCTCATCAAAATCTTGACACATGCATCGCCAATTCTCTCAGCTCTCTTCACACTAAAACTGACAACTTGCAGGAGAAAGCCCAATGGGAAATGGACTTGGGTGATTTCACTATGATCACAGATGAAACTACTCAGAGCTTGGCTCTTCTTCACACAAAGTTTGACAGTTGTTTTCAACAGTTGGGTTTTAAGGTTCCGGCTGCTGTTGAGGGGGAGAAATCATTTGGTCAACCAAAATTGCCTTCTATCAAGAGATCTTTCAGCAACATGCCTCCACCTGCCACCGAAGCTTCAGCCATGCATTCACCGAAGGCATCTCAGTCTCCACCGAAACATACAGGTACCACCGACTTCATCTCCACACCACCGAAAGATCCATCGGTGGAAATAGTACAAGCAGCAGTTGAGGGGTGAGAATCCAAGCATCTTCTGAGGGGGAGCAAAAATCCAAAACTCCCAAAGACAAAGGTAAGAAAACTCTCACGGCTGAACAGTTGGCCGAAATGGAAAAGAAAAGCAAAGAGTTGGCAAAATATGGGACTCGACCTACCGATGCTCAATCCTTGAATTTAAAGCCTCCTTCTCAGCAATCTCAAGAATCCAATCTCGGTCTAACTCCTCCGGAGATCGAGGAAGCCAGATTAGCTCAAAAAGCCTTAGATGATTCCAAGGCTCTCTCTTTGGAAGTTGCAAAAGAAGAGGCCCTCAAAGTCAAGTCTGCCGATGCACTTTCCACCCAAAAACCGGTGCTGAGTGAAATTGAAAAAGAAAGGAATGAAGAGATCAGTTGGTACAAAAAGACCATGCACCACCGAATCAACAGCTCCCCGGTCTCAAACGTCAAAATTGCTACCTCCAGAACCAACCCAAAGGATATCAGGCTGATCATCGATAGAGAAGATGGCTCAATGAAAAGTGTGAGAGATGTTCATCTCAAACATTACGGTCTCCCCGAATGGTATGAGATCTGTCGACACTTGGTCAGAAGTGCAAATCTAAAGAAAGACATCTTTGTCAAATACATTGATGGATTGATGGAAAAGATGAAAGAGATTAAAAGAAAACACAACATCACTCTTTCCACCGATGAAAGGGCAAAACTTCAATCGATGAAAGAAGAAATCATTCTTCCCAAAGTTAAGAATCCTACTGACAAGGTGTTCAAGGAAATGGCAACTGAAGGGAAAATTCCAAACATAAGCAACCTGAATTTGTCCATCCCAACATCTGTGTCTTATCCCACTACGACTTTGAGCCTCTCACCTTTTCCAGGGTTATTCTTCAATGATGGTTTTGGTCATCGGGCCTTTTCAGATTTGCACAAATCCCCATCGCCGATACTTTGTTCCTTGAAGGTATCTCCAACCTATTTCCAAACATCCCCAAAGCTCAACCATTCTACCGAAATCTGTTGGATGAAATCAAGCGCCGTCAAACCTCCAAGAAATAATTTCTTTTCCTCAGTGGTACTTGTAAAAGTTTGTTTCTCTTTTTGACAAATGTATGAGAAAAACTTATCCAAATACAAGTACTTGTCTATTTGAATTTTCTTTCTGCACATAACTTCACTTTACTTTTACATGTAAATACTGTAAATAGCATACATACTCCTACAAAAGAAAATTAGATCAAAAAGAACAAAAAGAATGGTCTATGTGAAAAGAACCCAAAAAGAGTAAAAAGGGTCAAATTGCATTTTACTTTTTATTACTCTTAAATATTCAAAGGAAGGAGCTCAAATTCAAATAGGGGGAGATTGTTGGGTCACCAAAGATTTGAAATTGACTCACCGAGGTTTTCCCCTAAAATCTTACTTAGAATATTTTAGCATGGTTCTTTAAATAACTTGTTCAAGATAGCAACTGTTCGGTGAAGTCGAAGATCAACCGAAACAAAGCTTGAAGAGATTCTCTGTGCGGAATCAAGAAGACTCTTCTGAAGATATATACAAGTTATTGTCCATCGATCACACATCGGTGGACATCCTCTCCACCGATGGTGTACTCAACAAATCGGTGGACTTCATCTCACCGATGAGGATACTCAAATTGGTGGACTTCATTCCACCGATGTTGTCTTCAGGAATCGGTGGACATCATCCCACCGATAAGGATACTCAAATCGGTGGACTTCATCTCACCGATGAGGATACTCAAATCGGTGGGATCTTTGTGTAAATGGACTTTCTTGCAGATAATTTCAAAGACCAATGTCTTTTACATCGGTGGAACATCATCGATAAAATTGTCTTGGAAAACACATCAAGAAGATCCTCCAGGTTTGGCAATAATCCAGTGGTTGGTAAAAGTGTCAACTTAGTACACTCTCTACTTTTAGATAACGTCTAAATCAGCATGGGCATTCTTCCTGGTTCCAAGGAAAAAGGTGATTTGGAAACATCAACTTTTTAGAGTACTACACCTTCTATCCAATCTCCTTATGACAAGTGTCCTGACCATTTAATGCACAGTACTTGTATCTTCACTATAAAAGGAAGTAGAAGGCTCCATGCAAATCACGCTTTCTGGAATTCTCTCAGTGCAAGAAATCTCCACATTGCTTGAAAACTTTATAGCTTTGTTCTAAGTGTTCTTAGTTGTTTTGTTAGTATACTTAGTGTAAGATTGTTAGAATAGTTTATCTGTTCTTTTCCGCAACAGTCTTAAGTTTTCTATGTGTAATTCTTGTTGAAAGTTTTTCAATAATAGAATTAAAATTATGAAAATTTTGAGTATTGTATTCAACCCCCCCCCCCCTTCTACAATACTTGTTATAGCCATCTGGGACTAACAAGTGGTATCAGAGCAGGAAAGTTTAACTCATAAACTTGATCTGCGATGGCTGCCTCTTCTTCTTCAACTGTTGAAAATGCTTTTCAAAACAACTTTTCTGAAAATGGTTCCATTACCAAACCTCCTAAGTTTAAGCCTAACAACTTTTCTCTTTGAAAAAGTCGTATGATTCTATTCATGGAAGGAGTGGATACTAGATATCCAACCATTCTCAAAGAGGGACCTATTATCTCTCGAGTTTGGGCTCACTATGAAACGCAGAGGTCTGGTAAAGAAACCGGTGAGAAGAAGGACTCTAGTGATTTCGATGACTTTGAACCGTCTGACAAAGAGAGAGCCAAAAGTACTGGACGTTATATTCTTAAAAATCCTAAGAAATATACTGATGAAGAAAAACGTCTAGTTACTCTTGACTCTAAGCTTAGATCAATTATTGCTCTCACTCTTCCTGATGAAGTCTATCATTCTCTGGTTAACTTTGAAACTGCTAAAGAGATGTGGACCACTCTGTGTGTTCTGTACGAAGGTACAGATGAAGTGAAGAAATGCAAAAAGATTTCTCTCATAAGAAAGTATGAACTCTTCACTTATGAAAAAGGTGAATCTCTTCCTAGCTTCTATAATCGTTTTAACACTCTTCTGAATGATCTGAAGTTACTAGGCAGAGTCTATGATAATGAGGAAGTTTTAAACAAGTTCATGGATTGTCTCCCAGACTTTTGGGAAAACATGTGTACTTGTATCAAAACTTCCAAGGACCTTGAGTACATGCCTTTAATTGTTTTATATGGAACTCTCTTCAACTTTGAACAAACCAAGTTACAAAGGAAATCTTTCATCAAAGAGATAAAGGGCACTTCTATTGCTCTTGTTAGTGAAGATTCCAAGAAATCTCAAAGTGTTCTACGCATCACCTATCCGTCATCAGATTATGAAAATGAAAGCCAAAGCAACTCTTCTCACCAATCGGAGGCATATCTAAGTGATGCCGATGATGAAGGTGAAGAAATGTCTGTCAAAAAGTTGTCTGATGAATTAGCCATGTTAGCTGGTTTCAAAAACAAATATCGTTTTTCAAACAAATCCAAATCTTTCAAGAAACCCTTTTCTTCTACAAAAACTACCTCGTCTGATAAAACAAATGAGGAATGTTTTAATTGTGGAAAGAAAGGACATTTTGCAGCTGAGTGTAGAAGTAAGCGTGTGATGAACTCTAGAAATTCATCGTCAGACAAGTTATCTTCCAAGTATGAAAAATCCAAAAGTAACTCTTTCAAATCAAATCTTGCCAAGAAAATAACCAATCATCTTCCAAAGATCATCAAGAAAGGGCTGAGAAGAACAAAGCCAAATACAAGAATGAAAAGGAAAGAAATGAGGGTCTCCTTAAGAAAGGAAAGGGTCTCATGGCCGAAATACATGATTGGGAAGAAGAGACTTCTGACAGTGACAACAACTCTCCCAACAAGTGTTTCATGTCCATCTCAGAAGATGTGGAAGATTCTGAAAAAGCGACCTCTCCAATGGCTTTGGTGTCAACTGGGTGCTCGACATCATACTCTCAGGCTTTTGAGCACCATCAAATATGGTATCTGGATAGTGGGTGCTCACGCCACATGACGGGGAATAAATCTCTTCTCATCAACTATGTGTCTGGAAAAGGTCCATCTGTAACTTTTGGTGACAACTCTAAAGGTTACACCAAAGGATATGGAACTCTCACTAATGGATCTGTCACTTTCAACAAAGTGGCACTTGTTGAAGGTCTCATGCATAATCTTCTCAGCATTAGCCAACTATGTGATCTTGGATATAAAGTTATCTTTGAACTTTGTATATGTACTGTTGTGGACAAGAACTTCAATGTGGTGTTATCTGGAAAAAGGATGGAAAATGTCTATATCATTGATATGGGACTAAGTAACAATTCATCCAATGTCTGCTTTGTGTCAGATGACACAGCCAAAAGGAACTGGCTGTGGCATAAACGTCTATCTCATCTGAACTTCAAAACACTCCATAAAATCTCAAACAAAGAACTGGTGACTGGCATGCCAAAGTTGAACTTTGTCAAAGAAAAGCTGTGTGATGCATGTGAAAAAGGGAAGCTCACCAAAACATCCTTCAAGACCAAGCAATGCTCCTCCATCACTCTTCCTCTCCAGATGCTACACATGGATCTATGTGGACCAGTCATCACTTCTAGTCTTGGTGGTAAAAGGTACATTCTTGTTATTGTTGATGAATTTACTAGATATACATGGGTATCTTTTCTCAGGTATAAAAGTGATGCAACTGAAGATATTATCAACTTTGTCAAGAAAAATGAAGTTCTAAATGGGCAGCTTGTAAGATCGGTGAGAAGTGACAATGGTACTGAATTCAGAAACAGTGCTCTTGAAGACTTCTTTAATGAGAAAGGAATTTCTCAAAATTTCTCTGCTGTCAGAACTCCTCAGCAAAATGGTGTGGTGGAAAGGAAAAACAGAACTCTATGTGAGGCTGCTAGATCTATGCTAAGTGAATCAAATCTTCCCACCTATTTTTGGGCTGAAACTGTTAATACTGCTTGCTTTACCCAAAATAGGTCTGTGATTTCCAAAAGAAATGATAAGACCCCATATGAAGTTTTCCATGGCAGAAAACCAAATATTGGCTTTCTTCATGTTTTTGGCTAGGCCTGTAAACGAACCTAACGTTCAGCGAACCGTTCGTGAACCGTTCGGCGGGAAGTTCGTTTATGTTCGTTTATTTAATAAATGAACGAACATGAACACGTTTTTTTGTTCGTTTAGTTAAATGAACGAACATGAACAATTGTCTCGTTCATTCATTTATGTTCGTGAACGTTCGTTCATTTATGTTCGTTAATGTTCGTTCGTTCATTTATGTTCGTTAATGTTCGTTCGTTTACGTTCGTTTATGTTCGTTTATGTTCATTTATGTTCGTTTATGCTTGTTTATATATATATAAACTGTAAAGCCCATGTCCTGGTATGGTTCGTTAATTTGTTTCTCTTCTGCTCAGTTTTTATAATTACTTGTATTTAGTAATTTTTGCGTTTAGCGAGAGTAGCACCGTTAGCCTTCGTTATTAGTTCTTAAGCTAAGTTGGTTTTAGGCAAGATGATGAAGTTTGAGGGGCTAGTCTTGGCTTTAGTCCAAAGTGAGCATGGGTTTCGGCCCATGCAATTAGGAGGCCGAGAATTGTATTTTTTGGTGTTAAGTCTTGTTTCCTTGCTAAGCACACAACCGAATTGATATCTCCTTCTCGTTTATTCCCTCGACACAAACAAAGAAACCCTAAACCATCCCCAAGCACTTCCGGCCGTAGCCTCTTTCGTCGCCGCCGCTGTGTTGCCGGAAAACCGCCGGCCACCTATTGTTTCGTCGGAGAACGAGAGAGAGAGAGAGAGAGACTCCCGGTGTGTGTTGCGGTATTCCTTCGAGAGGTATGAACCTTCTTCTCCTTCTCTTTTCTTTCGGTGTCAATCGACCAAGAAGCAAACACCACCGCCGCCGTCAGCTTTGGCCGTCGGCGGTGTCGCCATGGCCGTGCCCCACCAGTCGAGTGGGGGCTGGGTGCGTCGCGGGTTGGTGGTCGAGAGTAGGTTTAGGCGTATATGAGTCGTTTTGGGGTTCGTTTTCCTCGTCTCGCCGGAGTTTTCTTCAAACCGCCACCGCCGTCGGTGGCCGCCGCCGCCGACCACCACTGCCGGAGAGGCAGTGGGTGGTGTTTTTTTGCTCAGCCGTAGTTATTTAAACCCTCCCCTAAGGTCTGACTCGTAATCCAAGTACAAATCGAGAAACTCTAAACCGTTTTAAAAAGTTATCATTTTATGTGTTTTGTCTAAATCTGCCACTGTCTTACGTTAACCATAACTTTTTACTCGTAACTCGGATTGGGGTGAAATCGGTGCCAAAAGTTCCCTTTTCGAGTCTAGTAACTTCTCTGTGTTTTGTGCAAAATCCAGTTCGGAACGTAGCATAGGCCAAATCGTCGTTTTATACCGATAGCTGCTGTTTTTCACTGTTCTGCGAACTGTTTTTATAAAATCCGTAATAAAATATAGAAAAATCGTTAGGAGGTGTATAATATGTCCTTGGAACCCTAACTCAGAGTACTTTCTAATCATGAAATAATATTGGGAATTTTCTGGGTTTAAAGGGGTCGAAACAGGTCCCGAACAGACCTGTTTGGCGAGAACGGAAAATAGTTTTAGTGACGGTTTAAGCGTGTGTCGTGTCGTAGGGTCCGGGTCTCGTATTGATACGTTTTGGCGTGCGTCTAGGTGCTGAGAAGTGACCGAGGTTGTGAAGCTTGAATTTGTATTGTTGAGCTAGGCGCGCGTTCGAGGTGAGTTCTCTCACTATATCTAATAACGGTTGTTTTATCATTGATGTAGTACGTGTGTGGTAGCTTTATGTGATTGTGTTGTGGAACTAGATAGTGGGGTCTAGTTGATACTATGTTGTCATGTTAACTCGGTGGGACCGAGGATCCTACGGGGCCGGAGATTTTATACGCGGGTGGCGTAGAGACTCGGTGGGACCGGGGATTCGGCGGGGCCGGAGATGTTATCATGTGGTCGGTGGGACCGACTTGTGCCTTTTAGGTGGGTGGGTGTGGATATACATGTTTATGATTTTTTCGTAGACCTGTATGATCGTTTTTGTGTCACTATCTGTTTTAGGGGTAGTGTGGAATAACTGTGTTATTTATGGTGTTTGAATTCACTAAGCTTCGTGCTTACCCTTTCCCAATAAACTGTGGTTTCAGGTACAAGTGGCTCTAAGGCGTGACGGGTACACACTGGCGCGCGGGATGAGCTGGCTATTATTAGTTTTATTTATTAACATTATTTCCGCTGGTTTCTGGTTACATGAACAATATTTATGATTTTGCAACTAATATGTTGGGATTATTTAATGGGTTTTATATACGAAACGTTTAATTAAAATTTTTAAATTTTCGAAATTTTTGGGACGTTACATAAACATATTTATATAATATGAAATTAATGTGAAAAATCATCAAGTAAATTGATCTTTAGAATTTATTTTTTATACCTTCTAAGTTAACCCGGTTTGTTAAGGTATTTTTTACGAACGAAATGATGAGTACGGTGGTTGTTTTTTGTTCATTTGGGTTCGTTCGTTTATGTTAATTTTCGTTCGTTCGTTTATGTTCATTTAAAGTCGTCCGTTTACGTTCGTTTATGTTCATTTAAGTTCGTTCGTTTACGTTCGTTTATGTTCGTTCGTTTACGTTCGTTTAACTCTTAATAAACGAACATAAACGAACACGAACAAACAAAAATTCTTAACGAATGAACATGAACACAAAAAATCTCGTTCGTTTACCGTTCGTGTTCGTTCGTTTGTTCGGTTAAGTTAAACGAACGAACATGAACAAGCCTTCGTTCGTGTTCGTTCGGTTCGTTTACAGCCTTAGCTGTGTGTGCTTTATTCTAAATGATCGTGAAAATCTTGGGAAGTTTGATCCCAAAGCTGATGAAGGTATTTTTGTTGGATACTCTTTATCCTCCAAAGCATATCGTGTGTACAATCTCAGGAGAAAATGCATTGATGAGTCTATCCATGTTAAATTTGATGACCTAAGATCATCATCTCTTTCAAATGATGATGATGAATTGCACAGGTGGATTTCCTCATACATAGGTGATGCTCCCATAGTTAACTCCACCGAAGCATCTTTCATTCCTTTGAACCCATCAAATAACCAATTTGGGTCATCTTCCATAGTGCATCCTTCCACCGATATAATGTTTGCTACTTGTCTTTGTGCCCGTTATCAGGCCAATCCAAAGAAATCTGATTTGGATGTTGTTAAACGGATTTTCAGGTATCTAAAAGGTACCAAGCACCTAGGTCTTTGGTATCCCAAAGACTCAGGCTTTGAACTAATTGGGTATTCAGATTCAGATTATGCAGGTTCCAAGATTGATAGAAAGAGTACCACAGGTAGCTGCCAACTTCTTGGTGGTAAATTAGTAAGCTGGTCCAGCAAGAAACAAAACTCTGTGTCAACCTCTACTGCTGAGGCTGAATATGTAGCTGTTGGAAGTTGCTCTGCTCAGATCCTATGGATGAAAAATCAATTGAGGGACTACAACCAAGTCTATTTCAAAGTACCAATTCTGTGTGATAATTCAAGTGCAATAGCCATTGCAAATAATCCAGTTCTACACTCCAGATCAAAACACATAGACATCAGATATCATTTCATCAGGGACCACATCTCCAAAGGTGACATTGAGCTACATTTCATTCCTACAGATCATCAACTCGCTGATTTGTTCACCAAACCTTTAGATGAAGCCAAGTTTAATTTCTTGATAAGTGAACTTGGCATGTGCAATCTTCAATAACTGTGTGTCCTCATTTTCCACCAATCTCACATCGGTGGACACTCTAATAACTGTGGGTCCTCATTTTCCACCGATCTAACATCGGTGGACACTTTTTCCCTCTCTCTACTTAAAATCCCCACCGAAGTCGGCATAAATTCTTCCATCTAAATCTCATTGGTGGACACTTTCTTCTTTCCTCTTTCTACACCGATTCTCTTCGGTAGAACATCTTTCATCGGTGGCCTTGCTCAACACCGAAATCCTATTCGGTATTCTCCACCGACGATTGATTCCTCTTCTCACCACCGACATATACACCGATCTCCGTTGAAATTCATCGGTAAGATTTCTACCACCGACGTCTCGTGGTTATCCAACGTCGGTGGCTTCATGGCCATCGGTACAACATACCTAACGACTTCTCTTGGTTATATATCGTCGGTGAGTTATGTTAGAGCATTATTGTATTCAAGATTTACTGTAAAGTCAATGTACTGTATTAGTTGCTAGTGCCTTTATACCTTGTATGTTATGGGTATAAATAGGCATGTCTAGTTCTTAGTTAGAAATGAATCTAGATCCCTTTAGGAACTTCTTGAGCATTTTGTCATTTGTACTTTAGAGATCAATATATGGATGACAAGTTTGCCTTCTAAATTCTCTCTACATTTGTTCTTTACATATTGCTAGATTTGCGATTTCACATTTGGTATCAGAGCTAAACAGGAGATTCAAGCAGATCAAAGACCAAATTGAAGATTTTTTACACTGATTTGAAGAATTCGGATCCTTCACTTGTTACTGTTCATCTTATCACTTATCATTAAGACATGAATTTTTTTTTCTAGATTTTGATTTTTTGGATCATTTATTGGCATCACTGAACTCGGATTTGATTCATGAACACATTTAATTCTTGGATCATCATCATTTACTGCACAGATTCATCTTATTTGATCGATTCTTGGATTTTTGTTCGAAAACCCACAGTTCACTGTTTTGGATCATAATTCGTTTAAATCGATCGAATTGCGAGTTGTGATCAACAAGAAAAGTGTGCGGATTTTGATTACGAACAAATCGATATAAGTTTCATCTCATTTGATCAAGAATTGAAAGAGTTATGGCAGAATCAGTGATTTTCGTGTTCAAAGTGAAGAATTCGGATTGTTCTTGGTGAATTCGGATCATTCATACAGAATTCGGATCATTCAAGGGAATTCGGAGTGTTCCTAGTCATCACAAGTGTAGATTTCACATTCATTGAATTCGGAGAAGCTTTCGAATTCATTGAATTCGAACTCTGTTAGATTCGAATTGAGAAGTTGTGGACAAATCTGAGTTGGTTTTGATTTTTCAAGTATTGAATTCGAACTCTGTTAGATTCGAATTGAGAAGTTGTGGACAAATCTGAGTTGTTTTTGATTTTCCATGTATTGAATTCGAACCCTGTTAAGTTCGAATTGTGTGAATTCGAAATATATTAAGTTCGAATTGGGTGAATTCGAATCCTGTTAAGTTCGAATTGTGTGAATTCGAATCCTGTTAAGTTCGAATTTCAAGTCAAAGATTCGTGAACAAAGACTGAAGATCAGGGGGAGAAGGATCATGTGAAGTCCAAATGTTGCTGAATTTGGTTATCTTAGTTCTGAGTTGTTCTCGGAATGCGCTTACACCTAAAAGTTCAAAAATGTGGATGGTTTCACATCTTTCTGTTCCAAACTCTAATAGTTTCTGATTCCTCTTGTTCCGAATTGATGGTTTTATATAAAGATCTGTTTTTCATATACAAGACTTGAAGATGGTTTGACAAAGTGTATGTTGGAGAAGATTGACTTTACAAAGAGCTGAAGACTGCTGTCATATTTTTTTTAAATCTTGAATCCAAAGGGGGAGATTGTTAGAGCATTATTGTATTCAAGATTTACTGTAAAGTCAATGTACTGTATTAGTTGCTAGTGCCTTTATACCTTGTATGTTATGGGTATAAATAGGCATGTCTAGTTCTTAGTTAGAAATGAATCTAGATCCCTTTAGGAACTTCTTGAGCATTTTGTCATTTGTACTTTAGAGATCAATATATGGATGACAAGTTTGCCTTCTAAATTCTCTCTACATTTGTTCTTTACATATTGCTAGATTTGGGATTTCACAAGTTATGTTCCACCGAAATATATACCGAATGGTTTTAAGCTTACCTCGTACGTTTCCCTATGCAACCATGAGCCTAAAAGAAACCCTAAGTGTCAGTGTGATGGCTGACCCTTCCCATTCCTAGCCGTTTTAACCACAAGTCCCCAAAACCATCATCATTACCTTTTTCAAATTACTTTTACCTCTCCTTCATGCTTTTACTTGCAACCCAAAGATGAGCAAAATGCTCATTGGTAAATTTTGGTTAACCTGTGTGTACGACCCCTCGAACGAAGCTATCCACGCCTCTATCCTCACTGAAGACGAAGGTGATCACGATCTTACCTTTAGGGTCGATGATGTTCGTCAAGCCCTCAAGATTGACGCCTTCTCCAACTACGATGATATGTATATGGAAACCATACATGAAGATGTTCTTCAAGCCACCGGCTACGTGATCGACTCCTCCTCCAAGAGCTCCAAAGGACCAGGTACTCTTCTCCGTGGCAAAATGGGAGGAGTATGGAACTTCTTCTTTGCACATGTTATTCACTGCCTCTCTCGCAAAACCAGTAGAGACGACCAATCTCCGTCCTACATCACAAAACTTGCTCATGCCCTGATTTTTCAAAGGCATGTCGACTTTGCACAGTATTTCTTCACCGAACTAACTGAGGTGATTAAGCACCCCAAGAAGTGTTACGTTGCTTACCCGCGCTTCATCTCAATGTTTATTCAGCACAAGCTTGGAAAAGCTTTGGAGACAGACCGAAAATCCTCCTCTCCCCGATTCTCCTATGATTGGTCTTCTCCGGTAGTCGGCATCAAAACTCTCAACGTTGGACCTCTCGTCACCGATCGTCCTTTGAGACAAGGTTTGGTTACTTTCGCTCACTATCCCGACCTACATTGGGGTGATGCGGAAATTCCCGGGTTTCAACACCTGGAGATTCCCGAGGTCACTCCAACTGTAGTGGCCCCTTCACCTCGTACTCGAGTGAAGTCAGATGGCACTCAAAAGAAACAACGAAAGGTCACCGACACCTCCGCATCCGCTTCTAGGACCACGCCACCGAGAGATCCCTCGGAGGCTTCCCCGATTCAAAACCCTTCTCATAAGAGGAGGCACTCTTCATCCCCTCCGAGGTCTCTTTTAAAGAGGTCTCGGAAACCATCGGCCCAACCGACTAAGCCAACTGTCGACTCTCGAAAGTCGACAGTTGTTGAACTTCAACCCTCCGGGCCAAGGGAATCCGCTATCAACCCCACCGACTCCTCAGTTGTCTCTCTACAGACCTCGGTTGTACATTTGGAGGAACCACACTTTACCTCCCCATGCACTTCTTTGGGTGGAGGAGATGACTTCGGGTTTCTCCCTTCGAAGACTCCGATTTTTCACTGCACAGCCTTTCACCCAATCAGTTTATGATCGATGACATCTCACAACCCGATCAGGGTTCCCCCCCCCCCCCCCCCCACCGAATCCCCCCCCCCCCCCACATGACTTCTTTGATTTTCTTTTGGGTGACACTGGTTCTCCCCGAACCTTCCCGTCCACCGAAGAAAACCCCACCGAGTCTCCAAAGCAACTTACACCCCGACGATCTCCATCTCCACCGAAAAAACCTTCACCTCGAAGGTCTCCCTCCCCACAAAAATAACCTTCACCCCGAAGGTCTCCCTCCCAACAAAGGCAACTTACACCCCGACGATCACCTTCACCCCGTGATCCTCCTCTACCGAGAGCAATTTATCCCGATGTCATGTCCCAGTATCTTCCGCATCATGCTCCCGAAGAAGATCGACTACGACTACAATTCCGTCTCCCGGGATTCGGTGGTGTTACATCTAGAAGTACTAGGCTACGCTCTGCATTCCATGCTGATATTCAAGAGTGTGCTCGCCAATGTCGGCTCGTCGGCACTCAGTTTGAAGGCTTCAAACAATCTACTCTTTCCATGCTAGCCCAGGCCAACTCCAGAATCTCGGTGCTCGAATCTCAGTTGTCACAGATCTTGTCCGATGCTATTGCCAACGCCCTTCGGCCGGTCTCTTCTACGATTGGTTCCTTATCTAACAAGGTGGACTCTTTGATCTCGTCTCATGGGGATCTTGCTTTATCTTTCGGTGCTTTCAAAGCTTCATCTCTGGTCAAGGATACTGAATTCGAAAGGCTTCTTCAAGAGGACAAGTCTCATCAAAATCTTGACACAAGCATCGCCAATTCTCTCAGCTCTCTTCATACTAAAACTGACAACTTGAAGGAGAAAGCCCAATGGGAAATGGACTTGGGTGATTTCACTATGATCTCAGATGAAACTACTCAGAGCTTGGCTCTTCTTCACACAAAGTTTGACAGTTGTTTTCAACAGTTGGGTTTTAAGGTTCCGGCTGCTGCTGAGGGGGAGAAATCAGTTGGTCAACCAAAATTGCCTTCCATCAAGAGATCTTTCAGCAACATGCCTCCACCTGCCACCGAAGCTTCAACCATGCATTCACCGAAGACATCTCAGTCTCCACCGAAACATACAGGTACCACCGACTTCATCTCCACACCCCCGAAAGATCCATCGGTGGAAATAGTACAAGCAGCAGTTGAGGGGGAGCAAAAATCCAAAACTCCCAAAGACAAAGGTAGGAAAACTCTCACGTCTGAACAGTTGGCCGAAGAGGAAAAGAAAAGCAAAGAGTTGGCAAAATATGGGACTCGGCCTACCGATGCTCAATCCTTGAAACTAAAGCCACCTTCTCAGCAATCTCAAGAATCCAATCTCGGTCTAACTCCTTAGGAGATCGAGGAAGCCAAATTAGCTCAAAAAGCCTTAGATGATTCCAAGGCTCTCTCTTTGGAAGTTTCAAAAGAAGAGGCCCTCAAAGTCAAGTCTGCCGATACACTTTCCACCCAAAAATCGGTGCTGAGTGAAATTGAAAAAGAAAGGAATGAAGAGATCAGTTGGTACAAAAAGACCATGCACCACCGAATCAACAGCTCCCCGGTCTCAAACGTCAAAATTGCTACCTCCAGAACCAACCCAAAGGATATCAGGCTGATCATCGATAGAGAAGATGGCTCAATGAATAGTGTGAGAGATGTTCATCTCAAACATTACGGTCTCCCCGAATGGTATGAGATCTCTCGACACTTGGTCAGAAGTGCAAATCCAAAGAAAGACATCTTTGTCAAATACATTGATGGATTGATGGAAAAGATGAAAGAGATTAAAAGAAAACACAACTGTTGATCCAAACCCTCAGTGATTTGATAATGACCCTCTCTTAAATACTTAGTGAAAATTGTAAGTAAACAATATGTATCAGAGTTTCACTATCGCTGATAAGTACTAAGATCTTACAGTACCGCTGATAGGAACTCTCGCTCTTTAGATTAAACATTCAGCGAACACTGTTCACCATAAATGCTCTGAGTCTGTTCAGTCATTATGATGATCGCTGATAAGTTAGTTGTTTACTTATGATCCCTGAAGACAAGTTTCACGTCAACAAAGGTTCTACGCTGAAGTCGAAGATCAAGCTCAAGAACCAGCGATAAGTCTCCTAATGAACTGATGCGGATCAGCGAAGACTCAGATTTGTCCACTCAACGTGAAGTATCAAGTACAAGACTTCAGCTATCGCTGAACTTTATCATCTGCTGAATAGTAAATGATAATCGCTGAATCAACGAAAGCTGATCATGAAGTCCTCCGTACAAAGTACTTTTTGTCTTAACCACCCTTGCACGCCTCCGTACGAAATGTCAGAAAAGAACCTCCGAATATCTGAAATCGTACAACCACTCTGATACTACACTATTCATCCATATGGCTACTAAGGTTGTCAACCAAGGTCAATGACATGCAACCAACCAGCTGATGACACGTGTAAAGTATATACTGACTTGCATTAAATGCATGCAGTATATAAAGAGATGAACTCACTTCATTTTGAAGAAACTTTCTAACTCTGGACAAGTTCAAATCTCTTATCTCAAGATAGGTTATTATTAGTAATTTCCTTATCTTTCTTAGTGCAAGAAACCTTAGTGTTCCAACTTGTTTAGATTTAGGTTTATCCTTAATCTTGTCTCCGCAACAAGCTGTAAATTGTTAATGATTTATCAATAAACAATTTAGAAAAGTAAAATCTGTGTGTTTGTATTCAACCCCCCCCCCCCCCCCTTCTACAAACTTGTATAGGCCTTCGGGACCAACAAGTGGTATCAGAGCAGATTTGTTTAATCTCATAAACAAGATCTAATCTAAGATATTTCTCTTCCTTGCTATTATCTGAAAATGGCCAACTCAAACACACATTATATAGACAATGGTTCTCTTGCAAAACCCCCTAGATTTTCCAGAGACAACTTCAACATGTGGAAAAATAGGATGACACTCTTCTTAGAAGGTGTAGACCCTACTATACCTTACTATCTTGAGAACGGCCCACACATCCCTGTAACAATTGATCCTTTAGTTCCAGCCACTGCAAATAGACCTGCTATTCCAGAAAGGCTGATTCCTAAAGAAATCCATCAGTGGACCGACGAAGATAAGAAGAAAGTGGCTATAGATACAAAAGCCAGATCCATACTATCCATGGCCCTTCCTGACGAAATCTACCATTCCGTCATGAACCTGAAGTCATCAAAAGCCATGTGGGACACAATATGTGTTCAGTATGAAGGAACGTCTGAAGTCCAGGACTCAAGAAAGATCAACCTGGTAAGACAATACGAAAGCTTCATTTCTGGTAAGAATGAAACTCTCTCTGAAGTTCACCAACGTTTTAATTGTTTAATTATAGATCTAAAAACTGTTGGTAAGGAATATTCTAACTTTGAAGTGCTGACAAAGTTTCTAGAATGTTTACCTGAAAGCTGGGACAATTATTCCATGTGTCTCAAGCTATCAAAGGATCTAAGATCAATGACCCTTGCTACCTTATATGGCACGTTGCTGAATCATGAGCAATCCAGCCATCTTAAGAAGAATCTTGTAAAAGATTCCAAAAGCACCCCTGTTGCTTTAATCTCAGAGGAACCTTCTACTCAGCGACCTTCGATCACTATCACTGAGTTAGAGAGTAACTCTGAAAGGTCATCAGACTCTGATTCTTCAGATGATGATGAATCCTTGGCTCTCCTAACTAAAAAGTTCAGGAGATTCGCCAAGAAGAAAATGTTTAGAAAGAACAAAACTCTTTCCATAGCTGACAAGCCTAAAACATCAGATTTCGTTGATAAGGCTACTGCTACTTGTTTCTGTGAAATCCCAAATCTAGCAAGTAATCAAGAATGATGTAGAGAGAGAATCTAGAGAGAACTTGTCATCCATATATTGATCTCTTAAGTGTAAATGACAAATGATCAAGAAGTTCCTAAAGGGATCTAGATTCCTTTCTAACTAAGAACTAGACATGCCTATTTATACTCATAACATACAAGGTATAAAGGCAAAGCTAACTAATACAGTACATTGACTTTACAGTAAATCTTGAATACAACAATGCTCTAACAACTCCCCCTTTGGATTCAAGATTTAAAAAATATGACAGCAGTCTTCAGCTCTTTGTAAAGTCAATCTTCTCAAACAGACACTCTATCAAACCATCTTCAAATAGCTTTATCTCCACTAGTTCACGGCGAACTATATGCTTTGACACTCTTTAAGAACTCAGCTTTGAAGAATCTTCAGATAAACATGAAAAGTCATTGTCTTTTTCTTTGAAAAGTCAACCTTCTTCAATACAATCTTCAACAGATTGTCTTCAAGTCTTGAAAATGGAACAAGATGAATCAGAAACGATTAGAGTTTGGATCAGAAAGATGTGAAACCATCCACATTGTTGAACTTTTAGGTGTAAGCGCATTCCGAGAACCACTCAGAACTAAGATAACCAAATTCAGCAACATTTGGACTTCACATGATCCTTCTCCCCCTAATCTTCAGTCTTTGTTCACGAATCTTGGACTTGAAATATCTTTGATTTGAAAGCTCTTTGACATGAAATTGAAATTAAACTTTTCTCCCCCTTTTTCGATGATGGTGAGCATCATAATCATCGAAAACCATTTTCAATTTCAGTCGTGTTTTTTAGTATTGCTAACAATCTCCTCCTTACAGAATAACCTTGCTCCCCCTCAAAATAAGAATTCTGGAGCAATTTTTTTCTCCCCCTGAAAGTATGCATATATTTCAATAACGTACAGTATTTGAAATTGTAGCACAAATTTTAAAACAAATTTACACAAGGAAAATAAAATTCATTGAATTTCATTTTATAACTACAAACATTTGATCATTTGAAAACTTTACAAAAGAAATTCAACTTAATGAAATTTAACAGATTTTTCAATCAAATGAAATCAAATGCATGTGTTTGGATTCAAGAACAAATCATCATTGTATATCAAGTTAAAAATGTTCAGTTTCAACCCCTTTATCAAATCTATTTGGGGTGCTGGCATGCGAAATATGATTAGCTTCAAGTATATGCAATTCTAAAACATGTAAGAATACTTTGTTCTACTCACACTATTTGTACAAAATCAGGATTTTCACAAATTTACGGGTTTATCGCGACTTTGTATTTTCCCAAGTTTCAAGAGATGTGTGCTCATTGGCATCTTTTCGTTTGTGCTCATTGGCATCTTTTGATTTTGTGCACATTGGCATCTTTTAATCAAAGAGTTTAGTAAGAATAAGATACATCGTTAAACATGACTTTCTATCTGGTTCTATAGCAGGATTTGGGTTAGCATATCCCAGACCAGTTGGCCTTAGGTGCTAGGTGTCGAGCACCCCGTAGAACTTAATTTCCCAAACCAGAAAGGCCACATCGATATATCTTAAACCCATTTGTACCAGTAGAACATGGCTTTCTATCTTGTTCTATTGCAGGATTTGGGTCAGCCGATCCCAGACCAGTTGATCTTAGGTACTAGGTGTCGAGCACCCCTTAGGACTTACTCTCCCAAACCAGAAAGGCCACAGGTACAAACTTTCAAAGTAAATGATATTCTATATAAGTTCGGATTTCCATCACAACATATGAATGATATCTCAATCACTTGGTTCTAAAACATAGTGCTTCCCCCATATTTTCGTTTCCATCCATCATTCTGACATATAGGCTTTTTGAGCATTATATTCTATATATATTCAGATTCACATAACTTTGAGCATTCAGCATAATTTCATTCATGTTTTGCTTACCTTTCGATTTATTTCAGAGGTGAAAGTTGAAGCAAATCTAACTCAGATAATACAAAGATTGTTGAAAAATCATCTTTTAGCACGCATTTAATTTATTGAATGAGAATTGAAAATTTCATCTCTTTGAATTAAATTTGTAAAGATTCAAGTTTTCAAAGCAGTAGAAACAAAATATAATTCAATGTTACCTTTCATCACTTGTTCCTTGAAGTAAAAAGATATAACATTTAAGGATATTACCTGAGAAGTGTGAGTTCTAAACTGATTTGTTTAGAAGTCTTAGTCTTTGAAGTACGGGTTCTAAACTGATGTGTTTAAAAACCAAAGTCGTTGAAGCACGGGTTTTGAACTGATATGTTCAAAAGCTAATAACGTTGAAGCACGGGTTCTAAACTGAGATGTTTAGAAGCCATAATCTCTTTTAAGTGCGGGTCCTAAACTGATATGTTTAGAAACCATAGTTGTTGAAGCACGGGTTTTGAACTGATATGTTCAAAAGCCATTATCTCTTTACTCCCCCTTAATGGTACAAGTAATCTTCTTCCGACAGTTCAACGCTTTGCTTCTAAATCTGCAAAAACAGATTAAGTAGATTTTGGTACCCAACGTGTTTTGGGTCCTGGCTTGTTAAGCGGAGCTCTATAAGAAGGAAATTGATAAGTACCATACCAATATTGAACACTCTCATTTTTAATAAAATCATTAGTACCACAATAAGAACAACAAAAATTCTTTTGTGCTAACCTGATTAAATGATTTGCGGAATAGAATGAATCAGGATTAGCAAAAGATTTAGCTTTCAGATTAGTGTTCTTGTTGGGAACAGAGGATTTTGGCTCACCTTTTTCAGTAGAAGTACCTTTTACTCTCCATTGCATGTTGACTTTCTTATATGAAGGAAGATCAGCATATTGATACTTGGAAGAATTATCCACCTAGTGATCATAGAATAGATTAGAAGGATGAATCAGACATTCTGAATAGCATTTGGATTTGTTAAATGACTTCACTTTGTAAGATAAGTCATTTCGTTCCTTGGTCACCAAATCAAGCTTCTTCTGAATATTAGACTCGACCCTCTTCTCTTTCATGATGTCAGTCGATAATGCAGCCAAATTCATTGTCAATTTATGAATTTCTTGCCGAAATATCTTCCTTTCTTTAGAAAATTCGTCTTTAACGCACCTAGCCTGAAAGTCAGCTTTCTTCATCTTTTCTAGCTCTTGACTTTCTTTATCTAGCTCTTGTCTTTCCTTTTCTAAGTCCTTTTGAAGATCAGAAATTTTCTTTGACAGTTTCGCATTCTTCACTTCAAAGCTTTTCCTTTCTTTTTCATACTGGACCCTTTCCTTCTCCAACTTCTCCTTTTCAAGAAATAAAACTTTCTCAAAGTCAGAAACTTGTTTTGAAAGTTTTATGCATTTCAGTTCAAGTACTTTCTTTTCTTCAAAAGAAAAATTAGACAGTTTTCTCTTTAGATCGGCATTTTCACTGTCCAATGCTTTTATACTCCCTTGAAGCTCCTTTATGTTATCTTGATGAGTTGAGATCTCAAGTTTCTTATTTTTTTTCTTGAGTAACTTCAAGCACTACAATCTTGTCATTCAAATCTTTTAGTACGGACTCAAGAGAAGAGATTTTGTCTTCTAATAAAGCTTTCTCAGACATGAGCTTTGTATTTTTTCTTGCATCTCCATCAGAATGTCTTATGTATCTAGAAAGAAAACCTTCAAGACGCTTGATCTCATCTTTAGCTTCAGGAAGAGTCCATTTTCTCTCTTTTCCTAACTGATACCATATTCTCCCACTTAAATTCTCTATGTCAGACATCTTGAAGAATGCTAGAAGATGATCTTTCAGAAAATCAAGCAGAAAAAATTTTATATAAAATTTTTCCTTGAAACGCTCTTAAAGTGTATGAAAAACACTATGGAAAAAATTTCGGAATAAAAAAATTTCTCAAAAAACTCCTTTTTAAATCAACACTGAATTCGGATGTATAAGAGTTCGAAACCACGGAATTCGTATGCTAAAGGATCCGAAACCCTTGAATTCGGATGCTGAAGGGTTCGAAATCCCAAGAATTCGAATGTAGTTGGATCCGAAATCAATGAATTCGGATGTAGAAGGATTCGAAATCAATGAATTCGAATGAAGAAGGATTCGAAATCACTCAATTCGGACTTAACTGAATCCGAATTCACCCAATTCGAACTTAACATGATTCGAATTCACACAATTCGGACTTAACAGAGTTCGAATTCACCCAATTCGAACTTAACACAGTTCGAATTCACTCAATTCGGACTTAACTTGGTTCGAATTCACTGAATTCGAAAGCTTCTTGAGTCGAATTCTATACTTGTGATGCCAAGAACACTCCGAATTCCCTTTGAATGATCCGAATTGTGTATGAATGATCCAAATTCACCAAGAATGATCCGAATTCTGCACTTCGAACTTAAAAAACACTAAATCAGCCATAACTTTTTCAATTCTTGATCAATTGTTATGAAATTTGCACAGATTTGTTCGAAATTTGATTCCACACACTTTCTTAGTTAATCACAAATCCTAATTCGATCAATTTAATCGAATTATGATCCAAAATAGTAAGAAAATGTTTTCGAACAAAAACAGATATAAAATGATCAGATCTGCAAATTCTGTGCAGATTTTGGTATAGATCCTTGAATTAAAGATGTTCAGGGATGAAAATCGAGTGCAATGATGTCAAGAATCAATCCAAAAGATCAAAAAATGAAAAAGATGATGATTCTTGATGAACAGTAAATGAAGAAGGATTCGAAATCTTCAATGAATAGTAAATGATGTGTGATCCGAAATCTTCAAGAACAGTGTAAAAAATCTTCAATTTGCTCTTTGATCTGCTTGAATTTTCTGTTTAGATCTGATACCAAATGTGAAATCCCAAATCTAGCAAGTAATCAAGAATGATGTAGAGAGAGAATCTAGAGAGAACTTGTCATCCATATATTGATCTCTTAAGTGTAAATGACAAATGATCAAGAAGTTCCTAAAGGGATCTAGATTCCTTTCTAACTAAGAACTAGACATGCCTATTTATACTCATAACATACAAGGTATAAAGGCAAAGCTAACTAATACAGTACATTGACTTTACAATAAATCTTGAATACAACAATGCTCTAACATTATGTTTGCAACATGCTTGTGTGCACGATATCAAGCTGAACCTAAGATATCTGATATGAAAGCTGTAAAGCGAATCTTTCGATATCTTAAGGGTACAGCGAATCTAGGTCTTTGGTATCCCAAAGACTCAGGATTCGATCTAACCGCCTATTCAGACAGTGATTTTGCTGGTTGCAAAATGGATAGGAAAAGCACCACAGGAGGATGTCAGCTCCTGGGTGGAAAGCTGGTAAGTTGGACAAGTAAGAAGCAAAACTCAGTGTCCACTTCCACAGCTGAAGCTGAATATGTAGCCGCTGGAAGCTGTTGTTCTCAAGTCCTGTGGATGAGAAATCAGCTACTAGACTATGATCTTCAGCTCTCCAAAATTCCAATCTATTGCGACAGCACAAGTGCCATCGCTATAGCAAACAATCCAGTGCTACACTCAAAGACAAAACACATAGAAATCAGATATCATTTTATCAGAGATCATGTGATGAATGGTGATATAGAACTTCATTTTATCCCAACTGATTATCAGTTAGCTGATTTGTTTACCAAACCTCTTGATGAGACAAGATTCAACTTTCTCATCAGCGAGCTTGGAATGCTGAACCTTGAAGGGTAAAATCTTCAGCGGTTCACATCTGATCAGCGATACGTTTATACAAACTTGTATAGCCTTCGGGATAAAATCAACTTATATAATCCATTTCATCATCTTCTCTCTGAATAAACTTGGTAAAACTGATATCCAGGCATGTTTTCTCTCTCTGACAATCGCATGTAAATGCAAGATTTCAAAATAAATTGCATCGCTGAATATCTCTTCCTTAACAGCGATATTTTGAAAGTTCTTTAAACCTTCACTGATATTTTCTATTCAGTGCTTCATGTTTTTCAAAAGAGTCCCTGAGTTTTTCAAAACCTCAGAGACATCCTAAAAGAATGTGAAAGGACAGTTGTGACGTCATTGCAACGGATAACACTAGGCACGATTTCTTTCTGACACACGTTTGCACGTTTCGTTCAAACTTCCAATCAAATGCAAACACGTGTCCGTGTCATGATGAAAACCTTTTCCCGCTCAAGGTTTTCTCTCTCTAAAACTCCATATATAAACAACTCTTGGTTTATATTTGTCTTTTACGCGAACATTCTTCCTCCGCAAGAAAGAATCCTCTGTTGCATTTGTGCTCTCAAAAACCTCAAGAACTGTTCATCATCTTCTTCATCAAAACATCAAGGTTAATATGTTCTTATCTATTATCAAATGAGTATAACTTGTTTTCGATCTTCTCATTGTTTTAACAAGATCAAACAAAAGAAATTTGTAAAATAAAATCATTTCTTTCATGGTTTTATGAACACAACCATTTCATGGTTGTTCTTCAAGTTTTAAATCTAAATCTTAAACTTGTTCTTCATTCGTATCCAGTTTTCTTTTAGAAACTGGAATACAAGACTTTATGGGTTTTACATTTCATTTCAAAAATCATGAAAAACCCTAATCTTCATTAAGACATTTATGTCTGAATGAAATGGACAAAATTCGAAACATCTTAATGGAAATTTCTTTCCACATTAAGATAATTCTTATTTGTTAACATCTTTGGTTGAACTGATAATACGGTGAAATGACATCTTCAAAGATCAATGTCACCGCTGAGTCCATCTCCGCTGACTCTGAGGAAGTGGACATCATCAAAGCCCCTCAGGTAAAGTTCAAGCTGGATCAACTAGATTGGACTAAGGTGAACAACCTCTCTGCGCTTCTCGAGTTTCCTCCTCGAAAGCAAGTCACACATCTGGATGATGCTGTGAATTTCCTGAAAAACTGCTGCATTTCAACAGCCCTGACCATCACACCTCCTGCAAGTCAGCTACTACTATCCCAGTTCTGGTACTCTGGCAGACACTCTCAGCTACCCTCCGCCAAAGACCCCTCCAAAACCATCGATTGCATACTCAGCGATACTGAGTATGGCACAATTAAGATAACCCCCGCAATCATTCGAAAAGCCCTGAACTTTCCCAATGCCACCAAAGAAAAACCCTTCGTTCCATTCCCTGACCATAAGAAGCAAGCTAACAAAGATGCCATCATTGCTTTTCTCGACACAATGGGTTACATCTGGGACATTGGAAGGGACAAGAATCTCGAGAAGAAGCTGACGCTGATAAAGAAATCCAAAATGCCCAGCGAGATGAATTTCATCTTCGCTTACCTGATCAGCTGCATGACAGCGAAGTCCGGCTCTTCTGATCAAGCCGCACAACCTACGCAAGTTATGGGATACGCACTGCTGAAAGGTCTAAACATTGACTGGGCCTCTATTATATATGATGACCTAGTACAACGCGTGGATTCTGCCGCTGACCGACCAGCATGGGTTCCTTACCCAAGATTCCAGCGCCATCTTCCAATATGGCCTGAAGGACAGCTATCCTGAAGAGGGTGACCTGAAACTTTCTCAGGTTGGCCCTAAGGTGCTCGATTTCAAACCTATCGCCAACGAGGTACGTCTCTCTACTCTTCTCACTCTTCTAAATTCTCCGCTTTCTGTGGCTCCTTCAGCGACAATACCCATCGCTGATACCCCGGCCACACAATCCTCTCCTTCTAAGAAAAGGAAACCCTCTCACACCCAACTTGATTCCAAAAGGATCAAGAATACCAAGGAGCAACTCCAGCAATCCCATGCTGAAGACTCCTCAGCTCATTCTGAAGAGCTGAAGGAAAGTTCCGTGGTACGCTCTGCCACACCCATTCAAGCCATCCCTTCAATCCAGACTTCAGCGTCTCCAAACGTTGAGGTTAGAAACTTGGAAACTACCCAACCTCCCTCGGTCTCTCAAAAGACTGATGAAGTGATTGTCAGCGATTTCAACGCTGAACTCAGTACCCGAATCCCATTCTTATCCTTCGCTCCTCCCTCCACTTCTTTGGACACTCCTCCAGCTAACACTGGAGATGCCATCATTCCAGAAGCCACCGGTGACGCTTGTCAACAAATGATGAAGACAGGATCTGCAGAGATCACCATTCCTCACCGAACTTTTGAGGAAGATATGGAACATTATTCAGGAGTCCGCAACTTTGACGATTTCATCAATCCTCCTGCAGGTACAAATCAACCCATATACACTGTAACTAAACCTGAAACTTCTGAGCTTTCCTTTGTTCACAAGTACTTATGTGTTACAGGTCCTAATTTGGGAGACATCAACGAGTCTCTGAAGTCCGTGGAAACTAAGCTGACTGATCTCACCACCACACTCTCCAACAACTCTACAGCTGTAACAAACGCTGAAGAGAATCTGACGAAGCTGACAACGGTGGTAGAAAAGAAAGCTTCCACAGACGACATCAAGATTGTTGATAAGACTCTCAGCGATTTCGCCAAAGTGCTCGCTGACATCTACACAGACTACACCTCACTCATACAATCAGTTTCCTCCATGTCCGGCGAAGTAACAACGCTGAAGACATCGGTTGGAGCACTAGAAGGTGATATGTCTGCTGTGAAGACAAATGTTCAAACTCTGACGACTGACTTAGGCTCTGTAAAGACCGACGTTGGTTCGATGAAAACAATGATTGAAGAGCTGCTCAACAAGGCAAGAACTCCAGCTCTTGCTCCTGCCCCTATTTTGGAATCTTTCACAGCGGCGGATCGCACAGAGCTGAAGAAAATCACGCCTGCTATTTCTGGCCTAGAAGACAGAATAGCAAAGCTTGAAGGTTGTGTGAAAATCTCTGGCCCAGAAGACAGAGATAACACCAACGCTGAGTCTACCCATTCCTCCCCCAGTCATCATGAGAAAGAGGGGGAGAAGAGCGCTGAACATACCGCTGAGAAGAGCGCTGAAGATCTAAACAAAAGCGCTGAAGATCTGAACAAGAGCGCTGAAGACCTTTCCCATGATGAATCTATCAGGGGAGAGAGGAATGAAGATCCGATCGCTGAAAAACCTCAGGGAGATGAAAACACTGAGGGAACCGAGAAGCTCGCCTCTGTATCTGATGGGGAGCAACTCGAAGAAGATGCTGAAGAATCCGAAGCAGAAGATGATGAAGCCGTCGACATCCCTGATGATGAACCATCTTCTTCTCCAAAGAATGATGATGATGATGACGAAGATGACGATGATTTCTTTATCGTCAAACCTGCTCCAAGGATCAAAGCTCTTAAGGGAATCTTGATAAATGAACCTTCAGGGGAGAAGACAAAGACAAAGCCCTCAGCCTCTAGCACTGAGAAAGGCAAAGGCAAAGGCAAAGGCAAAGGCCTCGCTGAAGATGAAAATCTGGCGATCTTGCTTGAAAAGCCGGTTTGTCAGGTACACTAAACTTTACTTATATTCCTTCCCTGAACATCTCTATACACAATCAGTTCTCTACTCCACAACCTCTCTACACATCCACATTCTTTTTCTATCTTTTCTACCCAAGTTCTTCTACCCAGTTCTTATTTGTAAGATCGCTGTGTTTCAGCTAGTCCTCTCCCCTGTTTGAGGATATCGCTGAAGGCTCCTCAACTGCGACTTCACCAATAATTCCAGCTGCCGCTGAAGAAATAATCCCAGTCTTGGATTTGATCTCTGAGACTGATGAACCTGAAGAACAAACTCTCTCACACAGAAACAGACCTTCCTTGGCTCCTCAAAAGCTAAGAGAAGAAGAACAGAAGAAAAGAGAAGAAATAATAAAGCGATTCGAGGTCAGCGAATCATTCTAAGGCGTGATCAACTGCCTTCAGTTCCTCCTAAGTTCAGAATTTCAAAAGCTGAATACAAGGAACACCTCAGAGCTGAACGCCTCATCGCTGAAAGAAAGGAAGCTGAAGAAAAAGACAGAGAATACGCCATCAAGCTTACTCAAGAATCTGTCAAAGACCCCAAGCTGAAACGTGTTCCCATTCAAATCCAACGAAAGCTTTGGGAAGAAGCCCAGAAGATCGTGGAAAAGAAAACTGAAGTTTCTCAGACCACCCTGATCTGGTGTAAAGAGAAAATCCACTTCAGATATCGTCCAGCGAAGATCAACAAGGTATTCATCTCTGGAAGAACATCTATCGGAGTACCTATTGTTGACATCAAACTTTTTAGAGAAGATGGCCAATCTGAAACCTTTCGCGCTGACACTGTAAAAAGGTATGGTCTCTCTGAATGGCTAGGGATGAGGTTAGCTATCCAATCGTCACAATCTAAGTACAAGGATCATTTCGAAAAGCTGATAAACAGACAGATCGACTTGATATCTTCTTGTGTGGACATTCCTCCTCTTCCTGATCTAAAGATGAAAAGAAAAAGGGGCTCTCCAAAGAAGAAACGTCAAGATTCAAACTCAGGTCCTGTCATACGAAATGAAACTGGAATTGGTTTCTCTCGCGCTGAAGTGCTTGGTCCTGATCCTGATCTATCTGCCCTTGACATTTCTTTGCCACCATGTGAACTTTTCGTCGCTGGTAAAGTCATCAGTAATCCTTATGGAATATTCTTTCTTGACTACGACGGACGTAATTGCTTTCAACGGATCGCTGAGCTTCCAATCACTCCAATCGAACAGCTCAGAGATCTTATCTACTGGTGTGACTTCAGAAAAGACATTCAGGCACGACACCTAAAACCCTTGATTTTTGAAGAAGCGCTGAACAAAAGAAAACAAGGCGTAACGGTTCCTGACTGGATGATCCGCACTGAAAAGACGACCCTTGATGAACTTCTCATTAAGGAAGAACCTTTTGAAAACTGATATAATCTCCTTTTTCTCTATTGTATCAGTTATCCTTCTGTACTTGTAAATTATTTCGCTTGTACTTGTAATCTTTCTGTTCTTCAATGTAACCTGATTCAATATTTTAAAGAAAGATTTCAGCGAACGTACTTTACTCCATCAGTACTGAAAAGATCCCAGAAAACAGTAAAAGAGACAAATATTTTATGAGTTCTTTTTATCCTTATGTTTTCATTAAATAGCAATTTTCTTTGTTGCTATGTCATTATCAAATAGGGGGAGATTGTTGATCCAAACCCTCAGTGATTTGATAATGACCCTCTCTTAAATACTTAGTGAAAATTGTAAGTAAACAATATGTATCAGAGTTTCACTATCGCTGATAAGTACTAAGATCTTACAGTACCGCTGATAGGAACTCTCGCTCTTTAGATTAAACATTCAGCGAACACTGTTCACCATAAATGCTCTGAGTCTGTTCAGTCATTATGATGATCGCTGATAAGTTAGTTGTTTACTTATGATCCCTGAAGACAAGTTTCACGTCAACAAAGGTTCTACGCTAAAGTCGAAGATCAAGCTCAAGAACCAGCGACAAGTCTCCTAATGAACTGATGTGGATCAGCGAAGACTCAGATTTGTCCACTCAACGTGTAGTATCAAGTACAAGACTTCAGCTATCGCCGAACTTTATCATCTGCTGAATAGTAAATGATAATCGCTGAATCAACGAAAGCTGATCATGAAGTCCTCCGTACAAAGTACTTTTGTCTTAACCACCCTTGCACGCCTCCGTACGAAATGTCAGAAAAGAACCTCCGAATATCTGAAATCGTACAACCACTCTGATACTACACTATTCATCCATACGGCTACTAAGGTTGTCAACCAAGGTCAATGACATGCAACCAACCAGCTGATGACACGTGTAAAGTATATACTGACTTGCATTAAATGCATGCAGTATATAAAGAGATGAACTCACTTCATTTTGAAGAAACTTGCTAACTCTGGACAAGTTCAAATCTCTTATCTCAAGATAGGTTATTATTAGTAATTTCCTTATCTTTCTTAGTGCAAGAAACCTTAGTGTTCCAACTTGTTTAGATTTAGGTTTATCCTTAATCTTGTCTCCGCAACAAGCTGTAAATTGTTAATGATTTATCAATAAACAATTTAGAAAAGTAAAATCTGTGTGTTTGTATTCAACCCCCCCCCCTTTTACAAACTTGTATAGGCCTTCGGGACCAACAACAACATCACTCTTTCCACCGATGAAAGGGCAAAACTTCAATCGATGAAAGAAGAAATCATTCTTTCCAAAGTCAAGAATCCTACTGACAAGGTGTTCAAGGAAATGGCAACTGAAGGGAAAATTCCAAACATAAGCAACCTGAATTTGTCCATCCCTACATCTGTGTCTTATCCCACTACGACTTTGAGTCTCCTACCGATTCCAGGGTTATTCTTCAATGATGGTTTTGGTTATCGGGCCTTTTTCAGATTTGCACAAATCCCCATCGCCGATACTTTGTTCCTTGAAGGTATCTCCAACCTATTTCCAAACATCCCCGAAGCTCAACCATTCTACCGAAATCTGTTGGATGAAATCAAGCGCCGACAAACCTCCAAGAAATAATTTCTTTTCCTCAGTGGTACTTGTAAAAGTTTGTTTCTCTTTTTGACAAATGTACGAGAAAAACTTATCCAAATACAAGTACTTGTCTATTTGAATTTTCTTTCTGCACATAACTTCACTTTACTTTTACTTGTAAATACTGTAAATAGCATACATACTCCTACAAAAGAAAATTAGATCAAAAAGAACAAAAAGAATGGTCTATGTGAAAAGAACCCAAAAAGAGTAAAAAGGGTCAAATTGCATTTTACTTTTTATTACTCTTAAATATTCAAAGGAAGGAGCTCAAATTCAAATAGGGGGAGATTGTTGGGTCACCAAAGATTTGAAATTGACTCACCGATGTTTTCCCCTAAAATCTTACTTAGAATATTTTAGAATGGTTCTTTAAATAACTTGTACAAGATAGCAACTGTTCGGTGAAGTCAAAGATCAACCGAAACCAAGCTTGAAGAGATTCTCTGTGCGGAATCAAGAAGACTCTTCTCAAGATATATACAAGTTATTGTCCATCGATCACACATCGGTGGACATCCTCTCCACCGATGGTGTACTCAACAAATCGGTGGACTTCATCTCACCGATGAGGATACTCAAATTGGTGGACTTCATTCCACCGATGTTGTCTTCAGGAATCGGTGGACATCATCCCACCGATAAGGATACTCAAATCGGTGGACTTCATCTCACCGATGAGGATACTCAAATCGGTGGGATCTTTGTGTAAATGGACTTTCTTGCAGATAATTTCAAAGACCAATGTCTTTTATATCGGTGGAACATCATCGATAAAATTGTCTTGGAAAACACATCAAGAAGATCCTCCAGGTTTGGCAATAATCCAGTGGTTGGTAAAAGTGTCAACTTAGTACTCTCTCCACTTTTAGATAACGTCTAAATCAGCATGAGCATTCTTCCTGGTTCCAAGGAAAAAGGTGATTTGGAAACATCAACTTTTCAGAGTACTACACCTTCTATCCAATCTCCTTATGACAAGTGTCCTGAGCATTTAATGCACAGTACTTGTATCTTCACTATAAAAGGAAGTAGAAGGCTCCATGCAAATCACGCTTTCTGGAATTCTCTCAGTTCAAGAAATCTCCATATTGCTTGAAAACTTTATAGCTTTGTTCTAAGTGTTCTTAGTTGTTTTGTTAGTATACTTAGTGTAAGATTGTTAGAATAGTTTATCTGTTCTTTTCCGCAACAGTCTTAAGTTTTCTATGTGTAATTTTTGTTGAAAGTTTTTCAATTATAGAATTAAAATTGTGAAAATTTTGAGTACTGTATTCAACCCCCCCTTCTACAATACTTGTTTTAGCCATCTGGGACTAATAAATATCATAATAACGACAATATTTAAAAATACAAATTAAAATTTGTAGAAAACTATTCTATGATATTGATTTTTTTTAACGAAAAGAAACCATTCCATCTTTGCTTGTTTCGACCAACTATTTAATTCGTTTCTACGTCTTTTAAATATAAGTTTTAAAAAGAATTACAAAAGCATATTAAATTATATGAAAAAATGAAACCTATGATGAGAATCTTTTTGTCCATAACTTCTATTCATAAATTACATTTAATAACATGTTAAACACTCTATTAATTTAATATAATGTTATTTGATCATTAACTTTTTCCAAAATTATAAAATTTTCATCTGTGTATTTTCTAATTTGTTTTAGTTATTAATTTGATTATTATTACTCGAAAGTCTATATGTATAGTTAATTTTGATTTGCAAATTTATTCTCGAAATCAACCAAAAAAATATATTGAAATCAATGAAAAATCCCTAAAAAATTATCTCGAACCAACATAAAAAAATCAAAAAGATCCATCAAAATCAACAAAAAAAACTTCAAAAATCCTTCGGAATCAACTATATGTTTAAAAAGTCCCCCAAAGACGGACGTCAACTAAAAACACATCGACAACAATTTCTTAAGCTTTTCGCGCTCACCTAAAAGGTCCGCCACTGATAATACTTATAAATACAAATTAATCTTTTTTAAAAATTATTCTGTGATATTGATAATTAAAAAAAATTAAACATATAAAATATTTAATTCAGACAAGGGCCAAATAAATAAATTAAATAACTTATTGCAAATCATCTCCCAATAGGTGGGCTAGTGGGTGGAGGTCTTTTCTAAAACTAAGGGGTCGTTTACCAACTCTTACTAGAGAAATACTGTCCGGGTAAGAGTGTTGTCCCGAGTAAGTGTTGTCCTAAGTAAGTTTCGTCCGGGTAAGACTGTTTACCAAGTGTTTTTTGGTAAGAGCTTACTGACAAAAAATATGACCACTTTAACCCCTTTTGTAATTATATATTCACTAAAAATGTAATTATTTCTATTGGTAGTGAATCAAGACCCCAAAAGTGAATTTCCATGAAACTAGTCATGAGCCTCTCTTTATTGGATTTGTGATCATGAAGAAATTTAGAAACTAGAAAAACTGTTGAACATCAAACACCCTACTTGATTTCAATTGCAATCCATAACACCAAATCCTTTTTCAAGAGCCTAAAAAAACCCTAAATGTTGAATGCCCCGATTGAGAAATCGAACGTATAACAAACCCAAATGAATTGAGACATCAAATCATCAAGAACCTAAATGACAATCCATGGACCAAGGAATCAACCACAGAACAAAACCCAGATGAATTTAGATTTAACTAAAAACCCATCATCATACGAGTAAAAAAACCCAAAATGACGAACATCTAGATGAAAGAACTCAATCACGTAAAAATACCCAGATGAAATCAGTTCCAAATGGAAGCCAAAACGTCAAATCAATCTTCACAGTGATGAATCATACCTGCAAAGTGTGACTGTGTGAGGATGGTGCAACGTCGTGAAGAGGGTCGAGAGCGACGAGGGAGAAGGAATGAGGGTCACAACGACGAGGGAGAAAGAACGACGAGTCAACAACGGAAGAGGGAGGAGGAGGAGCGACGAGAGAAGAGGAGTGTGAAACCTAATCACACGACATTTTGGAAAGGGCAGTTGTGGAAACGTTGAAACTGACTAGGGTAAGCATCATTTTGGTGTTGGTTGGGTAAGTTTTCGGTTAGCATCTTGGTAAGTTTTCTATCAGACTTTTAAATTGGTAAACATGTTGACCGAGTCAGTCTGGTCAACAGTTAGTAAACAACTCCTAAGATTTATATCTGCACCATAAACTTTTGTATACTACATATTTTATATATGGGATCAAAAACACTAAGTAAATAAAAAACTAAAAAAACATAAAAAACGTATAAAATGTATATCAATATGGATGTCAAATTAACGAGAAAAATATGATTCATTTGAACGGTATACACTTGTATTTCGGTTTTTCAAGGGTTTTTCTTTTGAACCTCCTTATATATATATAGCCATAGGTTCAATTGAGAAATGGTATGTGTGTGAGAAATAGAGAATTAATCTTAGCCATTCATTCGGTCAAGATCGACTTTGATTAGTCAAAAGTTGCGGCTTTGACTGGTCAAAAGTTACGGTTGTTCCAAAAATAGAAGGGCAGTTTCGTAACTTTTACAAGTACGCGGAACGAGTTCATATGTGAACCTGTGTGATTCACATATGAACTATCTGTTCATATGGGAACCCATGTAGTTTACATATGAACTCTTTTTAACTAATTCACATATGAACCTTTGTGATTCATATATGAACTAATTAACTGATTCACATATGAACTTTTTTTAACTAATTCACATATGAACCTTTGTGATTCATATATGAACTAATTAACTGTAGGTTCATAAGTGAATCAGTTGAACTAATTAACAAATTCACATATGAACCTTTGTGATTCAAATATGAACTAATTAACTGATTCTCATATGAACTAATTAACTGATTCACATATGAACGTATAGTTCATATGTGAATCACACAGGTTCATATATGAACTCATCCCGCGTATTTTACGAAACTACCCCTCTATCTTGTGCAGACCACGCGAGTAATTATCTTTAACTTCTTGGTCAAAGCTGCAAATGTTGACCGAATGAAGGACTAAGATTACTTCTCTATTTCTCACACACTTAGCATTTCTCAATTGAAACCTCTCCCTATATATATATATATATAGAGAGAGAGAGAGAGAGAGAGAGACATAGAGTGAGAGGGAGGGAGGGAGATTCAAGAGAAAACTTCAAAAAATAGAAAACTAAAGAACACATTGGCAGTCCTTCATCTGGACGGTATGCATTTATGCATACAAGTAAATTAATTTTTTTTGTTTTTATGTGCGTGTGCATGTCAAAAATTACTTGTATGCAAGTGTGTATGCCAGAAATTACTTTTATGCACAAGTGCATATCGTCCAGATGAAAGCTACTGTAACGACCCAGACCATTTTGGAAGGTTTTATGTTTTACGTTAAGTTTTGATGATAAGTGGAAGTTGAGGGGCTAGTTGGTATTTTTGGATGGAGTACTTAAGGGCACAAAACCCTAGGTGACCCTTTTATTCCCTTATTGTTTTGTGTGTGGCGGCTGTTAGAGGAAGAAGAGAGAAAGAACAAGAAGAAAGAAGAAAGAAGATAGAAGGGAGAGTGTTAGATCAACTAAGAGGAATCAATTCCAATTTATTGGAGAAGAAAGGAAGGTGGTCTTTACTTTGATCCAAGCAGGTAATCTCTTCATCCCATCTATAATTCTCGATTCTTACTGTGATTTAGTTATTCTTGGAGTTTTGTTGAAAAAGTTGAGTTTGAAGCTATTTGAGAGAGTTTAGTCATCATATAGTGTTTTCGCAGCTAAGATTTCGTTATTTGTTGAGCTTAGCGACCCTAGTGTTGTTGCTAACCTTTTAGCTGAAAGACTTGATCGTATCAGTGATTTCTCGGACCCAATAAGAGTCAGATCGGCGTCCGAAAAGCTTCCTGGACGTCCGGGCACCTTAATTCATTTGAATGTTTCCGGATGCGGAAACTGTCCTGGTGAGTGTCCGGATAACTCCTTGGTCGGGTTGTGGTAGGTGTCCGGATATTGTGTCGTCCGGATAAGTTTAGTCGACCGGATAAGTGTGCCATTCGGATAGGTAAATCGTCCGGAAAGTAGAAGTTGTCCGGTAACCTCAATGTGTCCGGATAGGAGAGTCATCCGGAAAAGCGTGGTTGTCCGGAAAAGTAGTGATGTCCGGAAAGTGTGGTTTACCCGGTAGTCTATCCGGAAAAGTTGTGTGTCAGGTGAGAAGTGTCCGGATAGTCCTAATCAGCTTATAAATATGTCCCCTCGTTCAGGTAGACAATTTGGAAGTAAAGAGCAGAGTAGGGAAAAGCAAGCAAACGTATCAGGTGAGTTTTCTAACTAAAATACGTGTTATTTTAACATGTTTTCTAAAGCGAGTACATGATGAGAAATGCCATGTTTTATTTTTATGCTTTGACTGCATGAAAGTTGTTTACAGTTTTAAATGAGATTTGTAAATGATTTATGGGGCGGGCCTATCCCGTGTATGAGTTATGGGGCGGGCCTATCCCGTGTATGATTTATGGGGCGGACCTATTCCGTGAAAAATATATGTGGGATGTATGCATACATTGGTTTTGATGTAAATTGGCTAAGTCGGGGGGTGTGTTCCGCCAGCTCGTGCCGGGGGGTGTGTCCCGTTTATGCCAAGGGAGGTGTGACCCTGTAACGCAGCATGAGACTGACTCGTTGTCATCTACGGGTGACTTTAGGGTGCCGATTTACGAGGGGCGGACCTTAATCCGTGAATGATTTTGGATGAACAGTTTTTATGAATGATTTATGTTGAAAATGATAAACTGTTTTTGAATGCTTTGATAACTGTTAGGAGGGACTCACTAGGCCTTATGGTCTAACCCTCGCATTTTCAAAATAAAACATATTCAGGAAAGTAGGTATTGAAAGGCTCTAGCAAGTGAGCAAGGAGTTAGCAAGAGGAAGCCGGATAGTGTAGTGACACTATAGTAATATTTAGTATTTCTCAGTTGTGTAGGTTGATTCCGCCAACCAGATTTTGATTTGATGTAAGAAATTTTGGGACCCGTTTCTGGGATATTCTATATTTAATGAAATGCTTGTTTAATTTTGGCTGGATCTTTATAGTTGGTATCAGAGCCATTGTTTAAGGGATTTAGGTGACCGGACGGGCCTAAACTTAAACTTGGTAGTAGAAATCACAACTGAGAAACGGGAAATGCGTTAGGAGGACACTATTATAGAGATAGGACTAATAGGGTACTAAGGACTGTCATGTAAGGTAAGTTTGAAATTTCACCTGGCTAGTGTAATTGCGAACTTACAGGTACATGTATGTGCTTAACCTGCCCTATTATGCCGAAGTGGTAGTCAGAAGCTAGTATTCATGTCGTGTTCCAGTACTTTAGAATGTCAGTAAGATCCCTGAGGGGTAGACTGAGACCCCTTGTTGGGGAAGTCTCATGAGAAGTCCTGGTGATGTGATGTACGTATACATCGTAGAGAAGAAATGTTGTATAGAGTGTTACGAGTCGTCTAGAGGTAGCTCTTCGTGGATTCGGAGAAGAAGAATGGTTGATTTTTTAGTACGACTCCTGTTTCTAGAGTGTCTCGGTTCTAGAAATCGGGGGATAGATCAGTTTGGTTGGTAAGGAAAGACAGTGTCAAAACCTTGAAGGTATCAATGGAGCCCTGGGTTCTTGGTCGAGCTTTCCATTAGCAGGATGAATTAAATAAGATATCTATGGTGAAATGAAACCCGGTAGAAGTGGAAAGTGAGATAGTTGATCAAAATGAATTAGTATGAATGGTTGAGTAAGTGGATCGTTGAATGTATGTATAGCAAGTCGTTGCAAGGCCTAGAGGGCGACCACTGGTCGAAAGTGGAGTGTCAATGATAAGTTGCATGAGTAAAGCGATTGACCTTGTTTGAGTGAGTAGCCTTCAATTGCAAGTAGAGCTTCATGCATTGAGTTCGTGTATGTGTACATGAGATTTTTCATAATTAAAGTAAATGTGTAAGTATCAAATTTGATCGAATATGAGTCGGCGTGTGCAAGCGTATGTTTAAAGAAAAATGCAAATCCATTTACATCGTACAATGAAGTCTTGAGGTTTACGAATTTCAAAATATTCCGCTCTTTTCATGATAAGTCAAGAAAACGTTTGAATGCACAACTTTTATAACCAAAATGAGTATTGACATGTTGAAGTTATATAAATGAGTGTGAGGACCGACTGGTTTACTTCGTGTCGGTAAGTCGTCTCAAAATTCTGTCGCATGGAAAGATTTTTCATCCGATATTTATTTCTGTCGTAACAACACATTTTTGGTTGAGTAAGATTAAGTTTTAAAGATTGCATGCAAACGACCCTCAAGATCGTGGTGCAGGGCATGGGAGTTATGAGAATGTTGGGGTCGTATGTACCCAAGTTGTTTTCAAGTGTGATTTCTTTAAAATGATCAAAAGTGTGAAATGATTCATTTATCGCGTGGTCAAGCATGAAGGCTATGAACTCAATAGGTCGTAGAGTATTACATTTTAAGCTAAGGAAGAACTCCTAGAGTGGAGAGGTGTTGGAAAAATCAGGGGAGAATGTTTGTAGCTTTGGTATTTGTGTTCTAGAGGAAAGGTGAGCAGTGGAAGAGTCGGAAGTGGATTTTTAGTGTCGGTCGTATGAGGGTCTGTACCCTTGTGTGGTGACTGGAAATACAGTTGCCGAGGGACGGTTGTGTTCAGGGGAAGGACTAGAAGTCATCAGGGTGTTGGTATTAGCAACTCGGTATGAGTAGGGTGGTGAAGTAGGAATGGAATATCCTCGACATGAGTAAGAGTTTTAAAGAGATCTTGTGATACTGACAATGCTCGAGTGAGTTTGAAATGAGGACGGCGGGGTGTGAGTTTGATTAGGATAAGGGACCCTTGTCGAAGAGTAAGTTAAGAAAGTATCAACAGTTCAACTATTGACGTTGAAGTCGACAGTTGTGTAAAGTGTATGAGGCCGAAGACTTGAATTAGAAGGTTGAAAGTTGAAGGACCACCTTGTAGGGGTATTAAGTTAGTGAAAGTCTGCTGTTTTTGATAAGCGTTTTACTTACAAGGTGGATAGTTCGTTAAGAATGAAGTATTTAGCACAAACGAAGTGAGGGTATAGACTATGTCGATCTGTGAGAAATGTGCCCTGCCGAAGTAAGGGTTTGGTATTGCAAAGAGCTAGCGAGAAACGAGCATGTTAGAGTTAATCAGGAACTCGGGTGTTGTGGTTCAACTAGAGCTGGGAGAGAGACAATGTAATGAGATAGACTTGGTTATTTATGCGTGAGGTCTTGAAGATAAGTTTGAGTTGTGTATGAATGGCCATGAGAGTTTTGGTCTGCAGTGTGATGTTATGAGTGAGGAATGTACAGTTATGTAGTGGAAATAATTGCCAAGTTAAATGTGCCAGCTAGCGTCGTAGTGATGTGATGTTAGAGAAAGAGGAAGCATCAGATAGAAGCCTTTTGGGGGTTTCGGATGAGGTGTTCGAGTGTTAACCAGGTTGTTGGAGCACGTAGGGTGTAAGTTGACGTGGTGATATGATTATGTTCGGGATAGCATCACGGAGTGGTGGTGGGTAGTTACCCAAAGGAGAAACCAAGTGTTTTTAGTTGTAAGAGTCGCTAAGTAAGCATATTTTGAGATCATTGGAAGTTTAAAGAAGATGATGGATGTATTAGTCAAAATGCGGTGGAATAGATGTGAAATCCTTAAAGAATGTGAGCTGTTGCTTATGTGTGAGCGAATTGTCTGAGAAAGTAAAAGTTAGAATTTAAAGAATGTATAGTGGCGTCGAACTCTGGTGTCGATTCTAGGTGATTTGGTCGAAAGCCTTAAGTTAGAATGTTAGTGCAACCGTTTGGTTATGCATAGTAATGAGACAGTATTTGCAGCTTGAGAATTGTCGGAAGAGAGGGGCGCGTAATGTTGGTGAGCAGTGCTCCACGCTAACGTGGGGAGGTGAAGACAGTATGTCGGATTAAGTGAGTAAACCGGAAATAGTAAACTTGACAGTAATGCCGATAGGCGCAGTGTTGTGTAGATTGTCCTTGATAAGTGTGCGAACTTTTGGAAGGAGTATTGAGGAAGGAAATTGTGTATGATTTTGTGCAGGAAAGAAGTGAATAAGACAACTGAATGAGCTAAGTTAGTGACTTTGTGAGAAACGTTCAAACGAACTGATCGTTCAGTGTAAGCTATTTAGAATAGTAGGGTGTGATCGTGGTTACCCCTCCTAGTTGAGTGGGAGTAACCGAAGTTATGTTATATGACTGGACGCTTGTGGCAAGCAGCGAGAAATTTATGAGTCTTCATGATAAGTGCAATTCGGATAGGTGAGTACTCCAATAAGGAATTATAGAGGTTTCCTACTACTAGACACATTAAGTGTGAAATGATGAAGTGGTGAGAACGTACGAATTAGTTGTCGAGTTGTAGCCGATGTGATTTGGGAAAGGAGTATGATCTGCATAGACGAATGTCGGTTGGAAGAGGTAACCTAGAAATTTCAGGTATACCGAGCAGGGGACTCCTGGGGGTGAGCTTTTCGGAATATACAAGGTTGGCCTTGTGCCAAGTTGTCAGTGAGGGAGTTCTCCTGGTGGAAGATTCTCGTTGTTGTGGCGGGAATTCCCGCCAAGTTCTTTCTCTTAAGGAAGTATAAATGTATGAGAGACCTTAATTAGATGTGTTTAAAACCGTGAGTCCCGATGTGTGGACGGAGGCGAGCAAATGGAGGCGCGGTTGGCCTTGGTTTTATTAGGTAGTTTTAAGCAAGTATAGTGATCGAAGAGGGTACAAGTAAATAGTGCAAGATGGCACGTTTTAGCAAGTGATGACTCGGCGAGGGCGGTTTCATGTATGGAGTGCGGTTATGTTTCCCATCTGAACGATTTGGGGCAGCCGAGTAGAACTGAGTGGTTGGATTGAGAACATAAGACTGTGGAACCTCGAGAATTGAGAGATAGGTAAAGTGGACTACGTCTGTGGGTCCGTCGGAGTTATGAAAGTTGAATAGATAGTGCGCGATCTTGAGGCACTAGATGAAATTTTGGGGGAATTCGTAGTGTGTTGTGCGCCTCTTTTATGAGGAACAGATGAGGGAAGTTGTAGTAATGTCGACCTTGCAAGAATTACAGGCGATAAGAAGTTGACTTTTGTCTTTAGTGAGTAAGTTAGAGCAACGACATAAAAGTTAGACTTGCCGAAAGAAGTAAGAGGAGTTCATCCAACTTTTCTTGTGTCAAATCTGAAGAGATGTCTGGCCGAGACCGATGTAGCCATTCCATTAGGAAATGTTAGCATCGATGAGAGACTGTCGTACGAAGAAGAACCAATAGAGATTGTGGACAGCAAGGTCCGGAATTCTAGAATAGAGAAATTCGACTAGTAAAAGTTCGGTGTAGGTATCATAAGGGGACGAGAGGCAGCGTGGGAGGTAGAATCCGATATGAAATCTAGGTACCCGCTTCTTTTTGAAAGTGGAATTCCGGGGACAGAATTCTTTTGAGGGGGGAGTGTTGTAACGACCCAGACCATTTTGGAAGGTTTTATGATTTACAGTTTTGATGATAAGTGGAAGTTGAGGGGCTAATTGGTATTTTTGGATGGAGTACTTAAGGGCACAAAACCCTAGGTGACCCTTTTATTCCCTTATTGTTTTGTGTGTGGCGGTTGTTAGAGGAAGAAGAGAGAAAGAACAAGAAGAAAGAAGATAGAAGGGAGAGTGTTAGATCAAGTAAGAGGAATCAATTCCAATTTATTGGAGAAGAAAGGAAGGTGGTCTTTACTTTGATCCAAGCAGGTAATCTCTTCTTCCCATCTATAGTTCTCGATTCTTACTGTGATTTAGTTATTTTTGGAGTTTTGTTGAAAAAGTTGAGTTTGAAGCTATTTGAGAGAGTTTAGTCATCATATAGTGTTTTCGCAGCTAAGATTTCGTTATTTGTTGAGCTTAGCGACCCTAGTGTTGTTTCTAACCTTTTAGCTGAAAGACTTGATCGTATCAGTAATTTCTCGGACCCAATAAGAGTCAGATCGGCGTCCGGAAAGCTTCCTGGACGTCCGGACACCTTAATTCATTTGAATGTTTCCGGATGCGGAAACTGTTCGGGTGAGTGTCCGGATAACTCCTTGGTCGGGTTGTGGAAGGTGTCCAGATATTGTGTCGTCCGGATAAGTTTAGTCGACCGGATAAGTGTGCCATCTGGATAGGTAAATCGTCTAGAAAGTAGAAGTTGTCCGGTAACCTCAATGTGTCCGGATAGGAGAGTCATCCGGAAAAGTAGTGATGTCCGGAAAGTGTGGTTTACCCGGTAGTCTGTCCGGAAAAGTTGTGTGTCAGGTGAGAAGTGTCCGGATAGTCCTAGTCAGCTTATAAATATGTCCCCTCGTTCAGGTAGACAATTTGGAAGTAAAGAGCAGAGTAGGGAAAAGCAAGCAAACGTATCAGGTGAGTTTTCTAACTAAAATACGTGTTATTTTAACATGTTTTCTAAAGCGAGTACATGATGAGAAATGCCATGTTTTATTTTTATGCTTTGACTGCATGAAAGTTGTTTACAGTTTTAAATGAGATTTGTAAATGATTTATGGGGCGGGCCTATCCCGTGTATGATTTATGGGGCGGGCCTATCCCGTGTATGAGTTATGGGGCGGGCCTATCCCGTGTATGATTTATGGGGCGGACCTATTCCGTGAAAAATATATGCGGGATGTATGCATACATTGGTTTTGATGTAAATTGGCTAGGTCGGGGGGTTTGTTCCGCCAGCTCGTGCCGGGGGGTGTGTCCCGTTTATGCCAAGGGAGGTGTGACCCTGTAAGGCAGCATGAGACTAACTCGTTGTCATCTACGGGTGACTTCAGGGTGCCGATTTACGAGGGGCGGACCTTAATCCGTGAATGATTTTGGATGAACAGTTTTTATGAATGATTTATGTTGAAAATGATAAACTGTTTTTGAATGCTTTGATAACTGTTAGGAGGGACTCACTAGGCCTTATGGTCTAACCCTCGTATTTTCAAAATAAAACCTTTTCAGGAAAGCAGGTATTGAAAGGCTCTAGCAAGTGAGCAAGGAGTTAGCAAGAGGAAGCCGGATAGTGTAGTGACACTATAGTAATATTTAGTATTTCTCAGTTGTGTAGGTTTATTCCGCCAACCAGATTTTGATTTGATGTAAGAAATTTTGGGACCCGTTTCTGGGATATTCTATATTTAATGAAATGCTTGTTTAATTTTTGTTGGATTTTATAGCTACCATGGTGTTTCTCAGTTTTCTATTTTTAAGAGATTTCCCCTGAACCTTAACCTTATATATATACATATATGCGAAGAATCATGTAAAAAGTTGAGGTTAACGCGAAAAGCGTGAGAAGTGGATCTGAACCGACGAATTGCGCCTTAGAAGAGAATTGATCCGTTGTATCTCATCCTAGTGTGCGTCCATATCTCACCAAACGGTTGATAACCACTTTTCACGTTTCCACGTTTACCTCAACTTCTCACCGGAACCAACCCTATATATACATATATATAGGCGAAGGATCGTGTGAGAAGTTGAAGTTAATGTGAGAAGTTGACCTGAATCGTTGATCACTTTTAATCAAATGTCCTCCCATGAATGCTACTTAGAAGAGAATTGACTCGGTGCATCTCATCCTAATGTTTATTTTCTCGTGCAACACTTGATAAACACTTCTCACGCTTCTCATGTTAACCTCAATTTCTCACCGAAAGCCAACCATATATATAGGATGATAATCAATGAGAGCCACAAAAAGATTAAGAACATTGAGAACAAATCACAATCATTAATTAAATTTAATCTACGGTTATGGAAGACGATGACATTTTGTGATGTTACTGAAATCTGAAACTAATTAATGGATAAATGGCAAAATGAAAGGGGCATTTATGACATTTAATCGACTACGGCTTTTCGGGTTTCTTCTTCTACAATGTCATAATCCTCGCCTCCTTCTGGGTCAGGAGCTCATTTGCCACATTTCCCTCCACCATCAATTTCTTCGTCCAAAATCCATAAAAGTTAATGAAACCAAAATCGAGATCCAAATCACCATGGTAGCCGGCACCGCCATGGCAAAGCGGCTGCCACGGACAGAACCTTGAAGATTAAACCTACCACCACTGAAGCGTAGATCGCATGCCACCAAAATGAAGACCACGACAAGGTTGCAATGGTGGAGGCGTACCACGATAGTACAGAGTTAAAGAGATTCCATGGCGATAAAAGGGTTGTACACAAAAAAAGAATTAGAAGAATACATGTTCATCTCCGGCTACTCAATCGCAAGAGAATCGATGTAAACATAGTCACTGTAGACGATGGCGATACATTACCATTATACGCCATAGTTACCTCACCATGTTTGGATTCTTTATTCAAACACCCCTCAAATGCAGGAAAAGCCAATTAAATTTCTTGTTTAGAATATTTATGTTTGATTTCGTTAGATGGAAATAGATTATAGATGACATTTATGTTTGATTTCATGTGGTAAATTAAGATATACATGAACATTATGTTTGGATTTCATCAGGTGCTATAACATATTTATGAAAATTGTGATTTATTTCATGTGGTGAACTAAGGTTAGTATGTGCATGTTTCATATGGTGAATCTGTGTTTCATCTCATGAATCTTGTTAACAAAATGATGATGATGTCGTTTTCATGTGGTGAAACAGCTTTTAATTAAAGTATAGGATCAAAACCAAATTATAGTTCTCATGCTTCTCAATCTTTTTTTGGTTCTCACATGATTTAACCCACATATATACATACATACATATATATATATATATATATATATATATAGGGACATGTTCAAACGAGAAGCTAAACTTTATACTAGAAGGCGAGAAGTGTGATATCACATATGATACACAAGCTTAATCATATATGACTAAACACATGTTACATTAGTAATACATAGACGTTTAATCATATATAATTAAACACACCCACATATCGTGTAAATATATATAATATCATACTGCTCGACTTCTAACCTAATGTTTATTCTAAATAGATCCACTCCTGAATATAATAAAGTTTATTCTAAAATCGCTTTACTGATCAGAATATTACTTTATTACTTTTATATCTATTCTATTTGTTGGTTTTTCAGTTCAATAAATTTATTGGTTATTTAAAAACATAAAGTTTAATTGTGGAGCATGTACAAAGTCAACAAGTGGAGTTGATTATATTTCATAGTCACTTGACAATTCCCCACCATTTAAAAGAAGCCAATGGAGGGAGGATGTATTCAAATTGCCCTCTTATTATTTATAATTTATTTATTTTTGACCATGACAATGTTAAGTTATGTTATTAATTATATAAGGCCTTCCGTACTCGAGCGGGTAAGGGCTCGGGTTGGGCTGAGGTGGCACCAGCGAGTTGGCGGGTAAGGGGTACACAACCAGCGGGTTCAACGGGTGTTTGGTGCGGGTTCAGGCAATCGGGTTCTAGAACCCGTTGGAAGCAAAGTGAAGCCGCATGAAAGGTTACAAAATTTAATGATTTTTAATTCAAATTTACACTTTCAACCTCTATACTTATTTACTAAATTTACTTTATACCTTTTAGTTTCATTATTTTAGATTTACATTTAACACATATAATCGTTTATTAACTAAAATACGTTAAAAAATACGTTTTAATTTTAACAAATTACACCATTATAATCGTCTCTTCGATACGTTCGAAATGAGCCCAATCTTGAATTTTTTTGGATTTATATATTTTAATATATATCATATACAGTTATACACAACATAAAAAATAGTTTTTATATTTAAAATTCATACCCTTATAGTTAATTATTTAATTTATGGTACATCTCTTATTTTTAATTTTGTAATTTTTAATTTTATTTTGTAATTTTTATTTTTATAAATTTATGATTTTTTATTAAAAAATTAGATGAGGTGGCATGTGGGTTCAAGAGGTTCAAAAGGTTGGGGTACGGGATTTGTGGGTTCAAAAAGGTTCAAGATGGTTCAAAGTGGAAAGCTGATGTAGCGCTGATGTGGCGCAGAGGGTTCAACAGGTTGTGAACCTGGGGTACGGATGGCCTAAGGGGTCATCTTAAATACACTCATTTTTTCTTAATTACACCCCATCCCATCCCATCCCATCCCCATCCCACCCTACCCCGACTAACTTTTAATCATTTCTTAATCATTTCTTAATCATTCTTTTAATTTAATATATATTTATATTTAATTTGGTCAACATTTTCTTTTAATAATTATTATTTAATCATTATTTATTTATTAATTATAATATTTACATTTTAATATTGTATTTTGTTTTAATATAACTATATTTTAGTTTTTGAGTATTTTATTTTTAGTAATAGATATTTAATTGTATATTATTTTTAATAATAAATAGTTAATTATATATTATTTTTAAACCTATAAAGATAAATTAATTTAAAATAAAAAATCTTCCATATAACTTCATTGATAAATCAACAACAAAGTACAAAAAAATCTAAAAGTTAATTATATATTATTTTTAAACCTATATAAGATGTGTTTGTTCTTTTTTCTCTAACACGTGGAAGATGGATCACGTTTTCAAAACAAATTGACTGTTTTCATCGTGAAATAAATAGAATATTATGATTGATATTAATCTTTAATAAAAATGTTTATTTAAATTAAATATGTACTCCTTCCACCCTGAAGTAATTGTCTACAATAAAAAAATATATAAATTTGTGATTATTACATTTTTTTAACTAACTAAAATTTTATTATAGAAAGAAAACCATAGATAGAAAAAACAATTAGTTTTGATAAATTAAGGGCAGAATGGAAATATAGATATTTATTTTTAAAAATTAACAATTAGTTTTGATAAATTAAAATAGAAAATGTAAGCATTTTATTTTTAGAATGAAATGAGAATATAACAAATAACGTCATCAAATAAAAATTGAATACCATAGATAGAAAAAACAATCCATTCTTGGTATAAAAAAAAAATTTGGTTTGTGATAACTATATATGTCAATTGTTCCTCATACACTTTTAACAATATATATAACATCATATTCTAACCTTAGAAGATGTTACTCGAACTTTTCTATAACATCTGAATATTAAAAATCTTTAAATCATAAGTAGAATTTTATAAACCGTCAAAACATTCGTAACTGAAAATCAAGTTACACAATTGAAGTTTACAAATTAAAACATCTATTATAAATTTAGAAATTTAACCAATAGTTTGTCCCATACGAAGCTAGCATGAAACAATAAATGAAAAACGACTAAAATTATAAAAGTATTGTATACTACTCATATAAATTAAATTAGGCCTTCCGGTTACGTACCCTTGTCATTGATCGTTTGACCTTCTCATAAAATACATGACATTAGTTAGTTAATAAGTTCAATAAGTTCATGGTTTAATTTATATATATATATATAAAGAAACTAAAAACAATTCATGGTAATAACAATGAAACATGTTGTAACAAACATGTGTTGTTGTTGTTGTTAATACACTTTCACAACACATATTATGGAAATATTGATAATTACTGCAACATTGATGCACAAACTGTGCATATGCTAAACTAATGGCTCTACAACTCATATGTATGGTGGGAACACCAAATACGTTGATGCTTGACTTAGTACGGATGGTCAAAATTAGGATTTGATGGATGTGATGATTAAATAAGTATTTAAAAGACAAGAATTATGCAACTCTCACGATTAAAGATATGCAAACTTTGCTTGGAGAAAATAGTTGGGGGATTGGAACCCTAATGGGTTTTTACTCTACCATAGAACAATGTAGTTGGATAAATAATCCGGTTCAATAATCAATGAAAATACAACCACAAAAGTATTCATTACCCTCTCGCGAGCTAACAAAATTATCTTTGAAAAGAACGTTTTATCTCTCGATCTCAACAATTAATTTTTAAGATAAATTAAACACAGGATTGTCCAAATACTAGGGCATAATTGGTATATCTCTATCCAATTTCTCGTCCTACGCATACAACATACATATTTAATCTCAATACACTTTTCTCAAAGATGAAAGATCAAAGAATCAATTGCTAGTTGATCAGGGTAACAAAAGCGGTAAAAACAAGTTGTGCTTCATTGAATCAAATAAAACCCAATAATAGTCCAAGTCACATGTTCATATGGTTAACAACCAAAAATGCATACAACCCCCAACATCTAAGGATTAGGTCATGTTGGGGGTGATGGAAAATAAAACATTCATAGAAGAAATCACAAAACAAGACATCGTTCTTCAACTAAAATCTAGAAAGCAATTTAAAACTCCCTGAGATGTGAATTCTCCACGCACACGTAATCGATGATAATCTTCAATTCCAATATGTTATTTCTGCTTTTCTTCCCTCAAAATCTGCTCCAAAGCCGCCAAAAATCACCCCTGTAGCTCTTAGATCGAGAATATGTGTAACCCCCTTGAAACCCTAGCTCGAATCGACAAAATGCAGAAACAGAAACCCGCCCATGTCCAAATAGCCGTGTGGAAAGAGAAAACTTGGGCGGAAGTCGCCTAACACACTGCTTCTTCCATTTCTTTACCTATCCATCATCTGAAACAACCCTTAAACTTGGTCAACACTTCAACCTTCTCAATTTCTCCATTTTTTGCCTACGGTTACCATGATTCTCCCGTTTTGCTTTGAACATTTCCGACCTATACATACTTCCAATAGTTTGTTAGAAATTTCACTACTTTGCATTGGAAACGAGCAATTTCATCAAAATTTTAGAACATTAATAATGTCGAAAAAACGAGATTATCAACAACCACAAACCGAGCATTGCTTGTTCCCAAGAGAAATAGCGACATAAAAGATACAAAACATACCACAAAGCTAGATTCTCATATTCACTCCATCGGTGACACAATTGACTATACAACTATGGTTAGTAATTAAAGAAGTATGGTGAATTAACAATTGAGATACAATTGTATTGAAATATCCAAAGCATCATCATCATTGAGGATTGGACTGGTTGACCAAACCACAGTTTTACAACACGGTTCTTAGGTTGCACCAACTTATACAAAAAGAAGCGATAGCTGACTTCAAAGGACTTGGGTTAGATAATGCATGTAATCACTTCTCAAGGTCTACATAATTTGCATGTTAGCGTTGCTACAATTTTTTTTAATTGTCTATACTTCCCAATGCAAGAATATAGTGAGATCAATGTTAATGCCAAAAATCGTCCAGAAGGATAACTTAAGGTTGATTGTGGAGCTTAACAACTAAAGAAAGGAATCTTATGACAAAGCGTGCGATGAAAACAGAAAATCGTAAAGAGACAAGAATTTTGGTGACGCGGGAAAGACCTCAACGAGGAAAAAACCCGCGGACGACTCTGGATGTCGTCGCTGCACTATGATCGCCAAACAGGGGCGATATCCTTTGTTTATGGTGTCGAGAGTACAATGATTACAATGCAAATGACTTGAAATGTGAAAATAACAAGTGTATCGAATGTAAAACTAGCGTGTCGTGTGCTAAAACTGTTGGTCGAGAGTGTAAGTCGTGCGTCGAGAGCGATCACTTGAGAGTGATTTCTTTGCTTCGGAGGTTCTTGAGTACGCAGTGTGTGATTCCAGATTTCGATGCTCCAAATGATGGCGTTGTCTTCGTATTTATAGTCTTCGTATGCATTCAATGACTCCATGAATTCTTCTAGTAACTGTCGCAACGGTCTCTGTTGTTTAATGTTCAAAACTGCTCTGTCGGTTTCGTCTGTTGGTCATAAATGACGTTTGACCTGCATTAAATGATGAAATCATAACAGAAGAGTCGTACGTTAGTCGGTCGAGGTCGTGCGTTTCTACACGACGATCGAGTGTCGAGAGGTATTCTTGACTCTGGCTTTGGTCAAAAGACGGAGTGTTTGTGTTTTGACTTTGTTACAAGAGAAGTGCAATAAACGTTCTTAATGTCTTGGTCGTGGTCGAGACTGGTGAATTTTTACCCAAACAGATTGCCCCCAAATTTTGAAAAAGTGGAGTGGCAAATTCAAATTTCAAAAGTTTTTCAAATTTTGCTAGTCGGACGGCTAGGGTCGTGACACGTGTAAAAAACCTTTTTAGTTACCTTGGAATTCGATCAGTCCAATTCTAACTGAATGGGAAGTCGAAAAGAGGATAAGGTCGTGACGTCATGCTGACGCCCGATCGTGCATAACAGCTGCATTCGCCAGGTGTCGACGATCTGTTTAGCATTCGAAAAGACAGGGACACGTGTCGACGATCAAGAGGCTCGACCTGACACGATCATTTGCATAAATAAAGACCTTTCGATGGTTTTTTTATACTTTACGATTTCAAAGAGTGTTTAGGAGAGATCTCCCTTGATTTACTTGCTGTTCTTCGCCGAATCTTTTCCCAACTTGTGAGAGATCTTCGATAGGTTTAGAGCGCTTATTTAAGGTACGGTTTCTCGGTCTTTCGTAAGTTCATTGTTAGAAAACTTTGAGAAACTTTTAGGTTTAGAAATGTCGATAGCGCCTGCTAGTTCCATTGAGGATCTCGACGACCTTAGGAGTCTGGCTAAGATCCCTGCGGGGATTACATTGATTAAAGCAGGCCAAATTAGACCTGATGCGTGTCCCGATAGATTCGTAGTCATCTACGAATATCCCTTTAAGATTGGTTTGGAATGGCCTTACTCGCCTTTGGCCAAGGCTTTTATGATTGAGTTCGATTTAGCGCCAGCCTAGTTGATGCCCCAATTCTGGAGGGTAATACAGGTGATCGAGCGCCTTACTGAAAAATGGGAATCCCCCATGAATGTGCGCGATCTTCTCTTGGCTTATCAAGTCAAGAAAGATAAATGTCATCGTTATAGCCTGTTTTCAAGCTATAAGGGCGATCGCACGTTAGTCTTACAGACCGCTGTAAACGATCGTAAGTGGAAAACTAGGTATGCGTTCGTGCGCAAGTCGACTCTCGACTCTGAGAGCAACTGGATTAGGGCTGGTTGGAATATGTCGGGTGAGATTCTATAGTTTCATTGTCGCACGTTGTTTGTAATTTTTTTGACTGATTTCTAACCTGTTTTTATGTGTCAACAGTTATAAAATTCAAAGACGTGAAGTCTTATGCTAACTCTCAGGCGAAGGTTGACGCGTTTCTAGAGTTTAGTACTGTCGAGCGATCGTTTGTCACTCGACATTTGGCGGGCGACGACGAAGATCTGGTATATCTAGGAGAGAATCTGAGAGAGAAAACGGAGGAAGAAGAGGAGACAGAGGAGGAAGAGTCGAGGGGAGAAGAAGAGATGACTGGTAAGTGTACCTTCTAATTGCTCGACTATGATCCTTTTATGTTCGTCGCATAACATTTCTCTCTTATCTGCTTCTAGGCGAATCTCAGATGAAGGTGCCGACGATCTCGGCTAAAAGAGCGGCTCAACTCGAGCTCGCCCACAAGGGCAAAGAGCAGAGACAAAAGACCTCGACAACTGAGTCGAGGGTTTTACCGAAGTCGAGGATGACGATCCCGAGGGAACCGTCTTCGAAGGTTGTTAACTCGTTGAGTCGTTACGCCTGAGAAGGCGAAGGTCGCATCGCCTTTGAAGATGAAGATGTCTTCTAGCGCGATTGCTGCGACACCCGTTAGTTCTGCGCCACCGGCGAAGTCGGCGAAGTCTCCCTCTACCACGTCGATCCCTTCGTCGGTCGACAAGGGCAAGGAGCATGCGACGAGAGGGGCTAAAGTCACGGAGGTTAACTTTACGTTGCCCTCGGACTTTATGGTCGATGACGTCCTGTCCGGGATGGATTTGTTTCCTCATCTGGGGAAGTATTTGCTCCCTTCTTTCAAGGAGCGTTTTGAGGGATTCCCAATAGAGGAGACGGGATCCCATGTTGCTGGTCTGGCGTTCCTTGTAAGTTTTTATTTCAAAACTTTTGTTTTCGATGTTTTCTTAGCTTTTGTCGAATGTTTACTGACATGTTTCTTTGTGTTTTACAGATACTTCAATATTCTCTTGCCTTGCGTACGGAGACAGAGAAGATCAGTGGTCTGGTGTCTGCCGCCCATGAGAGGGGGAACACAGTGTTGAACCGGTAGAAGGTTGCTCTGGAACGCGAAGAGGCAACACTTGTCGGGAAAGAATCCTCTGGCATTGGCGTCGGACGAGGTTGCCTACTTCTTGAAAGAGGTTGGGTCTGCAAGGGACCTTGACTCTGATGACGAGAAGGAAGCCGAAGAGGAAGAGGTTGTAGACGAAGGTCTCCAGGGCGAAGCTTCGGGTAAGGATGCTGTTGATGCTCCTTCTAACCCTTAGAGAATTTTGCTTGCTTTTGTCTTAGTTTTGAATGCTCGATCGTTGGTGGTTGAGTTACTTTTAGATGTAATCGTTCGTTTATGAATGAAATTTTGTTTTTCTGTTGTATCGCATTTGCCATAGATAGATATATCATCAACTGTGAGATTCGTCGAGTATAGTTTAAACAAGGAATCGTGCGACTTAGGCATCCTTTGTGATTACAGAAGACTAATTCATAAGGCATAAGGCTTTTATACTTTGAGATCATATTGGCAAACACAAGTACATGCGACCAAGGCATTCATTGCAATATAACGATTCATATATTTAAATCGTATTAGAAAACATATGTAATCGATATGTTCATCCAAAACATACAAATTTTTCTAAGTCCAGAGACTTAAATCAAGTGAGTGTGGGACCTCACGATCGTATAATTAGATCGTACGACGTTTTCTAGATCGTGCGTCCTTGCAACAGAATAAGCAAGTCACAGATTTGAATACTTATGTCATGCGACCTTGTGAGATTAAAGTCGTATAGTAGACTTTTACGAGGTCATGCGATCTGCGATAAAACAATGTCAGTGGTTGGTCGTTGGCTAACCAACGACCATCCGATGCTTAAGTCAGTAATCGTCGTTGTAAAAAATCATATGAGAAATAGAAAAGAACTTAGAAAACATACCTTTTCTGATGCGTCGCATCCCAGCTATGTGGGACGCCTTGATTATTGATACCATCTTGCCCCCATGTGGCGATTTTAAGACGATATGCGAAATCTAGGATATGTCGTCGTGAATCGCCACAGTAGACACGTCAATCTCTATCGAGACTTTTTGGTCGTGTTTGATTTGATCTAGGATGCATGTGTCGATCTTTGTCTACAGGATGGCCTACTTTCGCGGTTTCAGGGTGGTCTTATAGCAGTCACGAGCAACTTTCGGCTCACTTTTGACTTCTTGAACTCCCCATGGCGTAGGGAACTTCATGGTCTGGTGATACGTCGAGGGAACATCTTTCATTTCATGGATCCACGGTCGACCTAAGATGATGTTATAGGCCGACGATCAATCAATGACGCTGAACTTGGTCTGCTTGTTGAATCCTCCAGCATAGACAGGCAAGATGATCTCTCCAAAGGTACTCGTCGCTTCTCCATTGAAACCGACCAAGGTTGTCGAACGTCGGGTGATTTCCGATCGATCGATTCCCATGGCCTTGATGGTGTTAAGGAAAATGACGTTTGCTGAACTGCCTCCATCGACCAGGACTCGCCGGGTTAAACAATTGCCAACCGTGAGTTGAATGATCAACCTGTCATGATGTTTGCGATACGGATCTCCGAGGTCATCCTGGTCGAACTAAATCTTCATGGCTTCTAACTCCAGATCTTCTTTGGGTCTTGATGAACGTGGGATAGGTCGATCATCAGGTGCCTGGCTAGCGTGACGTTTGGCCACGGAATACGTTAGACCACATACGTCAGACCCGCCAGTTATGCAATTGACGACCTTCGTGTGATCGGGAGTCGGTGGTCGAGCGTCGTTAGCTGGAGTAACGACGTCGTCAATGATATCTTTGAGGTTTCCTTTTGGGGCATGATATGCTAACTCCTTTTTGAGAGCTATACAATCATCTGTCGCATGGCCATGGTCGACATGGAAGTCGCACCACTTCGACTTATCTTTCTTGGCGTCGTCCTGATCGGATTTCTTTGGCCACCGGATGGTCGTCGGGGCGGTCTTCAGAGCCTCGACCAAGTCCTTAGTGGTCCCTTTGAATCCGTATGAGGATATCTTGGGGTACTGAGGAAATTTGGTCGCAGTCTTAGCTTCTGCTTTCGTCTTGAATCGGACGTTCGAGATTTGGCGTGCGGGCTCTGGCTTGGATACTGCCTTTGTCTTGAACTCTAGCTTCTTTACACCTAACGACCTCTTGCCGTCGGAATGCTTACGTCGAAAGGCAGCGTCGTCCTCTACCCTCATATACGCTAGGGTTTGGGCTCAGACGTCTTCGAAATTCTCTGGGGGATATTTGGTCAAATCAGTGTATAAGCCCGAACTGTCGTCTAGACCACGCTTGTAAGCTTCGATCGCGGTCTTGACGTCACAATTACGGACACTGATCATATCTGCATTGAACCTATTGAAATAGCTTCGAATAGACTCATTAGCCTTCTGCACGACATAATACAGGTCGCTTGTCTGCTTCTCCATCTTGCGACTACTGGCGAATTGCTGGGAGAACTGGTTGACCAACTCAGCGAACGACCCGATGGACTTGGGTTTGAGATTGATCAACCATTGGAGGGCAGGACCAGTGAGAGTTTCCCCAAAGCTCTTGCACATGCATATTTCTTGATACATGTGTGGGATCGAAACCGTCCACATAAGCTGCTTATATTGCGCGATGTGCTCCGTTGGATCGGTCACCCCTGAATACTTGGGCGTGAAGGCGGGGATGTTGAATTTCTTCGGGACGTCGACCGTCGCAATCTTGTCAATGAAAGGTGACGCCTGATACCCCGAACGAGGCTCGACGTCGACAGGCACAGCTGCCCCCGGCAGCTTAGCGAGCAAAGACAGGACGCGCTCGTTCTGATCTTCTAGCATCTTTAATCGCTAGGGCAACGGGGTCACTAGGATCGAGCAAAGATAGGGCAACGGGGTCACTAGGATCGGGATTCGCACCTGTTAGAGGGTCGACTCTTGAACTGGTGCCATTGCCGTATGACGATCCATTGGCGTCCCCGTTGAAAGGGACAAAATATGGCTGCGACCCGTTCTGAAACGGTTGCGATCCATTCTGAAATGGCTGCGATCCATTCTGAAACGACTACGATCCATTATGCATGGGTGGAGGCCTCAGATGCTGTGAAGGAACTGGTCCGAACTGGGGATTCGGGATAAACGATCCTGGCTGCTGGTTCTGCATGAATGGACTTGGTTGCTGATTTCGACCGAACGGTCCTGGTCCAGGGTGATGAACGAACAGACCTGGACCTGGATTATTGGCGAACGGAGCAGATCCTGGATTTTGACCGAACGATCCCTGACCTGGATTTTGGACGAATGGTCTTGGACCGTTTTGTGGTCTAAAGGGATTCCTCAGTCGCGCGATTTCTTCGGCTGCCCTTCGACTCTACTCAGCCATGACGTTGATCTGGTTTCGCGCAACTTCCAATTCCTAGTACATCTGGGCAATGACTTGCTCTGGATTTCCAGGGGCTGCCATTTTCCTGAAACAGAAAACAGAGGAAACTACAAGAAACCGTTAGTAAGACGCACGTTTGTCGAAGATTTTTCTAGATGGGGCCCCACGGTGGGCGCCAAACTGTTAATGCCAAAAATCGTCCAGAAGGATAACTTAAGGTTGATTGTGGAGCTTAACAACTAAAGAAAGGAATCTTATGACAAAGCGTGCGACGAAGACAGAAAATCGTAAAGAGACAAGAATTTTGGTGACGCGGGAAAAACCTCAACGAGGAAAAAACCCGCGGACGACTCTGGATGTCGTCGCTGCACTATGATCGCCAAACAGGGGTGATATCCTTTGTTTCTGGTATCGAGAGTACAATGATTACAATACAAATGACTTGAAATGTGAAAATAACAAGTGTATCGAATGTAAAACTAGTGTGTCGTGTGCTAAAACTATTGGTCGAGAGTGTAAGTCGTGCGTCGAGAGCGATCACTTGAGAGTGATTTCTTTGCTTCGGAGGTTCTTGAGTATGCAGTGTGTGATTCTAGATTTCGATGCTCCAAATGATGGCTTTGTCTTCGTATTTATAGTCTTCGTATGCATTCAATGACTCCATGAATTCTTCTAGTAACGGTCGCAACGGTCTCTGTTGTTTAATGTTCATAACTGCTCTGTCGGTTTCGTCCGTTGGTCATAAATGACGTTTGACCAGCATTAAATGATGAAATCATAACAGAAGAGTAGTACGTTAGTCGGTCGAGGTCGTGCGTTTCTACACGACGGTCGAGTGTCGAGAGGTATTCTTGACTCTGGCTTTGGTCAAAAGACGGAGTGTTTGTGATTTGACTTTGTTACAAGAGAAGTGCAATAAACGTTCTTAATGTCTTGGTCGTGGTCGAGACTGGTGAATTTTTACCCAAACAATCAACCTATAATATTAGTCAAGGACTCAAGATGTGTATAAGATTTCAACAAAATATAATTCTTAGAAAGAAACGGTCGCGAAATTAGTGGCTTAAATTATAAGATTCTCAGGTGCTCTCCACTAATTTCTCTTAGCCATGCGATCACCTAAGTGTTCCTCGATGCTATATTTTCTTTTACAGATGCTTACCTCAATGAAAACAACTTCAAACAAAAACAAACAATAGTACAATCAAATATCAATCCAGTCAAAACTTAGCAAATTATACTTACCATTCATATTGCGAGTCAATGATGGTCACCGATGACCACCCCAAACCTAAGATACACATTGTCCCCAATGTTTACAGATTAATAAAGTGCATACAATCATCCGAAGTAAATATGCGATTTAAGTACAATCATCTAACATCAAAAGAAATGTACATAGTTCACTTAAAAATAAGGAGGAAGTTATGGCAAAATAACTGAAGAGAACAAACCAAATCCTTAGTCGTCTCGGTAATGGCGGGCAGAAAAAGAGGATGATCCGGAATGGCATCCCTTCACTCCCCTCGTTTGGTTGACGGGTAGAGGGGTCGACTCCATGGTCCGGTACTGGTGGCCCATCAATGATCAGACGACGCAAGTCAGCAAATTCGGCATGCACTTCATTCCGGAAGTCTGTGGGATATAAATCCCTCTCAACCTCTTTATTAAAAAATCAGGGATAACTGATTATCCTTATTCAATGTCGCGTATTTTGGAGCGGTTTCTTCCAATAGTAAACTTTCACAAACGGATTCATGTATCTCTTGAATTCTACATTTGTATATGCTTTAGTTGTTTGTCTTACGTTTCGTAAGTTCAACAATACAAAATAAAACTGTTAAATCATATCACCCTTAAAATATTATTTAATTATATAAATAGTTGTAAATGATATTCTAACTTCTGAGTCGTTATATATTCATTTATCAAGTGCTAGTTTTCATGTTTATGAAAATGACATTAAGGTTCCAGAGCTTATTAAAACACTACTCCAAATAACGATTCAATAACTTAGTTTACAAGCTATTTTTTTACCCATTTAAATGAGACTTTTGTGATAAACTTAAAAAATAACCAAGTTTAGGCTTACTAAAGATGACCTAAAAGCACGTTACATAAAATGTAAATTGAATCAAAATATGTTAGCATTTATATAGACTTTGCCCATGTTAAAAAAACAATCAATCAATTTCTCTTTCCTTTCTATTTTAGGTTGCGTTTGTTATATGGGACATGACATGACGGGACGCGACAAAACTCATTGTTCCACGTTTGGTGTGATATGGGATAGGACAAAAATTCAATGTCCCCGTTTGGCACGACACGGGACAGGAAAGAGGACCGGACATGGTGGCATAAGATGGGACAAAAAGAGTATTTTCTTGTTCCACCAAACTAGTTGGAACAACATGGGACAAAAGTGAGTCAAAAACTAAAAAACTACTAATCTACCCCAATTTGATATATAAGAGCTTCTCCAATAGCTAAGCTAAAATGGAAAAAGTGGGATTTTAGCATTTTGTAGCTCCAATAGTTATGCTATCCTCTATGCTAAAATAGAGAAAAGATGAGAGAGTTTGTAAAAATCTCTATATTTAGAGAAATCTCCAAAAGCAAACTTTTATTCTCCCAACTTTCCATAAATTGAATATTTAACAATATAATAAAATAAATTGAATATTTTAATAAGATTTTATAAAACTTTAGCATAGCTGTTGGAGATGCTTTAATCTTAATATGGTATTAGTCTTAAGGGTCATCGCTACCCATCGCCGCCGCTACCACCATCGGCGGCCACCGTAGCCACCGCCAACCATCGTCGGCCACCTCTACCTATTCCTCCACTATAACAACCTCTTCCACCACCTCCATAACCATCGTCCATCACCACCACCACTACTATCGTTGACCACATCCATTAACACCGATCACCACCACCACTATTGGAGACCACCGGTAGCCACCACCAAGCATCGTCGGCCACATCCACCTATTCTTCCACTACAACAACTTTCTCCACCACCTCCACAACCACCGGACATCGTGACCTCCACCTCGACCGATCACCACCAACAATTGCCGCCACCACCACTGACGATCACCGCCCACCATCGTCGGTTACCTCCAAAACAACAACCGCTGTTACCACTGTACACCACCACCACTACCATCGTCGACCACCTACACCCATCACCTTTATCTTTACCTGTTGCTGTAACCATGCATCTGCAAATTGATAAAGATCTCCCAAACTAAATCAAATATTATATTTTCTTCGTATGAATCAGATTTTTCGAAACTGCCGTCAATTATTTCAGATTCTTTATTCAAATTTTGTACAATTATTTTTGTATGTATTTTTCTGTATGAAAATTGTGTAAAACACAGTTTTTAATTAAATTATTTAAATACATTCTTTATTTGTGTTATTTGTTAATGCCGAAAATCGTCCAAAAATACAATTTAAGGTTGATGTGGAGCTTAACAACTAAAGAATAGAAATCGTTCGACAAACTATGCGACAAAGACAAAAAATAAAAGAGACGAGAGGAATTTGGTGACGCGGGAAAAAACTCAACGAAGAAAAAAACCTGCGGACGACAGTGAGAGTCGTCGATGTACTATGGTCGCCAATCAGGGGCGACGTCCTTACGTTCCGAGCGTCGAGAGTACAAATGATTACAGTACAAATATCAAAAATAACTTAATGGTAAAGTAAATAAGTGCGTCGTGTGTAAAAACAAAGTGTCGTGCGTCGCTTGTTCGAGAAAGAACTTTGCTTTGAATGCTCTTGCTTATGCCGTGGACGCTCTTGAACTCAGATGTACGCAAATGAGGTTGGTATCTTCGTTTATATAGCCTTCACAGCCTTAAATGATCCAATAAAAGTTGGAGTAACGGTCGTAACGGTTTCTGAGATTTAATGCTCATAATGATCTTCGTCAGTTATAGTCGTTGGTCATTAATGGCGTTGATCCTGCATTAAACAGAGAAAAGATAACTGTTGTGTCGTATGTTAGTTAGACGAGGTCGTAAGTTATCTTACGATGGTCATGGTCGAGTGTCGTGAGTAACCCTCGACCTAAACTTAGGTCTGACGATAGAGTGTGTATGATTTTATCTTAACATGGGATGTGTCGTATAAGAAGTGTTTTTTCCTTTTTCGGTCGTGGTCGAGACTAATAAATGTTTACCCAAACAGTTTGCCCCCAAAATTTAAAATGAAAAGGCAATTTCAAATTTTGAATTGTAATTTTTTGTTAGAAAGACGTCTGGGGTCGTGACACGTGTCGAAAGTCGAATCAGTTGCCTAGGAACCGAATCGGTTCAATTCCAACTGAGTTCATGACGTGGGAAGTTTGAAAAGAGGAGAAGATCGTGACGTCATGCTGACGTGCGATCATGCTTGACAGCTGTGGATGCCAGGTGTCTACAATCCGTCGAGTTTTCGAAAAGGCGCGGCCACGTGGCGATCATTGACGACTTCGACCTGACACGATCATTTGCATAAATAGAGACCTTTGGCCGATCTTTCCCATTTTATGCTTTCAGAGAGTTTTTATAGCGTATTTCTTTTTTCGATCTTTATTTCCTTTCAACGAATCCATTCCTAATCCTGCAAAATCTTGAATCGATTTAGTGTTTTCGAGGATTAAAGCATCTATTTAAGGTACGACTCTTTCTCCTTTTTATGCGTCGCAAATCGATAGCTAGAAAACCTAGGAAGGACTGGGATATCTTTGCTCTGTCTGATCTGAATATTTGGCTCACAGGATTGGCAATGTCAACCGAGCCTGTGAGTTCCATTGGAGATCAAGATGATCTCGACTCCCTTAGGAAACTAGCACAAATCCCTGTAGGGATTAAGTTGAGTAGGGATGCTCAGGTTCGACCACATATGTGTCCAGACGGGTTCGTCGTTATATACAAATACCCATTCAAAATTGTGTTCCAATGGCCATATTCTCCCTTGGCCCAATCGTTCATGACGGAGTTTGATTTAGCACCGGGCCAATTAATGCCCCAATTCTGGCGGGTCATTCAAGTTATCGAGCGTCTTACCAAAGCTGGGAATCTCCCATGAACGTGAACGATCTCCTGTTGGCCTATCAGGTCAAGATGGACGGATGTCGTCGCTACAACTTGTTTTCCAAGCATAAGGGCGATCGTACCTTGGTCCTGAAAACTGCGGTCAATGACCACAAGTGGAAAACCAGGTACGCATTTGTGTGCGTAGCAACGATGGACCCTGAGAGCGACTGGATTAGGGCCGGCTGGAATATGTCAGGTGAGATTTTTATTTGTCGTACGTCCTGCATTATACTTGTTGACTTCTTTTTTACTTACCTTCTCTTTTGATCGTCGACAGATATCAAGTTTGAAGACGTGAAGCCCAACGCTGACTCCCAATCCAAGATCGACAAGTTCTTGGAATTCAGCGCACTCGAGCAATCGTTCTTCACACGTCACCTTGTGGACGAGGACGTAGTTTACATCGGTGAGACAAATCGAGAAGAAGAGAGGGAAGAGGAAGAAAAAGAGTCGAGAGAAGAGGAAGAAAAAGAGTCGAGAGAAGAGGAAGAGGAGATGACTAGTAAGTGTACCTCGATCTTTCTGCTCAACTTATTATTGTTTTAACGTCTGACGTTCCTCTTCTTATTCTTCAGGAGAAGCGAGTGCGAAGTCATCGTCTGTGGTTGCCAAGAGGGCGGCCCAAGATGAGTTGGCCCGCAAGGGCAGAGAGAAGAGAAAGGGGACCTCGACCACTGGGTTGGGGTTTTTGAAGAGGACCAAAATGACGGTCCCGAGGGAACCGTCTTCAAAGGCGGGCGACTCATCGAGAATTGTCACTCCAGAGAAGGCGAAGACGCCGGTCGCATCTCCTGGGAAGACGAGGACGTCTTTTGATGCGATTGACGCGACGCCGGTCAGGTCGGCGCCTCTGACAACAACGAGGGTGCCTCCATCTGCCACGTCGACCCCTTCGTCGGCCGACAAGGGCAAGGGCCACTCGATGGGAGAGGCCGAAGTCACGACGGTTAACTTTACGTTGCCGTCGGACTTCATGGCGGATAATGTTATGGACGGGACAAAGCTTTTTCCTCATCTAGGGAAATATCAGCTCCCCTCTTTCAGGGAGCGTTTCCAGGGGGTCCCGGTCGAGGAGACGGGATCTCACGTCGCAGGACTTGCGTTCATGGTAAGCGTCCATGACTTTGATTTTTGATTTTTATAACTTTTTCGGGTGTTTACTAACCTATATCTTTTGTATTTTTTAGGCGTTCTAGTTCTCCCTTGCCTTGTACTCTGAAATGGAGATGAGGGGTTTGGTGCCCGCAACTCTCGAAAGAGAGAAGCGACACTGGAGAGGGAGAAAGCTTCCCTGACGCGCTTCAAGGCCTTGTCTGTGCGGCTCGACGACGTTCAGAATGACCTGGAGGCCATTGAACATGAGAAGGGCGATATGAACAATCGTCTTAAGCAGGCCCTAACTCTGATAGCCGATTCGAGGGCTGAGTTGGATAGGACCAAAGAGTCCTTGGCTACAAATGAAAAAGAAGCCAAGGATTCTAAGTCCAAAGTGTCGGAGTTGGAGGGGGAAGTGAAGGAGCTGAGGGATGAACTGAAGTTTATCTTCGCCCTTGCTCGACTGACTGCTCGAGCGACGATCATGCGACAACACTTGTCGGGGAAGAATCCCCTTGCCTCGGCGTCGGACGAGTTGGCCTTCTATTTGGCAAACATCGGGTCTGAGAGGGACCTCGACTCTGACGACGAAAAGGAGGTCGAGGAGGAGGAGATGGACGAGGGCTTCAAGGGCGAATCTTCTGGTCCTAAGACAGCCGATGACCCACCCCAGCCTTAGAATTTTTTTTCATTTTGTTTTTTATCGATCGGCCGTTGGGGGTCGAGTCTTTTGATGTAAACGACTATTGAACATGAAATGAAAATTTTTCTTTTGGAACGTATGTTTTTACATTGTCAATCAATTTTCATATTGTGAGCAAACAACGAGTACAATACTAATCATGCGATCATCAAATAAACATAAGTCATATAGAACAAACATAGGCACTTGCGACAAAGGCATTCATCCAAAACATGATAATTTTTCTAAGTTAAAAAACTTAGATCGTGAGGTCTTTAGACCTTATGATCGTATAATTAAGTCGTGCGACAAACTTGGGTCGTGCGTTCCTACAATAGTGCAATCAAGTCATATATTAGACCTGGTTTCTTATGTCGTACGATCCTGCGAAAATGTACTTAAGTTGTATAATAGACTTAGTAACTTAAGTCGTGCGATCCTGCGATAAAACAAGGTCAGAGGTTGGTCGTTGGCTAACCAACGACCCTCCGATGCTTAAGTCAGTAATCGTCGTGGTAAATAAAAAATTGTATGAAAAAGGGTATAGAAGAAATACCTTTTCAGATGCGTTGCATTCCAGCTGCGTGGGATATCTCGATTGTCGAGGGTTTGGAGTTTATAAGCACCCTTGCCCACGACTTCTGAGATACGATAAGGACCTTCCCACTTGGTGGAGAGTTTACCTGCATTGAGCTCTTGAGTGCTCTGGAACACTCGTCGGAGGACGTAGTCGCCTTCTTGGAAGACTTTAGCCTTAACTTTCTTGTTGAAATGTCGCTCGACCGCTTGTCGTTGTGACGCCATTCTGATCAGTGCTGATTCTCTAAGTTCTTCAAGGGTGTCGAGGTCATAACTTAGATCAACCAAGTTATGGTCGACCGAAGTATGCCTCGAGGTCGGGAGCCGGACCTCGACCGGCAAAACTGCTTCACAACCATAGACCAAAGAGAAAGGGGTTTGTCCCGTGGACGTGTGTTGCGTCGTGCGATTCGCGTTCTTCGACCCACTTTCCTTTTGCAGCTTTTAACCTTTTCTTGATCGAAGCAATAATGGTTTTATTACTCGACTCTGCAAGTCCATTCGCCTGAGGATACCTTGGTGTCGAGGTCGTCAGCTTTATATTGCGGTCTTCACATAACTGTCGAGTCCTGTTGCTTATGAATTGGGATCCATTGTCGTAGACAATTTCGGATGGAATCCCGAACCTGCATACGATGTTAGTCTGGATAAAAGAGACGACCTCTTTGTCTAGGACTTGGGAAAAGGCGGCTGCTTCTATCCACTTAGAAAAATAATCTGTAAGTACGAGAAGAAATACCTTTTACCCGGGGGCAGGTGGTAACTTGCCGACAATGTCCATCCCCCATCTCATGAAGGGCCATGGGATTAATGTCGAATGTAAAGGTTCAGAAGGTTTGTGGGACGTACCTGAATGTCGTTGACAAGGATCACAATTCTATACATACCTGACGGCGTCTTGTCGTAGTGTCGGCCAAAAGTAGCCTTGTCGAGAGATACGGTTGGCTAGGATGCGACCTCCTGAGTGGTTGCCACACTCTCCATCATGCATTTCTTGAAAGATTCTTTGAACTTGACTTTTTCCAATAACACATCTTAGGTTCAAGCCTGTCGATGACCGTCGATAGAGTCTATCTCTGATCACGACATATTTGGATGCCTTAAACCTGATCTTCCGAGCTTCCATCTTGTCTTCTGGGAGTTGGTCTTGCATAAGGAAATTTCTGATGTCGCACGACCAATCATCCTCTTGGTCTTCGATATGGACGACGTCGTCATTTTCGATGGATGGTGTCGCTAGGTGGATCATAGGAATGTTGTCGAATAAAGGTTTGCTGAGTGCAGATCCAAGGTTTGCTAAAGCGTCGACTTGAGTATTTTGGTCCCTTGGAATCTGTTCGATTGAAAATGGTTGGTGTTAATGCCAAAAAATCGTCCAGAAGGATAACTTAAGGTTGATTGTGGAGCTTAACAACTAAAGAAAGAAATCACTCGACAAACAGTATGACGGAGACAGAAAAAGTAAATGAGACAAAGATTTTGGTGACGCGGGAAAAACCTCAACGAGGAAAAAACCCGCGGACGACAATGGAGGTGTCGCCGCTGCACTATGGTCGCCAAACAGGGGCGATGTCCTTGTGTTTCGGGTGTCGAGAGTACAATGATTACAATACAAATAAAAGAAAGACTTTAAATGTAAAGTAACAAGTATATCGTGTGTAAAAAACAAGTGTGTCGTGCATAGAAACTAAGTGTCGCGCTTGTGAGCGATCTTTAGAGAGAGAGTTCTTCGCCTTGAGTGTTCTTAAGAGTTCGGTTGTGCTGAGATATTTTGAGTTGTCCGCGAATGGTGATGAAACCTCTGTATTTATAGTCTTCAAGCGCCTTGAATGACTCCATAAAAACTGCTGATAACGGTCGTAACGACCACTGTGTTAAATTCTCGTAATTGTCCTTGTCGGTTATGGCCGTTGGTCATTAATGACATTAACCCTGAATTAAACAGTAAAAACATAACAGAAATATCGCATGTTAGTCAGTCGAGGTCGCGAGGTACCTTACGTCGGTCGAGTGTCATGAGCAACTTTCGATTTTACCTTTTGGTCAGATGATAAAGTGTTATGATTTTATCTTAGTATGGAAAAGTGTAATAAATGTTTTTTTCTTTCTTGGTCGTGGTCGAGACTGGTGAAATTTTACCCAAACAGTTTGCCCCCAAAATTTAAAAATGAAGTGGCAAATTCAAATTTCATTTTTTTAAATTTTGTTGTTAGTCGGGTGTCTAGGGTCATGACACGTGTCGAGAATCATTCCAGTTGCTCTAGAAATGAATCGGTCCAATTCTAACTAAAGGGGAAGTCGAAAAGGGGATAAGACCGTGACGTCACACTGACGTGTGATCATGCTAAACAGCTGTGAGTGCCAGGTGTCGACGATCCGCGCGGTCATATGAAGAGACGATAGCACGTGTCGATCATCGAATGACTCGACCTGACACAATCGTTTACATAAATAAAGACCCACGAGGGATCTTTTCCATTTTACGTCTTCAGAGAGTTTTTAGAAAGAGATTTCTTCCTGATTTCTTGCTGTTCTTCGCCAAATCGTTTCCAAACTTGCAAGAATCTTCGACTCGATTAGGCATTTCGAGGTTTTTAGGCGCCTATATAAGGTACGATTCTTCTTCTTTTGTAAGTCTATCGCTAGAAAACTTAGGAAAAACTGAGATTTTTGGGTTTTTTCACACCTGCGAATCTGCTTAATAGGGTTAGGAATGTCGACCGAGCCTATAAGTTCTATTCGAGATCAAAAGGATCTCGACAACCTTAGAAGTCTAGCAAAAATCCTTGCGGGGATTACATTGATTAGAGCAGGTCAGACTCGACCTGATATGTGTCCTGATAGGTTCGTCGTTATATACGAATACCCTTTTAAGATAGGTTTTGAATGACCCTACTCACCTCTAGCCAAAGAATTCATGGTCGAATTTGATTTAGCACCGGCCCAACTAATGCCCCAATTTTGGTGAGTCATACAAGTGATCGAGCGCCTTACCAAAAACTGGGAGTCTCCCATGAATGTGCGCGACCTCCTCTTGGCTTATCAAGTCAAGAAGGACGGATGTCATCGCTATAGCCTGTTTTCTAGATATAAGGGCGATCGTACCTTCGTCTTGAAGACCGCTGTAAATGACCGTAAGTGGAAGACTCGGTATGTGTTCATGCGTAAACAGACGCTCGACTCTGAGAGCGGTTGGATTAGGGCCGGTTGGAATACATCGGGTGAGATTTTCTAGCTTTTTGTCGCACGTCGTGTGTTAATTTCAACTTACTTTTAACCCATCTTCTTTGTGTCGACAGATATTAAGTTTGAGGACGTGAAGCCATAAGCTAATTCTCAAGCAAAGGTCGACGCATTCTTGGAATTCAGCACTGTTGAGCGATCGTTTTTCACACAACATCTGGTGGACGACGACGACGAAGACTTGGTGTATTTGGGAGAGAAACGTGAGGAGGAGGAGGAAGAAGAGGAGACAGAGGAGAAAGAGGAAGAGTCGAGAGAAACAGAAGAAGAGATGACCGGTAAGTATTCTTTTCTACTCGACCCCGATCTTCTCACTTATGTCTATCGTGTAACATTTCTTCCTTCTTTGCTTCCAGGGGAATCTCAGGTAAAGGTGCCGGCTATCAACGCCAAAAGAGTAGCTCAACTTGAGCTTGCCCGTAAAGGTAAGGAAAAAAGGCAAGGGACCTCGACCACTGGGTCGGGGGTCTCAAAGAAGGCGAGGATGACGATCCCGAGGGAACCGTCTTCAAGGGCTGATGACTCATCGAGAGTCGTCACGTCCGAGAAGGCGAAGGTATCGGTCGCATCGCCTGCGAAGACGAAGACGTCTTCTGGTGCGATCGATGCGACACCTATCAGTTCGGCGCCTCAGGCGAAAACTACGAAGTCCTCATCCACCACGTCGATCCCTTTGTCGGTCGACAAGGGCAAGGGTCACACGACGGGAGAGGCTAAGGTCACGACGGTCAACTTTACGTTGCCGTCGGACTTTATGGTCGATAATGTCCTAGACGGGACGAATCTGTTTCCTCATATGGGGAAATACTTGCTCCCTTCTTTCAAGGAGCGTTTCGAGGGAGTCTCGGTCGAAGAGACATGATCCCATGTCGCCGGGTTGGCGTTCATGGTAAGTTTTTCTTTTCAAAACTTATGTTTTGGTGTTTTTTAATCTTTGTCGAGCGTTTATTCATATGTTCTTTTATGTTTTATAGGCATTCTAGTCTTCCCTTGCCTTGCACGCCGAAACGGTGAAGATAAGGGGTTTGGTGTCTTCTGTTCACGAGAGGGGGAACGCGGCGTTGGACAGGGAGAAGGTCGCATTAGAGCGCATCGAGGCTATGTCCAAACGTCTCGATGAGGCTCTGAAAGAGTTAGAGGCCGTTGGACGTGTAAAGGACGAGGCAAACCATCGTCTGAAGTAGTCTCTGTCCATGATCGCCGATCAAAGGGAGGAGCTGGACACGACGAAGGATTCCTTGGCCATGAAGGAAAAAGAAGCCGAGGAATCCAAGTCCAAGGTGGTGAGCCTGGAGGGGGAGGTTAAAGAGTTGAAGAACGAAGCGTGATTCACTGCGCGGGCGGCGATCATGCGGCGACACCTGTCGAGTAAAAATCCTTTGGCATCGGCGTCTGATGAGCTTGCATCTTCTTGAGGGACGTCGGGACCGAAAGAGACCTCGACTCTGATGACGAGAAAGAGATCGTTGAGGAAGAGATGGATGAAGGTTCCAAGGGCGAGGCCTCGGGCAAGGACGCGACCGACACTCCTCCTCAGCTTTAGGAAAAATCTTTGTTATTTTTGTTTTTTATTACTCGACCGTTGGTGGCCGGGTTACTTGGATGTATTTGACCATTAAATATATGAATTTTGTGTTTCTCTTGGACTCGCGTATTATTTCAACTCATACATATCATGGACAGATATAATATTAATAGCGAAATTCACTAAGTATAGAATGAACAAGAAATCGTGCGACTTAGGCATTCATTGTAATACAACGACTAGAACATAAGTCATAAGACTTTTATACTTTTAAATCGTGTTAGCAAACATAAGCACATGCGATCGAAGCATTCATTCAGAACATGAAAATTTTCTAAGTTAAAAAACTTAGATCGTGGGGTCGCTAGACCTTATGATCATACAACTAGATCGTACGATGAACTTGAGTTATGTGTCCCTGCGATAGGATAATCGAGTTATAGACCTGATCGCTTATGTCGTGCGATCCTACGAAATTAAAGTCGTACGATATACTTAACAACTTAGGTCATGCGATCCTGCGACGAAATAATGTCAGAGGTTGGTCGTTGACTAACCAATGACCCTCCGATGCTTAAGTCAGTAATCGTTGTGATGAATAAAATTTGTATGAGAAAAGGAAAAAGATTTAGATGAAATACCTTTTCAAATGTTTTGCATTCCAGCTACGTAGGACATCTTGATTGTCGAGGGTTTGGAGCCGATAGGCGCCTTTACCCACGACTTCTGAGATACGATAAGGTCCTTCCCACTTGGTAGAAAGCTTGCCTGCATTGAGCTCTTGAGTGCTTTGGAACACTCGTCGGAGGACGTAGTCGCCTACTTGAAAGATTTTGACTTTGACATTCTTGTTGAAATGTCGCTCGACCGCTTGCCGCTGTGACGCCATTCTGATCAGCGCCGATTCTCTAAGCTCTTCAAGGGCGTCGAGGTCATAACTTAAATCTACCAGGTTATGGTCGACGGAAGTATGCCTCGAGGTTGGGAGCTGGACCTCGACTGACAAAACTGCTTCACAACCATAGACCAAAGAGAAGGGAGTTTGTCCTGTGGACGTGCGGGGTGTCGTGCGATTCGCCCACAGGACCGATGGGAGTTCTTCGACCCACTTTCCCTTTGCAGCTTTTAACCTTTTCTTAATCGAAGCAATGATGGTTTTATTGCTCGACTCCGCAAGTCCATATGCCCGGGGATACCTGGGTGTCGAGGTCGTCAGCTTGATGTTGCGATCTTCACAGAACTGTCGAGTCCTGTTGGTTATGAATTGGGATCCATTGTCGCAGACAATTTCGGATGGAATCCCGAACCTGCATATTGTTTGGGTAAAAAATTACCAGTCTCGACCACGACCAAGGTAAGGAAAACATTTATTACACTTTTTCATAGCAAGGTAAATTCGTAGTACGCTATCCCCAGATCAAAGGTAAAATCGAAAGTTATTTACCTCACGACGCTCGACCGTGATGTCGTGTAGATCGCACGACCGACGTGTATAATCTTGCGACCCCGACCGACTAACATTTGATATTATTGTTACGTTTTGTCATTGGTTAATGCAGGAATCAATGTCATTGATGAGCAACGACTATAACCGACAAAGCCATTAACATCAATAAAGACGACGCCCGTTACAGCAGTTACCAAAAGCATTCAAGAGGACAATCAATGCACCCGAAGACTATAAAAGCAAAGGCTCAATCAACATTTCGGAACAACATATTGCATCATACAGTCATCTGAACTTGAAAGAACACACGAAACAAGGAATTCTCTCTTGAAGAAACGCTCTCGACGCACGACATTCGCACACGACACATAGTTTTTACACACGACGCACACTGTTTTTACATTCAAAACACTTGTTACTTTACATTTAAATTATTTCTGTTGATCCAAACCCTCAGTGATTTGATAATGACCCTCTCTTAAACACTTAGTGAAAATTGTAAGTAAACAATAAGTATTAGAGTTTCACTATCGCTGAAGTACTAAGACTTTACAGTACCGCTGATAGGAACTCTCACTCTTTAGATTAAACATTCAGCGAACACTATTCACCATAATGCTCTGAGCCTGTTCAGTTCTTATGGTGATCGCTGATAAGTTAGTTGTTTACTTATGATCCCTGAAGACAAGTTTCACGTTAACATAGGTTCTACACTGAAGTCGAAGATCAAGCTCAAGAACCAGCGACAAGTCTCCTAATGAACTGATGCGGATGAGCGAAGACTCAGATTTGTCCACTCAACGTGAAGTATCAAGTACAAGACTTCAGCTATCGCTGAACTTTGTCATTCACTGATATAGAATGATAAAGCTTTGTCATTCGAGAAACTCAGCGTTTCCCAAGAAATCCTCTAACCTCAGGTCTAGAGATGACAAATACGCCAAGCTGAAAGAAAGGTATGCGAAGCTGAAAAGCTTTAAGAAGAACGGGAAAGGCCTGATGGATGACTATGATTGGGCTGACTCTGATGAGGAAGAAACATCTGACTCTGAAGATGATGAAGCCAATCTCTGTCTTATGGCCAAACTTAAAGATGAGGAAGAAAGTTCAGACATTCCCTCCACTTCAACCTCTGCAACTCAGGTATCACCTTCTTTCTTTACCAATATTGCAAATATTGATGAAGCTGATAGTCTTTGAAAGATCGATCTCTTGACTAGAAGTTTATATGAAGCCATGAATGGCAAAACTGTAGTTGAAAATCAAAACCTTGATCTCACTGAACAGCTTAAAAACTGTCACCTTCAAATAGAAAATCTTTCTAAAATTGAAGAAGATTTTAAAGATCAAGTTCACCTAAATCAGCTTGTCAAAATCGAGCGCGAAGAAGCTATCGCTGCATTAAAAGCTGAAAAGCTACTGTTGAAGGATGGTGTAATTCTTCAACAAAGATCACTGAGATAATTAAGTCTCAGATACCTCTGAGTGATAAACGTGGTATTGGTTACAAATATGAAACTCCAAAACCTACCACTGAGCGTTCCATGCTTAAATTCTGAACGTTCGTATCCTCTAACGCTGATACTTCATCTTCTCAGTGCTCCTCTTCCTATACACCAACTCCTGAGGAAAAACCTACCCTTGTCTTTAAAGACAAAGGTAAAGGAATTGCTTTTGAAGAAAATCCTCAGAAGGGTATCTTTATACCTAAGCTGAATGCTTCTACAGCTTCAGCGAATCATCCCACTGATTCAAAGAACAAGAACACTGGATATATTCAGCGTGGATATTTTCAGCGATCTACTCCTAGAATCAAAGTGGATGTCACTGGTAAGAAATCCGAAGAACTGATAGTTCCTCTTATTTCCAATACCAGAGGTATACTTGATGCTAGTCCTTCTCGTTTTAAACAAACAACTCAGCATACAAATGGTCCTAAAACTACTTTCAGTTATAGGAAATGTTATCAATGTGGACTTACAAATCATATTGCTAGTAAGTGTCCAACAGCCACCAAAGCTGAAAAGTTAGCTAAGGTGAAGATCACTGCCCCCAAGGCAAAGAAGACCAATCCTGGTGCAAATCAGGTCAAGGTGAATCCTACCACTGAGGTTAAGAAATTAACCAAAGTGAAGACTGACAAAGCTGAATCTTCAAATGTTGCGAAGACTGCTAAACCTTCCATTCCAACTACATCCACTGACAAACATGTACACATGGTTAAGTGGGTACCCAAGAAAAGCTAATCTTCCTTTGTAATGCAGGTTAAGAAGGGTATCTGTGGTATCTCGATAGCGGATGCTCTAGACACATGACTGGAAAGAAAAGCATGTTCGATGAATACAAAGAAGAGAAGGGTCCCTCTGTAACTTTCGGTGGAAATGGAAAAGGACATACCCGAGGGTTTGGTGTACTCTCAAATGGTACAACAACCTTCAGAAGAGTCGCATATGTTGAAGGACTGAAGCATAATCTTCTAAGCATCAGTCAGCTTTGCGACAAGGATAACAAAGTAATATTTACTAAGGAATCCTGCTTTGTTGCTGACAAAAAGGAGAAGATAGCTCTCAGCGGTTATCGTTTGGAAAATCTTTATGTAATAAACATGGACTCAACAACCACTGAGAACTCCTGTTTCTTCTCAAAAGCCTCATCTGATGTCAACTGGTTATGGCATAAGAGGCTCTCTCATCTAAACTTCAAGACACTGAACACTCTTTCTTCAAAAGAGTTAGTCACTGGTCTACCTCAGCACTCATACGCCAAAGAATCCTTATGTTCAGCGTGTGAGAAAGGCAAGCAGACCAAAGCAAGCTTTAAGTCAAAGCAAGTCTCCTCAGTGTCATCTCCTCTACAACTTCTCCATATGGATTTGTTTGGCCCTGTTAACAAACAATCCATCGCTGGAAAGAAATATACGCTGGTCATAGTTGATGAATTCTCTCGCTATACATGGGTTATGTTTCTCCGTTCTAAGAGTGACATCCCTGAAGAACTCATCACCTTTGTTCGGAAGATGGAAACCCTGAACAACTTGACCGTTTGCTCAATAAGGAGTGATCATGGGACTGAATTCAAAAATAGTTCTCTTGATTCCTTCTTTGAGAGTAAGGGTATTTCTCATAACTTTTCTTCAGTGAGAACACCACAACAAAATGGAGTCGTTGAAAGAAGAAATAGAACAATTATTGAAGCTGCACGTTCAATGCTCAACGATTCTCACATGCCTACTCAGTTTTGGGCAGAAGCTGTCAACACTGCTTGTTTTACGCAAAACAGGGCGCTGATAGTCAAAAGATTCAATAAGACAGCCTATGAACTTTTTCATGGGAGAAAGCCTTCAATTAGCTTTCTTCACATCTTTGGATGTCAGTGTTTCATACTGATTAACAGAGATGCCCTTGGAAAGTTTGATCCTAAGGCTGATGATGGAATCTTTCTTGGATATTCTTCAATCTCCAAAGCCTTCAGAGTCTTCAATCGAAGAAGACAAACTAATGAAGAAACTATTCACGTCACTTTTGACGAATCCCGTTCAACAAACTCTAAACTGTCTGCTGATACTGAAGAACTGAATCAATGGATGTTTTCTCATCTTGGTGATTCAGAAGATATTCCCACTCCTCATACTCATCCTGCTGAAGATGATAGTCCTACTATCATCCCTGACATGCAGAATAGTGAAGCTGAAACATCATGGGTCTCAGCAGTTCCTTTAAACACTTTACCTGCTTCTGAACCAAATGTCTCAGACATTCCATCTACTTCTCAGCAATTACTGAATGAGATGACATCTGCACCTACTCCTCTCTTGGCTGATATTCGAGAAGTTGCTGAAGCTTCATCTTCAGCTCCTCCAGTTCAATTTGAGTCATCAACTTATGCTCCTGCTCAGCGATGGACTGTAAATCACCTAATTGATCAAATTCTTGGTGATCCAAACGCTGGTGTTCAGACTCGATGAAGTGCATGTAATATTTGTTTATTTGTTAACTTTATTTCTCTGATTGAACCAAAGAAAATAGATGATGCCCTCAAAGATCCAAACTGGGTCAGCGCCATGCAAGAAGAGCTGACTGAATTCGAAAGAAACAAAGTTTGGAAACTTTTTCGAAGACCAACTGACAAGACAGTGATAGGCACTAAATGGGTCTATCGAAACAAGTTGGACGAACATGGAACTGTAACCCGCAACAAGGCTCGACTTGTTGCTCAGGGATACAGACAAGAGGAAGGCATAGATTACGACGAAACATTTGCTCCAGTAGCAAGACTAGACTCCATTCGTCTATTCTTAGCATACGTTGTACACAAAGACTTCAAAGTATATCAGATGGATGTTAAGTCAGCATTTCTAAATGGAAAGTTGAATGAAGAAGTCTACGTGGAATAACCTCCAGGATTCTCAGATCCTAAGCGTCCAGGTTATGTTTATAAACTGGATAAGGCACTTTATGGCTTAAAGCAAGCTCCACGTGCATGGTATGACACTCTTTCCTCTTATCTACTGATTGAACATTTTGAGCGTGGAAAAATCGATAAAACTCTATTTTTCAGTAAAGTGAATGGTCATATCATTCTTGTTCAAATATAAGTCGATGACATTATATTTGGTTCCACTAACCCTGAACTTTGTACTCGTTTCTCTAAAAGGATGAAAGCTGAATATAAAATGAGTATGATGGGTGAACTAACATATTTCCTTGGTCTACAGATAAAACAAACTGAAAAAGGAACTTTCATTAATCAGGGAAAGTATGTTAAAGATATGCTGAAGAAATTCGATTTAACTCAGAGTTCAGCTATGAAAACCCCTATGGCACCGCCGCTGACACTTAACAAAGATCCTTCAGGGAAATTTGTTAATGTCACTGCATACCGTGGGATGATCGGCTCTCTTTTGTATCTTACAGCTAGCCGACCCGATATTATGTACGCAACTTGTTTGTGTGCACGATATCAAGCTGAACCTAAGGAATCTCATATGATCGCTGTAAAGCGAATTTTTCGATACCTTAAGGGTACTGCGAACCTAGGTCTTTGGTATCCCAAAGACTCAGGGTTTGATCTAATCGCCTATTCAGATAGTGATTTTGCAGGTTGCAAATTGGATAGGAAAAGCACCACAGGAGGATGTCAGCTCCTGGGTGGAAAGCTGGTGAGTTGGACAAGTAAAAAGCAAAACTCAATGTCTACCTCAACAGCTGAAGCTGAGTATGTAGCCGCTGGAAGCTGTTGTTCTCAGGTCTTGTGGATGAGAAATCAACTACTAGACTATGACCTTCAGCTCTCGAAAATTCCAATCTATTGCGACAACACAAGTGCCATAGCTATAGCCAACAATCCAGTGCTACACTCAAAGACAAAACACATCGAAATGAAGTATCATTTTATCAGAGATCATGTGATGAATGGTGATATAGAACTTCATTTTATCTCAACTGACTATCAGTTAGCTGATCTGTTCACCAAACCTCTTGATGAGACAAGATTCAACTTTCTCATCAACGAGCTTGGAATGCTAAACTTTGAAGAGTAAAATCTTCAGCGGTTCACATTTGATCAGCGATAGGATAAAATCAACTTGTATAACCCATTATATCATTCTCTCTCTGAACATAATTGATTCTCTGATATCAAGGTATGTTTTTCTCTTGCTGACAATCGCATGTAAATGCAAGATTTTAAGACAAATTGCACCGCTGGATATCTCTTCCTTAATCAGCGATACTTTGAAATTTCTTAAATCAACACTGATATTTCTATTCAGTGCTTCATGTTTTCAAAAGTGTCCCTGAGCTTTCAAAACCTCAGAGACATCCTAAGATATGAAAGGACAGTTGTGACTTCATCGCAACGGATAAGCCCTGGCACGTCTTCTTTCTGACACACGTTTGCACGTTTCGTTTACCTTCCAATCAAATGCAAACACGTGTCCGTGTCATGATGAAAATCTTTTCCCGCTCAAGATTTTCTCTCTCTCTAATCTCACTATATAAACACATTTTGGGTTTATATGTTTCCTTTACGTGAACAACTTCTTCCTCAAGAAAACTACTGTTGCATTTTTGCTCTCAAGTTTTCAATAAACTATTCATCTTCTTCTTCTTCAATGAACCAGGTTAATATTTCTTTTTTATTTACCTGTTTCTTAAAACTTGTTAATGATCTTCTCATTGTTTTTACAAGATCAAACAAAATAACTTTTTCAAAAATGAAATCATTTCTTTCATGGTTTTATGAACACAACCTTTCATGGTTGTTCTTCAAGTTTAATCGCAAATATCTTTAACTTGTTCTTCATACGTTTTTCCAGAATCCTAATCCTCAAAGGAAACTGGAAAACAAGACTTTTTATTGGGTTTGCATTTCTTTTTCAAAAACAAGAAAACCCTAATCTTCATTAAGACATTTTTGTCTGAATGAAATGGACAAAATTCGAACCATCTTATTGGAAAATCTTTCCACATTAAGATTATTCTTATTTGTTATATCTTTGGTTGAACTGATAATATAGCAATGGCATCTACTGATATTCCTACTGCTGAGAACACTGCTGCTGCTGAGGAACTGGAAATCACCAAGGCTCCTCGGGTCAAGTTCACGCTTGAGGAACTCGATTTGACAAAAACAAACAATCTCTATGCGCTTTTCGAGTTTCCTCCTCGAAAGCAAGTCACACATCTAGATGATGCTGTGAATTTCCTCAAAACATGTTGCCTCTCTACAGCCCTGACCATAACACCCCCTGCTCATCAACTACTACTATCTCAGTTCTGGTATTCTGCCAGACACACTCAGCTCACATCGACCAAAGACCCCACGAAGAAAATCGATTGCATCCTCTGTGACACTGATTTTGGCACCATAAAAATCACCCCTGCCATTATCCGAAAAGCACTGAGCCTTCCCATCGCCACAAAAGAAAAACCTTTTGTTTCTCTCCCTGACCACAAGAAACATGTTGATAGGGAAGCCATCACTGCATTCTTTGATGCAATGGGTTATGTATGGGAAATAGGGAGGGACAAGAAGCCTGAGAAGAAGCTGACCCTCATCAAGAAATCCAAAATGCCCAGCGAGATGAACTTCATCTTCGCACACTTGATAAGCTGCATGACTGCAAAGACCGGCTCCTCTGATCAAGCCGCTCAACCTCAGCAAGCAATGGGCTATGCATTGCTGAAAGGTCTTCATGTTGACTGGGCCTCGATAATCTATGATGATCTTGTGCTCAGAGTAGACTCTGCTGCTGACCGACCATCATGGGTTCCATACCCAAGATTCCTCAACGCCATCTTCCAAACTGGCCTTAAGGATAACTACCCAAAAGTAGGAGACCTGAAACTCTCTCAGGTTGGCCCTAAGGTACTCGACTTCAAGCCAATGGCAAACGAGGTACGTCTCTCTACTCTCTTAACTCTTCTCAATCCTTCTTCTTCTACTTCTGCGGCTCATTCAGTGGAAAAACCCACCGCTGATACCCCAGCTGCAACCTCCACTCCTTCTAGAAAAAGGAAACACTCAACTTCCCAACATGGTTCCAAAAGGACTAAGAAAACCAAGGAGCAACCCCCCCCAGCAATCTCATGCTGAAGACTCCTCAGCTCATCTTGAAGAGTTGATGGAAAGTTCAGTGGTACGCTCTGCCACAGCTGAACAAGCCACCCCTTCCATCCCAGCTTCAGCGTCTCTAAACGTTGAAGTTATAAACTTGGAATCGACCCAACCTCCTTCAGTCTCTCATAGGACTGAAGAAGTGATTCTCAGTGGATCCAACACTGAATCAGCTCCACATCAAACCTTCTCAACCTTCGCTTCTCCCTCTACTCCATTGGACTCTAATCTAGTTTTCACCACGATCACTGGAGCACCCGTCATTCTTCCAGAAGCTAAAGCTGATACTTTTCAAGGAACGATGGATGCAGGACCTGCAGGAATGTCCATGCATACACGCACTGTAGCTGACGACATGGAACTTTTTTCAGGACACAGAAGTTTTGACGACTTCACCAGCCCTCCTGCAGGTATACACCAACCCATATACACTGTAACTAAAGCCCAAACTTCTGAGCTTTCCTTTGTTCATAAGTACTTATCTGTTACAGGTCCTAATTTGGGAGACATCAACGCCTCTCTGAAGAACCTGGATACAAAGCTGACAGGTCTCACCACTACTCTCTCAGACAACTCTTCAGCTGTAACAAACGCTGGAGAGAATCTCAACAAGCTGACAAAAGTGGTTGAACAGAATGCCTCCCAAGCTGATTTGGAGAAGGTTGATGGTACTCTTGGTGATTTTCCCAAAGTTCTTGCTAACATTTACACCGACTACACCTCTCTCAAAGCAACAGTTCAAACCATGTCCAGCGAGGTCACAACGCTGAAGACATCGGTTGGAAATCTTCAGGGAGAGATGTCTGATGTAAAGACTGACGTAAGTTCAGTGAAGACAATGGTGCAGCAGATCCTGAATCACATGACCGCCCCTACCCCTGCACCTTCGCATTTTACTCCGGCAGATCGAGCTGAACTTCTCAAGATCAATCCTGCTATAACTGGCCTGGAAGCCAGATTATGGGAGATTGAAAATTATGTCGGATTCCCTGGCCAAGAAGACAGGGAACCAACACCATCTGCTGAGTCATCGAATTCCTCCCCCACTCATCATAAGGAAGGGGGGAGAAGAACTCTGAAGACCTTCCCCATGATGAATCTATCGAGGGGAGAAGACTGAAGACCTTCCCCTTACTGAAGAGGGGGAGAAGACAAATGAAGAAACAACTGCTGGACCTCGGGGAGATGAAAACCCTGAGGGAACCGAGAAGCTTACCTCTATATCTGAGGGGGAGCAACTCGAAGAAGCTGCTGAAGAATCTGAATCTGAAGCTGAAGACGATGAAGTTGTCGACATCTCTGATGATGAACCATCTTCTTCTCCAAAGAATGATGATGATGACTCCTTTATCGTCAAGCCTATTCAGAAGACTACATCTCTCAAAGGGATTTTGATAAATGAACCTTCAGGGGAGCGGACCAAGACAAAGCCTGCAGCGTCTGAAGCTGACAAAGGCAAAAACAAAGGCCTCGCTGAAGAAGACAATCTGATGATCTTGCTTCAAAAGCCAGTTTGTCAGGTACACTACCTCCTATTCCCTTACACTGCATCCCTCCTCTATCCCTTCTCAATCTCAATCCTTCTTCCCCAACTCTGCTTACTTAAACGATCGCTACGTTTCAGCTAGTCCTCTCCCCTGTTTGAGGATATCGCTGAAGTTCCTACAACTGCGACTTCACCAACAATAATCCCAGCCACAAGAGCTGAAGAAATAATCCCAGTCTTGGATTTAACCACTGAGACTGATGAACCTGAAGAACAGACGATATCTCACATAAACAGACCTTCCTTGGTTCTTAAAAAATCAAGTGAAGAGGATCAGAGAAGAAGAGAAGAAATGAGAAAGAAGCTTGAGGCTCAGCGAATCATCTTGCCGCATGCCAAAGTCAAAACTCCTAAGTTCAGACTTACAAAGCAAGAATACGTTGATCACCTCAGAGCTGAACGTCTACTCGCTGATAAAAAGGAAGCTGAAGAAAAAGACAAAGCTCTCGCCATCCAACTCGTCCAAGAATCAGTTGAAGACCCCAAGCTGAAACGAATTCCCATTCAAGTCCAACGTCAGCTTTGGGAATGTAGAATCTAGATCCGTGCAACAAATATGAAATCGTAATGATAAGCAATAAAAGCAATGATTTCAACTGGTCATCCCTTTCATTAATCTTTCAGAGAGAATATTACAATAAGAGTTGAAAGCTAAAAGAGATGATTAGCTTGTTTTTCAAAGCTAATCAACATTAAATACAATGGGCCCGTGGTTAACAAGCCCACGACCCGTTCACTAAAAGGCTCAAATTAAACAAATACAATTTAACCCTTGAACTTTAAATCAACCATAAAACCTGCCCTAACAATCTCCCCCTTTGATTTGAAGTTCGAGTTGGCGCTCTATATCTCTCCAGTTGAAGACATATCTTTTGCGGAGCGCGAAGTGTACCTCGAATAATCTGATGGCGCGGCGATAGTCGATGCGATCTTCAATCATTTCCAAGGCATTCCGAGCAATAGATTCATTCTGATTCGGAACATAAGAATACCTTGGATTCTCAGACTCGTGCTGAATAATCTTTCGAAGAGCATCTCTGACCTTTAGAAGCGTGCCGTCACAAAATCTGTCTACCTGACTGAAGCGCATGAATTTCTTCTCCTTCTGCTCATTTAAGAAAACAATCCCGAATTCTGGTTCTAGAAGCATAGCATTCTCGGGATACATGTTTAACTCAGGTGCTTTCATATTTGGTTTGATCAGATTTACCTTTTTCGCCTTGTTCTCGATAGCCATTTGGAAGTCCGTTAGATAAGACATCATGATGGTGCGGACCAGGTATCGACGAACAGCTTCGAGTGCCTTTGTAATCTCTAGCGGTCGGATGGTTCTTGTACGTAAGTCTTTCAGAATAACCAGAAAGTCGAGTGGTCGGAGGTTCTTGAAATCAGCTTCTAAAAATTTCCATTCGTTCCCATCTTCACATCGAACAATGAAAACTGGGTAGACGATCCTCATAATACGTCTTGAATAGATACTGATTACCTCTATGATTCGAAGTTTGGTTCTGACCTGGTTTACTGGAAGACACCGCTGCATTGTGCTGATATATCGGCGTTGAAATTCTGGGTCAAGGTTGTAGATACCCAGACAGAAAGTCGGCTCGATCGGGCGAAGCTTGTGTACGAACAGCTTCTTCAAAGATTCCTCCAGATGAGGGATAAGTACCATGATCTTCTCCCAACGGATTTGTTGTTGTTGAGGAGAGGGAGGAAGATCAGAAGCTGTCGTGGGAGGGGCAGTTGTCGGAAGATCGGAAGTAGTGGACTCGGGTCTTGTTGATGATGTTCCGGTGGGTTGAGCATAGTGAACGGGGGTTGCTCCATATAAATTTTGGAGCAGGAACTGATCGTAGTCAATATTGTCGTCCTCATCAGTAGGGAAGACCAAATTTACCTAGAGATTTACTGCACTGGCGGATTTTTCGTACCATGCGTCTTCGGTCTCCAGGTTGGTCTCACACTCTGGATCTATCATGTCTAGTATCGGTCTGTCTGACGAGTCAAAATCGACCAGTTCCTGTGTTGAACCCTCGGGCTTTTCAACCGTTGGGTCTTCTTCATCTGAAATTTCCATATCTATGACCATATCTGCTAGTGGCAACTCGGCTTCGGGTGCTTCTGATGTAGTTGCCGCAGTTGGGGGTTCCTGTTGAACCACTGTTGTAGTTTCGGCAGTCATGATCTGGGCGGTTTCGGTTTGGCGTAGACGCTTCTCCCCCTCACGGTGATCAGGATCATCCTGGTCATCGTGCTTGCGTTTGAGACCGCCGGCTTGACTCTTACAAGTGTCTTCTAGTGAGCGGACCCTTTCAGACAACGTGGCGAGCGCTTTGTTGTAGTCGTTGAGGGTCGAGTCAATGGCATCAAGGCGTGATGTGATAGATGAAGATGGAGCAGTGACCTGGGATCGAAGAACTGAGATCAGGTCTGCTTCAGTCGAGGCGGTTGTATTTGATTCCTGGAGCAGTTGGGCCAATAGCATCATCTTTAAGGTATCCACCGAATAGATAGGTTGAGAAAATGTCGGTGGATGTGGTGGTGCGGTTTCGGCTTCAACGATCTTAGCTTTGCCTTTGATGGCTTTGGCGATCTCGTCGGTGACATGTTGTTCCAGTGCCTCGCGGACAGCCTTGAGGGTGCTGTCCAGGGACCCTTGCGACACAAAGTCGGGGTGAATAACTCCGGGACCACTTAGGTTACCCGTTGAGGCGTCTACCACAGGGGTAGAGCCACCTACGTTCACAGTTGGCGCGATGTTAGCTGTGGTAGGATTTCCCGCCGATCCTTGTGTTCCACCAAGAGGTGAAGACACTACGGTGGTTCCGATCGGGTCACGAAGAGCCTCGACTTGGTGTTGTACCTCTTCAAGTGTCCTAGCCAAAGATTGATCTATTACAAGTGGCTCTAGACTCGATGGTGCACGAAATGAAGTCGAGACCGGGGGCTGCTGGTCTCTTATTTCAACACCAGTACTCTCCGAATGAGAGGCCGGTGGAAGTTGTGCTTGTTCCCCGTGTAATATTGAAACATCCGCCTTTTGAGAGTCGGATGAGTGGGTAGGGGGTCGTGCAATTGCTCCGCTGGGTCCACAGAGGCTTCTTCAATACCCCGTCCCAACAAATGAGACGGGATAGTAGATGTGGCAACCCGGATGTCACGTGGCTGGGTTCGCTCAGGAGCCTCATTATCTTTACGGCTCAATCTTTCTTGGTTCGCTTTCGACCTTAACTCCCTCCTTCTCACATGTTCTATGTCCCGAGGAAGGTCCCTCGGCGCTGGCTGGACCATGGGATTCCTTAACTCTCGTCTATATGCTATCATAGGTAGGGCTTTAGGTATATGCATAGCTAGGGTATTATCTTGCTCCCCCTCAAAACATACATGGGGATTGACTTGCTCCCCCTCGAAGTGAGAGGTTTTTGATCCACCATGGAATATCTGTAAGAGACCCAAAGTTAGTTAAGCGGACGGATAAACAAGTTCCAACGCGTACCTTTGCATTAAATGGCTCAATCTGAGACAGATGGAGGACTGGCAGTGATGAAACAGGTACTGAGTTGACAAAGCAGGGGTATCCGGATAAAGGATGGAAAAATATTCCGGACAAACCAAAGTATCCGGATAACATGTGTCCGGACAGCAAAGGTTTCCGGACATAGTAGGGATTCTGGATAATCCTACCCGGATACCCATCCGGTCCGAAAAGTCATCCGGACTGATGGGTGTCCGGACACTTTTACACTTTAAAAATGATTCCATTTTTCAAAGATATGAAACCTGTAGAATTTTGAAAAAATGGATCTCTCGCTCCCCTTCAAACTGAGAATGGGGAAAAACTTGCTCCCCCTCGGATAGTGTATAGGGATGTGCAATGGAGAGTCCGACACACAATAACTTTAGACTTTTAAAGAAACATTTGTGTCGCTCCCCCTCAAATGATGAGCATTAGATGATACGCTCCCCTTAGAATGTGCGCATAGAGTGAAGTGCACACGGGAGTATCCACACACACAAATAACTTTTTAACATATTTAAGAAAAAATATGTGTGACGCTCCCCCTCAACAGTAGAATAACATACCTGATAGCTGTATATGCTTCCCCTAAACACATGAGCAGCTTGTTAAAGCACAGGTATAGACAAACCTCACGTCTTCTTAATATTGTTCCTTGTAGATCGTGAGCAGCTCCCTCCTTGCGGTCATGTGTGTGGAGCATCCAGTGTCTAAGGACCACACATGACCGTCCTGCAAAACAAGTTTAGCGGACCTTCGGTACCCAGATTTGCCTGGGTCCGGGAGGGTTAGGTTTGGCACCGTTTGGGGAAGCTTGCTTTGTCCCAGCTTTCCCTTTAGGTGTAGGATTTACACCGGTGGAGGGAACTGGTTTTGGCACTTGTTTCCTCTTCGGTGCAGAATTTACACCTTTAGGAGGAATAGATTTTGTAACAGCTTTCCAACTGGGTGCCGGTTTAACCTCAGTAGAAGAAGCCCGTTTTGGAATGGGTTTGGTCTCCCGCTGTGGTTTAACCTCTGATTGGAAACCCCGTTGTTTATAGTATTTTCTTTTGTTATTACGGGGTTTGCGTTTGGGTGTCGAATTATACATGTGATATGACCCAAATCAATCATTATTATTGATATCATCAAAGTCATTCCAACCACAACTAGAGCAACATAAACAATTGAATCAATTGTTGAGTGGAATAAATTTTCATCGGAAAATTAACATCTCTTTTAACAAAATCATTCCTATGATTCCAAGCACAACTGTTTTTGTTCATTCTAGGGTAAAACACAGTATTGAAAGAATTTGATGCTGCATCTTTGACAGATTCCTTGGCTGGCCACTTTGGTTTTTCTGGTTTAGCGCGTCCGGTTTTATCAGAAACAACAGGGACAGTGCGGTCAGTGACTTTTGAGGAAGCAGGAATCTTAGCAGGTGGTTGACCGGTCTTTTGCTTCGGCTGTGATTGTTTTTGAGAATTTGAAGCATTTTTTGAAATCTTAATCACAGCCGGAGTCTTTGATTGTGAACTATCACCCTTTAGAAAATTGACCGGTCGATTTACTACTGGTGATAGAAAATCAGTGTGGCTCGGGAAAGGTTTGTCGAAGGGGAACGACTCATACTCTTCCTCAGAATTGCCTTCGGAGTTCATGTATTCAGAAAAATCAACATCCAGAATTACAGGACTTGGATCGGTTGAGGAAGGCGAGGAACACGCTGTGCTTGTGTGCTTTGAGGAATTCGGTGCGGAAGCGTTTGAAAAATCAGAGTTCAAATTCCTTAACACACTCTCGTCTTGAGAATCTTGACCATCTTGTAAAGTAGAGATCTTGCCTATAAACGCTTTACACGAAGACGTATCAGATGAACTTGAGGAAAGTGCGAGTGAAATCTGCTTTTCAGTTTGGAGTTGGTCAATCTGCTCTTGAAGCTGACCATTACTCACTTTCTCTTGCATCACCTCTGTTGCCAAAGCAGACAGTTGTGATGTAAGTCGATTGATTTCAGACCGAAGAATCTCCTGTCCTTCATCAGACACAACTTTGGTTTTGACCGGTTGTTGATTCTCAAGTTTTTCAAGTAAACCTTTGCTTCTCCAACTCGACTATCTTTGCTTCCATGATGAGAGGGGGAACATAGAGTTTAAACTCATCCATCTCAGACTTGGTTGCGGTTGCTTGGTCCTCATCCTTCTTGGAGGAATCCTTGGGCGTAGCAACCTTGTAAGGGTCGAAGTAGTCATTGGAGAGGTACTTTTTGTCCTTTTTATAAGAATAATTTAAAGGCTTATAACAAAATGGAAGTTGTATTCCTCGTTTGTGTTTGCGTTTATATTCCTCGGTTTCCTTTTCCTTCTCAGGTTCAAGAGGACCAGTCCATTGGATTGCATATTCCGGATACTTTTTGTCTGACCCAAAACAAGCAAAATCATACAAAGTTGGTGTAAACCATCTTCCCCTTTTCAAATAATGTGGGTTATCATATCCGATACCCCATTCTTTGTTGAAGTAAGTGAACTCCTTGGGTTTATTCATGTGTATGGTCTGATCAGTTTGACCTATTTTGTTGAATTTTGTTTCAAGATCGGTGATTTTGTTAACAAACTCCTTGTGTTGAATTTGAAGAGCAGAGCATTGATAAACAATTTCTGCTTTCTCATTCAAGCACTGATCAAACTGTGACTGAAGTTCAGATAATTTGGCCCTTAAGTCTTTAGGTGCTATTGAAAGATTTTTGCATTTTTCTTTTAAAATAGTATTTTCAGACTTGTATTTCTCAGTTATTTGCATTTGAACATCTAACTTTTCAGATAGTGATCTAATCTCAAGTAGTTGTTCATTACTGGTGGCCTTGTAGGAATCTATCCGTTCAGCAAGAGGTGTCATTTGGTCAGAAAGTTCTAAATAGATAGGTTTACATACCTGACACAGCTTTGTCTTGTCTTCTACAGTAGGAGACATCTTCAGTTGCACTGGAGTGATCGTCAGACGATTGTTCGATTCAAAGTGGAATAGTATCAAAGATACTTAAATGTCCCCCTCCTGCGACTTAGCTTCGGTTAGCGGGTGGGGTCAAGGGGCAACGCCCTTGCGGGGTCTGGGGGCAGCGCCCCTAGAAATTTTTGAAAATGAGGGTTCAAAGCAGCTCCCGGATTAAGTGTCCGTGTGGCTTCCGGATAAGGAATCCGGAAAACTGAGCTTACCGGGTGATGGACTTACCGGGTAGTAAGAGATTCCGGACAAAAGTTTTTCCCGAAAACTTAATGTTGTCCGGATAAAACAATTTTTACCGGATACTCAGAGTTGTCCGGATAAAAGTTCTTTACCGGAAACTTTGGGTTTCCGGAAGGAAATACCCGGAAAGAGTGGAAATTAAATGACTTACCTGGAAGACTTACCCGAAAAAATGGCAAGTCCGGATGGATTTTCACACAATTATCCGGACACTTGGTTGCTGTCCGGAAAAGTCGGCTGACTTGTCCGGAAAACTGGGCTGTTTGCTTAAATCGATCGAACTTTCGATTAGGGTTGCCCAAAATCGATCCTGGAAGATTAGTAACAATGCCAAATACAAAAATAACACCAACCCAATCGATTTTAATGCAAAAACGCCTAGTTTTGATGATAAAAATTGAATCTTTGATGAAGAACACTACCAAAACTTTTGATATTGATTTGCTTAATTAACCACTTAAACGATCGAATTAGAGCACGAAAATTTGCAGAATTACTAATATCAATGATGCAAACACAACCCAATAAGCAGAAACAATCAATTTCGACAGAATCAAAGATTTGAAATGTCAAGAATGGTCAGACGAGAAAAAGTTAAACTAACCAGAAATCGATGAATGAAGCTTTGAATCGAATCCGTCTGTCTGCTCTGATACCAATTGTAGAATCCAGATCCGTGTAACAAATATGAAATCGTAATGATAAGCAATAAAAGCAATGATTTCAACTGGTCATCCCTTTCATTAATCTTTCAGAGAGAATATTACAATAAGAGTTGAAAGCTAAAAGAGATGATTAGCTTGTTTTTCCAAGCTAATCAACATTAAATACAATGGGCCCGTGGTTAACAAGCCCACGGCCCGTTCACTAAAAGGATCAAATTAAACAAATACAATTTAACCCTTGAACTTTAAATCAACCATAAAACCTGCCCTAACAGGGAAGATGCTCGAAAGATTGTCGAGAAGAAAACTGAAGTATCTCAATCCACCCTCAAATGGTGTAAAGAGAAGGTACACTTCAGATATCATCCAGCAAGGATCAACAAGGTACATATTACTCGAAGAACAACTATCGAAGTACCTATTGTTGATATCCAATTGTTCAGAGAAAATGGCCAAACTGAAACCTTTGGTGCTGAAGCCGTCACAAGGTATGGTCTCTCTGAATGGTTGGAGATGAGGATAGACATTCAGCAATCACGTTCAAAGTATAAGGATCATGTCGAGAAACTTATAAATCAACAGATCGACTTGGTCTCATCTGCTGTGGATATTCCTCCTCCTCCTGCTCTTAAGCTGAAAAGAAAAAGGGCCTCTGCAAAGAAGAAGCTACAAGAATCAGATTCAGGTCCTCCTATACGAAATGAAACTGGTATCGGTTTCTCTCGCACTGAAGTGCTTGGTCCTAACCCTGATCTATCTGCCCTTAACATATCTCTGCCACCCGGTGAACGTTTCATCCGTGGTAAAGTCATAAGTAATCCTTACGGTATATTCTTTCATGACAGCGAGGGACGAAAATGTTTTCAACGTATCGCTGAGCTACCCATCACTCCAATCGAACAGCTCAGAGATCTCATATACTGGTGTGAATTCAGACAAGACCTTCTCGGACACTTCATGATGCCGCTGATTTTCAAGGAAGCCCAAGAAAGAAGAAATCAGGGAGAACAAGTCCCTGACTGGATGATTCCTACAACCCAGACCCTTGATGAACTTCTCATTAAGGAAGAACCTCTATAAGCTGATAAGATCGCCTTATTCTTCTATTTTATCAGTTATTCTTTTGTGCTTGTAATTTATTTCGTTTGTACTTATAATTTTTCCACTTCCCTTTGTAATCTGATACGAAGTTTAAAGAAAGATTTCAGCGAAAGTACTTTACTCCATCAGTACAGAAAAGATCCCAGAAAACAGTAAAAGGGACAAATATTTTATGAGTTCTTTTTATCCTTATGTTTTCATTAAATAGCAATTTTCTCTGTTGCTATGTCATAATCAAATAGGGGGAGATTGTTGATCCAAACCCTCAGTGATTTGATAATGACCCTCTCTTAAACACTTAGTGAAAGTTGTAAGTAAACAATATGTATTAGAGTTTCACTATCGCTGAAGTACTAAGACTTTACAGTACCGCTGATAGGAACTCTCACTCTTTAGATTAAACATTCAGCGAACACTGTTCTGCTGGGTTTTGTTCAAAAAATCGATTTCGAAAATCATAATATTTACAACGGAAGCTTAAAATTTTGAACAACATTAAAAAACTTTAACACCCACCAAGGATCCATTTGCATGAACATGAAAAGATTAAAAACAACCATAGATGGTTTTAAGAAATTACAACCTTTGTAGACTTTGAATCCTCTTGGGAGGTTGGAAGTTGATGAAGAATGTAGAACCCAAAGAGAGTCCCTCTAGAGAAGTCCACCAACAAGCTCAAACACCTTTGTATGCTAGTACTTTCTTGATGAAAAATGCAAAAAGACATTCTTGTTCAAATCTACCATAGACTTGAAAAAGGAAGAACAAAACCACCATCAAAGATGGTGGTTTCGGCCGAGATTAGAGAGAGGAGGGAGAGAGAGAGCAAAATGCAAGTGTCTAATTCTCTTTTGAAAGGCTTCTAGTCTCTTTTATGCAAAAGCACAATCTTAGTGATTCATTCTCATTGGATTATAAAAAGAGGTCCAATAAAAACACATGCAATTTTACAAAACCAACCTTCTAGTTTTTAAGATGTTTAAAAACAAAGTTTAAGTATCTTAAACTTTCTCCTTAAGTCTCTCCTTTCAATTTTAGTTATAAAATAAATCCATCATGTGTATTATTTTATATAACCAAAATTTATTATTTGCATCTAATATTATAAATTATATTCAATAATATAATTAATAATATTTATCAAGAATATAATTAATATTTATAAAGAATCAAATTCTTATAAATATCAATTCGGTGTTTACTTGCTATATGGTGTGACCCTATAGAATCATATATTACCGGTAATATTATTTTATAATCATTCTTGAGCATATAGAACCAACAATCTCCCACTTGCTCAAGATTGTATTATAGAATAATATAGACAGTGGTGGACGTCTAGCAACATCTGACTACCCCCAGCAACGTATGACTGTAAGTGCCATTCAACAACATCCAATTCCCACGAGCTCATAGCTTCAATTGATGTATTAGGTGTGGTATCAGTTATCCCTTTGTTTGGACATCCTGTTGAACATGAGACATGGATCACTATCATTCTCATCTATTGTTCAACTTTTGGTAAGGCGCCTTAGATGTCTCACTCTTAACGTATTTAGAGAAACAAATCCCATCTTGACTACATACGCCTCTCATGCAGTTCATGCCATGCCCGATAATAGTCTTTATAGCTGCTCCTTTTCAAGAACAACGGTTAACCATATCAAGACATAACAGTTCCTACATTTGAGTCCCATATATGTATCTCAGGTCGAAGGATACAAAGATACTACCTTTTATTCAAGAATCACTTTTGACGACGATCCATGAAGCGATCTTGAAGCGGGTCAAGTCCAGTATTTGTTCCCTTAACAAATACCTATGAACTTGGTTGCAACACTTTGCCACTTTTACTCTTAAAAGTGAACCAATCCAATTCATATTAGTCTTACTTCATAGTTGCTCCCACAACTATGATCGACTATGGACATTTTGAATAACTAATTTATTCAAGGATTTAAACATGCTAATATAGAACACAACGAGTATGTAAAGATTATATCCTATATATCTAACTAAATATTATACTTGTTGCTTAACCTGCTCCAATATCCAAATACTAAATTCAAATCAAATCCCATCACTAGAATAACGAAGTCCTATAGCTTAAACATGACACTTCAAGTTTAGCTTATGAAAGGAACTTCGTGAATGGGTTCATCCAGAAACTTGATTTGTTTAAACTTTGTGAACACTAACATCTCCATCTTTAACTTTATTCCAATTATAGTTAAATGCTTGGAGTAGATACTTGGTACTTTGATGTAAGATAGGGTCCTTTAGCTTGCGTAATGGCACCCACATTCTCACAAAGGATTTCTAGATGATCCTGAATGGGAGGCATCTACCTAGCTTTTCAATGAACTCTCTCATCCAAGCATCTTTCTTTTGCGGCTTCTAAAGCGGCAGCGTGTTCTTATTTGTAGTGTATTATGCAACTTTTACCTTCACTTGGAACCTTTTCAAGTGAACTACTTCTTCATTTATAATGAAGATATTTCCCTTTTGTGATCGAGAACCTTCTCGATCTTTGTGGAAGCTATCATTAGTGTAACATTTTACTATGATCTTCTTCCAACCCTCAGTTAAGGAACACTTCCTTTGTTTTTCGTAAGTACCTTAAATTGTTCTTTATGGTCATCCAATGACCTTTCCTCGTATTTTCTTCTAATTCTCTAAAGTATTATGATACACTCGATCTAGTGCATGTTATGACATATATGACAGATCCAATTACCGAAGCATATGGAACACCAATCATTTTATCTAGCTCAGCCTTTGTGCTAGAACATTGAGACATGTTCAAAATGATGTGTTATCATACTTGCAAGAAACTACCTTTAGAGCCTTGCATCTTGAACCTTTCAAGATCATGTCTACATATGCATTTTGACTTAAACCTATAAGTCGTCTTGATCCAATCTTTAAAGATCTCTATTTCAAGAATAAAATTAGCGTTTTTCTAAGTCTTTTATTAAGGAAACACTGTCCGAGCAAAAACATGATGTTTTGCTAAGTCGGAAAGTTAATTTCCAAATCCTAGTATGTCTTGCACATACAAGATTAGGAATTTTACTACGCTCCCACTAGTTTTAGCAAATGCATGAGTCATCTTATATTTTGATGAAAATTAAACTTTTAATTTTCCTGTCAAAATGAAGACTTCTGTTGTGTGATACTTGTACTGATCCATGAACGGATTGTATCTCAGTGTTCATGACTCTAAGCCACTCACCAGATTCAGAATCTAATATAGCACTTTAGTAGTTGATAGGTTTACTAGAAACCTATCATTCATCATTCATGAGAAAACGATATTTCTCGAATTTCTGAATGATTCTACTAGATTTGCGAACACTTGGTGTTTTTACTAAGTTTTTGATCAATCAAATTGTTCAGTTCCAACAACCTTTGTTTGATAACTAGTGCCAACCAATAAGTGCATTAGGTTATGAGGTTCTTGATTTCCTTCAAGTTCCTTAAATCTCCCATTTGCCTTGCTCGTTAAAAACTTGTTTTCTAAGAACTCGGCTTTGGAACAATAAACAATTTTATTGTTAGTGGGATTGTAGAATCGGTATATAATAACAATTTATAGAATATTCTACAATATATGCATTTGGTAGATTTTGGGTCGAGTTTACTTGAAGCTTATTGTCTTACATGAGCTTTATAAACTCATACCTTCAACTAAGATTAAGGATGAAAAAACTTTCATACGAAATCTTATAAGGTATCTTGTCTACTTTTGGTTGGTGTCATAAAGTACGATTTACTTTGACTAGGGTAGAATTCCGAATTTATATAGGAATAGTACTTCTACTCATAGAGCAAACCATATTAAATAAGGTTTGGTTCATCCTTTCGTATGTACACAATTTCTATGATTATCCAAGAGTTCTTGGTTTAGTTACTATCCTCATATATCAGAAAAGACTTTAATGGTCCTGCTGAGTTGTTTTCTTAAACTTCACTTTGAAACAGTTTGATCATATCAAATGCTTCATCTTTATGTTCCATAAATTTCAACAATTGAAATCGTCAGTGAAGGTATTATCTATCACCATATCTGGACTTGGTTTTGAGAGTCCATCAACATGTATCAATTCTAAAAAAAATTCTCCTTCTCTATGAATTAGAGAAAAAAGGTTACATTCAACTTTATCAAGATCGCATATTTCAAATGAAAATATTTATATTTAGTTTCAAAATACCACAGTTTTGAAAAAAAAAATATGCGTTTAACTTTCTTGATTAAGTTGACTATTTCATGTGTAGCATTGATTCAAATCACATTTGAGTCTTATGGTGTTTATATAGAATTATGTTTTAGAAGGCTTTTGAGATTCACTTTATTATTCAATTAAGAGAACTATTTCTCGAAATAGAATAATTCATTTTGAATATGAATATAATCGTTTCCAAAACGGTTAAGTGAATTTCATTCAATCAATAAACATGTGACTGAAAAACAATAATTTAGTCAAACTAAATTTAAACATTGTTCGAAACAACTTGTTTAACAATACAAGCCATATGGTTTCATAATAATATCTCCTATAAGCTTGGTATGCAATCTTGCTTCCTTGCTTATATGGATCACCATTTGCTTGTCTTTCAGTCATTTACCTTTCTCGATTATTTGTAACATATTACAAAAGTGAGTTCTACACTTAGTATCAAATACACAAGTGTAAGATAGAAAGGTAAAAGTTCTATCTTAATTATTGATACCTGAAGGACTTTCCTTCATTAGAAAACATTTATTTCTCAGAAGGGCAATCTCCTCTTCTATGACCAATGTTGCCATTTTTATCATATGTAACCATGGGAAGATTCCTTTCATTAGTTTCTAGCATCGTATGCAATTCTGGGACTGAAATCTTCTCAAGGTCTATTTCAGATTCTCGACAAAAAACATCAAATGCTTTGGTCAGAGATTTGAGGATCATATCTATGGCTCTCCCATTGGAATAAGGATAGCCAAGTCTATCCAAATAGTCAAGGTGCGTCCTCATTTTGTGAATATGAGAGCTTACATATTGGTCTTTGTCCAATTGTATCGAAGCGTTCACGGACCATATACATTTGGTAATATTTTGGTAATCGGTTTACCATGTTAAATGCCTTCAGTGGAAACGTTTCCATTCTTTCTAGCAAGGATGGAACCATGATTTCAAGCATAAGACGTGATACGTCGATTGAATCATCATTATGTTTCAATCAAGTATCGTTAGCTTCTATGGAGGTAAGAGGAGGTTCTTGAGGAATAGGTACGAGGAGTACGTATGATTTGTTTTCACGTCTGAGAACGCGTCTCAGTGTTTTGAAAACAAATTTAGGAAGTTTTGAGTGGTTAACTTTTCTTCCAAAAGAAAAGGTATTAGGGATGTGTTAATTGTAGTGTTTGCATTTTAGGCCATTTACAAAATTTAACAAAGTTAATATAGTATTTTCAATATTTATTTTTAGAAAATTAATTACCCTTTAGTTTTCTAAAAAACATTAATTTGCATAAAATCTAGGATCCAACGTTGCAAAACAAATGAAACAGTTAGGTGACCTTTATCCCGTCCATTTAATCCAACAAGATAGATAACGTTTATCAATTACATCGAATGTAATTCCTAGCGTTATGGGATCCTTAACAACTTGTTTGTTAATTGGCATGTTTGATCCCATCTATGCCTTGGGTTTCTAATGCTTAGGTGACATTTATCACAAAAGATTCCCAATCAAGTCATCCTACTTGAAACAACGTGTGAAACTCACATCCATGCGGTTAGGTGACCTTTATCCCACAAAGACATAAGAATCACTTCATCCATCTTAAGACAATCCAAGTGGTTAGGTGACCTTTATCCCACAAGGGTGTCATATTGACGTATTGAGTGTTTCTCAAAAGGACGGCATAGACTTGCGTTTTGAAAAGGGATTTTATAATGTTTTATAATTCTAGTTTTAAAAACATTTTATTGTATGCATTCAATAATACAAGGTACTTTAATAATTTAAAACTTATTTCTCCTCAAATGGTTCCTATTAGTTTAGATAGATCTCAATTTTATCAACTAATTATGTGTCATCAATTATTAATATCAAATATTAATATTTGAGTTTGAACACTATAAGAACCATTTATAGTCTATTAGTAAACATCTTTATTAATTTAGACTATGAGTTTGTATGAGTTTTGAAATCCTATTTTAAATCTTAATTTATTTATACAAAACTTTTAGTACCATATTATTGCATGCATCCAATAAGAAACCATTTCTCACAATAAATTTAAAATCTCAATTTTAAATAATTTGGTTAATTTAAAATCTCTATTTTAAAACTAGGTTCATCTTAAAATCTAATTTTAAAACTTGTCGCTTCAATTTTAAACGATCTTTAAATTAGCGTATTTGAACCAATTTTATGTTCCTCTAAAATATCCTATATTTTAAAGCAAATAAAAATTTAGAGTTTTATAAACATATAATGTCATGTATATTGCATGCACCCAATATCACATGACACTTGGAGTTTGTATGATTTTTTTTTTAAATCGCCATTTTAACTTACTTTGATATTTCAAAATTTTACGGGTTTTTAGAATAAAACTCATTTTATTTATAAAACCCATTTTAACCATTTTACTTTTAAAATGTTACCTTTTGAAAAGATAAACTCCTTTTATTTAAAACTCATTTTTATCAGTTTACTTTAAAATGTTATTTTGAAAAGCCAAACTCCAAAAGATGATTTATTTTATGTTCAAAATATTATCTAGCATGCAAGAACCTATTTCAACCATACATGATAATATCAACATAAAAATATCAAAAATATGTAAAAGGTGTATAAACCAAGCCAAAAAACTAGTGACTATTCTTGTGAACCAAAAAAGAATGTCAAGTCCATTCCTAAGGGACCAAAAAGAATTTTCATAAAAAAAAGTCTTCTAGCTCCCACTTGCCATAACAACCATTTGCTTGCTAACTCCATGGTGAGTGTGTTACTCCTTCATAGACTCCATTATTCAACTTGTTACATTTTTATATAAAATAAACTAATCTAACATTAATCTATTTAATACAAAAATAACAAAAGAAAATGCCTATTTACTATTACAAAATATTATGAATAAAAATAACCAAAAATATAAACAACACAACATCACAAAAGGTCTTTGGCTTGTTTATACCCAACAATTACATATAGCAAAAATAAACAAACACTTTGTTTTTCTAAGGCAACTTTTATGACCAAAATGCATATAAAAAATTTGGTCACATAAAAAAAAATAAACAACAAAGTTGCCAACGATGCCATGTATGAACTTCTTCATACAAAATGAAAAATCATCCATGGCTTCCAAAAACCAAGCATTTTTCATATAAACAAAAATCTAAACATGCATGCAAAAGAGGCTCTGATACCACTTGCTGGGTTTTGTTCAAAAATCGATTTCGAAAATCATAATATTTACAACGGAAGCTTAAAATTTTGAACAACATTAAAAAACTTTAACACCCACCAAGGATCCATTTGCATGAACATGAAAAGATTAAAAACAACCATAGATGGTTTTAAGAAATTACAACCTTTGTAGACTTTGAATCCTCTTGGGAGGTTGGAAGTTGATGAAGAATGTAGAACCCAAAGAGAGTCCCTCTAGAGAAGTCCACCAACAAGCTCAAACACTTTTGTATGCTAGTACTTTCTTGATGAAAAATGCAAAAAGACATTCTTGTTCAAATCTACCATAGACTTGAAAAAGGAAGAACAAAACCACCATCAAAGATGGTGGTTTCGGCCGAGATTAGAGAGAGGAGGGAGAGAGAGAGCAAAATGCAAGTGTCTAATTCTCTTTTGAAAGGCTTCTAGTCTCTTTTATGCAAAAGCACAATCTTAGTGATTCATTCTCATTGGATTATAAAAAGAGGTCCAATAAAAACACATGCAATTTTACAAAACCAACCTTCTAGTTTTTAAGATGTTTAAAAACAAAGTTTAAGTATCTTAAACTTTCTCCTCAAGTCTCTCCTTTCAATTTTAGTTATAAAATAAATCCATCATATGTATTATTTTATATAACCAAAATTTATTATTTGCATCTAATATTATAAATTATATTCAATAATATAATTAATAATATTTATCAAGAATATAATTAATATTTATAAAGAATCAAATTCTTATAAATATCAATTCGGTGTTTACTTGCTATATGGTGTGACCCTATAGGATCATATATTACCGGTAATATTATTTTATAATCTTTCTTGAGCATATAGAACCAACATGTTCACCATAATTCTCTGAGCCTGTTCAGTCCTTATGGTGATCGCTGATAAGTTAGTTGTTTACTTATGATCCCTGAAGACAAGTTTCACGTTAACATAGGTTCTAAGCTGAAGTCGAAGATCAAGCTCAAGAACCAGCGACAAGTCTCCTAATGAACTGATGTGGATCAGCGAAGACTCAGATTTGTCCACTCAACGTGAAGTTTCAAGTACAAGACTTCAGCTATCGCTGAACTTTGTCATTCACTGATATAGAATGATAAAGTTCTGATTCAACGAAAGCTGATCATGAAGTCCTCCGTAAAAAGTACTTTTGTCTTAACCACCCTTGCACGACTCTGTACGATATGTCAGAAAAGAACCTCCTTATTGTCTGAAATCGAACAACCACTCTGATTCTACACTGTGCACCATGCGGCTACAAAGGTTGTCTACTAAAGTCAGAATCAAACAACCAATCAGCTGATGCCACGTGTAAAGTATAAACTGCCATGCATTAAATGCATGCAGTATATAAGAAGAAGACCTCACTTCATTTTGAAGTACTCGTAAACTCTGGTCGAGTCATCCTTCTTATATCTTTGAGATAGGTTATTATTAGTAATTTTCTTCTCTTTCTTAGTGCAAGAAACTTAGTGTTCCAACTTGTTTAGATTAGGATTTATCCATAATCTTGTTCCGCAACAAGCTGTAAATTGTTAATGATTTATCAATAAACAATTTAGAAAAGTAAAAACGTGTGTTTGTATTCAACCCCCCCCCCCCCCTTCTACAAACTTGTATAGCCCTTCGGGACCAACAATTTCCTTTCTTCTGTATTGTAATCTCTGTACGATCGACACCCGAAACATAAGGATATCGCCCCTGTTTGGCGACCATAGTGCAACGACGACTTCCACAGTCATCCACGGGTTTTTTCCTCGTTGAGGTTTTTTCCTCGTTGAGGTTTTTCCCGCGTCACCAAATTCTCTATCTCATTTACGTTTTCGCCTTTGTCGTACGCTTTGTCGAAAGATTTCTTTCTTTAGTTGTTAAATTCCACAATCAACCTTAAGTTATCCTTTTGGACGATTTTTGGCATTAACAGTTTAGCGCCATCCGTGGGACGTCATCTAGAGAAAATCTTCGACAAACGTGCGTCGTACTAACGATTTCTTGGAGTTCCCTCCTTTCTATTTCAGCAAAATGGCAGGTGATGGGATCCCAGAACAACTCATTGCCCAGATGCCCAAGGAGCTTGAAAATTCACGAGGCGTTCCTGGGATAGTTGATGAGTATCACCTGGAGGAAGTTGTCTTAGATCCAAGCAAGCCTGATCAGAAAGTCCTCATAGGATCGTCTCTTGATCCCTGCCTAAAATACAAGCTAATATCCTTCTTGCAGGAACATGCTGATTGTTTTGCCTGGTCGCAAGAAGACATGGTTGGCATAGATCCTGACATCATTTCTCACAAGCTCAATATCGACCTGTCGTTCAAACCTATCAAGCAAAAGCGCAGGAAATTTGCTCCTGAAAGGAATAAGGTGATAAATGACGAAGTCGACAACCTCTTGAAGACTGGGAAAATTCGAGAAGTGAAGTACCCCGACTAGCTCGCTAATGTCGTGGTCGTGGCCAAGAAAAATGGCAAATAGAGGGTCTGTATTAACTTCACAGATCTCAACAAAGCCTTTCCAAATGATCCTTTCCCATTGCCGCATATCGATGCCATGATCGACGCGACGGCTGGACATGAACTGTTGACGTTCATGGACGCTTAATCTGGATATAATCAGATCTTGATGCACGTCGAGGACCAGGAGAAAACTGCATTCATGACAGATCGAGGTATATACTGTTATAAGGTTATGCCTTTCGGACTAAAAAATGCAGGATCTACCTACCAGCGTCTAGAGAATAAGATGTTCAAGGATCGTCTTGGAAACACAATGGAAGTGTATATTGACGACATGCTCATCAAGTCGAAGCAAGCAATCGATCACATCGAGCACCTAAGACAGTCGTTCGACATCCTTCGGAAGTATAGAATGAAGCTCAATCCGACGAAGTGTTCCTTTGGTGTTAGTGCCGGGAAGTTCCTGGGTTTCATGGTCACTCGTCGAGGAATCGAGGCTAATCCCAACCAGATCAAAGCTATTATCGAGATCAAGTCTCCGAGAAATTTCAAAGAAGTCCAAAAGCTCACTGGTCGGGTCGCAGCTCTGAATAGGTTTATCTCTCGATCCTCAGATAAATGCCATCTATTTTACAATGTCCTTAGGAAAAATAGAGTCTTCGACTGGACCGATAGTCATGAGCAAGCATTGCAGAAACTTAAGGAATACATGGCGTCGCCTCCTCTGCTATCAAAACCTCACGATCATGAGGTCTTGCAGCTACATTTGGCTGTTAGTCCTAATGCAGTAAGTTCCGACCTAACACGAGAAGATGAAAAGCAACAACTGTCGATCTACTATGTAAGTAAATCTCTCTTGGACGCAGAAACCAGGTATTCCTCTATGGAAAAGTTGCTTTTATCGCTAGTCACAGCTGCCAAGAAATTGCAACATTATTTTGAATCGCATCCTATTACTGTCGTGACTAACTTTCCTCTTAAGTCTGTCTTGAGGAAACCTGAGGTGACAGGTTGATAACTCTATTTTTAGAGTTATTATTTCCTTGAATTTTCTATTTTATTTTGTCAATTTTAGCCATTCCGCTTCTAAAAACCCCCATTTTTGGAACAATTCTCGAAAATGAGCAAAAAGAGTGAACCATAGTCTTTAATAAATTATTTGGTGGAATTTGGGCGTTTTCACGATTTATCCTGCAGTGACCACTGTTGTGCCCACTCCGGTTCCCCACTATTCGAGCAGAGCAAGAAGATAAAAGAAACTAGTAGTTGGGATGCAAGTATTCTGGAGTTTAGAAGGTTCAAATGGCAAGGAAGTATGGGCTGGAGAAGTACAAAGTAGTTTCCTTAAAGATGACAACAAGTACACCTTTTTGTACTTAGAGATTGACTTGGTGAAGGGTCTATTGGGTAAAAGGATTGTTCAAAGTGCTGATTTCTGTCATAATACTGTAGTCTTTACCCATTAGATAAACCCACCTCTTTGTGTAATACCCAACTCTTTCTCCTAGTATATAAAGGAGCACTTGGGTGCCATTTATGATATGCTTGGCTTAGTATTAAATTGTCTCAACTACTACATTAGTGTTAGTCTTTCATTTACTGCAGTGATGAAATTCTGTATCTTAATTTCTGTATCTTAATTTCTTAGTTTAATTGTAGTTCGAAGTACACAGTGACAGGGACGACTTCTCGTTCCCCACTGTGAGTTCAATTCAAGTCACTTTCAGTTCAATTATGTGCAACTTCTACTCTTTTGTTTTCTTTACTTTAAGTATGGGCTAAACATCCTTTGGGATGTAGGAAGGAGAAGTACATGGATTTTATTAAAAATGTTTGAGTAATCTTTATACTTAGAATATTTGTTGTTTTGGTCATTCATTCTCGATTTTTACCCAAGGATGCGAACAAGCCGATCACTTGCTAGGATCTAAAGTCTAGTTCTTAACTTAGAAATAAGTAGAACGTAGTGACACGAGCTTGAATGATGCTAGGGGATTCGAAAGAATTCTTATGACACTTACGAAAGTGAGGTCGGCACAGTGAGCTAATCTCAACCCACTGGAGTAGTAGGCAAGCTAATTTGTGTATTAAAAACACTTAGAGTATTTGTCTCTACACATTCCATCGAGACCTGAAAAGGTCCATTTTTGAGATTACCATTGACAGAACAATAAATACTAAGAGTATGGGATTTTTATCTAACGGTGTGAGTATTTTGTAACCGGGCTTTTCTAGCGAAAATGCCCACCTCGAATACAAGTATCACTTTTAGGACCGAGTATTTAGTATAAAATCTAGGGAAAATCTAACCTACATTCCTCCTTTTTAAACCTTAGTAAAATCGTTAAAGTAGCTATTTCACCGAACAAACCAAAATATTGCTTCTTCTGTTATTGAAACCTGTAAAAGGAGCTCATGAGAACCATATTGTCTTGATTGTCCAGTCTCTGTGGATTCGATTCTGGTATTTTACCAACTATTACTTGCTGTGACGATCATAGTGGACAGTGTACACTTGCACTTCCCACTGTGGACAGTTTGCAACCCACTGCGATTAAAACACATATTTCGCACGTAACAAGTTTTTGGCGCCGTTGCCGGGGACTGGCGTGATTTTAAATCTCAAGGCATTAGTTTTTGTTTGAGCCCGAGTAACTCGTTTTTCTAAGTTGTTCGTGTTGCATGCCACGGCAACAACATGAACTTTTGGTACCAATCGATCTTGAAATAGAGAAAACTTTTCGAAGAAGATGTAAAAACAAGAACACAAATCGACAACCCCCTGTGATCCCCACTATAAACATGGCAGCAATACCACCTCCTATAGTGGAGACCACAGTGACGATTGCCGATAGCAAAGATCGAAAAATTCGGGACTACACTACTTCCGGAGTTGGTGATTTGAGCTCCGGAATTTTAAGACCCAGCATTGTTGCAACTCATTTTGAACTCAAACCGGTGATGTTTCAAATGATCCAAGCCATGGGTCAGTTTGGAGGATCACCATCTGAGGATCCGCACTCACACTTAAAATCTTTCTTGGAAATGACTGATTCCTTTCAATTGCAAGGTGTGAGTGATGAAGCGTTAAGACTAAGACTTTTCCCTTTTTCACTAAGGGATAAGGCAAAGTCATGGCTGAACTCACATGCACCTCACTCGATAACCACTTGGCAAGAACTTGCCGATAAATTTTTGCAAAAATACTTTCCGCCAACGAGGAATGTAAGGTTTCGAAATGATATAATTTTGTTTAGGCAAGAAGAAGACGAGGCTGTTTCGGATGCATGGGAACGATTTAAAGATTTACTTCGAAAGTGCCCACATCATGGCATCCCCCATTGCATCCAATTGGAGACCTTTTACAATGGTCTTTCCAATGCAGCCAAAATCATCTTAGATGCAACAGCCGGTGGAACATTCACGAGTAAAACCTACAATGAAGGATATCAAATCTTAGAAAAAGTGTCCAACAACAATACCGAGTGGTCCAATCCTAGAGCAGTAGTACCAAAGACCAACACCATCGATTCCGAAGTACTCAAAACCATGAATGCACAGTTAGTGGCCTTAACAAAAATCGTTTTGAACCAAAATAGAGGCCAAGTCAATTCTGCAACTCATCTAGCCGAAAACTGCTCCCTCTGTGGAGAGGAGAATCTTTTTGACTATTGTCCAGCAAATCCCGAAGCCGTTAATGTTATAGGAACCGATCCGAGAAACAACCCTTACTCACAGACTTATAATCCAGGTTGGTGAAATCACCCAAATTTCTCTTAGGCTGGTAATCCAGGACTCCAACCCCACGGGGCGAGTCATGCCCAGCAAAGACCACACAATCCCCCTGGATTTCAGCAACATCACAGTGGGCAGTCCCCACATCACAGTGGGCAGTACCCACAGAACTTTCACCAAGGGCAATCCTCATAACAATACCAACCACGATCCAATCAACCAGCTGAGGTTCAACAATCGATTGAATCAATTCTCAAGGGTTTTATGAATCAAACTCAAGCAGCCATTAGGAACATAGAGACTCAAGTAGGACAACTAGCCGTCGAAGTTAAGAATAGACCACCAGGGACATTGCCTAGTGATACCGAACATGCTAAGGTGATGGGATCTGAACATGTCAAATCCATAACACTTCGGAGTGGAAAAGTTCTTAAAGATATCGTTTTCGAGTCTGATGATTCGCCTCAAATACCCACTATGATCCCCACAGTGGGGAACGACATCCCTGACCTTCCCACTTTTGGACCTGTTCCAAAACCTACTATTCCAAAGCCAATACCACAGTCAGCTCAAATTGACCCACGAAGTATTCCTTTTCCTGAAAGAATGAAGCCTAAAAATGTCGATATTCAATTTAAAAAATTCTTAGACATTTTTAAACAACTTCACATTAACATACCCTTGGTAGAGGCTCTCGAGCAAATGCCAAGCTATGTTAAATTTTTAAAGGATATTTTGAACAAAAAAAGAAAGTTGGGTGAGTTTGAGACTGTGGCTTTGACCGAGGAATGTAGTGCCCTCCTTACTAGCAAGATTCCACCTAAGTTAAAAGACCCGCGTAGTTTCACCATTCCATGCACAATAGGAGGACAAGAAGTAGGTCAAGCACTTTGTGACTTGGGAGCTAGTGTCAATTTGATTCCACTGTCCATTTTTAACAAGTTAGGTATTGGAGAGGCTAGACCCACAACCGTGACATTACAACTAGCCGATCGGTCCATTGCCTACCCCAAGGGAAAAATAGAAGACGTCTTGGTCCAAGTGGATAAATTTATCTTCCCCGTCGATTTTCTAGTTCTAGATTATGAGGCCGATAAAGAAATCCCAATCATCTTAGGACGTCCGTTTCTTGCAACCGGATGAACTTTGATTGATGTACACAAAGGAGAACTCACGATGAGAGTTAATGACCAAGAGGTAACATTTAATGTGTTTAAATACCTGAAGTACATAGATATTGAAGACTGTTTTTCTTTGAGTTCGATTAGTGAAACCCACTGTTTTGACTCCGTCCCCACAGTGGGAAGTGAGAGTGAGCACTCCGACTTAGAAAGTGAGGACACTTTTGAGGATGAGTGTAACGAAGTAGTGGCAGCCTTTGAACTTCTGGACTTTAAGGATAGAGATGTTCAACCCCCTTCAATAGAACAACCTCCCGTGTTAGAGCTTAAACCATTGCCTTCCCACTTGAAATATGCTTATCTCGCTAAGAATAATAAACTTCCCTTTATTATCTCTTCTAAACTTAGTGAGAAACAAGAACAACTTCTGATTGATTTGTTGATAAAGCATAAGAAGGCAATTGGTTGGACCATAGCAGACATTCGAGGTATTAGCCCCTCCCTCTGTCAACAAAAGATTAACTTGGAGAGTGACCACTCTGGGAAAGTCCAACCTCAAAGAAGGTTGAACCCCATCATGAAGGAGGTAGTTAAGAAAGAAGTTTTGAAGTGGTTAGATGCCGGTATTATCTATCCCATTGCTAGTAGTAGTTGGGTGAGCCCAGTCCAACGTGTCCCTAAAAAGGGAGGGACGGCCGTAGTGAAGAACGAAAAGAACGAGCTCATTCCCACTAGAACTGTAACGGGTTGGAGGATATGCATGGACTACTTCCCCCTACCTTTCATCGACCAAATGCTTGATCGGTTAGCGGGAAAAGAATTCTATTGTTTTCTAGATGGATACTCCGGATACAACCAAATCCACATCGCCCCTGAGGACCAAGAAAAGACGACCTTTACTTGTCCCTACGGTACTTTTGCATTCCGGAGGATGCCATTTGGATTATGTAATGCCCCAGCCACTTTCCAACGTTGTATGATGGCCATTTTCACCGACATGATTGAGGACACCATAGAAGTTTTTATGGATGACTTTTCTGTGATAGGGACATCATTCGACAACTGCCTAGGAAATTTAGAGAAAAGCCTAGTGAAATGTGAGACCCACGACTTTATTTTGAATTGGGAAAAATGCCATTTTATGGTAGAAGAAGGTATTGTCCTAGGTCATCTTGTCTCAAGGAGAGGGTTGGAAGTTGACAAAGCCAAGCTTGAGGTAGTGGCACAACTTCCCGAACCCACAACAGTAAAAGGTATTCGCAGTTTCTTGGGTCACGCAGGTTTTTATAGGAGGTTCATCAAAGATTTTTCAAAAATAACAAAACTCCTATGCAACCTGTTACAACACGAAAAAGATTTCATTTTTACGAAAGAATGCCAAGATGCTTTTGAAACAATCAAGGAAGCCTTAGTTACAACACCCATAGTGACCACTCATTACTGGTCACTCCCATTCGAAGTGATGTGTGATGCCAGCGAGTGGGCTGTGGGGGCTGTTCTCGGACAGAAAAAGCACAAAGTTTTTCACCCCATTTATTATGCAAGTAAAACACTGATTGAAGCTCAGATTAATTACTCAGTAACTGAAAAAGAATTACTTGCGGTGATGTTTGCTTTTGATCGTTTCAGGTCGTACTTGATAGGGACGAAGGTCATAGTGCACACGGATCATGCAGCGATAAAATACTTGATCAACAAGGCTGATTCCAAGCCACGCTTGATTAGGTGGGTTTTATTGCTGCAAGAATTTGACCTTGAAATCGTTGATAGAAAAGGTACAAGCAATCAGATAGCTGACCATTTGTCCAGGCTCGAGAAGATAGTGGGCACTGTTGATCCCACTCCGGTCAGAGAGAATTTTCCCGATGAACAATTGTTATCAGCCCAACATCTCGAAAATAATATTCCTTGGTATGCTGACATTGCCAACTTTTTAGCAAGTGGACTAAAACCCCATGGGATGAGTGGACAATCATTTAAAAAGTTTTTACATGATACACGACAATATGTTTGGGACGACCCTTTCTTGTATAAGATAGGGACAGACCAAATATTGAGGTGCTGTATCCACGGGAGTGAGCAACATCAAATACTCCATGGTTGTCACACATCCCACTACGGTGGCCACTTTGGTAGAAACCGCACTGCTGCAAAGATCTTGCAAAGTGGGTACTTTTGGCCCACTATGTTTAAAGACTTTTATGAATTTGTGAAAAGTTGTGAGCAATGTCAACGCACCGGGAACATTTCGCAAAGGAACAAGATGCCTCTTAACAACATCTTAGAGGTAGATCTTTTTGATGTTTGGGGGATCGATTTCATGGGACCCTTTCCAAATTCTAATAATAATTTTTATATCTTGGTTGCGGTAGACTATGTTTCGAAATGGGTGGAAGCCATTGCGTGTCATTCTAATGATGCCAATACCGTGGTGAAATTTTTGCTTAAAAATATTTTCACTCGATTCGGAACACCACGGGCATTGATCAGTGACGAAGGCACCCATTTTGTAAACAAAGTCATGGCCTCGGTCCTTGCTAAATATGATATACATCATAGAGTGGCCACCGCATACCATCCGCAAACCAACGGTTTGGCCGAGCTTTCAAACCGCGAGATCAAAGGAATTTTGGAAAAAGTTGTTAAACCGCACCGCAAAGATTGGTCAACCAAACTTGATGATGCTCTTTGGGCCTATCAGACGGCCTATAAAACTCCCTTGGGAATGTCTCCATTTAAATTAGTTTTTGTCAAAGCTTGTCATTTACCGATTGAATTGGAGCACAAGGCATTTTGGTCCCTTAAAGAGCTTAACATGAGTGAGGATGCTGCGGGAATTAAGCGGAGTTTGCAATTGCATGAACTAGAGGAGTTGCGATATCACTCCTATGAAAACGCAAAGTTATACAAAGAAAAGACCAAGATGTGGCATGATCGAAGAATCAACCATAGGGAGTTCATGGAAGGACAACATGTATTATTGTTCAATTCCCGTCTTAAACTCTTTCCGGGTAAGCTAAAATCACGATGGACGAGACCATACACCATTGTCAAAGTGAGTCCCTTTGGAATAGTGGAGTTAAAGTCCCCACAGTCTGGTCAAACGTTCAAAGTCAATGGGCAGAGGGTGAAACATTTTCTGAGTGAGAGTGCTCACATTGTACCCCACTCTCCACCCTACTATGGTTAAGAAATATCGGAACCACTTGTAAATATTTTATTTCAGTTATTTGCTGCCTTTTTATTATTTTTGGTATTTTTAATTATGCATGGTAGTTCAGTTTGCATGTGTGTAGGAGAGAGTGTCAACTTTTGAAGAAAGAAAATGCTTCGCAGTGGGGAGGAACAAGTCCCTGCGCTTCCCACTCCCGAACTGACGAGAGATTGGACTGGTTTGGGGGGCCCAAGGCTGACACACATCAACTTTTCTTACACAAGGTGTCACCCTTTTTGCTGCCACATGTCCTATTGCCTTGTCCCAAGAAAAAAAAACATCATTTCCTTCTCTCTCTCTCTTAGCCAACTTTTCCCTCCATTTTGAAATACCAAAAAACTTTTCCTTTTCCATTTCCTAAAACCAAAAACCACCTTTTCTCTTAAAATTCAAATACACTTTCTCTCTACTTCTTCTTCCTTTCTCACGAACCAAAACCACAAACACTCTTCCAAAACCCTAACAATGGCTAGAAGCAAAAGGCTAAGCACCAACCCTGAGGCACCCATACGTCCGGCGGTCCGCCGCCGAACCACCGAAGACCACCCGCCGGAAACCGTCATCGGCGACCTAAATGAACCGCCGCCGATCTCCGGCGAACCTACGATCGTGCCCGATATTCCAGACACAGGTTCGTCCAAGCAAGGGAGTCCAAGGGGTGTTTCTTCATCAAAAGTTGCGGACTCCAGTTCTAGCCACCTCGATGAAGAGGCATTGCAGACCGAAGAAGAAGAAAGGAGATTGGAAGAAGAGTTTTCCCAAAGAAGGGCTGCCATCCGAAAGAGAAAGAAGAACTCGAGAAGAAGTGAAAGGAAGAAGAGGAGAGACTGAAGCAAGAGGAAGAGGAAAGGGTGCGAAAAGAAGAGGAAGAAAGGAGATGGGAAGAAGCAAGGATTAAGGCCGAAGAAGAAAGGAGATTCGAGGAAGAACGAAAACGAGCAGAGGCAGAAATGTTCGATGAAGAAGAGAAGTTGAGAAGATAGGTTGAGGAAGAATACCAACACCATTACAGCCAAATGGACAATACCGCGGATATGGAAGCACTGCGGAAGGTTGCCCACAGTGGGGAGAACCCCATCACTCGGGCTATGAGGAAAAGAGGAATGGTCACCAGGTCTGGGGTGACCATGTAGAAAGAAAACACCCACCAAAAAGCCACGAAGACAATCGTCGGGGAAAGGTAAGGGTCTCGAACCCTCTTTGAGTTCATCTGTTGAAACTGATACTGGAGATAGACAAATGCCATCTGAAAACCCACACCATTCCACTGTGGGGACTGAACATGCCCCCAGTGGGGTGCCCATGCAGTTTACCACTCCAGCAGCAGCAGCTCACTATGCTTTTATTTCTAATCAAAAGTTGAACTTAGAGAGGGGTTTCGACCCCGGCTTTATAGAGGCCAACCCATTTGTCAAAGATAGAATTTTAGTGCAAGATTGGTCGACATTGGCATCTGCCAATCGTCGAGCAAATGCCTCGTTGGTGCGGGAGTTTTACGCCGAGGCTTCCCAAAAGAAGGACCCCATTGTAAAAGTCCGGGGTCGAACCGTGAACTATACAGCAGATGAAATTAATCGGGTTCTAGGAAGGATCCCGGAAGCTTGTGACTTTTCACAGTTTCTGAAGAAAATGACCCCGGCAGATGAGGATCTTATTTTAAAAGAGATAGCAGTTGAAGGAAAGCCATGGGATAAAGATGGCCAGAGGAAATGTATGCACGCTAGCTCCCTCACCACAGAGGCCGCTGTGTGGTTCCAATTTCTCCGTGCCTTTGTATCCCCAACATCACATGATACAACTCTTTCAATGCACAAGTGTGCCTTGTTATATTGCATCCTCACTGGGAAAAAGATCAATCTGGGGATTATCATGCACGCTGCCATTCATCAAGCCCGCACTCGTAAGAAGGTAATCTTGCCCCTCCCTTGTTTAATCACTTAATTACTAATCGATGCTGGAGTACCCTCAGCTGCAGATGATCAGTGGCTTGTTTCAACAAGCAATATCAGTGTGGCAACCATACGCAAAATGGTAAGAGTAATCACTGTCCCAACCGATGATCCCGCTAACAATCCCACTGTGGGGATCGCTGATGAGCACACTGTGAGAAATGCTGGTACCCCACTCCATCAGCCCCTGCAGGAACCGCAAGCACAAGCAACCCCCTGACAGCCATTATGCAAGCATTGACATCTCTCACCTATCGTTTCGAACTAATGGAGGCCCAGCAGAAGCATGCCAACCGAGCCAATGAGTTGTTCTGGATGTATACTCGGGACCATGATGCAGTTCTCAATCAGATATATCAGGGTGCTGATCCCCTGCTCGCTGCACAGCTCCCCGAGTTTCCAGAAGGTATTTGCCCCTCATATGACAGTGAGGATGAGTTCGAGGAGGAAGATTCTGGGGACAGTTCACCGCAAGCAACCCCGACCCACTAATGGTTTGTTAAAACTTTGATTCCACTCTTTTGCTGCTCCAAAAACAACTTTATTTTTGTGTATGATGTTCGTATTCTGCCTATGGCTAGGCATTTGACACTATTTGCTGCTTTTAAACTTTTTGTTAATGATGCATGGAAATCCTACTGCTGAGTAGGTGAATTTGGTTTACTAACGTATTTCCTTAGTTGAATGCTTGTTTGATCTCGTTTCCATTTCAAGGTACAACTTTCAGCTTCCGATTTAAAAGGTCACTTTTGTAAGTACAAATCTCAACTTGTCACCATGAAATGATATAGGCCGTTTTTCGCATCCAAACACGACCCTTTTTGCATCCCCAAAACACCTCGTTCATCCCTATTTCCATGTCACAGTGGGGACACTGTGCAATTTTAAGTTTGAGGTGGGAACTTCTAGAGTGACTTCCAGTCTTACCACAGTGGGGACACTGTGAGGTCATAAGTTTGAGGTGGGTAAACCGTACCCACCTCCAAAAAAAAGAGAAAAACACAAAAATACAAAAACAGAAGAAAAACGGAGTATCACTAACAAAATTGATGGTGTGCCTTTTCTGGACCATCAAAGTGCTCACTCCCAGAAAAAGATGGTGTGCCTATTCTGGACCATCAGAATACCCACTTTCAAGAAAAAAATAGCCATACCCAAATAAAGCCTGAAAGTGTACGTACTTACCCATGCAAAATACAAACCACTCACTTTTGGAAATAAAAATCTCAAAGCGAGATCGTCGGTCCATGTTTGGAATTTCGTGCCAAAACCTTTGGAAAAATATTCAAAGCCACAAACCTTTCGAACCCAAGAAAAGTCCTATTGATCAATTGTGAACAAGGGAAAAATTTCGTCAAGTACAAAAGTGAAGCTTTGATTTTGGAACCGAAAGAAGTAGCTGTGGAGGGAGATCAACATCCAGTCAGAGTGAGAAGTCAGTAAGTCCCTGAAAGCCCTTGTGCATTATTTTATATATATATTATTATTTTATTTTCTTTCTTTTTATTACTTGGGGACAAGTAATGGTTTAAGTTTGAGGTTGTGATAACTCTATTTTTAGAGTTATTATTTCCTTGAATTTTCTATTTTATTTTGTCAATTTTAGCCATTCCGCTTCTAAAAACCCCCATTCTTGGAACAATTCTTGAAAATGAGCAAAAAGAGTGAACCATAGTCTTTAATAAATTATTTGGTGGAATTTGGGTGTTTTCACGATTTATCCTGCAGTGACCACTGTTGTGCCCACTCCGGTTCCCCACTATTCGACCAGAGTAAGAAGATAAAAGAAACTAGTTGATAAATCCAGATCCGTGCAACAATATGAAATCGAATATGATAAGCAATAAGAATTATGATTTCAACTGGTCATCCCTTTCATTAACTTTCAGAGAGAATTTTACAATACGAATAGAAAGCTAAAGAGATGATTAGCTTGTTTTTCCAAGCTAATCTTACATTAAATACAATGGGCCCGTGGTTAACAAGCCCACGACCCGTTCACTAATAAACTCTAATTTAAACAAATACAATTCAACCCTTGAACTTTAAATCAACTATAAACCCTGCCCTAACAATCTCCCCCTTTGATTTGAAGTTCGAGTTGGCGTTCTAGATCTCTCCAGTTGAAGACATATCTTTTGCGAAGCGCGAAGTGTACCTCGAACAATCTGATGGCACGGCGATAGTCGATGCGATCTTCAATCATTTCCAAGGCATTCCGAGCAGTTACTTCATTCGGATTCGAAACATAAGAATACCTTGGATTTTCAGACTCGTGCTGAATAATCTTTCGAAGAGCATCTCTGACCTTTAGAAGCGTGCCGTCACAAAATCTGTCTACCTGACTGAAACGCATGAATTTCTTCTCCTTTTGCTCATTGAGGTAAACAATCCCGAATTCTGGTTCCAGAAGCATAGCGTTCTTGGGATACATGTTTAACTCAGGTGCTTTCAGATTCCGCTTGATCAGATTTACCTTTTTCGCCTTGTTCTCGATAGCCATTTGGAAGTCCGTTAGATAAGACATCATGATGGTGCGGACCAGGTATCGACGAACAGCTTCGAGTGCCTTTGTAATCTCTAGCGGTCGGATGGTTCTTGTACGTAAGTCTTTCAGAATAACCAGAAAGTTGAGTGGTCGGAGGTTCTTGAAGTCACCTTCTGAAAATTTCCATTCGTTCCCATCTTCACGTCGAACAATGAAAACTGGGTAGACGATCCTCATAATACGTCTTGAATAGATACTAATTACCTCTGTGATTCGAAGTTTGGTTCTTTCCTGGTTGACTGGAAGACACCGCTGCTGTGCTGATATATCGGCGTTGAAATTCTGGGTCAAGGTTGTAGAAACCCAGACAGAAGGTCGGCTCGATCGGGCGAAGCTTGTGTACGAACAGCTTCTTCAAAGATTCCTCCAGATGAGGGATAAGTACCATGATCTTCTCCCAACGGATTTGTTGCTGTTGAGGAGAGGGAGGAAGATCAGAAGCTGTCGTGGGAGGAGCAGTTGTCGGAAGATCGGAAGTAGTAGACTCGGGTCTTGTTGATGATGTTCCGGCGGGTTGAGCATAGTGAACGGGGGATGTTCCATACAAATTTTGGAGCAGGAACTGATCATAATCAAAGTTGTCGTCCTCATCAGTGGGGAAGACCAAATTTACCTGGAGATTTACGGCACTGGCGGCTTTTTCGTATCATGCATCTTCGGTCTCCGGGTTGGCTTCATAATCTGGATCTATCATGTCCAGAAATGGTATGTCTGATGAGTCAAAATCAATCAGTTCCTGTGTTGAACCCTCGGGCTTTTCAACCGTCGGGTCTTCTTCATCTGAGATCTCCATGTCTATAACCATGTCTGCTAAAGGCAACTCGGCTTCCGATGCTTCTGTTGTAGCTGCCGCAGTTGGGGGTTCCTGATGAACCACAGTTGTAGCTTCAGTCTGGATCAGGGAGGCGGTCTCGGTCAGACGTTGTCTTTTCTCCTCCTCATGGTGATCAGGATCATCCTGGTCATCGTGTTTCCGCTTCAGGCCGCCTGCTTGACTCTTGCAGGTATCTTCGAGTGAGCGGACTCTCTCGGACAGCGTTATGAGCGCTAGGTTGTAGTCCTTGAGAGTCGAGTCAATGGCGTCTAAGCGACTGGTAATAGATGAAGATGGAACAGTGACCTGTGATCGGAGGACTGAAATCAGGTCTGCTTCAGTAGAGGCGGTTGTATCTGATTCCTGGAGCAGTTGGGCCAATAGCATCGTCTTCAGGGTGTCCACCGAATAGATAGGTTGCGGTTGAATCGGTGGAGGTACAGGGGCGGTTTCAGTTTCGACGAGATGGCCTTTACCTTTGATAGCACGCATAGCTTTGGCAAGTTCAGCGGCTACATGTTGCTGCATCCGTTGCTCCATATCCTGGCGGACAGCCTCAAGGGTGCTGTCCTGGGACCCTGGTGACACAAAGTCTAGGTTACTAACTCCGGGACCACTTAGGTTACCCGTTGAGACATCTACCGCGGGGGTAGAGCCACCTATGTTCACAGTTGGCGTGATAATAGCTGTGGTAGGATTTCCATCCGATCCTCGTGTTTCGGCAGACGGAGACACTACAGACGTTCCGGTCGGGTCACTTAGAGCCGCGACTTGGTGTTGTTCCGCATCAAGTGTCCTAGTCAAAGAATCTTCAATAACAAGTGGATCTAGACTCGATGGTGCACTGAAATAAGTCGAGACCGGGGGTTGCTGGTCTCTTGTTTCAACACCAGTACTCTCCGAGTGAGAGACCGATGGAAGTTGTGCTATTTCCCCGTGTGAGACTGAAACATCCGTCTTTTGAGAGACGGATGAGTGGCTGAGGGGGTCGTACATTTGCTCTGCTGGGTCCACGGAGGCTTCTTCAATACCTCGTCCCAACAAATGAGACGGGATAGCAGATGTGGCTACCCGGATGTCACTCGTTTGGGGTCGCTCATGAGCCTCTTTTTCTTTACGGCTCGTTCTTTCCTGGTTCAACTTTGAACGCAGTTCTCTCCGCCTCGCATGATCTAGCTCCTCTACTTGTTCTCCCTCAGATGTCCTAATAATAGGTCCGGTTCCAGTATGAGGAGGTGAGTCAAGAGGGATTCCAACAGTGAAATCTGGGTTAGGTCCGATACCATGAGGTATTTGTTTCAGGCGTATGGAACGGTCGGTATCGGAGTCCGTGGAGTCAGAAACCACGTCTTCAACTTGGTGAGGTGGGGAAGGGGGTTCGGTAACATATGGTTTGGTCGAGCAATGAAGTGCGGGTCTAGATTGGGGTTGGCTGGAACCGGGTCGCGATCCCGCTGCACCACCTACACTCGCTCCCCTTCCTTTCACAACTAACACACCCCGCCCGACAGCACCTGCTTGTCGGGCCCTTCCACCTCTCATCCTCGGACCCTCACGTCCCTCGGTTCTATCTCCCTGGGCAGGTCCCTCCGGCTCTGGCGGGACCATGGGATTACCTAACTCTCCCTTATAAGCAACTACCTCTGGTGCATTGGGATTAGCGACGGCTAATAGGGCTTCAGGGATGGGCATGGCTACCGCATTGGATGGGTTGCGGATAACCATGAACTGAAGATGGCGGATAGGGCATACCGGATGTGCAGCACGTCTGGGTATCGCTGGATTAGCGTCCATGTGTTGACGCACTGCTAACGATAGGAAACGCGGGTACGGGAGGAACTTCTTCTGTTTCATTCCTCCGATGTGTAGGATGGTGGTAACAAGTTAATGCCAGATGATCATGCCAAAGTCGACATGGCGGTTGTAGCAGACGGCGTGAACTAGGTGTAGAAAGTCACCGGTGCACTGATCTATACCTTTCCATCTAGAGGATAGAAACCTGTTCAGAATCGTAAACAAGGTGTACCAGATGGGGGCTAGGTATTTCTGGTTGAACGCTGAAGGTCTGGGATGATCATGGTTGTAGTCGAGCGCGCGGATTTGTGCGCATAGCGTGTCGTCATTTATGGTAGGATCGTACCGTTCATGTCCTGCGGCGTCGGCAGCCGGAAGAGAAAGGATTCGACGAAAGGAGTCAGGCGTCAGGGTGAACGGATGGTTGTCTATCATTGCCGTTATCGTCTGTGAAGTACCGTCCGTGCGGACCTGTGTCGTGAACCACACTTGAAGAACGTATATCAACGGGACGTCGGTAGTGCGGTTGAGGGCCTCACGAATAGGATGGCCCATGAGGATATCCAGTATAACCTGGTGGTTAGGGTTGGGTCTGAAGAGCGTCGGGTCCAGGTAGTGATTGTTCGCCTCCATCTCGGTGCCATGGTCAGGGTCAACCAAGGCAGCATCTGCTTCGTCGTTTATGATTTCCTCTTCTTGAGGTATATGCTCTTTCGGAGGTTGTTGTGGATTTTGTTGATCCTCCATTGCAATATCTGTAAAAGAAACGCACAGTTAGTTACTGAGACGGATGAACATGTGTCGGTGCGTACCTTTGCTGTGATTGGCTCAATCTGCGACAGATCGAGGACTGACAGTGAGAACCCAGGTACTGAAATGTACACAATAGGGGTTTTCGGACATAGTTGCAGATGTCAAAGTGTCCGGAAGCACAGGAGTCCGGATACAGGAAAGGGAAAAAAAACTTTCCGGACAACCCATGTTGTCCGGACGGGAAGAAGGTTCCCGGATAAATCGAGGATACCGGACAAAGGGGTAACCGGACGGGAGTGGTTGTCCAGAGAAGTGGGAGTCCGGATACATAAACATCCCGGTAGTTGAACTTACCGGAAACCCTTAGGTTTCCGGACAACTAGGTTTCCGGGTGTTTGTGGAATCCGGACAAAGTAACATTGAATAAGGAGGTGTCCGGATAGATAATCATAATTAAGAATGTTCCCGGATACGACGGATGTATCCGGACGACCTTCAAAATCATTCAACGAACTAACTGGAGTCCCAATCAGGTGTAAGAGAGATACCCAGGGTTTGTGTGAATATCTAAGCACTGTAGGTGGACTAAACAGTCAATATTGTGGCTTTCTAAGCACAGAATCGAAGAAACCCATAGGGGGTTTTCGGGTACAGTGGAATCGATCAGCTGAGGGATCGATTTGTGGTCGAAAGTGTGTGATACTCGAGTAAAGATAAATAGCATTGATAGTTGATGCAAATACCTGAGTTTGGGACTGAAAAACACCGTGAATCGTCGACTTTACGAGGGACCGAGCGAGAGGGAAAAACCGGCGAGGGGTTTTAGGGTTTTAAGTCGAATATCCGGATAAGGGAATGACAGAACCCGGGTGCGTATATATACCCGGGTGGGGTCCGAGTCCTTATCCGACCCGGATACCTATCCGGTCCGGATTCTGTCCGGAGAATGGAGGTGTCTGGATGGTGTCCGGATAACTCCAAAAAGTCCTGTTCCGTGGAATTTTGAAAGAATTATGACTGAAAAGGGACTTTCTCTCGCTCCCCCTCAAACTGAGCATGGGGAGTCCCTTGCTCACCCTCGGATAGTGCAGTAGAGTGCAGTGGAGGGGTCCGGCACATAAAACAATTGTGAAGTCTTTTGTAAAGAAACCTGTGCCGCTCCCCCTCAGATGATGACTATAACACATACGCAGGAGCGCCCACACACACAAAAACTTTTGACATTTAAGAAAAACTGTGTGTGACGCTCCCCCTCAAGGTATGAGGCATCTTACCAGATTCCGCAATGTGCTCCCCCTGAACACAAGAACATATGGTGAAAGCACAGAGATAGTGAACGAAAATACAGACGACTGTATGAAATAAGAGAAACACACGAAGAAAGAGAGAAAACAAACGAGATCTACCTAATCAATACAGAGACTAAAATCTAACTGTGTAACCGAGACAAGTAGAATACAGGTGTGAGGAAGTGTATACTCATGAGGAGTAGACAGTTACGCGTAGATGTATGGAACTTGTAACGGGCAAACATTCGGATTAAGTCTTCAGATTTAGCATACATAGCTTGAACACAAGAAATTTGAAACCTTTTTCGTCCAAGGCTTTGGTAAACAGGTCTGCTAACTGATGCTCAGTATTTACGAAGTAGAGTTCGACTGTACCTCTTTCGACGTGATCCTTAATAAAATGATACCGAACATCGATGTGCTTCGTCTTGGTGTGTTGGACCGGGTTGCTTGATATGGCAATTGCGTTCTTCGAGTCACAGTAGATCGAGACTTTGACATACGTAAATCCGTAGTCTTTGAGTTGTGTCCTCATCCAGATTACTTGGGAACAGCAGCTTGCGGCGGCTACATACTCTGCCTCGGCAGTTGACGTGGAAACGCATTGCTGTTTCTTTGATGCCCAACTCACTAGGATATCTCCCAAGAATTGAATGTGCCCCGAGGTGCTCTTGCGGTCCAACATGCATCCCGCGTGATCCGCGTCAGAGTAAGCGGATAGGCCAAAACCTGTCTCTTTCGGGTACCAAAGGCCAAGATCAGCAGTACCACGTAAATAACGAAAAATTCGTTTAACGGCATTGTAATGAGACTCTTTAGGGTTTGACTGATAACGGGCGTAAAGAAATGTCGAAAACATGATGTCCGGTCTACTGGCAGTTAGGTACATTAAAGAACCGATCATTCCCCGATACAATTTGGCGTTGACGGCCTTTCCGTTAGGATCGGCGTCAAGCTTTGTATTGGTTGCCATGAGAGTTTTCATTGGTGAGGACTGGTCTAATTGGAATTTCCGAAGAATATCCCGAATGTATTTGGACTGGTTTATGAAAATTCCTGTCGACAGTTGTTTAACTTAAAGACCAAGGAAAAAGTTCATCTCACAAAGCATACTCATTTTAAAAAAATTTCCCATGAGAGTGGCAAAGTTCTTTGCATATAAAGGACTAGTAGATCCGAAAATGATGTCACCGACATATACCTGGACTAGAATTATGTGACCCTTTTCGTTCTTGATAAACAAAGTAGAATCAATGGTACCTCGAGTGAACTCGGCTTCTAACAAGAACTTTGACAGTGTGTTGTACCATGCTCGCGGAGCTTGCTTTAAGCCGTATAGTGCCTTGTCTAAGATGTAGACGTGATCAGGCTTCGAGTCATCCACAAATCCGTCGGGTTGCGACACGTAAACTTCTTCTTGAAGGTCGCCGTAAAGAAAGGTTGTCTTCACATCCATTTGGAAGACTGTGAAGTTATTGTGCGCTGCATAAGCGAGAAACATACGGATTGCCTCGATGTGCGCGACCGGAGCATAGGTCTCATCATAGTCAATCCACTCTTGTTGTCGGTACCCTTTGGCCACAAGACGCGCCTTGTTGCGAACAACGATGCCGTCTTCGTCCTTTTTATTTTTGAAGATCCATTTGGTGCCGATTACCGTCTTGTGCTTAGGATGTGGAACCAGTCGCCATACCTTTAGAGATTCGAACTGATTTAGCTCTTCTTGCATGGCTATGATCCAGTCTGGATCTTCGAGCGCTTCGCGTACGTTCGTCGGCTCAATCTTGCTCAAGAAGCCGAAAAATAGACAGAAGATGGCGGAAGCGCCTCGTGTACGAACAGGAGTCAAAGGATCACCAATGATCTGATGTAGGGGATGGGCCTCCGTCCATTTGGTGGAGTGCGGAAGCGGCTGCTGGGTAGAGTGAGATGCGTCTGGATCCACATACGAACCAGATGGAAGGTCTTGAACTGCTTCAAGAGTAGCAGTCTTGTTTCTTGGAGGAAGTGGGGGAGGATTCGTCGATGGTTGAACAACTTCTGGTTCCGAGGAGTTCAGAGGTTGAGCATCGGTTGTTGCAGATGACGAATCAGTAGGAGCGATCTCCGATATTATAGGTTCCTCCGGGGGGGTTACAGTACCAGGTGCATGCGTATCTGAAGATGACGGTTGAGCTGTCTCTATTGTTGTTGATGGCGTGCTCGTAGAAGGAGGCGGACCAGATAAAGCGGCCGAGTCCTCATTGCGAGAAGCTTCAAGTCGCGGTTGTGCTGAGACAGGAGCAGAAGAGTTAAGTATGTCATCATAGAAATATTGAAACAGTAAATCTAAATCAGAAGAGTCAGCATTCGATGAAGATGCATGATTCGGATTTACTGTGGCTTGTGCAGATCCCGAACTCGAAGGTCCATAAGCTAGCACTCCAGTTAAACCGGGTTCTGAACTGAGTTGTTCAGAAGCTAAATATGCGGATTCGTCGAATGTCACGTTTATGCTTTCAACAACGGATTTGGTCCGTTTGTTGTAAACGCGATACGCCTTAGCCTGTGTGGAGTATCCGATGAAAACTCCTTCGTCCGCCTTGGGGCTGAATTTCCCAAGATCATCCTTGTCGTTCAGCACATAGCAAGTGCACCCGAAGGCGTGAAAGTAGCCGATGGTTGGAACGTGATTATTCATGATCTCGTATGGCGTCTTGTTGAACCGCTTGAGAAGGATAGAGCGGTTTTGCGTGTAGCATGCCGTAGACACCGCTTCAGCCCAGAGATATAGCGGTAGATTTGATTGGGAAAGCATTGTGCGGGCAGCTTCAACGAGAGTACGGTTCCGTCTTTCCACCACTCCGTTTTGCTGAGGAGTGCGTGCGGCAGAGAAGGTGTGTGTGATGCCCACTGACCTCAGATAGTCATCCACCTTTTGATTCTTGAACTCCGTCCCGTTGTCAGTTCTGATGGACTGAACGTGTTGAAGCTTGTTCTTCTGGACATTCTTCAGGTGATCAATAATGAGCTCCGGAGTTTCGTCCTTCGAGCGTAAGAACATCACCCAAGTGTAGCGTAAGTAGTCGTCCACCGTCACAAGCACGTATTTGCGCTTATTGATGCTCGGAACACGCATTGGACCCCACAAATCCATATGAATGAGTTCGAGGGTCCAGGACGTGCTCGGAGTTGCCTTCGGCGGATGTGATGTGCGCTTCATCTTTCCCTTTTCGCATGCCCCACAGAGACGATCCTTCACGAACGGAAGTTGGGGCACGCCTCTGACGTATCTGCCTAACACCAGTTGATTGATACTTCTGAAGTTGAGGTGTGAAAGACGTCTATGCCAGAGCCAAACTTGATCAGAGTCGGCTTTTGACAACAGACAGACAGGTTTGTCGGATTTGATTGTTGCGAGGTCAATGGTGTAGAGATTGGTCTTTCGAGTCCCAACCAGTAGCTCTTCTTCGTCGTTGTTGAGGATTCTACACCTTGTGGCTTTAAAGCTGACCTCGAGATCCTTGTCGCAGAATTGACCGATGCTGAAGAGATTGTGTCCTAATCCTGCGACGTGGGATACCTTCTTGATTGTTATCTTGTCTTGTACGATGTCGCCGTAGCCCACGATCGGCGGCTTCTCGTTATTCCCAAATCTCACGTGTCCGCATTATTCTTCTTTGTAGTTCGTGAGAAGCTCCCTCCTTCCGGTCATGTGCTTGGAGCATCCAGAGTCTAAGTACCACACATGACCGTTCTGCAAAACATGATTAGTAACGTTTAGGTACCCAAATTTGTTTGGGTCCTGGGGGGTTAGATTTGGCACTGCCTGGGGAAGCTTGCTTTGTCCCAGCTTTCCCTTTAGGTGTAGGATTTACACCTGTAGAGGGAACTGATTTTGGCACTTGTTTCCTCTTTGGTGCAGAATTTTCACCGTTAGGAGGAACAGATTTTGTGGCAGCTTTCCACCTGGGTGCCGGTTTAACCCCAGTAGGAGCAACTCGTGTAGGAATGGGGTGAGTCTCCCGTTGTGGTTTAACCGCTTGTTTGGTACCCCGTTGGGACTGGTGTTTTTGCTTATTATTGTGGGGTTTTCGCTTATGAAATAAGTTACCAACAAAATAAGGCGCATACCAATCATTATTGTGAATATCATCAAAATCATTCCAACTACAATTAGAACAACATAAACAATCATGCGATAACCGAATCAATTGATTAAGAGAATTAACTTTAACGGGAAAAGAAACATCAAAATGGTTCCAATGATTCCAATCATAATTGTCTTTGTTTATTCTAGAATTAAAAACAGGTGGGGAAGACTTTGACGCATCCTTCTTGACAGATTCCCTCTTTAGCCACTTTGGTGTTTCTTTATTAGCGTGACCATTTTATCTGAAACAACAGGGACAGAATGATCAGTGACTTTAGGAGGAACAGTATTGTTGGTTGGCAAAGGTCCGGTCTCTTGCCTCGGCTGTGATTGCCTTTTAGAAACTGGTTTAGAAGTTGGTTTTGATTGAGAAATCTTGATCACAGATGGGGCCTTTGTGTTAGAACATTGACCTTTTTGAAAATCGACCGTATGATTCACCACAGGAGATAAGAAATCAGTGTGACTTGGAAGAGGTTTGTCAAAGGGGAATGACTCAAACTCTTCATCACAGTTACCTTCGGAGTTCATGTACTCTGAAAAATCTATCTTGGGAAGTACTGGACTAGGATCAGGTGAGGAAGGAGAGGAACTCTTTGTGCTTGTGTGCTTTGGGGAATTTGGTGCGGAAGCTAAGAAAAAATCAGAGTTCAAATTCCTTAAAACACTCTCGTCTTGAGAATCTTGACCGTCTTTTGAACTAGAAATCTTGCCTAAGAAAGCTTTGCACGAAGACGTGTCGGATGAATTTGAGGAAAGGTCGGGTGAAATCTGCTTTTCAGATTGCAGTTGGTCAATTTTCTCTTGAAGCTGATTAAATACAATGGGCCCGTGGTTAACAAGCCCACGGCCCGTTCACTAATAAGCTCTAATTTAAACAAATACAATTCAACCCTTGAACTTTAAATCAACTATAAAACCTGCCTTAACACTAGTAGTTGGGATGCAAGTATTCTGGAGTTTAGAAGGTTCAAACGACAAGGAAATATGGGCTGGAGAAGTACAAAGTAGTTTCCTTAAAGATGACAACAAGTACACCTTCTTGTACTTAGAGATTGACTTGGTGAAGGGTCTATTGGGTAAAAGGATTGTCCAAAGTGCTGAATTCTGTCATAATACTGCAGTCTTTACCCATTAGATAAACCCACCTCTTTGTGTAATACCCAACTCTTTCTCCTAGTATATAAAGGAGCAATTGGGTGCCATTTATGATATGCTTGGCTTAGTCTTAAATTCTCTCAACTACTACATTAGTGTTAGTCTTTCATTTACTGCAGTAGCTAGCTTTAAAATTATGTATCTTAATTTCTTAGTTTAATTGTAGTTCGAAGTACACAGTGACAGGGACGACTTCTCGTTCCCCACTGTGAGTTCAATTCAAGTCACTTTCAGTTCAATTATGTGCAACTTCTACTCTTTTGTTATCTTTACTTTAAGTATGGGCTAAACATCCTTTAGGATGTAGGAAGGAGAAGTACCTGGATTTTATTTAAAATGCTTGAGTAATCTTTATACTTAGAATATTTATTGTTTTGGTCATTCATTCTCGATTTTTACCCAAGGATGCGAACAAGCCGATCACTTGCTAGGATCTAAAGTCTAGTTCTTAACTTAGAAATAAGTAGAACGAAGTGACACGAGCTTGAATGATGCTAGGGGATTCGAAAGAATTATTATGACACTTACGAAAGTGAGGTCGGCACAGTGAGCTAATCTCAACCCACTGGAGTAGTAGGCAAGCTAATTTGTGTATTAAAAACACTTAGAGTATTTGTCTCTACACATTCCATCGAGACCTGAAAAGGTCCATTTTTGAGATTACCATTGACAGAACAATAAATACTAAGAGTATGGGATTTTTATCTAACGGTGTGCGTATTTTGTAACCGGGCTTTTCTAGCGAAAATGCCCACCTTGAATACAAGGATCACTTTTAGGACCGAGTATTTAGTATAAAATCTAGGGAAAATCTAACCTACATTCCTCCTTTTTAAACCTTAGTAAAATCGTTAAAGTAGCTATTTCACCGAACAAACCAAAATATTGCTTCTTATGTTATTGAAACCTGTAAAAGGAGCTCATGAGAACCATATTGTCTTGATTGTCCAGTCTCTGTGGATTCGATTCTGGTATTTTACCAACTATTACTTGCTGTGACGATTATAGTGGACAGTGTACACTTGCACTTCCCACTGTGGACAGTTTGCAACCCACTGCGATAAAAACACATATTTCGCACGTAACACAGGTCGTTTGGCAAAATGGAGTATATATCTCAGCAGTTACGAAATCGATTTCAAACCCAGGATCGCGATCAAATCGCAAGCATTGGCGGATTTCATTGCTGATTTCAACCCTGAATTGGAAAAAGAAGCAGAACTCGAAGTGTCTACTGTGGCGACTCACGACGACGTACCTTGGACTCTATACGTCGATTGATCGTCCAACAACAGAGGTTCAGGCCTAGGCGTCGTCTTAAAGTCGCCACAGGGAGGCAAGATGGTGTATTCAGTCCGGTGCGACTTCAAAACCACCAACAACGAAGCTGAATATGAAGCCCTGATCGTGGGAATAAATATGGCCCATGACTCGGGGGCAGCCGCGTTACATGTCAAAAGCGATTCTCTCCTGGTCGTGAATCAGATCAATGGGGAATTCGCAGCTAAAGATTCCAAAATGACAGCGTACTTAAAGATAGCAAAAGAAAATTCCGAAAAATTTAAATCTTTTTCTATTGAACAGATTCCAAGGGACCAGAACACTCAGACCGACGCTTTAGCAAACCGTGGATCTGCTCTGGTCGAACCAATATTCGACGGTATTCCCATGATCCATCTAGCGACGTCATCCCTCGAAAATGTCGATATCGTCCAGATCGAAGACCAAGAGGATGACTGGTCGTGCGACATCCGAAATTTCCTCATACATGACCAACTCCTGGAAGACAAGATGGAAGCTCGGAAGATCAGATTTAAAGCATCCAAGTATGTCATGATCGGAGATAGGCTCTATCGACGATCATCGACAGGCTTAAACCTTAGATGCATCATCAGCAAAAGTCAAGTTCAGAAAATCCTTCAAGAGATGCACGATGGAGAATGTGGCAATCATTCAGGAGGTCGCAGTTTAGCCAATCGTATCTCTCGACAAGGCTATTTTTGGCCAACCCTGCGACAGGACGCCATCAGGTATGTCCAGAACTGTGATCCCTGTCAACGACATTCAGGTACGTCTCATAAACCTTCCGAACCTTTACATTCGAAACTTATCCCATGGCCCTTCATGAGGTGGGGAATGGATATTGTCGGCAAGCTACCACCCGCTCCAAGGCAAAAGGTATTCCTCCTTGTACTTACAGATTATTTTTCTAAGTGGGTAGAAGCGACTGCTTTTTCCCAAGTTCGGGACAAGGAAGTCATCTCTTTTATCCAGACTAACATCATCTGCAGATTTGGGATTCCATCCGAAATTGTTTGCGAAAATGGATCCCAGTTCATAAGCAACAGGACTTGACAGTTCTGTGAAGACCGAAACATCAAGCTGACGACCTCGACCCCGAGTTATCCCCAAGCAAATGGACTTGCTGAGTCAAGTAATAAGACCATTATTGCTTCGATCAAGAAAAGGTTAAAAGCTGCAAAGGGAAAGTGGGTCGAAGAACTCCCTTCGGTCCTGTGGGCAAATCACACGACACCACGCACGTCCACAGGACAAACCCCTTTCTCTCTTGTCTACGGTTGCGAAGCAGTCCTACCGGTCGTGGTCCAACTCCCAACGTCGAGGCATACTTCCATCGATCACAACCTGGTCGATGTAGGTTATGACCTTGACGCTCTCGAAGAGCTCAGAGAATCAGCCTTGATTAGAATGGTGTCACAAAAGCAAGCGGTCAAGCGACATTTCAATAAAAATGTCAAGGCTAAAGTCTTTCAAGAAGGCGACTATGTCTTGCATCGAGTGTTCCAAAGCACTCAAGAGCTCAATGCAGGTAAACTTTCCATTAAGTGGGAAGGTCCTTATCGTATCTCCGAAGTCGTAGGCAAAGGTGCCTATCGGCTCCAAACCCTCGACAATCAAGACATTCCACATAGCTGGAATGCAACACATCTAAAAAGGTATTTCTTTTAAACCCCTTTTCTCTCATACGACTTTTTTCCCCCCGACGGTTACTGACTTAAGCATCGGAGGGTCGTTGGCTAGCCAACGACCAACCTCTGACGATATTTTATCGCAGGATCGCACGACATAAGTTATTAAGTCTATCACATGACTTCCGCAGGATCGCATAACATAAGTAATCGCACCAACTATACGACTTAACTACCTTGTCTCATGGACGCATATTTCAGATTCACAGCACAATTTAATTATGTGATCGACCCACGATCTAAGTGTTTTAACGTAGAAGAATCTCATGTTCTGAACGAATGCTTCGAACGCATGTACATATGTTTGCTTACACGATTTATGTTTTGATCGTTATCTTTCAATAAATGCCCTCGTCGCACGTACCTACATTTGTTATATATGACTTATGTCCCTTATCGTACGATCGATGTTACGCTCGATGTTTGTTTATTGATCGACATTAAAATAATGCACAAGTTCACAAGAAATGTAAATTCCATTTCATCAAACGATCAATTACAAATGACTCAACCACCAACGGTCGAGCGGTCAGAATAAAAACTCCTAAAAACTTCCTAAGGCTGAGGAGGAACGTCAGTCGCATCCAAAGACCTCGTCCGTTGGGCCTTCATCCATCTCCTCCCCCTCGGTCTCCTTCTCGTCATCTGAATCGAGATCTCTCGCAGATCCGACATCCCTCAGGTAGACAGCAAGCTCCTCCGACGCCGAGGCAAGAGGATTCTTCCCGACAAATGTTGCCTCATGATCGCCGCCCTGGTAGTCAGACGAGCCAAAGCAAAGATGGTCTTGGCTTCATCTTTGAGGTCCTTCACCTCTTTCTCCAAAGTCGCCACCCTGGATTTGAAATCTTCAGCCTCTTTTTCACTCGCGTCCAAAGACCCCTTGACCTTGTCTAGCTCTTCCCTTTGGTCGGCAATCGAGGACAGAGATTGTTGCCAGCGCAGGTTTGCCTCGTCCTTCGCACGTCCGACGACCTCTAGCTCTTTCAGAGCCTCGTCAACACGTTTGGACATAGCCTCTTCACGCTTCACGGCAACGTCCGCCCTCTCCAACGCTGCGTTCCCCCTCTCCAACGCTGCGTTCCCCCTCTCGTGAGCAGAAGAAATCCGACCCCTTATCTTCTCTATCTCTGCGCGCAAGGCAAGAGTAGACTGGAACGCCTGTAAGACATAAGACGCACGTTAGTAAACGTACGACAACGTTAAACAACGAAAAAATAACACAAGTTTTGAAATAAAAACTTACCAGAAACGCCAGTCCGGCGACATGAGATCCCGTCTCCTCGATCGGAAATCCCTCAAAACGCTCCATGAAAGAAGGAAGCAAATACTTCCCTAGATGGGGAAACAAATCCGTCCCGTCTAGGACGTTGGCAGTCATAAAATCCGATGGCAACGTGAAGTTGACCGTCGTGACTTTAGCCTCTCCCGTCGCCTCTCCCTTGCCCTTGTCGGCCGACAAAGGGGTCGATGTGGTAGACGGAGACTTCATCGTCCTCGCAGGAGATGCGATCGATACCTTCGCCTTCTCAGGCGTGATGACTCTCGATGAGTCGTCAGCCCCTAAAGATGGTTCCCTCGGGATCGTCGTCCTCGCCTTCTTCGAAACCTCAGGACCAGTGGTCGAGGTCCTTGGCCTCTTTTCCTTGCTCTTACGGGAAATCTCAAGCTGAGCTGCTCTTTTAGCAGAGACAGTCGGCACCTTTGGCTGAGACTCTCCTGGAAGCCAAAAAAGGAAGAAGTGTTACGAGAAGCATAAGAGAAAAGGATTAAGACTAAGTAGAAGGGAATGTGAAGGTACACTTACCGGTCATCTCTCCTTCTTCTCTCGACTCTTCCTCTGTCTCCTCTTCTTCCTCAAATTTCTTCCCCCGATTCTCTCCTAAATATACCAAATCTTCGTCGTCGTCCACCAATTGTCGTACAACAAACGACCGTTCTACAACGCTGAACGCCAAGAATGCGTCGACCTTCGCTTGAGAGTTGGCGTAGGGCTTCACGTCCTCAAATTTTATTTCTGTCGATACGGAGAAAACAGGTCAGAGATAAATAAAAAAGTAACACGCGACATACGACAAAAAGCTAGAAAAATCGTACCCGACATATTCTAGCCGACCCTAATCCAACCGCTGTCAGAGTCGAGAGTCGACTTACGCACGAATGCGTACCTGGTCTTCCATTTACGATCGTTTACCGCAGTCTTTAGGATCAAGGTACGATCGCCCTTATACCTAGAATACAAACTACAACGGTGACATCTGTCCTTCTTGACTTGATAAGCCAAGAGGAGGTCGCGTACATTCATGGGAGATTCCCATTTCTCAGTAAGACGCTCGATCACTTGTACGACTCGCCAGAACTGGGGCATTAGTTGGCCTGGTATTAAGTCGAATTCTAACATAAAAGCCTTAGCCAAAGGCGAATAGGGCCATTCGAAGCCTATCTTAAAGGGATATTCGTATACCACGATATACCCCTCGGGACATTTATTTGGTCGAGTCTGACCTGCTCGAATTAATTTAACCCCCGCAGGGATTTTTGCTAGACTCCTAAGGTCGTCGAGATCCGACTGTTCTCGAATTGAACTTTCGGGTTCCGTCGATATTTCTAAATAGACTTAAAAAAGATCAGAGAAATCGTACCTTATATAGGCGCTCTAGACCTCGAAATTCCTAACTGATTCGGAGATTCTTGCAGGTTTAGAAAAGATTGGACGAAGAACAGCAAGAAAATCAAGAAGAAATCTCTGCCTAAACTTCTCTGAAATCGTAAAAAGGAAAGGATCCGTCAAGGGTCGCTATTTATGTAAACGATCATGTCAGGTCGAGCCCTCTGATGATCGACACGCGCACTTACCTTTTCGTATGACCACACGGATCGACGACACCTGGAAATGACAGCTGCTAAGCATAATCGTGCGTCAGCATGACGTCACGACCTAATCCCCTTTTCGACTTCCTCTCTAGTTGAAATTGGACCGACCTAGTTCTAAGGTAACTTTCGACACGTGACATCCGACTGACAAAATTTAAAAATTCGAATTTGCCACTCTATTTTTCAAATTTTGGGGGCAAACTGTTTGGGTAAAAATTCACCAGTCTCGACCACGACCAAGGTAAGGAAAACATTTATTACACTTTTTCATAGCAAGGTAAATTCGTAGTACGCTATCCCCAGATCAAAGGTAAAATCGAAAGTTATTTACCTCACGACGCTCGACCGTGATGTCGTGTAGATCGCACGACCAACGTGTATAATCTTGCGACCCCGACCGACTAACATTTGATATTACTGTTACGTTTTGTCATTGGTTAATGCAGGAATCAATGTCATTGATGAGTGTTGGTGCAAGTGTACCACATCTCTATATATTTATATATATTTATTTTGATGATTACAAACACACCGTATTATTGTTTATCTAACAATCTAATCCAAGTGTACAGTTCTTGAAGAACACGAAGATTTTATCTGAAGAGTTCAAGACGGAAGTTTTACGTTGTCATTAGTGGTTATAATTTATAATGATAAACACCCTAAAATAATATACCACTTGGATATTTCGAAAACCAATTCCAATAATGTTTTTGAAATAATTAATCTTTTAATATTAAATTCAAAAGATTTTTAATATATATATATTATATAAACGTATTACGTATATATATATATATTATATATTTTCTTTGTCATCATTACTTCTTTTTTATATTATATATATATATATATATAAAGTATAAAGCATGGTAGTCATCATTGCTTTTCAACTTTTGTGTTTGACATTTGAAACAAAGAATGCGAGGTTTGGCTGTGCATCTAAATGGCCGGTATACCGCGAGGAGCCAGGCGGTATACCGCGGCTGGATGTCTGGTGTCAGGAGCTTGCAGGTTTACGTTTCTTGTGTCAGATCACCTTTTCAGGCGGCATACCGCGTGGAGCTAGGCGGTATACCGCGGATTGCATGTTACCGTTGGAAGAGCTGATATATATACATGCATACTGGTGGAGAACAAACTACAAAAAAAAAGAGACTACACAAACAACAATAAGCAGCAACAACACCATTCTCTCAGCTCTCTCTTTTAATATAAAATATTTTTTAAATATCCAAGTGTGAGATATTATACAAGAGTGATTACCCATTGTGAGTTATACTCCTCTTGTAAGTATTTGAATAACGGGTGTGTGATCCTGTTTATCTCATAGCAGAGGCTTGAGAAACTATTACAAATTCCTTTGTATTTGGTTTGTGTTCTACCGTAAAGAATACATTTATTGGATCGTGTCGAGAAGTGTCTCGGCTGCTGGTTTATCACAGTTGGTGGTAAATCAGTAAATCTCTGTGTCAAGTATCTCTATCCCTTATCTCTTTATTTATTCCGCTGTGCTTTTAATTATATCTGTTTATATAATTGTTGTATATTTATTATTTGTATACTCTGATTTATTTATACTGTTTCTGTACTGTATTTATTTGTAAAAGAATTTTTGAAAGTAAAAGATTTTAAATACAACCTTACCCCCCCTAGGTTGTCTAACATTTGGTATCAGAGCGGGGCTTTCAAAAATTATCTGTTTAAATTTTTAAAGTTATATCTTTTATATAATGGCTCAACAAACTGTTTTGTTTTCAAAACCTCCTATTATTGATACTGAAAAATTTGGTATTTGGGCAAAATTATTTGAACGTTATGTTCGTGGGATAAATCAAAATATTTGGGATATTATTATTAAAGGAAATTTCAAACCCACAAAATTTCAAAACAACAAAGTTGTTGAAAAACCTAGCTCGGAATGGTCCGACGAAGATGAGGATAATTATTGTTTAAATTTTGAAGCCAAAAATTTTCTCTTTTCGGTTCTTACTAACGATGATATTGAGCGTGTTTATCTCTTTGAAACTGCTCGTGATATTTGGGAGAACTTGAACATCACCTATGGTGGAAACTCAAAAGAAAAGAGAGACGAAACCCGAGATCAAATAAATGAAGAAACGTGTCTCATCGTCGACTGCGAGAAAGAGGTATGTACTTCATACTCAAGTTATTCTAGTTGTAGTGATAACGATGATGATATTGATATGTTAAATGTCTCTTTTCAAAAATTGATTGTTCTCGTAAATAGTTTTAAAAATGAGAATGCTAAATTAAAAGAAGAATTATTATTATGTCAAAATGAGTTGAATAATTGTAAACAAACCATTGCATGTGATAATAAAATCAAAAATGAGTTAAATGATAAAGTTATCACTTTAGAAAAGAAAGCATGCGAAAATATTGTTTGCAAATCTTGCATTGTCTTAAATGATAAAATTGCATGTTTAGAGAAAAGAACATGTGAAAATATTTTATGTACAAAATGCGATATACTTGAAAATGATAATGCATGTTTAAAAGCTAAATGCGATTTATATGAAAAAGATAATCTGTTAGCTAATGCATTTCAAAATAGCAATGATAAAGTGTTAAAAATGCTAAATATGTCTAATCGCATTAATTGTAGAAAAGGCATTGGTTCTAATACATGTATTGATACGTGCTCGTGTATTCAAATTAAAAGGTGTTTTGAACCACCTAAAGTTGAAACGAGAAAACCTTATGTGCAAAAACCTCCGTATGTATCCAAAATGAATAATGTGAATTATATGCCGAGGAAACCGTATGCTTGCATGTATAATAGCAAATTTTCTAGACCAAAGAATAATGTAAATTTGCATGTTTCATTTTACGTCTATGATAAATACGATCGTAAAATAAAAATGGTTAGAAAATGGATTCCGAAAGGAATGTTTAATGTTGACAATCCCGGTGGGATGCGTTTATGGTTTTAAACCATTTTTATGGTTTTATATGTTGTCGTATTTTATTTTATGTCGACAACATGTTCTTTATTTATTTTTGCAGTTTATGTTTTATACTAACTGTTAAAAGGACCCATAAGAAAAGGGTACCACGAAAAATTTTCTTTGCCTTTTGTAGGTGTTTCCTGGCGAGGATATAATACGTGTTTCCTGGCGAGGATATAATACGTGTTTCCTGACGAGGATACAATACGTGCTTCCTGACGAGGAAATAATACGTGATACCTGCCGAGGTTATAATACGTGGTTACCTGCCGAGGTTATAATACGTGGTTACCTGCCGAGGTTATAATACGTGGTTACCTGCCGAGGTTATAATACGTGTTTCCTGACGAGGATATAATACGTGTTCCCTGACGAGGTCATAATACGTGGTAATTTTTGCTCACATAAAATTAACCGAAAAATCGAAGCCTTAAGATCCTTTTTTTTGGTGCAAGTGTTTCTTTTAGGTTATTTTGTTTTATGTCTATTATATGCTTTTTTTATGCATATTTTATTGTCCCTCAAATTTTATAATTCGTTATTAATTTGAGGGGGAGCGTTTTATTATCTTTACCCATGAGTTTATGCTACCTCAATTATATGCATATTTTGAGGGGGAGCATCTCTCGAGGGGAAGCATACCGTCTTTCTTGACCCTTTTTGTTTCGACAAACGGGGGAGAGAAACCGCATATGCTCTTGCTTAGCGGTTGTGTTTGTCATCATCAAAAAGGGGGAGATTGTTGGTGCAAGTGTACCACATCTCTATATATTTATATATATTTATTTTGATGATTACAAACACACCGTATTATTGTTTATCTAACAATCTAATCCAAGTGTACAGTTCTTGAAGAACACGAAGATTTTATCTGAAGAGTTCAAGACGGAAGTTTTACGTTGTCATTAGTGGTTATAATTTATAATGATAAACACCCTAAAATAATATACCACTTGGATATTTCGAAAACCAATTCCAATAATGTTTTTGAAATAATTAATCTTTTAATATTAAATTCAAAAGATTTTTAATATATATATATTATATAAACGTATTACGTATATATATATATTATATATTTTCTTTGTCATCATTACTTCTTTTTTATATTATATATATATATATATATATATAAAGTATAAAGCATGGTAGTCATCATTGCTTTTCAACTTTTGTGTTTGACATTTGAAACAAAGAATGCGAGGTTTGGCTGTGCATCTAAATGGCCGGTATACCGCGAGGAGCCAGGCGGTATACCGCGGCTGGATGTCTGGTGTCAGGAGCTTGCAGGTTTACGTTTCTTGTGTCAGATCACCTTTTCAGGCGGCATACCGCGTGGAGCTAGGCGGTATACCGCGGATTGCATGTTACCGTTGGAAGAGCTGATATATATACATGCATGCTGGTGGAGAACAAACTACAAAAAAAAAAAGACTACACAAACAACAATAAGCAGCAACAACACCATTCTCTCAGCTCTCTCTTTTAATATAAAATATTTTTTAAATATCCAAGTGTGAGATATTATACAAGAGTGATTACCCATTGTGAGTTATACTCCTCTTGTAAGTATTTGAATAACGGGTGTGTGATCCTGTTTATCTCATAGCAGAGGCTTGAGAAACTATTACAAATTCCTTTGTATTTGGTTTGTGTTCTACCGTAAAGAATACATTTATTGGATCGTGTCGAGAAGTGTCTCGGCTGCTGGTTTATCACAGTTGGTGGTAAATCAGTAAATCTCTGTGTCAAGTATCTCTATCCCTTATCTCTTTATTTATTCCGCTGTGCTTTTAATTATATCTGTTTATATAATTGTTGTATATTTATTATTTGTATACTCTGATTTATTTATACTGTTTCTGTACTGTATTTATTTGTAAAAGAATTTTTGAAAGTAAAAGATTTTAAATACAACCTTACCCCCCCCTAGGTTGTCTAACAATGAGCAACGGCTATAACCGACAAAAGCCATTAACAGCAATAAAGACGACGTCCGTTACATCAGTTACCAAAAGCATTCAAGAGGACAATCAATGCACCCGAAGACTATAAAAGTAAAGGCTCAATCAACATTTCGAAACAACACATTGCATCATACAGTCATCTGAACTCGAAAGAACACACGAAACAAGGAATTCTCTCTTGTAGAAATGCTCTCGACGCACGACATTTGCACACGACACATAGTTTTTACACACGACGCACACTGTTTTTACATTCAAAACACTTGTTACTTTACATTTAAAGTATTTCCTTTCTTCTGTATTGTAATCTCTGTACGATCGACACCCAAAACATAAGGATATCGCCCCTGTTTGGCGACCATAATGCAACGACGCCTTCCACAGTCGTCCGCGGGTTTTTTCCTCGTTGAGGTTTTTCCCGCGTCACCAAATTCTATGTCACATTTACGTTTTTTGCCTTTGTCGTACGCTTTGTCGAAAGATTTCTTTCTTTAGTTGTTAAATTCCACAATCAACCTTAAGTTATCCTTTTGGACGATTTTTGGCATTAACACATATAATGTTAGTCTGGATAAAAGAGACGACTTCCTTGTCCCGAACTTGGGAAAAGGAAGCTGCTTCTACCCATTTAGAAAAATAGTCTGTAAGTACGAGGAGAAATACCTTTTGCCCTGGGGCAGGTGGTAGCTTACCGACAATGTCCATACCCCATCTCATGAAGGGCCATGGGATCAGAGTCGAGTGCAAAGGTTCAGAAGGTTTGTGGGACGTACCTGAATGTCGCTGACAAGGATCACAGTTCTGGACATACCTGACGGCGTCTTATCGTAGTGTTGGCCAAAAGTAGCCCTGTCGAGAGATACGATTAGCCAAACTGCGACCTCCTGAGTGATTGCCAAACTCTCCATCGTGCATTTCTTGAAGGATCTTCTGGACTTGACTCTTGCTGATGACACATCTCAGGTTTAAGCCTGTCGATGATCGTCGATAGAGTCTACCTCCGATCACGACATACTTAGATTCCTTGAACTTGATCTTCCTAGCCTCCATCTTGTCTTATGGGAGTTGATCGTGCACAAGGAAATTTCGGATGTCGCACGACCAATCATCTTCTTGTTCTTCAATCTGCACGACATCGTCGTTTTCAATGGACGACATCGCTAGGTGGATCATAGGAATATTGTCGAATATTGGTTCGACTAGAGCAGACCCAAGGTTTGCTAGAGCGTCGGCTTGAGTATTCTGATCTCTTGGAATCTGTTCAATAGAAAATGATTTGAATTTTTCTAATTTTTCTTTTGCTACCTTTAGATATGTTGTCATCTTTGAATCTTTGGCCGCGAATTCTCCGTTCATCTGGTTTACGACCAGAAGAGAATCGCTTTTAACATGTAGCACGGTTGCCCCCAAGTCGTGGGCCATATTCATTCCCACGATCAGGGCTTCGTACTCGGCTTCGTTGTTGGTGGTTTTGAAATCACATCGAACGGAATACACCATCTTGCCCCCCCTGTGGAGACTTTAAGACGACGCCTAGTCCTGAACTTCTAACGTTGGACGATCCGTCGACATGTAAAGTCCAGGGCTCGTCGTCGTGAGTCGCCACAGTAGACACTTCGAACTCTGCTTCTTTTTCCAATTCGGGACTAAAGTCAGCGATGAAGTCTGCCAATGCTTGCGATTTAATTGTTGTCCTGGGTTTGAAATCGATGTCGTAACTACTGAGGTATATGCTCCATTTCGCCAATCGACATGTCAACTCGGGTTTCCTCAAGACAGACTTAAGAGGAAAGTTAGTCACGACAGTAATGGGATGCGATTCGAAATAATGTCGCAATTTCTTCGCGGCTGTAACAAGCGACAAGAGTAATTTTTCTATAGAGGAATACCTGGTTTCGGCGTCCAAGAGAGATTTACTTACATAGTAGTTCGGCAGTTGCTGCTTTTCATCTTCTCGTGTCAGGACGGTACTTACTGCATTTGGACTAACAGCTAGATATAGCTGTAAGACCTCATAATCGTGAGGCTTTGATAGCAAAGGCGGTGACGTCATATATTCTTTTAATTTTTGTAATGCTTGTTCATGATCGTCGGTCCAGTCGATGCCTTTGTTTTTCCTGAGAACATTGTAAAATAAATGACATTTATCTGAGGATCGAGAGATAAACCTGTTCAGGGCTGCTACTCGACCAGTGAGCTTTTGGACCTCTTTGAAATTTATAGGAGATTTGATCTCGACAATAGCTTTGATCTGGTCGGGAATAGCCTCGATCCCTCGACGAGTGACCATGTAGCCCAAGAATTTCCCGCCACTGACACCAAAGGAACACTTCGTCGGGTTGAGATTCATGCTATACTTCCGAAGGATATCGAACAACTGCCTCAAATGTTCGACGTGGTCGACTGCTTGCTTTGACTTGACGAGCATGTCGTCGATATAAACTTCCATCGTTTCGCCAAGATGATCTTTGAACATCTTATTCAACAGGCGCTGGTAGGTAGATCCTGCATTTTTTAGGCCAAAAGGCATAACCTTATAATAGTAAATACCTCGATCTGTCATGAATGCAGTTTTCTCCTGGTCTTCGACGTGCATCAGGATCTGATTATATCCGGAATAAGCATCCATGAACGTCAATAGTTCATGTCCTGCTGTTGCGTCGACCATGGCATCGATATGTGGTAATGGAAAAAGGGTCTTTTGGACAAGCTTTGTTGAGATCTGTAAAATAGATATAGACCCTCCATTTGCCATTTTTCTTTTGAACGACCACGACATTCGCAAGACAATCGGGGTACTTTACTTCTCGAATTTTCCCTGTCTTGAAGAGGTTGTCGACCTCGTCATTTATCACCTTATTCCTTTCAGGAGCAAATTTACGCCGCTTTTGCTTGACGGGTTTGAATGACGGGTCAACATTAACCTTATGGAAAATGACGCCAGGGTCTATGCCGACCATGTCTTCGTGCGACCAGGCAAAACAATCGGCATGTTCCTGCAAGAAAGATATTAGTTTGTCCTTATAGCAGGGATCGAGGGACGATCCTACAAAGACTCCCTGGTCAGGCTTACTTTGATCTAGGACGACTTCTTCCAGGCGATAGTTGTCGACTGTCCCAGGAGCATCCTGTGCATTCTCAAGCTCCCCATGCATCTGGGCAATGATCTGTTCTTGGTTTCCATCACCTGTCATTTTCCTGAAAAAGAAAAGAAAGGAAACTCCAAGAAAACGTTAATAAGACGCACGTTTGTCGAATATTTTCTCTAGATGGGGCCCCACGGTGGGCGCCAAACTGTTAATGCCAAAAATCGTCCAGAAGGATAACTTAAGGTTGATTGTGGAGCTTAACAACTAAAGAAAGAAATCACTCGACAAACAGTACGACGAAGACAGAAAAAGTAAATGAGACAAAGATTTTGGTGACGCAGGAAAAACCTCAACGGGAAAAAACCCGCGGACGACAATGGAGGTGTCGCCGCTGCACTATGGTCGCCAAACAGGGGCGATGTCCTTATGTTTCGGGTGTCGAGAGTACACTGATTACAATACAAATGAAAGAAAGACTTTAAATGTAAAGTAACAAGTATATCGTGTGTAAAAAACAAGTGTGTCGTGCGTAGAAACTAAGTGTCGTGCGTGTGAGCGATCTTTTGAGAGAGAGTTCTTCGCCTTGAGTGTTCTTAAGAGTTCGTTTGTGCTGAGATATTTTGAGTTGTCCGCGAATGGTGATGAAACCTCTGTATTTATAGTCTTCAATCGCCTTGAATGACTCCATAAAAATTGCTGATAACGGTCGTAACGCCCACTGTGTTAAATGCTCGTAATTGTCCTTGTCGGTTATGGTCGTTGGTCATTAATGATATTAACCCTGCATTAAACAGTAAAAACATAACAGAAATATCGCATGTTAGTCAGTCGAGGTCGCGAGGTACCTTACGACGGTCGAGTGTCGTGAGCAACTTTCGATTTTACCTTTTGGTCAGATGATAAAGTGTTATGATTTTATCTTAGTATGGAAAAGTGTAATAAATGTTTTTTTCTTTCTTGGTCGTGGTCGAGACTGGTGAAATTTTACCCAAACAGTTGGTAGTTTTAAAATTGCATCGTACGGAGTATACCATCTTGCCCCCCTGTGGCGACTTTAAGACGACTCCTAGTCTTGAACCCCTAATGTTGGATGACCCGTCGACATGTAGAGTCCAGGGCACGTCATCGTGAGTCGCCACAGTGAGCACCTCGAGTTCTGCTTCTTTTTCCAGCTCAGGACTGAAGTCGACGATGAAATCTGCCAACGCTTGTGATTTGATCGTTGTCCTGGGCTTGAAGTCGATGTCGTAACTACTGAGATAGATGCTCCATTTTGCCAATCGACCTGCCAACTCAGGTTTCCTCAAGACTGACTTAAGAGGAAAGTTAGTCACGACAGTAATACGGTGTTATTCGAAATAGTATCGCAATTTCTTTGCAGCTGTAACTAGCGACAAAAGTAATTTTTCCATAGAGGAATACATGATTTCGGCGTCCAAAAGGGATTTACTTACATAGTAGATCGGCAGTTGCTGCTTTTCATCTTCTCGCGCCAGGACGGCACTTACTGCATTAGGACTGACCGCCAAATATAGCTGCAATACCTCATTATCGTGAGGCTTTGATAGCAGAGGCGGCGACGTCATGTACTCCTTCAGTTTCTGTAGTGCTTGTTCATGATCGTCGGTCCAGTTGAAGCCTTTATTTTTCCGGAGGACGTTGTAGAATAAATGGCATCTATCCGATGATCGAGAGATAAATCTGTTCAGGGCTGCCACTCGACCAGTGAGCCTTTGGACTTCTTTAAAATTCCTTGGGGATTTGATCTCGATAATGGCCTTGATCTGATCTGGATTGGCCTCAATTCCTCGTCGTGTGACCATATAGCCCAAGAACTTCCCGGCACTGACGCCAAAGGAGCACTTCGTCGGGTTCAGCTTCATACTATACTTTCGAAGGATGTCGAACGACTGCCTCAAATGCTCGACGTAGTCGACTGCTTGCTTCGACTTGACGAGCATGCCGTCAATATACACATCCATCGTGTCGCCAAGATGATCTTTGAACATCTTGTTTATCAGACGTTGGTAGGTAGAACCTGCATTTTTAAACCAAAGGGCATAACTTTATAGCAATAAATACCTCGATCTGTCAATAAGGCGGTTTTTTCTTGATCCTCGACCATGGCGTCGATATGCGGCAATGGAAAAGGGTCCTTTGGACAAGCTTTGTTGAGATCTGTGAAGTTGATACAAACTCTCCATTTGCCAATTTTCTTTTGCACGACCACGGCGTTTGCAAGCCAGTCGAGGTACTTTACTTCTCGAATCTTTCCTGTCTTGAAGAGGTTGTCGACCTCGTCATTGATTACCTTATTCCGCTCAGGAGCAAATTTTTGTCGCTTTTGTTTGACTGGTTTGAAAGACAGGTCGACATTGAGCTTATGAGAAATTACGTCAGGGTCTATGCCAACCATATCTTCGTGCGACCAGGCAAAGCAGTCGGCATGTTCCTGCAAAAAAGATATTAGCATTTCCTTAAGGCAAGGATCAAGGGATGAACCTATAAAGACGGTCTGGTCAGGCTTGCTCTGGTCCAGGACGACTTCCTCCAAGCGATAGTCGTCGGCTGTTCTAGGAGCATCCTGGACCTGTAATTGCTAGATGGCCTGCTTTTGCGGTTTCAGGGTCGTCTTGTAGCAATCGAGGGCAACTTTCGGCTCACTTTTGATCTCCTGGACTCCCCATGGCGTAGGGAATTTCATAGTCGGATGATATGTCGACGGAACGGCTTTCATGTCATGGATCCACGGTCGACCTAAGATGATGTTATAGGCCGACGAGCAATCGATGACGTTGAACATTGTCGGCTTGTTGATCCCTCGGGCGTAGACAGGCAGGGTAATTTCTCCGAAGGTACTCGTCGCGTCTCCATTGAAACCTACCAAGGTTGTCGAGCGTCGGGTAATTTCCGATCGATCGATTCCCATGGCTTTGATGGTATCAAGGAAGATGACGTTCACTGAGATGCCCCCATCGACCAAGACTCGTCGGGTCAAGCAATTACCAATCGTGAGTTGAATGATCAACCCGTCATGATGCTTTTGATGCGAGTCACCGAGGTCGTCTTGGTCGAACGTAATCTTCATGGCTTCTAGCTCCAGATCTCCTTCGGGTCTTGATGAGCGAGGGGTAGGTCGATCGTCAGGTGCTTGGCTAGCATGACGTTTGGCCGCAGAATACGTCAGACCGCAGAAAGAGAAAACAGAGGAAACTACAAGAAACCGTTAGTAAAACGCACGTTTTTCGAAGATTTTCTCTAGATGGGGTCCCACGGATGGCGCCAAACTGTTAATGCCAAAAATCGTCCAAAAGGATAACTTAAGGTTGACTGTGGAATTTAACAACTAAAGAAAGGAATCTTTCGACAAAGCATACGATAAAGGTGAAAAACGTAAATAAGACAGAGATTTGGTGACGTGGGAAAACCCTCAACAAGGCAAAAACCCGCGGACGACTGTGGAAGTCGTCGCTGCACTATGGTCGCCAAACAGGGGCGATATCCTTATGTTTCGGGTGTCGATCGTACAATGAATACAATACAGATGAAAGGAAATACTTTAAATGTAAAGTAACAAGTGTTTTGAATATAAAAACAGTGTACGTCGTGTGTAAAAACTGTGTGTCGTGTGCGAATGTCGTGCGTCGAGAGCGATTCTTCGAGAGAGAGTTCCTTGCTTTGTGTGTTCTTCAGAGTTCAGATGATTGTGTGATGCAATGCAATGCAATGTGATGCAGTGTGATGCCCCGAAATGTTGATAGAGCATTTTCTTTTATAGTCTTCGGGTGCATTTATCGACTTCTTAAATGCTTCTGGTAACTGCGCTAACGGACGTTGTCTTTATTGATGTTAATGGCCTTCGTTGGTTATAGCCGTTAGTCATCAACGACATTGAGTCCTGCATTAATCACTGAAAAAAAACGTAACAGTAATATCGTACGTTAGTCGGTCGAGGTCGCAAGGTTCCATGCGACAATCGTGTGAACTAGGCGACGTTATGGTCAAGTGTCGTGAGGTGAATAACTTTCGATTTTACCTTTGATCAGGGGACAAAGTACTATGAATTTACCTTGCTATGAAAGAGTGTAATAAATGTTTCCTTACCTTGGTCGTGGTCGAGACTGGTGAATTTTTACCCAAACAGTATGCTAGCTCTTTTTTAAGGGCTATGCAATCGTCCGTCATATGACCATGATCGATATGAAAATCGCACCACTTCGATTTGTCTTTCTTATCGTCATCTCTGTCGGTCTTCTTCGGCCACCGGATGGTCGGTCGCCTGGACGGTCTTCAAGGCCTCGACCAAATCCTTGGAAGTTCCCTTGAATCCGTAAGAGGATATCTTAGGATACTGAGGAAATTTGGTCGGGGTCGCGGTCTTCTTTTTCTCGAATCGGACATTCGAGATCTGTCGTGCAGGCTCTGATTTGGATACCGCCTTCGTCTTGAACTCTGACATCTTTACACTCAGCGGTCTTTTGTCGTCAGATGCTTTCGACGAAAGGTAGCGTCGTCTTCTACCTTCATGTAAGCTAGGGTTCTTGCTCGGACGTCTTCGAAAATTTCTGGAGGATACTTTGTTAAATCGGTGTATAGACCTGAACTGTCGTCTAGACCACGTTTGTAGGCTTCGATCGCGGTCTTGACGTCGCAGTTACGGACACTGATCATTTCCGCATTGAATCTATTGAAATAACTCTGGATAGATTCACCGGCCTTCTGCACGACGTAATATAAGTCGCTAGTCTGCTTTTCTATCTTGCGACTGCTAGCGAACTCCTGGGAAAATTGGTTGACTAACTTAGCGAAGGACCCGATGGATTTGGGCTTCACGTTAATCACCATTGGAGGGCGGCACCCGTGAGGGTCGCCCCAAACTTTTGCACATACAAACTTCTTGGTATTGGTAAGGGATCGACACAATCCATATCAGTTGTTTATACTGAGCGACGTGTTCCGTGGGATCCGAAATACCAGAATATTTGGGTGTGAAGGTTGGGATGCTATATTTCTTGGGGACGTCGACCAGAGCAATCTCGTCGATGAAAGGGGAGGCCTGAAACCCCGTGCAAGGCTCGACGTCGACGGGCACGGCTGCCCTCGGCAATTTTGCGAGCAAGAACAGGACACGTTCGTTCTGGTCTTCCAACATCTTTAGTCGTTGAGCGACGGGGTCCACACCTGCTAGAGGGTTAATCCCTGAATTTGTGCCGTTTCCATACGACGAACCATTGGCGTCCCCATTGAAAGGGACGAAGTACGGCTGAGACCCGTTATGTAGAGGCGGTGGCCTCAGATGCTTAGGAGGAATCGGCCCATACTGAGGATTATGGACGAACGGTCACTGCTGCGGATTCTGAACGAATGGACCTTGCTCCGGATTTTGAACGAATGGTCCTGAACCTGAATTACTGACAAATGGTCCTGGCCAATTCTGCTGTCCAAATGATCCATTCGGATTTTGATTTCGCAATCGCGTGATTTCTTCAGCTGCCCTTCGTCTTTCCTCAGCAAGGGCGTCGATGCGGTTGCGTGCAACTTCCAGCTCCCAATGCATCTGGGCGATGATCTGCTCTTGATTTCCATGACCTGCCATTTTCCTGAAAGGGAAAAAAGAGAAAACTCCAAGAAACTGTTATTCGGACGCACGTTTGTCGAATACTTTCTCTAGATGGGGTCCCACGGATGGCGCCAAACTGTTAATGCCGAAAATCGTCCAAAAATACAATTTAAGGTTGATGTGGAGCTTAACAACTAAAGAATAGAAACCGTTCGACAAACTATGCAACAAAGACAAAAAATAAAAGAGACGCGAGGAATTTGGTGACGCGGGAAAAACCTCAACGAGGAAAAAACCCGCGGACGACAGTGAGAGTCGTCGATGTACTATGGTCGCCAATCAGGGGCGACGTCCTTACGTTCCGAGCGTCGAGAGTACAAATGATTACAGTACAAATATCGAAAATAACTTAATGGTAAAGTAAATAAGTGTGTCGTGTGTAAAAACAGAGTGTCGTGCGTCTCCTGTTCGAGAAAGAACTTTGCTTTGAATGCTCTTGCTTATGTCGTGGATGCTCTTGAACTCAGATGTACGCAAATGAGGTTGGTATCTTCGTTTATATAGCCTTCGCAACCTTAAATGATCCCATAAAAGTTGGAGTAACGGTCGTAACGGTTTCTGAGATTTAATGCTCATAATGATCTTCGTCAGCTATAGTCGTTGGTCATTAATGCGTTGATCCTGCATTAAACAGAGAAAAGATAACTGTTGTGTCGTATGTTAGTTAGTCGAGGTCGTAAGGTATCTTACGACGGTCATGGTTGAGTGTCGTGAGTAACCCTCGACCTAAACTTAGGTCTGACGATAGAGTGTGTATGATTTTATCTTAACATGAGATGTGTCGTATAAGAAGTGTTTTTTTCTTTTTCGGTCGTGGTCGAGACTAATAAATTTTTACCCAAACATTATTTATAATTATTTTATAATATATAAAGTTATCAAACAACTTTTAGGAAAAATTGTCTAGTCCCGTCATATCAAGTAATAGTCGTACAAATACAAGACACACACTTGTCTTGTCCAGTCTAATTCTGTTCTTTTGTCTTGTTTTGTCTAGTTCTCTCATGTCGAGGCTGTAAACCCGTTATTTTTATGTTTGATTATTAACACATAAGAAAATCATATATGCATCTTGGTTAATACTAAATTAAACGTATTTCATATTTTTTTAATTACGATATTACAATTTATAAAGTTAAGTGGCGTTGATGATCTATTGCGGCGTGTATCTATTTAGGGGTGCTACTTGCACCAAAAAAGAAGGGTGTTGAATCCTATTTTTTGTGCCAATCATTTTTAAAGAATCATCCATCATCCATCATCTATCATCTTTCATTTCACTTTTTTTATATATATTTATATTTTGTTTATATATATATATATTACTTATATATATATATATTAGATATATAGAAATATATATATATATATATATATATATAGTTATTCTTTTTTGTTTTATATATATATAAAAAATAAATACAATAGTATAATTTATAAAAAGAATATAAATATATATATATATATATATATATATTTATTTATTTATATTTTTTTTATAAATTATACCATTGTATTTATTTTTTATAATAAGGTCAGACATAGCTAGGCATTTTTCCATAATAATTTACCTCTTTTATAGGCCCTAGGCCTTTTCGACAAAAATTGTGATTTTGATTTGATATTTATACTTTCAACCCCTATACTTATTTACTTACTTTACTTTATACCTTTTACTTTCATAATTTAAATTTTACATTTAACATATATAATCGTTTATTAACTAAAATACGTTAAAAATACGTTTTAATTTTAACAAGTTACACCATTATAATCGTCTCTTCGATATGGCGTGCATTTCCACACGTGTTGTTGATAGATACCACCTATAAAATGACCATGTTTGAGATGTCTCTTCTTGAAATTGTTGGTGTAACTTCAACTAATAAAACATTCTGTGTAGCATTTGTCTTTATGCACAGGGAAAAGGAATCCAATTATACTTGGGCATTGAATTGTCTACAGTCATTGATTGAGGGATGTCTTTATCCACGTGTGATTGTCACAGACAGAGAGTTGGCACTGGTGAAAGCATGCAGTATTGTATTTCCTGATGCTAAAAGATTACTTTGTAGATGGCACATCTACCAAAGTATTATGAGAAATTGTAAACCAGTAATAACATCAAATCATGACTGGGGTTCCTTTTACAATGCATGGGTGACATTAGTTGACTCGGTAACGGATGAAACTTACATGTTTAATTTCTCACAAGTGAAAGACCCCTTAGACGTAGTAGTTCGAACGCGTCAACATTTGTTGACTTGGAAAAAATGAGTTACCAGGAACCACCGAAACACAGTTCTTTCATGGGCAAAAACTATAATGTACATCCATACATTAATCAATTTCCAAAGATGTTTCACCCTTACATTACGCATGTACATGATGTGAGAGGTGATGGAAATTGTGGATTCCGAGCAATAACTGTCTGTCTGGGTCTTTATGAAGATGCATGGCACACAATTCGGTCTAACTTGATGGAAGAGTTAGATACACTCAAGACAGAATACTGGAACGCTTTTGGAGGTCAATATTGGAATATTGTTTACAACACTTTAAACTTCTTTCAATCAGATCGAGGTGCACCGGTTGAACACTGGATGACAATGCCTGAAATAGGTGTCTTGATTGCTTCAAAGTATAATGTGATATTACACGTTATAAATATGGCAGGCTGTATGACGTACTTGCCGCTTAGGTCCACTCCGCCAGCGTGGTATCAACATGTTGCTTTTACAATTGGGTACGTTAATAGTAACCATTATGTGAAATTAGATATGGCAGAAGGATACTCGTTCCCTACTATAACTCAACATTTTTTCCACTACGGTTATCCGTGTGCTGCAGGATGGCTACCCCGTATTCAGATCGAATACAGAAGTACCAGCAACTTTTACGTGTTAATTGTACTACGGATAATGTTATTTTAGAATAATCGAATGTAATATAGATTATTTTATGTTCTATTTATATGTTAAATCGCAATGTTTATGTTTTAATTTTATAATTATATAATTATAAAAAATTAGTAATATTTATATTTATAAATTTTTATTTATTTTTAAATAAAACCAAAAACTAAAAGAAAAAAAACCATTTTAAACTATATAATACAATTAAATAAAGGGAAATTAATTAAAATACCCTAAGTTTGAAAGTGACTTACCAAAATACCCAAAAAATTAAAAAGTTTACCAAAATGTCATTTTTTTCCCGCGTTATGGAGCCCGCGATGGCCTGCGGTGAAGACTGGAAGTGTAAATAATCTTGCAAAAATTTTCACTTTCAGTCCCTGCCCGCTATAGAGGGCTCTCACCGTGAAAATTTATGGCATTTTGGTAAACTTTTCAAATTTTGAGGTATTTTGGTAAGTCACTTTCAAACTTAGGGTATTTTAATTAATTTCTCTTGAATAAAAATATATAATACAAAAAAATAAAATAAAAAAAATAAAAGACTACAAAAAAGACAAAATACAAAAAAAATAATCATTGTTTGATACCGTTAGCCTCTTTTTTTTTTTTTTTTTTTTTTTTTTTTGCCTGCAAATAGTCTACCCCATAATTTAATAAGAAGTGTCTCAAATTCTCTGACAGCGTACACAAAATTTGCTTATACAAAATTAACTCATATAATACACTCACATCCGTACATCTCTGTAGCTCAATACTAATTTACCATATTGACCTCTTTGTAATACGTTTAACAAATTATTTTAATCAATAATTTATCAAAAGTCAACCAGAAAATCGTCGATATTAAACTCGCCCAACTCCTCGCCACAGTAATTCTCCGACGACACAAAATCCGGCAAGTTAAATGGCATGTCGATATCAAACCCTAGAGAGTCCACGTCAACGCACCCTAGTCCGTCGTCAAACGGCGTTAGCTCGGGGTTACCGTGGAGCACAGACGTCGGTGACATACCGGCGTGGTTTAACGGTCCTTCACTGCTGCTACTACTAGTGGTCGTCGCTGTTTGACTTTGGCTCTCGACGGTGACGGTTCTGGTGACGGTGACACGAGGAAAGTTCGTAACGGCGGCAGGACCTTTAAATTTCACGGCAGCCTCGTCGTAGACTGAGGCAGCCTCCTCAGGTGTATCAAACGTCCCTAGCCAAACTCGTTTCCTCCGATGCGGATCACGGATCTCCGCCGCCCACCGCCCCCACGGCCTCCGACGAACGCCTCTGAACTTCATCTCCATAGATCCAGCGGTTCTTTTCCGTTGCTCCTGCTTTACAAAACTCAACGATGGCGTGCTAAAATCGATTACGGAAACATGCTTCTTCACTCTCTTAACAACAGGTTCTTCCTCATCGCCGGAAGAATCGGTGGCGTTGGGATCAGTTAGCGTAACCCTTACGATCCTCTGCTTAATCGACGTCGCCGGAGTCTCTCCGTGAACAAATTTACTCGTTGTTACAACGTGCTCCGAGAATTTCACAGCCGATCGTACGGAAATCGTACGATCGAACTCCATACCAGATCTCCGGTGAAAACCCGAACAAATCAGGGCTGTTTAGAGCTCCGATCGTGTTCCTTTGGCAACTGGCTAGGGCGATGAACAAAATCGGGAAGAAGAATCGAAGGGGTTAACAACGAGTCGACTCAGCTTATGAGTATTTTGGCGGGAAACTTTCCCTCCATTTCTTCTTTGTGGGCAAGATCCAGAGGAATAAGAGTGAATATAAAGGAGAGAAGGCGGTGTGAGCAAAAGGCTCCACTCCACTACCATCCAAGTACACACCATCACTTACTAACTACTGTGAAAATGAGTTCATTTTTTACCCCTATACTATAACTTTATGTACTTTCGGTCCTTCTACTTCAGTTTTTATGTCTGTGTTGCTTTTGATCACTAATGGCCTAAATTTTCCACTATCTACTTCGTCGTAAAAACATATTGGGGAATTACTTTTAGGTCATCATTGTTTGATAGACCTAGTACTCTATGTCTGGATTCCAAGGGATATTGTTTTTGTTTTTCTTAACAACTTAAATTGATGGTCTAACAATAATTTAGAAAAATTGGACTTTTTAATCATTCTAGTGAACGTAACATAAAGATGGAATTTATGTCCATGATTATCGTCATGTGAGAAAAAAAAATTAAGGTGAGAAACATAAGAAAGGAATTTGTACCATTGTTCACTTTTAATCTCAAAAACAACATATGAATTGTGATTTAGAAATGAGTTGATTTGGTGCATCTGTTAATATTGATCTTCAAATAGGATTGATCTAAATGTTCAAATCATTTTTTATCATTCTCACCGTAACTTTAATTTTCACTGTAACTCAACCTTAAGGTTTTTATTATATGATCATACATCTTATTACATGGTTAAACGACGTTTACGAAAACAAAATTGATTGGAAATAAGGGCATTTGTCATTAAGTGTTAAAAAATATTTTAGATTTTTTAATTAATATTCAAATATTATCGTTAAATCATGTGTTTACTTTGAGAGAGAGAGAGAGAGAGAGAGAGATTACATTCTTTGAAATTCAAAGGGGATAGTAATGGGAAAAGCAAAAATTGGGGTGAAATAAATGATATTTGAAAAGTGGCTGGATTAAATTAGAAGAAACACAAAAGTGAGGCACACCCTCTACAGTTTGTGGTCGTGTCGGATGGGAAACAGATAGCTACGGGGCAGGTGGAACAGGGTTTCATAGAAAATCCAATGTTATTTCCTCTGACCCAGTCAAACCCCATGTTTTTACTCATTGCTTCCACTTACAAATTCCTATGCCAAATGTACAATCCTTTCTTAGGCCATCCGCAGCGCCCGTGGGCTCGGCCACGGGTTCGCTGCGGGCTCCCTCGGGCAGCGGTGGGGCTGGCTCGGGCTCGGCCTCCGGGCTTTCAAACCCGATGAACCCGAATCTATTTTCTCAAAAAAAAAATTAATCTTAAAAATAAATAACTCCTAACAACGGCTACTTTTTATAAAAAAAATTAATTAAATGTATAAATAAAAGAATTAAAAAAATGAGGTGACAAGAGGTATTTTAGTTATGCGCTGAGGGTCTTTAGGGCTTGAGGGCTTAGCTGATGTGGCATTGAGGGCTTGAGGGCTTTTATCTATGCGCTGTGGATGGCCTTAGAAGCTTCGTCGTCCAACATATTGGACAATTTCTTTAAAATCCTCGACTTCCAAGATTTTGGGCCAATTTGTGTTTTTTGATTTTCTTAAAATTGAGAAAGACCGTATGTTTTTTTTATAAAAAAATCATTGAAAATAAAGGTTAAAGAAATTAAGTGATATTTTATTAAAGAAAATTTAATTAAAATAATCAAAGTTTGACTTTAACTTACCAAAATATTCATTTTCTCGTTTATTTTACCAAAATACTCATTTTTCCGCGATTGGGTTCGCGATCACAGACCAGGGTATAAAATGAAAATGTTGATCCCGCTATTATCCCGCAACACACACACAATCCCGCGGCACACACACAATTGTCACATTTGTAATTGAAATTTACACTTTCACCCCTATACTTATTTGCTTACTTTACTTTATATCTTTTACTTTTATAATTTTAATTTTACATTTAACACGTATAATCGTTTATTAACTAAAATACGTTAAAAAATATGTTTTAATTTTAACAAGTTACACCATTATAATCGTCTCTTCGATACCTTCGAAATGAGCCCAATATTGAATATTTTTTGATTTATTTATATGATTATATATCATATATACTACATAAAAATATTTTTAATATTTATAATTCATACCCTTATAGCTAATTATTTAATTTATGGTACATCTCTTATTTTTTTCAATTTTGTTTTACACTCCTATCGCATTAACATAATAATCATATATTAACTAATTCATTAAATCGTTTTAAATTATTATTATTTGTATGTGTTTATAGATATCGTGAATGGCAATAGGACAAGGTTTCACGAGAAGAATATAAAATGGGGTTTTGACAAGTTGGTATCATTGGACTCATTTAAGAATTGTGAAAATGGGTATTTGGCGAATGATGATTCATGTGTGTTTGGAGCTGAAGTATTTGCAGTTACAGAGTATGCACAAAAGGATCAATGTATGTCCATCACAAAGCCTCCGCCAATTTTTAATACTTACACTTGGACCATCGATAATAAAATAAATAAAACGTATTTTAACTATAAGAGTACCATAAATTAAATAATTAACTATAAGAATATGAATTTTAAATATAAAAAATATTCTTTTGTAGTATATATGATATATAATAAAATAAATAAATCCAAAAATATTCAATATTGGGCTCATTTCGAACGTATCGAAGAGACGATTATAATTGTGTAACTTGTTAAAATTAAAACGTATTTTTTTAACGTATTTTAGTTAATAAACGATTATATGTGTTAAATGTAAAATTAAAATTATGAAAGTAAAAGGTATAAAGTAAAGTAAGTAAATAAGTATAGGAGTTGAAAGTGTAAATTTCAATTACAAAAGTGACAATTGTGTGTGTGCAGTGGGATTGTGTGTGTGGCGGGATAATAGTGGGATAAACATTTTCATTTTATACCCTGGTCCACGATCGTGAATCCAATTGCGGAAAAAATGGGTATTTTGGTAAAATGAACGAAAAAATGGGTATTTTGGTAAGTCAAAGTCAAACTTTGGGTATTTTAATTAAATTCTCTTTATTAAATGTATTTATAATATAATTAATGTTATAATTTAAAAAAAAGTTGGTTGAATTGAATGTAATACTTTTAAAAAAGGGAAATTAATTAAAATACTCTAAGTCAAACCATCTTTTACTGAAATACCCAAAATCTCTCCCACTTTGCAAAAATACCCCAAAAATCCGCGATGGGAGCCCGCGATCGCGGGCCAGGGACCTTTTCTGACACTTTTTTAAACTTGCAGGGACCATTTTTGAAAAATGGAATCCCGCGATCGCGGGCTCATCCCGCGATGGGGTTATTTTTGTGACTTTTCAATTGCAAGGGACCATTTTTGAAAAATTACAGGGACCATTTATGAAAATTTTGATATTTTGGCACTGTTCACCCCATTTCACCCCATTTCGTCCATTTTACGAATTTAAAATGAAATGTTACATTTTCAACCCCTATACTTATTTACTAAATTTACTTTATACCTTTTAATTTCATTATTTTAATTTTACATTTAACACATATAATCGTTTATTAACTAAAATACGTTAAAAAATACGTTTTAATTTTAACAAATTACACCATTATAATCGTCTCTTCGATATGTTCGAAATGAGCCCAATCTTGAATTTTTTTGGATTTATATATTTTAATATATATCATATACAGTTATACACTACATAAAAAAATTATATTTAAAATTCATACCCTTATAATTAATTATTTAATTTATGGTACATCTCTTATTTTTTTTTTTCAATTTTGTTTTACACTCCTATCGCATTAACATAATAATCATATATTAACTAATTCATTAAATCGTTTTAAATTATTATTATTTGAATGTGTTTATAGATTTCGTCTGAAAAGGTTGCCTGCATGATTCCACTGAAAAAGTAACTGCAATATTCGTCTGCTCTTGAATAAAGGTCTTTCATTAGGCAGAAAATTAGTCTTTAAGTAGTCAAACATAGCTAATTAATGAGAATTTAGATCAGATTTATATGGTACTATCAAATGCAAGTTTCTATAATATATATATTGTTCTACATTACATGATACCAATTTTTGCATCATATGAATCACTTCCAGACAACAAGAACCAATACCCCAATAATCAAGAAATAAATGCTTGTTCATCCAATAATCTCTGTAGTAGGATTATCGCAAGTTTCATAAACCTACTTACTAGGTGTTGGAAATATGGGTTTTACTAAACTTTGGACGCATTTAAATTTATATATATGTGTTATATATAACTAACTTTTAGTAGGTTTATGTTCTTCTATATGAGATCTTCGAAATGATATATAATGCGTCCAAAATAGAGTATGTGTGAAAGAGATATCGATACTCAAAGTTGAGTAAATGGATGAAATTAGCAAAAACCAAATGAAGTAAACAGTAAGTCAATCAATCACAATACTTTAACAAAATAAGTTAATACTAAAAATAACAATTATTTAATGTTACATAAACAACCTAACGTGGCCCTATTAGACAATGCGCATAAATTGACTCCGCCATATGTCGGCGGAAATCCATTGCCTCATCGTCGGTTTCGTTAGGGGGTACCCATATCTCCTCGTTATTTATCAACTTTTGGACATTACGGCATACCCATACACCGCAATCCGCATATAACCCGGTCTGCTGGGGTACTTGGCCGGCCATCTTTGTGCGAAAGATACTTGACACTTCGCGACGTCTATGATCCCCGATCAATGAAAAGAACGTATATAGTTTTGTTTTAAACGATTGCATCTGCTCTGTCAATTGTTGTTTGCAGAGACCGTCCTTTTCGCTGTCATATAGGGTCATGACCATAGTGTCTAGTTCAAACACTCCAAGCAGCCAATGTCTGGGATGCAAGCATATGGGGATGTACACCTGAAATATTACAATATATGTCATATATGTTATTAAATAAAATAACAGTAAAACGATTTGCATACCCTATCGAGGAGAGTCCAAGAGGTCCCTTCCGAGCCATTGCATATTTCGATCACGGAGGCGGGACCTTGATGCTCCATCAGTATACACTGAAAGAACATAGTGTGCATGATGGTCCACCTCGTGTCTACGCCACGATGTTTTTGCAACAGGCTAACCCAAGAATCGACGTGCTATGCATAAAAAATAGATGATTAGACATGTAATATAAATATATTTGATTATATATGACTATAATTTAACTTCATACTAACCGTATCGTCTAAGTCAGAGTTCACAGGGTCATCCGCAAGCAATTTTTCAAAAAACGAGGGGTTGATTTCTAAGCCCCCGTAAGGGGTGAATGTCAAGTTGGGGAGGCGACCAGTCCGGCACATCCTCAATATTTCTGATGCCGGTTGAGGCTCCGGTGAAGGCACCTTTCCCTTTTTCTTTCCTCCCTTCTTTCCCCCCGCTTTCTTTGCTTGTTTTTTAGCGGGCGGTGGTGTCGTAGATCCTTGTTGGCCAAACGGGTGACGAAACCATTGTGAAATTTTATGCGACCGCTTTAGAGGGAGCGGGGTCACCTGTGGTGGTGGATCTACAACATCCATCGAGTCATCGTCAGGCTCCGAGAAGTGCTCCGAGAAGTGATCCTGGATAATAGGAGACCCCGTCTGAAAATTACGTTACTCAATGTTTTAAGTACAATTTAGGAAATGTTCACAATTAAACCAAAACTACCAAAATAACTTACAGTATGCATTTCCGGCCTGTAATAGTCATCGGCCGAACCGCCAAAGATGTTTGTGATTGATGTGGTGGCGAACGGCGGCGGCATCTGCGAGGTGTATGCCCCCGACATCCCGGCCTGCGTGACATTGATCATTAAAATAGTTACAAAATTAGGATTATCGATATATAACTATAATGGTTACTCAGTGTCACTAACACTCTCCGGGATAGTCGAATATGATGTGGTGGCGAACGGCGGCGGCATCTGCGAGGTGTATGCCCCCGACATCCCGGCATGCGTGACATTGATCATTAAAATAGTTACAAAATTAGGAACAAACATATAACTATAATGGTTACTCAGTGTCACTTACACTCTCCGGGATAGTAGAATAGGATGTGGTGGCGAACGGCGTTTCCGACATCCCGGCCTGCGTGACATTGATCATTATAAGAGTTACAAACTTAGGAACAAACATATAACTATAATGGTTACTCAATGTCACTTACATTTTCAGGGAATGACGGATGGGATGTGGTGGCAAACGTCGCATGTGCCCCCTGTCCGAACGGAGCGGGGATCGGTGTCGTACTCGACAGCTAAAACAAATTTAGAACGTAATATTAATATACAAACTAAATAAACGTGGCCAACAAATTAAGTTAAACACTAACATTGACAGCGCTAAACTGTCTGTAGACTTCCTCCAGATAGTGTACACGTGTCTCTAGCGGCCCGTGGACGTAGTCCCACAGGACTTCATGTGAGCCGCGTTGTGGCTCGTAGGAAGGGGCCGCCTGATATGGATTGTAGGAGGAGGAAGGGGGCGCCTGGTAGGAGGAGGAACGGGGCGCCTGGTAGGAGGAGGAACGGGCCGGCTGGTAGGAGGAGGAAGGGGGCGGCTGGTATCCACCGGAAGGGGGCCTGTCGTCGTCTTCCTCATCTTCGGAAGTAGGGGGACGTCGAGCCCTTTCCGCCTCTGCGTCAATAAAGGCCACGCTGTCTCTGTACCAATCTGTGCCCATCTCGTCGACAGTAGGCACAAGGCGATCGGCGGGCAAGAGTGGCTGCTAAATATATGATAAAACATAAAAGAAATTAATAAGCGGGACTAACGCATGCAAATTGTAAACATAGTAAAAGAACTTACATTTCTAGACGCTTTGAAGAACTCAACCCAAAGCGACCTACTTAGGGTAACACGCTTGTCCCAACGGGTTCCCCTAAGTACTCGATCGTCGCGCTTGACGAAATATCGGATTGATGCGGGAAACATCTCCAAGATCCATATCTGGAATTAGACAAGAAGAGCAAGTACGTAAAAAGAAAAGCCAAACAGTTTGTATGTATTATTAACAATTGTTATACTACGTATCTAACCTTGAAGGCGTATGTAAAACCACAAAGATTCATCTTTGCATGTCGATCGGCGCGTCTGCCTATGGCTCGGTGCAGATTAGAGTAGAAATGTGTCCAGATATAGCTACCCCACGGGTAGCTGTTAAACAGCTCAAGGTCCTCGACGGCCCTAAGGACCGTCGATGAAGCATGCTGGCTATACTCACGGCCCAGGAAGCCCATATCCACGATCACCACCAAGCATACACGGACAGCATCGTCGTCGGTTAGGGCACTAAGGCCCTCTTTCATCTTTTCCCGGGCTGCCTTCAGCTTCAAACGAGATGCTGAAATGCCGAAAACCCTAGGAACGAAGGAGCAGTCTTCTAAGGGAGGAAGGGGGAGCCTCTCCAAAACGTAGTCCTGTAATTAGACAGAACTCCCGACGCCCAAAATGCAATTGAGAGCCGAAGAAATCAAAATGCATCTCCTCCGGCTCAGCGTTGGCGTCCTCGACCTCCAACTGTAGAAACATGTGTACTAGCGTAGGGTCGCCACCAGAGTAAGACACATCCATCCATGGACCGAACGGTGTCCCTCTATATATGGTCTCAAGGGTATCCGCACGATCACCTAATCCCCTAAACAGCGCTCCTAATTCCTCGATGTATGAAACTTTGCACCTCAGCGTCAAGTCGATGTTAAAGAAATCCTTCTACATAGTCATTCACAGATGTTATAGTTAGTGTTATATATAGATGCTGCAGTTTATTTTATTTTATATAGATGTTGCGGTTTATTTTATTTCAACGTATCATATTGTTATATATAGATAAAGTGCGGTGTTATTTTATTTCAACGTATAATAGTGTTATATATAGATAAAGTGCGGTTGTATTTTATTTCAACGTATAATAGTGTTATACATAGATAAAGTGCGGTTGTATTTTATTTCAACGTATAATAGTGTTATATATAGATAAAGTGCGGTTGTATTTTATTTCAACGTATAATAGTGTTATATATAGATAAAGTGCGGTTTATTTTATTTCAACGTATAATAGTGTTATATATAGATAAAGTGCGGTTTATTTTATTTCAACGTATAATAGTGTTATATAAAGATAAAGTGCGGTTGTATTTTATTTCAACGTATAATAGTGTTATACATAGATAAAGTGCGGTTTATTTTATTTCAACGTATAATAGTGTTATATATAGATAAAGTGCGGTTTATTTTATTTCAACGTATAATAGTGTTATACATAGATAAAGTGCGGTTTATTTTATTTCAACGTATAATAGTGTTATATATAGATAAAGTGCGGTTGTATTTTATTTCAACGTATAATAGTGTTATATATAGATAAAGTGCGGTTTATTTTATTTCAACGTATCATAGTGTTATACATAGATAAAGTGCGGTTGTATTTTATTTCAACGTATAATAGTGTTATATATAGATAAAGTGCGGTTGTATTTTATTTCAACGTATAATAGTGTTATACATAGATAAAGTGCGGTTGTATTTTATTTCAACGTATAATAGTGTTATATATAGATAAAGTGCGGTTTATTTTATTTCAACGTATCATATTGTTATATATAGATAAAGTGCGGTTTATTTTATTTCAACGTATCATATTGTTATATATAGATAAAGTGCGGTTTATTTTATTTCAACGTATAATAGTGTTATATATAGATAAAGTGCGGTTTATTTTATTTCAACGTATAATAGTGTTATATATAGATAAAGTGCGGTTTATTTTATTTCAACGTATCATATTGTTATATAGAGATAAAGTGCGGTTTAGGGACCCTAGTTGTCATTCTTAAAAGTTTAGGACCTAATTGGCATTCTTAAAAGTTTAGGGACCTAAGTTGTCATTCTTAAAACCGTAGGGACCTAAGTTGTCATTCTTAACATTTTTTTTTATAAAAAACACATATTTAACAATTTTTTTATAAAATGTGTTTTTTTATAAAAAATTGTTAAGAGTGTGTTTTTATAAAAAAATGTTAAAAATGTGTTTTTTTATAAAAAATTGTTAAGAGTGTGTTTTTATAAAAAAATTGTTAAAGTTTTATGGTTTTATGTTTGAATGTGATATTTGTATGTTATAATGTGTATGTTGTTATAGTGTGTTTTTTCATATAAAAATTGTTAAAAATGTGTTTTTTTTTTATAAAAACACACCCTTAACAATTTTTTATAAAAACACACTCTTAAACATTTTTTTATAAAAAAACTGTTTTTATAAAAAATTGTTAAGGGTGTGTTTTTATAAAAAAATTGTTAAGAGTGTGTTTTTATTAAAAAAAAACATTGTTAACAATTTTTTTTATAAAAACACACTCTTAACAATTTTTTTATAAAAAAACACTCTTAACAATTTTTATATGAAAAAACACACTATAACAACATACACATTATAACATACAAATATCACATTCAAACATAAAACCATAAAACTATAACAATTTTTTTATAAAAACACACTCTTAACAATTTTTTATAAAAAAAACACATTTTTAACATTTTTTTATAAAAACTGTTTTTATAAAAAAAAATTAACAATTTTTTTTTATAAAAAAACACATTATAAAAACCATAAAACTATAACAATTTTTTATAAAAACACACTATTAAACATTTTTTTATAAAAAAACTGTTTTTATAAAAAATTGTTAAGGGTGTGTTTTTATAAAAAAAATTGTTAAGAGTGTGTTTTTATAAAAAAAAACACATTGTTAACAATTTTTTTATAAAAACACTCTTAACAATTTTTTTATAAAAAACACTCTTAACAATTTTTATATGAAAAAACACACTATAACAACATACACATTATAACATACAAATATCATATTCAAACATAAAACCATACATATCATGTTAAACATACAACATATTCAAACATAAGTTATAAACACTATAACAACCTACAAATCATATATTTTAACTTAAAATAACATACAAAAAATAACAAATAACATAAGGAAAACATACCAAAGAGGTAATACGAGACATCTTCACAAAACCCGAACGCGTATTCCACACGACAAAATTGAGAGAGTGGGAGAAAATTGAGAGAGTTTGATTAAAAATTGAGAGAGTGATTAAAAAAATTGAGAGTGGCCGTGTCTTGGTCCCCCCCCCTATATAGTGCGGCCGAAGATTAGGGTTTAGGGTTCGTCAAAGGGATTTTAGGGTTAACCCTGTGCCGACACGTGGCACAGGAGCCCGCGATCGCGGGGGGTCAAAAAAAGTCAATCGCGGGCAGGGACCAAAAATGCACACGCGGGCATTCTTGAGGGGGGAAAACTGTACAGCGGGCATTCTTGAGGGACCTACGCGGGCATTCTTGAGGGACCTACGCGGGCAAAGTTGGCAAACTTGGTGACACGTGTAGCCCACGATCGCGGGGGTCAACGAGAGTCAAACGCGGGCAGGGACCAAAACTGCACACGCGGGCATTCTTGAGGGGGGAAAGCTGGACCGCGGGCATTCTTGAGGGACCAACGCGGGCAAAGTGGGTAAACATTGGTGACACGTGGCCTGGAGCCCGCGATCGCGGGCTCCATCGCGGATTTTTTGGGTACTTTTGTAAACTGTGAGAGATTTTGGGTATTTTGGTAAGAGATGGTCAAACTTAGGGTATTTTAATTAATTTCCCTTTAAAAAATTTGATATTTAATTCAATATTTTAGATGATTTTTGGAGACATTCATTGAAAAATATTTTAATCATCTCGTCATTAATATCTAACTTTTTTGACATGTTATTTGGACTTTTTATTAATTTGCTTAAGTAAATTACATTTCTCATCCTGATTTGTTAAAAAATGTCATTTTATTCTATAATTTAAAAATTATGATTTTTGTTCCTATAGATTGTAACTAATTATTATTTTTGATTATATGATCTATAATTTATTGTTGTTTTGGTCTTTATAATTTATAATTAGTTATTTAGTTACTGTTTGAGTTCTATATACAAAAAAGTAAATTTAAACTACAGAAACAAAAATCAAAATAATCAGTAAACTATAAAAATAAAAATCTTTATTTATTCAATTTTGTTTTCTGATATCAATTTTTATTTGACATGAATTTTGCCCAATGGTGCCCAGATAAATGATCCCATATAAATACACCTGTGGATAGTTAAATTGCCATGGCCCATCTCATGTTGATTTGTTTAAGAGTATTTTTAACACCTTTTTTAAAATAAAGAAAATTAAGTTATTGTTTCCTATTTTGTTTCAATAGGTTTTCTATCTTATTTTTTAAAATAGAGAAAAATAAAAAAAGTAAAACTTTAAATTTAGAATTTCAAAACTTGATAGACGGAGAAAAAAAATAATTTTTATTTATTTTTATCAATAAGATTAAACTATCAATGTTTTATAATTTTTCTACAAAAATTGCATTGGGATAATAAACAATATAATTAATGTTAAAATCTTTAAAATGGAGAATTTGTTAAAATGAAATGTAATTTAGTAAGAGATTTTGATTTTTTGTTCTCTATTTTAGAAAAATTATAAAGAATTTGCTGGAAAACGAAGCAATCCATATATAATATTATTAACCATAAAATACTACTTCAAATCATTAACCATAAAACACTACTTCAAATACGATATGCTCTAATAGTATATTTACTTATTGAAAGGTTATTTAAGTAGTGTTTAAAAAAATCTAACATATTTTTTACTTATAATTAAAATTAAAATTGATTATTTATTAGTATTAATTAAAAATAAATATAAATTACTAATATATATTAATAAATTTTAATTATTACTGTAACACTGATCTTTGAAAGGTATCGATCTTCTAAGATAAATTTGAAAAATAGGATTTTAGATTGAATCCTATATTTTATGGTCTTGTTGGATGGAGAATTCAAATGCAAGTTCAACGGTATTTTCCGGAGCGAAATCGGAGCTAAAACGAAGAAGTTATGGCCAAAACAGTGTTTAGGAAGAAGTCGGGCGACCAGAGTCGCGTGCGGGTTTTGGCGCTGATGTACCCGCACGGAGCGCTTGATCTGCATAAAAACGCGATTTTCAACCTCAAACTTCATTTCTTCATATCACTCTCATTTCTACTCCGTTTTTGGCGATTCGAATTGCTATGGTTTCGTTTTTGAGAGCTTTTTGAGGATAGAGTGTTATATTTGGGAAGATTCAAGGGTATTTGGTGGTGTATTGGAAGCAAAGATCAAGAGTTCATCATCATCACCCCATCTTCAAGAAAATTAGGGTTTTCTAGGTTTTTCACCAAAAACCTAAGTGGTGAGTTCATCCTTCTAGTTTCTAAACATTATTATGAGTTATAAATGATCCATTGTTGACAGTGTTTTATTTCTTCAATTTCGGTTTGGATGATTTTGAGAAAAGTTAGGTCAAATTGGGGTTTTGGGTCAAAATTGAGATTTTGATGTAATATGTTTGGGTGAACGATTCTAAGTGGTTGGATATGAATATTTATGGTTGGAAACTTATGGATCTAGGTTTTTGGAAGATTTGGCTTGAGGATTGAAGTTTCTTCAAAGGAGCTCAAATTGGGGAAAATCTAGATTTAGCCTAAATCTAGCAAGGTGAGTTCAAGTTGATTTGTGAAAACGTTGTATGTGCCAAAAATGTTATTCTTCAAATATTTGTGTGTTTTACATAAAATTGTCAATTGTTGAGTTATTTGGTGAGTTTTGATCTTTTGAAGTGTTTTAACTTTATAAACCTTGTAAAACACCCATATTTGGGATTTTTCGGATATTTTTGATAAGTAAAAATCATAAATATGTCCTTAAACGATTTATTGCTCAAATGGAGTCTATTAAATGGTTTAAGCATTTCAGTGTAATTGATTTTATAACCCATTTGAGAAAATGAACATTTTTCGTGTTATAAGACATTTTGGAATTATAAGAGTATGAGTCCATTTGGGAAACCATTTATCCTAATCCGTGATGAGTTTTTGGTTAATCATGCCTTTGAGGTATACGTTTACATAAGTGTCGTCTAAATGCATTTTACATTTGAAGACCATTATTTGTTGGTCTAATGAGTTTTGAGTATTTAGCTCGGTTTTGACTTTAAAAGAGTCTTGGAGACATCTTTTTTGATGGCTCAATGTCGAGCCCTATTTTATGGTTTGCATTTATCGCAACTTATTGCATTTTATTGCATATTATTAATAATTACAAGCTCGAGTGCATTAGTCATTCCTGTGTAGTCATGTAATCTTAGACTGTGTTGCATTAGATCCATAGACATGTAAGTCATTCTTTATTTGATGGTCTGTTGGGTGTCGCGGATTTGACCCGGGCCCCATGTTTTATGATCTTTACCTTGCAAGGGTACACTAGGAGGGTTGAGTCCGGTTGTGCTATCATGATTGATGGGCGCTTGAGACCTCCGCCATGTCGGGGCAATGCCATGGTTGTAACCCCGCATGTGCCGGGCCTTTGGTGGTATTCATGGTAATATTCGCTAAGGTCAGCTGTCTCTTTGGGATATGGTCGTCACCGGAAATGATTCAGAGGAGATTTCAAATCATCAAAAAATTCTGGCGACTGAGTTCGAACTCAAAGATATTGGAAACTTGAAATATTTTTTGGGTATAGAAATAGCAAGATCAAAGCAAGGCATATCCATGTGTCAACGAAAGTATGTGTTGGATCTTCTAGCTGAAACCGGTATGCTTGACTGTCGACCAGCTGATACTCCTATGGAAGTAAACCACGGGTTGATGATTCATCCGGATCAAGTCCCAACGAATAAAGAAAGGTACCAGCGGCTGGTCGGGATGTTAATTTACCTGTCTCATACTCGTCCAGACATAGCATACGCTGTCAGTGTGGTAAGTCGATTTATGCATGCTCCAAGTAAAGATCACATGGAAGCCGTATACAGAATCCTGAGATACTTGAAGTCATCTCCAGGAAAAGGGCTGTTTTTCGCAAAGAACCAAAGTAAAGGGGTATGTGGATTCACGGATGCAGATTGGGCAGGAAACGGAACTGATGGAAAGTCAACATCCGGATACTTTACATTTGTTGGGGGTAATCTTTTCACTTGGAGAAGCAAGAAACAGAAGGTTGTTGCTAGGTCAAGTGCAGAGTCTGAACTACGAGGAATGGTTCATGGTGTATGTGAACTTTTCTGGATAAAGCGAATATTGCGAGACCTCGGTATCGGTCTTACAAATCCGATGAGGTTAAGTTGTGACAATCAAGCGGCAGTCAAGATAGCAAATAACCCTGTCCATCATGATAGGACAAAACATGTGGAGGTTGATCGTCATTTCATTAAGGACCATTTAGAAAAAGGTACAGTCGGACTCCCGTTGGTTCCCTCAAAAGATCAACTGGCGGACATCCTGACGAAAGCTGTGTGTGGAAGGATCTTTCATAGCTCTCTTGTCAAGCTGGGAATGATAGACATCCATTCTCCACCTTGAGGGGGAGTGTTGACGAGAGCAAATTACGGGATTGATTTATTCAATCTTCTTTCTCCTGTTTGTTGTACATTCCGTAGATAGAGGCTAGCCAATTAAGATAATTTAGAATTTCCTTTTTTTAGTTTTTTTTCTCTTGTATATATTCTTGTAATCTGCTCATGGAATGATATAAGAAAATTCCTAAATCTCGAAACCCTAGTTTATATTAAGGTTTGAATGAAGCTTGTCATTCCCATGTTTTGGTATTTGGAGTTCATTCCATTTTATGCTCACGTGAGTATCGGGTTTTAGTTTTATATTTAATTGGATTGTTGTCCATGATACATGGGCCGAGCGTTATGCCTCACCAATGTTTGAATGATTTGAATAATAGTAATTTATTCACGTTTATATAATTGAGAATTAAATGTTTATTCACGTTTTGAGTGAGTTGGGATCGGAATCCATTTTGGAAAACGCTATTTATATTTTGGAACTCTCGTCATAGAATTGGTGTGCGTTGGAAAATGAGTTGTTACATTCTTATCATAAACCCCTTTTTGAAAAATCATGATTTAAGTAACACTCTTTCATTTAACAAATTATTTCAATCATGATGTAAACTCTTGAACTCACTAGGCGTTAGCCTAACCTTTTTATTTGTCAGCATGTGCAACAGGTTCCGGTTGGGGAATAGCTCTAGTGACACTGTGAAGAGTGGAGAGTTAGATGTGTGTTCAATAAGTAAGTGACTTGGTGAAGTCTTCCGCGTTTTGGGAATAACAACTTTGTATTGAGTTGAGTAGCGCCCGACCGTTTATAGTCTTAGTGTAGGACTTAGGATATGAATTTGTTGAAATTGTTACGGTTCCACTATTGGGGTATTTCCAAGGAAGGTTTGTATAAGGAATTTTATCCTTGTTTGTCTATTTATTCGAAGTTTTTGTTTAGTTGCTCTTTCCAATTTTCAGGGTGTTACAATTACCAATATTAATAAAAAATAATTATTACCAATATTAATAAATATTAATTAATAGTAACTGAAAATTATTAATTAACTTTAGACGAAATTTTGAAGTTGGTCCATGTGGTTCTAAGTTTGTCTTGGATTTGGTCCCAACCAATTATTTCTTCGCCCGAAAACCTCACATTTGGCGACTGAACACCTACGATGACCCAACCTTCATCTCAACCTTCACCCTTCTTGTTTTTTATAGTCCCTCTGAAAAAACCACTTACCATACCACCCACCACCACTGCACCTTCCCCTACCCTCATTGCACCACCAAGCACAAACATCAGGCGTTGATCTCCACCCCATCATCTTCGATCCACACCGCCCCTATTCTCTCTCGCTCTATCTATATTTTCCATCACTATTTTGTCTCTACTTCCCACATGGTTGGAACAAATTGAGAACCAACATCATCTCTATTTGGTGATGTTTCGCCTTGTTTCATCTCAATTTTGGACCCGTTTCATCTCGAATTGGTCTCTGTTTCATCTCAATATGGTCCCTGTTTCATCTTGAATAGGTGATGTTGGTTTAACAAAGTTTAGTTTTTTAAATTTTGAGTTTTAGTGGTTAGAGTAAGGAATTGGGGGAGGGTCTCTGCTAGCGGGGAAACGTGTATGTCCACAAAGTGGCCACAATGTCACCATAGTGGTGGTGCAAGTATACATCGGACATTATGATCGCTTTCAAGTAATAACCTGGTAAAAATACCGAGATCGTATCCATATGGATTGGACTTCAAAGTTTCGAGTACTAAGTCAAGAATATACTAATTTCAATTAGAGAAGAAGAAAATATTTCGAGAATACACTACACCATAGTGGTGGTGCAAGTATACATCGGACTAATGTACTTATATTAAGGAATAACATTAAATATTTTTTAAATGATTTGTTCACATTGGATCTCACGGTTACCATAAACTATCGAGTTCTCATTTGATTAGGCCCATTATATAGGGGCCTAATCAAATGAGAACTGTGTATTTTGTGATAACCGTGAGATCTAATGTGAACCAATCATTTAGGATAATTATTTTTATTTACTAAAATAGAATAAAGGGTAAATTGGTAATTTAGTTTGGTTTGACAACTCATAAAACCCTAAAATATTTGCCAGACGCCGATGTGCACTCATAAACTCTAATGTGAACCACTATTCACCATTTCTACGACGTCCAAGGGATGACGGTAGTTATAAATCTGGCTCTACTGTGCACTACGATCTATCCTACCGACATGCCCACAATGTCAGCAGTAGTTAGCATGCTAAAAGGAAGAATAGTTCATCGGGATTTGTTGTTGAACAAAGCATCTCGATGACTGAAATGGGTCGCGAGAAAATGATGAAGCAACTCGTGAGTATGAACGACAACGGAGTCGAGGAAATATCAATCTCGTACACTGATTTGACAAATTATATTGTCGATCTGCACGCCCTTAATGGTTTTTGTGAATATCTGCAGAAGAGAGACGACAACTTCTACTGCCACCATGAATTAGTTTGTCGCCGTCCATCAACAAGCCACCAGCATCGTACAGAAACTGCAAGATCATCAATCAAGATCCATCTTCATGATACTGTTGCTTTTAGGTCAGATCTATCAATCGCAAGTAAAGCTTCCCTGCGTTTATCGATTGAACATTCACCGGTTGTTATCACAATCGGTATCACAATCGGTATCACATGAGTGGGTATCACAACCGATATCATCGTTGGTTACAAAGTGTATCACAATGTATCTTCGTTGTTTTACGAGGGTATCAAAACATTTCTTATTTATTTTCGTTATTTTTTATGTTTACAAAAGGGCATCACAGTATCTTTCACGTATTTTCGATGGTTACAAAGTGTATCACATTGTACATCACGTATTTTCGATGTTTACAAAGTGTATCACAATTGGTATCATAATCGGTATTTTCGATGTTTACAAAAGGGTATCACACTGTGCATCATGTATTCGCCAGAATAATGTTCGTCGGAGAGAGAAGATTTCTAAAATACCTACCTTTAATTAAAATTTTAACCGGTTATCACTTTTAATCAAATGCCCTATCATTAATTGTGGCTTAGAAATGAATCGATCTGGTGCATCTCGGTGTATCTTATCTCGATGCATCTCATCCAAATGTACGTCCATTTCTCATCCTACGGTTGATAACCATTTCTCATGTTTCTCATATTGACCTCAACTTCTCACACGATCCCAACCTTATATATATATATATATAGAGAGAGAGAGAGAGAGAGGCAGTTTCATGTAGAAACCTATGCTAATTTGAAAACCGTGAAACCCACCTATTGACCCTTGATGTAATCGCTAACGGTCTAGATCATTTCACTCTATTTATGGTAATATCGTAATTTATTAATATTAAAAAAATTAAAATAATGAAATAGGAGGGTATTGTTGTCCTTTTGTCATCCAATTTGAAAAAAAGGAAAGGGAATGAAATCCCTTTTTTCCGTGAATTTGAAGAAATCCTTTTTTCTCTCTCTAATATTCATACAAATTAATCACCCACCACCATTTTCAAGAATCTGCAGTGGAGATGAACGGAGATGAATGGAGAAGCAACCGGAGATGACAGGAGATGAAACGGAGATGAACGGAGATGCAACCGGATATGAACTAAATTGACAGGAGATGAAACGGAGATGAACGGAGATGCAACCGGAGATGAACTAAGTTGAAAGGAGATGAAACGGAGATGAACGGAGATGCAACCGGAGATGAACTAAGTTGAAAGGAGATGAAACGGAGATGAACGGAGATGAATCTGTTTCATGAAGAGCCACGGTGGTTCTCGGTGGTTGGTTGCTGCAGTCGACGATGGTTCTTAGTGGTTGGCTACTGCAGTCGACGGCTGTCGACAGTGGAGATGGTGACGAAGGGAATCGAGAGGAGGGAAGGGGAGAAGGAGATGAGAATCGAGAGAGAAGAGAAGGAGCAACGACGGATAGTGGCGGACTGCGGCGCCTGGAGCAATCGATGAGGAAGAAAGAGGACAGTCGACGGCCACCGGTTGGCGACGGCAGAACGTCGAGAGGTGAGAGCGCGGTTACTGCAGAGGGGAAGTTCGCCGATCGAGATGTTGGAGAGGAGTGGTTACCGCGTTCGATGGGCGAACGAGAGAGAAGAGAGAGGAATGGCAGCGGATGGTGGGTTTCGTCGGCCGACCGGAGCAGCGCCGGCTTGCGGCGGCTGTTGGTTTTCGGATGGTGGTTCACGACGGGGTCAGAGATAGAGATACATGGTGATGGTGGACGTGTGGAACATGGGTTTAGAATTCAAATTAGAGATAACCATATATGGAAGATAACCATAAATAAATCTAATCAATAAATACCTAAAATAAACCAGGAAATACAAAATGACGGAATTGCCCTCTTAATTACAATTATGGAATAATGATTAAGAAAAATTCTGATTGGTTGAAGGTGGTTTTCAAAGTTTCAAACTTAAGTAGGTTTTAATAATAACCTCTCGCTATATATATATATATATATATATATACATAGAGGTACTTTCTTTTGTTAACTTAAGTATTAGTGTTAACTTTGTTAACCATAGCCAACCAATCAAATTCATTCTTTTTTCCTGGTTGCATCACTTGTTCCTTGTTTAATGGGAGGGTAAAATTGAAAAAATCCAACAAACTTAATCGTGAGGTGTAAAACGTCTACCACCATGGAAGTTGATTTTAATTGTTTAATTTGTTTCCTAAAATTACTCCATGATAAACATGGTAGTTGATTTTAATTGATTTTTATTTTTATTATTTTATTGTTTACATTTTTATCAAGATTTTGTTAAATCTCTATTTGTTATAGCCATGGACGACTGATTCTTTTGTTGAATCTTTCTCAAGTCACGATATGGTTGATTCGGAGGGAGCTCCTGCAAAACAGAGTATGATGAATATGTTAATCACATAAAAAAATGAAGAACACCTCGATTCATATGGGATTGATGATATAATAGACCGAACGGGAATTATGCAGTGTTGGACGAACCTAATGTTCACGATGTTCTTGAAGATATATCCGGTACTGTTAATAATTTTTCTACTTGTCAAACGTCTAGTACCGTCATTGAAGAATTGAACAGTGGGATTTTGAATGGTAAGTTCTTGTTTTGTTTTTGTATATTTTATTATTCGCTTGCGATGCATGTAAAACGTCTACCACCATGGAAGAGTTCTTGTGTTGTTTTCTAAATGTCAAATGTCTACCACCATGGAAGAGTTTTTTGGTTTTTTCTATTTTTTTCAAGTGGGTGAATCAACAGTTTGCGTAAATTAGTTTTGGTTTTTTCTACCAGCATCCATTTTTTCAAGTGGGTCTTGTAGGTTTTTTACTATATTGATTTGCATAAATTAGTTTTTGTTTACAGGTAGTCATGTTCATATGTGTTACATATGAACGTTCAAAAAACTTAAAAAACCATTCCAATGTTCATAAGTGTTAACAATATTCATAAGTGTTATACGTACACTTACGTTTGTTTGCTTACAACACATATGAACTTCATTCATTTTTATTCAACACTACGTAATATTAAATGTTCATATGTGTTACATTACAGAAAAAAAACCAAATATACAATGTTCATAAGTGTTACAGTATTATTAAAAATCCAAATATACAATGTTCATATGTGTTACATTATAGCAAAAAATACCAGCTATACAATGTTCATAAGTGTTATACGTGCATATTATGTTAATTCATCTTCATAAAACTAATATAATTTCACTTTTGTTTATTTGTTTAGAACACATATGAACATCATTCATTTTTATTCAACAATACGTAATATTAAATGTTCATATGTGTTACAGTTTACCAAAAAATATCAAATATACAACGTTCATAAGTGTTACAGTAGTATAACAAATAACACAATGTTCATAATCTTCCATAACTTTTTTGATGATCGGCCTCTTGATTCGGAGTGGAAGACGATGGGATGAAAATCGAATTTGATATGCTGCCGTGAAAAGTGGGTTTTTCCATATAAGATTTTATATGCTGCCGTCAAACACTTCCATATAAGATTTTTTCCAATCAAAGAATTTAATAATGGTTTGACAAAATTGCCCTTTTTCACATGTGTTTTGAATAACCAGCGTGTTATTTTTTAATGGTTTTATTAATTAATTAAGATTAAATGACATCCATAGATTAAATAGATAAACGGATGAGATCGGTTAACACGGTTAACACTAATTACTTGGTTAATACAAGAAGGGGACCCTATATACATACATACATATATATATATATATATATAGAGAGAGAGAGAGAGAGGAAGGTTCAAACGAGGAGCGCACCAAAACGTAAGAACGTGAGGAGCAATTGACAGTTATGAATCACATGTGATTGACAGTTGTGGATCACATGTGATTCACAACTGATCTGGAGGAGCAATTGACAGTTATGAATCACATATGATTAACAGTTGTGAATCATTAATGATCCGCGACTTGCCACCTCGCGCCACGCCTCGCGCCACATCTTGCGCGAATTTTCGTTTTGTTCCGATTTTTTAGCAGTTGTTGATCACATGTGATCAGAAGCATGGGAGTGCTCCTCACGTTCTCTTAAATTGATGCGCTCTTCGTTTGAACCCGCCTCTATATATATATATATGAGGGGAGTCATTCAAGGGAGAACTGATTATTTTGTGATAACTGTGAGATCCAATCTCATCCACCCATTTCAATAATCAATGGCTTAAAAAAAGAAAAAAAATAATATTAAAAAACCCTCAAAAAACGGTCATTCAAATTAATAGATTCCATTGAATAAGGGTAAAATTGTCAAAAAAACAATATGATTCATCCTGATCTATTTTGGGCCTGCTCCGATAATTAAGCAATCGTAATAAAAATGATAACTCCATTGTTGCAACAAAATTAGATAGGTGATCTTCACTGTGATTGATAATGAAAATTAGATATGGTACATTGTGGTCTACCAATTATGGTTAAAATCATGATACATGTGATATGTGATGTTCGATTGTTTCAGACTTTTTCTATCATATGTTGTGGTACAATGTGTTCAACCAAAAATATGAGTCATTGTGGTATTATATGATGTGGTACAACATGGTCAACAAAACAAGTGGTCATTGGGGTATATTGAACTATCTTAGTCACCCCAAAAAGTGACGCATTGCATATGTTTCAGCTTTCCTAGTAACTTCATCATGGTACATGCAGGTCTTTTCTTATACTAGTGTATTAGAAGTTCTATGTTAGGGATGATTGAACCATGTGAAACCGTATTGTCTGTAATTCTGTTTGATGGGTGCCATCCAACAAGAAGTTTAAATCAATAATTAACCAGAAAAAACATAAAAAAAAGGAAATGGAAGGAGAAGACTATATATATGGAAGGCAACACAAGTCTTGTCTTAATGGGATAGAATAGAACCAAACAGAGAAATAAATAAAACCGATAAAAAAGGGCTAAATGCACAAGATACAATAGCAACGAACTTGCTCATAGCGGGTAGAATAAATTAGTTGAGAAGAAATAAGAAACGTAATCCTGATTGATATGATTGATTGAAATTTGTAAAATAAAAAAAATCTATTTATTTAAAATAAATTAATCAAATTACTAATATACCCTTAACTATTAAATAATTAAAAACTATTAACATAATAAAATGATTGGCTGAAAATGGATATCACAGTTATCACAAACTAATCAGTTCTCATTTGATTAGGTCCTTATATGTATATATATATATATACACACACACTCATTGTAACACCCAATTTTTCTTTTAGGCAATTGAATTTCAAGATTTGAGCACGAGATTTTGGTGCTGCATTCGTGTCCGCAGGTCGCGCTCGCACACAAGTTCGACGATTTTAGCTTACGAAATCGTCAATCGGCACCCCCTGTGCGCGGGTAGGTGTTGGAGTAAAACCATGCAAGGAGCTTGTCAACTCCTCTCACTTCTTTGGTTATAAACCATTGAATTTTTACTCTCTCTTCCTATGTGGGACACCTTCCCACACCCAACTTGGTTTTTGCTAATTTCATCCAATTACTCAACTTTGAGCATCGATATCTCATTCACACATACTCCGTTTTGGACGCATTATATATCGTTTCAAAGCTCTCATATAGAAGAACATAAACCCACTAAGAGTTAATTATATATACCACATATATATATATATATATATATATATATATATATATGTTGGGAACTGAAGATATGCTAAGTATGGTTAGTACTGCCAGAACAACATTACTACTGCCAGATCAAGTTAGTACTGCTAGTTCAATGTTAGTGCTGCCAGAACAAAGTTAATACTGCTGAACAAAGTTAATGCTGCTGAGATATTAATACTGCTGGAACATTATTAATACTGCTTATGTGAGGTTAGTACTGCTTGTCAAAGTTACTACTGCAAGTCAAGGTTAGTACTGCTGGTGCATATCGAATATCTGTTAGTACTGCTCGTGACTTAATACTGCTGGAGATTGTTAGTACTGTTCATGAAGAATGAAGGTTAATACTGCTGAGTTTGTTAAGGTTGGTATGCGATACTTTTGGAGACAAAGAAGGAATTGATCAAGATATGTTTAACGAAGACTTAGAAGATCAAGTTACTTTTTGATAGTTATCTTGTAATTGTTTTTGTATAAATAGTATTGATAGATAGCTATTAGAAGAGACGAAGAGACGAGTTAATATACGTGTGAAAAAGAATTAGATTGTGTTTTAGAGAGAATTAACCTCAAGGTTTAAGAACCCTATTTCTAGAGAAGTAGAAGTCGTCTTGTTGAGCCTGTTCAACAAGATTGAGGTTTGGTTGTAATCTTGTGAGTCGATTTAGTGAATACACAAAGTGGTGAATTTTCTGTTACATTGTTCTTGATTGTGAGAATTAAAGTTCTTTTCCGCAGATTCTTTAATTCTGAATTCTAAGTGTTTATTGTCTTGTTAAGATTCGATCCTGACAAGTGGTATCAGAGCTTGTGTTTCTTAGAATTCAACAATTATCATGGACAATTCTATTGAATCAAACAGTACTTTTGATTGGAGTGATCAAGCAGAAGAGGCAATCCAGAATCATGCACTCATGGCAGAAGTCTCAGATATTCCTACGGAGGTAAAATCTAATCTCTGTTCTCAAGCTTGTATAGACAATGTTAAAAGGTATAGAGATCACAATCAGGGAATGTGTGATGACCTTAAGAGATTTGAAAAGGACATAAGAGACTATGTGTTGATTGTTGAGAGGTTTGAAGAACAGATTAGGGCCTTTCAAGCCAATGAACTTCAACACTCATATGATACTAACTACTGGAAGTGGGAAAAAGGTGGTCTGGAGTTCCAACTGAAAGAGTCTAGGGAAGAGTGTGAGAAATTAAAAGAAGAACTTAAGACAGTTAAAGCTGATGTTGAAAAGTTTTCAAAAGCTTCTAAAGCCATGGACACAATAATAAATGCTCAAGTCCATGGTAAGATGAAAACAGGCCTAGGGTATAATGCCACTCCCCCACCCTACAACAACAACTACATCCCTCCTAGGTCAGACCTTTTAGAAACCTTGGATAGTAAGGACTTATCTGAAGGAGCCACTAGTGTAGACCCATTAGATGCAGTTGTTGTTGAAGATGGATCTGATGGGGAAGATTCTAAGAAGGACAGTGATGAGATCCCATTAGAAAATCACATCAAGACTAATGAGGAAGGTGGAAGTCCTTGGGATAGGAGTAAGGATATGAAAAGTACTGTAAAAGGAAAGAAAGTTCATTACACACAGACCACAGTTGTGAACTCTAATACTTGTGAACAGTGTTCTTGCAGGAAATCTCAAGAGTATAAGCCCCAAAAACATGATAATAAGAGGGGAAATCAAAGGAACTGGAATAACCAGTGGGCACTAAGGCAAGGAGTTGATCTGCAAAAGATTAACAGACCAAAACCTTGCTTTATTTGTGGCAAACTGAATCATCTTGCCAAATACTGTTTCTTCAATCCTATTAACCAAAAGAGAAGTTTTCAAAGAAGTTATCAAAAACCTTCTGGCTATAGGAAGCCTACAAGAACAAATGTGGCTAAGAAACAAGCTGAACCAAAAAGCCACATGAAGAAAAAGCCTGAAAAGGAATGTGTTACAATGTGGGTTACAAAAGGCACTAAAAATAATACTGCTGCTAGCAGTGTTAGTACTGCTAACACTGTTAGTACTTCTTCAAGAGTTAGTGCTGCTAGCAGTGTTAATACTGCTAGTAATTCTTCAAAAGTTAGTGCTGTTAGCAGTATTAGTGCTGCTAACACTGTTAGTACTTCCTATTCAGATAATACTGCTGCTAGCAGTGTTAACTCTGTTAATACTGCTTCTAGCAGTGTTAACTCTGTTAATACTGCTAACTCTGTTAGTACTGCTGATACTGCTGCTAGTACTGATAGTGCTGCTAATGATACTGCTGCTCCCAGTGTTAGTACTGCTAGCACTGTTAGTACTTCTGAGGTTAATACTGCTTCTAGTGTTTGTGCTTCTAGAAGACCAATTATATTGACAAAGTACTCCAATTCTGCAGTACCTAAATTTGAAAATCTCATCAAAACCCAATGCAAGTACTTTGATGAGCAAGGGAGATCCAAGACCACTTCGGCTTGGGTTCCCAATAAAAACTAATTGATTTATCAGATGTGCAAGGCAACCAAACAGCTCAAGGGAAAGAGCATCTGACATGTTGATAGTGGTTGCTCCTGGCACATGACAGGTAACATGTCCTGCCTCAAGAATTTCAAAAGAATTGATGGAGGACATGTTGCTTTTGGGAATAATCTTGCAGGAGGTTAGATAAGTGGTAAAAGTGATGTGTCAGAAGGTAAGATGACACTTGAGGATTTGACAAATGCAGAAAAGTGTAAGTGTAGTTACTACTGCCTGTGCAGAGTTACTACTGCCAGTGTTCTAGTAATTAATACTGCTAAGTAGTTAATACTGCCCTTGCAGTTAATACTGCTAAGTGATTAATACTGCTAAGTAGTTAATACTGCCCGTGTAGTTAATACTGCTTTGTAGTTAATACTGCAGGTGTGGTTAATACTGCTCTGTAGTTAATACTGCTTTGCAGTTAATACTGCTCAGTAGTTAATACAGGTAAGTAGTTAATACTGCCCTTGCAGTTAATACTGCTCTGCAGTTAATACTGCTAAGTAGTTAATACTGCCCTTGTAGTTAATACTGCTTTGTAGTTAATACTGCAGGTGTGGTTAATACTGCTCTGTAGTTAATACTGCTTTGCAGTTAATACTGCTCAATAGTTAATACTGCTCAGTAGTTAATACTGCTAGTGCATAGTTAATACTGCTTTGCAGTTAATACTGCTCAGTAGTTAATACTGCTAGTGCACAGTTAATACTGCTTTGCAATTAATACTGCTCAGTAGTTAATACTGCTAGTACACAGTTAATACTGCCAATGAGCAGTTAATACTGCTTGTGTAGTTAATATTGCTCAGTCGTTAATACTGCTTTTGAAAATCTAGGGCAAATATTGCTATAAATACCCCTGTTTGCCCGCCAAAGTTCATAACGACTCTTCGCATTAACTTCTTCTCTCTCTCGTTCTAATCCCTTCTCCCTAGAATCTCTGTGTTTTCTTTACAAATCCTCAGGAAGCACAACGATTATGGAGTTTGTCGACGAGCATAATGAGATTGCAATGCTTCAGAAGCCGAAGCAGGCCGAAGGATTTCATGAAATTGTGGATTTTCTCAAGTCCACTCATATTTCGTATGCCCTAACGGTGAATCCGACAATATACATCGAGCATCAGACGCAATTCTGGGCCAATGCCACCGTAGAATCCGAAGATGGGCATAAAGTCATTCAAACAAGGGTATGTGACAAACCCTTGAAAGTTTCAGAAGAACTCATTCGCATCACTCTTCGACTAGATGATGCCTCAGGTATATCTTCTATTCCCAATGAAGAACTCTTCTCAACTTTACAAAGAATGGGGTATGAAGGTCCCATTGGAGTTTTTAAATTCTACAAGTCAAAGTTTTTTACTCAATGGAGATTCTTTGTTCATACCCTAATGCATTGTATTTCAAAGAAAACTACTGGATGGAGTGAGTTCAGCAGTACTATTGCGTATGCTCTAGTCTGCTTAGCCACTAACAGGAAGTTTAATTTTTCTCAAATGATTTTCAATGATCTTGTGGCAAACCTGGAATCCAAAAAGCGTTTCTATATGTATCCAAGGTTTATTCAGGAAGTAATTACCAAGGAATTGACGGATATGCCTCAATTTGATGAGGTATATGTGCCAAAATCCCCTAAAGGGAAGGTTTTTTCAAATATGAAAAGACTTCCTAGGGACTCGGAAGGAGTTGACACACCATTGTTCTCTACAATGATGGTTGTGTCCCACACATTTGAAGGTATGGCATCAGGGTCAAGGCCCTCATTAGACACACCCGCTGATGACCAATCCCAACCTTCCATCACAAAAGACATCCCTCAGTCCATTCTTGAACGACCCACTCCCACAATAACCAAAAAGTTTGAAAGAAGAAAGGTACACAAGGTTCCTTCCCTTGATGTATCTCCTGAGAGCCCGAAGCCTTTAAGCCCTCTGTTGGAGCATTCTCCAATGGAGAATATCGAAAGGGAAACCACAGGGGTGTCTCCCAACCCCAAGAAGGTGCTCACTAAGGAGAAGGTTGAGCATGTGAGTCGCAAGGCTGCCACTACTTCTGCTAGCAAAGAGAAGGCAAGTGGTAAAATAACTAAGCCCTTCCTCACGGCAACTCAGGGTGAGAAATCATCCAGAGGTCCCAGGTGCCAAGAAACCAAGGGGGTAGGTAGTGCTTTTGCTAGGCAAGAGACACCTGCTAAAACTTCCAATGATCCTTTAAGGGAGGTAAAAACTCCTAAACAGGGTGAGGATAGATATACGTACGAGGAATTGATGGAAACTATTGCAAATATCAACATTGAGGTCATGGATCAGAAAAAGGAAATTGATGAACTCAAGAAAGTGGTCCTCTATCAAAACTCACAGCTTGAGAAGCAAAGGAAGATGATCACTAAGTTGATGCACAGAAAGAAGAAAGCTCAGTTTGTCCTCAGGAGAAGAAACCCTACCAATGATGCTTCCAAAAAGGGGGAGTCAGACTCAGATCTAAACATGAAGGATGCAAACATTGAGGGGGAGTATAAGGTTGAGGGGGAGACTGAGGAGGCTGCAGATATTACAAAGGAAGCAGAAACAGAAACAACAGCAGAAACCGTTACTGCTGCTGATATTACAAAGGAAGCAGAAACAGAAACAGCAGCAGAAACCGTTACTGCTGCTGATATTACAAAGGAAGCAGAAACAGAACCAGCAGCAGAAACGGTTACTGATGCTGAGGGTGCAAAAGAAGTAGAAACAGATAATGCTGCTGAAAAACAAAAGGCAGCAGAAACTGTTAGTGCTGCTAAGAGCCACAAAGAAGAAACAGCTGAAACCACTCCTGAAGCTGTTAAATCTTTCAAAAGAACAAAGAGGCCAAGAACAAAGTCAATAGCCTCAAAGAAGAAAGATATAAAGAAGCCAAGGGTGGATCCAACTGTAGAAGAAGCCCAGGAGGAAGCAATGAAAGAGAAATCTAATCCAAAAGTTGCTGAAGAAGAAGTGGCAACTTCATCAGGTCAACCAAGCAATGTACCATCACAGTCAAATGCTCAATGTGATGTGTATATAACTGTGGTTGATGCTAATCCAATCAAGACTACACCATTGTCTTCCATGCCTCCTGAGATCATCTTCTGGGACACATTGAAGGATGGAAGAAAGGAGTTCATCAGAATAAAAAGGGCAGATGGAAAGTTTGAAGTTTGTCCTACTTGGGGAAAACTTATCAGAACATGCTCTAGATCTGACCTGGAAGAGATGTTCAAGGTGGGAATGAGGCTATATGGAAACATGCTGACAGAGCAAGGTATGTCTATCACAAAGATGGTTCTTGAATACTTGTGCTTAATGTTCAAACCAGAAGCAGTTCAGCATTTGATGGCAAGGAATTTTCAAGTCATTACCAACTAGATGCTCATTGAGAATTGTGGAGTGTACGAAATCGTCAATCGGCACCCCCCTGTGCGCGGGTAGGTGTTGGAGTAAAACCATGCAAGGAGCTTGTCAACTCCTCTCACTTCTTTGGTTATAAACCATTGAATTTTTACTCTCTCTTCCTATGTGGGACACCTTCCCACACCCAACTTGGTTTTTGCTAATTTCATCCAATTACTCAACTTTGAGCATCGATATCTCATTCACACATACTCCGTTTTGGACGCATTATATATCGTTTCAAAGCTCTCATATAGAAGAACATAAACCCACTAAGAGTTAATTATATATACCACATATATATATATATATATATATATATATGTTGGGAACTGAAGATATGCTAAGTATGGTTAGTACTGCCAGAACAACATTACTACTGCCAGATCAAGTTAGTACTGCTAGTTCAATGTTAGTGCTGCCAGAACAAAGTTAATACTGCTGAACAAAGTTAATGCTGCTGAGATATTAATACTGCTGGAACATTATTAATACTGCTTATGTGAGGTTAGTACTGCTTGTCAAAGTTACTACTGCAAGTCAAGGTTAGTACTGCTGGTGCATATCGAATATCTGTTAGTACTGCTCGTGACTTAATACTGCTGGAGATTGTTAGTACTGTTCATGAAGAATGAAGGTTAATACTGCTGAGTTTGTTAAGGTTGGTATGCGATACTTTTGGAGACAAAGAAGGAATTGATCAAGATATGTTTAACGAAGACTTAGAAGATCAAGTTACTTTTTGATAGTTATCTTGTAATTGTTTTTGTATAAATAGTATTGATAGATAGCTATTAGAAGAGACGAAGAGACGAGTTAATATACGTGTGAAAAAGAATTAGATTGTGTTTTAGAGAGAATTAACCTCAAGGTTTAAGAACCCTATTTCTAGAGAAGTAGAAGTCGTCTTGTTGAGCCTGTTCAACAAGATTGAGGTTTGGTTGTAATCTTGTGAGTCGATTTAGTGAATACACAAAGTGGTGAATTTTCTGTTACATTGTTCTTGATTGTGAGAATTAAAGTTTTTTTCCGCAGATTCTTTAATTCTGAATTCTAAGTGTTTATTGTCTTGTTAAGATTCGATCCTGACAAGTGGTATATATATATATATATAGAGAGAGAGAGAGAGGAAGGTTCAAACGAGGAGCGCACCAAAACGTGAGAACGTGAGGAGCAATTGACAGTTATGAATCACATGTGATTGGCAGTTGTGGATCACATGTGATTCACAACTGATCTGGAGGAGCAATTGACAGTTATGAATCACATATGATTAACAGTTGTGAATCATTAATGATCCGCGACTTGCCACCTCACGCCACGCCTCGCGCCACATCTTGAGCGAATTTTCGATTTGTTCCGATTTTTTAGCAGTTGTTGATCACATGTGATCAGAAGCATGGGAGTGCTCCTCACGTTCTCTTAAATTGATGCGCTCCTCGTTTGAACCCGCCTCTATATATATATATATGTGGTATATATAATTAACTCTTAGTGGGTTTATGTTCTCCTATATGAGAGCTTCGAAACGATATATAATGCGTCCAAAACGGAGTATGTGTGAATGAGATATCGATGCTCAAAGTTGAGTAATTGGATGAAATTAGCAAAAACCAAGTTGGGTGTGGGAAGGTGTCCCACATAGGAAGAGAGAGTAAACTTTCTTTGGTTTATAACCAAAGAAATGAGAGGAGTTGACAAGCTCCTTGCATAGTTTTACTCCAACACCTACCCGTGCGCAGGGGGGGTGCCGATTGACGATTTCGTAAGCTAAAATCGTCGAACTTGTGTGCGAGCGCGACCTGCGGACACGAATGCAGCTCCAAAATCTCGTGCCTTGGTTTTGCTAAAATTTATTTTGTCCAGTTTGTATTTTTTGAAACTGAACTGAATTTCATCCAAAAACACAACAAAAGCATTTTCATTTTCATCCAAAAACAGTACACGTGAAAAAGGACCAAAAATGAATTTTTTTTGGCTTATTGCGGGCCCATCGCGGGGAACCACCACGGGACAGGGACCAAACTTGTCACCGCGGGCATAGTTGGGGGGCTCCGCGGGACTTTTGGCCGAAACTTTGTGACACGTGGGTGTGGGCCTGCGATCGCGGGGCCCACCGCGAAAATTTGTGGCATTTTTGCAAACTGAAAGAAATTTAGGGTATTTTGGTAAGTCAAAGTCAAACTTGGGGTATTTTAATTAAATTCCCTATCTATTATGTTGTTAAAATGCTTTAACAATAAAAGTGATGGTTTAATCCCATTGGTTTATTGACCACCTCACTTTGTTGACCGGTCCCACCTACTCTTATTTGACCTTTGACCAAAAAAAACTCTTCCATTCTGTTATAAACCAATCGAACGTCTCTCTCTCTCTCTCTCTTCTATTCTTTCTTTCAAGACTTTCTCCTCTCCATCTTCCCCATTACTTTTCCCTCTCTACCTTTCTACCTCCTTACTTTATCTCTCAAAATCATACATAATACTCCCTTTCTCCATTAGTAAATCATTTATGAACCTTGATTTTTAGAGTATAAGTATTATGGTTGGAGCTTCAAGAACATCTTCATCTTCTCCAACCTCCTATTCACCATTATTGACCTAGTTATTGGGTTTCTCCTAAACAAGTTGTAAGTTTATCCTAATCTATATAAAACTTCATTCTTGCTAAAACCTTCCATTATTAACTTCCTAGAACATTTATTTTGAGGTATCATCCATGTTTTGAAGTTTTGACCAATTTTAGGTATTTTGGATGATTAGAGGATTTGACTAAGGTATGTTATGAATCTGAGCTTGGGGTTACTTTTGGTATATCTCTAGGCTTTGGTGACCCAAATAAATTTTCAAGAGGTGGGTGTTGATGGATCTAAAGTCTTCACCAAAGGAAGCTCAAGATTTGGGGTAAAACATAGATTTAGCGTAAATCTAGCAAAGTGAGTTCAAGTTGCTTTGTGAAAACTATGTACACGTCAAAATGTGTATTTTGAAGTAAAAATGTGTTTTACTTGGTAATTATCAATGTGTTGAGTATTTGACAAAGTTTTCATATTTGGTAAATTTGGGTTGATTAATCTCATGAAATGCCATATTTTGGTTTTTGGATATTTTGACGAGTAAATATCATATATGTGTACCTTTGATGATTTATTGTTCAAATGAAGTCTATTCGATGATTTATTGTTCAAATGAAGTATAATCGATGATTTATGCATTTTTTATGTATATGATTTTATAAACCATTTGTAAAATGCACATTATTGTGTTATGAAGGATTTTGGAAATATAAGGGAATGAGTCCATTTGGAAAATCGTTTGTCCCAATCAATGATGAGTTTTGGGTTAAGCATATATTGAGGTATGTGTTTGCATAAACATCGGTTAATGCATTTTGTCATTTGAGGACCTTTATTTTATGGTCATTTGAGTTTTGAGCATTTTGGCTCGGTTTTGACTTAAAAGAGTCTTGGGGACATTTGTCCGATTTTAATAGCTCAATGTTGAGCTTCGATCGTTATTTGCATTTATTGCATTTTATTTGAGAATTACATGTTTGGGGTGCACTAATCATTCATTTGGAGTCATGTAATTTAGATTGTATTGCATTAGATCCATATGCACGTAAGTCAGTATTTGTTGATGGCCAATTAGGTATTTACGGGCTTAGTCTCCGGAACCCGTGTTTTCTGACCTTAACTTCTCAAGTAGCCACTAGGAGGGTTAAGTCTGGGGTGGTGCTACCATGTGGGTAGGCATTAGGACCTCCGTCATTCGGGGTAATGTCATGGTTGTAGTCCTCGAATGTCGTCGGGCCTTTTTTTGTAAGAATCCATGTTGATAGATACTGAGGTCAACCGACTATTTAGGTGGAACTTAATGAGGCATCGTAGGGACATTTGGACTTTATGTCGGTACATGTCATGCGATTAACGTTGTATGAGTGATATACTTATGTGTTTCCTCCACTCTCGATGGATACGGGTCTCCCCCGTTATTGCCAATTATTATTTTTGGATATTTTAATATCCATGTTTTATTGTTGTTTGAGTCTTTTGCGAGTAATTGCTATTGATGACTTTAATATTGGAATCCCTCCACATGTATTAAGGTTTGCATGATGTAATTATTGTCATGCTTTGGTATTTGAATTTTATCCTATTTATGTTTCGCATGAGTAAAGGGTTTCGTTCCATATTTTCGGAGTATTTCTATTTAAGCGCTTTGACACGTATAATGGGATTTTTGGGAAAGACATCACAATTTATTCTAAACATTTTGCATAATGGGAATCGTGATTTAAATTATATTTTTTCCGTTTTATTGATCATATGGTGATGAAAACTCTTGAGCTCACCAGGCGTTAAGCCTGACCTTTTTATTTTTCGGCATGTGCATCAGGTCCTTGTGGGGGAACTGGTACTAGAGACACCGTGAAGAGTGGAGTGCTAGTTAGATGCACGAGAAGAAGGTAGCCATTGAGTGATGATTCCGCATTTGAATATAACGACTAATTTGGAGTTTTAGTAACACCCGACATTTACTAGTTTTTATGCAAGACTTGAGTTAGTAATTGTTGAGGTTAATAGAATTTAATTTGAGGTAATTTCAAGTATTGATTGGTAGAAAGGGATATTATCCTTTATTCGATCTATTATTGAAAATTTTAAATTAGTTGATCTTTCCAAATTTGAGGGTGTTACACACAGACACAAACACACACACACATGTATATATATAGACACACATATATTTAGGATCATATGAGACAACTTATTTACACGAGACCCATGATACCACTTTGCAACTCTCAGATGAGTTATTTTATATCTCAAAGAACCTTCACAAAACACATCAAACCCTAATTATAATATATACTTTGATCTAAATATTCACAATGCGCTTCACAATCACATATAAATGGTTGACTTTACGTGACGCGACCCTAATCATGTATATATTTTAATCACGTTTGTGACTCCTGGTCATTTAGTGACCTTCACTATTGGATGTTGCATAAACGACATTGATAATATATATCTTTATTTTTTTTCTTTTTCTTGCAAAACATTGAATTCAAAATTGAGATTATAAACGTCTTGAATATAAGTCGTGTTTCCCAGAAGGAACCTTCCAATTTAATTAAGTCATAATAATGTAAGATCATAAAGGAACAACACACATACATAAAAAAAGAGGTAATAAAGCTGAATTCAAATGACTGAGAAAAAAAATTAAATTAATGTCACAAGAAGTTTATATCAACCTAGTTTTTGAAAAAGAAAAACATGCATAATTGTGTATTCAAATTGGCCCTAAAATAGCAACACAAATACCCAAATCAAAGTCCATATATTTGAATTTGAGATACTCGATTAATTTGATTGAACCCTTAATAAATAAATGTATACCAAGCTATGAACTACCTATCGAAAAGCTAATGCCAAACGTTAGGGTTAGCTCAATTGGTAAATAAAAGTTAGGTTTTGAGGATTATCTCTATAGGTTGCTAATTCGACTCTTTTCAAGATCATTTGATGTTTTTCTGCAGGGCCGTTCCAATCTTTTTGGAGGCCCTGTTATCTTATACTAAATAGATCCCTTGTTGTAGCCATCTGGCATCACCGATCTGTACAAGCATTAGCATCCCTCGTTGCAAACCATCTGGCACCTCAAATATCACTACACAACTCCTCATCAAACCTCCTTATGGCCTCGTAGGTTCCTAATCGTCATACATGAATTCAAATCAGATCTAATATTCCTCATTGGACCATAAATGAACCCATTTCTAACCTTACCTTCTAGAAGTTGAATCATCCCTTAACTAACATAATCTTGCTTTGCTACTACTGACAATTATTTGTGTGTGAATGTATTATGATCTAGCCTCTAGGTTCATGCTATGGTATGGTTGCCACGTTATTACTTAATACATTTGAATCACTTGAAATAGATAAATAAATAAGTAAATAAACAGAATTAATTGTTTCAAGTCAGCCATTCTCACATTGCAAACTAAGTCATTATTACCTATTGAAAAAAGTCAAATGATTTTTAAGCTCCGACTATTATTATCATGACCAAATACAAAGGGGGTGCTATATGCACCAAAAAAGTCAATTTACACCAAAAAAAGGTACAAAAATGATTGGTATATGATTACATTGTTTTCATAACCAATCATTTTTTATTTAAATATATATATATAATATTTATTTGATATTTATTTGTTTTATATAATATATATATATATATATATATTATTTATTTGTTTTATATAATAAATATATATTATTTATTTGTTTTATATAATATATATATATATATATTATTTATTTGTTTTATATATTATTTATATATTTATTTGTTTTATATAATATATATATTTTTTGGTAAGAATGTAATGAGATTGCAGTGACTAAAATCAAGAAAAATACAAACATTCCGTGACTAAAATCCTCTTCATTTTCCCTTTTTCCACGATTTTCTTTCTCTCGCTGTTCTCTCTCGATGTACACCATTTTCATCACATTTATAGAATCAAATGTAGGAGATGTAGGTTCACATGCATGCACTATTTCATTTGGCCAAATAAATCAATCAAATGTCTCTCCCCTAGCCCCTAGCCCCTAGCCCCTTTTCAGACAAAATTGTGATAATAATTTTGATATTTACACTTTCAACCCCTATATTTATTTACTAACTTTACTTTATACCTTTTAGTTTCATAATTTAAATTTTACATTTAACACATATAATCGTTTATTAACTAAAATACGTTAAAAAAATACGTTTTAATTTTAACAAGTTACACAATTATAATGGTCTCTTCGATACGTTCGAAATGAGTCCAATCTTGATTTTTTTTGATTTATATATTTTAATATATATCATATACACTACATAAAAATATTTTTTATCTGCGGAAATTCATTTTTTAACGTATAATGGTGTAACTTGTTACCATTATAATGGTGTAACTTGTTAAAATTAAAACGTATTTTTTTAACGTATTTTAGTTAATAAACGATTGTCTGAAAATGAAGGGAATCATTTGGGTAATGATTTTTTTTAAAACGTATTTTTTTAACGTATTCACTTGGTAGGGAATCATTTGGGTAATGATTGTTGGACTTTAGCTATGATATGTGATGCACATAATCATGATTTTGCATTACATTTGGAGGGACATGCATATGCAAGACGATTGTCTGAAAATGAAGCTCGATTGGTGGAAGATTTGTCAACAAACAATGTGAAGGCTAAAAATATTTTATCAACAATAAAGCATCAATATCCAGATAATGTGTCTACAAAAAAAACTATACACAATCAATGCCAGAAAATTCGTCGTCAGAAGAATGCAGGTAGAACTCCAATGATTTTTTTTGTTTTTTTGTGTTTTTGTCTTTTTGTTGTCTTTACTTTTTCTATTTTATTTATATGTATTATATATTTTTATTTATTTGTATTATGCAGGTAGAACTTCAATGCAAGTTGTGATGTCGTCTTTACAGGAAGAAGGCTACGTTTTTCATTATCGTGCAAACAACTCGACTAATCAGTTGGAAGATTTATTCTTTGCTCATCCAAGATCACTGGAGATATGGCGTATATTTCCACACGTGTTGTTGATGGATGCCACCTATAAAACGACCATGTTTGAGATGTCTCTCCTTGAAATTGTTGGTGTAACTTCAACTAATAAGACTTTCTGTGTAGCATTTGTCTTTATGCACAGGGAAAAGGAATCCAATTATACTTGGGCATTGAATTGTCTACAGTCATTGATGGAGGGATGTCTTTATCCACGTGTGATCGTCACAGACAGAGAATTGGCACTGGTGAAAGCATGCAGTATTGTATTTCCTGATGCTAAAAGATTACTTTGTAGATGGCACATCTACCAAAGTATTACGAGAAATTGTAAAGGAGTAATAACATCAAATCGTGACTGGGGTTCCTTTTACAATGCATGGGTGACATTACTTGAGTCGGTAACGGATGAAACTTACATGTTTAATTTCTCACAACTTGAAGCAGTATTACGAAGCTATCCAGGTACACCTTAATATATTATTATAAGTAAAATGTTATATGTAAATTTAACAATCACTAAAAAAAGTTAAATTGTTCTAATTTTCAGGTGTTCTTGTTTATCTGAATGACACATGGTTGATATATAAAGAAATGTTTGTATCTGTTTGGACTGATAAATTTCTCCACTTTGGAAATCAGACAACTAACAGAGTGGAGAGTCAACATTCCAAGTTGAAAAGTTACTTGGATTCAACGAAATCAAGTCTTGAGACATTTATGAGCAAGATCAATCAAATCATTCAGTCACAAGATACAGAAATTAAAGCAAGTCTTGAAGTGAGCAAAAGTGTCACGAAACATCGTCATCGCATAACACACTTCAGCAAATTGTGTGGTTTCGTTTCACATTATGCATTAAACATAATATTCCAAGAGTATGAGCGAGCTCAATCTGTTGGCTTATTTTCTGAAAATTGTAGTTGTCTACTACGTACAAGTTATGGGTTGCCATGTGCGCACGAACAAATGCAATACTTGAAAAAAGCTCATCCTATCCCAATTGATTCAATTGATGTATTTTGGACGACGCTTGATTTATCACCGTGCCAATCTTTACAAGATGATGACGTAGGTTGTGAAGCTGAAGTCCAAATGTTTACTGAGAAATTTAACAAGCAATCGAGACCTGGTAAGTTCAGTTTTCTGAGGAAGCTAAAAGAGATAGTCAATGCATCAAACACATGGGTTCGTGAACCTGTTGTTAACAAGACTACTCGTGGACGGCCCTCGATGAAGGATAAGCTTTTCAGAAAAACTTATGTTGATCCCTCATTTGCAGAAAGACCCCTTAGACGTAGTAGTTCGAACGCGTCAACATTTGTTGACTTGGAAAAAATGAGTTACCAGGAACCACCGAGACACAGTTCTTTCATGGGCAAAAACTATAATGTACATCCATACATTAATCAATTTCCAAAGATGTTTCACCCTTACATTACGCATGTACATGATGTGAAAGGTGATGGAAATTGTGGATTCCGAGCAATAGCTGTCTGGCTGGGTCTTCATGAAGATGCATGGCCCACAATTCGGTCTAATTTGATGGAAGAGTTAGACACACACAAGGCAGAATACTGGCAAGCTTTTGGAGGTCAATATTGGAAGATTGTTTACAACACTTTAAACTTCTTTCAATCAGATCGAGGTGCACCGGTTGAACACTGGATGACAATGCCTGAAATAGGTGTCTTGATTGCTTCAAGGTATAATGTGATATTACACGTTTTAAATATGGCAGGCTGTTTGACGTACTTGCCGCTTAGGTCCACTCCGCCACCGTGGTATTAACATGTTGCTTTTACAATTGGGTACGTTAATGGTAACCATTATGTGAAATTAGATATGGCAAAAGGATACCCGTTCCCTCGTATTACACAACATTTTGCCCACTACAGTTATCAGTGTGCTGCAGGATGGGCTACTCCGTATTCAGATCGAATACAGAAGTACGAGCGACTTTTACGTGTTAATTGTACTACGGATAATGTTATTTTAGAATAATCGAATGTAATATAGATTATTTTATGTTCTATTTATATGTTAAATCGCAATGTTTATGTTTTATTTTTATAATTATATAATTGACACCCCTATATATATAAACAAAAAGAATAATATATATATATATATCTATATTTCTAATATATATATATATAAAACAAATAAATAATATATATATATTATATAAAACAAATAATATATATATATATATATATATATTATATTATATAAAACAAATAATGATTAAGCACAAAAAACAAGGCATGCAAAAAAATGACTTTTTGGTGCAAATAGCCATTTTTTTGGTGCAAATAGCCAAACCCAATACAAACGATGAATAAAAGATAAGATTCATGATTGTTTGATAGTTTGAGGTTTAATAATTGGGATATACTTTTTATATAATAAATTCAGAAAAAAGGAGGGTTGGCGTGAAAAATGAGCAAATGTAAATGGAAAAAGACCAACACCACAAGAAGGTTGCAATTATTAAATTATGGTATCGTAGCACACCCACGGCAATGACCTTTCCTTTTGCTTGTCAACCAAGGGATCAACACTTCTTTTGATTTTAATAAAGGGTTACTATCGCTACTACAACCTACCCACACTCACATACTAATAACTTTACACTCTTATACTTATTTAATTAGTTTACTTTATACCTTTAATTTTCTAATTTTTCATTTTACACCTTCATCATATTAACACATAATCGTATATTAGCTAAAATACTTTAAAAAATACGTTTTAATTTTAACAAATTACACCATTATAATCGTTTCTTCGATGCGTTCGAAATGAGCCTAATATTGAATATTTTTTGATTTAATTATTTTATTATATAACAAATATACTACTTAAATATTTTTTATATTTACAATTCATACCCTTATAGTTAATTATTTAATTTATGGTACATCTTTTACTTTTTCAATTTTCGTTTTGCACTCTTATCATATTAACATAATAATTATATATTAACTAAAACTAGAAGTATCTCGAATCTAAAACCGAGAATTCGAAAAAATAATTTTGTTTCATTTCATATTTATTCGTTTTTAAATCGTATATCAGATGTATAAAAATAAATGTCAATATTGTTAATTGGTCAAAATTTTGAAAAAAATTTCGTTCGATAGTGGGGTCTTCAAACCCATAACATTTGTGCTCATTTTAAAGGTTTTGATGAACGGTTATAATTAGGGGTGTGCAAAACCCGAAATATCCGAAATCTGAACCCGAACCGAAATTTAGGTGTTTTTGCAATACCCGAATACCCCGAAATCCGAAAATCCGAAACCCGACTTTTGAGGAAATATTTGGGTTCAGGTTGGGTTTGATCTTTGGCCACCCAACCCATCCGAAAACCCGAAATAATATAAATATATATTTTAAATGTTATATAAACATATTTATTTATCTAATTATCTTTAGAAAATCGTAAATTATAGTCGGTCGAAATGTTTTTAAAATTTTAAACTTATTTTTGGTTTTATCAATCTCTCGTTTGATTGAATTCATCCTCAAAATCGATTGAATTTATATATACTTTTCATATTATAATAATACCCGAATCCGACCGACATTAACCCGAAACGACCATTCCGAACACGAAGCAATCCGAAATCCGAAACATAAAGTTCGAGTCTTGATTTACATTGTGAATCTATGTTATTTTGAGAGGTCAAAAGTTATAGGATGGTTATTTCGTTATCAGTTTTACGAGCATTTTAGTGAAGTTTTTTTTTGAGAAAATAAGAGTTATTTCGTATTTAAATATGTTTATCAATATGTTTACAAAGTTTAAATATAGAACTATAAAAATTTATCGTTATGGTAATAGGTTGGAAGTTTAAGTTTTAATATATTTTAAGAAAACTAATAAATAATTTACAATATTACAGATGTTTGGCATTATCGACTTCAAGATGCAAGTACATGGATCGTCCCATACAAACGTAGATTAGATATGTATGAAGAATATATATAGCGTACTCGTACTCGTGGATATATATTGATTTAAATGAATAATCAAAGTTGGAATTTGTTGGAATAAAAATTATTTTTTTAACGTATTTTAGTTAACATTGGGCTCATTTCGAAATAATATAATTAAATACAAAAAATAAGAAGGCATTGACGAATAACAATATAAAAAATAACGTAAACGTATGACATATAATAATATAATTAAATCAAAAAATATTCAATATTTGGCTTATTTCGAAGGTATCGACGAGACGATTATAATGACGTGACTTGTTAAAATTAAAAAGTCTCTTTTTAACGTATTTTAGTTAATATACGATTATATGTGTTAATATAATGAAAGTGTAAAATAAAAAATAAAAAACTAAAAGATATAAAGTAATTAATTAAATAAGTATAGGGGTGTAAAATGTAACTTTTAAATAAAAAATAAAAAAATTAAAGTGTGTGAGGGGAGGGGGTATACAAAATGGCAAAGGGTGGGTTTAGAATAACCCTTTTAAGACCATCCGTAGCGGAGGCCGGCTTGGGAGCGGGTTTGGGAAGGGCTTGGGCGGGTACCGCTACGGGGGTGATCGGGCTTGAGGGCGGGCTCCAACCCCGGGTTCCCCAACCCGATTGATCCCGATCATTTCTTTTTTTTTTAATTTTTTTTAATTTTGAAATTATTAAAAACTAACGGCTCTTTGTTTATATATTTTTTTAATTTTTTTTTTCAATTTAATCACACTATATATATTAACCCAAACCTCTTATTTTTTCACACCAAACTCTCTCAAATTCTCTCAAATTTCATCATGAATCCAAACAAAACATCTACATCCCGTCGTAACCGACCGATTACACCGCAACCGCAAGAAGACCCGGAGCTTGGTTTCCAAGCGTTTTCACAACAAGGTTATCATCCGCAATTTTCGCAACAAGGTTATCATCCGCAAGAGAGTTTTTGGAACCGAATCGGGCAAGTGTTCTTTAATTCTATGGGTCTCGGAAATTATAGAACAACTCATCAACTAAACACCAAATTCAAAGACCTCAATAAAAAAATAACGATATTTGTCGGCATCTACAACAACTTGGTCAATAATAGATCAAGTGGAATGAGTGAGGCCGACATTTCGCGAACGGCACACGAACGGTACCGAACGGAACTTGGGCTTGCTTTCACACACGAACAAGCTTAGGAAGTCCTCAAAAATGTCCAAAATGGGCAACCGTTCCAACCATGACGACAAATTCATCGCGGGGTTCGAAACGTACCAAACCTTCCGATGATGACGATGAAGACGTCAACGAGGTCGAGGTCGAGCAACTTCAACGACCCATCGGAAGAAATAAGGCCAAAAAAGCGTCAACGAGTAATACGGCCGGGTCGCTATCGGACGAAAATGTTTCAAAACTCTTGACGACCATAAACTCGTTCAACGAGCATGTGGATGGTACGATGGAGTATAAAATGAAAAAACTTGAACTCGAAGAAAAACAGTTGCAACTCGAGTTAGAAAAACGATTTGATAAAGACTTCGAGTTTTTCATAGGCCCGCATGATCACATTGAGGGAGATATTTTGAGGGCTACTTTAGTGAAGAAAGAGAGAATTAGAAAATTACATAATTTATTCTAATTCGTATTTTGTAATTTTTAATTTTTTAATGAATGATATGAATTTTTAGTTTTATTATTTATCTTATTTTTATTTATTAAAAAATATATAAATATTTTTATTTTGTTAAATAATTAAATGTATAAATAAAAGAATTAAAAAAAATGAGGTGGCAAGAGGGCTTTAGGGTATTGTTACTCCACTTTTGGGTTTGTAGAGGGTTTGGAGAAAAGCTGATGTGGCGCTGAGGTGACTTTAGGGCTTTTGGGTATTGCTACGGATGGCCTAATAAGTATAAACTTTGGGGGTTACTATCGCTACCCCGTGCCATTTTGTATACCCCTCCTACACCCCTATTTTGACCTACTCACACTCACACACTAAATATTTTTTATTTTTTATTTAAAAATTACATTTTACACCCTTATACTTATTTAATTAGTTTACTTTATATCTTTTATTTTTTTAATTTTCATTTTACGTCTTTATCATATTAACACATATAATCGTATATTAGCTAAAATACGTTAAAAATACGTTTTAATTTTAACAAGTTACACCATTTTAATCGTATCTTCGATACGTTCGAAATGAGCTCAATATTGAATATTTTTTGATTTAATTATTTAATTATATATCATATATACTACATAAAAATATTTTTTATATTTACAATTTATACCCTTATAGTTAATTATTTAATTTATGATACATCTCTTACTTTTTCAATTTTCGTTTTACACTTTTATCACATTAACATAATAATCATATATTAACTAAAATATGTTAAAAAAAATACGTTTTCACATATCACATTAACATACATAATTATGTTAAGGAATTCGATATATATATATATAGGATGTGTATCAAATACAAACCAAATGGATTGTACAAACCCTACAAACTCAATCTGGCTTCATGAATCTATAATCTGGTTCCATGAATATATAATTTAGCTTCATGAATATATAATTTGGCTTCATGAATATATAATTTGGCTTCATGAATCTATATTTTCCGGTCGTCGGTGCCGGACGATGAATTTAGTTTTTCATCTAACAGTTACAAAGGGTAAAATAATATATTTAAAAAAATAAATTTAAAAATATGCTAAAAGCCCTAAAATATCCTTATGGATGTAAAAAAGAAGTTACGTGATTGGTGGAGATGGGTTTGTACAGTTTCTACAATCTATTTGGTTTGTACCCGATACCACCCATATATATATATGTATATATATATAGAGAGAGAGGAAGGTTCAAACGAGAATCGTAACAATTTAAGAAAACACGAGGAGCATTCTCAACCAACCATTTGATTTATTAACGCTGTGTTCTCTAATCAGGAGGGAAAAGAAAAGAAATGAAATGAATGGAAAAGAAAGGAAGGGAAAATAATTTTTTTATTTGTGTTCTCGAAAGCGAAGGAAAAGAAAGGAAAAGAAAAGAAAGAAAATATTTTTCATGTTCTTGAATAGGAGAGAAAGGAAAGGAAAGCCGTCATTTTTACTAAAATACCCTTAAAAATATATCTTTTATAATTAAAGATTGGGTAGTTTTGTAATTTTAGTAATTTTTTATAATTGTTTTCCTTCTCTTTCCTCTCACATTTGGGAGGAAAGTTTTGGAAGGAAACTTATCATTATTTTCCTTCCGTTTCCTTTACTTTCTCTTCTAAAAAATTTTCGAGAACATGAGTTTTTTTACTTTCCTCCCATTTCCCTCCCTTTCCCTCCCTTTCCTTTCCTTCGTAAAATGAGTTTCGAGAACACAGCGTAAGGAAATTAAATGGTAAGGGTATATGAGTCATTTTACCTTTTCTTTTTTTTTGATCGGCAACAAAAACTCATGCATTAAACTAAAAACCAACATTTGATTTACAAATCTCACAGTGGCAGTAGCCACCCATCGACACCCAACCATGAAAACAATTATTACAATGCCACTATTACACTTTCATATTACACCACAGAAGTGTATATGACAATGCTTGCAAGAGACAAACATCCAAAGCCACATACCCTCTGTCACGGCGCCCTACTTCGACCTATTCCTACGACGACTCCGGACAAATTAGTCATTTTACGTTTTCTAATTTAAGTCCTCACTTTTCTGATCACATGGGCCATTCTTCAGCCCAAAAAACCACGATTCACCCTCCAAGACGTCACCATATACTCCTTCAACGTCTCCGCCCCGATCCTCCTCTCCTCCAACTTTCAGGTCACCGTCTCTTCCCAGAACCCTAACGGCAGAATCGGCGTTTACTACGACAAACTCGACGTTTTCGCCTCTTACCACAGCCAACAAATTACTTACTTCACCGCTATCCAGCCGGTGTACCAAGGCCACAAGGACACCAACGTTTGGTCACCGTTCGTTTACGGAACCAATGTTTCGGTGGCGCCGTACAACGGCGCGTCGTTGACTCAAGACCAATCGGACGGTGCGATTTCGCTTTTGATTAAGTTGAATGGACGGGTGAGATGGAGAGTTGAAAGACTTATTTCTGGGAGGTACCATATTCATGTGACGTGTCCGGCGTATATTCCGTTTGGGAATAAGCAGAATTCGGCGAGTCCCGAAATTGTTGTCGGCACCGGAATTAAGTACCAGTTGTCACAGAGTTGCAGTGTGAATGTGTGCAGTTGTCACATATGATTTACTAAAAACAAAATCACATATATCACATATGATTTACTAAAACAAAATCACATATGATTTACTAAAACAAAATCACATATGATTAATAACTAAGTGATATCAGATTGTAAAACAAGATCATATATGATTTACTAAAACAAAAACATATGATTAATAAGTGATATCAGATTGTAAAACAAGATCATATATGATTAATAACTAGTGATATCAGATAATAGTCTTATAGATCACATATGATTTACTAACTAAAACAAAATCACATATGATTAATAACTAAGTGATATCAGATTGTAAAACAAGATCATATATGATTAATAACTAGTGATATCAGATAACAGTCTTATAGATCACATATGATTTACTAACTAAAACAAAATCACATATGATTAATAACTAAGTGATATCAGAGTGTAAAACGAGATCATATATGACTAATAACTAGTGATATCAGATAACAGACTTATAGATCACATATGATTTACTATTGTTTCTATTAGCTCCAATCTTTATGATAAATAGAAGTATTGAAAAAATAGACCAAGTATCGACACCAACAGAGGCTCTACCGAGTAGCCGAGTAACCGAGAAGACAGAAGTCTTCGACAGAGGCTCTGCCGGGTTAATCAAGAAGACCGAAGTAAAGAAACAACAGAAGACTCTTCTAAGCGGACAAGGCCACAGAGCTTCTGTCATACTTGACAGAGCTTCTGTGGTAAAAAGAAGATCTACGCAAAAGTTCTAAACAAGGACGAACATGCTTCTTACAATATCTGTCATTCGAAGGTTCTAAAGATCAATCGTACAAAGGCGTGACCTGACAACTCCACGTGTCAAACTCTGATAGGTTTCCGCCTAAAGCTGAATACGGAGCATTTAATGAACATTGTATTTGCAATAGTTCCAGAATAGTGTTTTGTACCTTCCAGCTACTATTCCTCAACAGTGTCTTCGTACCTTCAGTCCTTATTGTCCCCTTTAGAAGTAGTATAAATAGAAGGTTCATGTGAACTCTTCAATTAAACATTTTACACAACACACACACCTTTTGAGCAGTTTCTTGTCAAACCTTTCGGTGTTCTTGGTGTTCTTATTATATCAAATACAGTAAATCATTGAGCTATTTATCTGTCTTATTTACACTTCTTGTATTTGATATTGTGTGTTATTCTAACTCATAATATCTGTTAGTTCGTTAAAACGCTTCCGCATTATATATTGTTTGAACTAATTAGATAGAATCGTCATTGTTAAGCAAAACAGGAACCAACAATTGGTATCAGAGTCTGCCTTGATTTTCTATATCAAGTGATCCACTCTTACAATGATTTTTGGTAGAAACTTGGACTGATATTAACCTGTTCTTCATTCCTTCTGTTTTTCTGCCACTCTCGACCTGTTCGACTTTGGTATACTTACAGAACCTGTTACTACAGTTAAATCTCCATTTTAGTACACTGCTCAAAGCTTTCAGAAAGCTTACCCTATTTTCTGGAATTATCACTCTCTCAGAATGACAAATTCAAACAACTTCTTCACCGTTGGTTCCTTAACCAAGCCACCCACACTACTCAGAGATGAGTACCCTCAGTGGAAGATACGAATGATTCACTTCTTCGAGGGTACTGACAAAGAACTCATGCACTTTATCAACAATCCTCCTTACGTTTCCATGGTCACAGTACCACGTATTCCTGCCACAGGTGACACTCCTGAGGTTCCTGCGTACGAAAAACCAAAGACCAAGGAAAAGTGGTCCGAACCTGACTGGGCAAGATATGAGGTTGCTCAGAAAATAAAGAGACTTATGATAATGGCCATACCCAATGACATTTTTCAATCCCTAGATGCGTGTGAGTCTGAATACAATCTACGGAAATAACTGGAAAAACAACTAGAGGGTGGGGCCAAAACTCAGAAGAACCGCAGAGCCCAATGCATAAATGAATACTATGCATTCAAAGCTCTATCGACCGAATCTCTGCAGACGACATATGATCGGTTTAACTCTCTAATCAACAAGTGCAAAAAGTTCGGGATTCACCGAACTTCTGAAGAGAACAACGTCATGTTCCTAAAGAGCCTAAATGAAGAATGGCTCCAGTTGTTCATGTCTCTGCAAACAAATCAGGACTTAGATTCTTGGACTCTGTCAGATCTCTATGGAACATTGGCAGCCCAACAGCCTCAAATCGCACAAGCAAAAGCACAAATCAGTGCACCTCTTGCACTGGTCGGTAAGACCACAGAAGCTAGAGAGAAGCCAAAGGAGAAAGCTGCAGAGGTAAAGAAGGAGAAGAAAAAGAAAATCTTGATCGTTGATAGTGAAGATGAGGAGGTGGTGGAAGAAGAAGAGACATCAATGGCCTCTATTGCTAAATCGTTAGCCCTTTTGACAAGGGAATTCAGCAGAGGTTACCAGAAGAAGTCTGGCAATGAACGCTATGGAAGAGATGATCGAGGAAGAGAAGGGTCAAATGAAAGGTCGACCGACAGAGGTAGCGACCAACAGAGGTCGACTGACAGAGGTGGTGACCGACAGAGGTCAGACGATAAAGTTGGCAACACTCCACAGAACCAAGTATGTTACAACCGTGGAAAGCCAGGCCACTACTCCAATGAATGTAGAACTGAAAGAGGTGGTGACCAACAGAGATGGACGACAGAGCTGGCAACGGTTCCCAGAACTAGGGGTGAGCAGCGGAACTGGGTACCCGCCTTTGGAACCGGAACCGCTCTGGAACTGCCGGTTTTGGAACCGGAACCGATGTGACTGGTTCCGGTTCCGATTCCTAAAATAACGGAACCGATGTGACTGGGTCCGGTTCCGGTTCTCATTTTTTTAGAACCGCTACCCGCTGGGTACCCGCCGGGACCGGTTCTGGGACCGGGTACCCGGAACCGCTGGGTACCCGGTACATTTTAATAGAAAATATCTAATATTTAATATTTAATATTTATTACATATTTAATCTATGTGAAAAAATATCTAAATTAGATTAATAATTAAAATTTTAAAATTATCTAAATAAAGATTACTAGTTTAAGAAAAAAATGTTAAAGAACATTCATAAAAGGGTGACAAATTGTATATATAGTGTTAGGCCTTAAAAAAATTGTTTACTCTTAGCGATGTGGGAGCTGGCAGCACCATCTTTCAGTTTTTGATGAAAGACCTTGTCCCACATCGAAATTTTTGAGAAAATCATGCCTCGTCTTTCAGTATATATAACCCTCATCTCTTCCTTTTCAATTGCATCACTAGTTCACTACATTGCTTGGGTTTAGCCTTTGGCTTGAGCCCTTTTCCTTGAGCCCTTTGGCTTTAGGCTTTGTAAAAATATTAATGGATTCACTACATTGCTTGGGTTTAGCCTTTGGCTTGAGCCCTTTGGCTTGAGACTTTGTAAAAATATTAATGGAGCACCCTATTAGAGTGGTTGCACCATTTGTTTTTTTAAATATAAATGTGTTCGATTAAAGTTTGTTTAAGTTCGTTTGTGTTCGTTTAGGTTCGTTTGTTTGTGTTCGTTTAACATTTTAACAAACAAACATAAACGAACATAAACGACTATATTTTTTAAACGAACACCAAAAAAGCTTATGGAAGAAGTTGTTGTACATTTAAAATGTGAAAAATTAAAAAAACAATTGGTAGGCGGGTACCCGGAACCGGAACCGGTTCCCAGCGGTTCCGGGACCGGTTCCAAAATTATGAGAACCGACGGGAGCGGTTCCGGTTCCGGTTCCTTCTTTCTAGGAACCGCCGGTTCCGGTTCCGGTTCCATGAAAATAGGCCGGGTACCCGGTATTGCTCACCCCTACCCAGAACCAAGGATGCTTTAACTGTGGCAAGTCAGGTCATTATGCCGCTGACTGCTGGAGCAAATCTAACCGCCCACAGAGGGACTCTGCTTACTGCAAAAAGAAAGCGGAGTTTTACGCTCAGAAGTCGCTAATAGTGAATCAGGAGAACTGGCTGTCAGACGAATCATCTGATGAAGGCGACAAAAACGCCCTGTTCTGTGGAATGGCAGAGGTCAGCTCATCCGACTCCGATAGTGAGGTATCCACTTCTGACTCTAACTCTAGTCAAGCAGAAGCTGATTTGCTCAAACTGAACATTGAATACACAGAACTTAAAAAGACTTGTGAAAGTATTCAAAAGAAGCTTACCTTCTTTGAAAGAGAAGCTAGACTTCTCACTCAAGAAAAGGCTAAAATCTTTCAAGAAAAGGAAGAAATTGAAACAAATTGGAATAAACACCTAAATCCTTTGAAAGAAAAGATTTCTGAACTTAACTCTGCATTAAAATCAAATTCTAAAGAACTAATGGACGTTGAGACCGACAGAATGAACATTCTAGCTCTTAAACATTATTTTCAAAATGAAAGAGAAGTCATCTGTCAAGATTTACTCAGAAGAGATCTTTTAATTAAGAAATACCAAGATGCACAGAAGGTGTACGAAAAAATTAACACACAAATAGGGAGGCGGGGAATTGGCTTCTGTGATATAGATCCATACACCGGAAACAAAAGAGACAAATCTCTGTCATCTCTATTTCTCACTGGAAGTACAAGAAAACCTGGTTTTCCAAATCTACTATCTGTTAGCAAAAGGCGAAAAGTCTCTGGGAAACCTCAAATAAGGAAACCTCTGAAGATGACAAATGCGTGGTTTGAAAACACAGATTTGTCACCTTCAATCTCTGTCAAAAGAGAATCTAAACCTAAGAAATATCTGAAAACTCAAGATTAGATAGGAATCTTCAAGTTTGGTAAACCCGAGACTCAAACACAGGTTGCTTTTGTCTGCATGATAAACTCTGAAAAGAAATTATCGGCAAAGGCTCCTGAGTTCAAGCCTAACGTTTCAGATGAAAAAGAGTTGATAGAAATTAGGAAAAACAACTTTTTCGAAAACTTCTGTACACCTTCTGTCGATCAAAATCTCTCTGAAGAAACCTTATCAGATACTTCTGTTGACTTAGAAGATAGTCCCTTAGAAAAGGAAGAAAGTGAGTATGGCACATGCTTTGAAAGTCCAGCCTCTGTCGAAAGAGAATTAAGTGACTCAACCTCTGTATATGAGGATGATTCATCCTCTGACGAATCTGAGACTGACTCTAAGTCAGAGATAGGACCTTGTGACACAGAGGATTTTAAACTACCCTCTGGAGTTCTTAACAGAACTATTCCTCCCAAGGAGAAAATCACAAGAGTTCCTATCTGTCCAGACTTTTTGGACATGTGTATATAAGCCAAAACCTCTCTTGAGCTTGAGAAAATTAAACAACAAAAGGCTCTGTCCTCTCAAAATCCAACAAGTTCAAAGATTTTAAAATCCCTAAGGCCTATAACATGGCAACAGAAGGGTAAATGGGCTAAAAATGACAAATCTTTTTTTTCTGTGATAGTGAAACCTGCAGAAGTTCACCACAGAAGGGTTCCACAGAAGGCTGCTCTCAACAAAGGATTTTGCAAACAACAATCTAGCCCACAGGTCTTCTTGTAATAGGAAGTCAAATGTTAGGGTAGAATGTAATGCCTCTGTGCCCCCATTTAATGTTTTCAATGAAAAGTTCAAGCAAATCTCTTCGCACATTAATTATTGTCATTGCTTTGATCTCATGCATAAATTAACCCAACACTTCTCAAGTCCACATTGTTTACTCTCTGTACCCAACAAGAATGCTAAATTCAAGAGTAAGAAACAAAATGTTTCTTCACCAGAATCTAAAACAAAGACCAAGAATGCTAAGGCAAACTTGAAGACCCCTAACAAAGTTGGACCCATGTGGATATGGGTACCTAAAACTCTCTGATTGTCTTGCGGAAGCAGTATGTGCCGATCTGGTATCTAGACTCCGGATGCTCGCGACACATGACTGGCGACAGAGGTCTACTCTCCACATACAAAGAAAAACACGATGGTGGATCTGTGACCTTTGGAGATAACAAAAAGGGTTACATTAAAGGCTACAGAGTCATCAAGAAGGAGAACATATCCGTATGCAAAGTTGCATATGTGGATGGCCTTAAACACAATCTTCTCAGTGTTAGCCAACTCTGCGATACGGGTTTCGACGTGATGTTCAAAAGAACATTCTGCTCTCTACAAGGTGAGGACACATGAGTCGAACTTCTGCGAGCCGAACGAAGAGGCGATCTCTACCTAATGAACTTCTGTGCCAAGAAAAAAGAAGACAAACTCTGCCTTGTAGCCTGTAAAAGCGAAGAAGCCTGGTTATGGCACAACAGGTTCTACCACCTAAACTTTCATACTCTAGATAAGCTTGTTAAACTTGATCTAATCAAAGGTTTGCCAAATGTTAAGTTTAACAAAGATCACTTGTGCTCTGCCTGTGAAATGGGAAAACTCAAAAGAGCTTCCTATAAAGGCAAAACTGATATATCTTGCACTAGGCCTTCGTACATGCTTCATATCGACCTCTGCGGTCCAATCGCTACACAGAGCCTAGGTGGCAAGAAATATATACTTGTTTTGATCGATGAATACTAATTTGTCAGAAAGAAATCAGATGTTCCAAACATTCTGATAAATTTAATGAAAAGAATCCAAGTTCTGTATGAGTGCAGGATTCAGAAACTAAGAAGCGACAATGGCACATAGTTCAAAAACTCTGTCATTGAAACCTATCTTACAGAAGAAGGCATTTCACAGAACTTTTCTGCTGCACGCACCCCACAACAAAATGGCATGGTTGAACGAAAGAACCGCACGCTTGTGGAGGCTGCAAGAACTATGCTGACAGCATGTGGATTACCAATGTCTTTTTGGGCAGAAGCAGTATCAACTGCATGCTACACCCAAAATCGATCAACCATTGTAAAGAGGAACATCAAGACACCTTATCATTTGATCAACAAAAGGCGACCAAACATCAAATTCTTTCATGTATTTGGATGCAAGTGCTTTGTCTTAAATGATAGAGAAACAAGAGGAAAGTTTGAGGTGAAAGCAGATGAAGGAAAGTTCATAGGATACTCTGCCACTTCAAAAGCTTATAGTGTGTACCTTCTGAAGTCTCGATCCATCGTAGAAAGCATCAATGTATCTTTTCACGATTCCTTTCAAAAGACTTCTGAACAAATCAGTTCAGAACTCGGTCTAAAGAAGGAATCCTCTGGCATTTCAAAAACAAGAGAAGAAGACTTAAATCTTCTATTTGAAGAAATGTTCCATGATGATATTGATCCCTCTGCTGGAGCCATCAGAGCCTCTGGAGAAACATCTTCTGCAACCCAGATTGAGTCAGATATATCTCTAACTGGTCCATTAAATACTTCATCCTCTTCTGTGAATCATACAAATGCACGTGTTGAGGGGGAGCCAACAGAAGATGAAACGACCAAAGATTCAACAACACAGGCTCCTAAAATACCTACTCCAGCGACTACAGAGGAATCAATACCAGAGGAAAACGAAGACTCACTCTCTACTTCCTCAGAGGAACAAATTCCAAATCTCATTCCAATCCTCCCACAAGCTGAAGAACCGAGCATAAGCACAGAAGAACCATCAACAACAGAGGTTGCACACGAACCATAGTATGCAAGCACATAAGTTAATCTTGATGACTCAAATGACCATCTTCCAAGAACAACACAGTGGACGAAAAGCCATCCTCCAAGTCTCATAATTGGCGACCCTTCTGAAAAGGTCAAGACAAGATCAGCCACTGCTAATTTATGTTTCTTTACAAATTTTATAAGTGTGATCGAGCCAAAAAGAATCTCTGAAGCCCTAGATGGTCCAAACTGGGTAGATGCTATGCAAGAAGAGCTTATACAGTTTGAGAGAAACAAGGTATGGACCCTAGTACCTCTGCCACGAGGGAAACAAGCCATAAGAACAAAATGGGTCTTCAGAAACAAGAAGGACGAGGATGGGGTGGTCATTAGAAACAAATCAAGATTGGTGGCCAAGGGATATCTCCAAGAAGAAGGCATTGATTACGATGAAACTTTTGCCCCTGTCGCACGACTCGAGGCTATAAGAATATTTTTAGCCTTTGCAGCCCACAGAGGTTTCAAAGTATTTCAAATGGATGTAAAATCGGACTTTCTAAATGGCGAAATCCAAGAAGAAGTCTATGTCCAGCAGCCACTAGGGTTTGAAAGCTCCAAGTACCCAAAATACGTATATTACCTAGACAAAGCTCTGTATGGACTGAAACAGGCTCCAAGAGCATGGTACGAAAGACTTTCAACCTTTCTTCTCGATAACAATTACGAAAGAGGTACAACCGATACTACTTTGTTTTACAAAAGAAAAGGTGATGAGATTCTGCTTGTACAGATTTATGTGGATGACATTATTTTTGGGTCTACAAATGCACAACAGTGTAAAGATTTCGAAAAACTCATGCAGAGTGAGTTTGAAATGAGTATGATGGGAGAATTAACTTTCTTCCTCGGACTTCAAGTAAAACAATCATCAGAGGGAATTTTTATAAATCAAGCAAAATATGTCTCTGACATACTTTCAAAATACAGTCTCTCTGATGCCTCTGTAATGAAGACCCCAATGGCCACTGGAAATAAATTATTCTCAGATCCAAATGACAAATCTGTAGAGTGCAAACTTTACAGAGGTATGATTGGGTCTCTTTTATACTTAACCGCAAGTAGACCTGACATAATGTATGCCACATGCCTCTGTGCAAGATATCAAGCTAACCCAAAGGAATCCCACTATATTGCTGTAAAGAGGATCTTCAGATATCTTAAAGGGACCAAAAATCTTGGACTCTGGTATCCAAAGAACTCTGGTTTTGGTCTTAAGGCATACACAAATTCAGATTATGGAGGATGCAAGATTGATCGAAAGAGCACCTCTGGGAGTTGTCAATTCCTGGGAGGTAATCTAGTAAGCTGGACTTCGAAGAAGCAGAACTGTGTATCTACATCTTCAGCAGAAGCGGAATATGTTGCTGCTGCTAGCTGTTGCTCTCAAGTTCTGTGGATGAAAACTCAGCTCAAAGACTATGGGTACAACATATACAAGATTCCCATCCTCTGTGATTCCAAAAGTGCCATAGAAATCTCTGCCAATCCAGTACAGCACTAAAAAACAAAGCATATCGATATTCGTTATCACTTTCTGAAACATCATGTTGAATTTGGCACAATCGAAATGCACTTTGTGCCCACTGAATACCAGCTTGCAGACTTATTCACCAAGGCACTAGATGAGAAAAGATTCCTTTTCTTGGTGGGTAAGTTGGGAATGATAAACATGAGTTAAACCCTCTGTAAGTATGATTTGATCTTCAAGTAAATATGTATATATTTAAACTCTTCTGTATGTAAATTCTTAAATCATCAAAAGTTCTGTAACCAACAAAGCTTCTGTGGGATTGCTCAGAATATGACAATCTCCACAGAACCTCTGATAACTTTGACCTATGTTCTGTGTACAACTTATCTCATTTGATCCAAGCATAGGTCAAGGGGGAGCAGAAGGAGACCTTGAATTGATCTACAGAGGTTGATCATTCAAGGGGGAGCCAAAGAAGAGATATGATAAACCATATCCACAGAAGTCAGGTGTTTTTACCGATCAAAGAAAAGCCAAAAGTGAGTAACTCGTACAAATCCTTTTTAAAAACAAATTTCTAGGACAAAATTTTCAAAATACGTCCTATAAATACTGTTTAAGACATTCCAAACAAGAAATGATCAAAAAGATTTTCAAGCCTTCCGTTATGGGAAATTTAAGGTCATAGAGCTTCTGCTGAGCTCAACAGAGCCTCTGTAAGCCGGATCCTCTAGAACTGCAAATTTCATACGAAAACTCTGTCGATCAAACTTAAATCTCTTCTTTAAGGATTTGTACGTACAAATGCACACACAAGGATACTGAAAGAAAGTCTTATGAGCAAAGAGCTCACTCCATAAAAAGAGTCTCTGTCACCCAAACTAGACACTCAAAGAGTATTTCTCGAACAAAATCCATTTCCAAAACAGTTTTCCAGGACACAAATTTCCAAATATGTCCTAAAAACAGTGTTTAACACAATGAAAAACTTGGATGATCAAAAAGTTCTCCAAATTTTTAGTTATGAGAAATTTTCACTCTCAGAGCCTCTGTTGGCCTCGACAGAGCCTCAAAGCCTCTGTGAATGAAAACTTATTTTATACCAATCCATTGCCTCATTCAAAATTAGAGGAACATAAAAAATCTGGTGCCCTTTTATGAAAACGGATTGCTCACTACTAACAATGTCCCCAATAACCAAAGAAAGCCGATCAGCAAGAATGTTAAGTCTAAAATATGTCTTCAAGATTTAATGATAAAGTCAAAGTCAAAGTCAATGTATTATGTGTTTGTGAAAGTCAAACTTAGCTTAATGTCTTGTATAGTTCTTAGGTATAAATAGCTTTGTTTAGACCTTTCTTGTAAGCTTTGGTTCATAACTCTCATCTTATAATACAGAGCATAGATAATATGAGATCTACTTTCTCTCTCTACTTTCTCTCTCTAGAATATTGTGTGAATTCTTAGTTGATTGATCATTTTGGGACATACAATTGGTATCAGAGCAGGAACAAGATTTAGAGAAGGATTTCTACTGATCAATCATTCGAATTTGGTGATTTCTTAAGAGAAATTGATCGATTTTCTTGATTTTTTCAAGAAAATCTCGTTTTTCTTAGATTTTTATCAAATTTTGGTGATTTTTGATCGAATTTGTTCGAGTTTTGGTTCTTTGGATTCGGTTTTGTGTATAGAACATCTTTCATTCACGAATCAAGAGCTAATTTAGAGTTTTGGATCATCAATTTGAAGGATTTGTGGTTTTCTGGACTTAATGCGATTTTCTTCTGTTCGATCGATTCAGACGAGTTTTCAGAGGTTTTCAGACGAAGTTTCTTGAAGATCTTGTGCTAGAAAATCATTTTCGAACACATCTGTATCAGTTAGAATCAGTAATTTCATGATTCAGTGCGTTTTTTATCGTTTTAGTGAGTATTGTGCCAGATCTGGATTTTGCGCCTGTTCATCTTGCTTTGCGCCACCCACAGAACTTGTCTCATTTGCATCTGTCAAGTGAGAATCACGCCACTATTTGCGCCACCAACTGAAGCGTCTTTTGTCACTTTGCGCTTCTGCCTATAGCGCATTTGGAAGTTTCTGAATTTCGAATTTTTTCTAAGTGAGCTTTGCGCCACCCTCTTTGGCGCATTTCACACTTCACGCCACCCTCATTGGCGCATTTCATACTTTGCGCGGCCCTCTTTGGCGCATTTTGAGCTTTGTGCCATTGCCTCTGGAGAGTTTCTGACTTAGAAAATTTTTCGAGTTTTACTAATTGTTAATTGTTTGAATTTTTCAGATTAAATTTTCAATCATGAATCTACCTCCGGTGCTGATCAAAGACTCCGCTTTTGAATAATGGACTGTTGCGTTCATCGACTTTATTTCAAGTAGAGAAAATGGTGAAAATATGATAAAATCTTTCTCCGAAGGACCAATTGTCAGAAACAAAATGGAGAACGATTTTACAGAAGAAGAGATTAAAAGAATGAAAACCGACAAGGAAGCTTCATCCAACTTGATCTTCGCAATTCACAAACTTCCGCAACACATCTACAACCATGTTGAATGTTTCAAAAACAACCCAATGCAGATGTGGAACGAATTAACAAAGCAAATGCTTGGATCTGAAGTTGCTTTTAAGAGAAAGGAAGAAGAAAAGAAAGCCGAGAAAAAGGATGCGGAACAGAAATCATCAGATGCTGAAAATGAAAAACTCAAGAAAAAGGTTATAGAGCTTACAAAGAGATTGTCTGGCATAGAAAAGCTCCTAAAAGTGGAAATAGAAAATGTCAGAAAAGAAAAGGCTGATCGTTTGAATGACAAAAAGTGCTATGCAAAGCAAATTCTTTCTATTTCTCAGAAAGTTTCTGAACTTGAACAAGCTTCAAAGACGGAGAAGAAAGTAAATGAAGAAAAGAAAGCTCTTGAACTCAGATGCAAAAAACTTTCCACGCAAAATTTAGATTTTGAGAAAGTTTTATTTCTTGAAAAAGAAAAATTGGAGAAGGAAAGGGTTGAATTTGCAGATAAAAGGAAAGAGTTTGAAGCAAAGAATGTGAGACTGTCAGAGAAGATATATGAGCTTCAAAAGGAATTAGATTTAGAAAGACATGAGATAGAAAATAGGAAGAAAGTTGATTTTCAGGCCAGGAGTGTTAAAGACGAATTTCATGTTGAGAGGAAGATATTTCAGCAAGAAATACGAAAGCTGACAAAGAATTTGGCCGTGTTATCGACTGATATTATGAAAGAGAAGAGGGTTAATTGTGACATTCAGAAGAAGCTTGATTTGATGACCAAGAAACGGAATGAATTATCTGACAAAGTGAAGTCTCTCAACAAATACAAAAGCTATTCAGAAAGTCCGATTCGACCGTCTAATCTTTTCTATGATCATTCAGTGGATAATTCTTCCAAGTATCAATATGTTGATCTTCCTTCATACAAGAAAGTCAACATGCAACGGAGAGTAAAAGGTACGATTCCTGAAAAAGATATACCAAAATCGTCTGTTCCCAAAAAGAACACTAACCTGAAAGGTAAATCTTTTATTAAACCTGATTCAATATATGTAACACCCCAAAATAGGGGTTAACAAAAACTTCCATAAAACGGAAGAGTGGTACACATTACTAAAGTGAAAGTATTCATAAACATCGTTACCAAGACATTAATACAAATATCTAGTTACTGTATAACTACCAAAAGACTACTTGCTTGTTTGCTCAATACTATAGCAATTCAAGATCAAAAGGATGTCGGGAAGTTCTAATGTAAATCTTCCAATTCTTTAACCTTCCAACATCAATCCCGAGCTCACACCCCGTACTAAACCTTCTTGTGTCCGGAACCACTAATATCTGTAACACATAAAACACATAGCAAGTGTTAGGCTTTTAAAGCCTAAGTGAGGTTTACGCAAAATACAAAGATTATAGTCACAACATGTAGGAATAACAATTCGATACATTCACTAATTGGATTCCATGGAGAAGGTCCATATCGCTACCCAGTTACATCATAATCGAAGATATACCTTGATCAATACCCCACGGTATGGTCACAAGGCATAACACAACGGAAAACCCCACGGTATCCGAAGGTATGAACCAAATACACTTACCCCACGGTAGGTATGAATATATCCTCCAATGCATACTAGGTGCTCCTCCAATTAAGTGAATACCAAATATGTTAATCCAATTAAGATTCAAAGCATATTAAGCACTTTAACAATGGTCCAACCATTTATCATAATAAATACTACTTCCATGTAGTTCACATACATCCACATGTATTAATTTCCATTCCAATTGAATTCATTAATAAACCACCATATTTACAATTTAAGAATAAGCCCATCTGGACCATTAAGCCACCAGCTCATCATTAAGACGTTTATTAAGCCATCATGTCAATTTCACATACCATTGATATATAATCAAACCAAACTCTTATCATCAACATTTATCATGGCATACCAAGTACTAAACACAATTTATCCATATTGACTTACTTAAACTCTTCTTGTTATCATCTTAACCAATAAGAACATATAACTCAAGATTTTACCTTCATAATACAAAATCAAGACAAGAAATGGTAGATAAGTATAACAAAAACATTTAGTTACAGATTACTCACCTTTAGTTCTTCAATTGCTAACACCCTAACTTTGAATACTTGAACCTAGTTGCTCCAAGAAGAAGATGATTGATGCAAGCCCTAAGTAAAGTTTAATTGATAAGATTCTTATAACAATTACTTGAATTAGATTAGGATTAAAAGATGAAATTACCTTAGGTCAGATGAAGAAAATCGTCTGAGGATGAGAGCAAAAGCAGAAGTTCTATCTTAGAAGGATGAATGAATGACTAAGGGTAAAGAGGTGGGTTTATCCCCCTTTTGGCACGTCAGGTGCTCGGCGCCGATCACCCGCACCGATGCATCGGCGCCAACCCATCGGCGCCAGCTTCTGTTTGCCAAACATTTAAACTTTTACTAATTAGGCCGTAACTTCTTCGTTAGAACCCCGTTTTTACCCCGGAAAGTACCGTTAGGATCGTATTCAAAATACCCATCTAACTAATCCATAAAATCTACTATTCCACTATATCATCTATTTTTCATAAATTTACTTAAGGAATAAACTTACTGATTTCTATCGGGAGTTATCAAATAACAAGTAAAAATCACAGAAGTTACTTAAAATATTAATCATAATCTAAAAAGTCAAAATATTAATAAATATTAAACTTACTATTACTTACGAGGATTTTCCGGGTGTTACAATTCTCCCCCACTTGAAATAGATTTCGTCCTCGAAATCTTAGGTTAAGAAAACAAATGTGGATATTTGTTCTTCACAGTTACTCCTTTTTTTTTCCAGCTCTCTATAATCTATACACATACGCATTGAACCATCTTTCTTCTTTTCCATCTTAGCATTAATCACATATGTCAAGAATGCCTTACAACCCTTTTAGTACACATTTTCGCGCTTTCAACTTAGTCATAAACGCCATTTCTCCCTTCCTCCGATCCCCATATATAACAATAGGGTTTCCGTAAGAAGATGGTATACGAATTAGCTTCTTAGCACACACAATTTCCGCTTGAATTTCTGCTAACCAATCCATCCCAACCACTACATCAAAATCCTCAATCAAAATTGACATTAATTCTATTGGAAAATTCTTCCCTTCTATCTCTAGCGGACATCTTCTTAAAATATCTCTTACCACAACATTTTCACCATAACTATTTCTACTAACAAAGCTTCATCTAACTGACTAACAGGAAAATTCAACTTTTGAACAATGATAATGACACGAATGAATAACTTGCACCAGAATCAAATAAAACATGTGCAGGTACGGAGTTTAGAAGAAACGTACCCGACACCACATCCTTTGAACTTCTAGCCTCATCCGTCGACATCTGAAATGCCCTTCCTGTTGCCTTCGGTGGTTCTGACTTGGGTTTCCCAGATCCGTCTGTCTTCAACCTTGGGCAATCTCTCTTCACGTGACCCGGCTCACGGCATTCAAAACAAATTACCCCTTTTATTGAACAATCCTGCATTAAGTGCCCGACTTTTCCACATTTACTACAAGTTAGAGGACCCTGATACTGACGAGTGTTACACGGACCCACATGAGATTTCCTGCATCGATTACACCATCTAGCCTCGTTACGATTATCTCCAACTTCATTCCCCGAGAATGGTCTTTGCTGACGAAAATTTCCAGATGACTCTTCCCATTTCCTTTTCTCACTTGTTGGTCCACTTTCCAACTTTCCTTGAACCAAATCATCTTCTATCCGTAAGGTTTCTTCAATTGCCTCTTGTATGGTTGAAACCTTAGCATTTCTCAAAGCAGTCTTCATACTAGCCGGTAATCCCCTTTGATACGTCTTTATCTTTGTTTTCTCGTCAGGAGCTAAGTGTTCTACCAGATTTAACTTCTCCAGAAACAATCTTGAGTATTCCATAATTGACATGTCTCCTTTCTTCAAGCCACGAAACTCATCTTCAATCTTATCAAGTGCCCGCTCACTGCAATATTTTTCCAAAATTTTCCTTTTGAAAGTTGCCCATGTGAACTTGGCCAACAATGCCGGTGCGGTTGATGAACGTGTAAGATTCCACCATGTAAGAGCTTCACCCTTAAGGAGATGAGATGCAAATTTAACCTTCTGAGAGTCTTCACATTCGCTTGCTTCAAAAGACATCTCAACTTCTCGAATCCAATTCATACATTTAGTGGGATCAGTAGTTCCTGCAAACTCTGGAGGTCTACATCCCAAAAACGTCTTGTATGTACATCTCCGTTCCTTTCTTCCTTCCCGAATAGTCGTATCTGTTTCCGTATTCAAAGTATTTTCCAAATTACCTTGCCCATTCAAAGCATTTTCTGCCATTGTCTCGCGTTGTCGAATGCTATTATCTCTGTCATCCAACATCTTCATAATTCGCTCCTGCTGTTGAGTCATAGCAGATTCCATGGCTCGGAGCATACTATTCCTCAATCGAGCTTCAAGAGCGTCTTCTTCCGTTACTGGGTTCGATGGACCAATGTTAAGTCTCAATACATTTTCTGCTCCTCCGCCTAAATTACGTGGTCTCGGAGAATGTCTAACTGTTGCTTGAATTCCAGGTTGGTCAGCAGTAGATTCAGATGCTGACTGACCATCACGCGGTTGCTGCACATGACTTCGAGTATTTACCATTTCAGTCTGACAAGCACACGAGAATGAGGTAAGAATCAGACTACTTTTGTGTACTAATACACTTATCAATTACCATAATAATAGAGATCAAGTACACTTACATAACAACATATTCATAATAGCATTAGCTAGATGAAATTATGAATATGTAATATACAAGTATTCTTTTTACCATCATTATAATTTTTGACCAAGGTATTTTCACAATTCCTATCACTCTCCCATCCTATGTTATCTACCCTTTCTACAATATTTCAATCTTATTGTTCTCAGCTTAAGTCTAGGCATTCTATAGTCATACCTAGTTCACTTAAACTAGAGCTCTGATACCAACTTGTAACACCCCAAAATAGGGGTTAACAAAAACTTCCATAAAACGGAAGAGTGGTACACATTACTAAAGTGAAAGTATTCATAAACATCGTTACCAAGACATTAATACAAATATCTAGTTACTGTATAACTACCAAAAGACTACTTGCTTGTTTGCTCAATACTATAGCAATTCAAGATCAAAAGGATGTCGGGAAGTTCTAATGTAAATCTTCCAATTCTTTAACCTTCCAACATCAATCCCGAGCTCACACCCCGTACTAAACCTTCTTGTGTCCGGAACCACTAATATCTGTAACACATAAAACACATAGCAAGTGTTAGGCTTTTAAAGCCTAAGTGAGGTTTACGCAAAATACAAAGATTATAGTCACAACATGTAGGAATAACAATTCGATACATTCACTAATTGGATTCCATGGAGAAGGTCCATATCGCTACCCAGTTACATCATAATCGAAGATATACCTTGATCAGTACCCCACGGTATGGTCACAAGGCATAACACAACGAAAAACCCCACGGTATCCGAAGGTATGAACCAAATACACTTACCCCACGGTAGGTATGAATATATCCTCCAATGCATACTAGGTGCTCCTCCAATTAAGTGAATACCAAATATGTTAATCCAATTAAGATTCAAAGCATATTAAGCACTTTAACAATGGTCCAACCATTTATCATAATAAATACTACTTCCATGTAGTTCACATACATCCACATGTATTAATTTCCATTCCAATTGAATTCATTAATAAACCACCATATTTACAATTTAAGAATAAGCCCATCTGGACCATTAAGCCACCAGCTCATCATTAAGACGTTTATTAAGCCATCATGTCAATTTCACATACCATTGATATATAATCAAACCAAACTCTTATCATCAACATTTATCATGGCATACCAAGTACTAAACACAATTTATCCATATTGACTTACTTAAACTCTTCTTGTTATCATCTTAACCAATAAGAACATATAACTCAAGATTTTACCTTCATAATACAAAATCAAGACAAGAAATGGTAGATAAGTATAACAAAAACATTTAGTTACAGATTACTCACCTTTAGTTCTTCAATTGCTAACACCCTAACTTTGAATACTTGAACCTAGTTGCTCCAAGAAGAAGATGATTGATGCAAGCCCTAAGTAAAGTTTAATTGATAAGATTCTTATAACAATTACTTGAATTAGATTAGGATTAAAAGATGAAATTACCTTAGGTCAGATGAAGAAAATCGTCTGAGGATGAGAGCAAAAGCAGAAGTTCTATCTTAGAAGGATGAATGAATGACTAAGGGTAAAGAGGTGGGTTTATCCCCCTTTTGGCACGTCAGGTGCTCGGCGCCGATCACCCGCGCCGATGCATCGGCGCCAACCCATCGGCGCCAGCTTCTGTTTGCCAAACATCTAAACTTTTACTAATTAGGCCGTAACTTATTCGTTAGAACCCCGTTTTTACCCCGGAAAGTACCGTTAGGCTCGTATTCAAAATACCCATCTAACTAATCCATAAAATCTACTATTCCACTATATCATCTATTTTTCATAAATTTACTTAAGGAATAAACTTACTGATTTCTATCGGGAGTTATCAAATAACAAGTAAAAATCACAGAAGTTACTTAAAATATTAATCATAATCTAAAAAGTCAAAATATTAATAAATATTAAACTTACTATTACTTAAGAGGATTTTCCGGGTGTTACAATATATTCCGCAAACAATTTAATCAGGTTTGCACAAAAGAAAATTTGTTGTTCTTATTGTGGAACTAATGATTTTATTAAAAATAATGTTGCTCAATATTGGTACGGTACTTATCATTTTCCTTCTGATAGAGCTCCGCTTAACAAGCCAGGACCCAAGACACGTTGGGTACCAAAATCTACTTAATCTGTTTTTGCAGATTTAGAAGCAAATCGTTGAACTCTTGGAAGAAGATTACTTGTGCCATTAAGGGGGAGTAAAGAGAATTGGTTTCTAAACACACCAGTTTAGAACCTGGATTTCACAGTTAATGGCTTCTGAACAATTCAGTTCAGGACCCGTACTTCAAAGACTAAGACTTCTAAACAAATCAGTTCAGAACTCATACTTATCAGGTGATATCCTTAACTGCCACATTTTTCATTTCAAGGAACAAGTGGTGAAAGGTAACATTGCATTATGTTTAATTTCTACTGCTTTGAAAATTTGAATCTCAACAAATTTAATTCAATGAGATGAAATTTTTTCAATTTTCATTCAATGAATTAAATGTGTGCTAAAAGATGATTTTACAAGTAGTTTTGTGATATCTGAGTTTTATTTGCTTCAACTTTCGCTTCTGAAATAAATCGAAAGGTCAGCAAAACATGAATGAAATTTTGATATATGCGCAAAATTGTGTAAATCTAGACTTATATAGAATACGATGCTCACAAAGCCTAATTGTCAGAATGAAGAATGGAAATGAAAATATGAGGGAAGCACAAAGTTTTATAACCAAGTGATTGAGATGCAATAAATAAAAAAAATATAAAAAATAAAAAAAATAAAAAAAATAATATAAAAAATCATATAAAAAATCATTAGGTTTGAAAGTTTGTGCCTGTGGCCTATCTTGTTTGGGAGATTATGTCCCAAGGGGTACTCGATACCTAGCCCTTAAGATCAACTGGTCTGGGATTGGCTGACCCAAATCCTGCTATAGAACCAGATAGAAAGCCATGTCCTACTGGTACAGATGGGATTAGGATATATCGATGTAGCCTTTCTGGTTTGGGAGAGTAAGTTCCAAGGGGTGCTCGACACCTAGCCCCTAAGGCCAACTGGTCTGGGATTGGCTGACCCAAATCTTGCTATAGAACCAGATAGAAAGTTACGTTTACTGTGTATCTTAGTCTTAATAAACCTTTTGATAAAAAGATGCCAATGTGCACAAAATAAAAGATGCTAATGTGCACAAAATAAAAGATGCCAATGAGCACACATCTCTTATATCTTGGGGAAATAACAATGTCGCGATAAACTTATAAATTTGTGGAAATTCTGATTTCAGTCATATAGTGTGAGTAAGAGCAAAGTATTCTTATAGGTTTCAGAAGTACATTTGATTGTTGCAAATCATATTTCTCATGCTAGCACACCAAATAGATTTAATAAAGGGGTTAAAACTGAACATTTTTAACTTGATATGCAATGATGTCTTGTATTTGAATCCAAACACATGCATTTGATTTCATTTGATTGAAAAATCTGTTAAATTTCATTAAGTTGGATTTCTTTTGTAAAGTTTTCAAATGATCAAATGGTAGTAGTTATAAAATGTAGTTCAATGAATTTTATTTTCTTTGAATATATTTTTCAACTACTGTGCCTAAATGAAATATATGCATATTTTCAAGGGGAGAAATCAAATTGCTCCAGAATTCTTAGTTTGAGGGGGAGCAAGATTGTTCATTAAGGAGGAGATTGTTAATGATTCTCAAAGACGCGACTGAAATTGAAGAAGGTTTTCGATGATCATGGTGCTCAATTTCATCGAAAAAGGGGGAGAAATGTTTAATTCAATTTCATGTCAAAGAGCTTTCAAGGCAAAGATTCAATTTCATGACAGGGGGAGAAATGTTTAAAGAAGATTCCGTCTCAAGATAGAAAAAGGGGGATAATTCTTCTTCAAGAGTTTTTAGAAAAATCGATTGATCATCTTGTGATCTCTTTTTCTTAAATTTGTGTTTATTAGTACCAAAGTGCCTTGTGTGAAGAAACAAATTCTCCAAATCGAAGAAAGAAAATCTCCGACAGATCCCCGTCTGAAGATTTTGTGACAAGTTGACTTTGACAAGCCAAAGACTGTTGTTCTCAATATGATTAAATCTTGAATCCAAGGGGGAGATTGTTAAGTCTAAAATATGTATTCAAGATTTAATGATAAAGTCAAAGTCAAAGTCAATGTATTATGTGTTTGTGAAAGTCAAACTTAGCTTAATGTCTTGTATAGTTCTTAGGTATAAATAGCTTTGTTTAGACCTTTCTTGTAAGCTTTGGTTCATAACTCTCATCTTATAATACAGAGCATAGATAATATGAGATCTACTTTCTCTCTCTACTTTCTCTCTCTAGAATATTGTGTGAATTCTTAGTTGATTTATCATTTTGGGACACACAAAGAAGTTTACCAATAATTTTACATTGGCACCCTATAAGACTAATCGACCTATAATCTTTTACGAATTTAGGATCTTGGACTTTCGGAATAAGAGCAATGAAAGAAGGGTTACAACCTTTCGGGAAGCTGCTTGACTTAAGGAAATCACCCACCAATTTCACCACGTTATCTTCAACGAGGGACCAATATTTCTTGAAAAGACGGAAAGTAAAACCATCTGGTCCTGGGTCTTTGTCCGCTCCACAATCCCAAACGGCTTTTTTAATCTCATCTCGTGAAAAAGACTCCTCAAGAAAGGAAACTTGATCGGAAGATAAAACATTAGAAAAATCCACCTCTAACAATGATTGAACCCCGCCACTAGTGTTGTATCGATCTTGAAAATGGGAAAAGAACTCATCTTTGACCTTGGTCGGATCCATAACCCACTCTCCATCAATCATAACTCCACGAATGGATAATTTGTAACACCCGTAATTTCGGTAAGTAAATATCACCCGAACGTTTTACAGCTTGTAAATGGTGGGATTTACGTTGGGAAGACATTACTAAAAGTCCCTAAGAGTATCGGGAGTATTGACGTGGAAAAACATTTCGGGGCTTGGTACGAGTCCGACTACAATGTCCGGCGACTATAACAGTGTCATAGTCGCAGGCGGAAAGTAGGCTTCGGTACACTCCAAGCGACTATGCCATACGACATTGTCAGTGTCATAGTCACATGGCAATGTCGCTCATGTGTACCAAGGCACTTTAAAGTCGCAATTTTCAGCCTTCTTCTCATTCTCAACTCCTCAAACCCTCCCTATTCTCTCCCAAACCAGTTCCCTCTCACCCCATACGAACCCTAGTTAACTTTTGGATATTTTCCTGGAAACCAAGGTGTTCTTTCATCATCAATCTAAGAAAATGGAGGTATAGATCAAGAGTTCATCATCTCCATCCTCATATTCATGGAAACTAGGGTTTTCTAGGTTTTCACCAAAACCTAAGTGGTAAGTTCACCCCCCTCCATTTCCAAAGTTCTTTATGAGTTATAAATGTTCCATTGATGACTCCCTAGTGTTTTGTTTCTCCAATTTCGGTTTGGATAATTTTGAGAAAAGTTAGGTCAAATTGGGATTTTGGGTCAAAAGGGAGATTTTGATGTATTATGTTTGGGTGAACGATTATTTGTGGTTGAATATGAAAATTTATGGTTGGAAACTTGTGGATCTAGGTTTTGAAAGTTTTAGCTTAAGGATCCAAGTTTCTTCAAAGGAGCTCAATTTGGGGAAAATCTATATTTAGCCTAAATCTAGCAAGGTGAGTTAAAGTTGATTTGTGAAAACGTTGTACATGCAAAAAATGTCCATTTTAAAGTGTTTATGTGTCTTACATGAAAATTATCCATTATTGAGTTAATTGGTGGGTTTTGATTATTTAACATTTTATAAACCTTGCAAAACACCCACATTTGGGATTTTTAGGTAATTTGAGAAATAAATTATAAATGAAAGCGTTTTGATGATTTATTGCATAAATGGAGATTATTTGGTAAAAATGCACTTTGTTTGTTGGAAATATGCATAATGTATGTTATAGTACGTTTGAAAATACGAAAGTGTGGGTCATTGGATTTTGGTCATTTCAGACCTTGTGAACATTTTAGAAAGTGTAAACCTTATTGGTTTTGGGAAAAGATGTATTTTGGGTTTTTGATGAATAAATCTTAAGTATTGGTATTTTAATGATTTATCTTACGAATGTATATCTTTTAGTATAAATACTTTTTGATGGGTGTTTTGGGAAAATGATTTGTCTTAATCTAGAGTTGAGTTATTCATTACTATGGAGCATGTTTCGCATAAACATGGGTTATTTGTGTTTTGTTGCATCTTATGACTTTTAATAAATGGTCGATTGATTTTGGTTGAGCTTGTGGCTCAATTTATGACTTTATTGAGTCTTGAGGACATTTGTCTGGTTTTAATAATGTAAGGTGGAGCTTTGGGTGTGAGTTGCATTTATTTGGAGAGTACATGTTTTGAGTGTGTGTCATTCAAGTGGAGTCATGTACTTTTACACTATAATGCATTGGATCCATATGCATGTGAGTCAGTCATGTTTATATTGTAGAGAGTCTCGGTACTCTCACTTTGGGAAGTATGCAATTTTGGCATTTCGTGTCCCGGTGTTGTGGAGAGGAATCTTATTGGGTTGTACTCTAGAATTTTGGGTTTGTGGTTTGATGTTCTAGCACTTGTGCACGAGGGTTGAATATCTTGAGTTATCAAATAAGGAGCCGAGACTCTAATTCTTGAATGCTAGCAAGTAGGCAATAAAGGTCCAATGGAACCTTGAGGTGTAACTTACTAGAGAATGAACAAGCAATAAGATCGTGTATCCTTGAGGTGTAGTTGGGCACAACATGCAATAAAGGATACGGTGGTGCCACCCGTTGCTAGGTGTGGTACTTGAGGTGTAGCTTATTATAGTAGGCAATGGAGTCCGACTTGAGTTGTAGCTTATTAAAGCATACAATAGAGTCACGATCTGAGGTGTAGTTCAATAACATAGTTATGCGGCTTAACTTAGTGTTCCGCCACATACGATGGAAGCGGGTCTCCCCCGTCACCGAAAGGTGATGTTTGGGTATTTATTTTTTATCCAAGTTTTCGGTGACGTATTATATTTATATGAATTGTTTTCTTTGATTTATGGGTTGTGTAATATGCCTCATCCGTGTCTGGATATTTCAAATAAATAGAGTCTTATTCACGTTGACATTATTTGGAAATTAAACATTTAGTCGCGTTTTGAGTGAGTTTTGGATCTGAGTTCATTTTGGGGAAATGCTATATATTTTGGAGCCTTCGTCGCAAGATTTTGTGTGCGTTGGAAAATTGGTTGTTTGCATATTTAATATAAACTCTTTTTGGAAATCATGATTTAAGTTGCACTCTTATCGTTTAACGAAGTATTTAATCATGATGAAAACTCTTGAACTCACTAGGCGTTAGCCTAACCTTTTTATTTGTCTGCATGTGCAACAGGTTCCGATTGGGGGAATAGTACTAGTGACACTGTGAAGATGTGAGAGCTAGTTATATGCACGAGAAAGGATTTAGCTTGGTGAAGTCTTCCACATTTACTTTGGGAATAACAGTTTATATTTGGGTTGAGTAACACCCGACCTTTATAGTCTTGGTATATGACTTAAGTTATTGAATATTGAAGTTAATTATATGCTTTAAAGTTGAGGTATTTCCAAGGGCAGATTCGTAGAAAGGAGTTTATCTTTTATTTTGTAAATTTATCGAAGTTTTTTTAGTTGCTCTTTCCAAATTTGGGGGTGTTACATAATTGGCGTCTTTTCTTTTTAAGAATCCCATAGAAAAACTTGGAATTCTCATCTCCTTCAACTCCCCAATGGATCTTAACTTTTTGCATCACATCTAAATTTTCAACCCTTTCCAAGTCACCTAAAGTCTTTTTTTTGGGGGGGAAGGGTGTCCTAGGCTATGCCTAGACTAATCCCTTGGCAAATTATGACTGTAAGACATCAGCCCTGATTAAACCTCAGTGACCACAATTGTTGTGTACGCCTGGATTAGAACCCTGGAAGATGGGATATTCCACCACATCCCCCAGGGCCTTAACCAGTACGCCACAACCCTTGTGGTTAAGTCACCTAAAGTCTTCATGAGATGAATACGAGAATCCATATCCAATGTAGAAGCATTACCCGAGTCAATCCGAGCGTCGATGTCCCGAAGACTTCTTTTTATGCCAACTTTAACCTCCATATCACTCTTTCTTTTATCACCAATCCACTTGCGAATATAACTCTTTAGTAATTGAAGCTTCTTCTTAAAAGCAATCATACCATTAGAATCTCGAATACTATCATCGCACCATGAATTTTTCACAATGTGGTCGAAATCGGGCATATCTAACCAAGAATGAAACAGACGGAATGGCGTAGGCCCGTAATCAAATGCTAATTCCTTAAAAAGAATAGGCCTATAGTCAGAAAGCTTACGATCAAGCACCGAGAAGGCCATCGAACAAGAGTAACCGATCAAGCTTACTCATTTTAGAAGCCCATTTATTTGTCCACATAAATGAATATCCACCAGGAGGAATGTCGTGAAGGTCTGCATCAGGAATGAACGCATTGAATCTTTCCGTGACGTTAGCCTGAAAAGCCGAACCAAATCTTTCGGAAGGATTGCGGAGAAAAAGCAAGGTAGTAAATTATGTTAATTAATACAAACAAGGTAGTAAATTATATAATATGTTAATTAAAAAAAGTTTGAAATTTATTATTATACACATGATAAATTTTGAATTTGTTAAAACAAATTTTAGAAAAACTCTACATTAACTTATGATTTTAAATAACCGTTACATATAATATGAAAAAATAATCAAATAACAATTAAATAAATAATAATAATAATTGATAACTAAAATATATTGATTAATATTAAAATAAACTGATATGATTATCAATAATTTTAAAAAATTAAAAACTAATATCAATGTATAATTAAAATTTAATTTACAATTGTAAGTTAATATTAACTAATATCTAATTAATAATAATTAGATTTTATTAATTAATATTTTTTTATAATTAATAGTTAATAAATAATAATCAATATTAATGAGGGTATAATTGGAATAATCACAAAAAGCTCCTCATAAGCTACTCCAAATAGCTTATCAAAAAGTTAGTTTATGTTCATCCAAACATGTACCCAAAAAATAAGCTATCTGTAAGCTAGCTTATTTTTGCCAAACGATGCCTAACCACCGTCACTAATCTGTCACTGAAAGTCGTTCGCTAAAAAGGTGGTGGGTGATGCTTACAACGACGGATCAGTGACGGACCTCAGTGACGGGAAGCATCAGCGACGGATCGGAAAGCATCAGCGTCAGCTCTTCGCCAAAACATCCTAGATTGTATGATTCACATTGACATGAATAACCTGTACTTGACTGTTCGACATGAATAATTTGCGTCTTAGAATATATGATTCACCAATCGGTTAGGGTTGTGGGTTTTTTTTATTGAAACTAAAAAATAGAAGTGGAGCCTGCCTAATATAAGGCCATCCGTAGCCCAGGGTTCACAACCCTCTTACCCTCTGCGCCACATCAGCGTCACATCAGCTTTCCACTTTGAACCCTCTTGAACCTTTTTGAACCCACAAATCCCGTACCCCAACCTTTTGAACCTCTTGAACCCACATGCCACCTCATCTAATTTTTTAATAAAAAATCATAACATTCATAAAAATAAAAATAAAATTACAAAATCTCGTTGTTTAAACAAATCATAACATTCATAACGTTGTTTAAGCACGCCAAAAGCTCGTTCAACATCTTTACGTGCCGATTCTTGTGCGGCCTTGAACTATCCGTTCGAATAGTTGCCTGCTCATCCTAAACCGCCGTCTAAACAAATCCGGATTATACACCGGGTTTTCGCCAAAGTAGTCTCGCAAAAGTTGGTCGTTAGCATCTACCCGACCTCTTTCTATGTTCCCGGACCTCGGTCTTCTTGACGATGAGGCGGTGCTACCATACCGTCTAGCTACAGCTTCTCGCAACAAATCTGCATAACGATCTGTCAGGATCGAATCTTAACAAGACTAAAAATACTTAGAACTCAGAATTAAAGAATCTGCGGAATAGAACTTTAATTCACACAATCAAAGAACAATATATCAGAAAACACACAGCTGTTTGTATTCACTGATTCAACTCACAAGCTTACAACCAAACCTCAATCTTGATGAACAGGCTCAATCAAGACGACTTCTACTTCTCTAGAAATAGGGTTCTAAACCTTGAGGTTAATTCTCTCTAAAACAGAATGTATTCTAAAAAACTCTCGTATATCGCGTATTTCGTATTATTTGAATAACTATCTATCAACATCTATTTATACTAAATAGTTACAAGATAACTATCAAAAATAAATTGATCTTATGAATCTTCTTTAAGCATATCTTCATCCATTCCATCTTTATCTCCAAAATCTTCGCATCACATCAGCAGTATTAACTTTATTCAGCATGAGCAGTACTAATATTCTCCAGCAGCATTAATTCATTCCAACAGCATTAACTTGACTCAGCAGTACTAACCTTGCTTCAGCAGTATTAATCTTGACAAGCAGTACTAACCTTGTTCCAGCAGCATTAATGCATCAGCAGTACTAACCTTCTTCCAGCAGTATTAACTTTGTCTTGCAGTAGTAATTTTGTTCTGGCAATACTAACCTTTACTGGCAGTAGTAACTTTGTTCTGGAAGTAGTAATGTTGTTCTGGCAGTATTATCCATACTTAGAAAATCTTCAGTTCCCAACAATCTCCCCCTAACTTGACTTTTAGAAAGAGAAGTCAAGTTCTTCAGATGATGATGCTTCCAAAACTTAATCTTGAACACACAAGTCAGGATTCAATCCCAAACTTTGATTGATGATCCTTCTTACCAGGTATCTTGCCATCTTAGAATCTTTGTTACCCACCAACTTAGTTTTTAGCATTCCTTTCAACCTTGTCATGTTGTGCTTGTATACTTTATCCACCAAATAATACTCATGATATGCATAGTCAAGTGTTATGACATACACACCATAGTTTTCAATAAGCATCCAGTTGGTAACAGTTTGAAATTGCCTTTCTGTCAAATACTTAACTGCTTCTGTATTGAACATTAGGCACAAGTATTCAAGTACCATTTTGGTGATGGACATTCCATTCTCAGTCAGCATATTTCCATAAAGCTTCATTCCTACCTTGAACATCTCCTCAATGTCAGATCTAGAGCACATCCTGATAAGTCTTCCCCATGTAGAACTGACCTCAAACTTCCCATCTGCTCTTTTTACTCTAATGTACTCCTTTCTCTGATCTTTCAAAGTATCCCAGAAGATGATCTCAGGAGCCATAGAAGCTAATGGTTTAACTTTGATTGGACTAGTATCAACCACAGTAATATACATATCACATTGAGCATTTGTTGGTGATTGTACATTGCTTGGTTGACCTGATGGAGTTGCCACTTCTTCTTCAGCAACTTTTTGATCAGCTTTCTCTTTCACAACTTCCTCCTTAGCTTCTTCTACAATGGGTTCCACCCTAGGCTTCTTTACAACTTTCTTCTTTGAAGCTATAGACTTTGTTCTAGGTCTTTTGTTTGACACCATCTTGGTTCTTTTGAGTGATTTAACAGCTTCAGGAATGGTTTCAGTTGTTTCCTTTGTTTCTGCTGTTTCAGGGATCGTTTCTACTGTTTCCTTTGTTTCTGCAGCTTCAGGGATGGTTTCTGCTGCCTTATGTTTTTCAGCAACATTAACCATTTCTGCTGCTTGAATGGTTTCTGCTGCTTTTTGACTAGCAACATTAACCATTTCTGCTGCTCTAGCTGTTACTGCTTCTTTTATAATCTTTGATACTGCTGCTTCAACACTATTCTTCACAATCTCAAATACCTCTGCTTCAATCTCAGATTTGGTTACTGTAGATACAGATACTGTTTCCTTCTCACTTTCAGATACTGCTGCATCAATCTCAGATACTGCAGCCTCCCCCTCAACCTTATGCTCATTCTCCCCCTCAACCTTTGCATCCTCCATGTTTAGTTCAGTTTCTAACTCCCCCTTTTTGGAAGCATCAGTGGTTGAGCTTCTCCTTTTCAGAACATACTGAGCTTTCTTCCTTCTTTGCAGCAGTTTGGTGATCATCTTCTTATTCTTCTCTATCTTGGTGTGTTGATAAAGAACCACCTTCTTAAGCTCATCAATCTCCTTCTACTGATCCATGACATCAATGTTGATGTTGGCAATGGTTTCCATCAATTCCTCATAAGTATATCTATCCTCACCTGGTTTAGAAGTGTTTACCTCCCTTGCAGGATCATAGGAAGTTTTAGTAGGTGTCTCTTGCCTAGCAAAAGTACAACCTACTCCCATGGTTTCTTGGCGCCTGGGTCCTCTGAATGTTTTCACATTCTGAGTTGCCGTGGGGAAGGTCTTAGTGATGTTACCACTGTCCTTCTCTTTGCTAGCAGAAGTAGTGGCAGCCTTGCAGCCCACATGCTCATCCTTCTCCTTAGAGAGCACCTTCTTGGGGTTGGGAGACACCCCTGTGGTTACCCTTTTGATATTCTCTATTGGAGAATGCTCCAATAGAGGGCTTGTAGGCTTTGGGCTATTAGGAGATACATCAAGGGAAGGAACCTTGTGTACCTTTCTTCTTTCAAACTTCTTGGTGATTTTTGGAGTGGGTCTTAAAAGAATGGACTGTGGGATTTCTTTGGTGATGGAAGGTGGGGATTGGCCATCAGTGGGTGTGTCTAATGGGGGCCTTGACCCTGATGCCATACCTTTAGTGGTGTGGGACACAACCATCATTGTAGAGAACAATGGTGTGTCAACTCCTTCCGAGTCCCTAGGAATTCTTCTCATATTTGAGAAAACCTTCCCTTTAGGGGGTTTTGGCACATATACCTCAGCAGACTGAGGTAAATCCGTCAATTCATGGTTAATTACTTCTTGGACAAACCTGGGATACATGTAAAAGCGCTTTTTGGATTCTAGGTTTGCCACAAGATCATTAAAAATCATTGCTGAAAAATTGAACTTTCTGGCAGTGGCTAAGCAGACCAAGGCATAAGCAATGGTACTGCTAAACTCACTCCATCCAGTTGTTTTCTTTGAAATACAGTGCATAAGAGTATGAACAAAAAATCGCCATTGGGTGAAAAACTTTGACTTGTAGAATTTAAAAATTCCAATGGGACCTTCATACCCCATTTCTTGGTAAGGTCGAGAAAAGTTCATCATTAGAGAGATAGGTTATACCTGAGGCATCATCTAAGTGAAGAGTGATGCGAATAACCTCCTCTGTGACCTTCAAGGGTTTGTCACAAACCCTTGTTCGAATGATTTTCTGCCCATCTTCGAATATAACAGTGGCATTCTCCCAAAATTGCTTTTGATGCTCAATATATATGGTTGGGCACACTGTTAGGGCATGAGAGATGTGTGTGGACTTGAGAAAATCCACCATATCATGAAATCATGCGGCCTGCTTTGGCTTCTGAAGCATCGCAATCTCATTGTGCTCATCGACAAACTCCATTGTCGTCATTCTTCCTGAGGATTTGGATAGAGAACACAGAGATTCTAGGGAGAAAAGGTTAGAACGAGAGATAGAAATTGAATGCAAAGAGACGTTATGAACTTTGTCGGGCTGAAAGAGTATTTATAGCAGTACTAGCCCTGATTTTCTTTAGAAGCAGTATTAACGACTTAGCAGTATTAACGACTGAGCAGTATTAACTACAAGGCATTATTAACTACACAGCAGTATTAACTACACAAGCAGTATTAACTACTAAGCATTATTAACTACAAAGCAGTATTAACTACAAACCAGTATTAACTACTAAGCAGTATTAACTACAAAGCAGTATTAACTACAAAGCAGTATTAACTACTAAGCAGTATTAACTACAAAGCAGTATTAACTACTAAGCAGTATTAACTACTAAGCAGTATTAACTACAAAGCAGTATTAACTACAAAGCAGTATTAACTACTAAGCAGTATTAACTACAAAGCAGTATTAACTACTAAGCAGTATTAACTACTAAGCAGTATTAACTACAAAGCAGTATTAACTACACATTAGCAGTAGAAAATATGTACTAGCAGTAGTAATTCTGCACTGGTAGTAGTAACTATACTTACACTTTGCAGCACTTGTCAATCTGAGTCATACCGAGGTTCTGAGAAAACTAGTTAGTAATACCAAATATACAAAGAAATACAGGTATAAAAAGTTAAAAATCATGAATTTATTCAAGGTTGATCAAGCCCACACTTGCTACCAAGAAAGTGAATCTACCCACATCAAATGCTTTTGTGAATAGATCTGCAAACTGGTCATTGGTATGAACTTTAGCAACTTGAATCAATTTCTTTTCATTACAGTCTCCTGCAGGATTATTTCCAAAAGCAACATGTCCTCCATCAATTCTTTTGAAATTCTTGAGGCAGGCCATGTTACCTGTCATGTGCCTGGAACAACCACTATCAACATGCCAGATGCTCTTCCCCTTGAGCTTTTGGTTGCCCTGCACATCAGATAAATCAGTTAGTTTTTATTGGGAACCCAAGCCGAAGTGGTCTTGGGTCTCCCTTGCTCATCAAAGTACTTGCACTGGGTTTTGATGAGATTTTCAAACTTAGGTACTGCAGAACTGGAGTACTTTGTCAATATGATTGGTCTAGCAGCACAAAAACTAGAAGCAGTATTAACCTTGGAAGAAGTACTAACAGTGTTAGCAGCACTAACACTGCTAGCAGCAGCATTCTCTTGAAAAGAAGTACTAACAGTGTTAGCAGCACTAACACTGCTAGCAGTAGTATTCTCTTTAAAAGCAGTACTAACAGTGTTAGCAGCACTAACACTGCTAGCAACAGTATTGTCTTTAGTATTGCTTCTAGCAGCACTATCCTTGTCAGCAGTACTATCTGAGGTAGCAGTACTAACATTAGTGCTTTTGGGGACCCATATATTGACACATTCCTTTTCAGTCTGTTTTCTCATGTGGATTTTGGTTTCAGCTTGTTTCTTAGCCACATTATTCCTTGCAGGCTTCCTATAACCAGAAGATTTTTGAAAACTTCTTTGAAAACTTTTCTTTTGGTTAATAGGATTGAAATAACAGTGTTTGGCAAGATGATTCAATTTGCCACAAATAAAACAAGGTTTTGGTCTGTTAATCCTTTGCAGATCAACTCCTTGCTTTTGTGCCCACTGGTTATTCCAATTTCTTTGATTTCCCCTCTTTTTATCATGTTTTTGGGGCTTATTCTCTTGATGTTTCTTGCAAGAACAATGTTCACAAGTATTAGAGTTCACAACAGTGGTCTGTGTATAATGAACTCCCTTTCCCTTTCCAGTCCTTTTCATCTCATTGTTCTTAACACATGGACTTACACATTTCTCATCAGATCCTTCTTTTTCAGTCTTATCCTCAACAACTACTTTATCTAATGGATCTACTTCAGTGGCTCCTTCAGGTAAGTCCTTCCTATCCTTGGTTTCTAATAGGTCTGACTTAGGAGGGATGTAGTTGTTGTTGTAGGGTGGAGGTGTGGCATTGTACCCTATGCCTGGTTTCAACTTACTATGGATTTGAGAGTTGATTATGTTGTCCATGACTTTAGAGGCACAATTAAACTTTTCTACATAAAGTTTAACTTTCTCAAGCTCTCCTTTTAGTTTCTCACACTCTTCCCTGGATTCTCTAAGCTGGAACTCTAGACCATCCTTTTCCCATTTCCAGTAGTTTGTATCATAGGAGTGTTGAAGTTCATTGGCTTGAAAAGCCCTAATCTGTTCTTCAAACTTCTCAACAATTACTACATAGTCTTTTCTGTCCTTTTCTAATCTCTTAAGGTCATCACACATTCCCTGATTGTTATCTCTATACCTTTTAACAGTGTCTATACAAGCTTGAGTACAGAGATTAGATTTTACCTCAGTGGGAAGATCTGAAACTTCAGCCATAAGTGCTTGATTTTGGATGGCCTCTTCAGCTTGATCACTCCAATCAAATCCCATTCCTTGTTGAGAGACAAGAGCTTGAATAGAGTTTCTGTTTTGATTGGAACTTCCAGCCTGAGTTTGTTGATGGTTGTTGTGAGATGTTCCACCTCTGCATTCCCTGGCAAAGTGTCCCATCTTGTGACACTTGTAGCATTCAACTTTGGACTTGTCAAATCCAGCACCATCTTCTCTTCTTTGGGAAAAGTTGTTTCTCCCTGTCCTCTTTATGAATTTCTTCACCCTCATATACAGCATAGCCATCTGCCACTTGATATCCATCTCTTCAAGATCATCAGCATTAATCTGTTCTAAGTCATCATTAATCAATGAGGAATTAACATGACTAAAAAAAGGCTTCTAGTACTGAATCATTGGTCTTTTCCTGATTGACTCCTCCAGCAGCACTAACTGATTCAGGGTTAGCAGTAGAATCAGGTGATGCTGAAAGGAGTGCAGCATTATGTACATATCCAGAAGGGCTTCTTTTTGGCTTCAACCTCTGCTTCAAAGACTCTAAGATCATTGTAAAGATCATCAAGCTCTTTATCTTCCAATTGGTCATTCTGTCTGAAGGACACAGTATACATTGTCCACTCTTCACCTAATGATCTTAAGAACTTTCTGTTAACATCATCAGCCTCCATCTTGACTCCCACTGTAGCCAATTCTCCAATCAGCTTATTAAATCTATCAAAAGTTTGAGTCATAGACTCATTCTTAGTAGAAGTAAAGTTTTCATACTGCTGCTTGAGAATTGCCTTCTGATTCCTCTTGGTGCTTTTAGTGCCAGTGAATCTCTTTTCCAATGCATTCCACAGAGTCTGAGCATCAGTGCAGTGATGAAATTGATGCTGATATTCATTGGGGATAGCCAAAAGCAGAGTGCTTAAGGCCTTCATCTCTATTTGTCTGACTTTTCTCTCTGCATCAGTCTTTGGAGGAGGTCTTTTGCCATCTGGTCCAATTCTTCCTTCAGCACATGGACCATTCTCTATGATATCCCAGATGGAATAATCAGTAAGCAGAATATACTGCTTGATTCTAATTTTCCACATGTCAAACTCATTGGGTCTGAGCATGGGAACCTTAGAAACAAGAGTACTGTTTGATTCAATAGAATTGTCCATTGTTGAGTTCTAAGAAACACAAGCTCTGATACCACTTGTCAGGATCGAATCTTAACAAGACTAAAAATACTTAGAACTCAGAATTAAAGAATCTGCGGAATAGAACTTTAATTCACACAATCAAAGAACAATATATCAGAAAACACACAGCTGTTTGTATTCACTGATTCAACTCACAAGCTTACAACCAAACCTCAATCTTGATGAACAGGCTCAATCAAGACGACTTCTACTTCTCTAGAAATAGGGTTCTAAACCTTGAGGTTAATTCTCTCTAAAACAGAATGTATTCTAAAAAACTCTCGTATATCGCGTATTTCGTATTATTTGAATAGCTATCTATCAACATCTATTTATACTAAATAGTTACAAGATAACTATCAAAAATAAATTGATCTTCTGAATCTTCTTTAAGCATATCTTCATCCATTCCATCTTTATCTCCAAAATCTTCGCATCACATCAGCAGTATTAACTTTATTCAGCATGAGCAGTACTAATATTCTCCAGCAGCATTAATTCATTCCAGCAGCATTAACTTGACTCAGCAGTACTAACCTTGCTTCAGCAGTATTAATCTTGACAAGCAGTACTAACCTTGTTCCAGCAGCATTAATGTATCAGCAGTACTAACCTTCTTCCAACAGTATTAACTTTGTCTTGCAGTAGTAATTTTGTTCTGGCAGTACTAACCTTTACTGGCAGTAGTAACTTTGTTCTGGAAGTAGTAATGTTGTTCTGGCAGTATTATCCATACTTAGCAAATCTTCAGTTCCCAACACGATCAAATAGTTGACCGAATTCCTCGTCGGTGTCAATGGATGATGAAGAAGTGGACGATGAACCGGGTGGCGAATCCATAAGGTTTATATCGGATTGAAAGAAATGAAAGAAAATATTTAAGGATTGAGGTGAGTGTTTAAATTTTGGTGTGAAAAATATATGAGATTGAGGTTGATTTATAGTGTTTAAATTGAAGAAAAAAAAATAGCCGTTAAAAAACAGATCTATTATAAAAATTTAAAAAAAATTAAAAAAAATTAAATGGTGCGGGTATCCCGGGTTGGGGAAGCCGCTGGAGCCCGGGGGTGCCCAACCCGCACGAACCCGGCTCATGGTGTACCGGAACCCGCCTAACCCGGCGGTGTCACCTCAGCCAAAGCCGCAGGAGCTCGCTCCCGGCTACGGCGGCTACGGATGGCCTAACTAGCTTTTCTTGGCAGGCTGTACATGATTTCCTTTCTTATGTCCATGGCATAAATTAATGGTGAAGCTAACGTGTATGTTTTAGGGAAGCCTCCTTAATCATTAATTGCCATAATCTTTATCTATATCTATACTATCTTAGAGCATCTCCAACAGCTTCCTCATTTTGGAGAAAATGAGGAATATGGGGATTTTGGTCATAAACTCATTTCCAACAGCTTCTCCAAACCCTTTCCCATTTTGGAGAAAGTTGGAGATTCCCTAAAATTTTCTCCATATTTGGAGAATACCCCAAAACTAGAAATCCCTAAAATGAGGAATCTGTTGGAGATGGAAGCAATTTTTTTTGAGTATTTTGACTTTTGCTTCCCTATTTTGAAAAAAATTTAAGGAAGCGGTTGGAGATGCTCTTGTAAAGCATTTTAGCCAAAAGTTGTAAAAGACAACTTGTAAAGCATAAGTGTTAAAAGTCTTAAAAACTACATTTTAAGTATATAGTACTACTTTTTAATGCATGAAATGTTAAATGTTTTAATTTATTTGGGTATACCTGATTCACGCTCCTCTCCTCTCCTCTCCCTAGACCGGCGATTCATGCTCGGAGAACGACGATTCACTCTCCCACTCCCTAATAAATTCAAATCGTGCTTAGTTTTGTTTGGTTTTGTAATCCCTTATAAATCCAAAAACTGGCGATTCATGTAATCTCTGTTTGGTTTGGTTTGGTTTTTCTTTGACATTTGGTCTTCATTTTGTTGCTAGGGTTTCACCGGCTTGTAATCAGGTTTGTAAGATTTTCGAGAATGGCCTCTGTAAATGTAATCGGTTTGCAGGTATGTAAGTTTTTTCGATATAATCTCTCTTTTTCTAATTTTGTTTTCTTTCTGCCAACACAATCGAACAATCGATCCTCTCTTTATGATTTTGGGTTGTAGGATTTGAAGCGATTCAATGGGCTGGTAGCTTGGCACTATTACAACAGGGTTAAATTTAATGTCTGATTGCTTTTTTTGAACCTTCAATCAATTCACGATTTTCCATCCATAGACATTAACACAGGTATGATATCTACCTTTATTTATTGTAAGAGATCGTTTTCTGTCTGAACACAAAGAGTTTACAGTATGGTTTTCAATTTGTTTTGGTTGTTTTACCCCATTAATCAATGTGACTTGGTAACCGAAACGGCCCCTAAGTTAATTCTTTTCAACTGTCTCAAGCCATCATTTGTTTTCTTCAGGCATGTTGACGACAATCTTATGTGTTTTGGGTTTTAGATTTATGGACCTAAAAGTAGTGGAAATTGGCACTACATGCCATTGCAATTTGCACAAGTGCAGGCTCATTTTGTTTTTTCTTTGAATGCTTTGCCAAGGCATTTATATAAATTTGTCCTTGTGTGGAATTTAATCTATGTACCTTTCTGTGAATCATGCAGAAGCTAGGAGATAACGCGATGCTTGTTGATGTAGAGTTGGAAAATGTTTTTGAATGTTTGTAGCCTTTCTTGAATGGTACACGGCTATATTTTTCTAAATTTAATATTCCCCATATCCCTAATTACCATAACAAAGGAGTTTGCTTTCATATTCATTCCACATAAACAGTTTGTTTTTGTTACATAGGGTTGCACTAGCTGCTAATAACAACACATTTTTGTATGGATATTCGAATATAAAGTAGGCATTTTGACATCTTGAAAGAGGTTTGTCCATTCAATTTAAGGAAATCTTGATGAAACATTTTCAGCCCGCTGCATTGCACGGGTACTCAACTAGTTTTTTTTATCATCCTAATTAAGATTGTTAAAGTTCATTTCAAACGAGCAGCTAGGCTGGGCTTCACTATTACAGGGAAATCTCTTGAAAGTACTTCAATATAGAATTGCACAATCTATCATGAATTTATTCAAGGTTGATCAAGCCCACACTTGCTACCAAGAAAGTGAATCTACCCACATCAAATGCTTTTGTGAATAGATCTGCAAACTGGTCATTGGTATGAACTTTAGCAACTTGAATCAATTTCTTTTCATTACAGTCTCCTGCAGGATTATTTCCAAAAGCAACATGTCCTCCATCAATTCTTTTGAAATTCTTGAGGCAGGCCATGTTACCTGTCATGTGCCTGGAACAACCACTATCAACATGCCAGATGCTCTTCCCCTTGAGCTTTTGGTTGCCCTGCACATCAGATAAATCAGTTAGTTTTTATTGGGAACCCAAGCCGAAGTGGTCTTGGGTCTCCCTTGCTCATCAAAGTACTTGCACTGGGTTTTGATGAGATTTTCAAACTTAGGTACTGCAGAACTGGAGTACTTTGTCAATATGATTGGTCTAGCAGCACAAAAACTAGAAGCAGTATTAACCTTGGAAGAAGTACTAACAGTGTTAGCAGCACTAACACTGCTAGCAGCAGCATTCTCTTGAAAAGAAGTACTAACAGTGTTAGCAGCACTAACACTGCTAGCAGTAGTATTCTCTTTAAAAGCAGTACTAACAGTGTTAGCAGCACTAACACTGCTAGCAACAGTATTGTCTTTAGTATTGCTTCTAGCAGCACTATCCTTGTCAGCAGTACTATCTGAGGTAGCAGTACTAACATTAGTGCTTTTGGGGACCCATATATTGACACATTCCTTTTCAGTCTGTTTTCTCATGTGGATTTTGGTTTCAGCTTGTTTCTTAGCCACATTATTCCTTGCAGGCTTCCTATAACCAGAAGATTTTTGAAAACTTCTTTGAAAACTTTTCTTTTGGTTAATAGGATTGAAATAACAGTGTTTGGCAAGATGATTCAATTTGCCACAAATAAAACAAGGTTTTGGTCTGTTAATCCTTTGCAGATCAACTCCTTGCTTTTGTGCCCACTGGTTATTCCAATTTCTTTGATTTCCCCTCTTTTTATCATGTTTTTGGGGCTTATTCTCTTGATGTTTCTTGCAAGAACAATGTTCACAAGTATTAGAGTTCACAACAGTGGTCTGTGTATAATGAACTCCCTTTCCCTTTCCAGTCCTTTTCATCTCATTGTTCTTAACACATGGACTTACACATTTCTCATCAGATCCTTCTTTTTCAGTCTTATCCTCAACAACTACTTTATCTAATGGATCTACTTCAGTGGCTCCTTCAGGTAAGTCCTTCCTATCCTTGGTTTCTAATAGGTCTGACTTAGGAGGGATGTAGTTGTTGTTGTAGGGTGGAGGTGTGGCATTGTACCCTATGCCTGGTTTCAACTTACTATGGATTTGAGAGTTGATTATGTTGTCCATGACTTTAGAGGCACAATTAAACTTTTCTACATCAAGTTTAACTTTCTCAAGCTCTCCTTTTAGTTTCTCACACTCTTCCCTGGATTCTCTAAGCTGGAACTCTAGACCATCCTTTTCCCATTTCCAGTAGTTTGTATCATAGGAGTGTTGAAGTTCATTGGCTTGAAAAGCCCTAATCTGTTCTTCAAACTTCTCAACAATTACTACATAGTCTTTTCTGTCCTTTTCTAATCTCTTAAGGTCATCACACATTCCCTGATTGTTATCTCTATACCTTTTAACAGTGTCTATACAAGCTTGAGTACAGAGATTAGATTTTACCTCAGTGGGAAGATCTGAAACTTCAGCCATAAGTGCTTGATTTTGGATGGCCTCTTCAGCTTGATCACTCCAATCAAATCCCATTCCTTGTTGAGAGACAAGAGCTTGAATAGAGTTTCTGTTTTGATTGGAACTTCCAGCCTAAGTTTGTTGATGGTTGTTGTGAGATGTTCCACCTCTGCATTCCCTGGCAAAGTGTCCCATCTTGTGACACTTGTAGCATTCAACTTTGGACTTGTCAAATCCAGCACCATCTTCTCTTCTTTGGGAAAAGTTGTTTCTCCCTGTCCTCTTTATGAATTTCTTCACCCTCATATACAGCATAGCCATCTGCCACTTGATATCCATCTCTTCAAGATCATCAGCATTAATCTGTTCTAAGTCATCATTAATCAATGAGGAATTAACATGACTAAAAAAAGGCTTCTAGTACTGAATCATTGGTCTTTTCCTGATTGACTCCTCCAGCAGCACTAACTGATTCAGGGTTAGCAGTAGAATCAGGTGATGCTGAAAGGAGTGCAGCATTATGTACATATCCAGAAGGGCTTCTTTTTGGCTTCAACCTCTGCTTCAAAGACTCTAAGATCATTGTAAAGATCATCAAGCTCTTTATCTTCCAATTGGTCATTCTGTCTGAAGGACACAGTATACATTGTCCACTCTTCACCTAATGATCTTAAGAACTTTCTGTTAACATCATCAGCCTCCATCTTGACTCCCACTGTAGCCAATTCTCCAATCAGCTTATTAAATCTATCAAAAGTTTGAGTCATAGACTCATTCTTAGTAGAAGTAAAGTTTTCATACTGCTGCTTGAGAATTGCCTTCTGATTCCTCTTGGTGCTTTTAGTGCCAGTGAATCTCTTTTCCAATGCATTCCACAGAGTCTGAGCATCAGTGCAGTGATGAAATTGATGCTGATATTCATTGGGGATAGCCAAAAGCAGAGTGCTTAAGGCCTTCATCTCTATTTGTCTGACTTTTCTCTCTGCATCAGTCTTTGGAGGAGGTCTTTTGCCATCTGGTCCAATTCTTCCTTCAGCACATGGACCATTCTCTATGATATCCCAGATGGAATAATCAGTAAGCAGAATATACTGCTTGATTCTAATTTTCCACATGTCAAACTCATTGGGTCTGAGCATGGGAACCTTAGAAACAAGAGTACTGTTTGATTCAATAGAATTGTCCATTGTTGAGTTCTAAGAAACACAAGCTCTGATACCACTTGTCAGGATCGAATCTTAACAAGACTAAAAATACTTAGAACTCAGAATTAAAGAATCTGCGGAATAGAACTTTAATTCACACAATCAAAGAACAATATATCAGAAAACACACAGCTGTTTGTATTCACTGATTCAACTCACAAGCTTACAACCAAACCTCAATCTTGATGAACAGGCTCAATCAAGACGACTTCTACTTCTCTAGAAATAGGGTTCTAAACCTTGAGGTTAATTCTCTCTAAAACAGAATGTATTCTAAAAAACTCTCGTATATCGCGTATTTCGTATTATTTGAATAGCTATCTATCAACATCTATTTATACTAAATAGTTACAAGATAACTATCAAAAATAAATTGATCTTCTGAATCTTCTTTAAGCATATCTTCATCCATTCCATCTTTATCTCCAAAATCTTCGCATCACATCAGCAGTATTAACTTTATTCAGCATGAGCAGTACTAATATTCTCCAGCAGCATTAATTCATTCCAGCAGCATTAACTTGACTCAGCAGTACTAACCTTGCTTCAGCAGTATTAATCTTGACAAGCAGTACTAACCTTGTTCCAGCAGCATTAATGTATCAGCAGTACTAACCTTCTTCCAACAGTATTAACTTTGTCTTGCAGTAGTAATTTTGTTCTGGCAGTACTAACCTTTACTGGCAGTAGTAACTTTGTTCTGGAAGTAGTAATGTTGTTCTGGCAGTATTATCCATACTTAGCAAATCTTCAGTTCCCAACACGATCAAATAGTTGACCGAATTCCTCGTCGGTGTCAATGGATGATGAAGAAGTGGACGATGAACCGGGTGGCGAATCCATAAGGTTTATATCGGATTGAAAGAAATGAAAGAAAATATTTAAGGATTGAGGTGAGTGTTTAAATTTTGGTGTGAAAAATATATGAGATTGAGGTTGATTTATAGTGTTTAAATTGAAGAAAAAAAAATAGCCGTTAAAAAACAGATCTATTATAAAAATTTAAAAAAAATTAAAAAAAATTAAATGGTGCGGGTATCCCGGGTTGGGGAAGCCGCTGGAGCCCGGGGGTGCCCAACCCGCACGAACCCGGCTCATGGTGTACCGGAACCCGCCTAACCCGGCGGTGTCACCTCAGCCAAAGCCGCAGGAGCTCGCTCCCGGCTACGGCGGCTACGGATGGCCTAACTAGCTTTTCTTGGCAGGCTGTACATGATTTCCTTTCTTATGTCCATGGCATAAATTAATGGTGAAGCTAACGTGTATGTTTTAGGGAAGCCTCCTTAATCATTAATTGCCATAATCTTTATCTATATCTATACTATCTTAGAGCATCTCCAACAGCTTCCTCATTTTGGAGAAAATGAGGAATATGGGGATTTTGGTCATAAACTCATTTCCAACAGCTTCTCCAAACCCTTTCCCATTTTGGAGAAAGTTGGAGATTCCCTAAAATTTTCTCCATATTTGGAGAATACCCCAAAACTAGAAATCCCTAAAATGAGGAATCTGTTGGAGATGGAAGCAATTTTTTTTGAGTATTTTGACTTTTGCTTCCCTATTTTGAAAAAAATTTAAGGAAGCGGTTGGAGATGCTCTTGTAAAGCATTTTAGCCAAAAGTTGTAAAAGACAACTTGTAAAGCATAAGTGTTAAAAGTCTTAAAAACTACATTTTAAGTATATAGTACTACTTTTTAATGCATGAAATGTTAAATGTTTTAATTTATTTGGGTATACCTGATTCACGCTCCTCTCCTCTCCTCTCCCTAGACCGGCGATTCATGCTCGGAGAACGACGATTCACTCTCCCACTCCCTAATAAATTCAAATCGTGCTTAGTTTTGTTTGGTTTTGTAATCCCTTATAAATCCAAAAACTGGCGATTCATGTAATCTCTGTTTGGTTTGGTTTGGTTTTTCTTTGACATTTGGTCTTCATTTTGTTGCTAGGGTTTCACCGGCTTGTAATCAGGTTTGTAAGATTTTCGAGAATGGCCTCTGTAAATGTAATCGGTTTGCAGGTATGTAAGTTTTTTCGATATAATCTCTCTTTTTCTAATTTTGTTTTCTTTCTGCCAACACAATCGAACAATCGATCCTCTCTTTATGATTTTGGGTTGTAGGATTTGAAGCGATTCAATGGGCTGGTAGCTTGGCACTATTACAACAGGGTTAAATTTAATGTCTGATTGCTTTTTTTGAACCTTCAATCAATTCACGATTTTCCATCCATAGACATTAACACAGGTATGATATCTACCTTTATTTATTGTAAGAGATCGTTTTCTGTCTGAACACAAAGAGTTTACAGTATGGTTTTCAATTTGTTTTGGTTGTTTTACCCCATTAATCAATGTGACTTGGTAACCGAAACGGCCCCTAAGTTAATTCTTTTCAACTGTCTCAAGCCATCATTTGTTTTCTTCAGGCATGTTGACGACAATCTTATGTGTTTTGGGTTTTAGATTTATGGACCTAAAAGTAGTGGAAATTGGCACTACATGCCATTGCAATTTGCACAAGTGCAGGCTCATTTTGTTTTTTCTTTGAATGCTTTGCCAAGGCATTTATATAAATTTGTCCTTGTGTGGAATTTAATCTATGTACCTTTCTGTGAATCATGCAGAAGCTAGGAGATAACGCGATGCTTGTTGATGTAGAGTTGGAAAATGTTTTTGAATGTTTGTAGCCTTTATTGAATGGTACACGGCTATATTTTTCTAAATTTAATATTCCCCATATCCCTAATTACCATAACAAAGGAGTTTGCTTTCATATTCATTCCACATAAACAGTTTGTTTTTGTTACATAGGGTTGCACTAGCTGCTAATAACAACACATTTTTGTATGGATATTCGAATATAAAGTAGGCATTTTGACATCTTGAAAGAGGTTTGTCCATTCAATTTAAGGAAATCTTGATGAAACATTTTTAGCCCGCTGCATTGCACGGGTACTCAACTAGTTTTTTTTATCATCCTAATTAAGATTGTTAAAGTTCATTTCAAACGAGCAGCTAGGCTGGGCTTCACTATTACAGGGAAATCTCTTGAAAGTACTTCAATATAGAATTGCACAATCTATCATGAATTTATTCAAGGTTGATCAAGCCTACACTTGCTACCAAGAAAGTGAATCTACCCACATCAAATGCTTTTGTGAATAGATCTGCAAACTGGTCATTGGTATGAACTTTAGCAACTTGAATCAATTTCTTTTCATTACAGTCTCCTGCAGGATTATTTCCAAAAGCAACATGTCCTCCATCAATTCTTTTGAAATTCTTGAGGCATGCCATGTTACCTGTCATGTGCCTGGAACAACCACTATCAACATGCCAGATGCTCTTCCCCTTGAGCTTTTGGTTGCCCTGCACATCAGATAAATCAGTTAGTTTTTATTGGGAACCCAAGCCGAAGTGGTCTTGGGTCTCCCTTGCTCATCAAAGTACTTGCACTGGGTTTTGATGAGATTTTCAAACTTAGGTACTGCAGAACTGGAGTACTTTGTCAATATGATTGGTCTAGAAGCACAAAAACTAGAAGCAGTATTAACCTTGGAAGAAGTACTAACAGTGTTAGCAGCACTAACACTGCTAGCAGCAGCATTCTCTTGAAAAGAAGTACTAACAGTGTTAGCAGCACTAACACTGCTAGCAGTAGTATTCTCTTTAAAAGCAGTACTAACAGTGTTAGCAGCACTAACACTGCTAGCAACAGTATTGTCTTTAGTATTGCTTCTAGCAGCACTATCCTTGTCAGCAGTACTATCTGAGGTAGCAGTACTAACATTAGTGCTTTTGGGGACCCATATATTGACACATTCCTTTTCAGTCTGTTTTCTCATGTGGATTTTGGTTTCAGCTTGTTTCTTAGCCACATTATTCCTTGCAGGCTTCCTATAACCAGAAGATTTTTGAAAACTTCTTTGAAAACTTTTCTTTTGGTTAATAGGATTGAAATAACAGTGTTTGGCAAGATGATTCAATTTGCCACAAATAAAACAAGGTTTTGGTCTGTTAATCCTTTGCAGATCAACTCCTTGCTTTTGTGCCCACTGGTTATTCCAATTTCTTTGATTTCCCCTCTTTTTATCATGTTTTTGGGGCTTATTCTCTTGATGTTTCTTGCAAGAACAATGTTCACAAGTATTAGAGTTCACAACAGTGGTCTGTGTATAATGAACTCCCTTTCCCTTTCCAGTCCTTTTCATCTCATTGTTCTTAACACATGGACTTACACATTTCTCATCAGATCCTTCTTTTTCAGTCTTATCCTCAACAACTACTTTATCTAATGGATCTACTTCAGTGGCTCCTTCAGGTAAGTCCTTCCTATCCTTGGTTTCTAATAGGTCTGACTTAGGAGGGATGTAGTTGTTGTTGTAGGGTGGAGGTGTGGCATTGTACCCTATGCCTGGTTTCAACTTACTATGGATTTGAGAGTTGATTATGTTGTCCATGACTTTAGAGGCACAATTAAACTTTTCTACATCAAGTTTAACTTTCTCAAGCTCTCCTTTTAGTTTCTCACACTCTTCCCTGGATTCTCTAAGCTGGAACTCTAGACCATCCTTTTCCCATTTCCAGTAGTTTGTATCATAGGAGTGTTGAAGTTCATTGGCTTGAAAAGCCCTAATCTGTTCTTCAAACTTCTCAACAATTACTACATAGTCTTTTCTGTCCTTTTCTAATCTCTTAAGGTCATCACACATTCCCTGATTGTTATCTCTATACCTTTTAACAGTGTCTATACAAGCTTGAGTACATAGATTAGATTTTACCTCAGTGGGAAGATCTGAAACTTCAGCCATAAGTGCTTGATTTTGGATGGCCTCTTCAGCTTGATCACTCCAATCAAATCCCATTCCTTGTTGAGAGACAAGAGCTTGAATAGAGTTTCTGTTTTGATTGGAACTTCCAGCCTGAGTTTGTTGATGGTTGTTGTGAGATGTTCCACCTCTGCATTCCCTGGCAAAGTGTCCCATCTTGTGACACTTGTAGCATTCAACTTTGGACTTGTCAAATCCAGCACCATCTTCTCTTCTTTGGGAAAAGTTGTTTCTCCCTGTCCTCTTTATGAATTTCTTCACCCTCATATACAGCATAGCCATCTGCCACTTGATATCCATCTCTTCAAGATCATCAGCATTAATCTGTTCTAAGTCATCATTAATCAATGAGGAATTAACATGACTAAAAAAAGGCTTCTAGTACTGAATCATTGGTCTTTTCCTGATTGACTCCTCCAGCAGCACTAACTGATTCAGGGTTAGCAGTAGAATCAGGTGATGCTGAAAGGAGTGCAGCATTATGTACATATCCAGAATGGCTTCTTTTTGGCTTCAACCTCTGCTTCAAAGACTCTAAGATCATTGTAAAGATCATCAAGCTCTTTATCTTCCAATTGGTCATTCTGTCTGAAGGACACAGTATACATTGTCCACTCTTCACCTAATGATCTTAAGAACTTTCTGTTAACATCATCAGCCTCCATCTTGACTCCCACTGTAGCCAATTCTCCAATCAGCTTATTAAATCTATCAAAAGTTTGAGTCATAGACTCATTCTTAGTAGAAGTAAAGTTTTCATACTGCTGCTTGAGAATTGCCTTCTGATTCCTCTTGGTGCTTTTAGTGCCAGTGAATCTCTTTTCCAATGCGTTCCACAGAGTCTGAGCATCAGTGCAGTGATGAAATTGATGCTGATATTCATTGGGGATAGCCAAAAGCAGAGTGCTTAAGGCCTTCATCTCTATTTGTCTGACTTTTCTCTCTGCATCAGTCTTTGGAGGAGGTCTTTTGCCATCTGGTCCAATTCTTCCTTCAGCACATGGACCATTCTCTATGATATCCCAGATGGAATAATCAGTAAGCAGAATATACTGCTTGATTCTAATTTTCCACATGTCAAACTCATTGGGTCTGAGCATGGGAACCTTAGAAACAAGAGTACTGTTTGATTCAATAGAATTGTCCATTGTTGAGTTCTAAGAAACACAAGCTCTGATACCACTTGTCAGGATCGAATCTTAACAAGACTAAAAATACTTAGAACTCAGAATTAAAGAATCTGCGGAATAGAACTTTAATTCACACAATCAAAGAACAATATATCAGAAAACACACAGCTGTTTGTATTCACTGATTCAACTCACAAGCTTACAACCAAACCTCAATCTTGATGAACAGGCTCAATCAAGACGACTTCTACTTCTCTAGAAATAGGGTTCTAAACCTTGAGGTTAATTCTCTCTAAAACAGAATGTATTCTAAAAAACTCTCGTATATCGCGTATTTCGTATTATTTGAATAGCTATCTATCAACATCTATTTATACTAAATAGTTACAAGATAACTATCAAAAATAAATTGATCTTCTGAATCTTCTTTAAGCATATCTTCATCCATTCCATCTTTATCTCCAAAATCTTCGCATCACATCAGCAGTATTAACTTTATTCAGCATGAGCAGTACTAATATTCTCCAGCAGCATTAATTCATTCCAGCAGCATTAACTTGACTCAGCAGTACTAACCTTGCTTCAGCAGTATTAATCTTGACAAGCAGTACTAACCTTGTTCCAGCAGCATTAATGTATCAGCAGTACTAACCTTCTTCCAACAGTATTAACTTTGTCTTGCAGTAGTAATTTTGTTCTGGCAGTACTAACCTTTACTGGCAGTAGTAACTTTGTTCTGGAAGTAGTAATGTTGTTCTGGCAGTATTATCCATACTTAGCAAATCTTCAGTTCCCAACACGATCAAATAGTTGACCGAATTCCTCGTCGGTGTCAATGGATGATGAAGAAGTGGACGATGAACCGGGTGGTGAATCCATAAGGTTTATATCGGATTGAAAGAAATGAAAGAAAATATTTAAGGATTGAGGTGAGTGTTTAAATTTTGGTGTGAAAAATATATGAGATTGAGGTTGATTTATAGTGTTTAAATTGAAGAAAAAAAAATAGCCGTTAAAAAACAGATCTATTATAAAAATTTAAAAAAAATTAAAAAAAATTAAATGGTGCGGGTATCCCGGGTTGGGGAAGCCGCTGGAGCCCGGGGGTGCCCAACCCGCACGAACCCGGCTCATGGTGTACCGGAACCCGCCTAACCCGGCGGTGTCACCTCAGCCAAAGCCGCAGGAGCTCGCTCCCGGCTACGGCGGCTACGGATGGCCTAACTAGCTTTTCTTGGCAGGCTGTACATGATTTCCTTTCTTATGTCCATGGCATAAATTAATGGTGAAGCTAACGTGTATGTTTTAGGGAAGCCTCCTTAATCATTAATTGCCATAATCTTTATCTATATCTATACTATCTTAGAGCATCTCCAACAGCTTCCTCATTTTGGAGAAAATGAGGAATATGGGGATTTTGGTCATAAACTCATTTCCAACAGCTTCTCCAAACCCTTTCCCATTTTGGAGAAAGTTGGAGATTCCCTAAAATTTTCTCCATATTTGGAGAATACCCCAAAACTAGAAATCCCTAAAATGAGGAATCTGTTGGAGATGGAAGCAATTTTTTTTGAGTATTTTGACTTTTGCTTCCCTATTTTGAAAAAAATTTAAGGAAGCGGTTGGAGATGCTCTTGTAAAGCATTTTAGCCAAAAGTTGTAAAAGACAACTTGTAAAGCATAAGTGTTAAAAGTCTTAAAAACTACATTTTAAGTATATAGTACTACTTTTTAATGCATGAAATGTTAAATGTTTTAATTTATTTGGGTATACCTGATTCACGCTCCTCTCCTCTCCTCTCCCTAGACCGGCGATTCATGCTCGGAGAACGACGATTCACTCTCCCACTCCCTAATAAATTCAAATCGTGCTTAGTTTTGTTTGGTTTTGTAATCCCTTATAAATCCAAAAACTGGCGATTCATGTAATCTCTGTTTGGTTTGGTTTGGTTTTTCTTTGACATTTGGTCTTCATTTTGTTGCTAGGGTTTCACCGGCTTGTAATCAGGTTTGTAAGATTTTCGAGAATGGCCTCTGTAAATGTAATCGGTTTGCAGGTATGTAAGTTTTTTCGATATAATCTCTCTTTTTCTAATTTTGTTTTCTTTCTGCCAACACAATCGAACAATCGATCCTCTCTTTATGATTTTGGGTTGTAGGATTTGAAGCGATTCAATGGGCTGGTAGCTTGGCACTATTACAACAGGGTTAAATTTAATGTCTGATTGCTTTTTTTGAACCTTCAATCAATTCACGATTTTCCATCCATAGACATTAACACAGGTATGATATCTACCTTTATTTATTGTAAGAGATCGTTTTCTGTCTGAACACAAAGAGTTTACAGTATGGTTTTCAATTTGTTTTGGTTGTTTTACCCCATTAATCAATGTGACTTGGTAACCGAAACGACCCCTAAGTTAATTCTTTTCAACTGTCTCAAGCCATCATTTGTTTTCTTCAGGCATGTTGACGACAATCTTATGTGTTTTGGGTTTTAGATTTATGGACCTAAAAGTAGTGGAAATTGGCACTACATGCCATTCCAATTTGCACAAGTGCAGGCTCATTTTGTTTTTTCTTTGAATGCTTTGCCAAGGCATTTATATAAATTTGTCCTTGTGTGGAATTTAATCTATGTACCTTTCTGTGAATCATGCAGAAGCTAGGAGATAACGCGATGCTTGTTGATGTAGAGTTGGAAAATGTTTTTGAATGTTTGTAGCCTTTCTTGAATGGTACACGGCTATATTTTTCTAAATTTAATATTCCCCATATCCCTAATTACCATAACAAAGGAGTTTGCTTTCATATTCATTCCACATAAACAGTTTGTTTTTGTTACATAGGGTTGCACTAGCTGCTAATAACAACACATTTTTGTATGGATATTCGAATATAAAGTAGGCATTTTGACATCTTGAAAGAGGTTTGTCCATTCAATTTAAGGAAATCTTGATGAAACATTTTCAGCCCGCTGCATTGCACGGGTACTCAACTAGTTTTTTTTATCATCCTAATTAAGATTGTTAAAGTTCATTTCAAACGAGCAGCTAGGCTGGGCTTCACTATTACAGGGAAATCTCTTGAAAGTACTTCAATATAGAATTGCACAATCTACCAATGAGGACTTGTGTCACCAAGTTAATTTTGTTGCTCTAATATGTTAATTTATCATCAACAAAGCTTTGATTTTGTGGTTCCATTACTTTGATTTGTATTAAGGGACCCTTGGGGTGTTTAGATTTGCATAAAAAACAATAGAACAAAACCAAAATTTCCAGATGCGAAGTTACTGAAATGCCCTTTGTGTTTGCTTTGCATTGTGGTTGCTTTACATGTTAACGCAAGTGCCTGCAGTTTCTTTTTGTTGATATATAGATTTGTTTTGGGTGTCGGGTTGGTGTACTGCGTGTACATGTTAGCGAAAGGTTATTATTAAGCATAAGTTAACCGTATGTATAGATTTTCTGCTACTCGTGCCTGCCTGCAATGCTGCAAATGGCGAAATAACATAGATATTTTATATAAGGTGGAGGAGATGGACATCTGGGAAGACAGTTTTTGATTTTGTTGGGTATGCATTGCAGACTTTCCCATGTAATGCCAAATAAAAAAAATTCCAACTGTTTATAAAAGGTATGCAGTCTACATTTGCCATCTCTATATTCCTCTTAATAATTTTGTTACACATAGGTGATTCAGTTTTGGTATACAAGGGACCCGTGCGGTAAATTACATATGTTCCCCTTCAATTTACATCATGCCGTATTGCACACGTATACAACTAGTATATGTTACAATATTATTACAAGTGGTACTCGTATAAATGATTGTTTTTACAAGGAATATATCATAGGTTAAAATGGGATATCAAAAATAGCCTTTTGTCAGTATTTAATTGAGTTTTAATTGAAATTTTCTTTTCTTTTTCATATAAGATATCATGATTAACTAATATAACATATATCTTTACAAATATGATTAAAAAGATAAATGTAAATCAAACATATTATCGTCCAATCCCACTCTATAGTGATAAAGAAAATGGATGCATTTGTGTGTGCATCTGATGCAGCGGTAATTCAAGTAACAAATTAAAACATGTTGATTTGCTAGGAATATTCGTGGCTAATATTTTCTAGGACTCGTTGATTCGAAAAATACCCAACCTAGGCTACAAATTCGAATTCACAAAACTCAGAATTTGGGATAAATCAAAAGTCTTCCAACATCTACCTTGTCCATCCAGATTACATGACAAACATATAAATAGGAATCCCAAAACAAACGGGCCTGAAAATGGTTATGGGCCAAACATAAAAAGGCCAACGAAAATGCAAAAATGGAGTAAAAACATGAAAACAAAACAATATTAAAACAACGTTTTTTGGGTTCAAAAGTCGGCGTGTTCCAGCCTTCGAATGGACTGGTCGTGGGCATGAAATGGAGCGTTGTAGCCCAAGTTACGGCCGTTTAAGCGCAACCCTCTTTGGTAACCCGATCATGGGCGTCCCAAAGTAATAAGTCCCGCTCCTCCACGCTAAGGCCTGCATCACCATCTAATGCTAGAGAAATATATCGATATAACCAAAATGATCCGTTTCACATCATTCATTCTTAACTAAAAAAACCATATATTCTGTTTTGACTGATAAATGAATAATGCTGTTTCCGTTTCTATAGCTTTTTATAGCCTTTTATGATGATATTGTGTCGTTTAGTTATTGAACCGTTGACAATGTACCGATGAATTGATGTATCAAACTAAATGTAATAAGTTGGAATCGATAATCCGGGCCGAAAACTATCGATGCTTGATCGGGTGGGTACGTACACCAAAAAACCATAAAATAAAACACTCTCTCTCTCTCGTTTCTTTATTGACATGGAATAACATATAATGTAACGTGAATGAATAGGTTTTTATTATTGGCTGCTTCAGGCACCTTCTTCCGTTAATTCCACCTGTTTGATCCGACCCACCTGAGACCCAATCGCCTCCATCAAAAGCCTCAATCGAATACATGAATCAACTGCACCAAACCCCAATTATATAACTCATTGCATGTTTCACAATATATTGAATCAAGGGTTTGCATGAATGGAATGGATTTGGGGGAATTTGGATTTCAAATCCATTCCAATCTCGTGTTTGGTTTGTAGGATTGTCCGGATTTGAAATCCTAGGATTTCTTTGAAATCTCTCAAACATTGGATTTTGAAATCACAAGGGAGTGACTAGGATTTGTATATAATAATGTTTAAAAATATATTCAAAACATTTGTTTTCTAATAATCAGTTAAATAAAAGGTAATTTAATTATTTTTAAAAAATTAAAGATTTTTTTTATAAATAATGGAATCCAAATCCATTTCAAATCCTACAAACCAAACACACAAAAGAATTCCAAATCCTCCAATCCAGAAATCAAATCCATTCCATTCCATTCCTACAATGCAAAACATGCAAACGGATCCTAAGAACATTAATTAATTACCTGAAAGGACTTAATTTCACATTGCATGAAGGTGCAAGAGCTTGATCAACCTGAGCTTGTTCGATTCCTTCGCACAAAACCTTGAGACGTAATCGGCTCATCAAATGCCCTTTAAACCAAAACTCGATCTTCCCTTTCATCATCACATTCAAAACCATCTCGTGTTGTTTCGCACTCAGCTTCAACTCAACCGCATCATCATCATTCACCACAGATCTCATCGGCTGCGGCCTTATCTTCAAATCACTCCACGTACTCGGCTTCTGTTTGAATCCCTCCAAATGAAGTTTTGGTAACGAGAAACCCTCGATCATTGTCTCCACACCCAATCCCCCATACGATAACGTCATCTTCTTATTATTGTTGGTCACATTCACCATGATCTGAACATCAACCGTCAATTGCGTATCCTTGTTCTTGTTTTTTGGCTCCGTTACGCTGAGATCATAAACATCGAGCCTGTGGACTCTGACTTCCGGAAGATTGGATCTGACGAAAGCGTAGAAAGCGATTCCGAAAATGAGACCGAAGATAACGAGAGTCCAGATGACGAAGGAGGCCCAAGCGCAGCACATGGTACAACAAGCACCGAAAGTGCCACGATCAGGGCCGTTCTCTAAGTCGCCTGTAGCCATTGGATGAATTGGTGATAGTTGGCCATGGGAAAGAGTTGGGTTGGAGAAGACATATTGGAAATGGTTAAGTTCTAAAGTATAGGAGAGCCCTACATCTACAGATAAACATTTGTCTTGGTCAACACAAGAGAAGAGGGAAAACAGGAAATGCTTATTTTAATTTTTGTTTTTAGTATATAATATATATATATATATATTTACGTACTAGAAGTGTATCCGACTTTTTCGCAAGAGCAAAAGAAATCTTGTGATGGTTAATGAACCATTCTAATCGGTTGGTTTATAAAGTTTAAATATAGCAAAATTTATATCACTACTAACAAAGTTTCACAACTGCAATTGGTTTTGAAGAAAAGTTGTTGCAACAAACAAAATAAATAAACCCTCCAAGAGAAGATAGAAAATAAAAAACTAATCCTGAAAATCAAACGAATTCAATATTCTTCACCAAGTCCATGCATCTACACATCAAATAAACTTGTTATTCTTTCTTCACAAACTTACATCCTCAAATCAAGGGGTCTGCTCCTTAGATTTGTTATCATCAGAAGACGCCCTGTTTTCAGAGTCCGATACCCGAACCTCTTCAATCATTCTCACCACCTCATCCATTGTCGGCCGCATATCCGGGACCCGCACCACACAAGCCATCCCGATCTGCAACATCTGCACCATCTCCTCCTCAATGTTCTGAAACTTCATCAGCTCCACGTCAAAAACCTCAGCGGTCCACTCTTCGCGCACCACCGACTGAACCCACCGCGGCAGATCCACCATGTCTTCTCTCCCTGGAGACTGAATCGGCTGTTTCCCAGTCAGCATCTCAAGGAGGAGTACACCGAAGCTGTACACGTCTGATTTGTGAGACTGTTTTCGTGTTTCCAGAACTTCTGGAGCTCGGTATCCGACAGCGTGGCGGGAGGAAGCGGGTGGGAAGTTCATGAGTGGGGCTAAGCCGATATCCGAGATGCAGCCATTTGTGTCTTGGTTGATTAAGACATTTGAGGACTTGATGTTTCCGTGGCTGAATTTAGGTCCTCCAACTGAATGGATATGTGCAATGCCTCTTGCAGCACCTAAAGCAATTTTGACTCTCGTTTCCCAATCCACTGCATTTCTTTCAGATCCCCTGTTTCCATGCAGCAGTGTCAATAAGCTACCACCTGAGATATAATCATAAACAAGAAGTTTTTCATCTTTAGAGTAATAATAAGCACGAAGAGGGACGACATTTTGATGCTGCCCAACTCTCCCGATAATCTCCATTTGCTGTTCGAATTCTTTCTTCCCCACAACTACTTCTTTCAACCTTTTCACAACCACAGTTGTCGATTCCTCTAGAATGGCTTTATACGCTGTGCCAAAACTACCCTTCCCAAGCACCTCAGCGGAAGCCCGTAATAAGTCCTCAAGGTCAAAGTTGTAAGAACAGCCTTCAAAGAAAACCAGCTTGTTCTTTTCAGGCTCCTGGACCCCACTACCGAATTCTTCCCTTGGTTTTTCACCCCTTCCACCACCAGAAGACTTTGTTTTCGTCACACGATTCGGATCGCTACCCTTTTTCTTCAAGCAGCAGAAAAGTATGATAATAATTAAAAGTATCATAAGAATACCGCCTCCAACTGCAATGGCGATAATGGCCCACAATGGAAGTTTCTTTTTAGAGCTTTGTTTTTTCGGGCCAATAGGAGGGGAAGGAAAAGGAGGAAATGCTGGTGAACAAGGATTCAGAGGCAGCCCACATGAAAAAGAGTTCCCTAAAAATGCTGAACTGGGGAACGTGTGGAGGGAAGAGGGAATAGACCCATTCAGATGATTGTAGCTTATGTTCAAATGTTTTAGTCCCGAGAGTGTAACATTTGGAACGGGCCCAGAGAGGGAGTTATTTTGGAGGCTTAATCCAGTCAGCTGTGTTAAGTTCTGGATTACAGCTGGGATATTGCCAGTGAAAGAATTGAACGAGAGATCCAAAACAATCAGCCGAGGAGGAAAAGAAGCTGGAATGTCACTGGTGAAGTTATTACGTTGAAGAAACAAATAATGGAGGGAAGGAAGAGCAAGAAGATCGGATGGTAATTTCCCATTAAGACGATTAGATCTAAGGCTTAGAATCTGCAATGAATCTAGTTTTCCAAGTGTGCCAGATGGGATGGGGCCTTTAAGTCCAACCGCAGGAAGTCGAAGAGCAAACACATGTTTTCCATCAGAAGTACAGTTGATGCCCACCCAAGAAGTACAGATGTCAGTATTGTTGCTCCAGTTGAGCTTTGGACCATGGGGTACCGCATCAGCAAATGCAAGAAGTGCTTGTTTATCTGAGTTCAAGTCAGCACATGCTAGAGGCAGAAGGAAAACTATGAAGAAGATTGACTTAAGCAGTTGACCAGAGCAGAGTTCCATGAGGAATGGTTCACATGTACAAAGTTGATGGCGAAAGTGAAGTAATTTTCCTGATTTTGGACATCAACAGTAGAACAAATTTAGATCACAAAAGAATCCAAATAATATGCAAAATAATGACATTATGAAGCAATTTTACATATAGTAAGGGACATTCTTCAAGGTTATGTGCCAGGTTTCATCAAGTAGAAACAGCAGTGCCAGAAAACCTGGTGTCTTGCTAATTGATTAAAAACTCATAGAATCTGGACAAATTAGTATATAGTTGACGATACAAGCCAGGTAAATTGTTATGGTATTGCAGTTCACTTCCCAAAGCATCTATTTCTGAATAAAGAAAATATAAAGTCGGGAAAAGGTAGCTAATATTGAAAGCAAGAAGCAAAAAAGGTATTAACAAGGGAAAGTTGGAAAGATCAAAAGGGTAGCACTTGATTTTCTTCCATCTAGACAAAATCAACCAAATAAAAAAAAACAGCAAAAAGGAGGTATGCATTTCTTTAAAAGAGAAGTGGGTTCAGGACTCTAGGATATTGTTAACCAGATGGCATTATTTCACAACACTAGTAAAATGAATCAAGCAAGATTTTTATGACGATAAATCTGCAATCAGAGAACTTACCACCGAACATTTTGGATTGCTACGACTCTAATGGTGTCAAAAATCATATCAACGGAAGAAAAACTGAAACCCCTTTATCATTTCAAAGGGTGAAAAGGCATGTATCTCTTGCTAACTATCTAACTTATTCTGTAAGAGTTCAATTGTAGAATGTAAATTAGGTTCAAAATTAGATGGATCTGGTGATCCACCAAATTTCTATCACTCCAAATCAATTAAACTTTGTTGGTTGCCTTGTAACAAATTATCTCTTTATCACTACAATTACAATTTACCTAATACCTTCGAGGAAAAACTCACAAGCAATTTAAGATCAGAAAAATAAACTAATGCTACTTCTCCAGCATTTCAATCTGTGTATAAGTTCTAAGTAACACGATTCTCGTACTAATTTTTTTTTTTCAAAATAAAAAAGATAGAACTTCAGCTACCAAATTTCATCTTTATTTACTTCATCAAACATGCCTATTTGCATCCCACCCCCAACCACAAGCACAAGCACAAGCACACAATTTCATCCTTACATATTGATATTTGATAGGTAAAAGCACTTTTACGGATAATTTTAACCTAAAATATGTATATTTTAAAATGCACGAACAGAATTTAACCTAGAACAATTAATTCGTAAAAATTGCATACCAGGACATGAACTTCTAGCCAAATAAAAGTATAAACACACACATTTAACCTAACATAACAAAATTGTAAAATTGCATGTATGTAAGATGAACTTTTCGCCGAACAAAATCACAATTGCAAAATATCAATCTAAGATATGTAAACAACAAGCAAATTGCATATAATGAAAAACTTTCCAAAGTACAAAATTACACGGACATTGACGGCAATGCACCTTGAAACATCACGAGAGACTTGGCCTTTGAAGCTCAAATACCAAGCTCCGTCGTCGCCATCAGAGCTGCGAACTAACTTAAATTCTCCTGAAGAACTGTGGATGAAAGTCTCCGGCAAAGCTCTACCCACATTTTGTTCACTAAACTCCTTGGCTACAACAGATCTCAGAACTCAACTTCGCGCAGCAGAAATTGACTTCAACAGAGAGCCTTTAAAGCGAAAAAATGTCATCTGGAAATTAAGTAGCATTTAATTATACAGACGCGGACATGGTATACTCCACAGTTGAGCTGGATTCCAAATTAAATATTGCAGTAGGAATTAGGAAATAGAGTGCGAAGAACACACAGTCACACAGTGTGTGTGTGTGAGAGAGAGAGAGAGAGAGAGAGAGAGAACACATGATGATAATTCCTTTTTGAGCGGGGCTTTTAAACAAATAATTAATTTACACATGAGGACAGTTTGTTATAATTATTCTCAGTATTACCACCGTGTCAGTCAGTCTACCTTGTTTTCTTGTGTTTGGTACTTTGCGGTCTTTTTATTAATTTTGGAATACATCCCTACAATTACACGCTTTAATTCAATTTTACCCATTAAAATATTTATTTGTTTGACTCATGGTTAAATCTTAAACCCATTTTACATTAAAGACCTTGGTTTGACTCTATGGAATACTTTATATTTAAACATTCTCCTCCCAACTTCCATCGTATCTATATATCTATATATATTATAGGTTGGTTTATAAGGCATGGGATATTTACATAGCTATTGGTGTGTTAAAGATACCAATATCTAGATATTACTTATCATAACTCAATAATGTACATTTTCATCCAAACTTTCTTGTAGAATCACTTAAAAATGAGTGGAGTCTAGATGTATTTGTGTTTAACATTGCAAGCGAATTGGTACAATTTTTTATGGAATCACTTAATAATCAATGCAGGAAGTACTTGGATATGGTGTGTGATAAAAAAAACAAAAATTGTTTAGCTTTCATACTAACAACGTTTTTTTTGAAGTATATAATATTTATATACAACAAATGGAACAAATAAACTCACACACCCTCCTCATCTTTGGTGATGTTTGAACCCCTGACCTCCTAGGAGGAAAGAGGCTCACATACCGCTAGGCCAAAGGCCCTTTGGTTAACAATGATATTGAGGTGTCATAAAGACAAGCAACAAATTTATTGACCAAAAAAGACAAGCAATGATATGTCATTTAATAATGAGAATTGTCGAAAAGTTGTGGCTAAGAAGTACTTGATTCTCCGACTTAAAGATTTAATTATATATTTACATGATTGTAATAAATAATAACTTCACTTTGTATATTTTTAGTAGTATTTATCGTACTTCATTTCTCTAGTTGATGTATACTGCAAAACCGTTCAACCCGCCACACCCAACATGGGTTAGCTTGGGTTGAGATTTTGTCAGAACATATAAAAATGAATGGAATTAATTTGAAGAAATGGAATGGGAGTAGTGGTCTGGACAAACAAGTGCTACAATAGGCAATACCACAATTGTTGTTTCTTTTATTCCCTGTATTTGTACTATCCATCACATGTCCCACCCGATCATGCTTTATTCCAATATAAAACATGTTTTTCAATAAACATCATGCATATTCAAAACTGTACGTCAATATAGGTAAGTTAAGAAAACTTACCTGTCATTCACGCTTAATCTCACTCTTGAAGCTACGAGTGTCCAAACTGAACACCTAAATTCTACGACACACGAAAGATGTTAAACCACCTAAATACTTCCCAAAAACCAACATTTACTATCTTATAAGACAAATCCCTAATCGGTGCCTCAATCCTAGCCCAAACAAGACAAAGCACAAAACGAAGAACGACTCCAAACAACCTTTTGCGCGGCTTGCCCCGTGGCTTCAGGCCACGGCCTAGCTAACGACTTAGCCCCCAGACTTGCACGACTTTTTCAGCCAAAACCCTTATTTGTACTTAAATTCCTGAAGGCTTAGACCTTACACATTACACCCTTAATTCTAATATGGTTATTACATATATATATATATATATATATATATATATATAATCCATTTCTTTTACAAACCCAATAAATGTTACTCTTTCAAACCGGTTTTTTCATGTTTATTTCATATATGAAACAACATGTGCAAAAATACTTTGTTCATAAAGTTTTGTTTCATGTGTGAAATGTTCGTGCCTTTTTAACACATAAAATAGTCGTCCTGAATGTTTCATATATTAAACATCATTATATAAAAATTGATTTTCACACGTGAATTTATGTTAGATTCATGTGTTCACTATGTAAGTTAAACTAATTCAAAATCTCAGTTATAAATTTTAAATTGATTCACGTATATGTTATGATCATTAAGATTCACTTATATTCTTATGTTAGGGTTCCAATGTTTACATATGAACCAATGGAAAACATCGATGTTCGTGTTCACATATAAAATTTAGGCAAATGAGATTTAATTCAATTTGTAGATTGTGAACCCGTTAATGATTTCAATGCGAAATTTTGTATATAAATGGACGGAGATGATCAGTTTTAAAACATGTTATAAAAAAAATAAGAGATAAATTAAGATATTTGATTTTTTTCCATAGTTAACTTAATTAGTGAAAAAGTCTTAAAAATTTAAATTTAAATTTTATAGACATGTAAAATACCTTCTGTTATAGTCTAATAAAATTGTGTTTTTATATTTATTTCGATGTCAATAAATGCAAAATGTTCTGTAAAGTCTCATTCCAATCAATAATTAGATCACCAAATGAAATATGTGTCAACCTTGTAAGATCGCCTAACGGTCTTGCATCCCTAAGAAAATGAGAGATTTGCCATTTTTTTTAAATGTCGTCAATGTTATTAGAAAACAAAAAAGCTCACAAAGAGGATACAAGGTACATCAAAACTTTCTGCAAGATACATGAACCCCCAAAAAAACAACAACAGGGGCACCAGCCTCAAACAAGGCAAAAACGAAACAACGGACGAAAAGAGAGACTAAATTAGAACACGTGCTCCAAAAAGATCAATGAGACAACCTAGAACCAGACGAAGTAGGCAACAACGCTTCCGCATCAAGAACGACCTCGTACGATGGATCTCAGGTTGCAACACCAATCTGACCAAGAAGAAATTACCCGTTTGAACAAAGAGCTAACCATTAGAAAGATAAAACCTGGATGTCGAAAGACAAATCCGGCTGTGGAGGAACCCGATCAAAGAACACCAATTTATTATGAAAAGTCTAAATCACGTACATGGAAATCCAAAGGACCGTCTGTCAAAACCTTTTTAATGAAGTATATACAAAGTTACACATATTAATGAGATGCGTCAAAAATACATGTGATATTGAGTACGATAAGTCCCCACAATCCCAAATTCACATCCCATTTGTGGATGACATTAAATAAAGCATGTGAAGTTTCAATAAGTAACAAGTTGTTCGTTCCCTATGGTCTATGTAATTTAAGCCTAAGTTGCGTTTTACTGTGTTAATTAATAAATCAAATTAATAATTAAATCTATAAATAGTTTACTAAAATATTAAAGAAGGCAAAAGCTTTTATATGGTATCATTAGTCATTAGATTTTTGTAAGTTTGTTAATTGTCTATTCAAAAGTATTGGTTTCATATTTTATTTTTAGTCATAATTAATATATTTACTATTTATGAAATGAAATTAATCAAGCACGTCTAATTTTGTTTCACCTTAAAAATGTATTTATTTTAACTCATTATTATCCGTTGATTTTCTACCTAAAAAATATTATAAGGACATCTCTAACTCATAACACCAAATCCATGAAGATAATTTAAAACTTGATGTAAAAAGTATTTTTGTAATCGACAATATCAAATCTTACACCGAGATGTAATATATATTTTTTTATTATATAAACTTTCATTAAGAGCAACCTTTTGATTCTCAGCAAGAAGTTTCTCAGTGACTGAGCGTTGAGCAACCTTAAGGGAAAATTCTTTGTCTTTAAGGGCAACCTTTTGATTCTCAGCAAGAAGTTTCTCAGCCCTGACTGATTCTTCAATTTCTTCAGGGGACAAGAAGTCTAGCCTGGAAGGAGGGATGAACCGAAAGCACTGGCTCTCTAGCTGATTGATCATCGCTGCTCTTCTTTCTTTTTCATCATCCCCTGACCATTGAGGAGGTCGAGAGGATCTGTTTGGATGCGAGAGCAGGTCTTCTTCTTCTTCTTGATCATCAGTCTCAAGCACTGAGACTGGGATTATTTTCGAGTCATCAGCTATGGAAGCTGGGATTATTTGTTGGGGAGGTTGAGGTTATTCAGCGGGTCCCTCAAGCAGGGGAGAGGACTAGCTGAATCAAAAGAATAAAGAGTTACATTCTTTTGAGGATAAGAAGAAGAGATAGAAGAATAGGTTAAGTGTATCAAATATTCTTGAGGAGTGGGTGGGTAGAAGCAGAGTATGGAATTAATGAGAGGCATACCTGAGAAGTTGGAACATTCTCAGCAGTGAAGAGAATCTTCAGGTTTTTTGAAGAAGCAACTCCTTTTTTTTGGAGCTCTTCTTCGCAGGAGACTTCTTCGTCTTCTCCCCTACTTCAATAAACACCACTCCTTTTGGCTCAGGGACCCTGATGGCTGTAGGCTTGAACCAACATTCAGGTTATTCATCATCATCATTGTCATTGCCACCAGGGTTGTGGAGGGTTCATCATCTAAGATCTCCAACTCGTTGTCCTCCTCTTCTCCTTCTTTATCTTCTTCAGATCCAGCGACGTTAATTGGAGAAGAAGGAGGAGTTGGTTCTTTTTCATCTTCCTTCTCCCCCTTAGAAGGACATGGGTCGTGTTCAGCAAGTACCTCCCCCTTAACACGAGGAAGGTCTTCATCAGCGTTCATCCCCCCCTCTTTGTCATCATCATTAGGGGGAGGCATCTCAGCAGCAATAGCAACAGCATCAGCAGTCCTGTCTTCTAGGCCAGGAACCGCTGAAGCGGAGGCATGGTTTTCCTCAAGTATGTCCACCCTGGCTTCAAGGCCAGGGATCGCTTCCGTGGCTTGCAGAATAAAATCATCCACCATCCCCAACTTGTTTCTATCATCAGCTATGAAGGATGGGGATGGAGCCACCGGTGCACTCAGGCGGTCAAGGAGGTTGGAGATGACATTGTTGGAAGAGTCAACCTTGGAAACAAGATTGCTCACTTGACCCCTGAGCTCATCGACTTTATTGCCGATGTCCGAGACCGCTCCTTGTAAGGATCCCACGGTGGTGCTGAGGGAGGAGACGGTAGAGATGAGCGTTTGGAGGGAGGGGGAGTTGTGAACAACATCCTTTTGCAAGGTCTTCACTTCTTCTGTCAGCGTAGAGAATTGAGCATTATCGGCCTTGGCGCTGAGGGAGGTGGAGAGATCATTCAGTGAATCGCCGGCAGTGTTCACGACGTTGGTATTGTTGGTGAGATTCTTCGAGAGAGAATCCACCTGATCCTTTACATCCTTGATGGATGCAGCGATCGTGCCCAAGTTAGGACCTGTAAAAGAAGAAAAATTTTGAGCAAAGGAAAGCTCAAAATAGGGAATGGGTGTAGAAGAGATAGATAAAGAGGTTTGGATACCTGATGGTCGGGAGAAAATATCAAAGTCCCGACTTCCGCCATAGTACTCCATGTCATGTTCCATTTCAGACACAGAGGTGGAAGGAATACTCTGACTGGTTCCGATAGGAAAGCCATCAGGTCCTGTAGTTTTTTGCTGCATGAGGTGTTGGAGGAGCGGTTCTTGTACGTCAGCGAGCGAGGTCGCTGGTGTAGACGTGATGACGAAGAAAGGAGGAGTAGAAGCGATTGTAGAGAAGGTCGTGCAGTGAACCGGAGCGACACTGGTGTTGCCGAGAACTGCTTCTTCAGTGCTTTGAGGCACTGAGAATGTTAGGGTAGATACCAGAGAAGCTTCAGCGTTTGAAGACGCTGAAGGGGTTGTTGTTGTTATTGCAGATGTGGCGAAGTGGACCACGAAGGTGTTAAGTGTCGCTTGTGAAGAAACGATCACTGATTCAATAACTGGAGGGGGTTGAGGTTTCTCCTTAGCTATCCCCTTGGTTTTGTGAGAACCAAGGTTGGTGTATGAAGGTTTCCTCTTCGATGAGGATTTGGTGGTGGTGGTTTGGGTTTCAGCGGGAGGTTGAACCGCTGATGTAGCCGCCGAAAGAGAAGAAGTATAAGCGAGGATAAGTTGTTTAAGTTCAGAGAGACGTACCTCGTTGGCGATAGGCTCGAAATCGAGGATGTGGGCACCAAGTTGAGGGAGTTGGTTATCTCCCTTTTAAGGGCAATCCTTTTGGAGGAAGAGGGCAAGAAGCGCTGATACGAAGCGGACGTAAGGGACTTTCATCTCCCTCTTGTCCTTCTCGACCTTCACCATGAGGTTATCGAAAATCATACGGGCATAATCAATCTTCAGCCCGGTGATCAGCGCATACCCCATATGGAGCTGATATTTGCTGGCTTGGTCCAACAAACCGATCTTTCCACTCATACAAGAGATGATGTGGGAGAAGATATAGTTGAGCTTGAAGATGGGAGAACTTTGGAGAAAAGCCACTGCCTCAGTGAGATGCGGGCATGGCTTCTTCTTGGTGAATTCAAGAAGAGCAAGGTGGTTGTTGGAGCTGAAGGTGATCTGGTTCAGTTCTCCATGCATATTTTTCGATTTGATCATGGTAACTGGTGTGAGTGCCATTTATGAGAAAATACCAAAATTTGAAAAAGGAAGAAGAAACGTTTTTCTTAGTAAGAACATAATCCCAAAAATAAGATTTTTGAGGTTTTTACCAGTTTCCTTATAAGGAAAGAAACTTAAAAAATGATTTTATAGTTTTGTAAGATACCAGAACTAGTAGAAAACATGTTCCAGTATCCTTCTTAGGAAGGATTCTTGAAAAACGTATTTGAAGAAGAAGAAGAAAGTTTAAAATAGAAATTTAAACTGTTGAAAAACTTGATTAAAGTTTTGGTTAGAAAATCACGAAAGAGGATGATTTCTTGAAGGAAAAGTATGTTTTGATCCTTAAAAACAAAGATTTAGGATCAAAATTATGTTTTTGAATATTTCAGAATGTATTAAGGAAGGAGAAATAACATGTTTGTTGTTGAAGATTCGAGGACAGTCTTAAGTTTTAGATTATCTAAGAACAAATGCACATGAATTCTTTTCTTGCTTTAGGAGAGTTATGAGCGCGTAAAAATAAAAAAATAAAAAAATAAAAACATGAGTTGTTTATATAGTGAGAGGATAGAGAAAGGTTGATGAGCGGGAAAAGAAACTCATCATGACACGTGACACGTCCCACGAAGCTTATTGGACAAGAATTTGAAACGGACGAACGTGTTAGATGAAAAGTCGTGCCATGGTTAATCCATTTGATGACGTCACAAATAAAACTGTCTTTTCATTTTCAAAAGGCATCCCTGAATGTATTTGAAAAAATCAGGGCTGTGTTTATTTATAAAGAATCACTGATGAGAAATCTCAGTGATGAAGTTTTGTCTTTTTCAAAAGGATCACTGATAAGGAAATGTCAGTGATCGGATTTTCTTTTGAAATAGAGCTTACTGAAGAAACACTTCAGTGATCAGGGATAGAGAAACATACCTTAGCATCAGATGTTATTTACTCAGAGATTAGATGATGAACGAAAGAGAGAGCATTTTATTGCTGACATAATGCGTGACTGTTGAAGAGTTATTCTTCAAGATTCAGCATTCCAAGCTCGTTGATGAGAAAGTTAAATCTTGTCTCATCAAGAGGTTTGGTAAACAGATCAACTAACTGATATTCAATTGGTATAAAATGAAGTTCTATATCTCCATTCTTCACATGATCTATGATAAAATGATATCTGATCTTGATGTGTTTTGTCTTTGAGTGTAGCACTGGGTTGTTTGCTATTGCGATGGCACTAGTACTGTCGCAGTAGATTGGAATCTTTGATAGCTGAAGGTCATAGTCTAATAGCTGATTTCTCATCCATAAGACTTGAGCACAACAATTACCAACAGCTATATACTCAGCTTCAGCGGTAGCGGTGGACACTTAGTTTTGCTTTTTGCTTGTCCAACTCAGCAGCTTTCCACCCAGGAGCTGACAGCCTCTTGTGGTGCTTTTTCTATCCAGTTTGCAACCTGCAAAATCACTATCTGAATAGGCAGTTAGATCGAACCCTGAGTCTTTGGGATACCAAAGACCTAGGTTGGGTGTACCCTTCAGATATCTGAAAATTCGCTTTACAACGATCAGATGTGATTCTTTGGATTCAGATTGATGTCGTGCACAGAGACAAGTAGAATACATGATATCAGAACGACTCGCTGTAAGATAGAGAAGAGAGCCGACCATTCCTCTATAGGCAGTGGCATTAACAGGTTTTCCATGGGGATCCTTATTAAGTGTCAGCGGAGGTGCCATAGGGGTTTTCATAGCTGAGCTTTGAGTGAGATCGAATTTCTTCATCATATCTTTAACATACTTACCTTGGTGGATAAAAGTACTCTTATCGCTTTGCTTGATTTGAAGTCCAAGGAAGTAAGTCAGCTCACCCATCATACTCATCGTATATTCATTTTTCAGGCGTTCAGCTCATCGAGTACACATAGATGGGTTAGTAGAACCAAATATAATATCATCGACATATATTTGAACAAGAATAATATGACCTTTAACCTTTCTGAAAAATAAAGTATTATCAATTTTAGCATGTTCAAAATTTTCAATGATAAGAAAGGAGGATAAAGTGTCATACCATGCACGAGGTGCTTGCTTTAAGCCATAGAGGGCCTTATCCAGTTTATAGACATACTCTGGATGCTTAGGATCAACGAATCCAGTTTATAGACATACTCTGGATGCTTAGGATCAACAAATCCAGTTTATAGACATACTCTGGGCCTTATCCATTGAGAAATGCTGACTTGGCATCCATTTGGTGAACTTTGAAGTCTTTGCGAACTGCATAGGTTAAGAAGAGTCGAATTGCTTCGAGTCTTGCCACTGGGGCAAAAGTTTCATCATAGTTATGCCTTCCTCTTGTCTGTATCCCTGAGCAACTAGTCTAGCTTTGTTGCGAGTTATAGTTCCAAATTCATCTAACTTATTTCGATATACCCATTTGGTACCTATCACAGTTTTGTCAGATGGTCTGGGAACAAGATTCCAAACTTTGTTTTTTCAAATTCAGTCAGCTCTTCTTGCATAGCACTGACCCAGTTTGGATCTCTGAGGGCATCATCAATTTTCTTTGGTTCAATCAGTGATATAAAATTAACAAATAAACAAATATTACCTGAACTTCGTCGAGTCTGAACACCTGCATTTGGATCACAAAATTTGATCGGTTGGATGATTCATTGTCCATCGCTGAGCAGGAGCTTGAACTACTGGCTCAAAATGAACTTCTGGAAGTGCTGAAGAAGAGGCTTCAACAGTAGTAAAATTCAGAGGTTCATATGAGATTTCATTTATTGATTGCTGAGAAGTGGATGGGTTTCCAGAAGTTGAGAGTTCAGAAGGAAGCAAAGTGTTTATTGGGATAGCTGATACCCAAGAAGAGGATTCAACTTCACTTGTTTGCATGCTAGGAGTGATGATCGGATCATTATCAGCGATTGAGTTGTTGACCTGAGGTCCAGGGTTGAGGTTAGCTTCTGATTGCCCATAGTGAGAAAACATCCACTGATTCAATTCTTTGTTTTCACCAGTAGGCCTAGAATTTGCTGAGTGGGATTCATCAAAGGTGACATGAATGGTTTCTTCTACAATCTGTCTTCTTTTATTGAAGACTCTGAAGGCTTTGGATAGTGAGGAGTATCCTAGAAATATTCCATCGTCAGCTTTGGGTTCAAACTTTCCAAGAGAATCTCTGTTGTTTAAGATGAAGCATTGACAACCAAAGATACGAATAAGGATGATAGATGGCTTTCTTTCATGGAAACGTTCGTAGGCCGTCTTGTTGAATCTTTTGACGATCAACGACCTATTTTGAGTAAAACAGGCAGTGTTGACAGCTTCTGCCCAGAATTGAGTTGGAAGATGAGAATCGCTGAGCATAGATCTGGCAGCTTCGATGATCGTTCTGTTTCTTCTTTCAACGACTCCATTTTGTTGAGGTGTTGTAACACCCTCGAATTGGGAAAGAGCAACTAAATAAAATTTTCGATAATACATCTAAAATAAAAGAATTTCTCCCTATAACCTATTGCGGGAAATACCTCAATTTAAAGTCTAGGATTAACCTCAACAAATTATAATCCAAATTCCATTACAAAGACTAAAACCACATCGGGTGTTACTCAACCCAAGTACAAATTGCTAATCCCAAAGATGAATGCGGAAGACTTTACTTAACAAATTCACCTCTCGAGCACACTTCTAGCACTCGACCTTTCACAGTGTCACTAGAAGTACTCCCAACCTGAACCTGTTGCACATGCCGACAAATAAAAGAGGGTTAGGCTAACGCCTAGTGAGTTCAAGAGTTTATAACATGATTTGAATAATTCTTTGAATGAAAGTTTGCGACATAAATTATGATTTCCAAAAGAGTTTATGAGAAGGATGTAAATGACTCATTTTCCAACGCACACAAAATCTATGAGAGAAGTTCCCAAAATGTAAATAGCGTTTTCCAAAATGAATTCCAATCCAAACTCACTCAACACGTGAATAAATCTTCATTAAGCAGAACCTTCAAATATGGTTGACGACATAATACTCAACCCAAAATTCATGGAAGAACCATCCATATAAATATAATATTTCATCGAAAACATGATACGAACTAATACTCACGCGAACGTAAAATGTAATGAAGTCCAAATACCATAAATATGGAAATGACCTGCTTCATTTAAACTTTAATATACATGGAGGGGACTCCAATATTAAAGTCATCAAATTGCAGTCAATCGTACAAGACCAACGATAATAAAACATGGACATTATAAAATCCCAAGCAAGGTTGGCCGACGACGGGGGAGACCCGTATCCATTGAGAGTGGAGGAACACAAAAGTAAGCCACTCAAACAATGTTAATTGTACGACACTTCACGACATAAAAGCCCAAGTGTCCCATACGACGCCTTTCAAGACACACCCAAAGAGACAGTTGACCTTAGCGGAATATTACCAAGAATACCACTAAAGGCTCGGCACAAGCGGGGATACAACCATGGCATTGCCCCGACATGGCGAAGGTCATAAACACCCGTCAATCATACCTGACAGCTCAACCGGACTCAGCCCTCCTAGTGTACCCTTGAAAAGTAAAGGTCATAAAACATGGGGCCCGGTTAAATCCCGCAACACCCAGTAGACCATCCAATAAAGACTGACTTACGTGCCTATGGATCCAATGCAACACAATCTACAATAACATGCCCATCCCAGAATGACTAAAGCACTCGAGCATGTAAATATCAATAATGTGCAATAATATGCAATATGTTGCAATAAACGCAAACCATAAATAAGACTCCACATTGAGCCATCAAAATCGGACAAAATGTCCCCAAGACTTCCTCAAAGCCAAAACCGAGCAAAATGCTCAAAACCCATTAGACCCATAAATAATGGTCCTCATATTACAAAATCCATTTAGGCATCGTTCAGGTAAACATGTACCGCAAAATCATCATTAACCCAAAACTCGACGCAGGTTAAAACAAAGGATTTCCCCAAATAGACTCATACCCTTATAATTCTCAAAATGACTCATGACACTAAATTGTGCATTTCCCAAATGGTTTATAAAATCAATTACACTAACATGATTAAACCATTGAATAAACTCCATTTTGAGCAATAAATCTTTTAAGGACATATTTATGATTTCTACACATCGAAATATCCAAAATACCAAATATGGGTGTTTTATAACATTTATGAAGTTAAACACTTCAAAAGGGTTAAACCCATCAAATAACTCAACAGTTGATAATTTCAAGTAAAAGACACAAGTACTTGGAAAATAACATTTTTGGCATGTACAACGTTTTCGCAAATCAACTTGAACCCACCTTGCTAGATTTAGGCTAAATCTAGATTTTCCCCAAACGTAAGCTCCTTTGAAGAAATGCGAATCCTCAAGCCAAATCCTCCAAAAACCTAGATCCATAAGTTTCCAACCATAAGTAATCACACCCAACTATAAAGAATCATTCCCCAAACATTTTACATCAAGATCTCAACTTATACCAAAACCCTAATTTCCATAAATGAAGAAGGAGAAGATTACCCTAACCAAGCACAACCAAAATCACCTAGTAATACCCCAAAATGGAAGAGAAGGTGAAAACAATAACAATCTAGCTTTTGGTAGAGAGAGAGAGATTACCTTCATCACTTGAATCCTCAAAGCAAAGCTCCTAATCACCCACAAAAGCTTCAAGCTTCCATATCTTCAACAATGGTGGAAAGGGGTTTGATTTGAGTGGAGAAGATGAAGAAAAGGAGGAAGGATTTAGGGTTTTCTTGAGAGGAAATCGGTTTAGAGAGTGAGAGAAAAACTGAGTTGTGGGTTTGGAAAATGAAATGAGAGAAGAGAGAGAGAAAGGTCTTAAAAGGAAACCAAAAATCTCATCAGGGCCATCGCAGACGTCCGGCTGGAAACTCATGCGGATGTCCGACCTTTGAGATGGTCCGCACCCATGAATCCTCTGTTGCTTCCGCGGACGACCCGCAGACTTCCGCGCTGATGCGGACGTCCGGCCTTGCGCCCTTGCGGACGTCCGCAAGTCCAAAAATCAGAATTTCAATTTTTGGGGTATTACAATCCTCCCAACCTTAGAATGATTTCGTCCTCGAAATCTAGATCCTTACAACCAAAGGCTATCTAACTCAACACCTTTCCTATTCCATTAGCATTCAACTGGAATTTAAATTCCCCCACACAGACTTCCGGGTGAACGCTCCATCCACTGGAGTAACTCCTAATCAAACGACTTCGGTTGTCTCCCAACCTTAGAATGTTCCATACTTCCCCGATTGTGGGTCTAGACTCTAAATCAACCCAATGTTTGATCACTACCGAAACCAACAAAATCTCCAATTGCAATTGTTCCTACTGCTAACTGTCGTTTAATTCTAACGAGCCCTAATAGACTCCAAAACATGCGGTCATCACTGAACCATCGATTATACAACTCCAAGAATCCGTCCAAATATTAATCATTCAATTGATAGATTCTTTCATCAATCCAGGAAGGTTATACCACTAAATCCACTCATTACAATTGAACCTCTTAAGATCACTACAACCGTTACCATTATTTCTTTAAAATCGGACTACAACCCTTCGAATACACTAACGGTTCTTGACTCCGAACCCCAAAAGTTGACACCTAGTCATACCATCAAGCTTTGACTCCGAACAAAACTCCACACACGAGTTCCATTCGTCGAGTATCCCCACAAAACCAAGGTTATCAATATGGTGTCCATAAGGTCCTACACTTCCTTTATGCGAAAATTGACTAAGACCCATAACAAGGTTGTCAACAAGACGGTTACCACCAACATTAACAGCAAATACCATGAGGCTAACCTTCCAGTTACAAAAATACACCGACTCTACAAACAACACTACTTGGCCTACGGTACCAACACACGTTAAAATACTTGACCTTCCACTGTCGAAGTTCTTCACACACTTGCTCTTAACCGGGGTTACTTAACCTTTACAAGGTCCTAATGAGTTCAAGGTTCTCAAGTGAACTATTTAACAAATATGCCAATCAAAAACTTTTTATAGAAATTTTCAACACAAAGGTTTTCATATCAAATTAATCGTACGCATAAAAACTACTACTATCAATTTGGTAGTTGCGCAAAAATGGACACGCTCGTCCCACATATGAAAATCATATTGAAAACTATTTCATCGTAGTTTAGATTATTAACAAAACGCAAAAGCGTAACAAACAACTTCTTTGAAATGAACCGCTACGATCCTAGTATGGATTGATCCATGCCATACACGTAAAGTAACTGCCTACTTTAAATAGTGTGCAACAAAAAGGTTTGTACATACTTCAAAAGAAGTTTGAAAGACATTCGACTCCGAAAATTCCTTTTTAACCATAAAATGGCATAGAACAAGGTTCACCAACAAAGTTTCCGTGCGTCAGTTTATTTCACAAAAATGATGAAACGATTCATAAGTACACTTTGGTCAAAACATAAAATGACTTGTGCCAGTTCCAAGTTTAAAGACAAAATCAATACGTTTTCATCATTTGAAGATATCGACTAAAACATCACGAGGGAATCTCAAATTGGAGTATGCATGCAAGCTTGTAACACTCTCCTAGTAGTTTTTCTTGAAATGAAATAACATGCATCAGATGGTTCATATGAAATTTCAAAAGATGAAATTATTCAAATCAATTTCAAAATTTTCTCATTTGGTCATATAATGACATATGAGTAAAACCTCTTTGACAAGACTCTCACACATTAGTGTGTTTTCTCAAAACTTAGGAGAATAATAGGTGCTTGTAAATGGTGGACACCAAAAAAAGGTTTTAGATCGACTTCCAATTTCGAATCATACAAACAGTGCGCATTAATGTTCCACAAATTTGAATAATTCCACACACTCTAGGTTGAGACAAATGATTTTTTCAAAATCCCCATCACGGTGTATTTACACTAAAAAGTCTTTTCACTTGTAATACAAAACGTCAAAGTGTCGATGCTTAAAATTTACTTATTAAACACTCAAAATACACCTTTTCTGTAAAACTAAAAAGGTTTACAATTTTCCAAAATGTTCATCAAACCAAAATTGACCAAATGTCAACGACTCACACATTCGTGTTTTCAAAATGTACCGTATCTTAAACCATGCATGATCCCCACAACACTAAAACATACTTTGACCAAATGAACTTCATTTATGCAATGAATTAATAAAACATTTTCATTCACGATCCATTTATCAAAGTGTCGAGAAGTAATGGTTACCAAGCTATGCATACACCTAGGTCAATATAATGCATTTGCATGAAATGATAATAAAACAATCAATTAACCGAAAGCGCAATAAGCAAATTGTTATGAAATACTATCAAGATATTATTTCATGCATTACTTACGTCACATGTAAATCAATCCATACACTGAAGAAGTTGCAACAAAATGTGCTAATACAAATCTTTGAAAGAGAAATTACGCGACACCAAAGTTCCAAAACTCATCCCTTTTGGTCGTCTTATGGCATAAAATAATATTTCTCAACAAAACCCGAGTGGGACAAAATGCCCAACATAACTCATAAATTCCCACATAATAAATGGAGTATGCACATTATGAAATTGCACTCACGCGACACAAAACTTCGTAAGACCAAAAATCCATGAAACTCAATGGGGCTCAATGACCTCAAGTCAAAAAAATGGCACCAAACCTTTCGCTTCCAAAATCGAATTGCAATAAGCAAAATCATGACTAAAACGTCAAAATTCCAAAAATTCCCTTTTTGTTGTAATACCATATGAACAACATTGTTCAACAAACTCTCATTAAATAAATTCTCCAAAATAGCTTCACAAAGACATAATGGAAGATAACTTTCCGTCCAAACCTTAACATATGTGGAGGTGATCCAATGTTAAAGTCATAAGCCGTAGTTACTTGCCCAACATCTTAAACATCATTAAAATATGGATATCACTGTATCCGAAAGTAACGTTGGACAACAATAAAATAAAGCAAGTCCCGACGGAGTTTGCAACTCCCGCAATAAAATAATTGCATGCATGTTTAAAACCATGATTTAAAATCTTGTGTGTGCTAAACGTTTTCCGAGATTTTGTAACACAATCCACATGAGGATTTGAAACACAAGAAATGACTGACGCAATCTATCTTAAAAATAAATTTTGTGCATAACTTAGTCGGCACTCAACGTCTCAACCACACTCCAAATCCTTCCGGTCACACTACCGTCATCTGGATGCTCAAACCTTTTAAGGCAAAGTTGGGAATTACCTCGAATAACCTTACGATTTCTCCTCGAATCAATCAAAGCCGATTCAATAAGATTATGGTTCTAATCCAACCATCAATTTCGACCCGAAACGGTTCAATTAAAGCAATTATCATGCTTATTGTCACTCCAAGTGAATTCCATCTATTCCAACGACTACTCGCTTAGAAACTTCTTCACTACCCCAACGGTCATCACATTAAAGTAGTTCAAGTATGCACATGTAACTAGTAGGTTCAGCATAACACTGTCCAGGTGTAACTATGAACGTATCGTACATGATTATCCTTGCTACTCTCGACGTGATTCTCGTTTCTAGTGGCTTCGTCAACCTCAAAACATCCTATCTTAAAGTGCTTAATGGTGAAATTTCACTCTCATTTACTTAAAAGAACGCTAGTTTGAGTCTAGGTATCCAAAATCAACACCTAATTCTCTCAAACTTATGCTCTGATACCAACTTGTAACACCCTCGAATTGGGAATAACAACTAAATAAAATTATCGATGATACATCTAAAATAATAGAATTTCTCCCTATAAGCTAATGCGGGAAATACCTCAATTTAAAGTCTAGGATTAACCTCAACAAGTTATAATCCAAATTCCATTACAAAGACTAAAACCACATCGGGTTTTACTCAACCCAAGTACAAATTGCTAATCCCAAAGATGAATGCGGAAGACTTTACTTAACCAATTCACCTCTCAAGCACACTTCTAGCACTCGACCTTTCACAGTGTTACTAGAACTACTCCCAACCTGAACCCGTTGCACATGTCGACAAATAAAAAGGGTTAGACTAATGCCTAGTGAGTTCAAGAGTTTATAACATGATTTAAATAATTATTTGAATGAAAGTTGCGAAATAAATTATGATTTCCAAAAGAGTTTATGAGAAGGATGTAAATGACTCATTTTCCAACGCACACAAAATCTATGAGAGAAGTTCCCAAAATGTAAATAGCGTTTTCCAAAATGAATTCCAATCCAAACTCACTCAACACATGAATAAATCTTCATTATGCAAAACCTTCAAATACGGTTGACGACATAATACTCAACCCAAAATTCATGGAAGAACCATCCATATAAATATAATACTTCATCGAAAACATGATACGAACCAATACTCACGCGAACCTAAAATGTAATGAAGTCCAAAAACCATAAATATGGAAATGACCTGCTTCATTTAAACTTTAATATACATGGAGGGGACTCCAATATTAAAGTCATCAAATTGCAGTCAATCGTACATGACCAACGATAATAAAACATGGACATTATAAAATCCCAAGCAAGGTTGGCCGACGACGGGGGAGACCCGTATCCATTGAGAGTGGAGGAACACAAAGGTATGCCACTCAAACAATGTTAATCGTATGATACTTCACAACATAAAATCCCAAGTGTCCCATACGACGCCTTTCAAGACACACCCAAAGAGACAGTTGACCTTAGCGGAATATTACCAAGAATACCACCAAAGGCTCGGCACAAGCGGGGATACAACCATGGCATTGCCCCGACATTGCGAAGGTCATAAACGCCCGTCAATCATACCTGACAGCTCAAACGGACTAGGACCTCCTAGTGTACCTTTGAAAAGTAAAGGTCATAAAACATGGGGCCCGGTCAAATCCCGCAACACCCAGTAGACCATCCAATAAAGACTGACTTATGTGCCTATGGATCCAATGCAACACAGTCTACAATAACATGCCCATCCCGGAATGACTAAAGCACCCGAGCATGTAAATATCAATAATATGCAATAATATGCAATATGTTGCAATAAATGCAAACCACAAATAAGACTCCACATTGTGCCATCAAAACCGGACAAAATGTCCCCAAGACTTCCTCAAAGCCAAAACCGAGAAAAATGCTCAAAACCCATTAGACCCATAAATAACGGTCCTCATATCACAAAATGCATTTAAGCATCATTCAGGTAAACATGTACCGTAAAATCATCATTAACCCAAAACTCGACGCAGGTTAAAACAAAGGGTTTCCCCAAATAGACTTGATGAGTACGTGGAATACACCTACAGACGTGTGCTAATAGAACCAATATGCAGGTATACTTACGTGGAACTATGTCATCTTTTCAAGTAATAAAATGGTAAAGATACCAAGTATCGTCCCACAGAGATTGGAGTTAAAATTGCTATTAAAGTATTATGAAAGAAGTGATTTCAGATGACGATTTGGAAGAAAATATTTTGATTGGCTGGTTGATGATTAACACAGATTCTAATTAACAAGATAAAAGAGAAGCAAGGGTGTAAGACTTGTGATGTTATGATAAACCGAATTCCAGCAGACCAATGCTACAACAATGCTACAACATGATGCTGCAGCATAGCAGTGACAAAAACTAGTTTTATTATCTACTTTGAGACACGTTCCTCTCGGACTCTCACCATCCCATGATTCCAGTAGCTAAAGCAATCTCATCTCTGAGCAGAACCTAAGATAAAGGAACGATGGACATGGAGTTCTCAAAATATATGGCGAAACAAATTCTCTTTGTTAACAGTTACACTCTCGATATAACCCCCATACCTCCCAAGTTTGTGTAATCCTAAGTAGCTTATCTCTAAGTCTACTCCATTTTAACACTTTGAGAAAAAGATAACTTATCAAGAAAGAATCATTTTAGAAAACAAAAGTAACAACTCTCGTTGCAAGTAACTCTCTCGATATTACCCCTTATGTCATCCAAGTTGACGTGCTATTCAATGGCCTATCTATAGGTCCATGACACCTTAACACTTTCAAAGTGATCAATTTGTCAAGGGATTGTATTATCTTGAAGAAACTTGGGTTGGAACAATAAAACATCATTTTTGCCACAAAAATGCCTACTTTCTTTTGGTCATCATAACACCCTTTGCCTCACACCCAAGCTAATAATATTAGCTACTCATTACAATAACTGAAACAAAATAAATGCAAGATACTTGGAAAGTAAACATGATGCTTGGAAGTATAAAAGACTTGGAACTAAAAATAACTAAAATAAATAACTTTAAAAGTAAAGACAAGAATGTAAGAAGTAAGCAATAAATGACAAGAGTACAATATGGAATGTAGATCAATAACTAACAAAAGTAAAGACAAGAATGTAATAAGAAAGGCTAAAGAAGCAAGAATATTAAAGAAATTAAAAGGTGCAGTTAGGATGCTATTCTAATGCTACAACAATGCATAAGTGTAATTAAAGAAAAAGAAAAAGTAAATGAAGAACACTTGAAGACTTGAAGATTTAAAGGAACATTCATATGATTCTGGAAATAAAGCGAGAAGTTTAGAACTGATTTAAGATCAACTCTAAAGATGGGTTGTGTTTAATGCTAGATGACCCCTCTATATATAGCAAAAGAGAGGGGCATCTTGGGTAAATAAAGGCAACTAAGTTAACTAGAAAGTATAACAAGCTAACTAAAAGTACAATGACTAACTAAACATCTAGTTAAGCTTACAATACAATCTAATTAGTGTTTCAGGGGTTACAAAAGATCAGATTAAATCAAAATAGCAAATTCCATCTCATCTATTCGGTTCTTCCTCCCCTCGATCACCATATCCTTGCTATGGCCATGCTACAGCAATACCCTATTTTGAGAGATTTTACCAAAAACATATAAGTTAGCCCACCAAACTTAGTAAAACAAGTAAACCATGATCCCTAGCTCCATGAATGCAAAACAAGATAAAAAAGACTCAAAGTTGGGATTATAGAATACAAAAGTCCTATCTAAACCAAAGAAATAAGTGCTTAAGTACTCAATATTGAGCACTTATCACCACCTCAAACTAAGAAATTTCCTTGTCCCCAAGCAATAAAAAGACAAAATAAAATGACTCAATTTATGAAAAGTTTGCACAAGGATGGCATTAAGTGCACATCATGAGTATGAACATGCTAAGGGTGCATAGCATAGCCTTTTATAAATCCCAAGTAACCAAAGTCCCATTCTTTTGTGACGGTAGACCATAGGTGTTAGGACTAAAAGTCCTTTAAAATAGAAAGTGATATAAAGAAAAGAATTGTTTTATTTAATTGTTTATAAAAGCCTTTAATTGGTTAAATGGGCTTATTAGAGTTTATGGGCCATGGGCCTAAGGCTTGAAGCCTTGGTATTTAAAGTGAGTTTTGTTTAGAAATTAGGTTAGACTTTGAGAGAACAGTTTATGCGCATAATAGAGATTAGAGAGAGTTCCGTTCATCAATCCAATATTGTAACTCTCCATAATCATTCAATAAACGATTATTGTTTGATTCATTGTTACTTGATTATCAAACTGGGATCTACAAATGGTATCAGAGCAGAGGGACAAAAGTATCGATCTAAAAGGTATCAATTTTTATCTTTGTTCATCGACATCACAAAATGACGCTGTGTTCTAAGGTTTGTTTTTGATTCTGTTGATTTTTGCAATAATAGTGAAATTCGTTTTTACCAATCTATTCGTAATATTCTCAAACTTATTTCTACAAATTTTCAGAATCAAATTCTAAGTTTTTGATCATCAATTTTGAATTTTCCCAAGTCTGGGTTTTGAATACTCTGTTCTTGAAAAAAAATTCAAATTTTGCTCAAAAGTGGGTTAAGATTCGAATTAGATAGGTGTTTGTGCTCTTTTGGTTGTTTTTGTGGTTTTAAAAGTATTTGCAGCAGTCTCTCGAAGCAATCAAGGCCAAAAAGTTGAGTATCTTGAACTTGTTGGTCCCGGAGGATTATACAAGTTTGTAGAAGGGGGGGGGGGGGGGGGGGGTTGAATATAAAACACAGATTTTTACTTTCTAAATTGTATATTGATATAATCAAACAATTTACAACTTGTTGCAGAACATGATTAAGGACTAAGCCTAATCTAAACAAGTTAAGAACACTAAGTTTCTTGCACTAGAATTAAGACAGAAAGGAGATAAGAATACTACGAGTAATATTCTAACACTAAGAGAGAAAGAAGAAGATGGCCGAGCACTTCATTCTAAAGTAGGGTTCTTCTTATATACTGCATGCATTTAATGCATAGCGGTACAACTTTTACACGTGGCAGCAGCTGATTGGTTGCATGGTTTGACCTTTGTAGACAACCTTAATAGCCGCATGATGTACAGTGTAGAATCAGAGTTTGTTGTACGATAACGAACAGAAGGGATGTCCGTTCTGACATTTCGTACGGAGACGTGCAAGGGGATAAGACAAAAGTAACTTGTAGAGGAAGACTTCATGATCAGCGTTCGTTGAACAGTACTTTATCAGCGAGTGACAAAGCTCAGCAATCACTGAAGTCTTCTACTTGAAACTTCACGTTGAGTGGACAAATCTTGGCTTCGCTGATATCCGCATCAGTTCATTAGTAGACTTGTCGCTGGTTCTTGGGCTTGATCTTCGACTTCAGCGTAGAACCTTTGTTGACGTGAAACTTGTCTTCAGGGATCATAAGTAAACAACTAAAACTTATCAGCGATCACCAACAAGACTGAACAGGCTCAGCGCTTTATTGATGAACAGTTTCGCTGAATGTCTAAACTAAAGAGCATGAGTTTCCTATCAGCGGTACTGTAGAGACATAGTACTTATCAGCGATAGTGAAACTCTAATACATATTGTTTACTTACAATTTTCACTAAGTGTTTCTTAAAGAGTCATTATTAAATCACTGAGGGTTTGGATCAACAATCTCCCCCTATTTGATTATGACATAGCAATGAAGGAAAATTGCTAAGTATGAAAACATAAGGATAAAAAGAACTCATAAAATATTTGTCCCTTTTACTGTTTTCTGGGATCTTTTGAGTACTGATGGAGTAAAGTACATTCGCTGAAAATTTTCTTTTAACTTCGTATAAGTTACAAAGGGAAGTGGAAAAATTACAAGTACAGCAAATTAAATTACAAGTACAAAAGATATTAGCTAACAAGGATAGAAGAATTTACAGGGAATCCTATCAGCTATTCAGGTTCTTCCTTCATGAGAAGTTCATCAAGGGTTCTGGTGGTGGGAATCATCCAATCAGGGACTTTTTCTCCAAGATTCCTTCTATTCTGTGCTTCATTGAATATCAGGGGCTTCATGAAGTGTCCGAGGAGATCCTTTCTGAATCCACACCAATAGATGAGATCCCTGAGTTGTTCGATGGGAGTGATGGGTAGCTCAGAGATACGTTGAAAATGTTCTCGTCCATCGTAGTCATGAAAGAATATACCATAAGGTTCGCTTATGACTTTACCAGAGACAAAACGTTCACCAGGGGGCAGGGAGGTGTCGAGAGCTGAGAGGTCAGGTTCAGGACCAAGTACCTCAGCGCGTGAAAAGCCTATTCCTGATTCATTTCTGATAGGAGGACCTGAGTCTGAAGGTATTATTGTTTTCTTTGCAGAGGCCCTTCTTCTTTTTGGAACAGGAGTAGGAGGAGGAGGAATATCCATAGCATAAGAAACCAAGTCGATCTGTTGATTTACAAGTTTCTCGACATGATTTTTGAATTGAGAGCGTGAATGCTGAATGGCTATTCTGATCTCCAACCATTCAGAGAAACCGTACTTCTTGATTGTAGCAGCATAGATGGTTTCCTTGGTACCGTTTTCTCTGAATATATCGACCTCAACAACTGGAACTTTTATGGTCGATCTTCCCCTGATGTTCACCTTGTGAATTATGGCAGCCCGAGATCGATAAGTTAGTCTTTCTTTGCACCATTCCAAGGTAGAGTCAGATACCTTGGTCTTTTCTTCAACGATCTTCTAGGCGTCTTCCCATAACTGACGTTGGACTTCGATGGGAGTCTTTTTTAGTGCGGGGTCTTTCACCGATTGTTGGACAAGCTGGATGGCATAGGCTTTATCTTTTTCTTCAGCTTCCCTTCGTTCGGCGAGTAATCTTTCAGCTCTTAGGTGATCAGCGAACTCTTTCTTTGTCAGTCTGATCTTAGTAGGTTTAGGAGTGACTTTGGAACGCGGAAGGATGATTCACTGGTCCTCAAGCTTCTTGATCTTTTTTTCTGATCCTCTTCACTTAGCTCCTGAGGAGCCAAGGAAGGTCTGTTTTTGTGAGAGAGCAGCTCTTCTTCTTGTTCTTCAGTCTCAGGGAAATCCAAGACTGGGATTATTTCTTCAGCTCTTGTGGCTGGGATTATTGTTGATGTTGCAGTAGGAACTTCAGTTGGATCCTCAAGCAGGGGAGAGGACTAGCTGAAACACAACGATCGTTTAAGTAAGAAGAGTTGGGGAAGGAAGAGATAGATAAAAGAATATGGTTAAGTGTATAGAGGTTTTATGGAGAGGAGAACTGATATAGAGAATGGATAGAGGAGGGATGCAGTATAAGGGAATAGAGTGTATGTAACCTGACAAACTGGCTTCCTGAAGAGAATAGCCAAGTTGTCTTTAGATGTTGGGAACTGAAGATTTGCTTAGTATGGATAGTACTGCCAGAACAACTTTAATACTGCCAGGGCATAATTAATACTGCTAGAGTGAAGTTAGTACTGCTTGTCAAGATTAATACTGCTGAAGCAAGGTTAGTATTGCTGAGTCAAGTTAATGCTGCTGGAATGAATTAATGCTGCTGGAGAATATTAGTACTGCTCATGCTGAATGAAGTTAATACTGCTCGTGCATAAAGATGTTAATGCTGCTTGTGATCATAAGTTTGGAATGCGAGAATGTTGGAGATAAAGATGGAATGATTGAAGATAAGCATGAAAGAATATTCTGAAGATCAATTTTGTTTTGATAGTTATCTTGTAATTATTTTGTATAAATAGATGTTGATAGATAGCTATTCGGTACGAGAGTCTCAGAATACGTTTTGTTTTAGAGAGAATTAACCTCAAGGTTTAGAACCCTATTTCTAGAGAAGTAGAAGTCGTCTTGATTGATCCTGTTCATCAAGATTGAGGTTTGGTTGTAAGCTTGTGAGTTGAATTAGTGAATACAAACAGCTGTGTGTTTTCTGATATATTGTTCTTTGATTGTGTGAATTAAAGTTCTATTCCGCATATTCTTTAATTCTGAGTTCTAAGTATTATTAGTCTTGTTAAGATTCGATCCTGACAAGTGGTATCAGAGCTTGTGTTTCTTAGAATTCTACAATTATTATGGACAATTCTATTGAATCAAACAGTACTCTTGTTTCTAAGGTTCCCATGCTCAGACCCAATGAGTTTGACATGTGGAAAATTAGAATCAAGCAGTATATTCTGCTTACTGATTATTCCATCTGGGATATCATAGAGAATGGTCCATGTGCTGAAGGAAGAATTGGACCAGATGGCAAAAGACCTCCTCCAAAGACTGATGCAGAGAGAAAAGTCAGACAAATAGAGATGAAGGCCTTAAGCACTCTGCTTTTGGCTATCCCCAATGAATATCAGCATCAATTTCATCACTGCACTGATGCTCAGACTCTGTGGAATGCATTGGAAAAGAGATTCACTGGCACCAAAAGCACCAAGAGGAATCAGAAGGCAATTCTCAAGCAGCAGTATGAAAACTTTACTTCTACTAAGAATGAGTCTATGACTCAAACTTTTGATAGATTTAATAAGCTGATTGGAGAATTGGCCACAGTAGGAGTCAAGATGGAGGCTGATGATGTTAACAGAAAGTTCTTAAGATCATTAGGTGAAGAGTGGACAATGTATACTGTGTCCTTCAGACAGAATGACCAATTGGAAGATAAAGAGCTTGATGATCTTTACAATGATCTTAGAGTCTTTGAAGCAGAGGTTGAAGCCAAAAAGAAGCCCTCTGGATATGTACATAATGCTGCACTCCTTTCAGCATCACCTGATTCTACTGCTAACCCTGAATCAGTTAGTGCTGCTGGAGGAGTCAATCAGGAAAAGACCAATGATTCAGTACTAGAAGCCTTCTTTTCTAGTCATTTTAATTCCTCATTGATTAATGATGACTTAGAACAGATTAATGCTGATGATCTTGAAGAAATGGATATCAAGTGGCAGATGGCTATGCTGTCTATGAGGGTGAAGAGATTCATAAAGAGGACATGGAGAAACAACTTTTCCCAAAGAAGAGAAGATGGTGCTGGATTTGACAAGTCCAAAGTTGAATGCTACAAGTGTCACAAGATGGGACACTTTGCCAGGGAATGCAGAGGTGGAACATCTCACAACAGCCATCAACAAACTCTGGCTGGAAGCTCCAATCAAAACAGAAACTCTATTCAAGCTCTTGTCTCTCAACAAGGAATGGGATTTGATTGGAGTGATCAAGCAGAAGAGGCCATCCAAAATCAAGCTCTTATGGCTGAAGTTTCAGATCTTCCCACTGAGGTAAAATCTAATCTCTGTACTCAAGCTTGTATAGACACTGTTAAAAGGTATAGAGATCACAATCAGGGAATGTGTGATGACCTTAAGAGATTAGAAAAGGACAGAAAAGACCATGTAGTAATTGTTGAGAAGTTTGAAGAACAGATTAGGGCTTTTCAAGCCAATGAACTTCAACACTCCTATGATACAAACTACTGGAAATGGGAAAAGGATGGTCTAGAGTTCTAGCTTAGAGAATCCAGGGAAGAGTGTGAGAAACTAAAAGGAGAGCTTGAGAAAGTTAAACTTGATGTAGAAAAGTTTAATTGTGCCTCTAAAGTCATGGACAACATAATCAACTCTCAAATCCATAGTAAGTTGAAACCAGGCATAGGGTACAATGCCACACCCCCACCCTACAACAACACCTACATCCCTCCTAAGTCAGACCTATTAGAAACCAAGGATAGGAAGGACTTACCTGAAGGAGCCACTAAAGTAGATCCATTAGATGAAGTAGTTGTTGAGAATAAGACTGAAAAAGAAGGATCTGGTGAGGAATGTGTAAGTCCATGTGTTAAGAACAATGAGATGAAAAGGACTGGAAAGGGAAAGGGAGTTCAATATACACAGACCACTGTTGTGAACTCTAATACTTGTGAACATTGTTCTTGCAAGAAATCTCAAGAGAATAAGCCCCAAAAACATGATAAAAAGAGGGGAAATCAAAGAAATTGGAATAACCAGTGGGCACAAAAGCAAGGAGTTGATCTGCAAAGGATTAACAGACCAAAACCTTGTTTTATTTGTGGCAAATTGAATCATCTTGCCAAACACTGTTATTTCAATCCTATTAACCAAAAGAAAAGTTTTCAAAGAAGTTTTCAAAAATCTTCTGGTTATAGGAAGCCTGCAAGGAATAATGTGGCTAAGAAACAAGCTGAATCCAAAAGCCACATGAGAAAACAGACTGAAAAGGAATGTGTCAATATGTGGGTCCCCAAAAGCACTAATGTTAGTACTGCTACCTCAGATAGTACTGCTGACAAGGATAGTGCTGCTAGAAGCAATACTACTGCTAGCAGTGTTAGTGCTGCTAACACTGTTAGTACTTCTTTTAAAGAGAATGCTGCTGCTAGCAGTGTTAGTGCTGCTAACTCTGTTAGTACCTCTTCTAAGAACAATACTGCTGCTAGCAGTGTTAGTGCTGCTAACACTGTTAGTACTTCTTCTAAGGTTAATACTGCTTCTAGTTTTTGTGCTGCTAGACCAATCATATTGACAAAGTACTCCAGTACTGCAGTACCTAAGTTTGAAAATCTCATCAAAACCCAGTGCAAGTACTTTGATGAGCAAGGGAGACCCAAGACCACTTTGGCTTGGGTTCCCAATAAAAACTAACTGATTTATCTGATGTGCAGGGCAACCAACAGCTCAAGGGGAAGAGCATCTGGCATGTTGATAGTGGTTGCTCCACGCACATGACAGGTAACATGGCCTGCCTCAAGAATTTCAAAAGAATTGATGGAGGACATGTTGCTTTTGGAAATAATCCTGCAGGAGGTAAGATAAGTGGTAAAAGTGATGTGTCAAAAGGTAAGATGACATTTGAGGATGTTTACTATGTTGAGCAATTGAGATACAACCTGTTAAGTGTATCACAGGTCTGTGACAAGAAACATAGTATATTATTTACTGATTCTGAATGCATTATTCTTGCTCCTGGATTCAAAGTAGTTGATGAAAACATGATACTATTGAGAACTCCTAGAAAGGATAATGTGTATTGTTTAGATTTAGAAAGTGTTTCATCTGATTCATCTCTAAATTGTTTGGTATCAAAAGCTTCAATAGATGAATCATCACTTTGGCACAGAAGGATGTGTCACATGAATTTTAAAACAATGAATAAACTTGTTAAAAATAATCTTGTTAGGGGTTTACCATCAAAAGTCTATTCATGTGATGATCATTGTGTTGCATGTCTCAAAGGCAAACACCACAAAACTTCTCATAAGTCCAAAGAGATAAACACTATCTCAAATCCTCTTCAGTTGTTGCATATGGATCTGTTTGGCCCTACAAATGTCATGAGCATTGGCAAGAAGTCATACTGTTTAGTTATTATTGATGATTACTCTAGATTTACTTGGGTATATTTTCTGAGAACTAAAGATGAGACAAGTGGACTGATCAAATCTTTTATTCTTAGAATTGAAAACCAATCAAATCAAAAAGTGAAAGTCATTAGATCAGATAATGGGACTGAATTTTAAAACTTTGATCTAAACACCTTTTGCGAGGAAAAAGGAATTGAGAGACAATACAGTGCTCCTAGGACTCCACAACAGAATGGTGTTGCTGAGAGAAGGAATATGACACTGATTGAGGCTGCTAGATCTCTGTTAGCTGATTCAAAATTACCCACTACTTTTTGGGCAGAAGCAGTTAATACTGCTTGTTTTGTTCAAAACAGAGTTTTGGTCATAAAGCCTAAAAACAAGACACCTTATGAGCTTTTTCTGAAAAAGAAACCATTTATTGGATTTTTCAAACCATTTGGGTGTCCTTGTACAATTCTCAATACCAAATCTCAGTTAGGTAAGTTTGATAGCAAAGCAGATGATGGCTTTCTTGTTGGTTACTCATCTCAGAGTAAGGCTTACAGAGTGTTTAATACCTCTTCTAGAATAATTGAAGAAAGTGACAATGTCAAATGCAATGAGAACACACCAAATCCTATTGGTTCAGGTCCTGATTGGCTATTTGACATTGATTCACTCACTAATTCTTTGGGTTTCAGTAGTGATGTAAATGCAGGACAAAGGGATGCACCACCATCAGATAACAGTATTCAGTCTGTGATATTTCCACTCCCTACTATTGATCCTGTTGACTTCTGTGAACCAGAAAATGAAGCTGAACCCATTCAGAATGAAGAAGAGAGAAGAATAGAGGAAAATCAGACTTCAAGAGAGTTTGAAGTGACTGAAGAAGCTAAAGAAAATCCAGACTTAAATGAGTCAAATCTGGATGTGATCTTACAAGAGGAATCTGGTCATCCATCAAGAACTCAGAAAAATCATCCTCCTGAGTTGGTTATAGGAGACATTGCTTCTCCCATGATGACTAGGAATCAAAGCAGACTTCAAGAGCTACAAGATCAGCAGAATACAGTTAATACTGTACTTACTTGCTTTCTATCCCAAATTGAGCCCAAAAAGGCTTATGATGCTATGAAAGATCCAAGTTGGATAGAAGCAATGCAAGAGGAGCTGCTACAGTTTAAATTACAGGATGTTTGGGACTTGGTGGACCTTCCAAAAGGTCATAGAGCAATTGGCACCAAGTGGATTTTCAGAAACAAGAAGGATGACAGAGGAATTGTGATCAGAAATAAAGCAAGGCTGGTTGCACAAGGGTATACTCAGGAAGAGGGCATAGACTATGAGGAAGTCTTTGCTCCAGTGGCAAGGATTGAAGCAATTAGGCTATTTCTAGCCTATGCCTCATACATGAAGTTCAAGGTCTACCAAATGGATGTAAAAAGTGCTTTTCTATATGGAAGTATTGATGAAGAAGTATATGTCTGTCAACCCCCTGGATTTGAGAATCCATTGCACCCTGACAGAGTGTACAAGTTGAAGAAGGCACTTTATGGTTTACATCAAGCCCCAAGAGCATGGTATGACACCCTGTCTACCTATCTCTTGGAAAATGACTTTGAAAGAGGAGTCATTGACAAGACCTTGTTCATTAAGAGGAGAAAGAAAGACACACTACTTGTTCAGATCTATGTGGATGACATCATCTTTGGATCCACAAATGATCACATGTGTAAAGAGTTTGAAGAGTTAATGCACAAGAGCTTCAAGATGAGTTCCATGGGAGAACTTACTTTCTTCCTTGGACTTCAGGTGAAACAGAGGAAAGATGGGATTTTCATAAGCCAATCCAAATATGTGAAAGACATCCTGGACAAGTATGGTTTAACAGACTCAAAGCCAGCAAGCACACCAATGGAGACACACAAACAGATCACTGCAGATCTTGAGGGGGAGGATGTGGATGTCCATCATTACAGATCTATGATTGGATCACTCATGTATCTCACAGCCTCTAGACCAGACATTATGTTTCCAGTATGTGTTTGTGCCAGATTTCAGGTTACACCTAAGCAATCACACCTTCATGCAGTCAAAAGAATTTTTAGACACCTAAGAGGGCAACCTAGATTAGGTCTTTGGTATCCTTATGAATCTTCATTTGACTTACTTTCATACTCAGACAGTGACTTAGGTGGAGCTAACATGGATAGGAAGTCTACTTCAGGTGGATGTCAGTTTTTGGGTGCAAGACTTGTATCATGGCAGTGTAAGAAACAAACCACAGTGTCCTTATCTACAACAGAAGCTGAGTATATAGCTGCTGCACGTTGCTGTTCTCAGGTGTTATGGATTCAGAATCAGATGTTGGACTATGGGGTAACATTTCTTCACACTCCAATCTTCATTGACAACAACAGTGCCATTAGCATTGTTAACAATCCTGTCAAGCACTAAAAAACAAAGCACATAGAGATCAGGTATCACTTTATTAGAGACTGTAATGAAAAGAAATTGATTCAAGTTGCTAAAGTTCATACCAATGACCAGTTTGCAGATCTATTCACAAAAGCTTTTGATGTGGGTAGATTCACTTTCTTGGTAGCAAGTGTGGGCTTGATCAACCTTGAATAAATTCATGATTTTTAATTTTTATACCTGTATTTCTTTGTATATTTGGTGTTACTAACTAGTTTTCTCAGAACCTCAGTATGACTCAGATTGGCAAGTGCTGCAAAGTGTAAGTATAGTTACTACTGCCAGTGCAGAGTTACTACTGCTAGTACATATTTTCTACTGCCAATGTGTAGTTAATACTGCTTTGTAGTTAATACTGCTTAGTGGTTAATACTGCTTTGTAGTTAATACTGCTTAGTAGTTAATACTGCTTTGTAGTTAATACTGCTTAGTAGTTAATACTGCTTTGTAGTTAATACTGCTTAGTAGTTAATACTGCATGTGTAATTAATACTGCTTTGTAGTTCATATTGCTTAGTAGTTAATACTGTATGTGTAGTTAATACTGCTTTGTTGTTAATACTGCTTAGTAGTTAATACTGCTTGTGTAGTTAATACTGCTGTGTAGTTAATACTGCCTTGCAGTTAATACTGCTCAGTCGTTAATACTGCTAAGTCGTTAATACTGCTTTTAAAGAAAATCAGGGCTAGTACTGCTATAAATACTCTTTCAACCCGCCAAAGTTCATAACGTCTCTTTGCATTCAATTTATCTCTCTCTCGTTCTAACCTTTTCTCCCTAGAATCTCTGTGTTTTCTATCCAAATCCTCAGGAAGAATGACGACAATGGAGTTTGTCGATGAGCACAATGAGATTGCGATGCTTCAGAAGCCAAAGCAGGCCGCAGGATTTCATGATATTGTGGATTTTCTCAAGTCCACACACATCTCTCATGCCCTAACAGTGTGCCCAACCATATATATCGAGCATCAAAAGCAATTTTGGGAGAATGCCACTGTTATATTCGAAGATGGGCAGAAAATCATTCGAACAAGGGTTTGTGACAAACCCTTGAAGGTCACAGAGGAGGTTGTTCGCATCACTCTTCACTTAGATGATGCCTCAGGTATAACCTATCTCTCTAATGATGAAATTTTCTCGACCTTACCAAGAATGGGGTATGAAGGTCCCATTGGAATTTTTAAATTCTACAAGTCAAAGTTTTTCACCCAATGGCGATTTCTTGTTCATACTCTTATGCACTGTATTTCAAAGAAAAAAACTGGATGGAGTGAGTTTAGCAGTACCATTGCTTATGCCTTGGTCTGCTTAGCCACTGCCAGAAAGTTCAATTTTTCAGCAATGATTTTTAATGATCTTGTGGCAAACCTAGAATCCAAAAAGAGCTTTTACATGTATCCCAGGTTTGTCCAAGAAGTAATTAACCATGAATTGACGGATTTACCTCAGTCTGCTGAGGTATATGTGCCAAAACCCCCTAAAGGGAAGGTTTTCTCAAATATGAGAAGAATTCCTAGGGACTCGGAAGGAGTTGACACACCATTGTTCTCTACAATGATGGTTGTGTCCCACACCACTGAAGGTATGGCATCAGGGTCAAGGCCCCCATTAGACACACCCACTGATGGCCAATCCCAACCTTCCATCACCAAAGAAATCCCACAGTCCATTCTTTTAAGACCCACTCCCAAAATCACCAAGAAGTTTGAAAGAAGAAAGGTACACAAGGTTCCTTCCCTTGGTGTATCTCCTAATAGCCCAAAGCCTACAAGCCCTCTATTGGAGCATTCTCCAATAGAGAATATCAAAAGGGTAACCACAGGGGTGTCTCCCAACCCCAAGAAGGTGCTCTCTAAGGAGAAGGATGAGCATGTGGGCTGCAAGGCTGCCACTACTTCTGCTAGCAAAGAGAAGGACAATGGTAACATCACTAAGACCTTCCCCACGACAACTCAGAATGTGAAAACATTCAGAGGACCCAGGCGCCAAGAAACCATGGTAGTAGGTTGTGCTTTTGCTACGCAAGAGACACCTACTAAAACTTCCAATGATCCTGAAAGGGAGGTAAACACTTCTAAACCAGGTGAGGATAGATATACTTATGAGGAATTGATGGAAACCATTGCCAACATCAACATTGATGTCATGAATCAGCAGAAGGAGATTTATGAGCTTAAGAAGGTGGTTCTTTATCAACACACCAAGATAGAGAAGAATAAGAAGATGATCACCAAGCTGCTGCAAAGAAGGAAGAAAGCTCAGTATGTTCTGAAAAGGAGAAGATCAACCACTGATGCTTCCAAAAAGGGGGAGTTAGAAACTGAACTAAACATGGAGGATGCAAAGGTTGAGGGGGAGAATGAGCATAAGGTTGAGGGGGAGGCTGAGCAGGTTGCAGAAGTTGCAAAGGAAGCAGAAAGTGAGAAAGCAGCAGTAACTGAAACTGCAGAAAATGAGAAGGAAGTAGTATCTGAGTTTCTAGCAGCAGAAACCACAGAAAAAGAAGTAGAAACAGTTAATGCTGCAGTATCTGAGATTGAAGCAGCAGTAGCTGAAATTATGAAGAGTCTTGTTGATGCAGCAGTATCTGAAAGTGAGAAGGAAGCAGTATCTGTATCTACAGTAACTAAACCTGAGATTGAAGCAGAGGTATTTGAGATTGTGAAGAATAGTGTTGAAGCAGCAGTATCAAAGATAGTAAAAGAAGCAGTAACAAATAGAGCAGCAGAAATGGTTAATGCTGCTAGACAAAAAGCAGCAGAAACCATTCAAGCAGCAGAAATGGTTAATGTTGCTGAAAAACATAAGGCAGCAGAAACCATCCCTGAAGCAGCAGAAACAAAGGAAACAACTGAAACCATTCCTGAAGCTGTTAAATCACTCAAAAGAACCAAGATGGTGTCAAACAAAAGACCAAGAACAAAGTCTATAGCTTCAAAGAAGAAAGTTGTAAAGAAGCCTAGGGTGGAACCCATTGTAGAAGAAGCTAAGGAGGAAGTTGTGAAAGAGAAAGCTGATCAAAAAGTTGCTGAAGAAGAAGTGGCAACTCCATCAGGTCAACCAAGCAATGTACAATCACAAACAAATGATCAATGTGATATGTATATTACTGTGGTTGATACTAGTCCAATCAAAGTTAAACCATTAGCTTCTATGGCTCCTGAGATCATCTTCTGGGACACATTGATAGAGCAGAGAAAGGAGTACATTAGAATCAAAAGAGCAGATGGGAAGTTTGAAGTCTGTTCTACATGGGGAAGACTTATCAGAATATGCTCTAGATCTGACGTAGAGGAGATGTACAAGGTTGGAATGAAGCTGTATGGAAATATGCTGACTGAGAATGGAATGTCCATCACCAAAATGGTACTTGAATACTTGTGTCTAATGTTCAATACAGAAGCAGTTAAGTATTTGACAGAAAGGCAATTTCAAGCTGTTACCAACTGGATGCTTATTGAAAACCGTGGTGTGTATGTCATAACACTTGACTATGCATATCATGAGTATTATTTGGTGGATAAAATATACAAGCACAGCATGACAAGGTTGAATGGAATACTAAAAGCTAAGTTGGTGTGTGACAAAGATTCTAAGATGGCAAGATACCTGGTAAGAAGGATCATCAATCAAAGTTTGGGATTGAATCCTGACTTGTGTGTTCAAGATTAAGTTTTGGAAGCATCATCATCTGAAGAACTTGACTTCTCTTTCTAAAAGTCAAGTTAGGGGGAGATTGTTGGGAACTGAAGATTTGCTTAGTATGGATAGTACTGCCAGAACAACTTTAATACTGCCAGGGCATAATTAATACTGCTAGAGTGAAGTTAGTACTACTTGTCAAGATTAATACTGCTGAAGCAAAGTTAGTACTGCTTGTCAAGATTAATACTGCTGAAGCAAGGTTAGTACTGCTGAGTCAAGTTAATGCTGCTGGAATGAATTAATGCTGCTGAAGAATATTAGTACTGCTCATGCTGAATGAAGTTAATACTGCTCGTGCATAAATATGTTAATGCTGCTTGTGATCATAAGTTTGGAATGCGAGAATGTTGGAGATAAAGATGGAATGATTGAAGATAAGCATGAAAGAATATTCTGAAGATCAATTTTGTTTTGATAGTTATCTTGTAATTATTTTGTATAAATAGATGTTGATAGATAGCTATTCGGTACGAGAGTCTCAGAATACGTTTTGTTTTAGAGAGAATTAACCTCAAGGTTTAGAACCCTATTTCTAGAGAAGTAGAAGTCGTCTTGATTGAGCCTGTTCATCAAGATTGAGGTTTGGTTGTAAGCTTGTGAGTTGAATTAGTGAATACAAACAGCTGTGTGTTTTCTGATATATTGTTCTTTGATTGTGTGAATTAAAGTTCTATTCCGCAGATTCTTTAATTCTGAGTTCTAAGTATTATTAGTCTTGTTAAGATTCGATCCTGACATCAGAGGAAACACCTTTGTTCTTGCCTTTGTCAGCTTCAGATGCTTCGGGCCTTTTGGTGCTCTCCTCTCCTGATTGTTCTGTGATGACAACCCCTTTTTGAGCTGGGGCTTTCTTGATTGGCTGGACGAAGAAGAAATCATCATCTTCATCATCATCATCATCATCATCATCATCGTTTTTAGGGGATGATGATGGTTCATCATCAGTGATGTCGATGGGTTCATCGTCTTCAGCTTCTTCTTCTGATTCGACCTCGTCCGCATAAGGTGTAGTAACATCAGCAACAACTTCATCATGTTGCTCTTCGAGTTGCTCCCCCTCAGATACAGAGGGAGGTTTCTCAGTTCCCTCAGGGTTTTTAACTCCCTGAGGTTGTTCATTTGTAGCAGCAGCAACAACAATATCAGTTGTCTCCCCCTCAACATTATGGGGAAGGTCTTCAGTTGTCTTATCCCCCTCTTCCACATGATGAATGGGGGAGGAAATAATATCAGCAGCAGTCATAGGATCACTGTCTTCCAGGCCAGTGATTCCCATGAAGGTTTCAATCGTTACTATTCTGTCTTCCTGGCCAGAAATAGTAGGACTGATCTTCTGAAGAACTTCTCGATCAACCTGATTAAAATGCGAAGGAGCACATGTTGGAGCATTCAGGCGGTCGAGAATTTGCTGAACTAGATCTTTGACAGTGCCAACCTCAGTCTTGACCGTGGAGACCTCACCCTTAAGAGTTCCAACCTCTGTCTTCAATGATGTGACTTTATTGGACAGGGTGGTGAAGTTTGTTGAGAGGGTGGTGTGCGCCAAGCTGAGATTGTTGATGACGGTAGAGTGGTCAGCGAAAGTAGTAGCAAAGCTACCAATGTGACCTTCAACCTTCTCCATGTCAGCACTGGAGGCTTTCTTTGCTACCTCTGTTGTCAGCGTCTTGAGATTCTCTCCAGCGTCTGTAACCGCTGAAGAGTTGGTGAAAAGAGTGGTGTTGTAAGAGTCCACCTTTGTCACCAGATCTTTCAGGGAGTTGTGAATATCTCCCAAATTAGGACCTGCAACAGTTAATAACTTATGAACAAAGGAAAGCTTAGAAGTTGGGGATTTTGAGAGAGTGTGTATAGTTTTGGGTATACCTGCAGGCGGGTTGGTGAAGTCCTCGAACTTTGATACCCTGAGTAGTGTTCCATGTCGCCTTCCAGAGTACCTTGGCGCATAGAGGTGTCTGTAGATCCTAAATTTTGATGCATCAGCCCCTGTAAAGTCGCAGCCGATGTATCGATGATGACGTTCGTTGCAGAGAATGGGGGGAATATTGGTGGAGTGTGCAAAGAAAGAGTGGGAGGAATGATGGTTGAGAAGAGGGATGTGGTGCGGGGTTCAGCGTTGGATCCGCTGAGAAATACTTCCGCAGTACTTAGAGGTACTGAGGGAGGTGGGTTCAGTTCCAGGTTTATAACCTCAACGTTTAGAGACGCTGAAGTCGGTATGAAAGGTGTGGCTTGAGCAGCTGTGGCAGAGCGTACCACGGAACTATCCAACGTCTCTTGTTCAGAAAGAGTCGTGGAGTCTTCAGCCTGGAAAGGCTTGGAGGGTTGCTCCTTGGTTTTCTTGATCCTTTCGGATTCAAGTTGGGTAGTAGAGTGTTTCCTTTTTCGAGAAGGAGTGGAGGGTGCAGCCTGGGAATTAGCAGTGGGGATTACCGCTGAGGTAGCCGCAAAAGTAGAAGAAGGAGGTGTTGGTCCCGAAGGGTTATACAAGTTTGTAGAAGGGGGGGGGGTGAATACAAACACACAGATTTTACTTTTCTAAATTTTTTATTGATAAATCATTAACAATTTACAGCTTGTTGCAGAAAAAAGATTAAGGATAAATCCTAAATCTAAACAAGTTGGAACACTAAGTTTCTTGCACTAAGAAGGAGAAGGAAATTACTAATAATAACCTATCTCAAGATAAGAAGGATGAACTTGTCCAGAGTTAGCAAGTTACTTCAAAATGAAGTGAGTTCTTCTTCTTATATACTGCATGCATTTAATGCATTGCAGTTTACACTTTACACGTGGCAGCAGCTGATTGGTTGCATGTCATTGACCTTTGTTGACAACCTTAGTAGCCGCATGTTTGAACAGTGTAGTATCAGAGTGGTTGTACGATTTCAGACAATAAGGAGGTTCTATTCTGACATATCGTACGGAGTCGTGCAAGGGTGGATGAGACAAAAAGTACTTTGTACGGAAGACTTCATGATCAGCTTTTCGATGATTCAGCGATCTATCATTCTTGATCAGCGAATGATAGAGTTCAGCGATAGCTGAAGTCTTGTACTTGATACTTCACGTTGAGTGGACAAATCTGAGTCTTCGCTGATCCGCATCAGTTCATTAGGAGACTTGTCGCTGGTTCTTGAGCTTGATCTTCGACTTCAGCGTAGAACCTATGTTGACGTGAAACTTGTCTTCAGGGATCATAAGTAAACAACTAACTTATCAGCGATCACCATAAGTACTGAACAGACTCAGAGTATTATGGTGAACAGTTTCGCTGAATGTTTAATCTAAAGAGCGAGAGTTCCTATCAGCGGTACTGGAAGATCTTAGTACTTATCAACGATAGTGAAACTCTGATACATATTGTTTACTTACAATTTTCACTAAGTATATAAGAGAGGGTCATTATCAAATCACTGAGGGTTTGGATCAACAATCTCCCCCTATTTGATTATGACATAGCAACAGAGAAAATTGCTATATAATGAAAACATAAGGATAAAAGGAACTCATAAAATATTTGTCCTTTTTACTGTTTTCTGGGATCTTTTCTGTACTGATGGAGTAAAGTACGTTCGCTGAAATTTTTCTTTAAACTTTGTAAAGATTACAGAGGGAAGTGGAAAAATTACAAGTACAACGAATAAAATTACAAGTACAAAAGATGTAGACAGATAAGGATAGAAAGAATTTCAAGGCGATCCTATCCGTCAAAAGGTTCTTCCTTAATGAGTTGTTCATCAAGGGTCATTGATGTGGCAATCATCCAATCTGGGACATCTACTCCTTGATTCTTTTTCTTCAGAGCTTCTTCAAAAATCAAGGGCTTCAGGTGTCTAGCTTTGATGTCGCGTCTGACTTCACACCAGTATAAGAGATCTCTGAGTTGTTCGATGGGAGCGAGGTGGAGCTCAGAGATACGTTGAAAGTGATGGTTTCCATCGTAGTCTAGAAAGAATATACCATATGGATCACTTACAACTGTGCCAGGAATGAAAGTTTCTCCAGGTGGTAGGGAGGTGTCAAGCACTGAGAGATCAGCATCAGGGACAAGAACTTCAGCACGAGAGAAACCAATACCTGTTTCATTCCGTATAGGAGGACCTGAATCATAGACTTTCTTTTTCTTAGCAGAGACTTTTCTTTGTTGAGGAAGAGGAGGAATATCCACAGCAGAAGAAAGCAGGTCGATCTGTTTGTTTAAGATCTTCTCGACATGGCTTTTGAACTTTGAGCGCGATCCCTGAATGGCTAATTTTGTTTCTAACCATTCAGAGAGACCAAACTTTTCTAAGGTAGACATCCACTTCAACAACAGGAACGTCGGCGTACAGTTTTCCTCTGATGTTTGTTTTGAGGATTTTGGATGGTCTAGATCGATAGGTCAGCATTTGTTTAGCCCATTCCAAGGTCGTGTCAGAGACCTTAGTCTTTTCTCTAACGATCTTTTGAGCATCATCCCATAGCTGACGTTGAACATCAATGGGAACTCTTTTCAGCTTGGGGTCTTTTATTGATCATTGAGTAAGCTTGATGGTGTATTCTCTATCTTTTTCTTCAGCTTCCTTTCTTTCAGCGATTAAGCGTTCAACTCTGAGGTGTTCCTTGTATTCCTTTTGGGAAACTCTGAACTTTGGAGGAACGGAAGGAAGTTGATCACGCTTCAGAATGATTTGCTGATCTTCGAGTCTCTTGATCATTGCATCTCTCTTTTCTTGATCCTCTTCACTTAGCTTTTGAGGAGCCAAGGAAGGTCTGTTTTTGTGAGAGAGAGTCTGTTCTACAGGTTCATCAGTCTCAGAGATCAAATCCAAGACTGGGATTATTTCTTCAGCGTTGAGAGCTGGGATTGTTGTTGAAGTCGCAGCTATAGGAACTTCAGCAATATCCTCAAACAGGGGAGAGGACTAGCTGAAACGCAGCGATCTTACAAGTAAGAACATGGGTATAACATAGATGAAAAGAATGGGATTGTGTATAGAGGTTTGTGGAGGTAGAGAACTGATAAAGTGTATAGAGGAGGGATGTTGTGTAAGATTAATGTACCTGACAAACCGGCTTGTTAAGCAAGATCATCAGATTTTCATCTTCAGCGACACCTTTTCCTTTGCCTTTGTCAGCTTCAGATGCTGATGGCTTTGTCTTTGTCCGCTCCCCTGAAGGTTCATTTATCAGAATCCCTTTAAGAGCTTTAGTTCTCTGAGCAGGCTTGACGATAAAAGAATCATTATCATCGTCATCTTCGTCATCATCATTCTTTGGAGAAGAGGATGGTTCAGCATCAGACAAATCGATGGCTTGTTCATCTTCGGCTTCAGACTCAGTTTCTTCAGCTTCTTCTTCGAGTTGCTCCCCCTCAGATACAGAGGCGAGCTTCTCGGTTCCCTCAGGGTTTTCATCTCCCTGAGGTCCAGCGGCTGCTTCAGCTTCAATTGTCTTCTCACCCTCTTCAGTGAAGGTGAGGTCTTCTGTCTTCTCTCCCCTGATAGATTCATCATGGGAAAGGTCTTCAGCGCTTTTGGAGAGGTCTTCAGCGCTCTTCTCCCCCTCTTTATCATGATGACTGGGGGAGGAATGAGAAGATTCAACAGCTCGTGTGGTTTCCCTGTCTTCTTGGCCAGGGATCCATATATACATTTCAATCGCTGATAATCTGTTTTCCATGTCAGAAATACCAGGATTGATCTTCACAAGTTCAACACGATCCGCCGTAGTAAAAGATGGAGGTGCAGGGGCAGGTTCAGGGGCAGTCGTGTTGGTCAGAATCTGCTTCAACAAGTTCTGAATTGAAGAGATGTCATTCTTCATCGTGTTGACATCAGTCTTCACAGAACTCATATCAGTTTTTACTGAACTGACATAAGTCTTTACAGCAGACATATCACCTTCGAGTGTGCCAACCGATGTCTTCAGCGTTGTGACTTCGCTGGACATGGTGTCTACAGATTTCTTGATGTCGAGGTAGTCTGTGTATATGTCAGCGAGAACTTTGGCAAAGTTGCTCAGAGATTGATCAACCTTCTCCATGTCAGCTTTGGAGGCATTCTTTCCGACTTCGGTTGTAAGTTTTAAGAGATTCTCTCCAGCGGTTGTTACAGCTGAAGAGTTGCCGGAAAGAGTAGACGTGAGACCAGTCAGCGTTGTCTCTACTATCTTCAGAGACGTGTTGATGTCTCTCAAATTAGGACCTGTAACATATAAAAACTTGTGAACAGAGGAAAGCTTAGAAGTTTGGGGTTTAGTAACAGTGTATAGGGATTGGTGAGTACCTGCAGGAGGATTGGTGAATTCATCAAAATCACGGGTTCCTGAGTAAAGTTCCATATCGTCAGCAAGAGTACGTGAACGTATGGACAGCTCTGCAGGTCCTACTTCCGTCGTTCTTTTAGCTCCTGGAGGAATGACAGGTGCGGCTGTGATAACTGGAGTGGGGTCCAAATGAGTGGAGGGAGAAGCGAAGGGTAAGAAAGGAGGTTGGTTACCGAGTTCAGCGTTGGAATCGCTGAGAATCACTTCATCAGTCTTTTGAGAGACTGAGGGAGGTTGGGTAGTTTCCAAGTTTGTAACCTCAACGTTTGGAGATGCTGAGGTCGGGATTAAAGGGATGGCTTATTTAGGTGTGGCAGAGCGTACCACTGAACTTTCCTTCAGCTCAACAGGAGGAGCTGAGGAGTTTTTAGCAGGAGATTGCTTGGGTTGCTCCTTGGTCTTCTTAGTTCTTTTGGAACCAAGGTGGGTGTCAGAATGTTTCCTTTTAAGAGGAATGGAGGTAGCAGCTGGGGTATCAGCGGTGGGTTTGTCCGCTGAAGGAGCTGCAGAAGTAGAAGAAGTAGTAGGGTTAAAAAGAGTCAAGAGTGTAGAAAGACGCACCTCATTCGCCACTGGTTTGAAGCGAGTATTTTAGGGCCGACCTGAGAGAGTTTCAGGTCACCCTCTTCTGGGTAACTGTCTTTCAGGCCTCTTTGGAAAATAGCGCTGATGAACCGAGGATATGGAACCCATGGAGGTCTGTCAGCGACGGTGTCCACTCTGAGAACCAGGTCATCATAGATAATCGATGCCCAGTCTATGTTGAGACCTTTCAGCAAAGCATATCCCATTGCTTGCTGAGGCTTAGCGGCTTGGTCAGAGGAGCCGCTCTTGGCAGTCATGCAGCTGATCAAATGGGCGAAGATGAAACTCATCTCGCTGGGCATTTTCAATTTCTTGATAATCGTCAGCTTCTTCTCGGGCTTCATGTCTCTGCCGATTTCCCATACATAGCCCATTGCATCGAAAAATGCAATGATGGCTTCCCTGTCTGAGTTTTTCTTGGGGTCAGGGAGGGGAACAAAGGGTTTTTCCTTGGTGGCGATGGGAAGGCTGAGAGCTTTGCGAATTATGGCAGGGGTAATCTTCATGGTGCCATATTCGATATCGCAGAGGATGCAATCGATTGTTTTGGAGGGGTCTTTGGCTGAGGGTAGCTGAGAGTGTCTGGCTGAGTAGCAGAATTGTGAGAGCAAAAGCTGACGTGTAGGAGGTGTTATGGTCAGGGCTGTTGAGATGCAGCAATTCTTTAGGAAGTTCACAGCATCAGCTAGATGTGTGACTTGCTTTCGAGGAGGAAACTCGAGAAGCGCATAGAGGTTGTTCACCTTAGTCCAATCCAGTTTGTCAAGGGCAAATTTGACTTGAGGAGCCTTGAAGATGTCCATTTCCTCAGCAATGTCATCAGCAGAAGTGTTTTCAGCGTTGGTGTTCTTGGGAATGTCAGAAGATGCCATTCTCTGTATTATCAGTTCAACCAAAGGATTAACAAATAAGAATAATCTTAATGTGGAAAGATTTTCCAATAAGATGGTTCGAATTTTGACCATTTCATTCAGACAAAATATCTTAATGAAGATTAGGGTTTTTTAAAAAAAAAAAAACGAAATTTCAAACCCAATAAAAATCTTGTTTTCCAGTTTCCTTTGAAGATAGGGATTCTGGAAAAACGAATGTGTGAAGAACAAGTTTAAGATTTTTGCATTTAAACTTGAAGAACAACCATGAAATGGTTGTGTTCATAAAACCATGAAAGAAAATGATTTTAGTTTTAAGAAGTTCTTTTGTTTGATCTTGTTAAAACAATGAGAAGATCAGAAACAAGTTATTTGCATTTGGTAAATAATAAGACCATATTAACCTTTGATGTTTGAAGAAGATGAACAGTTGTTCTTGAAGAATCGAAAGCCAAATGCAACAGTGAATTCTTTCTTTGCTTGGAGGAGAAGTTCGCGTAAGAGAAAAATATAAACGAAGAATTTGTTTATATAGAGAGATTTTAGAAAGAGAAAGTCTTGAGCAGGAAAAGATTTTCATCATGACACGGACACGTGTTTGCATTTGATTGGCAAGTAAACGAAACGTGCAAACGTGTGTCAGAAAGAAGAACGTGTCTGGGTTTATCCGTTGTAATGACGTCACAACTGTCCTTTCATATTCTTGGTTGTCTCTGAGGTTTTGAAAAACTCAGGGACACTTTTGAAAACATGAAGCACTGAATAGAAATATCAGTTGGTTTTAAGAAATTTCAAAGTATCGCTGATAAGGAAGAGATATTCAGCGATGAGATTTGTTTTGAAATCTTGCATTTACATGCGATTTGTCAGAGAGAAAAACATACCTTGATATCAGCGAATCAGGATAGAGAGGAGGATAGAATGGGTTATACAAGTTGATTTTATCCTATCGCTGATCAAATGTGAACTGTTGAAGATTTTATCATTCAAAGTTCAACATTCCAAGCTCACTGATGAGAAAGTTGAATCTTGTCTCATCAAGAGGTTTGGTGAATAGATCAGCTAACTGATAATCAGTTGGGATAAAGTGAAGTTCTATATCACCATTCATCACATGATCTCTGATAAAGTGATACCTGATTTCGATGTGTTTTGTCTTTGAGTGTAGCACTGGATTATTAGCTATAGCGATGGCACTTGTGCTGTCGCAATAGATTGGAATATTTGAGAGTTGAAGGTCATAGTCCAGTAGTTGATTTCTCATCCACAAGACCTGAGAACAACAGCTTCCAGCGGCTACATACTCAGCTTCAGCTGTGGAAGTGGACACTGAGTTTTGCTTTTTACTTGTCCAACTTACCAGCTTTCCACCCAGGAGCTGACATCCTCCCGTGGTGCTTTTCCTATCCATTCTGCAACCTGTAAAATCACTATATGAATAGGCGATTAAATCGAATCCTGAGTCTTTAGGATACCAAAGACCTAGATTCGCTGTACCCTTAAGATATCAAAAAATTCTCTTTACAACTTTCATATGAGATATCTTAGGTTCAGCTTGATATCGTGCACACAAGCATGTTGCAAACATAATATCGGGTCGGCTAGCTGTAAGATACAATAGTGAGCCGATCATCCCACGGTACAGCGTGACATTGACAGGAACACCCTTAGTGTCCTTATCAAGTGTCAGCGGTGGTGCCATAGGGGTTTTCATAGCTGAACTTTCAGTTAAGTCGAATTTCTTCAGCATATCTTTAACATATTTTCCCTGATTAATGAAAGTTTCTTTTTCATTTTGTTTTATCTGTAGACCAAGGAAATATGTTAGTTCACCCATCATGCTTATTTTATACTCTTCTTTCATTCTATCAGCGAAACGAGTACAGAGATCAGGGTTAGTCGAGCCAAATATAATATCATCAACATATATTTGAACAAGAATGATATGACCTTTTACTTTCCTGAAAAATAGAGTTTTGTCTATTTTGCCTCGCTCAAAATTTTCAATATGGAGATAAGTAGAAAGAGTGTCATACCATGCACGTGGAGCTTGCTTTAAGCCATAAAGTGCCTTATCCAGTTTATAAACATAACCTGGATGCTTAGGATCTGAGAATCCTTGAGGTTGTTCCACATAGACTTCTTCATTCAGCTTTCCATTTAGAAACGCTGACTTAACATCCATCTGATATACTTTGAAGTCTTTGTGTACAACGTATGCTAAGAATAGACGAATAGATTCTAATCTTGCTACTGGAGCAAATGTTTCGTCAAAATCTATGCCTTCCTCTTGTCTGTATCCCTGAGCAACAAGACGAGCCTTGTTGCGGGTTACAGTTCCATGTTCGTCCAACTTGTTTCGATAGACCTATTTAATGCCTATCACTGTTTTGTCAGTTGGTCTTCGAACAAGTTTCCAAACTTTGTTTCTTTCGAATTCTGTCAGCTCTTCTTGCATGGCGCTGACCCAGTTTGGATCTTTGAGGGCATCATCTACTTTCTTTGGTTCAGTTAGTGAAACAAAATTTACAAATAAACAAATATTACCTGCACTTCGTCGAGTCTGAATCCCAGCGTTTGGATCACCAAGAATTTGATCAATTGGGTGATTTATAGTCCATCGCTGAGCCGGAGCGTGAGACGCTGACTCAACCTGAACTGGAGGAGCTGAAGATGAAGCTTCAGCGACGTCTGGAGTATCAGCCAAGAGAGGAATGGATGCAGTTGTCATTATATTCACTGATTGCTGAGACGTGGATGGAATATCTAAGATATTGGTTTCAGAAGCAGGTATAGTGTTTATAGGAACAACTGAGACCCATGATGTTTCAGCTTCACTATTCTGCATATTTGGAATGATAGTTGGACCATCATCTTCAACTGTGTGAGCACGAGGAGTGGGAATATCTTCTGAATCACCAAGATGAGAAAACATCCATTGATTCAGTTCTTCAGTATCAGCGGACGGTTTAGAGTTCGCTGAACGGGACTCGTCAAACGTGACGTGAATTGTTTCTTCAACAGTTTGTCTTCTTCGATTAAAGACTCTGAAGGCTTTGGAAACTGAGGAGTATCCAAGAAAGATTCCATCATCAGCCTTAGGATCAAACTTTCCAAGGGCATCTCTGTTGTTCAGTATGAAACACTGACATCCAAAGATGTGAAGAAAGCTGATTGAAGGCTTTCTCCCATGAAATAGTTCATAGGCTGTTTTATTGAATCTTTTGACTATCAGTGACCTGTTTTGCGTAAAACAAGCAGTATTGACAGCTTCTGCCCAAAACTGAGTAGGCAGGTGAGAATCGCTGAGCATTGAACGTGCAGCTTCAATAATTGTTCTATTTCTTCTTTCAGCGACTCCATTTTGTTGTGGTGTTCTCACTGAAGAAAAGTTGTGAGAAATACCCTTGCTCTCAAAGAAGGAATCAAGAGAACTGTTTTTGAATTCAGTCCCATGATCACTCCTTATTGAGCGAACGGTCAAATTGTTCAGGGTTTCCATCTTCCGAACAAAGGTGATGAGTTCTTCAGGGGTGTCACTCTTGGAACGGAGAAACATAACCCATGTATAACTAGAGAATTCATCAACTATGACCAGTGTATATTTCCTTCCAGCGATGGATTGTTTGTTAACAGGGCCAAACAAATCCATATGGAGTAGTTGTAGAGGAGATGACACTGAGGAGACTTGCTTTGATTTAAAGCTTGCTTTGGTCTGCTTCCCTTTCTCACATGCTGAACATAAAGACTCTTTGGCATATGAGTGTTGAGGTAGACCAGTAACTAACTCTTTTGAAGAAAGAGAGTTCAGTGTCTTGAAATTCAGATGAGAGAGCCTCTTATGCCATAGCCAGTTGACATCAGATGAGGCTTTTGAGAAGAAACAGGAGTTCTCAGTGGTTGTTGAGTCCAGGTTTATTACATAAACATTTTCCAAACGATAACCGCTGAGAGCTATCTTCTCCTTTTTGTCAGTGACAAAGCAGGATTCCTTGGTAAAGATTACTTTGTTATCCTTGTCGCAAAGCTGACTGATGCTTAACAGATTATGCTTCAGCCCTTCAACATATGCGACTCTTCTGAAGGTGGTTGTACCATTAGAGAGTACACCAAACCCTCGGGTATGTCCTTTTCCATTTCCACCGAAAGTCACAGAGGGACCCTTCTCTTCCTTGTATTCAGCGAGCAGGCTTTTCTTTCCAGTCATGTGTCTAGAGCATCCGCTATCGAGATACCAGATACCCTTCTGAACCTGCATCACAAAGGAAGATTAGTTTTTCTTGGGTACCCACTTAACCATGTGTACACGTTTGTCAGTGGAAGCAGTTGGAATGGAAGGTTCAGCAATCTTCGCAACATTTGAAGATTCAGCTTTGTCAGTCTTCACTTTGGTTAATTTCTTAACCTCAGTGGTTTTCTTTGCCTTGGGGGCAATCTTCACCTTAGCTATCTTATCAGCTTTGGTGGCTGTGGGGCACTTACTAGCAATATGATCAGTGAGTCCACAGTGATAACATTTCCTATAACTAAAAATAGTTGTAGGACTATTTGAATGCTGAGTTTTAGATTTTGAATTAGAAGGACCAGCACCAAATAAGCTTTTGGCTTTAGAAATGGGAGGAACACTTGGTTCTTCAGATTTCTTACCAAGGACATCCACTCTGAGTCTAGGAGTAGATCGCTGAATAGACCCACGCTGAGTAGATCCAGAGATCTGATTTCTTGATCCAAAGGAATAAATCACTAAAGCTTTAGAAGCATTCAGCTTTGGTGCTAAAGTACCCTTCTGAGGATTTTGGTTCAACGCAATTCCTTTACCTTTATCTTTAAAGACAGAGGTAGGTTTTGGATAAACCATTTTCTCTTTACCTTTTGAAGAGGCAGAGATTTCCTCAGGGATAGGCGGTCTGGAGGACGAACACTGAGAGGATGAAGTGTCAGCGACTGAGGATACGAAAGTTCCAAATAAGAGCATGAAAACGATCAGTGGTTGGTTCTTGAGTTTCATATTTGTAACCAAGACCACGTTTATCACTCAGGGGTATCTGAGACTTAATTATCTCAGTGATCTTTGTTGAAGAGTTACACCATCCTTCAACAGTAGCCTTTTCAGCTTTCAAAGCAGCGATAGCTTCTGCTCGTTCGATTTGACTAGCTGAATAGCAAAGGTTGAAGTAGAGGGAATGTCTGAACTTTCTTCCTCATCCTTAATCTTTGCCATAAGACAGAGATTGGCTTCATCATCTTCAGAGTCAGATGATGATTCTTCTTCTTCTGAAGCAGCCCAATCATAAACCATCAGGCCTTTGCCTTTCTTCTTGAAGCTTTTCAGCTTTGCATAATTTTCTTTCAGCTTAGAATATTTGTCATCTTTATTCCTGGGAATAAAAGATTTCTTGGGAAACGCTGAGTTTCTCGATACTTTCTTAGACCTGCACTCCTTAGCGAAATGTCCAATCTTTTCGCAGTTAAAACAAGTAGCAGTAGCCTTATCAACAGTAGCTGATAATCTTGGCTTATCAGTTATAGAAAGAGGTTTGTTCTTTCTGAACATTTTCTTTTTGGCAAATCTCCTGAACTTTTTAGTTAGGAGAGCCAAAGATTCATCATCATCTGAAGAGTCAGAATCTGATGACCTTTCAGAGTTACTTTCTAACTCAGTGATAGTGACCGAGGGTCGTTGAGTAGAAGGTCCCTCTGAGATTAAAGCAACAGGGGTGCTTTTGGAATCTTTTACAAGATTCTTCTTAAGATGGCTTGATTGCTCATGATTCAGCATTGTGCCATATAAGGTAGCAAGAGTCATTGATCTTAGATCTTTTGACAGCTTGAGACACATAGAATAACTGTCCCAACTTTCAGGTAAACATTCTAGAAACTTTGTCAGCACTTCAAAGTTAGAATATTCCTTACCAACAGTTTTCAGATCTATTATTAAGCAATTAAAACGTTGGTGAACTTCAGAGAGAGTCTCATTCTTACCACAAATGAAACTTTCATACTGTCTTACCAGGTTGATCTTTCGAGAGTCCTGGACTTCAGCAGTACCTTCATACTGAACACATATTGTGTCCCACATGGCTTTTGAGGATTTCAGGTTCATGACGGAATGGTAGACTTCGTCAGGAAGAGCCATGGATAGTATGGATCTATCTTTTATGTCGATAGCCACTTTCTTCTTATCTTCGTCAGTCCACGTATGAACATCTTTGGGTACCAGCCTTTCTGGAATAGCAGGTCTATTCTCAGCGGCAGGTACTGCGGCATCAATTCTTACAGGAATAAATGGGCCGTTTTCAAGATAATAAGGTATAGTAGGGTCTACACCTTCTAGGAAGAGAGTCATCCTATTTTTCCATAGATTAAAATTATCTCTGGAGAATCTAGGGGGTTTTGCAAGAGAACCATTGTCTATATAGTTTGTGTTTGTGTTGGTGGCCATTTTCAGAAATAGCAAGGAAGAGAAATCTTAGTATAGATTAGATCTTGTTTATGAGTTTAAACAAATCCGCTCTGATACCACTTGTTGGTCCCGAAGGGTTATACAAGTTTGTAGAAGGGGGGGGGGTTGAATACAAACACACATATTTTAATTTTCTAAATTGTTTATTGATAAATCATTAACAATTTACAGCTTGTTGCAGAAACAAGATTAAGGATAAATCCTAAATCTAAGCAAGTTGGAACACTAAGTTTCTTGCACTAAGAAGGAGAAGGAAATTACTAATAATAACCTATCTCAAGTTAAGAAGGATGAACTTGTCCAGAGTTAGAAAGTTACTTCAAAATGAAGTGAGTTCTTCTTCTTATATACTGCATGCATTTAATGCATTGCAGTTTACACTTTACACGTGGCAGCAGCTGATTGGTTGCATGTCATTGACCTTTGTTGACAACCTTAGTAGCCGCATGTTTGAACAGTGTAGTATCAGAGTGGTTGTACGATTTCAGACAATAAGGAGGTTCTATTTTGACATATCGTACGGAGTCGTGCAAGGGTGGATGAGACAAAAAGTACTTTGTACGGAAGACTTCATGATCAGCTTTTCGATGATTCAGCGATCTATCATTCTTCATCAGCGAATGATAGAGTTCAGCGATAGCTGAAGTCTTGTACTTGATACTTCACGTTGAGTGGACAAATCTGAGTCTTCGCTGATCCGCATCAGTTCATTAGGAGACTTGTCGCTGGTTCTTGAGCTTGATCTTCGACTTCAGCGTAGAACCTATGTTGACATGAAACTTGTCTTCAGGGATCATAAGTAAACAACTAACTTATCAGCGATCACCATAAGTACTGAACAGACTCAGAGTATTATGGTGAACAGTTTCGCTGAATGTTTAATCTAAAGAGCGAGAGTTCCTATCAGCGGTACTGGAAGATCTTAGTACTTATCAGCGATAGTGAAACTCTGATACATATTGTTTACTTACAATTTTCACTAAGTATATAAGAGAGGGTCATTATCAAATCACTGAGGGTTTGGATCAACAGAAGGATTAAGAATAGATAAGATAGTAGTAAGACGTACCTCGTTTGGCATGGGGATGAAGTCGAGCACCATAGGGCCAACCTGAGAAAGTCTCAGGTCACCCACTTTTGGGTATTTGTCCCCAAGTCCGTGTAGAAAGATAGCACTGACAAACCGGGGATATGGAACACATGTTGGTCTGTCAGCCATATCCACCCTTAGCACCAGATCGTCGTAGATGATTGATGCCCAGTCAATGTGCAGACCTTTCAGCAGAGAGTATCCCATGGCCTGCTGAGGTTGAGATGCTTGATCAGAGGAACCGGTTTTTGCTGTCATGCAGCTGATCAAATGAGCGAAGATGAAGTTCATCTCCCTTGGCATATTTGATTTCTTGATCAGGGCCAGCTTCTTCTCAGGGAGTTCATCTCTCCCTGTTTCCCATACATACTTCATTGCATCAAAGAATGCAGTGATTGATTCCATATCAGCTAGGTTTTTGTGGTTTGGCAGAGGGACAAAGTGTTTTTCTTTGGTAGTTGCGGGAAGGTTGAGGGCGCGTCTGATGGTACCAGGGTTGATTTTGGAAGTACCATATTTGGTGTCACAGAGAATGACATCAAGTAGTTTCTTTGGGTCTTTTGGTGAGGGTACCTGAGCTCTTCTGGCAGTATACCAGAACTGAGCTAGAAGAGAACGATGAGCAGGGGGTGCAATAGTCAGAGTTGTCGATATGGGATAGGTCTTGAGAAAATTCACATCATCATCAAGATGTGTGACTTGCTTTCTTTGAGGGAAATCGAAAAGAGCATAATGGTTGTTGTGTTGGAAGGTAACTTGCTCAAGTTTGAACTTAACTTGAGAAGCCTTTGTGAGCACCACTTTCTCAGCAGCAGTAGGAGATTTGGTAGTAGGAGCTTCAGTGGAAGATTCCATTTCTGTTAATAATATAAGAATAAGAACAGAAGATCTTAAAATGGATAAAATATCCAAAATAAGAGTTTTAGGGTTTTTCTAGTTTTGGCAAAGATTTAAAAACTAGTGAATGTCGTATTTTCCAGTTTCCTTTAAAGAAGAGATTATGGAAAAACATATGAAGAACAAGTTTAAGATTTTTGTTTTAAACTTGAAGAACAACCATGAAGATTGTGTTCATAAAATCACGAAGAGAAAATGATTTCATTTTTAAGAAAGTTCTTTTGTTTGATCTTTTAAAAAAACAATGATAAGATCAGAAACAAGTTAATAAAAGATAAGTAACAAGAATATTAACCTTAGTTGTTGAAGACGAAGATTAACAGTTTTCTGGAAATGAGAAGTCCAAAATGCAACAGTGTTCTTTTCTTGGAAGAGAAGTTGTTCGCGTAAAGGAAAAAATATAAACTCAAAGGGTTTATATAGTGAGAGTAGAGAGAGAAAAACTATGAGCGGGAAAAGTTTTTCATGATGACACGGACACATGTTTGTATATGATTGGTTGAGGAAAACGAAACGTGCAAACGTGTGTCAGAAGAAGAATGTGCCAGGGTTAATCCATTTGATGACATCACAAACGTCCTTTCATATTTTAGGATGTCTCTGAGGATTTTGAAAACTCAGAGAAAATTTGAAAAATATGAAGCACTGAATAGAAATATCAGTGTTAATTTTAGAAATTTCAATGTATCGCTGAAAGGAAGAGATATTCAGCGATGCAAATTGTTTTGAAATCTTTCAGTTCTAGGCAAACGTCAGCGAGCAAGAGAGAACATACCTTGATATCAGCGAATCAATTTTGTTCAGAGAGAAGATGATTAATAGGTTATATAAGTTCATTGATATCACTGATCAAATGTGAACCGCTGAAGATTTTACTCTTCAAACTTCAGCATTCCAAGCTCGCTGATGAGAAAGTTGAATCTTGTCTCATCAAGAGGTTTGGTAAAAAGATTAGCTAACTGAAAGTCAGTTGGGATAAAATGAAGTTCTATATCACCATTCATCACATTATCTCTGATAAAATGATACCTGATTTCGATGTGTTTGGTCTTTGAGTGTAGCACTGGATTGTTGGCTATAGCGATGGCATTAGTGCTGTCGCAGTAGATTGGAATTTTCGAGAGCTGAAGGTCATAGTCCAGTAGTTGATTTCTCATCCACAAGACCTGAGAGCAACAACTTCCGGCGGCTACATACTCAGCTTCAGCGGTTGAGGTGGACACTGAGTTTTGCTTTTTACTTGTCCAACTCACCAGCTTTCCACCCAGGAGCTGACAACCTCCTGTGGTGCTTTTCCTATCCAATTTGCAACCTGCAAAATCACTATCTAAATAGGCGATTAGATCAAACCCTTCGTGTTTGGGATACCAAAGACCTAGGTTAGGAGTACCCTTAAGGTAACGGAATATTCACTTTACAACGATCAAATGAGATTCCTTAGGTTCAGCTTGATATCGTGCACACAAACAGGTTACGTACATAATATCAGGTCGGTTAGCTGTAAGATACAAAAGAGAGTCGATCATCCTACGGTACGCTGTGACATTAATAGATTTTCTAGATGGATCCTTGTTTAGTGTCAGCGGCGGTGCCATAGGGGTTTTCATAGCTGAACTCTGAGTTAAATCAAATTTCTTCAGCATATCTTTAACATACTTTCCCTGATTAATGAAAGTTCCTTTTTCATTCTGTTTTATTTGAAGACCAAGAAAATATGTTAGCTCACCCATCATACTCATTTTATACTCTGCTTTCATCCTTTCAGAGAAACGAGTACAAAGGTCAGGGTTAGTGGAACCAAATATAATATCATCGACATATATTTGAACAAGAATCTTAGAACGGAGAAACATTACCCATGTATAGCGAGAGAATTCATCAACTATGACCAATGTATATTTCTTTCCAGCGATGGATTGTTTGTTAACAGGGCCAAACAAATCCATATGGAGAAGTTGTAGAGGAGATGACACTGAGGAAACTTTCTTAGACTTGAAACTTGCTTTGGTCTGTTTCCCTTTCTCATACGCTGAACATAAGGACTCCTTAGCGTATGAGTGTTGAGGTAGACCAGTGACCAACTCTTTAGAAGAAAGAGTGTTAAGTGTCTTAAAGTTGAGATGGGAGAGCCTCTTATGCCATAGCCAATTGACATCAGATGAGGCTTTTGAGAAGAAACAAGAGTTCTCAGTGGTTGTAGAGTCCATGTTTATTACGTAAACATTTTCCATACGATAACCGCTGAGAGCTATCTTCTCCTTTTTATCAGTGACAAAGCAGGATTCCTTAGTGAAAATCACTTTGTTATCCTTGTCACATAACTGACTTATGCTTAGAAGATTATGCTTCAGTCCTTCAACATATGCAACTCTTCCAAAGGTTGTTGTACCATTAGAGAGTACACCAAACCCTCGGGTATAGCCTTTTCCATTTCCACCGAAGGTCACAGAGGGACCCTTCTCTTCCTTATACTTAGTGAGCAGGTTCTTCTTACCAGTCATATGTCTAGAGCATCCGCTATCGAGATACCAGATACCTTCCTGACCTGCAAACAAAGGAAGATTAGTTTGACTTGGGCACCCATTTAACCATGGGTCCACATTTGCCAGTGGTGGTAGAGGAAGTGGAAGGTTCAACAATCTTCGTAGCATTTGAAGATTCAGCTAAAGAATTATTCTTCACTTTGGTTAATTTCTTAACCTCAGTGGTCTTCTTTGCCTTGGGGGCATTGATCTTCACTTTAGCTAACTTTTCAGCTTTGGTGGCTGTGGGGCACTTACTAGCAGAATGATTGGTAAGTCCACAGTGATAACATTTCCTATAACTAAAAGTAGCTTTAGGACCATTTGCATGCTTACCTGTTAATTTCAAATGAGCAGGCCAGCACCAAGTATACCTTTGGCATTGGAAATAGGAGGAACAATCAGTTCTTCGGATTTCTTACCAATAATGTCCACTTTGATTCTAGGAGTAGATCGCTGAATGAATCCAGGGATCTTATTCTTAGAAGTAGAGGGATAAGTTACTGAAGCTTTAGAAGCATTCAGCTTAGGTACAAAGGTACCCTTCTGAGGTTTTTTGGTTAAAAACTATTTCTTTTTCCTTTACCTTTAGTAGTTAAGTTAGGTTTTTCCTCAGGGATAAGAGATTTTGAAGAGGAACACTGAGATGAGGAAGTGTCAGGGATAGAGGACACAAACATTCCAAACTTGAGCATGGAACGATCAGTGGTTGGTTCTAGAGTATCAGCTTTGTAACCAAGACCACGTTTGTCACTCAGGGGAATTTGAGACTTGATTATCTCAGTGATCGTTGTTGAGGATTTACACCATCCTTCAACAGTAGCTTTTTCAGCATTCAATGCAGCGATAGCTTCTTCACACTCAATTTTGACTCGTTGATTTATATGAACCTGGTCTTTTAAATATTCTTCAATTTTAGAAAGCTTTTCTATTTGAAGGTGACAGTTTTTAAGTTGTTCAGCGAGATCAAGGTTTTGATTTTCAACAACAGTTTTGCCATTCATGGCATCATATAAACTCATAGTCAGGAGATCGATCTTTCGAAGACTATCAACTTCATCAATATCTGAAATATGTGTAAAGAAAGAAGGTGATACCTTAGTAGCAGAGGCTAAAGTAGAGGGAATATCAGAATTTTCTTCCTCATCTCCGATTTTGGCCATTAGACAGAGATTGGCCTCATCATCATCTTCTGAGTCAGATGATTCTTCTTCATCAGAGGCAACCGAATCATAGTCAGCCATAAGGCCTTTGCCTTTCTTCTTAAAGCCTTTCAGCTTTACATACCTTTCTTTCAGCTTTTGATACTTGTCATCTCTAGACCTGGGGTTAGAGGATTTCTTGGAGAAAGCTGAGGTTCTAGAAACTTTCTTTGACCTGCACTCGCTAGCAAAATGTCCTATCTTTTCACAGTTATAGCAAGTAGCAGTAGCCTTATCAACAGGGGTTGATGATCTAGGCTTGTCAGTGAAAGCAAGAGGTTTGTTTTTTCTGAAAATTTTCTTTTTTGTTAATCTCCTGAACTTATTAGATAGGAGAGCCATAGATTCATCAAGATCTGAAGAGTCAGGATCTGATGAGCATTCAGAGTTAGTCTCCAACTCAGTGATAGTAACAGTTGATCGTTGAGTGGAAGGTGACTCTGAGATTAAAGCAACAGGGGTGCTTTTGGAATATTTTACAAGATTCTTCTTAAGATGAGTTGACTGCTCATGATTGAGCATAGTTCCATATAAGGTAGAAAGAGTCATTGATTTTAGATCCTATGACAGCTTGAGACATATTGAATAACTGTCCCAGCTTTCACGTAAACATTCTAAGAACTTTGTCAGAATTTCAAAGTTAGAATATTCCTTACCAAAGGTTTTTAGATCAATTATTAAGCAGTTAAAGCGTTGGTGAACTTCAGAGAGAGTTTCATTCTTACCACACATGAAGCTTTCGTATTGTCTTACCAGGTTGATCTTTCTTGAGTCCTGGACTTCAGACGTACCCTCATATTGAACACAGATTGTGTCCCACATGGATTTGGAGGTTTTCAGATTCATGGCGGAATGGTAGACTTCGTCAGGAAGAGCCATAGAGAGGATAGATCTGGCTTTAGTGTCGATATCCACTTTCTTCTTATCTTCGTCAGTCCACATATGAATTTCCTTGGGAACCAATCTTTCAGGAATGGCAGCTCTATTAGCAATGCCTGGAACTTCAGGTTCAATTCTAATAGGAATGTATGGGCCGTTTTCGATGTAATAAGGCATAGTAGGGTCTACACCTTCTAAGAAGAGAATCATCCTATTTTTCCATAGATTGAAGTTATCTCTGGAAAATCTGGGGGGTTTTGCAAGAGAACCATTATAAATATAGTTTGTGTTTGTGTTGGTGGCCATTATGAGAAATAGCAAGAAAGAGAAATGATTAGTATAAGCAAGATCTTGTTTATGAGATTAAACAATCTGCTCTGATACCAGTTGTTGGTCCCAGAGGGTTATACAAGTTTGTAGAAGGGGGGGGGGGGGGGTTGAATACAAACACACAGATTTTTATTTTCTAAATTATTTATTGATATAATCAAACAATTTACAACTTGTTGCGGAACAAGATTAAGGACTAAGCCTAATCTAAACAAGTTAAGAACACTAAGTTTCTTGCACTAGAATTAAGATAGAAAGGAGATAAGAATACTACGAGTAATATTCTAACACTAAGAGAGAAAGAAGAAGATGGCCGAGCACTTCATTTCTGAAGTAGGGTTCTTCTTATATATTGCATGCATTTAATGCATAGCAGTACAACTTTTACACGTGGCAGCAGCTGATTGGTTGCATGGTTTGACCTTTGTAGACAACCTTAGTAGCCGCATGATGTACAGTGTAGAATCAGAGTTTGTTGTACGATAACGGACAGAAGGGATGTCCGTTCTGACATTTCGTACGGAGATGTGCAAGGGGATAAGACAAAAGTAACTTGTTGAGGAAGACTTCATGATCAGCGTTCGTTGAACAGTACTTTATCAGCGAGTGACAAAGCTCAGCAATCGCTGGAGTCTTCTACTTGAAACTTCACGTTGAGTGGACAAATCTTGGCTTCGCTAATATCCGCATTAATTCATTAGTAGACTTGTCGCTGGTTCTTGGGCTTGATCTTCGACTTCAGCGTAGAACCTTTGTTGACGTGAAACTTGTCTTCAGGGATCATAAGTAAACAACTAAAACTTATCAGCGATCACCAACAAGACTGAACAGGCTCGGCGCTTTATTGATGAACAGTTTCGCTGAATGTCTAAACTAAAGAGCATGAGTTTCCTATCAGCGGTACTGTAGAGACATAGTACTTATCAGCGATAGTGAAACTGTAATACATATTGTTTACTTACAATTTTCACTAAGTGTTTCTTAAAGAGTCATTATCAAATCACTGAGGGTTTGGATCAACAGAACTCCAAGTACGTTTTTTTTCTGTGGTTTGGTTGAATACGAGACTCAATTCTTTGAGGTCCGGTTCCTTGTTTTTTTCCCGTACCGGATCCCCAATCTACCGGATCTCAATCCGGTTTCGGTTAATACCGGACTTCAATTCCGGTTCTGGAATTACCGGACTCACACCCGGTTCCGGAAAACACCGGATTTTACCCGGTTCCGGTATTTATCTGATCCCGCATCACACCGATTCCGATTTATGTTGGTTTCGACCGTAACTACGGATCTCTTCCAATCCGGATCCAATTGATTCCGGTTCCGTATTTTCCAAATTCCGGATCTCCAAATTCCGGATCTTATAGGTTCTGGATCTCACCCTCCCACGTCTTTCCCGGAATTCAATTCCCGGATTATCTATCCGGGAAACCACACCCGGATCAAAAATCTCTTCACTTTTAAATTTTTTCTCGGGGAGCTGCCTTCAGACCCCGCAAGGGTGTTGCCCTTTGACCCCACCTGCTAACTGGGTAGCGGGACCCCCGTGCTAAGTCGCCGAAGGGGGACATTTGTGTATTCCTTGATACACCGTTTGATTATTTTTAGATCGATATCTTGAATTGTCTCACGATCATATTTTTTCGAGTAACAATGTCTTATCCAACTTATTCTGAGCTCAAAGAGAAAGTTTCTCATTAGAAGCGCAAATCTCTAAGCTAGAAGTCGATGCTAAAATAAAATATGATACCATAGGCAAACTAGCTATTGAAAAGGCTGAGCATAAATGTATGATAGAAAATTATCAATCTGAATGCTCAGCCATTTCAAAAAGAGTCGAATCCCTAGAAACCCAATTATCTGACATCACTGAAAAACTCGGTAAGTCTCAGGAAGAGAACAATAAGATTGTCAATCTTCGCTTAACCGTTCAAAAAGAAAATGATAATTTGACTAACAAGCTTAAGGATCTTGAATCCAGACTTTACAAGCGAGGTCAAACAGACCAAACGATTTATTTGAACAAACCGAAGGAATTCAAGTATTATAACGCCCTTTGGGGACTCGGATATGATAATCCGTGTTACCTTAAGAAAATCTTATCTAAGGTTCCCACCCTTTATGAATTCAAAATTTTGGGCCTAGATAAGCATTATCCTGAGTATAAGATCGAGTGGACCAAACTGTCTTAGAAAGACGAGGAAGAGGAAGACCTTAAACGCAAAACAGGTATTCCACTACCAAAAGTGGGGGAAAAGCCTGCTAATGTTGAACCTAATTTGGAAGATGAGCCAACTAAGAAAAATATTAATGTACAAGTTCCTTTCGTGTATGCAACTCTTAATGCTTCATATCTGAAAAACAAAACACCTCATCTCTCGAATGATTATTTTGACATCTGTTCTGTTGCCAAAACTGTCGAAACTCCGGTTCCAGTTCAGGTAACACCAGATGATGCTTCTCATGCCCAATCAGAGTTCAAACGTTACATTCCACCTCTGATTTTGGAAAATAAAATTTTTAAACTTGAAGAATCAATCATGAGAGATAAGGTTATTTTTGAAACCGAAAGAACTGTACTCTTATCTACCATCAATGAGCTCAAAATGAACAAAACTGAGTCATTATCCGACTCTGAGAGGACGAGTTACAAAACCGAGATTGCAAAGTTAACTTCTAAGCTGTCTGCTCTAGCGGCAGAAGCTTTAACAGCAAAGATGGCTAAGGGAAGTCCTGAGGATACCCCGATGAAGCCTATCTCTCCGGACACCATCTCGGTTGACCCGTCACCTACTAATTCGGATAACTCCTCATGTAAAGCTTTTCTAGGCGTGTCCCTTGACACAGATGAAAAACCTTTGTTTTCACCAAATAAAGGTAAAGCGGTTCAATCCGAATCAGTTCAAAGGAATCTTTTCCCTGATTTCAATAATCCGTTTGTGGATGATTCTTTTAACTTTTCCTCACCCGATTCTGACTGTCCAAATCCACTTGACTCTGCTCATCGATTTTCTAAGTTCATGAATTCCTCAGCTTGTCAAGATGATGATATTTCTAAGATCGACTTTGCTCCAAAGCTTGCAAGTCATCTTCAATCTTTGGACAAAATGCCTACACCGGTTAATTTTCAAAGAGGGGAGTGTTCCACTTCTGCCCCCAAAAACGTTTCTCAACCAAAATCGTCAAAATCTAAGTCAAAAAGACGGTCAAAGAAACGCTCAAAAACCAGAAATTCTCACAAAAGACAATCTTATTACTCTTGTTCTTCTGACGGTGAGCTTAATGATTCATCAGATAATCATGTTTTTAGAAAAGTAAAAATGGTTTGGAGAAAGAAATTAACTACAGAAGACAATGATGGAAACAAGTCTCATAATTCTCCTGTAGTTGATACAGAGTCATTTATTTCCAAGACTAGTTCACCTGCTCATGTTTACCCTATAGCTAAGCTGATCAGTTTAAACCGAGCAAAGATCTGTTGCACTTATTGTGGAAAGAGTGACTTCGTACATCCAAGGTATGTAAGCAACTGGTATGGTACCTATAGCATCCCCAATCCTCATTTTAATGTTAAGGCATCTAACCATCAAGGATCCATCAAAGCATGGATACCAAAATATTTTTGATATGTTTTTGCAGGAATGTCATGTGTAACACAATTCAGAATAGTCCTTCCACATGACATCAATAAAAGGTTACGCCAATTTTGAGGGGGAACATCAGGTATTTGACATATACATGAATGTCTCAGTTAATTCAAAGACTGTGGCGATTCATTCCGAATAACTTACTTGTGTTTGTTATTCTCTGATTTTAACTTCCATGATTGCCATGTCCTATATTTTCTTGACTTAGTTATTTCCATGTCTCATATATCTTGTTGATTTTTTGATGGAAATACACTCGCTTGAATTCCAATTTTGTTTCTATAGTACGTCGTTTCTATTAATGATTCCCTTCTTGTCTGATATATTAATTGTGACTTGTTCTTCACAATTAAACTTTCTATTCTTTGTTTGATTTTTGACTATACTGTGCTCAATTAGTCATTCTAATTCGCGCTCGACTTTGTTCTTTTATATTCCTTATCATTTTTTATGACTTCTGATTACCTCAGATCAAAATTCAGACTTAATTTTTATGACTTCTGAACAAATCAGTTCATAACTCGTACTTCAATGTGTAATTCAATGCTTTATTTGGTTCATGAAATGAGTGTTAGGAATTATTTTGTTTCTATGGTCTATCCAGAACCGAAAGGACCTACCCAAGAAACACATCCCATTTATAGACAACAGTGAGGGGTCTAGAGTATAGACGAGTTTGGAGAGAAAAGAATATGGTGAGGATGTGACAGGACCTAAAAGAATTATTGGTCCTTACCAAACCGAGTCAGTTATCCGGGTAACCACACAATCTATTCATTCTCATTCTTTGGAGATGAATATTGAAATAGACATGGACCCAGTGTCGATAACTCGTGTCACCCCACCCAGCCACTCAAGTATCTCACAAAAGATGCTTGTTTCATAAATGCACGGAGATTTAGCACATACTCTACTATTCCTCACTCGGAGGTCTTAGATATTGAAAAAGGAAGACATCAGCTCCGGTCTCCGAACTTCATAATCTAATCACTGTGTCAATTGATTTTTAACTTGAGTCCCAGGTTAAATCAATTTTTGAGCCAAACAGACATAATTTAATTTTTTCACACATGCACGAGTCTTTGTGATTCCCATTGCATATCTTCGTGATATTGTCGGAACAGTTTGAGAAGTAATTTTTAATATTTTACTTCAGTGATAACTGGAAGTCCTATCAGAGATACCCCAATGCCAACTCTGAACATAGGCCACACAATTTTCTTAGTTGTTGTGATAACAGTTACTTTTGTGTTTCTGTGTTAGTTGATTACCCCATTCTGGTTACTTAACGCTTATCTGGTATTTTGCTACTCACCAGTGTTGTATTTGAAGTTACATGATGCTCCTAATCATCATGAGGGGGAGAACTGATACAGATTCAAAGTCACATATCATCATCATGAGGGGAGAAACGTTTTAAAAGTTCAAAGACCCAGATTATCAAGTTGAGGGGGAGTAAGCAAAAGTTGAGGGGGAGTAACTGTTATGATCTGTGCAGAAAAGAGTACAAGCAGTGTTCGCTACATGTTCTCAAGCTGAAATCTAATTCAACTCGTGGTTCAACTCGTGATACTATGAAGAGTAAGAGCATAATTCAAGGGGGAGTGTGAAAGACATGAAGTCGAGCAACGCCAACATCTGTCAAAGATTCAAGACGAAGAGAAGATCAAGTCCTGAAGATTTCAAGATCGTATTTTTTCTGTATATAAGTTTAGGGGGAGATTGTTAGGACTAAAAGTCCTATAAAATAGAAAGTGATATAAAGAAAAGAATTGTTTTATTTAATTGTTTGTAAAAGCCTTTAATTGGTTAAATGGGCTTATTAGAGTTTATGCTTGAAGCCTTGGTATTTAAAGTGAGTTTTGTTTAGAAATTAGGTTAGACTTTGAGAGAATAGTTTATGCGCATAATAGAGATTAGAGAGAGTTCCGTTCATCAATCCAATATTGTAACTCTCCATAATCATTCAATAAACGATTATTGTTCGATTCATTGTTACTTGATTATCAAACTGGGATCCACAATAGGTTAGCCTCAAATTCTTTTTGTTGTAGTCAACACATCGTACACATCACAGATTACCAGGGCTTTAGGTGAAATGGATCTCTCTTTTTGGCATATTTTTTTTCACCTTGCCTTTTCTCACCCCATGAATCATATTGAATTTTTTTCAATATTTATGCATTTTTCAATTGTTTTATGCAATTTTCTGTTTGAGTACATACACCTGCCCCTATGGGGTATTTTTGGTGTTTCAACCACTTTTTTCTTGGCATACAATGCTTGTTGAGGCTTTGCCTTTTCGTTGCCATTTTTAGACACCCCCACCCCAAACTAAGAAATTTACAATGTCCTCATTGGATGGAGGAAAGGATGTTTTTACAATGGTTTCAAGTGGCTAAAAATGGGAGAAAAGAACAATGGCCTAGATCATTTCTGTGATGAATGTAGAACGTGGACCAAATTGTGTCCCAAGAAATTATGAGACTAATTCTAGCATGAATAACCTAAAGAAATGGTCTTGGACTTGTGAAATTATTTGGGCTATGCAAACATGTTAACAATGACCATTCATGACCCTTAATGCAAGAAAATAGACCTAAAACATATAAAGACTAATCCCAGACTCAAATAATTAAAACTAAAACAGTAAATGGAGCTAAAAGGGCATGATTAAACTTGTCCTACTCATTGAGAGTAGGTTGAGTCCATCCAACAGTTGCAGTCATGTGTGATCCAACAGTAACATATGCTGCAACACCAAACTTGGCAGCAGCTACTGCCTTCAGCTTCCTGTTTTCCCTTCTCAGCCTTGCATTCTCCTATTCCTTGTTTCTCAGTAGCTTTTTCATCTTGGGTAGACCAACATTACCCCTCTCTCCAGCTTTGATCTTCTTGTCTGCCACTATATTCATCATCTCAAGCCTCAACTCCTCAATCTTATCCATGAACTCGTTCCTTTGTTGCAAAATAGTATCCAAGAGGGTACTATTTTGGGTTAGCATATCCTGCATCATGGTCACCATATCAGCAGCCCCTACTCCCTTCTCTCTCTTGTCCCTCAGCCTCTGAACTGCTTTCATATCAATCTGCCATTTCTCCTACTGCTCTTTTACGATTAGATCATCTTTATATTGGGGCACACCCAACTCCACCAGCAGCTTGGTCAACATTCTAGGGAAATAAAACTTCCCTTTCACCCTGGTAGCACATTTCCTAATGCTCTTGAGCATTAGCCTTCCCAAATTTATGCTTTTACCTGTCATTAAGAAAAACAATAGAAACATCCTTTCTACAAAAATCACGCTATCATGAGTGGTTGGTGAGATGGAGTGTCTCACCAAATTGATCCACACATTGGAATCTGCATAAAGGTTAGTGGCCTTGAAGGTTCTCAGCATCAGATTTGAATGATATTCCCATGTTGTCTTTGGCTTACCCAATGCAACAGCCTCATTCAAATCATCCAAAGTGGCTTTAGTCACTAGCCTATGGTACTCAGTCTTGTTTGGAGGAGAAAGTGACAGGAAACTGTTGATCTTTTTGGCAGTGAGATGGACCGGAACTCCCATAATTGTCAACCTAGAAGATGAGTTGGTGGCCACCTCACAGTAGAACTCTCTGTTAAGGGTGAGATTGTAAGAACTATGGACCTCACACAACTTTTCCAACCCTTGAGTCTCCATAACTTGCTTAATGAAATGGAATTTTCTTATGCTCTGCTCAGCAAATCCTTTATCTAGGAGTCCAATTCTAGCCTGAAACTTAGACCACATTTTGGCTGCAGCCTTAGAGCTAAAACCATGGTGAGGTTTGGATGGCCTAGTGACAAACTTAGCAACCACAACCTCTTTCTGCTTCTTTCCCACAGATTGTTCATGCTGCACAGTTGTTGCAGCATAACAATTGGTCTCTAAAGGCTCTAAACTAGATGGTTCTCCTTCCTCAATCACTCTCTTGGCTTTCTTCTTAGATGGTTCAACCCCTGTGGTCTTAGTGGCATGTCTTTTTCCTATATACTTTCGTTTCTTAGGGGATACCTTTGAAATTAGTGGCGCATCATCATCAGTCCAGATAGTGTCATTTAGATTGGGAATGTTTCTATTTGGACTCCTCTGGACCACAAGGGTTGTTTGGATGTTTTCCATCTCCATTTCAGCACTGCCCTCCACCACATTGGTTTTAGAAACAGATTTTTGAGCATCTGTGGTGGGGGACAGTGGTCCAAAAGGCTAATCGAACTCATGGGCTTCAAAAAATTTGACATTTATTTTTGTAGAAGCTATGGGCCTTGCTTGATCATCTTCCGAGCATGAAGTGAAAATTCCATCCACAGGGGTGCTTGAGGGAGGTGGTTTTACCTTTTGCTTACCCACAGTTGCAGAGACAGATGGTGGACCGGTGTAAGCCACGAGAGCAAGAGCATTTGATGGAGGCTCTGCAAGTTCAGTAGAAACGGGGGGTGCAGGGGTTGCTTCGGCTGATTTCTTCACACCTGAACCTTCTCCTTTCTCCATTTTCTTTGGTGAAAGTTTTTCAAATGGTACTCGACACAGGGGTGGAATGGAATCATCATCAAGAACCACCATTTCTGGCTCTTGATGCGAAATAGGGGGCGCACCACAACCTTGTTTGGCCACTTCTTCTAACGTTTTGAGCCTCTCCTTCGGCATTAGGATTGTGAGGCAGGGTTCTTTTTACTCTGGCCATCGAATCACAGGTTAGGGTAGAGAAGGATTTTGAATTTTTGGGTGTTCTTGGTGGTGTTCGTGAGGAACATAGACGAGAGAGGAGTGAAAGGGAGAGAGTTGGTCGGTTTGCAGAAAGTGGGTTTAGGAGAGGGTTTTTAGGAGGGAGTTAAAAGGACATGTGTCCTTATCTGAAATTAGGAAGGTGTATTACAGCTGGGTTTTGGGTAATACCCATGGGTCTTTTAAGAATAGCACAACTAGGAAGCTACTTAAGTACTTTTGGCCATCATTTGTTTGGTTTAGTTGGCAAAAGAATTCTGGTTTGGTTAGTCTCTTCCAGGAATATATTTCTTCTATTATCTTCAGTACCATCCTTAAATTTCTTGAAAAAAATTCATATTTAATTCCCCTCTGATTCCCATATGATTTTCCTGAAAAAGCTGAAACCTCTGATGCTACAGCATTGATTCAGCATCTTTTGTTTTTCCCTGTTTGCCTAATTTAGATGCATATCAGTAAACACATTACTTCTAACTAATATAGAAACAACTCAATACATTGAAAGGAATATTTACAGCATTTTAAGAACTTTAAGATAGTTTCCATCTTGGTTTGAAGCTTTTAGCACAAAGAAATCACCTCCACAGGGTAATGCTGTGGAGATGCTGCAGCATCATGGTATAACTTCACTCCCTGGCCATTTACTTTGAACACACCATTGTCCTCCGGATTAACTAAGTCTATATCCCCATATGGATACACTTTGTGAATGAGGAATGGTCCTAACCATCTAGACTTAAGTTTACCTGGAAACAATTTCAGTCTGGAATTAAACAAAAGGCATTTCTAACATGCTTTCAACTCTCTGTGTCTAATCTTATTGTCATGCCACTTCTTTGTCTTTTCTTTATAGAGCTTGGCATTCTCATAGGACATGTTCCTGTGTTCCTCTAGTTCACAGAGTTGTAACCTTCTCTTGTTACTAGCATCATCTAAATTCATGTTTAATTCCTTTATGGCCCAATATGCTTTGTGTTCTAACTCTAAAAGGAGGTGACAATCCTTACCAAAGACTAACATATATGGGGACATACCTAAAGGTGTTTTAAAAGCAGTCATGTGTGCCCATAAAGCATCATCTAATTTGAAAGCCCAGTCATTTCTGTTTGGTTTGACAACCTTTTCTAAAATCCCTTTAATTTCCCTGTTTGAGAGTTCAGCTAAACCATTTGTTTGTGGGTGATAAGCAGTGGCAACTTTGTGTTTCACATTTTATTTTTCAATAACTTTACTCAACAAATTGTTTATAAAATGGGTACCCTCATCACTGATTAGTGCACGGGGGTACCAAACATTGTAAAAATTTGTTTTTGTAAAAACTTAACAACAGTTTTTGCATCATTTGAAACACTTGCCATCGCTTCTACCCATTTGGATACATAATCAACAACAACAAAAATGTATTGGCAAGTGTTTGATGGTGGGAATAGACCCATAAAATCAACTCCCCAAACATCAAACAACTCAACTTCCAAGATCCCATTCAAAGGCAATTCATTTCTTTGATAAATGGAACCACTTCTCTGACATTCATTACACCTTTGTGCAAAGTTATGGGCATCTTTGAAGAGAGTAGGCCAATAGAAACCATATTGAAGAACTCTAGCTACTGTTCTTTGGCCTTCAAAATGTCCTCCATAAGCTGATTGGTGGCAATGCTGCAGGATTGCTAACACTTCTGTTTCTGGGATGCATCTTCTCAGTATTTGATATGTACCAAGTTGAAACAGAAAAGGGTCATCCCATATATAAAATTTACAATCAAGGAGAAATTTCTCCAGCATATGGTGAGTATAATCAGAAGGTTTGATGCCACAAGCTAAATAATTAACTATGTCAGCAAACCATGGCAGTTGTGACTGTACCATAAGAATCTTTTCATCAGGGAAGGTTTCTATGATATCTCCTCCTTCCCTACTTTCAACAAGTTTCTCTAACCTAGATAAATGATCAGCCACTTGGTTTTCCACACCCTTCCTATCAACAATTTCTAGGTCAAACTTCTGCAATAGCAAAACCCATCTTATTAGCATTGGTTTTGCATCTTTCTTTGAAATAAGATATTTGAGGGCAGCATGATCAGTGTGAACAATGACCCTAGCTCCCATCAAATATGATCTAAAATTTTCAAATGCAAAAACCACTGCTAATAATTCCTTTTCTGTTGTTGTGTAATTAATTTGAGCTTCATTTGGGGTTTTGCTTGCATAGTAGATTGAATGAAAAATCTTTCCTTTTCTTTGACCTAAAACTGCACCAACAGCCCAATCACTTGCATCACACATGATTTCAAAAAGTTTGTCCCATTCAGGAGCAACAATCACTGGAGCAGTTACCAAAGCTTTCTTCAAAGTAAGGAATGCATTTCTGCAATCCTCATCAAAATCTAATTTTTGGTCTTGCTGTAATAATAGACATAAAGGTTTTGAAATCTTTGAAAAATCTTTTATGAAACGTCTATAAAAACCAGCATGACCAAGAAAGCCTCTTCCTTAACAGTGGTTGGTTCTGGCAGTTTTTCAATAACTTCAAGTTTAGCTTTGTCTATCTCAACTCCTCTTTTAGAAATTAAATGACCAAGGACAATTCCTTCTTTAACCAGGAAATGACATTTTCCCAGTTAAGAACCAAGTCAGTTTCTTCACACCTTTTAAGACTTTGTTTTAAATTTTCCAAACAATGATCAAAAGATGAACCATAAACAGAAAAATCATCCATAAATATTTCAATGGATTTTTCAAGCATATCAGAGAATATGGACATCATGCATCTTTGGAAAGTAGCAGGCGCATTGCAAAGTCCAAAGGGCATTCTCCTAAAGGCAAAAGTGCCAAAAGGACAAGTGAAAGTGGTCTTCTCTTGGCCTTCAGGTGCTATGGCTATCTGATTGTAACCTGAGTATCCATCTAAGAAGCAGTAGGACTCTTTTCCAGCCAACCTGTCCAACATTTGATCAACAAAAGGTAAAGGAAAATGGCCTTTTTGAGTAGCATTGTTTAGTCTACGGTAGTCCATGCAAATTCTCCATCCGGATACTATTCTAGTTGGGATGAGTTCATTCTTGTCATTGGAAATGACAGTGATCCTACCCTTCTTAGGCACACATTAGACTGGACTACCCCAAGAACTACTGGCTATTGGGAAAATGATTCCTGCGTCTAACCATTTCAAAATTTCCTTTTCACTACCTCTTTCATGACAGGGTTCAGCCTTCTTTGAGGTTCTATGGATTCATAGTTCTTTTCTTCTAAGATGATCTTATGTTGACAAATAGAGGGACTAATCCCCCTAAGGTCAGCAATGGTCCATCCTATGGCTTTGGTGTGCAACTTCAACATATCCACTAACTTCTTTTCCTGATGCAATTCTAGGGTAGCTGATATGATAACAGGTAATTTGTCTTCTTTTCCAAGAAAGGCATATTTCAGGTGAGATGGGAGTATTTTCAACTCCAAGTCAGGTGGTGAGACTATGGAAGGCACATCTGATTGTTGCTCACTATTTTCCAACAGCTCAAATGTTGCAGCAACCAAAGGGACAGTCTCCTCCTCAATGGAAATTTCATCATCATCATCATCATATTCCTCAGTTTTTTCCTCATCCTCCTCCTTTATCCTACAGGTCTGTGTGACTCCTTCCTCATGACACAATGACTCAATGGTACCTAAGCTTGAACAGTCTTCCATATCATTAGGGTACTTTAAAGAATTAAAAACATTAAATGTGACTTTTTGGTCCTGAAGTCTCATGGTCAACTCTCCTTTCTGGACATCTATCAAAGTTCTACCAGTGGTTAAGAAAGGTCTCCCTAAAAGAATAGGAATATCTTTGTCAGCCTCAAAGTCTAAAATGATAAAATCAGTCGGAAAGATGAATTTGTCAACCTGGACTAACACATCTTCAATCTTACCCTTTGGATAGGCAATGGTCTTATCTGCTAGGATAAGTGTGACCGTGGTAGGTCTGGCCTCTCCTATGCCTAAGCTTTTGAAGATTGACAAGGGCATAAGGTTGACACTGGCACCTAAATCACACAAAGCTTGTCCAACTTCTTTCCCACCTATGGAACAAGGAATGGTAAAACTCCCTGGATCTTTTTGCTTAGAGGGTAATTTGTTGGAAAACAGAGCACTGCAACCTTCAGTGAGGGCAACAGTCTCATACTCAGTCAGCTTCTTTTTCTTACTCAAAATGTTTTTAAGGAACTTGGCATAGTTGGGCATCTGCTCAATTGCTTCAACAAGAGGTATGTTGATGTGCAATTGTTTGAAAACATCCAAAAACGTTTTAAATTGCAATTCCTCCTTCTCATTCCTCATCCTTTGGGGGTAAGGGATGTAAGGGGGAACTGGTTTGATGACAACTTTGTTTGAAAGTTTTGAGCCAGATGGTTCCAATATGCTTTTGGTCACATTGGGTGGACTTGAACTTGTGATCCTAGGGTCTTGGTCTTCTTTTTGACTTGGTAGTTTTGGAATAACCTGAATCTCTGGAGTAGGATTGGCTTTGGACAATTTATCAAAATCTGTTTTGGTTAAAGGGCCAAATTCCTTTTCCACAGCTTCAGGTAATTCTTTCCCACTCATAAGAGTTACGGCTTTCACATGTTCCTTTCCTGAGGCCTTTGGGATTTCAGTGTTACTAGGTAAAGTTCCTGAGGCCCTAGTACTTTGATTTAAAGCAAGTTAACTGACTTGAGTTTCAAGATTCCTAATTGAAGCTTGAGTTTGGGTCATAAATTATTTCATGAGTGCTTCCAAAGAAAGATTTGAGTCATCATGTGGAGGTGCATGATTTTTGTTTTGAAAAGGTGGTTGATTGTTTTGAAATCCTTGATGACGATTATTTTGATGATGATTGTTTTGAAAATTTCCCTTGTAATGGTTTTGGGAACTGCTTGCTTGATTTTGAAAATTAGAGTTCCCTTGTGGCTTTTATGCAGGTGGATTCAAACATGGACCAGTCCAAGAGAAGTTTGGGTGCTGCTTCCAACTGACATTGTATGTGTTGGAGTGAGGATTGGGTCTATTTTGAACATAGTTTACAGATTCATAATTGTGATGACAATGTTCATAGGAATGTTCCTCACCACAATGTACACATTGCATATAAAGGACAGGTGCATGAGGTTTAGTGACAGGTGGCTGTGCTCCTTGACCGGAAGTGATGTTTTAAGCATATTAGTCATGGAAGCAAGCTGAGCTGTTAATGCAGTGTATGCATCTACCTCATGCAACCCGGCAGTCTTTTATTGAGTTGAAATTTGAGCCCTTGGATCAGCCCATTGTCCATTATTTGCTGAAATGTTTTCAAGAATTTCATACCCGGTGTTGTAGGTGTTGAAGGTAAAGGCCCCTCCTGAAGTCGCATCGAGCATTTGTTTTGCATTGGAATCAAGTCCATTATAAAACGTCTCGAGTTGAATACAGTAGGGAATGCCATGGTGAGGGCATTTCCTTAATAATTCTTTAAACCTTTCCCAAGCATCGTGAATTGCTTCATCGTCCATTTGTTTAAACATGCAAATTTCGTGTTTGGACTTAGCATTCCGGGTAGGTGGAAAATATTTTCGCAAAGATTTCTCAGCCATATCACTCCAAGATGGTACTGAATCAGGTGCTAATGAATTGAACCATATTCTTGCCTTATCCTATAAAGAAAATGGAAACAACATGAGCCTTAAGGCTTCGGTAGAAACTCCAGGGATTAGAAAAACATCGGTGATCTCCATAAAAATTTTTAAATGGGAATGGGGATCCTCCGATGGTAATCTGACAAATTGACCATTGGCTTGCAACATATGAAACATGATGGGTTTTGGTTCAAAATGTAACGTATCTAATTGTGGCCTAACAATCCCCGAATTCAATTGCTCAAAATTTGGGATTGCATAGTCCATAATTCTTCCATCTTTCGAATTTGCAAGATCAACGATGTTGAGTGGTTCAACATTACCAATAGATCCATTATCATCTCCTTCCTCATTGTTATGATTGTGAAGTGGAGGATTTTGTTGAAAAGGTGGATTTTGTTGAAATGGGTGAAATAGTGGATTACCAAAAAGTGGTGGATTAAAAATTGGCGGCCTGATTGGATTTTCTAAAGGTGGTCTCACTGGATTTTCCAACGGTGGCCGAACGGGATTTTCCAAAAATGGTGGTCTTGGTGGTCTATTTTCAAAACCTGGTGGGGGTCCGTCATCAATATTGAGAGAGTTTGATGTTCTTTGAATTCTTCTTCTTTGATGAAAAGTTCTCTCAATATCAGGATCTAATTCGAAAAGTTCCCCACGTTGTATTCTTGGCATACACCACTTTCAAAAAATCTTTAAAATTCCCAAACGTTGTTAGAAAAATCAAATCTTTTAAAACACTTTTATAGGCTTTTAGCTTACCAATCCCCGACAACGACGCCAAAAACTTGATGAGTGCGTGGAATACACCTACAGACGTGTGCTAATAGAACCAATAAGCAAGTATACTTATGTGGAACTATGTCGTCTTTTCAAGTAATAAAATGGTAAATATACCAAGTATCGTCCCACAGAGATTGGAGTTAAAATTGCTATTAAAGTATTATGAAAGAAGTGATTTTAGATGACGATTTGGAAGAAAATATTTTGATTGGCTAGTTGATGATTAACACAGATTCTAATTAACAAGATAAAAGAGAAGCAAGGGTGTAAGACTTGTGATGTTATGATAAACCGAATTCCAGCAGACCAATGCTACAACAATGCTATAACATGATGCTACTTTGAGACATGTTCCTCTCGGACTCTAACCATCCCATGATTCCAGTAGCTAAAGCAATCTCATCTCTGAGCAAAATCTAAGATAAAGGAACAATGGATATGGAGTTCTCAAAATATATGGCAAAACAAATTCTCTTTGTTAAAAGTTACTCTCTCGATATAACCCCATACCTCCCAAGTTTGTGTAATCCTAAGTAGCTTATCTCTAAGTCTACTCCATTTTAACCCTTTAAGAAAAAGATTACTTATCAAGAATGAATCATTTTAGAAAACAAAAGTAACAACTCTCGTTGCAAGTAACTCTCTCGATATTACCCCTTATGTCATCCAAATTGACGTGCTATTCAATGGCCTATCTCTAGGTCCATGACACCTTAACACTTTCAAAGTGATCAATTTGTCAAGGGATTGTATTATCTTGAAGAAACTTAGGTTGGAACAATAAAACATCATTTTTGCCACAAAAATGCCTACTTTCTTTTGGTCATCATAACACCCTTTGCCTCACACGCAAGCTAATAAGATTAGCTACTCATTACAATAAATGAAACAAAATAAATGCAAGATACTTGGAAAGTAAACATGATGCTTGGAAGTATAAAAGACTTGGAACTAAAAATAACTAAAATAAATAACTTTAAAAGTAAAGACAAGAATGTAAGAAGTAAGCAATAAATGACAAGAGTACAATATGGAATATAGATCTATAACTAACAAAAGTAAATACTGAAAAAGTAAAGACAAAAATGTAATAAGAAAGGCTAAAGAAGCAAGAATAATAAAGAAATTAAAAGGTGCAGTTAGGATGCTATTTTAATGCTACAACAATGCATAAGTGTAACTAAAGAAAAAGAAAAAGTAAATGAAGAACACTTGAAGACTTGAAGATTTAAAGGAACATTCATATGATTCTGGAAATAAAGAGAGAAGTTTAGAACTGATTTAAGATCAGCTCTAAAGATGGGTTGTGTTTAATGCTAGATGACCCCTCTATATATAGCAAAAGGGAGCATCTTAGGTAAATAAAGGCAACTAAGTTAACTAGAAAGTACAACAAACTAACTAAAAGTACAATGACTAACTAAACATCTAGTTAAGCTAACAATACAATCTAATTAGTGTTTCAGGGTTTACAAAAGATCAGATTAAATCAAAATAGCAAATTCCAGCTCATCTATTCGGTTCTTCCTCCCATCGATCACCATATCCTTGATGTGGCCATGCTGCAACAATACCCTGTTTTGAGAGATTTTGCCAAAAACACATAAGTTAGCCCACCAAACTTAGTAAAACAAGTAAACCATGATCCCTAGCTCCATGAATGCAAAACAAGATAAAAAAGACTCAAAGTTGAGATTATAGAATAAAAAAGTCCTATCTAAACCAAAGAAATAAGTGCTTAAGTACTAAAAAATGAGCACTTATCAGGACCCATACCCTTATAATTCTCAAAATGACTCATGACACTAAATAGTGCATTTCCCAAATGGTTTATAAAATCAATTACACTAACATGATTAAACCATTGAATAAACTCCATTTTGAGCAATAAATCTTTTAAGGACATATTTATGATTTCTACACATCAAAATATCCAAAATCCCAAATATGGGTGTTTTACAACATTTATGAAGTTAAACACTTCAAAAGGTTTAAAACCATCAAATAACTCAACAGTTGATAATTTCAAGTAAAACACACAAGTACTTGGAAAATAACATATTTGGCATGTACAACGTTTTCGCAAATCAACTTGAACTCACCGTGCTAGATTTAGGCTAAATCTAGAATTTCCCCAAACGTAAGCTCCTTTGAAAAAAATGCGAATCCTCAAGCCAAATCCTCCAAAAACCTAGATCCATATGTTTCTAACCATATGTAATCACACCCAACTATAAAGAATCATTCTCCAAACATTTTACATCAAGATCCAACTTATACCAAAACCCTAATTTCCATAGATGAAGAAGGAGAAGATTACCTTAACCAAGCACAAACAAAATCACCCAATAATACCCCAAAATGGAAGATAAGGTGAAAACAACAACAATCTAGCTTTTGGTAGAGAGAGAGATTACCTTCATCACTTGAATCCCCAAAGCAAAGCTCCTAATCACCCACAAAAGCTTCAAGCTTCCATATCTTCAACAATGGTGGAAAGCGGTTTGATTTGAATGGAGAAGATGAAGAAGAGGAGGAAGGATTTAGGGTTTTCTTGAGAGAGAGAGAGAGAGAGAAACAGATTTGTGTGTTTGGAAAATGAAATGAGAGAAGAGAGAGAGAAAGGCCTTAAAAGGAAACCAAAATATCTCATCAGGGCCATCGCGGACGTCCGACTGGAAACTCATGCGGACGTTCGGCCTTTGAGCTGGTCCGCACCCATGAATCCTCTGTTGCTTCCGCGGACGAGCCGCGGACTTCCGCGCTGATGCGGACATCCGACCTTGCGCCTTTGCGGACGTTCGCAAGTCCAAATTTCAGAATTTCAATTTTTGGGGTATTATAGGTGTTCTCACCACTGAGAAGTTGTAAGAAATGCCCTTACTCTCAAAGAAGTTATCAAGAGAACTATTTTTGAATTCAGTTCCTTGATCACTTCTAATTGAGCGAACGGTCATATTGTTCAGGACTTCCATTTTCCTGACAAAAGAGATGAGTTCTTCTGAGGTGTCACTCTTTGGACGAAGGAACATAACCCATGTATAGCGAGAGAATTCATCTACTATGACAAGAGTGTATTTCTTTCTAGTAATGTATTGTATATCGACGAGGCCAAATAAATCCATATGGAGGAGCTGAAGAGGGTTTGTCACTGAAGATACTTGCTTTGACTTGAAACTAGCCTTCGTTTGTTTTCTTTTTCACACGCTAAGCAGAGAGATTCCTTAGCATATGAGTGTTGAGGCAAGTCAGTGACCAATTCTTTAAAGGAGAGAGTATTTAGTGTTTTGAAGTTGAGATGAGAGAGCCTTTTATGCCATATCCAGTTGACATATGAAGAGGCTTTGGATAGAATACAGATGTTTTCAGTGATTGTTGAGTCCATGTTTATTACGTAAGCATTTTCCATCCGATAGCCACCGAGTGCAATCTTTTCTTTCTTATCAGTGACAAAGCATGCTTCCTTAGTAAAGCAAACTTTGTAGTATTTATCACATAGCTGATTGATGCTAAGAATATTGTGCTTCAGTCCTTCTACGTAAGCGACTCTTCTGAAGATGGGTGTACCATTAGAAAGTACACCAAACCCTCAGGTGTATTCTTTTCCATTTCCACAAAAGGTCACCGAGGGACCTTTCTCTTCCTTGTATTCAGTGAGCAGGTTTTTTTTTCAGTCATGTGTCGAGAGCATCCACTGTCAAGATACCAGATACCCTTCGAGACCTGCAAACAAAACAAAGATTAGGTTGAAATTGGTACCCACTTTACAATGTATCCACATTTGCCAGTGGAAGAGGAAGTGGAAAGATCATCAGTCTTCACATCATCTGATGATTCAACGTCAGTGGTAACCTTCACTTTGGTTAATTTCTTAACCTTAGCGGTATTTTTCACCTCTACTTGGTTTTCACCTGGGTGATCTTCTTTGCCTTGGAGGCATTCATCTTCACCTTAGCTGATTTCTCAGCTTTGGTGGCTGTGGGGCAGTTACTAGTAATATGATCAGTAAGTCCGCAGTGATAGCATTTCCTATAGCTGAAAGTTCTTTAGAACCACAAGCATAAGCATTTGATAATTTTAAATGAGCAAGGCCTGTACCAAGAATGCCTTTAGCATCAGAGATAAGAGGAACCTTAGGTTCTTCAGATTTCTTACCTATGACATCAACCTTTATTCTTGGAGTTGATCGTTGAACATGTTCAGGAATCTTGTCTTTTGAGGTAGAAGGTTGATTTGCTGAAGGTGTAAACTTCTTCAGCTTTGGCACTTTGGTACCCTTCTGAGGTTTTTGTAAAACATTTTTTCTTTTATCTTTACGTTTGGAGCTTAAATAGGATTTTTCCTCAGGGAAATGATTATTAGAAGAAAAGCACTGAGATGATGAGGTGTCAGGGATGGAGGAGACGAACATTCCAAACTTAAGCATGGAACGATCTTTGGTTGGTTCTTCAGCATTAGCATTATAACCAAGACTACTTTTGTCATTGACAGGAATCTGAGCACTGATTATCTCATTGATCTTTGCTGAGGATTTACACCATCCTTCAACAGTAGCTTTCTCAGCTTTCAGATCAGCGATAGCTTGTTCGCGTTCGATGCTGATTACTTGATTCACATAGACCTGATCTTTCAAATTTTCTTCAATTTTAGAAAGTTCTTGGATCTTTAAACGACAATTTTTAAGTTGTTCAGTTAAGTCTAGATTTTGTTGTTCAGCTTTGGTCTTGCCATTCAGGGCATCATATAAATCAATTGCCAGCACATCAATAGCACGAAGTCTATCAGCATCAATTATAGCTGGAGAAGGAGAGATTGATACCTGAGACGTAGAAGTAGAGTGAATTGCAGCTAGTTCTTCCTTTACCTCTTGAATTTCGGCCATAAGACAGAGATTGGCCTCATCTTCTTCATCAGATTCAGCCCAATCGTGTTTTTCGGCGATTAGACCTTTACCTTTTCTTTTGAAGTTCTTCAACTTCTCATATTTCTCTTTGAGCTTAAGGTATTTGTCATCTCTGGGTTTAGAGGTAGAGGAGTTCTTGAATAAAGAAGAAGGTTTGAAGGCTTTCTTTGACCTGCACTCACTAGCAAAGTGACCTTTCTTTTCACAATTATAGCAAGTGGCAGTAGCCTTATAAATAAGAGAGGATTTAGGCTTGTCAGTGATAGTGAGAGGTTTGTTTCTTCTGAAGTTACTCTTTCTAGCGAATATCCTGAAAGAGTTTGTCAGGAGAGCTAGAGACTCATCAAGTTCTGAAGGATCAGTTTCTGATGAATTAACAGAGTTAGATTCCATCTCAGTGATAGTGACAGAAGATCGCTGAGTTGGCATTAACTCTGAAGAGAGTAAAGCAACGTGTGTGCTTTTTGAATCTTTTATAATATTCTTCTTAAGCTGACACGACTGCTCATGATTGAGCATAGTGCCAAAAAGAGTGCTTAAGGTCATATTTCATATCCTTAGAGAGTTTAAGACACATGGTATAGTTGTCCCAACTTTCAGGAAGACATTCCAAGAATTTTGTCAGGATCTCGGAGTTAGAGTAGGTCTTACCAATATTTTTCAAATCAATGATTAAACAATTAAAACGTTGGTGAACTTCAAATAAAGTTTCATTCTTACCACAAATAAAACTTTCGTACTGTCTTACCAGATTTATTCTTCTGGACTCTTGTACATCAGCAGTACCTTCATATTGAACACAGATTGTGTCCCACATGGCTTTGGAGCTTTTGAGGTTCATGATATAATGATAGACCTCATCAAGTAGAGCTATAGATATGATTGATTTGGCTTTGGTATCGATGGCCACCTTTTTCTTATCTTCTTCAGTCCATTGGGAAACTTCTTTGACAATTTGCCTTTCAAGAATGGCAGGAGTAGTAGTAGTGGCAGGAACAACACCATTGAGGACGAATGGGATATAGGGTCCATTTTCCACATAGTGAGGTATAGTGGGATCTACACCTTCTAGGAAAAGCATCTTTCAATTTTCCAGAGATTAAAGTTATCTCTACTAAATCGAGGAGGTTTGGCAAAAGAACCATTATCAATGTAGTTAGTGTTTGTGTTTTGTGCCATTTAGAAAATAGCAAGGAAGAGATTAGTATAAGCAAGATCTTGTTTATGGAGATTAAACAATCTGCTCTGATACCACTTGTTGGTCCCGAAGGGTTATACAAGTATTAGTTTGTAGAAGGGGGGGGGGGGTGAATACAAACACACAAGAATTATAGTTTTCTAAATTGTTTATTGATAAATCAAATAATTTACAGTTTGTTGCGGAATAAGACTAAGTACCAGACCTAATCTAAACAAACTTGAGAATCACAAAGGTTTCTTACACTAAGAAATAGAGAGAAAAGAAGAAAGAAAATTAAGGATAATTTTCTAAGGCACTAAGGAGATTCAGGGATGACCACCTTCGAACTGAAGGTGCATTCCTCCTATTTATACTACGTGCATTTAATGCATGTCAGGAGGACTTTACACGTGTCAACATGTGGTTGGGCGCATGCTTTTTACTTTTGCAAACATGCTTTGGGCCGCATGGTGAACAGTGTAGTTTCAGAGTGGTTTACACGATTCTGGACAAAGGTATGTCCTTCTTACAAATCGTACAAAAGTGTGCAAGAGGATAAGACAAACATTTCTTGGAGAGCAGGCTTCATGATCAACAATCGCTGAGTTGATCTTACAACAGTGAGACCTTATGTAAGTCAGCTATCGCTGAAGTCTTCTTCTAGAAACGTCGCGTGTGTGGACTAGTCTTGGTTTCACTAATGTCCGCATCAGATCATTAGTAGACTTTTCACTTGTTCATCAGCTTTGTCTTTGATTCAACGATGAAGTCTTTGTCGCGATACTTGTCTTCAGAGATTATAAACAACATTGATTACAGATGAACAATCAGTGATCATCAGTGAAACTGAACAGGCTCAGTTATCACTGATGTACATGTATCACTGAGAAATAATGAAGAACAGTGATTACCCATCAGTGACACTAAACAGACTCAGTATGTTATCACTGATGGTGAAACACTAATACATACAATGTTTACTTATAGTTTTCACTAAGTAATTCTAAGGGTCATCATCAAATCACTAAGAGGGTTTGGATCAACAAATCACCCATCACAATGACCTCCCTATGCCATAAACTAATCATACCCAAAAGCGTAGACCATAAATTAATTTTAAGGGCTGTCTCTTGAGGCGCGTACACGGAGATAACCAATAAGGATAAGCCATTAGACACCCAAATTCCTTCTATAGCCACAAAATACTCCGAAGAAGAAACGCGATACTTTTTAAATAAAGTGTTGTCCCAAATGCATAAAATGCTACCAGATCTACCCTAGCCGAACTAGAAGCAAAGTTAAAAAAAGAATTACCCCAAAGGAATTTCACCACAAATAAATCGAGCCTTGTCAATTTCGTCTCTTGAAGAGACAAGAAATTTACCCCATGACAAACACATAAATCTTTTACCCATTTTTTCTTCTCCATACCCCCAACCCTTGAACATTCAGAGAAAGTACATTCATATGGACACATTTGTACCTCCTGGCATTTTTGATAATAGCTCTGAGATCAGTTTCACAACCTTTCATGAAGAATCCCAACGCCCGTCCAAGACCAATAGTAGCAGATAACTCCTCTAGCATAGGAAAGCCTTCCCGAATAGATTTTGAAGAAGTAAACGAACCCCCAGAGTGATGAGAACTTTGGGATACATAAGGTAACTTAAAATTTTCACGACCCGATGAAGTGTTTAGCCCCCCATTCGCCTCAATCGATCCTAGGGGCACTGAGACACGATTTTCCGGCTCTACCGGGGCTCCAATACCACCACAAACAATTGTCACATCTTTCTTGAGGTCAAGTATGTCCCGTTGACCCGCATCAATTTCTCCACCCTAATTAGGGGTAAAACCAGGTGGAAAGAGAAGAGTGTTGTCTAGGGTCCCACCATCCTTTCTATGAACCTCCAGAATGTTCATGTCTTCCACAAGGAGCTTGTTCAAACTAAATGGGTCATCACTTTCGTCCCCTAGATCCACAGAAAAATTCGTTGAATTTTCTTCATCAACATTATGTACACGAGCCGGAACTTCATCTTTAAGGAAAAATCTGGAACTTCTTCCTCCTCGTTCTCCGAACCCTCATCAGACACCTCTCGAAGAGAAATCAATAAGAGATTAAATGTTGAATTCAAAGTTATGAACAATATTTGATTTGAGTTATAAAATAAGAACAGTTTCTAATTATCAAATACTATTTTAAATATTTGATTAATTTAGTATACTTGTATTATATAAATTTATTATTAAAATCAAATATGTTAATATAAAGGTGTTTACTGTTATCACAATATATGGAGTTGTTATTTAATTTATAAAGACAAACAATTGAGATATTTATGGAAAAAGTGATGAGGTTTCATTTATTATGACCATTATATTTATAGAAGATGATCCAAGTTCATCAACTATAATTAACGTTTTAGATTAGAAAACAATCGAAACATTTATGTAACTATAATTATACGATTGAGATTGGTTTTTATGACTAGGATGTTTGCAAATGATTGAGACTCTCTCTCTCTCTCTATATATATTAAAGTGGTTTGCATTTGATCTCTCCCCTATATATATATATATATATATATGGGTTCCTTCAATTGTTAACCGAATAAATGATGTTAAGTATGTGAACCAATTTTAACATGTAATTTTTGTAATCTACAATTTAAATTGATTTGGGTCATGTTTGTAATAAATAAAAAGAATGCGTCATGAACCATAATGAACCTTTATGAACAATGGTATTTTTGGAAAAAGAAAAGAATTTTATCCTAACTGATGAACAACACCGGTTTATGGTTGTTTGGTTATGGTTATTCTTCATCCATTTCTATTGTCATTTTTAATTGTTTGCTTATAACACTTAAACGATGGACAAGGTTCACTTATAAACACATTCAGCGTAACACTTTTGGCACATGTGTTCATAGGTGACTTGTGTGTATGAACATGTTTCACGTATGAACACATATTATGAACATTGTTTTGTTGGTGAACATGTGTTTATGAACACTCTCTCATATTATAGGTGAATGTGTTTATGAACACTGTTTCACGTATGAACATATATTATAGAAACTTAATGTGATGTAACGAACACCTGGTACGAACACATGTTAATTATGAACTATGGGTCAAAGATTCAAGTACGAACAAGGAATACATATGGATAGTTTCATTGGTTCACTTACATAATTCAATCATGAACATTATCTCATTTGAAGCAATATGTTGATTGCACTGTGTTGATGATGATTATCCATATTCGTATTGTATAAACTTATTTTTTTTGAACGGAATTTTTTTTATAAAACTAGCAAGAAGCTAAAAAAATTGCTACTTGTATGATTAACCCAAAAGTAAGCACGTGTTATAATGTTCTCAAATATCGCCGCCTTCTTTGGCTTCGGGTTGCCAAAGAGAATATCATTCCAAAACACCCATATAGACCACAAAGTGGTAAGCGTAACGGCCTCAAAGCATAAAAAACCTCATTCTTCAACTGAATCGAGTCAAACCAAGAGACCCAATCTGAAAAAGAATGGAGATTCGGAATATCCATTTGCCACCAACGACCAATAAGAACCCATAAGTCTTTAGCTACAGGACAAGAATAGATGACTGCAGTCCTCCACCCCCAAATCACAATTATGACATAAAAGAGACGAGACATGGATACCTCTTTTATCCAAATTTATCCGAATAGGGAGCCGATTGAGATGCAACCGCCACGTGAACATATTAACTGTGATGGGAACATATCTATTCCATCTAGTAGGATGAGAATCCACCTCCAAACGACTAGAATCAATTAAACGCCTAGCCGAAGCCACTGAATAATTACCCGACCCGTCTAACAACCACACCCGTCTATCATTTTGACTGGAGGGCACAAAAGTAGACAAAATTTGTTGTAGTTCACAAAATTGGACAACCTCTAACCCATCTCTCGGCGCCCTTCGAAGACACACTTCCCAACACCCTAACTCTAAACGAGACTTGATATTCGACGATTTATCCAATTCTAAAGCGTAAACTCTAGGAAATTGAATTTTAAAAAGGACAATACATACCCAAGCCAAACATCATCCCAAAACGCGGTCAAAACACCATTGCCCACCTTTTTCTTACAGACAGAAAAAAGTTTGATGCCTTTGTCCTTTAGAGAGTTGACCGTTTTTATAATGGAGACCGATGTGGAGTTCGAAAATTGCCTAGGCAAATTCGAACCAATTAGACCTTTCTCGCCATAGATGGATTTAATAATTTTAACCCAAAGTCCCTCATCCTCCAACCAAAACTGCCAAATCCACTTGAAGAGCAAAACACAGTTAAACGCCATAATGCTACCAATACCAAGTCCTCAGAATTTGAGACTAGCCGTAACTTTTTTCCACTTGACTCAAGACATTTTCTTTTCCTCCACATCACCAATAATAAAGAATCTATTTCGGAAAGATTATAAGCCTTGATCAACCAACCTTGGGATTTTTTGTAAATAGACATGAAGTAAGTAGGAAGGCTCCCCAAAACGGACTTTCCAATTGAAAAGTTTTGCCAAGAATTTATCGAACACCACTTTCCAACCCTCCATTTTGGACATATTACCCAAACAACATAGGTACGAAAAAAAGGAATCTTCAATCCACCACATGCAACACAATAGGCCATACACTCAATTTCTTGCGATTCCACCCCACACCAAAAAGTTTGCTTTTATGAAGATTAACTTTGAGACCCGGGATAAGAAAAAAACATCTTAGAATACGAATAATATTCCTAGCATTTGAAAAAGACCATTCACCCAGAACAACCGCATCATCCGCATAAAAAAAGTGGGAAAGAGGGTACCGTTCTTTACCAATAGCAGCACCCAGGAAGAAATTCTTTGAAATCGCATCTTGAATAATGACATGCAATCCTTCCATGGCTAAGGTGAAGAGGAAAGGGGAGAGAGGATCTCCTTGCTTTAATCCTCTAGGAATGCAGAATTCCTTAGTCGGAGTGCCATTAACGAGAACCGTCCCCATCGAATCCTCAAGCCATCCATGAATCCACCCACGCCAAACTATGCTAAATCCATTTTCGCTAGAATTAAATCCAAGTAATCCCACCTTAAACAATCATACGCTTTCTCAAAATTAACTTTAAGAATCAAAAGCTTGGAACAATTTTTTTTATACCAATCCATAGCTTCATTCAAAATTAAAGGACCATCAAGAATCTGACGTCCTTTTATAAAAGCGGATTGCTCGCTACTAACGATATCCCCAATAACCATAACTAAGCCGATTAGCAAGAAGTTTACCAATTATTTTATATTGGAAACCTATAAGACTAATCGACCTATAGTTTTTAACAAATTTAGCATCATGGACTTTCGAAATGAGAGCAACGAAAGAAGGGTTACAACTATTTAGGAAGCGATTGGACACAAAGAAATCACCCACCAATTTCACCACGTCACTTTCAATGTGGGACCAAAATTTCTTGAAAAAATGGAAAGTAAAACCATCTTGTCACAGGGATTTATCTGCTCCACAATCGTAAACGGATTTTTTAATTTCATCCCACACAAAAGGCTCCTCAAAAAGGAAGTTTGATCCGAAGACAAAACGTTCGAAAATTCCACCTCTAAATTTGACAGACCCCCCCACAAATGTTGAACAATCTTGAAAATGGGAATAAAACTCATCTTTGACCATGGTTGGCTCCATAACCCAATCTCCATTAATCATAACTCCACGAATGGCTAGTTGATGTCTTTTCCTTTTAAGTATTTCATGGAAAAACTTGGAATTTTTATCTCCTTCAACTTCCCAACGGATCTTAACTTTTTGCACCACAACCAAATTTTCTACCTTTTCCATGTCACCCAAAGAGATTCTATACCCTATCTCGATGCATTACCCGAATCAATTAGAGAGTCAATGTCCCCGATACTTGTTTTTATGCCAATTTTCACCTCCATATCACTCTTTCTTTTATCAACAATCCACATGCGAAGATTTTTCTTTAATAATTGAAGATTCTTTTTAAAAGCAGCCATACTATTAGAATCACAAACACTATCATCATACCATGATTTTTTTCACTATTTGGTCGAATTCGGGCATATCGAACCAAGAATGAAAAAGGCGGAACAGTGTAGGCTCGTAATCAAAGGATGACTCCTTAAAGAGAATAGACCTATGGTCAGAAATCTTAAGATCAAGAACCAAACCCATAATGTTGGGTATTATATCAATAAAGCCATCGGACAAGAGGAACTGGTCAAACTTACTCGTTTTAGAAGCCTATTTATTTGACCACGTAAAAAGAATACCCTCTAAGAGGAAGGTCATGAAGGTCGACGTAACGAGTGAAGGCATTGAGTTTGTCTGCGACATTAGCCTTAAAATGAAATCTTTCTGAAGAGACGCGAACCTCATTAAAATCACCCATCACAATGACCACCCTATGCCATCTACTAATCATACCCAAAAAGCATAGCCTATAAATTGATTTTAAGAACCGTCTCTTGAGGCGCGTACAACGAGATAACCAACAAAGATAGGCCACTAGCCACCCAAATTTCTTCTATAGACACAAAATACTCTAAAGAAAAAACATGATACTTTTTAAATAAAGTGTTCTCCCGAATGCATAAAATGCCACTGGATTAGAAGCAAAGTAAAAAAACAATTGCCCCAAAGGATTTCACCACAAATAAATCAAGCCTTGTCAATGTCGTCTCTTGGAGAGACAAGAAATTTACCCCATGGCACACCCATTTTTTCTTTTCCACATCCAACCCTTGAACATTCAGAGAAAGTACATTCATATGGACACCTTCTTACCTCCTGTATTGTATTGTTGATAGTAGCTTTTAGATCAGTTCATAGAAAATCCCAACTCCCATCCAAGACAAATAGTGGCAGATAACTCCTGTAACACCCCGAAAATCCTAACTCCAATTGTAAATGATTCCGTCTAGATTTATTAAAAAGGACAAGGTTGTGCTTCGGAGTGTGGAACACGTAATGCTATTTGGATCTCTCGAGAATTTGGCCAAGTTTGGACTCGGTACAAGTCCAGCGAGTATGACACTCGCGAGAGTGACATGGTCACTTTCGCAGTGTCACTTTCGCCAAGAATGTACCGAGGGTTTTGGGAGGGCCAGCGAGTATGACACTTGCGAGAGTGACATGGTCACTTTCGCAGTGTCACTTTCGCCGAAAGTGCACCGTGAGCATTTTGGGTAGCGGGCGAGAGTGCCCCGGCGATTGTGACATGGTCACTCTCGTCGTGTCACAATCGCGAGCGGACTCTGAGGGTTTTAAACCCACGCCTTTCAGCTTTCTTTCATTTCTATTCCATCTCTTTCTCTCTAAACTCTCCCAAAACCGAACCCTAACCCTTCAAAACGATTTTGAAGCCATTGAAGCCACAAATCTTGTAAATCAAAGTCCCTCCTCCATCTCGTTACAAGGATCCTTAGGTTGAGGTTGGTATTTCTCATCTCATCTCCTTTTGGTTGGAATTTCTACACCATTCTAGGGTTTTACCCAACCCTCTCCTAAACCTTTCATTTCTTTGGGTGAAGTGAAGATTGAATCTTACTTTGGTAACACTAGAAGTGTTTGGTTGGTGGATTCACTTGATGATTGAGGTAATCTTCTCCCCTTTATTTTGGAAATTAGGGTTTCGATGTATTGGTTATTTTGGGTGTAATATGTTGGGAGAAATGATTCTAAATGTTTAGGGAATGATTCTACATGGTTGGATTGTGATATTGATGGTTGGAAATTCATAAATCTAGGTTTTGGAAGTTTTGGCTTGAGGATGCAAACTTCATCAAAGGAGCATACGTTTGGGAAAAATCTAGATTTAGCTTAATCTAGCAGAGGTGAGTTCAAGTTACTTTGCGAAAACTTTGTACATGCCAAAATGTTATGTTTCCAAGTAATTGTGTGTTTTACCTTAAAATTATCAATATTGGGTTATTTGGTGGATTTTACCTTTTGAGGTATTAATTGTTGTAAATATTATAAAACACTATTTTTGGATATTTTGGAAAAATGTGATAATAAATCGTACATGAAATGAGTTGTTGATTTATGTAATAAATGGAGTCTATTTATTATAAAAATGCATTGTGGATGTTTTGGAAATATGCATATAGTACATCATGTAATGTTTTGAAAACGTAAAGGCGTGAGTCCTTGGAAATGAGGGTTTACCCGATCCAAAGTGTTATTTCGGGTTTTCATGGAATCGAAGTATTTACCGGCAAACGGTGTGTGTTGTTATATTTGATGTCATTTTATAACTTTCATAAACTACCTTTTTTTGGAGTTAGTTGAGCTTGTGGCTCGGTATTGAATCTTATTAAGTCTTGGGGACATTTGTCCAGTTTTGGTAACTCAAGATTGAGTTTTGATAATGAATTATGTTATTGGAGAATTGCATGTGTTTATTTATTTGGGGTCGTGTAATATTTAGACCTTGATAGCTATGGATCCATAGGCATTTGAGTTTCCCTTAGTCTCGCGGGCAAGAGGTCGGAATTGATTGAGCTCAGTTTTACGAGACGTTAGTTTATTTTGTAGCACGGAATAGGCATCGGGTTCCATGATAAGTAAGGCGTGGACCTAGATGGTCGGGCGTCGTCTCCTGGGCAGTAAGGTGTAATTCCATATATGTGCTTAGCACGGGATAGGCATCGGGTTCCATGATAAGTAAGGCGTGGACCTATATGGTCGGGCGTCGTCTCATGGGCAGTAAGGTGTAATCCCTAATGTGCTGTTGTGGATTTGGAGTGACCCAATGTATAGACCTGGAGTGGTTGAAGTTGGGAACTCCCTAGTCTCGCGGGCAATAGATCTGGAGTGATTGAGCTCAGTTTACGAGAGTAATACACGTGTGTGTTTTATTGCATAGTAAGTGACCCACTTTAGTGTTCCGTCACGTGCGATGTATACGGGTCTCCCCCATCACCGAAAGGTGTTGTTTTGGGTATTTATTGCTACTTATTTATATGGATTGTTTTCCATGGTATGCAAGTTGTGGTTTATATCTCATCTGTGTGTGATGTTTTTGGGTATTTGTGTTTATCCATGTTTTTTGTAACGTATCATATTTATGAGAATTGCATTTCCATGTTATATGAGTTATAGATTATGTTTTTACCGTGTTTGGGATGTTTTTGGAATAATGACAAATTGAATTATGGATTTAATTATTTTGAGTATCAAATGGTATTTCACCCTATTACGTGGATTTTGGGAATGAGTCTATTTTGGAAATCATATTGCATTAAAGATTTCATTTATGGGAATTGTGGGATTTGGAAAATGGGTGCTTTACATTTAAAGTAAACTATTTTGGAATCATGACTAAAAAGCTACACTCCTCTCGATTTATGAATTTATATAGTCATGATAAAATGCTTGAACTCACTAGGCGTTAGCCTAACCCTTTTTATTTGTCGGCGTGTGCAATAGGTCTCAGGTTGGGAGTAGTTCTAGTGACACGTGTGAAAGGTCGTGTGCTAGTAGAGTGCTCGCGAGGTGATTTGAATTAGTGAAGTCTTCCGCACGTATTTGGAATTAGCAACTTGTGTCGTGTTAAGTAACACCCGTTTAAGTTAATTTATTGGGGGAATTATAATGTTTTAAATTCCGAGGTAATTTAAGGAATGACTTGTAGAAATGATTTTATCTTGTTGGGTATTTTATTGAAATTTTATTTAGTTGCTGGTTCCAAATTTGAGGGTGTAACAACTCCTCTAGCATAGAAAACCCTTCCTTAATAGATTTTGAAAAAGTAAAAGATCCCCATAATGATGAGAAATTTGTATACGGAAGGCAACTTAAAATTTTCACGACCCAAGAAGGCATTTGGACCCTCCTTTGCCTCAACCGATCCTAAAGGCGTTAAGACAAGATAATTTGGCGTTACCGGGGCACCAATACCACCACAAACATCTGTCGCATCCTCTATGAAGTCAAGTATGTCCCGCTGACCTGCATCAATACCTCCACCCTTCTTAGGGGTAAAACCAGGTGGAAAGTGATGGGTGTTATCCGGATTCCCACCATCCATGCTATGAACCTCCATAATTTTCATGTCTTCGACAAGGAGCTTGTTCAAACTAAACGGGTAATCGTGTAGCACCCCAAAAATTAGGAAAAACAAAAACTTCCATAAAACGAAAGGAATGGTATATAAATGCCAAAGCATGAGCCTCCCAAGAATGGTGTAACAGCCCAAAAATACGACGGACATACGTAGCATTAAATCATAACATTTACAAAACCGGGTCCCAAAATTTCGTTACATCAGTCTCAAACTAAGGTTGGCGGAAACAACCTATACACAACTGAGAACGCACTGGCTTCTATACGTGGCACATGCAATGTCTCTATCTGCATCTGTACTCTATCTTGCTCTTGCTCACTTACCTGAGCCTCTTGCTATTTGCTTACCTGAAAAGGTTTTAGTTTTGAAAAACGAGGGTTAGACCATGAGGTCTAGTGAGTTCCCTCCGTAAACAGCGTACATCAACATTCTAAAAATCATTTTATAAAACACATTAACATTCTTCACATAATCATTCAACCATGGTACTGCACAGCGTTTAAGGATCACATAGCTATCAGCGATCGGGGCCCAAGCAGACTCCCCTCTCGCCTCATACCGGGGCCCAAGCGGACTCCCCTGTATCCGAGTAGGAAGGAAACGAATTCCCTTCTACAAGCTAGTCACATATCCGAGTAGGAAGGAAATGAATTCCCTACTACAAGCTCCTCACAACAGCCCAAGGGATCATCGGATACCGAGGTACTCAGATCCCACTGTGCAAACCGACTCCACATAACATACACATAGCTCATCATAACTCATAAAACGTGAAATCTTTAATAAACATTTCTTTCATGCTAAATCACATTTCAGTCAAATCATATTTGTCATGGAATCATTCATAAAGGTTTAAAAATAAACCATGCTCGTAAGTACACCATAACCAGTAAAACGTTTAACTTTCATTCAGGTAAAAAAAATCATGTAAAGTAACATGGCATTTCTACACAATCACTTTCTTTGGAAAAACACGTAAAACCACGTATTTTAGTTAGAAAAACTCACATGGCGTGCTTACTTTCCTTTCCTACTCTGTTCCTGACTTCCAAACGATTTACTTGAGAAATGAATGAAGTACCATTGCTCAGATCCTAAACCAGCTTTCCGAATACTATCTGGGTTCAACATACTTGCTACTAACTCTTACCGGATGTGTGCTACTTACCGGGTACCCACACTTACCGGTCAACACCACAACTCGGACAACTTACCGGGTAAGCTACACTTACCGGGTACAACTACTTACCGGTCAACACCACAACTTGGACAACTTACCGGGTAAGCTACACTTACCGGGTATGACTACTTACCGGATAGCTCAACCTTACCGGATAGCCATCCGGGAACCATTTCACCCAGACACTACCGAGTACTATCCGGGTTCCCTCCCGGTAACCATCGTCTCAAAGCGACTTACCAGGTTCGGCGGCTGGAATGATATCGGGAACCAAAACCTGCTAAAATGCTCTTAATCCAAACCGATTTTGAGCAAAACACCAACAAAACCTATTCAGCTCATTACCTTACTAAACCCTTAGCTAAAATGCTCCAAAAATGGTGCTTGGCCCACCTCTTTGAACATCATTTGCTACTCTCAAACCAAAAACCCTTACATAATCTAACTCTGCAGTAAACAAAGGATCAGAATTGAAATAAGGAATTGCCTGGAAGAACTAGACTCTAATGTTACTTCATCCTTCAATTCGTTGATTGTATAAGCCTTCTCTTCAATTGAACTTGGAATCTGATTTCTCCCCTTCTCCACTCTTGCTCAGCCGCCAACAACAATGAAATACTGAAGAATGAATGATACCCTAGGGATTTATTCCTTTTTATATCTTTCACAAATTGCACAAAGGCCCCTTAACTTAACTTTAAATTCTTAGAATTTAGCCACTAAACTTTCAATACATACTAGAAATTCGGGTTGTTACAACCCTCCCTCCTTAAAAGAATTCCGTCCCCAGATTTCCTCATTGGGAAAAGATGCGGGTATCTTGCCCACACCAAAACTGACACTTCCCCAAGGCAATGCCATTTCTGACTCAGTCAACCACCTTATTAAATTCGAAACATGGAACATTGGGTGCATTCCCTTCAGTTCTTACGGTACTCTAACTCGTAGGCTACTGTTCCTACTCGATCGATCTTGACAATAGAAGATTAAATAAGGCTTCTCATGCATCTTTACTTCCTTTAAGAAGGAACTTGGCGGAATCCCCCGTTACAACACGAGATTCCTTTACCAAGAAACAATCACTCACTTGACAGCTTGGCACAAGGCCAACCCTGTACATCCCGATAACTCATAACCCAGAGTTCCTTCATCGTATTACAAGAAATTCTAGATTACTTCTCCCAACCAACAATCGTCTATGCAGATAACATTTCCCTTTCTCGGACCACCTCGACCACAGTTCGTTAACCATCTCTCACATCCTCACCACTTCACCACTCCATACTTATACGTAACTAAGAGTAGGAACCTCCAAACCCATCGTTGAAGTGTTCACCTACTCGAATTAAACTTATCCTGAAACACTTCAATTCCTCGCTGATTGCCACGATCGTTCAGTCATATAAAACATAACTCCGGTTATCCTCACTCAACTAGGAGGAGTAACCATGGTCACACCATACTATTCTCAATATCTTAACACTGAACAATCAACTCGTTTGAACATTTCTCACAACATTGCTAACTTAACTCATTCGACTGCCTTATCCACTTCTTTGCTGCAGAAAACATACATAATTTCCTTCCTCAATACCCTTTCCAGAAGTTTGCACACTTATCGATGGCGACTTACACACTACTCCACCTTTCGGTGTTACTGTCAAGCTTACTACCTCCAACATACTCACTTGTTCTGACATACTATCTTCACCTCCCCACGTTAGCGTGGAGCACTGCCCACCAACATTACTTGCCCCACTCTTCCTACAATTCTCATGCTGAAAATACTTTCTCATTACTGTACATAACCAAACGGTTGCACTAAAATTCTAACTTAAGGCATTCAACCAAATCACCTCGAACTGACACCAGTGTTGGCTGTTACTACACATTTCTTTGATCTTCAACTATTACCTTCTCGGATAATCCTTTCACCCATAGGAAACAATCCTCATTCCTTAAAGATTTCGCATCTACTACACCACATTTTGATTAACCCATCCATCATCTTCTTTAAACTTATAGTGTTTTCAAGAATATACTTACTTAGCGACTCACACAACCAAAGACACTTGATTTCTCATTTGGGTAACCACCCACTACCGCTCCGACATCCTATTCCGATAATAGCCATATCACGACGCCAACTTACAAACCCCATACTCCAACAACTTGATTAACAATTCGTACACCTCATCCGAAAACCCGAAAAGACCTCCATCTGATGCTTCCATTTTCTAACACCACATTACTACGACACGGGCTGACACATTTATCTTGGCACTTAATGCCAGTACTCACCCGTACATTCTCCACCCATAACATCACACTACAGACTAGATCTCTCATGGTCATTTGTACATGATTCAAACTTTCCTTCTTATTCTCTCGCATACATAATCGAGTCTATCTCGCTACTTTGTCCTTTACCAACTCTAGTTGAACTATAACTCACGAGTTCCCAATTGACTCAAACATAATTGATCTTGCTAGCTCTTTACGACTCCAAACCATTACATAGACAGGGCGCATTCTTTCACAGATCGATAAAATATACACACTCACTTCGCTCGTGCTATGTACCTCATCCTTGTACGAACCGCCCAAATCTCGTAAGTAGAACGTTCATCCAAAACAACAGTCTCTGACCATCTTAACACCCCTACAAGGTGCCCTATCAACTTTCAACCTTCTGGTTCAAGTCTTCGGCCTCAACCATCTTATCCAGCTGTCGACTTCAACATCAATACTCAACCTGTAACTGCTTTCTTAACCTATTCTTTAACATGGGTTCCTTACGGAACCTAATCCTTCCAACATATCATAATCAACTTCATATTCCGTCGTCCTAATTTCAAAACTTACTCATGTAACACCAATATTACAAGGTCACCTTAAGACTCATATCCCAAGCTGTGGACATTTCATTTCTACCTCACCACACTACTCTTAATAAGTTGCTAATACCAACACCTTGGAGGCTTCCTTCCTCCGGACGCAACCGTCCCTCGACAATTGTGTTTTCAGTTACCGAACCAGGGTACAAGCCCTCATACAACCGACACTATAATCCACTTTCGACTATTCCACTGTCCCACTCTCCTCTTGAACACATATACCAAAACTACAAACATTCTTCCCTTATTTGTCCAACACCTCTCCCCTCTCGGAGTTCTTCCTTAGCTTAACATGTAGCATTCTACGACCTAGTGAGTTCATAGCCTTCATGCATGACAACGTGATAAATAAATCATTTCACACTTTTTATCATTTTAAAGAAACAGCACTTGGAAACAACTTGGGTACACACGACCCCAACATTCTCATAACTCCATTGCCCTGCACAACGATCTCGAGAATCGTTTGCATGCAACTTTCCGTAAAACTTAATCTTACTCAACCAAAAATATTTTGTTACGACAGAAATACATTGGATGAAAATCTTTTCATACGACAAAATTCTGAAAGGAATTACTGACACGAAGTAAACCAGTCGGTTCTCACTCTCATTCACATGACATTAACATGTTAGTACTCATTTTGGTTATAAAAGTTTTGTTGGCAAACATTTTCTTGACTTTTGCAACGATTTTAACTTATCATGAAAAGTGTGAAATATTCTGCAATGGTCGCCGTCTCGGTCATACAATAACTTGTTGTACATGTGTTCCATATCTCACTTACTCAACCATTTCATACTGTTTTCGGTTTGATCAACTATCTCACTTTCTACTTCTACATGCTTTCAATTCACTATAGGTATCTTATAGGTAACTTGAAGTCAGGGCTCCCTTGATACTTTCAAGGTTTTGACACTGTTCTTCCTTACCATCCCGACTGATCTATCCCATGATTCTTAGAACTGGGACTCTCCCGAAAAAGGAGTCTTACTCAAACTCAACATTCATCCTCTTTGAATCCTCGAAGAGCTACCTCTAGACGACTCATAACATTCTATACAACATTTATTCTCTTCGATGTATACATACATCACATCATATATGATCTCTCATGATACTTCCCAAACAAGGAAGCTCGGTCTATCCCTCAGGTATCTTGCTGACCTTCTGGATTACTGGAACACGATATATAAACTAGCTTAAGACTACAACTTCGGAATAATAAGGTAGACCAAGCACGTACATGTACCTGTAAGTTCGCAATTACACTTGCCAGGTGAAATCCCAAACTTACCTTACATGACTATCCTCGGTACCCTATTAGTCCTATATCTACTATAGTGCCCTCCTAACGCATTTCCTATATATATGATAGTGCCCTCCTAACGTATTTCCTGATTCTCAGTTGTGATTTCTACTCCAAAGTTTAAGTTTAGGCCCATCCGGTCACCTAAATCCCTTAAACTATGGCTCTGATACGTTTTGTAACAGCCCAAAAATACGACGGACATACGTAGCATTAAATCATAACATTTACAAAACCCCAACTCCCATCCAAGACAAATAGTGGCAAATAACTCCTCTAGCATAGAAAACCCTTCCTTAATAGATTTTGAAGAAGTAAAAGATCCCCATAATGATGAGAAATTTCGTATACGGAAGGCAACTTAAAATTTTCACGACCCAAGGAGGCATTTGGACCCTCCTTTGCCTCAACCGATCCTAAAGGCGTTAAGACAAGATAATTTGGCGTTACCGGGGCACCAATACCACCACAAACATCTGTCGCATCCTCTATGAAGTCAAGTATGTCCCGCTGACCCGCGTCAATACCTCCACCCTTCTTAGGGGTAAAACCAGGTGGAAAGTGATGGGTGTTATCCGGATTCCCACCATCCTTGCTATGAACCTCCATAATTTTCATGTCTTCCACAAGGAGCTTGTTCAAACTAAACGGGTCATCGTGTAGCACCCCAAAAATTAGGACAAACAAAAACTTCCATAAAACGAAAGGAATGGTATATAAATGCCAAAGCATGAGCCTCCCAAGAATGGTGTAACAGCCCAAAAATACGATGGACATACGTAGCATTAAATCATAACATTTACAAAACCGGGTCCCAAAAATTCGTTACATCAGTCTCAAACTAAGGTTGGCGGAAACAACGTATACACAACTGAGAACGCACTAGCTTCTATACGTGGCACAGACACTGTCTCTATCTGCATCTGTACTCTATCTTGCTCTTGCTCACTTACCTGAGCCTCTTGCTATTTGCTTACCTGAAAAGGTTTTAGTTTTGAAAAACGAGGTAAATCATATTTGTCATGGAATCGTTCATAAAGGTTTAAAAATAAACCATGCTCGTAAGTACACCATAACCCGTAAAACGTTTAACTTTCATTCAGGTAAAAAAAATCATGTAAAGTAACATGGCATTTCTACACAATCACTTTCTTTGGAAAAACACGTAAAACCACGTATTTTGGTTAGAAAAACTCACCTGGCGTGCTTACTTTCCTTTCCTACTCTGTTTCTGACTTCCAAACGATTTACCTGAGATATGAATGAAGTACCATTGCTCAGATCCTAAACCAGCTTTCCGAACACTATCCGGGTTGAACTTACCTGCTACTAACTATTACCGGGTACCCACACTTACCGGGTACGACTACTTACCGGTCAAGCTACACTTATCGGGTACAACTACTTACCGGTCAACACCACAACTCGGACAACTTACCGGGTAAGCTACACTTACCGGGTATGACTACTTACCGGATAGCTCAACCTTACCGGATAGCCATCCGGGAACCATTTCACCCGGACACTATCGAGTACTATCCGGGTTCCCTCCCGATAACCATCGCCTCAAAGCGACTTACCAGGTACGGCGGCTGGAATGATATCGAGAACCAAAACCTGCTAAAATGCTCTTAATCCAAACCGATTTTGAGAAAAACACCAACAAAACTTATTCAGCTCATTACCTTACTAAACCCTTAGCTAAAATGCTCCAAAAAGGGTGATTGACCCACCTCTTTGAACATCATTTGCTACTCTCAAACCAAAAACCCTTACATAATCTAACTCTGCAGTAAACAAAGGATCAGAATTGAAATAAGGAATTACCTGGAAGAACTAGACTCCAATGTTACTTCCTCCTTCAATTTGTTGATTGCATAAGCCTTCTCTTCAATTGAACTTGGAATCTGATTTCTCCCCTTCTCCACTCTTGTTCAACCGCCAACAACAATGAAATACTAAAGAATGAATGATACCCTAGGGATTTATTCCTTTTTATATCTTTCACAAATTGCACAAAGACCCCTTAACTTAACTTTAAATTCTTAGACTTTAGCCACTAAACTTTCAAAACATACTAGAAATTCGGTTTGTTACAAATGGGTAATTAACAAACGTCTGTTTAATTACAGATAGTAATTTAATGGAAATAAATGACAACCAACTAATCTAGTTTCTAAAAAAAATAAGATTACAAAAGAGTGTCATCTCTAATCCAAGTAAATCTTCCCAATAATGGCGCACAAAAAGCAATCCCCATTCTCACACTAAACCCGCCTAAGTTTTCTTAGAAACGGCGTCGTTAGAACCTGAGATACACGTCGACAAAAAACAATGTTAGGCCAAAAAGCCTAGTGAGTTTGAACAATTAATAATATGTAATAATAATACATAAAGAACAATTATTCCAAACTTTACAATCATACTTGAAATCAATGGGGGGACCTATAGCACCAAGTAAGTTCCACCCAAAGAGTCAAGATACCTTAGTGTCGACTACCATGAGCGACACCAAAAGGCCCGACACACCCGGGGTTGCAACGAAGGTATTGCCCCAAATGACGGAGGTCTAGGCACATACCCGCACAGTGGCACCCAAGACTATGTCCTCCTAGTGAATACTTACCTTGATTCATTCAATAGTCCAAATTGGCCATAAGGCACGTAAATGTATGGAACATACTATCTACACCATTATAGGCAACTTGTGGTGTAACTACCACATACATTATAAGAGACTTCCACAAAATAGTCCAAGAAGCTCAACTAGCCATTAAGCACATATTTACCACATAAAAGTGTCCAAGACTTAATATCATGATTTATATGTCCCTCAACTAAATAAGGTAAACCAAGATCAGCAAGAGTATGTACAACCATTATATAAGCAATTATAATGTCTTGGATCAAAATCCTAATTTGGCTATTTGTGAAGCTAAGCCACAGACCATCATTTTTCATAGACATAACCCCATAAAATCTCCAAACTTATCAAGTATAACATTTCTAACATCAAACTCATAAGTTCATCTTAATGTATCAAAATACCACTTTAGTAAAAAACTAGTGTTTTCATAAAACAAGTAGGAGAGACATAAATAGCAACTATTGACATGTATCTAGTTTTACAAGGGTAAGAAAACTCACAATCTAGGTTTTTAGAATAAAACCTTGAAAACCAAACCCTAGAAGTTTGGAGAAGGTAGCTTGGAACTTTGAAGACTTGGATCTTGAAATAAATGCTCCTAGAACTATTCTTGAAACATAATAAACGCTCCCAAACAAACCTTAGGTTAGCAATAAATATGAGAGAGCATTTGGAGAAGAAAATCGTGTTCTAGGTCTTCAAAAGCCGGAGCAAAACGAATTGGGTGAGAAAAATGAGTCAAACCAAGCTGAAACCCGATTTTATACCCTCAAACGTGGGCGATAGTGTCCGACGATTTTCTCAAAATGGCATTCTCGCTGGCTCCTACCCACGCTCGGTACAGTTCACGCGATTGTGACCGACGACTACGACCGCATCATAATGCTTGGTCACTCTTGTTGGCCACGTACCGTGACCCATCTTTCAGCGGCGATTGTGCCATGTGGCTATGACAATTTGTCATAGTCGTTGGTTACTCTCGCCCAGCACTAGTCTGAGTCCGATTTTGTAACACCTCGAATTTTCCATTATTTTTTGTATTTAAAAATGAATGGGGTCGATTTGTATTTTAGTCTAAGTATTGGACTTTTAGTAAAAGGTAAAACTCAAAAAGGGTTGAAAGTTAAAATTACCAAAGTTTAAACTAATTATGAAAATTGGAAATATGAAGGCTTGTTTGGTCATTAGTTGAAACTTTGAAGTTAAGGGTGTGATTGGTCATTTATGGAAAGTTGGTTATAGATAAGGGAAGAGTAGGCTGAATTGAGAAAAATATCTCAATTCTTTTCTTTTGCTGGAGTCGGTCAAGAACAGAGAGAAGAAGAAGAGAAAAAAGGAGAGCAATCTGATTTTGGTAAGAAATCCAATAGATTTCTGTAAAATGATTTCTGTTTGGAGACTGTGATTACCAACTAATCTGATTTTGGTATAGTTTGGTTGGAGTATTTGATTTGGACTTTGGATTGTGCAGAAGAAGTGGGACTAAGAACCACATGTGAGTTCATCCTATCTTTTTGTTTAAATCCATGTTTTATTTCAAATTAAGCATTAAGATGCTAGTATAAATTGTTTTGGGGGTGAATGGATGTGTGTAAAATAAGCTGGATGGAACAAACATGGGTCTGGATGGAAATTTTGGTGTACAGGTTGAAGTTACCGGACAAATTTGATAGTGTCCGGTAATTCCATTTCAATGGTGTCCGGTAGAGAAGATACCCGGTAAGTACCTAAGTTCCCGAATGAAATAGTTACCGGATGGTATCCGGATCACTTCAGTTTCCGGATGTCATTCGGATTGTATATGTTTCCGGTAACATCCGGATAGGCTTAGTGTCCGGTAAGTTATGATGACCGGATAAATTTGGTATCCGGTAAGTTATGATGTCCGGATAGTTGTGGTGTCCGGAAACCTCGGATGTCCGGTCATTTCTGATGTCCGAATACTTTCGATGTTCCGAATATATATATGAGTTTCCGAATAGTTTCGGATATGGTGTCTGGTTAAGTTTTTCTAAAAAAAATCTGGGGACGCTGCCCTCAGACCCCTCAAGGGTGTTGCCCCTTGACCCCATCCGCTAGCCGGGTAGCGGAACCCCCGTGCTAAGTTGCTGAAAGGGGAACATTTGAGGATAAGGATACGATAGGTTATCTAGTATTCTTAGAGTTTAGAATATGATACGAGATGTGGCGTGATATGTTGTTATGCGTATACACTAGTAAGTCTAATGGATCCATAGGCACTAGTAGTAATTGTAACGTGGAATAGGCATAAAGTAACTTGTAATTCCCGTTGACCTGAAATAAGGAATAGGCATAAAGTAACTTGTAATTCCTATTTCGTAAGGTGATGAGAAATGAGGAATAGGCATAAAGTAAATTGTAATTCCCATTTCTGGTTGTGAGTAGAAATCTTGGAATAGGCATAAAGTAAATTGTAATTCCTGATTTCTATGGGAAGGTAAGAGATAGGCATAAAGTATATTGTAATCTCTACTTCCACTCCAAGAAATAGGCATAAAGTAAATTGTAATTTCTTGGACATGAGCGATGATCTAGAATCAGTAATGATTCGTAGTGGGCTCTTGAATGTGATGATATGACTTACTGAATGTTAGTCATACTCATGGAATCGGGTATGTTCCCGTTATGGTAAGAAGTGTAGAAGTACAGTAAGAATGATGGCAAACCAGGTTTGTTTATACGCTTTGATTACTGAGTTTCCAAAGCTGCTAAAGTTTTAATTTGAAAATGGATGTTCTCACTAGGCGTAAGCCTAATCGTTTCAAATTAAATTTTCTTACCAGGTACGAGCTCGGTGAAGTAACGGGAAGAGGGACGAGTGCTTTTGATATTCAAATTTTGGTGTTAAGTGGAGAAGTTAGCTTATGCGAGGATGCTTTTGATGAATGGCCTAGACAACCCATTTAATCTAATCATAGTTGTCAGAATTAGATTAATAGGTTGTTTGATAATTCAAAATGCGTATATGAACCCTCATAGTTAATTCTCCGCTTATGTATAAAAGTTTGGATGAAATATTGATTGACTCTGATAAAGTTTAAAGTTTAAATTGGCCCTGATTTTAGGGTGTTACAGATTTTCTTTTGATTCTTTGTCTTGAATGCTAGGCTTATCGAGGTTACAATATGAAATTTAACTGGGGATTGTAAGAAATAAATATCTCAATTCTGAAATGACTTACTGAAATTTCCGGGTGTTACAATCCTCCCTACCTTGAAATGGATTTTGTCCCCGAAATCACACTCTAACTAAACAAGTGAGGGTACCGCTGCTTCATATCTTCTTCCGACTCCGAAGTAACATTAGCACTGCGGTGGTGCGTCCATTGGACTTTAACCATGGTCACTTCCTTATGCCGTAGTTTCTTTTTCTTTGACTCTAATATGGCTTACGGCTCTTCTACAGAACAATTCCCGTTGTCCACCCTAATTTTCGTGAAAGGGATGACACTCTCTTCCTCGGCCAAGCACCTACAAAGGTAACAAACATGGAACGTAGGGTGAATTCCATTCATTTCCGACGGCAAATCTAACTTGTAATCCTGAAATCCAATTTTCTTTAAAATAGTGAAAGGTCCAAGGAAACGGGGGCTAAGCTTCTCGCGCTTTCCAAACCGAATAATTCCCTTCCACGGAGACACTTTCAACAAGACACGATCACCTACTTGGAATTCCACCTGTCTTCGTTTCTTGTTCGAGTAACTCTTTTGCCGATCTTGCGCCGCTTTCAAGCGCTCCCAGATTTCTTTTACCTTATTCGCGGTCTCTTTTACGATCTCCGACCTGGAGTTCTATATTTCCGTCCATACATGGCTTCAAACGGTGACGCACCAAGGATAGAATGATAGCTATTATTGTAGGAAAACTCCACTAAGGGTAGATGCGTATCCCAACTCCCTCCAAAGTCAATGACACATGACCTCAACATGTTTTCGAGAGTTTGAATGATTCTTTCACTTTGACCATCCATTTGGGGATGGTAAGCCGTTCTTAGCTTAACTTTCGTGCCCAACTCATTTTGTAGACTAGCCTAAAAGTTGGAAGTAAATCGGCTATCCCTATCGATGTATAGTTTTGCCAACTTTTCTATTGGCAACATCTTTCACATTGCTAGGAAGTGTGCGCTCTTAGTCAACCGGTCTACTATCACCCAAATCGTATCATGGCCCCGTAAAGTCCTTGGTAGCTTTGTCACAATGTCCATAGTTATGTTGTCCTATTTCCAATCCGGAATCGTCAAAGATTGCAAACTTTCATATGGCTTTTGGTGTTTCTCTTTGACTTCAAGACATGTGACACATTCTCCGCATACTTAGCCACGCCGAGCTTCATTATAGGCCACCAATAACTTAACTTTAAATCTATATACATTTTCGTGCTACCGGGATGGATAGAGTATTTGGACTTATGAGCTTCCTCGAAAAGTAGATCACGGTTTCCACCTAATTTTGGCACCCAAATCCGGCCTTGGAAGAGTTTGAGACCTCGACCATATTCCTTTAGTAACTCCCGCTGCTTCACCATGACCTCGGCCTTGAGATTTTCTTCTTAAAGTGCTTCCGATTTGGTCGCTTTGATATTCGCCACTAAACTTGACACCACATCGATTCTGGTAAGAGTTAACTTATTCCCACCCCCATGATTCTTTTGGCTCAAGGCATCCGCCACTACGTTGGCTTTTCTCGAGGTGGTAAAGTAGTTCACAATCGTAGTCTTTTAATAGCTCGAGCCACCTCCGTTGACACATGTTAAGCTCTTTTTGATCAAATATGTACATAAGATTTTTGTGATCGGTTAAGAGGGTACACTTCATCCTGTACAAGTAATGTTGCCACAACTTCATGTCAACGACGACCATCGCCAAATCCAAGTCATGGGTCGGATAGTTCTTTTCATGATCTTTAAGTTGTTGTGATGCATAGGTTATCACCTTGCCCCTTTGCATCAACACACACCCAAGAGCCATCTTGGAAGCGTCGCTATAAACTACAAAGTCGTCCGATCCTTCAGGTAAGGATAAGATTGGCACCTCATATAGTTTCTTCTTAAGAGTCCTAAAGGCTTGGTTTTTAGTGTTGGTCCATAAAAATTTGACATTCTTCCTCGTCAATGATGTAAGTGGCGAAGCGATCTTCAAGAAGTCTTGAATGAATCTTCTATAATAACCGGCTAATCCCAAGAAGCTCCTAATTTTCGTTGGGCTCGTTGGTGGTTCCCAACTCATCATCGTCTCGACCTTTGTCGGGTCCACTTCTACTCCATCTCTAGATACCATATGACCCAAGAATTGGACTTCTTGTAGCCAAAACCCGCACTTTAAAAACGTAGCAAACAACTTCTCCTTTTGAAGGACCTCCAACACTTCCTGTAGATGTTGTCTGTGATCAACTTCGTCCTTGGAGTAGATTAAGATGTCGTCGATGAAGACTATCACCGATATGTCCAAGAAAGGACGACTAAGGGAATTCATTAGATCTAAAAACACGACAGGTACGTTCGTCAAACCGAACGACATCACCAAGAATTCATAATGCCCATATCTCGTCCGGAAAGTCGTCTTTGGAATGTCGTCTTCCTTCACCCTTACTTAGTGATATCCGGACCTTATATCGATCTTGGAGAAACATCATGCTCATTGTAGTTGATCGAAGAGATCATCAATTCATAGAGTGGGTACTTATTCATTACCGTGACCTTATTTAACTCTCGATAATTGATGCACATTCGCATACATCCATCCTTCTTCTTTACAAACAACACCGGAGCTCCCCACGACGACGAAATCGGTCTTATGAACCCCTCTCCAACAATTCTTGTGATTTCATCATCATCTTTTGCATTTTCGTTGGAGCTAAGCGGTAGGGAGCCCGGGCAATCGGAGCCGCTCCCGGAGTGAGATCAATATGGAACTCCACTTGACGTTCCAATGGTAAACCGGGTAAATCTTCCGGAAAGACCTCCGGGTAGTCACACACCACTTGTACGCCCTCAATATTTTTCTTCTCCAACTTTGCATCCACTATATAAGCCAAATACTAAGAGTATCCCTTCGGCAAGAACTTACGAGCTTTCAATGAAGAGATGATCGAAGTGGTTCTTTTCCCTTTCTCTCCATATATAATAACTATACCTCCATTTGACAACGGTACTTGGATCATTTTCTTAGAGCAAAGAATATTGGTTGTTATTCCAATCAACCAATCCATTGCTATTATTAAAACCTCTTGTCGTCATAGGTAACAGATTTGCCTTAGAGAAATTTCCATCTATCTCCAAAGTGCAATCGTCGAAGCATTCCCGAATCAACACTTGTTTCGCATTACCTACTTCTACTATTAAAGCATCCGAAAGGGTACTAGTGGAAGAAGTAAATTGTTTGCGAAAATATCTTTATAATAAATAACGGTTCGCACCCGAATCAACCAATACACGAACAGGTAAGGAGTTTACGAGGAACGTACCCGTCATCACGTCGGCGGTCTCCCTCGCCTCCTCGGCGGTCATCTGAAATGCTTGGCTCGGTGCCTTCGGTGGGTTCTCCTTCCTCGCTGCCGTCCTGCTCGACACATTCCGGTTACCTCCTATCAACTTCGGGCATTCTCTCTTCACATGCCCCGGTTCTTGGCATTCAAAATAGATCGGCCCAGAATGGGACAATCTCGGACCCTTCTTCCCACACATGGAAAATTCAGTAGGATTTGAGTGCGACCTAGAGTTTCATGGCCACTATGCTTGCTCTTGCACCGATGGCGCCACCTCACTTCACGTCGGGGGTCAACATTTCTTCCCCCAGAAAATGGTCTAAACTGACGAGTGAGTCCGGCCAACCCTTCCAACCTTCTCTTCTCTCCAACTACAACTCTCTCTTCTTTTCCTTAAGTGTATACAGTCTCCATTACCTTGGCTTCCTCTATAGTTTCCTGCAAGGTGATGGCTTTAGAGTTTGGACCATAGCCATCATGTCCGCCGGCAACCCCTTGAGGTATGCCTTAACCTTTTCCTTCTCCGTCGGGGCCACGTGCCCCCACCAAATTTAGCTTCTCCATGAAAAGTCGGGTATACTCCCTTACTGTCGAGTTCCCCTTCTTAAGTGATCGGAACTCCTCCTCGATCCGATCCATCTCTTGTTCGTTACAGTATTCCTCCAACATCTTCTTCTTTAATGTGCCCCACTTTATCTTGGCCAATACTAAGGCCTCTAGGGTTGCAGTGAAGACATTAGCTGAACTCCGCAGCATCTGAGAGCCAAAACTTCACCTTCTGATACTCTCCATAGTCACAAGCTCTGAAAGCCTGTTCGATCACGCGGGTCCAGTTCATGCATGCCACCGGATCATCAGAACCGACGAACTCTGGTGGTTTACAACAAAGAAAAGTCTTGTAGGAGCAACCTTTGTCCCCCCTTTTTCCTCTACTGTTTCATGTTCTTTGGTGCCAACAACATGCACTATCTCACCCGAACCATTCAAAGCGTTCTCTGCAACCGTTTCATTCCTCTGGTGGCAAGCATCTCGGTCATCTAATAACTTCAACATTTTTTGAATTCGGCGTCGGGATTGACGGGGCTCAAACCCGTAACTTCTGCCTTGACTTTCATCTCGCTTTTCCATTGGAGAATTTCATCATCTGTAGAAGGATGGCCATCATTTTCGATTGAGGGCCTACCTCTTGCGTTATTGGGTCTTCGGTCTCTATATTGACCCGAGGTACCACGTCAATTACGTCTTTTAGCATTAGGGAGATTGGAGGGGTAGGTGGGTTACCCTCTTGATTCGGCTGTCTCGGAGATTCCCATGCAGTCACGCTGTGTTCATTATCGTCTTCTTGATTAACCACTCTGCTCCTCGTGTTTACCATGGTAAACTTCCACACATGATAAATACCATACCGATTAATTCTTTTAAAGGTTAACGGTTTGTAACGTACTACTACAATCATCAATTATCATAACAATAAATTCAAGCATGCTTACGTATTAATATATTCACCATAAAACAGGCCCTATGAAATTTTGAATATATCATACACAATAATCCTTGTCATCATCACCACAATTCTCGACAAGTCAAATTTCGTAATCCAGTACTCCCCTCACTTATGGATTCTACCCAAGGTTAATAGATTACACACTAACATTTACAACTTAAGTCTAGGTATACTAGAGTCAACACCTAGTTCACCTAAACTAAAGCTCTGATACCAACTTGTAACATCCCAAAATTTGGGATAAACAAAAACTTCCATAAAACGGAAGGAATGGTATATAAATGCCAAAGATTGAGCCTCCCAAGAATGAGGAATTAACTAACGCCTGTCTAATTACAAATAGTAATTTAACGAAAATAAATGACAACCAACTAATCTAGTTTCTAACGTAGAAATAAGATTACAAAAAGGGTGTCATCTCTAATCCAAGTAATCTTCCCAAGAAAGGCGTACCAAAAGCAATCCCCATGCTCACACTAAACCCGCCTAAGTTTTCTTAGAAACGGCGCCGCTAGAACCTGAGATACACGTCGACACCAAACAAGTGTTAGGCCAAAAAGCCTAGTGAGTTTGAACAACTAATAATATGAAATAATAATACATAAAGAACAACTATTCCAAACTTTACAATCATACTTGAAATCAATGGGGGAGACCCATAGCACCAAGTAAGTTTCACCCAAAGAGTCGAGATACCTTAGTGTCGAAAACCATCAGCGACACCAAAAGGCGCGACACATCTGGGGTTGCAACGAATGGATTGCCCCAAATGGCGGAGGTCTAGTCACATACCAGCACGGTGGCACCCAAGACTATGTCCACCTAGTGAATACTCAACTTGATTCATTCAATAGTCCAAATTGGCCATAAGGCACATAAATGTATGGAACATGATATCTACGCCATTATAGGAAACCTTTGGTGTAACTACCACATACATCATAAGAGACTTCCACATAATAGTCCAAGAAGCTCAACTAGCCATTAAGCACATATTTACCACATAAAAGTGTCCAAGACTTAATATCATGATTTATATGTCCCTCAACCAAATAAGGTAAACCAAGATCACCAAGAGTATGTACAACCATTATATAAGCAATTATAGTGTCTTGGATCAAAATACTAATTTGGCTATTTGTGAAGCTAAGCCACAGACCATCATTTTTCATAGACATAACCCCATAAAATCTCCAAGCTTATCAAGTATAACATTTTTAACATCAAAATCATATGTTCATGTCAATGTATCAAAATACCACTTTAGTAAAAACTAGGGTTCTCATAAAACAAGTAGGAAAGACATAAATAGCAACTATTGACATGTATCTAGTTTTACAAGGGTTAGAAAAACTCACAATGTATGTTTTTAGAACAGAACCTAGAAAATATACAAACCCTAAAAGTATCGAGAAGGAAGCTTGGAACTTTGAAGACTTGGATCTTGAAATAAATGCTCCTAGAACTATCCTTGAAACACAATAAATGCTCCCAAACAAACGCTAGGTTAGCATTAAAGATGAGAGATCATTTGGGGAAGAAAGTTGCCTTCTAGGTCTTCAAAAACCAGAGGAAAACGATTTGGGTGAGAAAAATTTCATTGTGCGACGTAAATGGAATTGCCTTTTTCTTTAAATACACGCTTGCACATACTGACTCAATCCCGACCAAAAATTGCTATTTACGCATTTGCTTTTAATCACAAAAACTCATGTAACACACACAAGGACGCAATGCATGAAATTCTATTCGCAAATGAAGGCTACTCACTCAAACAAGGACAGCCATTTTACTCACGCAACTTATCATTGACACTCTACTTTCGACCAGTGGTCGCCCTCTCGGCCTTGCAACACTTGCTATACATGCATTCCACGACCCACTTACTCAACCATTTGATACTATTTTCGTCTTATTCAAACATCTCACATTCTACCTCTACACATTTCAATCCACCACGGATATCTTCCCTTTATTGATCATGGCACTGAAAAGCTCGACTAAAGAGTCGGGGCTCTAATCCTCCACTCGTTCTTGAATTGAAGCTTTCAAGATCTCGACACTTTTCTTACCATCACAACTAATCTATCCCACGATCTCTAGAACTGGGACTCTCCAGAACCAAGAGTCTTACTCAAAAGCAATCACCCATCCTCTTCGAACCCACGAAGATCTACCTCTAGACGGCTCATAACATTCCAAACAACATTTCCTTCCCTACGATGTATACACACCTCACATCATACATGATCTCTGACGATACTTCCCCAACAATGGGTCTCAATCTACCCCTCAGGGATCTTGCTGACATTATAGATTACTGGAATACGACATATAAGCTAGCTTAAGACTATAACTTCGGAATAATAAGGCAGATTAAGCACATACATGTACCTGTAAGTTCGCAATTACACTGGCCAGGTGTACTCCCAAACTTACCTTACATGACTCTCCTCAGTACCCTATTAGTCCTATCTCTAAAATAGTGCCTTCCTAACGCTTTTCATGATTCTCAGTTGTGATTTCTACTCCCAAAGTTTAAGTTTAGGCCCGTCCGGTTACCTAAATCTTTTAAACTATGGCTCTGATACCAATTGTAACAACCCAGTCTAAATAAAGCATACATAGCATTTAAATTTAGAGAATTACAAAAAGTGGGTCCCAAAAATTTCATTACATCTGACACAAAACTTTGGTTGGCGGAAACAACCTATATACAACTGAGAACATACTAGTTTCTATAAGTGTCAAAGGCACTGTCTCTATCTGCATCTGTACTCTATCCTGCTCTTGCTCACTTACCTGAGCCTCCTACCATATGCTTACCTGAAAAGGTTTAGTTTGGAAAATGCGACGGTTAGACCATGAGGTCTAGTGAGCTCCCTCCTGACAGTTCTCAAAATCATTTAAAAGCATATTATAACTTTCAAATATCTTGCATAAAACTTTCACATAACTTTACATAAAACTTTCACATAAATTTACATAAAACTTTCACGGATAAATCCGCTCCCGTAAATGGCACCCTGAAGTCACTTAAGAGTGACAACGAGTCAGTCTCACGCTGCCTTGCTGGGTCACTCCTCCCATGGCATAAACGGAACCTCCCCCCGGCATGAGCACTGGCGGAACCTCCCCCCGACTTAGCCAATTTACGTCTACCACAATGTATGCATACATCTCATATAACTTTCAACCAAGTAAAAATCATGTAAAATAACATGGCATTTCTACTCAATCACTTACTTTGAAAACACGTATCAAATCACGTATTTTAGTTAGAGAAACTCAACTGGATTTCTCGCTCCAAGACCTCTGACTTAAACTTCCGGCCTTTAGATGAGACACCTATAATATTACGAGAATAAGAGTAGTGAGTCTTGGTTTAATCTTAGTCCCGACTGAATAATTTTCTACCCAACTCGGCTCTCAACAAACTCCGGAATAAATTAATAAAATTTCGGATCTCTTAATCGATTACCGGTTCCACGGCCCAAACTAATAAAATACCGGATCTTATTAAGACAATACCGGATCTAGCAATTTAGGCCCACCATCGGAATTTGCTTTAAATAACACACCGGATCCATATTGTAATTTAAGCCCACTAACCAAATCTGGTCCACTAATTAATTTCGGGACACTATTCATTACCGGGTCTTAATTCAAAGTCCACTTCAGATACTTAGGACCAAATATTGATATCGGCCCAACACACAAACATGGGCCAATATTAAATTCCGGTTTTGATTTCTTGAGAATTCCGGGTCTCCATTACCGGAACCCAACTCCGGATCTTGTTTGTAATATAAGGCCCAAACTCCGGTTTTCAATTCATATTCCGGATTCCAATTCAATTTAGTCAATTCCGGTTCTTGGGCCCACGTAATAAATGAATTCCGGTCCAAAACATGATTCCGTATCTGGCCCAAACATTTTAAACTTTCGGATCCACTTAAATTTAAGTTCCAGATTTCTTTAATTTAAATTCTGGATCTGCTATATTTACCAATATCGGATCTCTTTAAAAAATTACATACCGGATCCCACTTAAATAGTTTCCGGATCCGATAAATAAATACCGGATCTTTTCTTACATTCCGGATCACTGTTATTAAAGTCCAACTCCGGAACATTATTATTATAGCCCAGTTCCGAATTCATTAGGATTCCGGATCCGATATCTTTGGTTAAACTTTTAAACAATACGATTCGCGATAACACAACACCACAAACATCTCTTAAATTATTTCTCTACAATCCTCTGCTACTTAACGTCAAAAGGATGCTTAATCCTCCTCTTAGGGTATCATTTCCAACTTTAAACTAAAAACCCCAAGAACACAACCATAATCAGCAGAACATAAAATACAGATTGGAAAATAGGAATTACCTGCTAATACTGATGTAGGATCAGACTCAAACCCCACTTCTTCTTTCAATTTGATGAATCTTCTCCTTCTCCAATTGCAATGGAACCCAAACTTCTCCTTTTCTCTGCTCTTTCTCTCTATCCGTCACCCACACACACACACAAGGAACAACTTCTAGGGTTTTGTGCCCAAAATTGGGATTTTTATACCTTCTCCAATATTTACAGATTTGGCCCTTGAACTTTCGACTTTACAATTTTTCCACAAACTTAACTCTTTTCAATTAAAAACCCTAGTTATTACAACACTCCCCCCCCCCTCAAAAGAATTCCGTCCCCGGAATTCCACTGTCGAAGTGATGAGGGTACTCGGACCTTACTATCTACGATTTCTACTGTCTCCTCCACGCAAGTCAACTTCTAATCGACGCTGTTGTTCTCCAAAGGAACAGCCGCATCTGCTTCTGCCAAACATTTCTTTAAGTTCGAGACATGAAACACTGGATGAACTCCCCTTTTACTCTTCCGACAAGTCTAACTTGTATGCCATGGCTCCAACCCGTTTGATAATGGCGAAAGCCAACTCCTTATCGTCAGTATTTCTTGCAAGGTCGCCATCATCTCAACTTCCACAACTTCAACGGTTCTAAAAAAACGTAGTCCACTTCACTTTTCTCCCAAATTGTTCTGTTGTAAAACATAGTCGTACTCCGTACTTCGGAACCGTTTCGGTGAGTCACCACTTGCTATGTCGTGCCATCTCCCACCATATACTTGTAACCTCTCCGATCACTATACTTGCTTAAAGAAAACTACCTGATAAATCCAAGGCCAGTCGCACCTCAATTTGCTCGCTCCCGTCCCCATGCCGGGACTCACGGTTTTAAAACACGTCTAATTAAGGTCTCTCACACATCTTTACTTCCTTAAAAGAAGGGACTTGGCAGAATCCCCCGCCACAAAACGAGAATCTTTTACCGGGAAAAATCACTCACTTGACAACTTGGCACCATGCCAACCTTGTACATCCCGACAAACTCACACCCAAGAGTTCCCTAATCGGATTACATGCAATTCTAGATTACTTCTCCCAATCGACATACGACTAAGCCGATCATACTCCCTTCCCGAGTCACATCGGCTACAGCTCGACAACTAATTCATACGTTCTCACAACTTCATCACTTCACTCTTATATGTAACTAGAAGTAGGAAACTTCTATAATCCCTCATTAAAGTGTTCACCTATCCGAATTGAACTTATTCAGAAGTCACATCAATTTCTCACTGCATCCTACAAGCGTCCAATCATATATGACAAAACTTCGGTTACCCTCACTCAACAAGGAGGAGTAACCATGCTCACACAAAACCATTCCCAATAGCTTATCACTGAACGACCAATTCGTTTGAACATTTCTCACAACGTCACTAACTCAACTCATTCAACTGCCTTTTCCACTTCTTTCCCGCATAAAAAAACATACACAAATCCCCTTCCTCAATACTCTTTCCAGGAGTTCGCACTCTTATCGATGGCAATCTACACACACTACTCCACTTTTCGGTGTTACTGTCAAGCTTACTACTTCCAACCTACTCACTTATTCCGACATACGATCTTCACCTCCCCACGTTAGCGTGGAGCACCGTCCACCAAACATTACTTGCCTCTCTCTTCCGACCTTTCCACATGCTGATAACACTTTCTCGTCACTATACATAACCAAACAGTTGCACCAAAATTCTAACTTAAGGCATTCAACCAAGTCATCTCGAAATGACACCAGTGTTCGAAGTTACTGCACATTCTTTGATATCCAACTATTACCTTCTCGGATAATTCCTTCACACATAAGAAACAATTCACATTCTTTAAAGGTTTCGCATCTACTACACCACATTTTGACGAACCCATCCATCATCTCCTTTAATCTTCCAATGATTCCAAAAATACACTTACTTAGCAACTCACACAACCAAAAACACTTGGCTTCTCCTTTGGGTAACCACCCACTACTGTTCCGACATTCTATTCCGATAATATCCATATCACAACGCCAACTTACAAACCAAGTGCTCCAACGACTTGATTAACAAATCATACACCTCATCCGAAATCCCCGAAAAGGCTTCCATCTGATGATTCCTCTTTCTAACATCACATTACTACAACACTGGCTGGCACATTTATCTTGGCAATTGATGCCACTACTCATCCGTACATTCTCCACCCATATCATCACACTGCAGGCCAGGTCTCTCATGGTCATTTGTACACAATTCAAACCTTCCTTCATATTCTCCCGCATAAATAACTGAGTCTATCTCGCTACTTTGTCTTTCTCCAACTCTAGTTGAACCACAACTCACGAGTTACCAATTATCTCAAACATACTCGTTTCTTGCTAGCTCTTTGCCATCTCAACCATTACATAGACAGGGCGCATTCCCTCACAGATCGATATAATCTATACAGTCACTTCGCTTGTGCTAAATACCTCATTCTTTTACGAACCGACCAAACCCCGCAAGCAAAACACTCATCCAATTAGCAATTCTTTTCACATTTCTAACGCTCACTCGAGGTGTTCCATTGTCATGTATACATCTCTCCTGAATGACCTCCTACATTTACCCATGCCGTGGTAATTCTCTCCACTTCTAACCTCTTGACAACACCTTCAACTCCAGACATATAAATAGTTGTCGACTTTAATAATAATAGTTGACCTATGGATGCTTTCCTAACTTTTCCGTCATCAAAGGTTCCTAACAGGACCAAGTTCTTCCATCATATCATGATCATCTACACATCTCGTCGTTCTCATTTCAAAACTTACTCGTGCAACGTCAACATTGCAAGATCACCTTAAAATTCTTATTCGAAGTCGAGGATATTTCATTTCTACCTCACCACACTACTCATAATGAGTTGCTAATACCAACACCTTGGTGAATTCTATTCCTTCCCCTGGACACAACCGTCTCTCGGCAACTGTATTCCCAGTCACCGAACAAGGGTACAGACCCTCAAACAACCGACACTAAAATCCACTTCCGACTCTACCACTGTCCACCTCTCCTCTTGAACACAAATACCAAAACTACAAACATTCTCCCCTGATTTGTCCAACACCTCTCCACTCTCGGAGTTCTTCCTTAGCTTAAAATATAGTACTTTACGACCTAGTGAACTCATAGCCTTCATGTATGAAAACGCGATAAATAAATCATTTCGCACATTTTCTCATTTTAAAGAACAACACTTGGAACCAACTTGGGTACACATGACCCTAACATTCTCATAACTCCAATGCCCTGCACAATGATAACGCCACTTTTTGGCGTTATTTTCAGTTCTCAGACCAATGAGATTGGCTTGTATTCTAGCAAAAAGGCGTAGATTTTATGGTTTATCGAGTGATTTATGCAGGTTATTTAAAAGACGGCAATCTTCGAGAAAAGAAGCTAAAAAGAGCCTAAAACGAGTCCAAAACGAAGTCAACGAAAGCTCGAGATCCAAGCCCAAGACCCGCGCCCGAACCAGGACCCGATACTGACCCAAACACCCCTCAGAAAACCGGGCGACTTGCCACGCTGTTTGCAAACCGTGGGACAAGTTGCGGGACTCCCTGTTCCAGCGTATTAGTTTGGCAATTTTTAGATTTTAGGTCATTCTGGTTACAATTCCGCACCGCAACTTACACACGACGAACGGCAGCAATCTAGGGGCGATTTCTGGAAACTTTTCGGAGCTTTTGGAGCGACGATAGAGAATCAATCTAGAAGGAATTCATCACGCGAAGTAGATACGAACACGAGAGAAGGGAGTCACATTACATTCATCGATTTCATTATCATTATGTTTACATACACGTTTTCACCTTTTTCTCTTATGTTTGAATCCACCACCAACATGAACTAATTTTAGATGTTGGGGGTTGGATTGAATTGGGTTTGTAAGCATATGAACAGATGACTTGAACGTTTATCGGTTTTCCTTTTTAATGAATGCATGTAATTTGATTCTTAATGCTTTTGAGAGTTTAGCTAGCTTTCGATTGTTTTGTTGTTTCAAGTTGAGTTCGAGAGAATTAACTGATAGCTAGAACTAGGAATTGCATGCCTAAGGCGAGAATTTGGTGATAGAGATATACCGAATACGCCTTAGTCCTAATTGAACCAATTAGGTTGAGATCAAGAGATTAAATCTATCCGTTCAAACATGAATCTTGCGCTTAATGTGTTTTGAAATCCATATGTTGAGATCGAAAGATAAAACTTGTCCTTTTCAAAATAAAACCCGATGTTGCTCGAAAGAGAACAACGGTGATTTTAGAGATTGGGTATTCATTAAGGGGATTAACTGGTAATTGTTTTAAGTCAGGTATTCGTATGTGAAAACCTAAGGATTTCTAACCCTCAATTGTTTTCTCTATCAAAGTTCCTTAAGTTGTTTCTGTTCGTTTGTCATTTACTTTAGTTGCAATTAATTACTCAATACCAACCTCTCAATTTTCGATAGTTCAGTTAATAGTGATTATAGTAATTGTGATACTTAGTTCCTAGTTCCCCGTGATTCGATACTCGTACTTTCTAGTACTATTACTTGACTTCGACCCGTACACTTGCGGTGAGATTTAGGGGGGGTGATACCCGCCAATCAAGTTTTTGGCGCCGTTGCCGGGGAACTAGTTGCAACTGATAGCACTACCAGCTATAAGCGCTATTACATTGAACATTCTTTTTTTTTTATTTACTTCGTTCCATCACTTTCAATTTCTGGATTACTAACTTTGCTTACTTTCTTTTCAGGTACTACTTGGTGTATGCCAAGGACGACCCGAGGGAGGGAAATCGAACAACTTGATCCGGAGATCGAGAGAACCGTCCGCCGAATACGCCAAGAGACCAAAGCCAAGAGACATCTAAAGATGGGTGATGAAATGCCCGTCAATAGACCACCTGGTAACAACCCACCTCCGCCTCCTCCCGAGCAACGCTCTATGAAGTCGTTTGCCAATCCGAATGTGGCAGCGGCACGCATAGGCCTTCAAGCACCTGCCACTGGGGCGAATTCTTTTGAGCTCAAACCGAGTACCATTGTCATGGTACAACAGAATCAATATGGAGGAGCGCCGACTGAAGACCCTCATGCACATCTCCGTGCATTCGAGAGGATTTGCAGCACATTCAAGATTAATGGCATGAACGAGGATGCCATCAAGCTGAGGTTATTCGGATTTTCACTCAAAGGCCTAGCCGAAACATGGACCGAGAGTATCCAACCGGACTCGATCACTATCTGGGCGCAACTGAAAGCAGCCTTTCTTCAGAAATTCTTCCCACCGAGAAGAACCGCTCAATTAATGGCTGACATCACTCATTTTGCGCAATGGGAGCAAGAGACCTTATATGAGGCGTGGGAGAGATACAAGGATATGATCAAGAAGTGCCCTCATCATGGATTGCAAGGCTGGGTCATCATCCAGACATTCTTTGGAGGCCTTCACCCATAATTCAAGAATGACATCACAGCTGCAGCGGGTGGAGCATTAATGGAGAAGTCGTATGAAGAAGATGTCACCTTGATTGAGAACTTGGCCGAACATAGTTTTTCTACTCCAAGATCAGCCGTAAGAAGAGTCGCGAGCGTTCAGGAAAATGATGAGCTGAAAGAACTAAAAGCTCAACTAGCTGCGATCACAAGCCATTTGAAAGGGGGTATTCCACAAGAACCCGAGAAAATTCAGTTCCTACAGAACCGGAATCACCAACCGAGGAATGATCCGTTCTCAAATACTTATAATGAGGGGTGGAAGAAGCACCCGAACTTCTCTTGGAGTCAACCCGGTCAACAACAGCAAGGTAATTCTTCTAACTTTGCTAATTATCCTAATGCTAACAATGTTTACCGTCCTCCAGGTTTCAACCAAAGGAACGAAGGACCATCTATGGAGAAGAAGTCGGGGATGGAAGAGATGATGATGAAGTTCATGGCAAAAATGGACAGCACGGTTGGAGAGTTAGCGAGCACGGTCAACACGGTCAAGGCGGCAACTGATCAGAACACCGCCTCCATTAAGATCCTTGAGAGACAAGTGGGGCAAATCTCCGAAGCCCTACAAAACCGAGCCCCCGGCACATTCCCAAGCATGACTGAAAAGAAACCAAGGGAGGAGTGTAATGCCATCTATCTGAGAAGTGGCAATTAGCTGAATGGAGATCCTACAAGAGAGCCACCATCAATGGGAACTGGTCATAAAGAGAAAGAGGTTGAGATTGTGGATATGGACGAGTTGGAAGCTGATGAAGATGTGGTGATTGAAGAGAGCTCAGAGAGTGAAGGGAAGAAGAAAGAGCAGTCCACCACGGCAAAGAAAACACCGGTCAAGCCGGTAGTCCCGATAGTGCCATATCCGAATAGGCATAAAGCCCAAAGGGAGGATCTTAACTTTTCTAAATTTCTTGAAGTTTTTAAGAAATTTCATATTAACATCCTTTTTGCAGATGCATTGGCACAAATGCCCTCATATATGAAATTCATGAAGGAGATTCTATCCAAGAAGAGGGCGGTCGATCACCAGTCCACCGTTGCACTTACTGAGGAGTGCAACGCAATTATTCAGAACAAGCTTCCCCCGAAGCTCAAAGATCCAGGGAGTTTTTCAATCCCTATTCAAATTGGGAAGTTTTCTTTTGATAAGGTATTATGTGATTTAGGAGCTAGTATTAATTTATTGCCTTTATCTGTTTTTAGGAAACTGGGATTGGGAGAAGTGCAGCCGACGTTCATGACGCTCAAGCTCGCGGATAGATCGATCGTATACCCGTACGGAGTGATAGAAGATGTGCTCATCAAGGTTGGAAACTTTTATTTTCCGGTGGACTTCGTGGTGCTGGACGTTGATGAAGATGTAGAGGTCCCGCTCATTTTGGGGAGATCATTCCTGGCCACAAGTAGAGCATTGATAGATGTGGAGGAGGAAGAGATGACCTTAAGAGTTGGCGATGAGAAGGAGGTTTTCAAGATGTTCGAGCATGGAAGGCGTAGAGACGGAGATGGCAAAGGAGAGCCAGATGAGGAAATATCCGTGAAGAACCGCAAGTGTGGGCGACTCGAGCCCGCGGATACTGAGCCAAGCTGAGATCCACATAGTCATGCCACGACTTTAACTACGGCGCTGGGTGGGAGGCAACCCACCGAGGTTAGTTTTCTTTTAATTTTCAGTTTTTGAGTGTGTTCTTAGTTACAAAAAACCATAAAAATGAAAAAACGAAAAAAATCAAAAAATAGCTGAAACAAGGACTTACGCGGCTTGTGCCGCGGCCTACAAACCGCGTGCCAAACCGTGGGATCCTCTGTTTGTTTTTTGAAGCAGGGAGTTACGCGGCTTGTGCCGCGGTGTAACGTCCCAAAAATTACAAGGAATTAAAAATTTTAAAAACATGCATTTCATTATAAAGCAACCACAATTTAATAAATCATAACTCAATTGAAATTAACGTCGTTAACTCAAACAGTCAATAGAGTTTATGCAGCGGAAATCTTATAAAAATAAAACCCAAAGGTTTGAAAGTGAAATTTCAACAATTATCGACATCCCGCGCTTAGTGTGTGTACCGTCAAGCCCGACTACCGCTCGCACCTGAAATCACAACATATTGGGAAAAGGTAATGCTTAATGTATAAATACAAACCTCGCAAGTAGGCAACATCACCATTACCACGAATATAAAACCACATAATGCTTAATGTATAAATACAAACCTCGGTCCCACCGAGTACACCAAAAATATATCAACACAAGCTCAGTCCCACCAAGCCCTAGGTCCCACCAAGTAAAAATAATGTAATTGTACTAGCTCAGTCCCACCGAGCCCTCGGTCCCACCGAGTAAAGATAATATAATTGTACTAGCTCAGTCCCACCGAGCCCTCGGTCCCACCGAGCCCCCCAGTCCCACTGAGGTGTACATAAGCATAAATAATACACATATAAATTCAACAATTCACAACTAGTTATCACATTCCAACTAGTTCACGTAAACACGTAATAACACGTAATAACACTTAACACAAAATAACGATACACATGAAATTCCTAACTACGCGGTGAGAAAACTCACCTCAAACGCAATGCAAGGCTCTCGCAATCAGCAACACCAACCCGTCAACTTCCCTCACCTTTTTCCACCTAAATACGTGTTAACAATTGTCAAAGTGACGCCCCAAACCAAAGCCACTACTACTAATTTTAAACGCACATTTTCCAGTTTTTACTCTCAACACGCAGGTCTGTTCGGGACCTATTTAACCCCTTAAAATCTGATTAAACCAGAAATATTTTTCCATAAACACAAAGTCCCATGTCTTATGGTTCCAGGGACATATCGCACGCGCTCTAACGATTTTTCTACAATTTACTATGGATTTTACAAAACCGGTTAGCTGCACAGCGAAAAACAGTACCTTTCATTACAAAACAGCGGTTTGACACTAGCTACGGTCCGAACAGGTTTTTCCGCAAAACATAAGAAACTTGCTAGACTCAGAATGGGAACTTTTGGCACTGGTTTCATCCCAATCTGACATTTCTCGAGAAAGTTATGGCTTTCACAAAACAGTGGCAGAAACAATGCAATTCACATGAAATGATAACTAATGATTATAATCCTATTAAGTCAAGTCTTAACCCAAACAGACCCGGGAAGCCTAATAACCTACTGGAAAAAGGGTCATACCAAGCTGGACAACGGCCGTGCACCACCCCCTGCCGCCTCCGGCGGCGGTGGTGGTCGGCGGCGGCGACGAGGGTTACGGTAACACCCTCCGGCGAGACCTCCCAACGTCACCCACTTCCGACTCCTCCGCAACTTCACACCCGCACACACCCACACACCCATACGCACCCCCTGCCGCCACCACAGCGGCGTGCAGCGGCGGCCCCACCGCCGGCAGCCGTGGCTGCGGCGGTGGTGGTGGCGGTTTGCGGCGGTTTTTAACAATTAACAACGAAAGGTTTCCGAAATACCTCGACGCAACGTTTTCTCGTCCTCTTAACCGACCGAACTCGCCGGCGATCACCTTCTTCCTCCTCTCTCCTCGTCGCCGGCAGCACCTTCTTTCTCCCTCTCGGCTTCTCTCGCTCCCTCTCTCTCTCTCTTCGATTTCTCTCTCTCTCTTCGATTTCTCTCTCTCTCTTCGATTTCTCTTCTCGGCCGAACACCAACAAGGGGGAGGGGAGGGGGTAGCAAGCCGTAGGGTTATGGTTTGCCAAACTTGTTCTTTCTTTTCTTGCCAACCACAACAACAAGGCAAAAACCAAAAAAAATAAAAGGGATTTCGGTTATGCAATTGCATGGGCCGAAACCCACCCTTTTTGGCCCTTTTAACACTTTTAGTCTCTCAACTTAAGCCTTCTCGCAACTAACCCAAAATTCCGACATATTTAACGATTAGGTCCAACTCGACTAACCCCGTTAACAGAAACCACAATAAATTAAACTTAAAAGAAGAGAATTAATACTAATAAATTACATACCGGGATACGGGCTTTACAACTCTCCCCCACTTGGATTAGACTTCGTCCTCGAAGTCTCTGCCTACGAATAGCTCCGGATAGTTCTCCCTCATCTCAACCTCAGGTTCCTAAGTCCACTTGAAATCCCTTCTAAAACTTCTCGAATACTTTTCTAACTAACGTACTCCTTCTAGGACACTGGGATTATGATCGGCAGAACACCCCAACAATTGGAATCATTCCTAGCCAAGCGACTTCGGTTGTCCCCCAACCTTAGATATTCCATACATCTCGAGTCAAATCTCAAGCTCTAACCATTCTAAAGTTGCCCGCCTGTATACCCAACTGGATACTCGGATCCGATCATTCCTACCATTAACCGTCGATTAACTCCTACGAGTTCTAATAGACTCCCAAAACTTACCTTACACGCATCATCGACCAGTAAATTTATAATCACCCACGAAGGTCATTCCACCACAACCATTCATCACAAGTAGGCATCTCAGGGTTACTACTACCATTACCTGCCCTAGGAAACTTAGTTACACCGTAACAAGATACACCTTAACGCCTACCTCCCAGGTACGACTCAAGTCCCGGCACATCGGAACTACCTCTCAGGTAGGTGCCCAAGACTGTATCCTCTTAGTGCCTACTGGAAAGTCAAAGTCATAACACATGGATACCGGGGTCCCACCCCGAGATACCCATCCTACCGTTACCAACGTCTGACTGACATGACCAAGGATCCAATGCAAACAATCTACCAACAACATGCCTATCCCGGAATGACTCACTCACCCAAACATGTAAATACTCAAACTGACACATAACACTTAAAAGCGCATTTCCCAAAATTCTACAACACAATCCATATAAGGATTGGAAACACAAGAATTAGATGATGAAATTTTATTTTCAAACTCAAACTTTGTGCATGACTTAGTCGGTATTCTACGTCTCTACTCGTATAACTCCAAGTCTCTCCGGTCCACTATCGTCATCCGGACATTTAAACCTCTAAGGGCAAGTTGGAATTCACGTCAAATTAACTTACGGCTTTTCCTTAAAACAAGGTCGGCTCAAAAGCCTATAATTCTAGCTCAATCATCAATCTTGACCCGAAACGATCTACTTAAAACAACTATTACAACAGCAACCTCAACCACAAGTGGACAGCCTAGTCGTCCTATACTACGGCCCAAACGCTCACTACAAGTGTGAGGCACGAGACAATGGGTAGCCCCGCTATCAAACATCACTATAGCAGACACCGTACTTAATCTCACAGCTTAAGCAAAAAGCAATTACATACAATAATCAATAACAGATAACAAGTGACGAAATATACCTGTCACCACTTTAGGCGTAGCCTGTGCCTCCTCTACCGTCAGCTGGTGAACTCTGCCTCGAGCCACTTCCGTCCCCGGCTGACTCGTTCGACCATCAGTAATACGCAATGGGGCATTCACAGGCGCCCCCTGTGCCCCACTCCCATCAACTACCCTCGCACTAGGACAGTTGGCCTTCACATGGCCCGTATGTTTGCAGTTAAAGCAGACCATTAACGGCACCCTACAATCCCGGCTAAAGTGACCGGACTGTCCACACTTAAAACACCCTTCAGATCTCCTCATTCCGGTATCCCTGGGATTTAACCCGCCACTCCTCGAACCCGCGCGCGAATCAATGAACTTCGTCTTCTGTGGCACCGCAGAGATCGGCATCACCGCCTGTGCCGCCTTCCTCTTCTTCGCTTGGGTCTCCAACTCAAGTTCCCTCCTCCGGGCCGCGTCCATCAGCGCAGATAATGAAGCATACTGCGTCGTGCTTACGAATTCCCTAATCTCAGTACGCAACATGTCCTTGTATAGATACATCTTCATATCCTCCGAGGCGGCATACTGGGGGCAAAACAATGCCATCTCGGTGAACTTTCGATTCATCTCCTTCACCGTCTCCGTTGTTTGTGTGAGTTCTAGGAACTCCTTGGCAATCCGCTCCATCTCTACCGGAGGTACATATTCGGCGCGAAAACGAACGACGAACTCCTCCCAAGTCAAGGTAGTGCGCTCGGCAAGCGTCAATGCTGTAGCACACCAATCCTTCGCGCCGTCACGAAGTAAGTTCACTGCAAAGAGAACCTTCAGGTTGTCCGGGCAACCACTGGTCAGAAAAGCAAGCTCCATATCAGATATCCACCTCATGCTGATGATCGGGTTCGGGTTTTCCTTGAACTCAGGCGGAGAACAGGCAGAGAGATCCCGATACTGGAACTCTCGGGTACGGGGCTGTCCCCCTGTAGGCGGTGGAATCGCTGCAATTCGTTCCTCCATCAGAACCACCACCTCATCTCGAATGGCGGTGATGATTTCGGGGATCGCCTCCCCGATCGCGTATGCTACCTCGGTAGCAATCATCTCTCTAATCTGTTCCTCGCTGATCCCGGCCTCAGCCCGCGGTTCAGCCGCGTTGTTTCTCCTAGTGTTGACCATTCTAGGGAAAAAGAAATTACAACGAGTTATTAGCACATAATAACTCACCCTACCACATTCACGCTCGACTCCTTGAACTCCTCGTGATTTTCCCCGACTCGAACATTGATCCTGTGCTTCCGGTAGTAGGAGCTCTACTACTACCATCTACACCTATCATTGCCCGCTCCGAGTCCCATCTCGAGTACCCAAGTAGTTGCTCGCCCAAACAAAACCATACACGTATGTCCATACTGACGCATATACACACTCTTCCTAGCTCCCTAGGAATAAACATAATACCCCACTACCCTTGCTAGAGCGGAACCCCCACTAACCCTGACGAGTCGCCTCGTAAACGCACAGTCGTATACAGTGGAAACCAGATAGACATTCGAATATAAGATTCTATCCTACAACGGTTGGACTCAAACAAGAGCTGCGCAATAGAACTAAATCCAACATTCTAAGGCTATTCAGTTCCTACCGCATACAACCTATAGTGCATTCGCTTAACAACCTATCAAAGTTAGCATAAGTTCCTAATAGCAAGTAACAACCATACAATACAGTGTATTAAGCACCAAGCAATCTAGCATACATACTCCTATGCTCTAGAAAGCAATTTTGCCTACGTACTCATATGTAAACGCTATTCCCAGCTTACTAGGAATTCCATCTCATCCCACTACCCTTGCTACAACGGAATCCCTATTAGCCATAACGAGTTGCCTCGTGAATACCCAGTCGCATGCAGCGTGAATCAAATAGACATTCGAATACAAAATTCTATCCTAGAACGGTTGGACTCAAACAAGAGCTGCACAATAGAACTAAATCAAATATTCTAAGGCTATATGATTCTTACTGCATACAACCTATAGGGCCTTCACTTAACAACCTACTATAACTAGCATTGATTCCTACTAGCAAGCAATCATCATACAGTACAGTGTAAACAACATAGGCAATCTAGCATGCATACCCTATGATCTAGAAAGCGATAAATACACTAAGTACTGTACCTTCCCACTTAGCGTCGGCTGACTGTACACACTGCGCCCTCGATCACCGTTTCCCAAACGGGTTTTTCCTTTTTCCTTTATTCTCAAAGATTTTAGTAAAAGAGTTTAAAAACTTCATAGCCGCAACTTGAGACCAAACACACCGAGATGTGTTTGATTCACTCAAGCTGTGCTCTGATACCAAGTTGTAACGTCCCAAAAATTACAAGGAATTAAAAATTTTAAAAACATGCATTTCATTATAAAGCAACCACAATTTAATAAATCATAACTCAATTGAAATTAACGTCGTTAACTCAAACAGTCAATAGAGTTTATGTAGCGGAAATCTTATAAAAACAAAACCCAAAGGTTTGAAAGTGAAATTTCAACAATTCTCGACATCCCGCGCTTAGTGTGTGTACCGTCAAGTCCGACTGCCGCTCGCACCTGAAATCACAACATATTGGGAAAAGGTAAGCTAAACGCTTAGTGAGTCCTACCACACACGCAGGTAGCAACCCCACGCATAACGCCCCTACTCGCAAGTAGGCAACATCACCATTACCACGAATATAAAACCACATAATGCTTAATGTATAAATACAAACCTCGGTCCCACCGAGTACACCAAAAATATATCAACACAAGCTCAGTCCCACCGAGCCCTCGGTCCCACCGAGTAAAGATAATGTAATTGTACTAGCTCAGTCCCACCGAGCCCTCGGTTCCACCGAGTAAAGATAATATAATTGTACTAGCTCAGTCCCACCGAGCCCTCGGTCCCACCGAGCCCCCCAGTCCCACTGAGGTGTACATAAGCATAAATAATCCACATATAAATTCAACAATTCACAACTAGTTATCACATTCCAACTAGTTCACGTAAACACGTAATAACACGTAATAACACTTAACACAAAATAACGATACGCATGAAATTCCTAACTACGCGGTGAGAAAACTCACATCAAACGCAATGCAAGGCTCTCGCAATCAGCAACACCAACCAGTCAACTTCCCTCACCTTTTTCCACCTAAATACGTGTTAACAATTGTCAAAGTGACGCCCCAAACCAAAGCCACTACTACTAATTTTAAACGCACATTTTCCAGTTTTTACTCTCAACACGCAGGTCTGTTCGGGACTGTTTAACCCCTTAAAATCTGATTAAACCAGAAATAGTTTTCCATAAACACAAAGTCCCATGTCTTAGGGTTCCAGGGACATATCGCACGCGCTCTAACGATTTTTCTACAATTTACTATGGATTTTACAAAACCGGTTAGCTGCACAGCGAAAAACAGTACCTTTCATTACAAAACAGAAGTTTGACACTAGCTACGGTCCGAACTGGTTTTTCCGCAAAACATAAGAAACTTACTAGACTCAGAATGGGAACTTTTAACACTGGTTTCATCCCAATCCGACATTTCTCGAGAAAGTTATGGCTTTCACAAAACAGTGGCAGAAACAATGCAATTCACATGAAATGATAACTAATGATTATAATCCTATTAAGTCAAGTCTTAACCCAAACAGACCCGGGAAACCTAATAACCTACTGAAAAAAGGGTCATACCAAGCTGGACAACGGCCGTGCACCACCCCCTGCCGCCTCCGGCGGCGGTGGTGGTCGGCGACGGCGATGAGGGTTACGGTAACACCCTCCGGCGAGACCTCCCAACGTCACCCACTTCCGACTCCTCCGCAACTTCACACCCGCACACACCCACACACCCATACGCACCCCCTGCCGCCACCACAGCGGCGTGCAGCGGCGGCCCCACCGCCGGCAGCCGTGGCTGCGGCGGTGGTGGTGGCGGTTTGCGGCGGTTTTTAACAATTAACAACGAAAGGTTTCCGAAATACCTCGACGCAACGTTTTCTCGTCCTCTAAACCGACCGAACTCGCCGGCGATCACCTTCTTCCTCCTCTCTCTTCGTCGCCGGCAGCACCTTCTTTCTCCCTCTCGGCTTCTCTCGCTCCCTCTCTCTCTCTTCGATTTCTCTCTCTCTCTTCGATTTCTCTTCTCGGCCGAACACCAACAAGGGGGAGGGGAGGGGGTAGCAAGCCGTAGGGTTATGGTTTGCCAAACTTGTTCTTTCTTTTCTTGCCAACCACGACAACAAGCCAAAAACCAAAAAAAAATACAAGGGATTTCGGTTATGCAATTGCATGGGCCGAAACCCACCCTTTTTGGCCCTTTTAACACTTTTAGTCCCTCAACTTAAGCCTTCTCGCAACTAACCCAAAATTCCGACATATTTAACGATTAGGTCCAACTCGACTAACCCCGTTAACGGAAACCACAATAAATTAAACTTAAAAGAAGAGAATTAATACTAATAAATTACATACCGGGATACGGGCTTTACACGCGGTTTCCAAACCGCGCGCCAAACCGCGCGGCTCCCCTGTTTTGTTTCCGTGCTGTGTTTTTTTTTTTGCCGTGTGTGTTTCGTTTTTCTGGTTTCTTTCGTCTTTTGCTTTGTTTCTTGTGTGTTTGCTTTCTCGCTCTCCATCTCCCCTGATTGGCGCTCAAATCTTTCAAGATAATCTCCTCCGTCCGGGCAAACAGGTATGTTCTAAACGCTGTAGTTAACGAGTGGTGTATGATGTTTTGTGTTCCTATTAGTTAACAAGATGCAACAAACCTAAGTTTCACTTAGGTTTGGGGTGCCTCTTCTTTTCAAACATCTACACACTCACTTTTAACCCTGTGCAAACCTCGGTTTCACCGAGGTTTGGGGTTGGCTTTGTTTGACAAACCTAGGCCACGGCCTAGGTTTGGGGTCGCCATAGTTTAATGAGAATAGCTCTTTGATGCTTGTACTTAATGTTATGTTTTGCCTGTCTGCTACCTGTAATAACCGCACAACAATACTTGTTTTAGTATCGCCTACGCCGACACTTGCACATTGGGGACAATGTGTGGGTAAGGTTTGGGGTTGCCCAATCGGGCCCACGTTATGCACGTAGATTTCCTGCACTTCTGAGTACCTAGATCACTTTAGCTAAAAAAATTTGTTTTGAATGATTTAGACCGACTATTGTAGGAAGAATCTTGTGATAGTTACGTGACCATTAGGGAAGGACCGGGAAAGGACATATCTAGGGACATTAGTGGGGAGACCACCCATTAGCGAGATTTGTGCCTAAAAGACGTCTTTCATTTCGAGGGATTCATACACTTAAGTCGTATACACTTTTTCGAGTTCCTTGTCGTGAATATAAAATGATCGTGCTATATCATTGCATTGAGTAACAAAGACAACCATCGGGATATTGGGAAAGGGTAGAGAGACCAAATCGTGTGGACCTTAAGATGTGATTCCAGGCATTGTGTGTATGTTTAACCCTGTTTTTAGCTATCGTACCCTTTTCACCCATCTGTGTGTAACCATAGCCCCCATTTGTAGCCATACACTCACCTTTTCATTTCTGACCCACCTTTAAACCCGAACCAAAAGCCTCAGCCAACCCTATCCGAAAGTGTGTCAACTAGAAGCGGTAATGAACTATGAAACATAGAGCGGAAAAGAAAATAGTACATGTCAGTCATTGAGAATAAATTGGGTCAATGTAACCCAAGAAATAGAAAAGAGGGCCAATGCAGCCCCAATTTAATAAAGAGTCCAAAAAAATTGTATAACCAGTTAGCTTAGACAGCTATCTACAGCTGAAAATAAGTGAGTCAACACAACTCCAATAGTGACAAAAGGGCAAAGTGATAGGACAGAAAGTTATAAAGTTCAAAATTGCTAAAGCTTGACACACCAAGGATCTTTGAACCATTTTACCCTTCGTTTCTTAGCCATAACCCTAGCCCGGTTACAACCCCTGTAAAGACCTGGATGATCTTTTGGAAAATGTGATTAGCGTATACGACCACCCTTACGGATATTCCCTGTCTTGCTACTTGATTCCTTTCTGAGATCAATTTTTGGACAATTGTGCGTCTTTCTTTAGAGTTGTCATGTGAATTTTGAGTATTCTTGTAAATAACCTCCCTAAACATGACAACATGTGCGACAACCTAGGTTCGAGTGAAACGAGAGTATCCCGTGAGGTAGGGTCGAGGCAAAATGTTTTCCCTAGTATGTCTGGACCTAGAACCACCTTAATGGAAACAGAGCAGTCACGAGTTCAACTTACAATGGAAGGTCATAGATCAAACGGAATAGGAATGAGGCGAGAGTGAGATAGGCATTCACAGGTATGGGAAATCACCAGTGCATTACATGGTACCGATTGGAAGTTGTGCAGTTATTATCATTTCTCTGATATATGCCTTTATTCTATTTTGTCGCTAATTTGCTTGGGGACAAGCAACGCTCGGTTTGGGGTTGTTGATAACGCCACTTTTTGGCGTTATTTTCAGTTCTCAGACCAATGAGAATGGCTTGTATTCTAGCAAAAAGGCGTAGATTTTATGGTTTATCGAGTGATTTATGCGGGTTATTTAAAAGACGGCAATCTTCGAGAAAAGAAGCTAAAAAGAGCCTAAAACGAGTCCAAAACGAAGTCAAAGAAAGCCCGAGATCCAAGCCCAAGACCCGCGCCCGAACCAGGACCCGATACTGACCCAAACACCCCTCAGAAAACCGGGCGACTTGCCACGCGGTTTGCAAACCGCGGGACAAGTCGCGGGAATCCATGTTCCAGCGTATTAGTTTGGCGATTTTCAGATTTTAGGTCATTCTGGTTACAATTCCGCACCGCAACTCACACACGACGAACGGCAGCAATCTAGGGGCGATTTCTGGAAACTTTTCGGAGCTTTCGAAGTGACAATAGAGGATCAATCGAGAAGGAATTCATCACGCGAAGTAGATACGAACACGAGAGAAGGGAGTCACCATTACATTCATCGCTTTCATTATCATTATGTTTACATACACGTTTTCACCTTTTTCTCTTATGTTTGAATCCACCACCAACATGAACTAATTTTAGATGTTGGGGGTTGGATTGAATTGGGTTTGTTAGCATATGAACAGATGACTTGAACGTTTATCGTTTTTCCTTTTTAATGAATGCATGTAATTTGATTCTTAATGATTTTGAGAGTTTAGCTAGCTTTCGATTGTTTTGTTGTTTCCAGTTGAGTTCGAGAGAATTAAATGATAGCTAGAACTAGGAATTGCATGCCTAAGGCGAGAATTTGGTAATAGAGATATACCGAATACGCCTTAGTCCTAATTGAACCAATTAGGTTGAGATCGAGAGATTAAATCTATCCGTTCAAACATGAATCTTGCGCTTAATGTGTTTTGAAATCCATATGTTGAGATCGAAAGATAAAACTTGTCCTTTTCAAAATAAAACCCGATGTTGCTCGAAAGAGAACAACGGTGATTTTAGAGATTTGGTATTCATTAAGGGGATTAACTGGTAATTGTTTTAAGTCAGATATTCGTATGTGAAAACCTAAGGATTTCTAACCCTCAACTGTTTTCTCTATCAAAGTTCCTTAAGTTGTTTCTGTTCGTTTGTCATTTACTTTAGTTGCAATTAATTACTCAATACCAACCTCTCAATTTTCGATAGTTCAGTTAATAGTGATTATAGTAATTGTGATACTTAGTTCCTAGTTCCCCGTGATTCGATACTCGTACTTTCTAGTACTATTACTTGACTTCGACCCGTACACTTGCGGTGAGATTTAGGGGGGTGATACCCGCCTATCAAGTTTTTGGCGCCGTTGTCGGGGAACTAGTTGCAACTGATAGCACTACCAGCTATAAGCGCTATTACATTGAACATTCTTTTTTTTATTTACTTCGTTCCATCACTTTCAATTTCTGGATTACTAACTTTGCTTACTTTCTTTTCAGGTACTACTTGGTGTATGCCAAGGACGACCCGAGGGAGGGAAATCGAACAACTTGATCCGGAGATCGAGAGAACCGTCCGCCGAATAAGCCAAGAGACCAAAGCCAAGAGACTTCTAAAGATGGGTGATGAAATGCCCGTCAATAGACCGCCTGGTAACAACCCACCTCCGCCTCCTCCCGAGCAACGCCCTATGAAGTCGTTTGCCAATCCGAATGTGGCAGCGGCACGCATAGGCCTTCAAGCACCTGCCACTGGGGCGAATTCTTTTGAGCTCAAACCGAGTACCATTGTCATGGTACAACATAATCAATATGGAGGAGCGCCGACTGAAGACCCTCATGCACATCTCCGTGCATTCGAGAGGATTTGCAGCACATTCAAGATTAATGGCATGAACGAGGATGCCATCAAGATGAGGTTATTCGGATTTTCACTCAAAGGCCGAGCCGATACATGGACCGAGAGTATCCAACCGGACTCGATCACTACCTGGGCGCAACTGAAAGCAGCCTTTCTTCAGAAATTCTTCCCACCGAGAAGAACCGCTCAATTAATGGCTGACATCACTCATTTTGCGCAATGGGAGCAAGAGACCTTATATGAGGCGTGGGAGAGATACAAGGATATGATCAAGAATTGCCCTCATCATGGATTGCAAGGCTGGGTCATCATCCAGACATTCTTTGGAGGCCTTCACCCACAATTCAAGAATGACATCACAGCTGCAGCGGGTGGAGCATTAATGGAGTAGTCGTATGAAGAAGTTGTCACCTTGATTGAGAACTTGGCCGAACATAGTTTTCCTACTCCAAGATCAGCCGTAAGAAGAGTCGCGAGCGTTCAGGAAAATGATGAGCTGAAAGAACTAAAAGCTCAACCAGCTGCGATCACAAGCCATTTGAAAGGGGGTATTCCACAAGAACCCGAGCAAATTCAGTTCCTACAGAACCGGAATCACCAACCGAGGAATGATTCGTTCTAAAATACTTATAATGAGGGGTAGAAGAAGCACCTGAACTTCTCTTGGAGTCAACCCGGTCAACAACAGCAAGGTAATTCTTCTAACTTTGCTAATTATCCTAATGCTAACAATGTTTACCGTCCTCCAGGTTTCAACCAAAGGAATGAAGGACCATCTATGGAGAAGAAGCCGGGGCTGGAAGAGATGATGATGAAGTTCATGGCAAAAATGGACAGCATGGTTGGAGAGTTAGCGAGCACGGTCAACACGGTCAAGGCGGCAATTGATCAGAACACCGCCTCCATTAAGATCCTCGAGAGACAAGTGGGGCAAATCTTCGAAGACCTACAAAATCGAGCCCCCGACACATTCCCGAGTATGACTGAAATGAAACCAAGGGAGGAGTGTAATGCCATCTATCTGAGAAGTGGCAAGGAGCTGAATGGAGATCCTACAAGAGAGCCGCCATCAATGGGAACTGGTCATAAAGAGAAAGAGGTTGAGATTGTGGATATGGACGAGTTGGAAGCTGATGAAGATGTGGTGATTGAAGAGAGCTCAAAGAGTGAAGGGAAGAAGAAAGAGCAGTCCACCACGGCAAAGCAAACACCGGTCAAGCCGGTAGTCCCGATAGTGCCATATCCGAATAGGCTTAAAGCCCAAAGGGAGGATCTTAACTTTTCTAAGTTTCTTGAAGTTTTTAAGAAATTTCATATTAACATCCCTTTTGCAGATGCGTTGGCACAAATGCCCTCATACATGAAATTCATGAAGGAGATTCTATCCAAGAAGAGGGCGATCGATCACCAGTCCACCGTTGCACTTACTGAGGAGTGCAGCGCAATTATTCAGAACAAGCTTCCCCTGAAGCTCAAAGATCCAGGGAGTTTTTCAATCTCTATTCAAATTAAGAAGTTTTCTTTTGATAAGGTATTATGTGATTTAGAAGCTAGTATTAATTTATTGCCTTTATCTGTTTTTAGGAAACTGGGATTGGGAGAAGTGCAGCTGACGTTCATGACGCTCAAGCTCGCGGATAGATCGATCGTATACCCGTACGGAGTGATAGAAGATGTGCTCATCAAGGTTGGAAACTTTTATTTTCCGGTGGACTTCGTGGTGCTGGACGTTGATGAAGATGTAGAGGTCCCGCTCATTTTGGGGAGATCATTCCTGGCCACAAGTAAAGCATTAATAGATGTGGAGGAGGGAGAGATGACCTTAAGAGTTGGCGATGAGAAGGAGGTTTTCAAGATGTTCGAGCATGGAAGGCGTAGAGACGGAGATGGCAAAGGAGAGCCAGATGAGGAAAAATCCGCGAAGAACCGCAAGTGTGGGCGATTCGAGCCCGCGGATATTGAGCCAAGCTGAGATCCACATAGTCGTGCCACGACTTTAACTACGGCGCTGGGTGGGAGGCAACCCACCGAGGTTAGTTTTCTTTTAATTTTCAGTTTTTGAGTGTGTTCTTAGTAACAAAAAACCATAAAAATGAAAAAACGAAAAAACGAAAAAATCAAAAAAATAGCTGAAACAAGGACTTACGCGGCTTGTGCCGCAGCCTACCAACCGCGGGGTCCTCTGTTTGTTTTCTGAAGCAGGGAGTTACGCGCCTTGTGCCGCGGTTTCTAAACCGCGCGCCAAACCGCGCGGCTCCCCTGTTTTGTTTTCGTGCTGTGTTTTTTTTGCTGTATGTGTTTCGTTTTTATGGTTTCTTTCATCTTTTGTTTTGTTTCTTGTGTGTTTGCTTTCTCGCTCTCCATCTCCCCTGATTGGCGCTCAAATCTTTCAAGATAATCTCCTCCGTCCGGGCAAACAGGTATGTTCTAAACGCTGTAGTTAACGAGTGGTGTATGATGTTTTGTGTTCCTATTAGTTAACGAGATGCAACAAACCTAAGTTTCACTTAGGTTTGGGGTGCCTCATCTTTTCAAACATCTACACACTCACTTTTAACCCTGTACAAACCTCGGTTTCACCGAGGTTTGGGGTTGGCTTTGTTTGACAAACCCAGGCCACGGCCTAGGTTTGGGGTGGCCATAGTTTAATGAGAATAGCTCTTTGATGCTGGTACTTAATGTTATGTTTTGCCTGTCTGCTACCTGTAATAACCGCACAACGATAATTGTTTTAGTATCGCCTACGCCGATACTTGCACATTGGGGACAATGTGTGGGTAAGGTTTGGGGTTGCCCAATCGGTCCCACGTTATGCACGTAGATTTCCTGCACTTCTGAGTACCTAGATCACTTTAGCTAAAAAAATTTGTTTTGAATGATTGAGACCGACTATTGTAGGAAGAATCTTGTGATAGTGACGTGATCATTAGGGAAGGACCGGGAAAGGACATATATAGGGACATTAGTGGAGACCACCCATTAGTGAGATTTGTGCCTAAAAGACGTCTTTCATTTCGAGGGATTCATACACTTAAGTCGTATACACTTTTTCGAGTTCCTTGTCGTGAATATAGAATGATCTCGCTATATTATTGTATTGAGTAGCAAAGACAACCATCGGGATATTGGGAAAGGGTAGAGTAGACCAAATCGTGTGGACCTTAAGATGTGATTCCAGGCATTGTGTGTATGTTTAACCCTGTTTTTAGCTATCGTACCCTTTTCACCCATCTGTGTGTAACCATAGCCCCCCTTTGTAGCCATACACTCGCCTTTTTATTTCTGACCCACCTTTAAACCCGAACCAAAAGCCTCAGCCAACCCTATCCGAAAGTGTGTCAACTTGAAGCGGTAATGAACTATGAAAGATAGAGCGGAAAAGAAAATAGTACAGGCCAGTCATTGAGAATAAATTGGGTCAATGTAACCCAAGAAATAGAAAAGAGGGCCAATGCAGCCCCAATTTAATAAAGAGTCCAAAAAAAATTGTATATCCAGTTAGCTTAGACAGCTATCTACAGCTGAAAATAAGTGAGTCAACACAACTCCAATAGTGACAAAAGGGCAAAGTGATAGGACAGAAAGTTATAAAGTTCAAAATTGCTAAAGCTTGACACACCAAGGATCTTTGAACCATTTTACCCTTCGTTTCTTAGCCATAACCCTAGCCCAGATACAACCCCTGTAAAGACCTGGATGATCTTTTGGAAAATGTGATTAGCGTAGACGACTCCCTTACGGATATTCCCTGCTTTGCTACTTGATTCCTTTCTGAGATCAATTTTTGGACAATTGTGCGTCTTTCTTTAGAGTTGTCATGTGAATTTTGAGTATTCTTGTAAATAACCTCCCTAAACATGACAACATGTGCGACAACCTAGGTTCGAGTGAAACGAGAGTATCCCATGAGGTAGGGTCGAGGCGAAATGTTTTCCCTAATATGTATGGACCTAGAACAACCTTAATGGAAACGGAGCAGTCACGAGTTCAACTTACAATGGAAGGTCATAGATCAAACGGAATAGGAATGAGGCGAGAGTGAGATAGGCATTCACAGGTATGGGAAATCACCAGTGCATTACATGGTACCGATTGGAAGTAGTGCAGTTATTATCATTTCTCTGATATATGCTTTTATTTCATTTTGTCGCTAATTTGCTTGGGGACAAGCAACGCTCGGTTTGGGGTTGTTGATAACGCCACTTTTTGGCGTTATTTTCAGTTCTCAGACCAATGAGATTGGCTTATATTCTAGCAAAAAGGCGTAGATTTTATGGTTTATCGAGTGATTTATGCAGGGTATTTAAAAGACGGCAATCTTCGAGAAAAGAAGCTAAAAAGAGCCTAAAACGAGTCCAAAACGAAGTCAACGAAAGCCCGAGATCCAAGCCCAAGACCCGCGCCCGAACCAGGACCCGATACTAACCCAAACACCCCTCAGAAAACCGGGCGACTTGCCACGCGGTTTGCAAACCGCAGGACAAGTCGCGGGACTCCCTGTTCCAGCGTATTAGTTTGGCGATTTTCAGATTTTAGGTCATTCTGGTTACAATTCCGCACCGCAACTCACACACGACGAACGGCAGCAATCTAGGGGCGATTTCTGGAATCTTTTCGGAGCTTTCGGAGCGACGATAGAGGATCAATCGAGAAGGAATTCATCACGCGAAGTAGATACGAACACGAGAGAAGGGAGTCACCATTACATTCATCGCTTTCATTATCATTATGTTTACATGCACGTTTTCACCTTTTTCTCTTATGTTTGAATCCACCACCAACATGAACTAATTTTAGATGTTGGGGGTTGGATTGAATTGGGTTTGTAAGCATATGAACAGATGACTTGAACGTTTATCGGTTTTCCTTTTTAATGAATGCATGTAATTTGATTCTTAATGCTTTTTGAGAGTTTAACTGATAGCTAGAACTAGGAATTGCATGCCTAAGGCGAGAATTTGGTGATATAGATATACCGAATACGCCTTATTCCTAATTGAACCATTTAGGTTGAGATCGAGAGATTAAATCTATTCGTTCAAACATGAATCTTGTGCTTAATGTGTTTTGAAATCCATAGGTTGAGATCGAAAGATAAAACTTGTCCTTTTCAAAATAAAACCCGATGTTGCTCGAAAGAGAACAACGGTGATTTTAGAGATTGGATATTCATTAAGGGGCTTAACTGGTAATTGTTTTAAGTCAGATATTCGTATGTGAAAACCTAAGGATTTCCAACCCTCAACATTTTTCTCTATCGAATTTTCCTCAAGCTGTCTACTGTTCCATTTGTGATTTTTCTTATTGCAATTAATTAGTCTAATACCAACCATCTCTCAATTTCGACAGTTCAGTTAATAGTGATTATAGTAATTGTGATACTTAGTTCCTAGTTCCCCGTGATTCGATACTCATACTTTCTAGTACTATTACTTGACTTCGACCCGTACACTTGCGGTTAGATTTAGGGGGGTGATACCCGCCCTATCAAGTTTTTGGCGCCGTTGTCGGGGAACAAGCAACGCTCGGTTTGGGGTTGTTGATAACGCCACGTTTTGGCGTTATTTTCGGTCCTAAAACCAATGAGATTGGCTTGTATTTTGCAGGTTATCTAAAAGACGGCAATCTTCGAGAAAAAAAGCTAAAAAGAGCCTAAAACGAGTCCAAAACGAAGTCAACGGAAGCCCGAGATCCAAGCCCAAGACCCGGGCCCGAACCAGGACCCGATACTGACCCAGATGCCAAGCAGAAACGCGGGCGACTTTCCACGCGGTTTGCAAACCGCGGGACAAGTCGCGGGACTCCCTGTTCCAGCGTATTAGTTTGGCGATTTTCAGTTTTTAGGTCATTCTGGTTACACGCTCGATACGGAACTCAGAGGACGAACGGCAGCAGTCCATAGGCGATTTTGGGAGATAGTTTACATCTTTTGGAGCCACGAGAGAGGATCAATCGAAGAGGAAGTCACGACGCAACGCGGATTAGAGCCGGGAGAAGGGAGTACATCTACCACATTCACCACGATCACTTTTATCATGTTTTCGTTCATTGTTTCGTTTTCTTCTTCTATGTTTTTGTCCCCCAACATCATAAACTAATCTTTAGATGTTGGGGGTTGGATTGAATTAGGTTTGAACATATGAACGGATGACGAATGACTTTTATCAGTTTTTCCTATTTTAATGAAGCTTGTGATTTAGTTTTTAATGCTTTTGTGAATTTGGCCAATTTACATATGATTTGTTTGTTCCAATTAAGTCCGAGAGAATTAATTGCTACTTAGAACTATAAATTGCATGCCTAAGGCGAAAATTTGGTGATAGAGATATACCGAATACGCCTTAGTCCTAATTGAACCAATTAGTTTGAGATCGAGAGATTAAATCTATCCGTTCAAACATGAATCTTGCGCTTAATGTGTTTTGAAATCCATAGGTTGAGATCGAAAGATAAAACTTGTCCTTTTCAAAATAAAACCCGATGTTGCTCGAAAGAGAACAACGGTGATTTTAGAGATTGGGTATTCATTAAGGGGATTAACTGGTAATTGTTTTAAGTCAGATATTCGTATGTGAAAACCTAAGGATTTCCAGCCCTCAACTGTCTTCTCTATCAAAGTTCCTTAAGTTGTTTCTGTTCGTTTGTGATTTACTTTAGTTGCAATTAATTACTCAATACCAACCTCTCAATTTTCGATAGTTCAGTTAATAGTGATTATAGTAATTGTGATACTTAGTTCCTAGTTCCCCGTGATTCGATACTCGTACTTTCTAGTACTATTACTTGACTTCGACCCGTACACTTGCGGTGAGATTTAGGGGGGGGGGGGGTGATACCCGCCTATCACACAACGATCTCGAGAATCGTTCGCATGCACCCTTTTTGTAAGACTCAATCTTACTCTACCAAAACGGCGTGGTTACGACAGTAACATATGGAATGAAAGTCTTCCATACGACAAAATTCTGAAAGAAATTACCGACACGAAATAAACCAGTCGGCTCTCACACCCATTTATATGACTTCAACATGTCAATACTCATTTTGGTTATAAACGTTTTGCTGGCAAACGTTTTCTTGACTTTTTGCAACAATTTAACTTTTCATGAAAAGTGTGAAGTATTTGGCAAATTGCTAAGCTCAAAATTTCATTGTGCGACGTAAATGGAATTGCCTTTTTCTTTAAATACACGCTTGCACATACTGACTCAATCCCGACCAAAAATTGCTATTTACGCATTTGCTTTTAATCACAAAAACTCATGTAACACACATAAGGACGCAATGCATGAAATTCTATTCATAAATGAAGGCTACTCACTCAAACAAGGTCAACCGTTTTACTCACGCAACTTATCATTGACACTATACTTTCGACCAGTGGTCGCCCTCTCGGCCTTGCAACACTTGCTATACATGCATTCCACGACCCACTTACTCAACCATTTCATACTATTTTCGTCTTAGTCAAACATCTCACATTCTACCTCTACACATTTCAATCCACCACAGATATCTTCCCTTTATTGATCCTGCCACTGAAAAGCTCGACTAAAGAGTCGGGGCTCTAATCCTCCACTCGTTCTTGAATGGAAGCTTTCAAGATCTTGACACTTTTCCCCCTTACCATCACAACTGATCTATCCCACGATCTCTAGAACTGGGACTCTCCAGAACCAGGAGTCTTACTCAAAAGCAATCACCCATCCTCTTCGAACCCACGAAGATCTACCTCTAGACGGGTCATAACATTCCAAACAACATTTCCTTCCCTACAATGTATACACACCTCACATCATACATGATCTCTCACGATACTTCCCCAACAATGGGTCTCAATCTACCCCTCAGGGATCTTGCTGACATTCTAGATTACCGGAATACGACATATAAGATATCTTAAAACTATAACTTCGGAATAATAAGGCAGATTAAGCACATACATGTACCTGTAAGTTCGCAATTACACTGGCCAGGTGTACTCCCAAACTTACCTTACATGACTGTCCTCGGTACCCTATTAGTCCTATCTCTTAAATAGTTCCCTCCTAACGCTTTTCCTGATTCTCAGTTGTGATTTCTACACCCAAAGTTTAAGTTTAGGCCCGTCCGGTCACCTAAATCCCATAAACTATGGCTCTGATACCAATTGTAACAACCCAGTCTAAATAAAACATACATAGCATTTAAATTTAGAGAATTACAAAAACTGGGTCCCAAAAATTTCATTACATCTGACACAAAACTTAGGTTGGCGGAAACAACCTATACACAACTGAGAACATACTAGTTTCTATAAGTGTCAAAGGCACTGTCTCTATCTGCATCTGTACTCAATCCTGCTCTTGCTCACTTACCTAAGCCTCCTACCATCTGCTTACCTGAAAAGGTTTAGTTTGGAAAATGCGAGGGTTAGACAATGAGGTCTAGTGAGATCCCTCCTGTCAGTTCTCAAAATCATTTAAAAACATATTATAACTTTCAAATATCTTGCATAAAACATTCACATAACTTTACATAAAACTTTCACGGATAAATCCGCTCCCGTAAATGGCACCCTGAAGTCACTCAAGAGTGACAACGATTCAGTCTCACGCTGCCTTGTTGGGTCACTCCTCACATGGCATAAACGGAACCTCCCCCCCGGCATGAGCACTGGCGGAACCTCCCCCCGACTTAGCCAATTTACGTCTACCACAATGTATCCATACATCTCATATAACTTTCAACCAAGTAAAAATCATGTAAAATAACATGGCATTTCTACTCAATCACTTACTTTGAAAACACGTATAAAATCACGTATTTTAGTTAGAAAAACTCACCTGGCTTTCTCGCTCCAAGACCTCTCACTTAAACTTTCGGCCTTTAGATGAGACACCTATAATATTACGAGAATAAGAGTAGTGAGTCTTGGTTTAATCTTAGTCCCGACTCAACAATTTTCTACCCAACTCGGCTCTCAACAAACTCCGGAATAAATTAATAAAATTCCGGATCTCTTAATCGATTACCGGTTCCACGACCCAAACTAATAAAATACCGGATCTTATTAAGACAATACCGAATCTAGCAATTTTGGCACACCATCGGAATTTGCTTTAAATAACACACCGGATCCATATTGTAATTTAAGCCTACTAACCAAATCTGGTCCACTAATTAATTCCGGGACACTATTCATTAGCGGGTCTTAATTCAAAGTCCACTTTAGATTCTTAGGACCAAATATTGATCTCGGCCCAACACACAAACACGGGGCCCAATATTAAATTCCGGTTTTGATTTCTTGAGAATTTTGGGTCTCCATTACCGGAACCAAACTCCGGATCTTGTTTGTAATATAAGGCCCAAACTCCGGTTTTCAATTCATATTTCGGATTCCAATTCAATTTAGTCAATTTCGGTTCTTGGGCCCACGTAATAAATGAATTCCGGTCCAAAACATGATTCCGGATCTGGCCCAAACATTTTAAACTTCCGGATCCACTTAAATTTAAGTTCCGGATTTCTTTAGTTTAAATTCCGGATCTACTATATTTACCAATACCAGATCTCTTTAAAAAATTACATACCGGATCCCACTTAAATAGTTTCCGGATCCGATAAATAAATACCGGATCTTTTCTTACATTCCGGATCACTGTTATTAAAGTCCAACTCCGGAACATTATTATTATAGCCCAGTTCCGGATTCATTAGGATTCCGGATCCAATATCTCTGGTTAAACTTTTTAAAAATACGATTCACGATAACACAACACCACAAACATCTCTTAAATTCTTTCTTTACACTCCTTTGCTACTTAACGTCAAAAGGATGCTTAATCCTCCTCTTAGGATATCATTTCCAACTTTAAACTAAAAACCCCAAGAACACAACCATAATCAGCAGAACATAAAATACATATTGGAAAATAGGAATTACCTGCTAATACTGATGTAGCCGTCACCCACACAATTGCAATGGAACCCAAACTTGATGAATCTTCTCCTTCTACAATTGCAATGAATCTTCTCCTTCTACAATTGCAATGGAACCCAAACTTCTCCTTTTCTCTGCTCTTTCTCTCTAGCCGTCACCCACACACACACAAGGTACAACTTCTAGGGTTTTGTGTCCAAAATTGGGACTTTTATACCTTCTCTAATATTTACAGATTTGGCCCTTGAACTTTCGACTTTACAATTTTTCCCCAAACTTAACTCTTTTCAATTAAAAACCCTGGTTATTACACGAATCATCCCAAAAGACAATATGTCCCCTCTTACTAGCTATTTTTGAGAAACATTTAGAATTCCAAGCTTTCGACGGAAGACCCTCCACATAAACCCAAGCTAGCCTATTCTTCACCATGAAATTATTGGACCATTTTTCGAGCATTTAAAACCAAGAGTTAACCCCTGTATGCGAAAAAAGCTTACTAGGAGAACAAATATTATCGAAAAAAAAGGACCCAAAGACCTGCAATGTATTTGACCTTTACGTTCAAGATGCTTTCATTTTTTTGCAAAGAGAAAGAACATTAGAGAGAGTTTTGAAACTCGACAACACATGCAACAAGTGTTAGTGGAAAGTTATTTTCAACCATTCCATCCATGTCAAGAACAATGGCAACTGAATCATCGTTAATTTCGTATGATGAATCCTTGGGAACTCCTTTAACAATATTGTATAGACTTATTAGTCATTAAGAAATTTGAAAGAGAAGATAAAATTATCATCCTAAAATCATGCATATCTTTTTGTAACAGTCAATTAAATTCTGTAACAGACAATTACAATAGAAACATAAAACCACAACTTTATTTTATTTCAGCAATGGCACGTGAATGAAACATAAAACCACTATTTCGTTATTTTCGTACGATGAAACATGAAACCACTATTTCATCAATGAAACATTTAACATGAAACATGAAACCAATATTTCTTATTTCAGTAATGAGACAGGAATTAAATTGGATTTTGTTTTGGTTTCATCAATAAAATTGAGTTTTGTGTATTTGGTTTCATGTCTTGTTTTATGAATGTAATTTATTCAGAAATTTTGTATTTTTCGTCGATTGGTGGATAATGGAGATTAAGTGAGATAATATGTAAACCGTTTTTCTAGAGGGATCTATTGGTGGATAATGAAAATTAATTAGGAGATATTAGATATAATGTGTAGACCGTTTCATTCTTCAGAGGGATTTCAATACTTGCCATGAATAAGGCCATAAGTACCGCATGCGGGCTCGGGCTCGGGCTCGGGTAGGGAGGGTTCCAGCGGGTTGTGGTACGGGGGTAGCGGGCTTGGGGCGGGCTTGGGGGTAGCGGGTTTGAAAACCCGAGAAATCCGAGGCTTTATTTGTTTTTTTTTTTAATTTTTTTATAAATAATTTGAAAATAAAGCCGTTGGCAACGGCTCCTTTTAAAAAAAATTAATTTTTTTTTTCAATTTAATCACACTATATATATTAATCCAAACCTCTTATTTTTTCACACCAAAATCTCTCAAATTCTCTCAAACTCTCTCAAACTCTCTCAAATTCTCTCAAATTCTCTCAAACTCTCCCAAATTTCATCATGAATCCAAACAAAACACCTACATCCCGTCGTAACCGACCGGATACACCGCAACCGCAAGAAGACCCGGAGCTTGGTTTCCAAGCGTTTTCACAACAAGATTATCATCCACAATTTTCGCAACAATTTCCGCCACAATTTCCGCAACAATTTCCGCCACAATTTCCGCAACAATTTCCCCAACAATTTCCTTACCAATTTACACGTCCCGGTTTGATTCAACAAGGTTTTACTCCGGCCAACTACAATCTTCCTTCACCCGCAATCGATCTCGATGACGACATTGTTCCGGAAACCCAACATTCTAGCCCGCACACACCACAATCCATCTACACACAACAATCTATCCCGGAACCATCAAACCCGACACCAACGAGAAAAGGAAAAAACAAACAATATGAAAATAGAGCCGCCAAACAGATGTGGAGTAAAGACGAGGAACTCGCGTTAGTGTCGGCGTGGGTTGACGTTTCGGAGGACCCCGTTGTCGGTAACGCACAAACCGGTGGTAATATTTTTATTGTTATTATTATTATTATTATTATTAATATTGTTATTATTATTATTCTTATTAATATTATTATTATTTTTGTTATTATTATTATTCTTGTTAATATTCTTATACTTGAATTTACATAAATGTAGAAAATTTTTGGACCCGAATCGGGCAAGTGTTCTTTAGTTTTATGGGTCGCGGAAATTATAGAACAACTCATCAACTCAACACCAAGTTCAACGACCTCAATAAAAGAATAATTTCTTTTGGCGGCATCTACAACAACTTGGTCACTAATAGATCAAGCGGAATGAGTGAGGCCGACATTTCACAAACGGCACACGAACGGTACCGAACACAACTTGGGTTTGCTTTCACTCACGAACAAGCTTGGGAAATCCTAAAAAAATGTCCAAAATGGGGAGCCGTTCCAACGATGACGACAACTTCATCGCGGGGTTCAAAACGTACCAAACCTTCCGATGATGACGATGAAGACGTCAACGAGGTCGAGCAACTTCAACCACCCATCGGGAGAAACAAGGCAAAAAAAACATCAACGAGTAATACGAGCGGGTCGAATACGAACGAAAGTGTTACTCAGTTGTTGACGAAGTTCAACGAGAAGATTGATGATACAATGGAGTACAAAATGAAAAAACTCGAACTCGAACGAGATAAGTTGGAACTCGAACGAGAAATCGAACGAGAAAAACGATTTGATAAAGACTTCGAGTTTTTCATAACCCCGCATGATCACCTTACGGGAGATATTTTGAGGGCTACTTTGGCGAAGAAAGAGAGAATTAGAAAATTACATAATTTTGGGTAATTTTGTATTTTGTAATTTTTATTTTTTTAGTGTTTTGTATTTTGTAATTTTTATTTTTAATGAATGATATGAATTTTTATTTTTATTATTTATCTTATTTTTATTTATTAAAAAATATATAAATATTTTTATTTTGTTAAATAATTAAATGTATAAATAAAAGAATTAAAAAAAATGAGGTGGCAAGAGGGCTTGAGGGTAGCGCTACGCCACTTTAGGGTTTGAGGAGAGGGTTAGGAGAAAAGCTGATGTGGCGCTGATTTGGCGCTTGAGGGCTTGAGGGTTGCGCCACGGATGGCCTAAGGCTCAAGCTTGTTTGCCTATTTTGCCCTTCCATGCTCTTCTAATTAATGAACCATATTAATTATTATTTTTATTGACATAAAAAAAACTCATTTAATTCTAGCCCTAAATCAATGAAATCAACAACTGAATGAATTTTATACAGTTTGTACAAATGGCGCTGTCTGCAAATGATCGCTCCCATATATATATATATATATATATATATATATATATATATATATATATATATATGTATGAATTTTATATATATGTATATATATATAGAGAGGAAGGTTCAAACGAGGAGCGTACTTATTTACGAGAAACGCGAGGAGCGCATTCCATGTACTGGATCACATGTGATCCACTACTCCCGAAAAAATCGGGTAGCGGGCGACCTGGTTCGCGAGTAACGTGGAAGTCGCCCGGATCACATGTGATTTTAGGCGTGAATCACATGTGATCCACTACATGGGCGGAAGCCCCCCGATCAGGTGTGAATCACATGTGATTTTGTACGTGAATCACATGTGATTTAGTACATGGGCGGTGCTCCTCGCGTTTTCGTAAATTGTTACGCTCTTCGTTTGAATCCGCCTCTCTCTCTATATATATATATATAGAGAGAGAGAGAGGGAGGTTCAGGAGAAAACCTCAAATAAATGAAAAACTAAAAAATACTTTATCAACCGTTAGATTAGATGATCTGATGGATGTGATTAAACAGTCGGTTCAATAATATTAATTAAATTAAAAAAACCTCACCCCTCTATTTTTTATTCGAAAAAAGACGAAAAATAAACAAATTTTGAACGAAATGAATTACACCAAATAAACGACTATACTTTTCTCGTTAATTTGACATCCATATTGATATACTTTTTCATCCGTTTTTTCGTGGTTTTCTGGTTTTCTATTTATTTAGAGTTTTCCCCTGAACCTGACCCTATATATATATATATATATATATATGTATAACAAATTAAATAAAAACTTCCTAAGAGATAGAAACCGTGAAAACGAGTTTCATTTATTGTTTCGTAGGTGAAACAACATATTTGAAAATCAAACCGGTGTAATCATCCAAAAGCATCCAATGATTATGATTTTGAATCTATGATTATTATTGGTTTATGTTTTGTTCTTATGTACAAGTAGAGGTGGCCAAACTGACCCGAACCGAACCGACTCGGCGGGCTGACCCGACCCGAACCGGCCAAGAACCGGTTCTGGCCCGACCCGGTCAAGAACCGGTTTCAAGCCCGAGAGCCGGGACCGGTTCGTGTATTTAAGAATTTTCTCGGCCCGACCCGGGACCGGTTCGTGACCCGGTTCGTGGCCCGACCCGGCCTTTTTTCAAAAAATTATAGCCGTTATATAGCCGTTTGTGACCGTTGGGAACCCATTTTGACCGTTTTTTCACCCAAAAATACCCCCTCCAACCCCATATAAATACTAGGGGTGTCATGGAGTGATCACCACCTTACAATTGCTTACAAAACGCAAAAAAACGCTTACAATTCTCATTTCTCGGCTCTTGTTATATTCGTTTCTCGCAAAAAACGCATACAATTCTCTAGAATTTATGTATTGTAACTTGTAACTTGTAAGTTTGTAACTTAAAATTATATATAAATTATAAAACGTAAAAGTGTATTTTAGTGATATATATTATAAATAAAACGTATTTTTAAAGTGTATTTTACTTATCCAATGATTCCAATCCAATTTTTCTTTGTTAAAGTTTAGTAATTAATTATTATACAAAGAAAGCAGTTAAAAAACAAAAAAATCGCAGGCCCAACTCCGAGCCGGTTCTTGGCCCGGCCCAGCCCGGTTTTATGAAAACCGGTTCTACATACCATTAAACGGGTCAGGGGATTTCGGTTAAAACCCGGCCCGACCCGGTTCTCACCTGACCCGGTTCTCACGGTTACTGTGTGGAACCGGTTTGTCCCCCGACCCGGCCCGACCCGACCCGAACCCGATTTTTGGCCACCTCTATGTACAAGTATGAGTGTGTGTTTAATGTATAAATATATTTTTGTGTTTTTTCACGCTTAAAACATTTTTTGACAACCACAAGAGTTGTGGCGTAGTGGTTGAGTCTCAGGGGATGTTGTGAAATATCACATATGTCTAGGATTCAATTCCAGACGTACTCAGTTGTGACAGCTGAATTTATCACGATTAATTTCTTGTAGTCATAATTAACCGGGATTAACCTGGCACCCTTACAAAAAAACATTCTTTGACGTTTTTGAAGTTGGTGATAACTGATACAGTTTCCGATTCGAAGAAATCCTAATGAATCCAAACCCATAATAGTTTTTGCAAAATCGACTTCTTTGTAAAAAAATACACATTTCTAAAACACACACTAAACTAGTAGGATAATACTATTTTCTTTTTTAACTTAAATGCAGGTTCATAAAATCAGTCGATGGTGGACCATTGACAAAAAGTATAAGTGTTTTTATCTAAATCTAAATCTTGTCCTGTATCTAATTCTTCCAGAATCATGAATAGGTTATGCATATTTTTTAATAATACACGTTTCTCCATAAAAACAACCCAAAGTTCCCTTCTTGAAATCATGGAAAAAGGTTTGTTTATTCACAAGTGTATCCATTTTTATGTTGTGGTGTACATAATCTTGAATGTTATTACTGTATTCATGATTAGTGTTAAAATCTTGAATGGTATTACTGTATTCATGAATATTTTTACTTCCTTCATGATTTGTTTAATAATAATGAATGTTCATACTGCCTTCGTGATTTGTTTCATAATCTCGAATGTTCTTACTACCTTATTCTTGAGATAGCATAAATTTTATAATATTAAGTGTTCTCATTGTGATCAAACAGATTCATGATTGAACTTCTGGTAATCATAAGTAGACATATGTAACCTTGTGTATTTTATAATTTTGATCATGGTGTACTAATTGTACTGCCTTTCAATGTATTTAAATCATGATTAAAGTTTTTTATTCATGAACTAACAATAATTATAACATTGACTGTAATCATGATTTACTTACCGCCTTAAACAGATTCATGACTACAAATTTTTAAAAAAAATTAACCATGTATGTATGCCTATTTGGGAAATAAATATTGAGAACACAAAAGAACGACATTGACTTCCATTCTCATATATTAGCAAATTATGACTTTATGGTGTACTAATTGTGAAACATAAACAGTTTTGACTGTATTTAATTCATGATTATAGTATTGTATAGACGAAATAAACATAATTATAACCTTTAAATGTTATAGGACTATTCATGATTTGTTTGATGAAGAGATTCATGGGTGAACTTCTTGTAATCATAATATACAAAATGTGGTAAATTTGACATTGTTTGGAGCATATCATGCCGATGATTTGGGTGCAAGACATGAATTTGACAAAGGACCAAAAATGAATGGTACGTACAACCTTAAAATAGTTAGTATACTACCATCATTTCAAAAACATAATATTACTTCTAATCTAATAAAAGGACAATGACCGGTGTCGAGTCAATGCTACAAGACCTTACAATGGAGGATGGGAATCCTACCGGTGAATTGAAAACATGTCAAATATATTATAGCACACTATATTCATGAATATTGTTTTGTTATTTCATTCATTAAAATAGTTATACTAACTATTTTTGGCAATGATTACAGGTCCTGCTACCGTTGCGGCTACTGGAAAGACCATAAGATCAAAACCATCTGGGAGTAAGCGTACGTACAACCCGTAAAATAAACTTCACATTTGATGATTAAATATTGAATAATCTGAAACATTTGAAAGAACCGTATCTTTATTACATCATAACTAAATAATTTTGACTCAGGTTCAAAGGTTGAAGTTGGAAGTTCATCAAGGGTTACAAGAAGCCAGAAAAGGCCTGTAATATACGTTGACACTCTAGAAACAAAAATAAAGGCTTCAAAAAGAGAAATAGGTAATAGATTTTAGACGTAACTATTACAAATTAATCATTTGTTACAACAAATTAAACTATTGAATATTTCATCAATTTTTTGTTTCCATAATAATTATAAACATACATTTCAGGTGAATGTTCAAGAAAGAGTTCCTGAAAACGGGCAAAACCTAAACTAGATGAATCCGAAGATTTTGAGGACAAAAAGACATTCTGTAATAACCAGGTACGTTGTTGGTTTATTTAATTTTTATTATTTTAGTTTAAGGTAGATTTGGGTTAGTTTTATAAGTTTAAGTTTCGTTAATAGTTTTATGGAGTTATAAGATAAGAGGTAAACTTTAATTTTAATTTAGAAGTTTGAGGGATTGTTTTGCAATTTAAGAGAAGTTTGGGGTTTGTTTGGTTGATGTGATTAAACTAATCACATCCACCACCCCATTTCATTTAGGGAGAGTGAGGTGTCTCACTTAGGAGCACTTAGTAGTCTTAAGTGTGTGTGTGTGTGAGAGAGTTTTTCACGGCAAAGAGAAAGAGAGAGAGAACCGAAAAGAAAAGAGAAAGAAGAAGAAGAAGGAGAAACAAATTATTACCAGCTGAAAGATTATCAACAATCTGTGGTAACTAAGGTATTAATCTTACTTGAATCCTTCATTTTGTAGATAAAAGTTTTATATGGGTTTTGATGTTTTTGGAAGATTTTGAGAAATCTGGACTGATGATAATGTTCTATTAGTAGTATTAGACATATCTGGAAAGTTACAGAATCACTCGTGGCTTAAAACTGTAAAATTCTAGGTTAAGTATGAATTCAGTGGGTTGAGATAGTTATGAATATCGCAGTAGTTCATTGCGATAGTTATGATGTTTGCGATAGTTATGAATGTCGCAACCTTGGGTTGCGACAAGCTCATTGGTATCGCAACAGTTGGTTGCGACAAGAAGTGTATCGCAACAGTTAGTTGCGATAAGATGGGATGTCGCAACAGTGAGTTGCGACAAGATACTATGTCGCAAGTAGAAGGTTGCGACAAGGGTTATCGCAACTAGTTGGTTGCGATAAGAGTCAAGAATTTTGGATTATTTAAGATTCTTAATCTTTAAGGGAATCATTTGAGGGTAAGAATTAGATAGAATTATCTAGAGTTCTTAGCTTGCTGGTAAGTATTATGTGTTTGATTAGTAAAGAGATATTTGTATTTAAATTGTTTCAGATTCTGTGAATTTTGAGTGAAAGATTGGATTGCTTGAGAAAAGCTTGGAAGGGTTTTTGATAAGCAATCAGGTGAGTTTTACTTTAAACCATTTTCAAACTGGAATACATATATTGATTGGGAATGTGATATATAGTGTGATTATATGCTTATGATTGAAATATAATATATTGAGATGAATATTGTATTTATATGAGCATTACACTACACGAGTGCACGTTGGCCGGACTTAGGACTGGTGGAGTTTGGCTGTACGGAGGGACAGCGGAGTTGGTTGTATGTTAGTGCAGCGGAGTAAAATGATTAGTTGGCTTGCAACCAACTAATATGGCCATGAGGAAGAATTGTACACAATGCATATGAGTCATGATTGGTATTCAAATATGTGTTATATATATTGTGTGTTTTAGAAATGATTATATACTAACATGGATTTTCTCACTTAGACCAATAGGTCTAACCCTCATTTTGTTTTAAAAATATGTATTCCAGGTCGTGGACCGAGTAAAGGCAAGTGATAAGATAATCTGTGACTTACTTTTGAAGATGTATGTTTATGAAGATCCATGAAGTGTTTTATATCTATCGTGTTAGTAATTGTTATGTAAATTATTAGCAAAAAGTTTGTACTGAAATATTTATTATGGTTTGAAAGACTAAGGGACCATAAGTGCTATATGATGTATCTTTTGTTATGAAACAATGTTATGTATAATATGTTACATGATGTATGTTTGGGACGGGTCGTTACAGATGGTATCAGAGCACTAGTTTAAGAGATTTAGGTATTCGGATCCATACCTAGACTTAAACTGCATGTGAAGTAGGATGTCCCTAATAATTTTAGAACCTTTGGGATATTAAATATAAAAAGGTAGAAGGAACATCATGTAAGGTAATTTCGAATTACATCTGGCCAGTGTAATTGTGAACTTACAGGTACATGTTTGAACTGGAATACCTTATTATATGGGGTATGTGCTTACGTGTATATTAACCTTGTTGAAATCAACAGAATGGCGAGTGGTTCTGGAAATATGGATAGAGATGAAGAAGGAAATCCAATCAGGCCGAATCCAAGAATGAGAAATATTCAGGAAATGATGACCGGAACCGGAGGAAGAGGTGCAGGACGAGGTCGGGGTGAAACCGGAGGTAGGCGTCATCCCCACGGCGCAGAATTTGTTACTAGAAATGATTTGATGGCAGAAATGGAAAGACTACAAACTAATATATAAGCTATGTTCGACCGTACTCGTCACACTAAAACTGTAATACCAGATCCTATTTTGGAAGAAGAGATGTCTGTTACACCTACTGTTATACCGGTGCCCAAGAAGTGTGATTACAAGATGTTTTTAAGCTGCAAACCTCCAACCTACTTAGGGGAAAGAGATCTTGTAAAGGCTATGAGGTGGCTAAAAGAAATAGAAGTAATCTTTAAAACCAGCAAATGTGCCGAAGAAGATAGAGTATTATATGGGACTGCGATGTTGAAGGCTGATGCGGTATATTGGTGGGAAGATCTTATTACTTCTAAAGGACCGGACGTGTATTCTACTTTTTCCTGGAAAGAATTTGCAATAGCTTTTAAAAGGCAGTTTTGTCCTCAAGCTGTCGTAAGGAAACTGGAAGAAGAGTTCATGAATCTGCAACAGGGAAAGCTATCAGTTCGGGATTATACTGCACGTTTTATGGAGAAGTCCTGTTTTGCCGAATATTATGTTGCTACTGAAGCACTCAAAATGGAAAGATTCATCTTTGGGTTAAATTCGGAAATCAGAGGACTAGTAATTGCAAAGGGAACCGATACTTTCTCAGCAGCAGTGGATGCTGCAGAAAATGTAGAAAGAGATAAAGGGAGGGATACTGGAGATAAAAGTATGGGAAAGAGGAAATGGGAAGGACCGCATTATGATCCAAAGAAGTCCAAATCTCCGAGATTCGATAGCCGTCCACCTTTCAGACCAGTTGAAAGACCATGTCCAAAATGCAACCGTATCCATCAGGAAAATTGTTATGTTGATTCCCGAATTTGTTACAAGTGTGGAAAGACTGGTCACATCGCTAAAGATTGTCGGGTAGCTCGATTCTGCTTCTCTTGCAACTCCCCTGATCATATTCAGTCTGAATGTCCACAGTGGAAAGCACAGCAGGGTAGTATGACAGTGAGACTAACGGGTGTTAGGCCAGGAGGGATACAAAGGCCTGAAGTACCGAAAGCAAAGGGTCGAGCCTTCCAAATGACAGCACAAGAAGCAGAGGAAACTCCTGATGTAGTTACAGGTTCATTTCTAATAAACTCTACACGTGCTAAAGTGTTATTTGATTCCGGTGCAAACCGATCATTTGTGTCTCCTTCTTTTGCTGCTTATATGCATTTAAAGCCTAAAGTGTTAGATCATGCTTTAATGGTAGAAACTACAAATGATAATCAAGTACCGGTTAGAGAGGTATTTGATAGTTGTGTTATAGATATTGATGGGTGTGGAGTACCTATTCAGTTATTTCCTATAGCTTTGATCGAGTTTGATGTGGTAGTGGGAATGCATTGGTTAGCCGAGAATCAGGCTAGTATAGTTTGTGATAAGAAGTTGATTAATGTTGTCTTACCTGAGAGGGGACCGGGGACCGGTAGTGATTTATGGTGATCGTAGAAATCATCAGTCTTGCCTTATCTCTATTATGAAAGCTCGTAAGTGTGTTAATAAAGGCTGCTCGAGTTATTTAGCTTATGTGATAGATACTAAGCTAGAACAGAATAAGCCGGAAGATATTTTTGTTGTTCGTGAATTTCTGGAAGTTTTCCCAGAACATTTGACTAGTCTTCCGCCCGATAGACAAGTAGAGTTTGGTATAGATCTGATTCCTGGAACAGCTCCTGTTGCCCGTACACCGTATCGTCTGGCACCTCCAGAGATGAAAGAAATGATGACACAACTGCAAGATCTTTCTGATAAGGGCTTCATCAGACCCAGTACTTTACCATGGGGTGCACCAGTCCTGTTTGTGAAAAAGAAAGACGGGTCGATGAGGATGTGCATTGATTATCGAGAACTGAATAAGCGTACGATCAAGAACAAATATCCGCTTCCCAGAATTGATGACCTCTTTGACAAATTAGTTGGAGCTTGTTATTTCTCCAAGATTGATCTAAGATCTGGTTATCATAAGTTGAAAGTTAAAGAGGAGGATGTTCTGAAAACTGCTTTCCGTACAAGGTATGGTCACTACGAATTTTTAGTGATGCCTTTTGGACTGACTAATGCCCCAGCTGCCTTTATGGATTTAATGAATCGGGTATGTAAGCCATATCTCGATAAATTAGTTATTGTGTTTATCGATGATATCCTTATCTATTCCCGATCCAAAGAAGAGCACGCACAACATCTTCGTTTGATTCTTGAATTGTTGAAAAAGGAACAGTTATATGCCAAATTCTCTAAATGTGAATTCTGGCTACGGGAAGTTCAATTTCTTGGGCATGTAGTTTCAGAAAAACGTATTCAAGTTGATCCGATGAAAGTAGAGGCAATTGAAAAGTGGGAACCGCCGAGAACGCCAACAGAAGTACGAAGTTTTTTGGGTTTAGCCGGCTACTATCGAAAGTTTATACAAGACTTCCCTCGCATCGCTACACCTCTAACCAAGCTGACCCGAAAGAATATGAAATTTGAATGGAAAGAAGAGCAAGATAAAGCATTCAGAATTTTGAAAGACAAACTTTGTAGCGCACCGATTCTGTCACTACCTGAAGGTTCTAATGACTTTATTGTTTACAGTGATGCCTCCAAACTGGGATTGGGATGTGTATTAATGCAGCGTGGAAAAGTTATTGCTTATCCTTCTAGACAACTGAAGGATCATGTAAGACAGTATCCTACGCATGACATAGAACTTGCTGCAGTTGTTTTCGCGTTAAAGATTTGGAGACATTATCTATATTGTTCTAAATGTCAAATTTATACCGATCACAAGAGTCTCCAACATCTTTTTGATTAGCGAGAACTGAATATGAGACAAAGAAGATGGTTAGAATTGGTGAACGACTATGACTGTGAAATTCTCTATCATCCGGGAAAAGCGAATGTAGTAGTTGATGCACTGAGTCGTCAGAAGATGAGCGAAACAATAAAAGCCATTGTACTATGAGTTCAACGTCTACCTAACATCTTTGACGAATTGAAGAAGTGTCAAGTAGAAGCTTTTCAAGAGGAACACTTGAAACCAGAACGGTTAGTGGGTATATCAGCATCACTCGTAAAAGATGATCGTGGGTTACTGTGTTTGGAAAACAGAATTTAGGTGCCTCGTCTGGGTAATTTACGTGATCGAGTACTACAAGAAGCTCATCAATCTCGTTTCTCTATTCATCAAGGTACGAATAAGATGTATAAAGATCTACGACAATTTTACTGGTGGTCGGGAATGAAAAGAAGTATTGCTCGGCATGTGGAAGGTTGTTCTACTTGTAAGAAAGTAAAGATTGAACATCAAAAGCCTTTTGGTCAGTTGCAACGTTTAGAAATACCTATGTGGAAATAGGACCAGATTACTACAGATTTCATCATGAAGTTACCAAGGACTCCAAAAGGATTTGATGCCATTTGGGTGATCGTCGACAGGTTATCAAAGTCTGCTCACTTCCTGCCAATAAAAGAAACCTATTCATTAGAAAGACTAGCCAAATTGTACATCGACGAAATAGTAACTCGACATGGAGTTCCAATATCGATTATTTCTGATCGTGGTAGTCGTTTTACTTCAAGGTTCTGGAGAAGTTTTCAAAAAGAAATGGGGACGCAAATAAAGCTAAGTACAGCATATCATCCTCAAACTGACGGTCAAAGTGAACGAACAATTCAGACTTTAGAAGATATGTTACGAGCCTGTATTGTTGATTTTGGGGGATCGTGGGGTAAGCATCTGCCGTTGATGGAATTTGCCTACAATAACAGTTATCATTCCAGCATACAAGCGACACCGTTTGAAGTTCTATATGGTATAAAATGCCGAACATCTCTGTGTTGGAACGAAGTGGGAGAGAAACAATTAGCAGGGCCAGACATAGTTTAGTTAACTGCAGATAAGATTACTCAAATTCGTGAACGATTGAAAGTGGCACAAGATAAACAGAAAAGCTACGCTGACCGACGCCGAAAACCATTAGAATTCCAAGTTGGAGATTTTGTAATGCTAAAAGTCTCGCTTTGGAAAGGAGTCATTCGATTTGGGAAATAAGGTAAACTTAGTCCAAGGTACATTGGACCGTTTGCAATAACAACAAGAATCGGTGAAGTAGCTTACATGTTAGAACTTCCGCTGGAGGTAAGCGGTGTCCATAACGCTTTCCATGTTTCAAATTTATGAAAGTATTTGGTTACGCCAGATCAGGTAGTTTCTCTACCAGATATACAGGTTGATGAAAAACTGAACTTTGTGTAGGAACCAGAAGCCATAGTTGACCGTAAAGTTAAAGTGTTGCGGAATGGTAAGGAGATCAAGCAAGTAAAAGTGCAATGGCGACATCATAAAGGTCAGGATGCTACTTGGGAATCAGAAACAGAAATGAGAACTAAGTACCCATACCTTTTTGCCTAACCGAATTCCGGGACATAATTCTTTTAAGGGGGAGATGTTGTAATAACCAGGTACGTTGTTGGTTTATTTAATTTTTATTATTTTAGTTTAAGGTAGATTTGGGTTAGTTTTATAAGTTTAAGTTTCGTTAATAGTTTTATGGAGTTATAAGCTAAGGGGTAAACTTTAATTTTAATTTAGAAGTTTGAGGGTATGTTTTGCTATTTAAGATAAGTTTGGGGTTTGTTTGGTTGATGTGATTAAACTAATCACATCCACCGCCCCATTTCATTTAGGGAGAGTGAGGTGTCTCACTTAGGAGCACTTAGTAGTCTTAAGTGTGTGTGTGTGAGAGAGAGTTTTTCACGGAAAAGAGAAAGAGAGAGAGAACCGAAAAGAAAAGAGAAAGAAGAAGAAGAAGGAGAAACAAATTATTACCAGCTGAAAGATTATCAACAATCTGTGGTAACTAAGGTATTAATCTTACTTGAATCCTTCATTTTGTAGATAAAAGTTTTATATGGGTTTTGATGTTTTTGGAAGATTTTGAGAAATCTGGACTGATGATAATGTTCTATTAGTAGTATTAGACATATCTGGAAAGTTACAGAATCACTCGTGGCTTAAAACTGTAAAATTCTAGGTTAAGTATGAATTCAGTGGGTTGAGATAGTTATGAATATCGCAGTAGTTCATTGCGATAGTTATGATGTTTGCGATAGTTATGAATGTCGCAACCTTGGGTTGCGACAAGCTCATTGGTATCGCAACAGTTGGTTGCCACAAGAAGTGTATCGCAACAGTTAGTTGCGATAAGATGGGATGTCGCAACAGTGAGTTGCGACAAGATACTGTGTCGCAAGTAGAAGGTTGCGACAAGGGTTATCGCAACTAGTTGGTTGCGATAAGAGTCAAGAATTTTGGATTATTTAAGATTCTTAATCTTTAAGGGAATCATTTGAGGGTAAGAATTAGATAGAATTATCTAGAGTTCTTAGCTTGCTGGTAAGTATTATGTGTTTGATTAGTAAAGAGATATTTGTATTTAAATTGTTTCGGATTCTGTGAATTTTGGGTGAAAGATTGGATTGCTTGATAAAAGCTTGGAAGGGTTTTTGATAAGCAATCAAGTGAGTTTTACTTTAAACCATTTTCAAACTGGAATACATATATTGATTGGGAATGTGATATATAGTGTGATTATATGCTTATGATTGAAATATAATATATTGAGATGTATATTGTATTTATATGAGCATTACACTACACGAGTGCACATTGGCCGGACTTAGGACCGGTGGAGTTTGGCTGTATGGAGGGACAACGGAGTTGGCTGTATGTTAGTGCAGCGGAGTAAAATGATTAGTTGGCTTGCAACCAACTAATATGGCCATGAGGAAGAATTGTACACAATGCATATGAGTCATCATTGGTATTCAAATATGTGTTATATATATTGTGTGTTTTACAAATAATTATATACTAACAGGGATTTTCTCAGTTATACCAATAGGTCTAACCCTCATTTTGTTTTAAATATATGTATTCCAGGTCGTGGATCGAGTAAAGGCAAGTGATAGGATAATCTGTGACTTACTTTTGAAGATGTATGTTTATGAAGATCCATGAAGTGTTTTATATCTATCGTGTTAGTAATTGTTATGTAAATTATTAGCAAAAAGTTTGTACTGAAATATTTATTATGGTTTGAAAGACTAAGGGACCGTAAGTGCTATATGATGTATCTTTTGTTATGAAACAATGTTATGTATAATATGTTACATGATGTATGTTTGGGATGGGTCGTTACACATTCCCATCAGTGCCTTCGAGAAGTTCTAGGAGATTTAGAATGAATGTAATTAGGACACGTACTTCCCCGAGGACATTGCATGACACTATCTTTGGGCTGACTATTGCACAAAAAAAAATCTGTGAAGGTTATCGGGTTAGGATCATTGTTGGAGATGGACCTAGATGGTGTACCTTCCAAATTGGGGTACTTTGTTGTTGATAAGTTGAACACTGATTCATTGTGCATTAGGCTTAGAAATGGTAACATTCCAATCACAGTTGAGTCGATAAACGAAATTCTAGGGCTGCCAATTGGAGGTATAGATTTACTAGCCGAGAATGACGTTGACGCTAAGCATAATGTAATATCATCATGGAAAGATCAATTCAAAAAGAAACCGGTTAGGCCAAAAGATGTAATGAATATGATATTGGATACACGAGATGATGGCTTCCGTTTTAAACTGAATTTCTTGGTTCTATTTGTCAACTTAATGGGTGAATGCAACAACATGGGGACTTGTGCCTTGGGATTTATGTCGAAGCTAAGAAACGAAGAAATGATTAGAAAAAAAGACTGGTGCAAGTTCATATACGACAAGGTCAAGTCAAGCAAGAAATTAGGGAAACGAGACAGCCTATTGTGTTTCTATTCTGGGCTGCTGTCATACCTCACTGTATGTAATCATAAATTTTCTAAAAATATGATTTTATGTATTATAGTCTAACGACAATTTTAATTTTTATTATTGAAGCTTCTGTACGTTCACTCAACAATCAGCAAAAAAGTTGAGATTGAGCCAAGAAAGATGCATTGAAAACATGGAATACTACAAAGCTGAAGAAAAGAGAAGCAATGTAATTGGAGGACGGTGGATTTGGACTTCTCCCATTGAAGACCGAAATGCGAAACACAATGCAAGGGGACGATGAAGACAACGCCACAACCAACACGAATGGTGAACCGACATTACATGCAGACCCAACAAAAAAGGTAAATAGGTTTAATGAACTAAGCATAAACGTAATTGAATCATACGTTTGTTAATATGTTCTAAAGTACGTCTACACTTTTAGGTTTTCATTCATAGCATCAGGGAGAAAATAGGCAGCATCCTAGCAACAAAGAAGGCAGCCGAAAAGGATTTATCAACTGCGTGGAGGAAGTTCATAGATGATGCAGACTTGTTGAGACTGAAGTCATATTTTGATTGTTTGTTTGCTCCCCAAACATCATCACAAAGGTGTACTCCAACAGCCGCTCCTAGGAACGGTGCTAGCCCATACACCAACATTGTACCGAATCAACATGTGAATGACCCATTTGCTGAATTATGGGATAGTCTGACATTTGTTGGGGAGGTTAATGAATCAATGTGGGTCTCGGTGGAAAGATCAACGACAAAGAAATGCCTAAAGGATATAGAATCACCGGATTTTGACATTGGAACAACACCAAGGAAGCGTGAATCTGCAAAAACAGATACCAGTTGTGAAGGTAAAACCAAAGATAAAGATAAGCGTGTATTGTTAGACGACGCGCCTGGGTTCGACCTAGGAATCAGTCCAATTAAGAATGCGGCAACGGTTCAAATTGTAGAATCCGTTTACAGCGTTGCGAGCTCAGATAAGAATAAAGCAAAGAAGATAATGGATGATAAAAAACAGGAAGTGAATGATATGGGATCCCATGAAAATCTGTTAGAGAATGACATCCAAGAAAACGATGAAGTGTTACGTCCAAGGACAACAAGGAGGATTGTTAGACTCGGGGATCAGTTGAAATCACCGTACTTCAACAGAATTGTTGACTTCAATGTCTCAAAAGAAGAAGAAAAGGTTCATGAATGGTGTTTGGCGTTCGGCGGCAAATTGTAAGTAAATATAATAAAATTGAATTATACATGTAGTTTACAATTTACATATATGTTATTGTATTATTAACACTAACTTACCATACGTTTCAGTGATGATGTGTTCAGGTCACCTAACTGTACGCGGGTTAAGAGACCCGGAATGGAATCATTGGCAGCAACTAACATGAATGTGTGTCCAGCTATGATTGATGGTTGGAGGACGATACTAAATTATGAAGAACGGTACCACAACAAAAATTCAATGATAAGATACTTCTTCAAGCTGGAAATAATGGTAAGTCGATCATGTCTATTCATTATTGGATAAAATTAATAACATTATCATGATTTTATGTGAAATTGAACCTACCTTCCAAACAAGCAGGCAAAACCTTTGCTGGAAAAAGGTGTCTGGACTTGAAAACACAGTTCGATGTCTTCATAAAGACCCTATCACGAACGGAGCACAATAATAGGGCTGTGATTAATATGAAAGAATTCGACTTGGTAAGTCGGTTATTAGTTTAATCTAGTGATAATTATAAATATGAATTAGTTGAATAATTAATCTTTGCCGATTTATGCAGATTTTCTTTCCGATGTATGACAGGTATTTCTGTTATCTAGTCGTCGTAAACATAAAGAATTCATCGATAACGATAATAGACAACCGGAAATGGAAGTTGTCATCATATGATGTGATGCTAAGGAGATATAGATATGTGTCGGCTGTATTGGTAAGCATTTTTTTGACAAAACTATGAGTAACAAATCACTATTACTAAACCTAACAGGAACTTATAAAACTAACCTAACGAATCATTTTCAACATGAAGTGATTGCGCACCATTTGGTAACTATTGGACATGCATCTGGGAACGCATTGGTAGCTGTGAAACAAGAAATGATAGAACTGGATTGGCAAACAACCCTGAATTCATATGACAGTGGAGTATTCACGATGCGTCACATGGAAACGTTTATGGGCGACACAAAGTGGAAGTGCGGCTTGGCAGATGAAGGTCAGAAACAACATACACAGTTGAAAGATCTGAAAAAGAAATATGTGACAAAGATAACACTGCATTCAATCAACGCGCTAAAAGATTCAATGCAAAAAGAAATTGGGATGTTCTACTAGATGGATGACGAGACCAGGTCGCACATACTACGCACAGCGGTTGACTGTCGTTGGGAACAAATCGGGTGATGGGGGAACGATGAATGCGACAACTATTACTGATTTACATTTTACAGACTATGTTTAAATTCAAGTTCTTGGTATTCCTATAACTGAATATGTTAAATGTATTGAATGTTTTCCGTCATTTAGTTGGTTTGAACGTTTTCAATGGTTTAGTTGCTATCAAACAATATTACTATTAGATTTAAACTATGTTATATTCAATATCTTTTATTCCTTAAATTGCAACAGTTACAAAAAAAATTACCAGTAAAATTAGCCGATCAAAACAATTGATTTCATTGACACCAACTCTAAAATTCATGAAATTCAATTAACTAACAACTCAACATACTTTGGGATATATGGAAAATATGGATGCAGAAAAGTCATATATATGAATGTGGTATTGTGTTGTTATTTTAATAATAAACGGAATCTTTGAAAAAAGGGAAATTAATTAAAATGCCCATACTTTGACTTTGACTTACCAAAATACTCACTTTCTCGTCAAGTTTACCAAAATACCCATTTTTCCGCGGAAGGTCCCGCGATCGCGGGTCAGTGCCCACGTGGCCCCACGATTTGGCCAAAATGTCCCGCAGAGCCCCCCAACTATTGTCGCGGTGACAAAATTGGCCCCTGTCAGCAATGGCTTTCCGCGATGGGCCAAAAAATTATACTTTTGGTCCTTTTTGCACGAATCTTTGCATGTTTTTACTGTTTTTTCTACAATTATTGTACTTTGAAGACCAATTTGTGGTTGCCATTCATCTTCCTCAATGAGATTTCATCCATAAATATCAGTAAAATGCAATACATAATTCACACCCATTCCGTCCTTCTTTCTTGCTTTCTTTCTTCAGCAAATGTTGGCTATTTTTGGTCCCTGTCTTTGCTCTAACACAACTTAGGTCTCTTTTGTTTGTTAAATTACAACTTCGGTCCCTTATTTTACTATATTACAACGTACATAAGTTATGTTTGATAAATTACACGGGTTGATAAAGTAGATAAAATAATGTTATATATCAAAACAAGAGCAGTAAACATACAATATTTATCGTCCCAATCAAGGGAAATCAATGTTCAGATCAACGCTATCATATGATATAGTTCCATGTGGTTCAAGCTCCGACGAGCCCTGCGTGTTACTTAGTTGGCTGACTGAACGTCTACTCCTTGGCACGGTTGAAGGGGCGGGAGTTGGACACTCTCCACGAGTATGTCCTACGCATTGGCACCGGGTACATTTTCATTGTATCGGACCTTCACCATGTGATGGACGTCGATCGTTCTTTCTCGGTCTCCCGGTTCTGTTCTTAGTGTTTAACGGTGGATAGCATGGCGGAAGGGGGTCGGGTGGAGACACCCATGCTTCAGGGGGTCCAGCTGGATTTATTACCTCTGCGTATGTTGCCCGGTAAGTTTCGGACGTGAAGAAACTTACAGCCAAGTCGCTGCAATCTCTACGACCCATATGTCTTGCCGCAGCGATGGCATGGCCGCACGGTAACCCAGATTTTTGTCATTGGAAACATGAACAAACATGGTTGGTCATATTGACAATCGCGTCAAGTTGGTTATCCCGAACGTGGTACCTCCCATACCCGATTTCTCTTACCCTCCATGCAGTAAAAGCATCCACATTTGCCATTTGTTTACTGAAGAAAGAAAGCAAGAAACAAGGATGGAATGAGTGTGAATTATGGATTGCATTTTACTGATATTTATGGATAAAATCTCATTGAGGAAGATGAATGACAACTACAAATTGGTCTTCAAAGTACAATAATTGTGGAAAAAAAACAGTAAAACATACAAAGATTCGTGCAAAAAGGACCAAAAGTGTAATTTTTTGGCCAATCGCGGACAGGGGCCAATTTTGTCACCGCGACAATAGTTGGGGGGCTTCGCGGGACATTTTGGCCAAACCGCGGGGCCACGTGGGCACTGACCCGCGATCGTGGGACCCTCCGTGGAAAAAAAAGGTATTTTGATAAACTTGACGAGAAAGTGGATATTTTGGTAAGTCAAAGTTTTTAATTAATTTCCCTTGAAAAAATGGAAAAATATAATCTATTGCAAGTGTATTCATCACATGCATTCAAACATGACTATACATGAGAAATGAATGTCACTGCTCATTCATCACATACAAAAAAAAACATAACAATAAAATTGTAAAGTCTATTGTTGATAAAACATACATTTTTTCAAAAAAATACATTTATTTTAACTTCTAAAAATCTAATCATGCCAATCATTCATTAATAATATACAAACTTCATATAATAAACTATAAGTACCACAAATATTAAATAAATTTAAAAATGATTATAAAATGCATTTATAAAATAAACGAATCATTAAACAAAATTTCAAAAACTGATTTATCTTTTATAAACATCTATTTTATAGACAAGTTTCTTTTTTTGCTAATCTAAAAATATCTAACACTCACATTACTTCATTTAAAAAAACCAAACTTAAAATACAAAAACATTAAACTTAATCAACGTTATAATGAAGGTTAAATAACACCAAAATATATTTCCATTCACTAATATAAACACACCACCATTAGAAGTGATTAGACTAGAGTACCACCTTTTCAAAAACCACACGATTTACATGCTATCGGCATAACCTAGCAAAAGCATCCCCAAAAACCATCAAAGACCATTGATGCCTAACATAGACAACATACCCATAACTTCCCTAAAAAAAGGGGGAAACACCTAGATAAAGCTAAGCCTACGGTTTGTTAAACATATCGATGGCCCTGCATGTACATGCATCGTTGATTCCATTTAGCATAGCCTTCAGAGATTGATTTTCCACGAAGCTACTCATCATGTCTTCGACGCACCGATCATACTTCTCGAACAACTCTTTGTGCTCGGTACGCAACTGATTAAGCTCCTTCTCGAGGTCGTGAATGTCTCGAAGCAGACGCATGTGGTGACGGACGAGGATCTTGATGAAAGATCGAGGGCAAACAGCTTCACCAAATATGGATGATGAGGATGGGTTAAGCGCCAACTTGGAACTATGAGGAGAATAGAAGTATATAGAACCACAAGGCTTGTGGCGTACTGGTTAAGGCCTTGTGGGGGATGTGGTCTTAAAAGAATAAACTCATCTTATTTTATTTCAAATAGATTGAAGCTTTACAAATATAAACCCTAAAACTATTGAGATAACAACTAAGTAGGTAAAATGAGTAAAGAAGAAAATAAATCTGATCCCCTTCAAAGAGAAGAAGACCCTTCTTTAAATACTTTCAGCATTTACAACATCAGCCCCTGAAGTTCCACTTAATAGCTCCACTACCCTTCAGCTTTGTCCATATGTGAGATGTCACCTACCAGACCCAGCTTTGCAACCTTTCAGCCCTTGAACTTCAGTTTTATCCATTTATCCTTCTCTACTTCTGAAATATTAGAAACCAAACTCAAAGTCAAGATTGGATAATACATTTCCAATATCCGCCCTCAATCTTGACCTTTGAACAAATCAACCATTCTCATTTTAGAACAAAGAAAATTGTGTTGATTTATTCCAAGAGATTTTGTAAAAATATCAGCAGTATTTACAGCAGAAAGAATTTTAGAAACTTTTAACACACCCACAATAATTAAACGTCGAACTTGATGAACATCAATTTCGATGTGCTTAGTGCGTTGATGAAAAACAGGATTATAGGCGATTTGAATTGCTGATTTATTATCACAAAACATATTTACAGGCAGTAAATCTTTTATATGTAAATCATCTAAAACTTTCAAGACCCAATTAATTTCACGACCCGTGGCAGCCATAGCACGATATTCAGACTCGACAAAGAAACAAGAAACAATATTTTGTTTCTTGCTTCTCCACGAAACCATACAATTTCCAAGAAACAAACAATAACCTGTAACAGACCTTCGAGTAGAAAGACACTTACCCCAATCAGCATCTACAAAGCCTTGTAAACAAAAATTATCTGACCTGGTGAAGCTAACACCTTTTCCATGAGAAAGCTTCAAGTATCTAAGTACTCTAAGTGCAAGTTTCAAGTGTGATTGTCTAGGAGCATGCATGAATTGGCTAAGACAATGAACTGCAAATGCGATGTCAAGCCGAGTAGCTAATAAATAAATTAACCTACCAATTAAACGTTGATAACTAGAAAAGTCAGAAAAAGGAGGATCACTAGAATTGCTAGAATCGGTAACAACTAGATTCATATCCATAGGTGTACTACATGGTTTACATCCAAGATAACCAAAATCATTAAGCAATTCTAAACATTATTTCATGTGTGACATACAAACACCATCAATACACTCCAGAATTTCAATTCCCAAAAAGAATTTAATTTTCCTAAGTCTTTTATAAGAAATTGACTTTTCAACTGTTCTTTGACTTTATTTATTTCATCTACGCTATTACCAGTCAATACAATGTCATCAACATAGACTAATAATGCAAGAAAAACAGAACCAGAAAGTTTTGTAAAAAGAGAGTAATCACTTTCACTTTGAACAAAACCATAGTCGATAAGACAAGAAGACAGCTTAGCATACCATTGGCGAGGAGCTTGTTTCAACCCATAGAGAGATTTAACAAGTTTACACACTCTATGATCATTAGAATTATAATAACCTTCAGGTAACGTCATATCAACATCTTCGGACAAATCCCCTTACCAGAAGGCATTATTAACATCTAATTGATAAAGATTCCATTTGAACTGTACAGCTAAAGCAATAATACATCTTACCGTTACCATTTTGACCACGGGAGAAAAAGTCTCGTTATAATCAATACCCTCTCTTTGACTATAACCCTTAGCAACGAGTCTAGCCTTATATCGCTCAATCTCACCCGTGGATTTGTATTTTATTTTATAAATCCATTTACAACCTATAGGTTTCCTATTAGGAGGTAAATCACAAACTATCCATGTACCATTTCTATGAAGAGCTTCCATTTCTTAATTCATAGCACTAATCCAATTAGTATCATTACATGCTTCTTTAAAAGTTTCAGTGGTTTTGCTTAAAAAGGCAGAGTGTTGGGATTTGGTGTGGGATGCAGGGGTAGGACCCCCCCGATGAGATTCCTCTCTAGATACAAGAGAGAAAGCAGTTTTGACAGAGGGGAGGGGGTCACGAGTAAGGATGTTACTTCTGATAGGTTGATAGACATCATCAAGACCCATCAGAAATTGCATTAATTTGATGAGTTGACTATGTTCGTGAAAATCATGAGATGCATTGCAGGTACATGAAGGCAGCTTAATAAGAGCATGTTTCCACAATGAATTAAGTTTTTGATAATATTCAGAAACAGAAGTGCCATTTTGAGTTAAAGAATTTATCCTTTGGTGTAGGTTAAAGGTGACAGATCCGTCCACCTTATCATACGTTTCCTTTAATTCTTCCCAGACTTTGGAGGCTTGTTTAGAAAAGACTTGTCCTAAAAAAAGTTCCTCAGTCATAGAACCTAATATCCAAGAGTGGACAACCGAATTGCACCTGTCCCATTGTTTTTCTAGGACAATGTCATTGGAAGGACGAGGACAAGATCCATCAATAAAACCCAGTTTGTTCTTAGTTTCCAAGGATAAGGTCATAGAACATGCCCAGACTCTGTAATTATCAGTACCGCTCAATTTGAAATTCAATAATGGTGCCCCACTGGTGTCACTGGGGTGCAAGTACAAGGGATCTCCAAAGTCAAGTTTGGCGACTTTGGAATCCTTTGCACCTGCACCGTCAGGATCATCGGTGGAAACAACCATGTTCACAAAATGAAAGCAGAAAAACACACAAGGTAAAATCTGAATAGATTACAGCAGGATTCCTGAAACACTCGAAGGTGCTAGGTCAAGCCCACTATTCAGATACCGAGAAAAAAAATACAACAAACGAGAGAGCACACAGTAGTACCCAACAAGTCAAGAAGTCCAAACCACACAAGAGAACAGATAATGCAAATAAGAAAAGGACCAAATTATTAACAAAGGAAAGAGAGGACTTACAGAGTACTCCTTGCCAGCACAATAGAGCAAAATAGAGAGAGCACAACGGAAAAATAAGCAAAGGTAAAAGGAGACTTACAGTGCTTCTAGCAAGTCAAGGTCCACAAACCGTCTCGGACATAAGCACAAGAAGTGTTTAGCCAAGATACCTGAACAGAATAAACGAACTATTTTCCACACATGTACAACTAAAGAAATATTAAAACTGATCTGAGAGAACACGGACCAGATCCGTAATACAAGAGAAGAAAAAAAAGGGGACCAGACCTGAGAGAAGGGACTAGGTCTGGACAATACAAAAAAAAATTGGACCAGATCTGAGAAGCGGACTAGGTCTGGAGAGCGCAAAAGTAAATGGACCAGATCTGAGATTAAGGACTAGATCTGGAGTAGCAAAAAAAAACAACCCAACCAGTTACTTAAATTGGTTTAAACCAGCCTAGATGAATTGATTTTATGCCGATTTTGCAAACAACAAACCTTGAATTACACTTTGAGTTAACAGATCTATTTATCGAAAAAAACCGTAAACTAAACCTTGAGTTGAGCAGATCTAAACGAGATGGCAGCCACTATTTAAACAAGAAGAAAACGATTTAAAACAAGAAGTGGCTAAGTTTAAAAATTGTCAGATCTGCAAGTTCGAATAGAAATCATAACTATCTGGTATCATCAGTTTCTTTTATATAACGAGAAAAGTAACAGCCATTCAAAGTTTAGAACAAGAACTATTACTGAAAAACAAACCGAGTTCAGTTCGAGCGGCTAGGTTTTGGAAAAATATGGCAGATCTGAAACAGAAAAAACGAGAGCAGATTTGAGGTCTTAACAACCAGATCGAGCGGCTACATTTTTTTGTTTATGACAGATCTGAACCAGAAAAACGAGAGCATATTTGAGTTTAAATCTAAAGAGAAAACCGAACAAAAATTTGCATCAGAAAAACGATACCAGTAAAAAGAGGCAGATCTGAAACAGAAAACGAGAGATAAACGAAGCTAAAGCTCGACGAGAGAACAAGCAGAAAACGGAGTAAGCATCATCGTCCCCCTTTTGGATCGAGTTTAGCGATAAAAGCATGGTTTACAACCACAAAAAACTAATAGCGATAAAAGAAGTGAAGAACACAGATCTGCACATGTCGATGAACAAACCTTTCGACAAATAGAGACTAGAATCGAGAATTTTAACAGAACCTGAACGATTTCATCAGATTCAACTCGATTCTTCATTGTCCTTGTGTTCGAAGGTGGATGAAACAAACCGAACAGATCTGCACATGCCGATTTATTTGAAAAAGAAGATGAACGAACCTTCAACAAATCGAGACTAGAATCGAGAGTTTTAACAGAACCTGAACGATTTCATCAGATTCAACTCGATTCTTCATTGTCCTTGTGTTCGAAGGTGGATGAAACAAACCGAACAGATCTGCACATGTCGATTTATTTGAAAAAGAAGATGAACGAACCTTCAACAGATCGAGACTAGAATCGAGAACTTTGACAGAATCTGAATGGTTTCATCAGATTCAACTCGATTCATCATTGTCTTTGTTGTTTGAAGAAGGATGAACCAGAAGATGAAGAAAATCGTTTTAGGGTTTACAAACGAAAAAAGAAAGAGAGAAGAGTTACCTTAATCGATGAAGATGAGTAGCATTTCTTGCTCTGATACCATCTTAAAAGAATAAACTCGTCTTATTTTATTTCAAGTAGATTGACGCTTTACAAATATAAACCCTAAAACTATTGAGATAAAAACTAAGTAGGTAAAATGAGTAAAGAAGAAAATAAATCTGATCCCCTTCAAAGAAAAGAAGACCCTTCTTTAAATACTTTCAGCATTTACAACATCAGCCCCTGAAGTTCCACTTAATAGCTCCGCTACCCTTCAGCTTTGTTCGTATGTGAGATGTCACCTACCAGACCCAGCTTTGCAACCTTTCAGCCTTTGAACTTCAGTTTTATCCATTTATCCTTCTCTACTCCTGAAATATTAGAAACCAAACTCAAAGTCAAGATTGGATAATACATTTCCAATATGTGGCTCAGAAACCCATCTACCCCGGGTTCGAATCCAGGCATTAGCAACTTGTGGCCACTGAGGAATTATCTCAGTGCTGCATGCTTAGCAGTCAATTAGTGTCAGAGATTAGTCTAGGCAAAGCCTGAGATACCCTTTCAACAAAAAAATAGAAGCATATAGGGTTTTGTGGTAAAGGTAAATAACCCAAAAAGAGGATTTTATAAAAAGAAAGTTGAGATGATGAAGGGTCAATAAAAAAATATATATAAATGAATATGGGCGGCTATAGGGTCTCGAAGGAAGTGCATAGTCATATCCTTCTAGTAGGACAATCTTGATACATAATTTGTTTTAGATAATACATGAAATACGAATTATTAGGTACACTGTAAAATCTTAACTGATATGAATACTAATAATACTGAATACTTCATTAAAAAACCTTAATGTTTTACCAAAAGTGATAAAATAAATTAAAAACTGAATAAAAAAAACCAAAGTAATGAATGCAAAAAGTATAAAAATGAATGTTAAAAACCGTTAAAACAACTAAAATAAATCTTTAATATTACTTAGTCTTCGGGACAGTTGCGGGAGTCATGCCTCGCTTCTTGCCCGCACTTGCGACAAACCCTTTTCAGTTTCTTCATCTTTTTTCGCAACCTTCTCACGAACACCAATAAGCGTCTTTCTTGTACCGCAACCTTTATTACGAACACCGGAGGGAGGTAATATTTCAGCAGTCTGAACCTCAGTTGCTCCCATAAACTCCTGAATGTTTGAATTCTTTCGTTGTCGACTAGTTTGTTCGGGATTGTCTACGTCAATTTCAGAGTTCCATTTTTCCTAATGACTCACAAATTCAGACAGAGATTCCTTGTCATTCCTCACCCTCTCAACGATAACCTCAACAAGTTTGAGCATCACCAATTAACTTCTCAGTTTCAGCATCAACTTTGCCATACCGAACTTTAGCAGGTAGCCATTCGACAAGAAATAAATCACGTCACCACCGACGTAATACGTATCGATCAGGAATAGTTTGAGCTTTCTCATTCATCAATACCTTAAGGGAGTGCCGACATAAGAACCCATTCCTTACAAATAGGTTGCATGAATAATCAATCGTCCCCATAGCCAAATCTCGAACAACCTATTACAAAACAATCATGAATATGCTCAACGGATTATTTAAGGATATACTTGGACTCATTTTACTAGGATATTAACAAAATGAATACTTAACCAATATTAAAACTTACTGTGAATTTAGTGTCTTCTTCGGAACCTTTCGTCTCTTCTAAGATTGAGAAAACCTTGTTGCCACCAACATCCCGAAACCCACCCCACACACATGAGTACATCGCATGGCACAACTCATCCTGAAAATTGAAAAAGATCGTACGAGAATAGACCAACACAACATTCTCTTCAAGCATGCTATGAGTAACCATGCGTGGCACAATAGATTTCATTTTCACTTCTTCAGCCGCATGATCTTTTCTTTGAGAGTCAATAGCATTATTAAACGACACAAGGAACAACTGAAGGTCATGATGAAAAGCATGGAATACATTAAAGAGAGCATTAATGCTCTCTAGCCGTGATGTTGTTTTCATCAAACTCGACATCGGACAATCCTTAAAGTATGCAGGAATCCACGACTCCCTGATGTTGAACATTTCTTTAAACCATGAATCACCAACAAGTGAATATGTTAAAAGTATATGTTAATACCAATCTTGTCATTTCAATGTCTAACTTAAGTTATTTGTATTGTTTTGTATTGTATGAGGGCTAAATGTGACATTGTGATAAAGTGATGGACTGCACTGCAAGTAGTATAAGAGAGAAGGGTAGCGGAGCAATTTCAGAAGTTTAAGGGTGTTTTGTGCAAATGGCTTATTTGCAAATATCAATTGTTATAAATAGAAAATGGTTTCAGTGTTTTAGGGTTAGTATCATTTTTTAGGGTTTTGTATCTTTTTCTTACTTTCTCTCTCAAGAGTCAATTAGGGTTTCTGAGTCTTCTCACCTTCAAATCTCTTGAAGGTTAATATGAGTGTTTGAGTGTTATTGTAGTGAGGTTTCAGTTGTAATTTGTTCTTGAGTGTGAGTGTGATTGTAGTGAGGTTTTAATATGTAATAGTTTTTTATATCTTTAATAAAAGTTTGTTTGAGATATGTACATGGTATCAGAGCTTTTTGGTACGATTTTCGCTCTTTTCACTCATCACCGACCTCTGATATGTTCATCTCGATGTTCTTCTTTCTGTTCCCGTAAATCTGAGATTTATGGAGTTTGACTTGTCGCTCCTTTTTGTGTTTCATCACACAGACAATGTTTTCCTTCTAAAATCGTTCTCTACATTTTAAATGTATTTTCAAAAAACCTGTAGTCTCTTGTGATGAATCTGGAAAAGTTTTTTTATTAAAAAAACTTCTTGATCTTCTTCCTGTCGTGTTTGACCTGTTCTTTGTTCATGCACTTTCAAAGAAACTTGAATCCTGTCTCGGTAGTCCTGGTTTAACCCCTTTTATTTGTGTTATCTTTCTCACTAAAGAGTAGATCTGTACTTTTTAGAACTGATCTATCTTTGTTTCTGTTTTTATGCGCATGCATGTTTGAATCTGAAGTGTGTGCTTCGATTCTTTGCTTCGTTATTGTTCATTATATTTTTTGCAGGTCTGTTGTGTTTTGTTTATGTATTAAATCTGTCAATCTAGATCTGCTATTGTTACACTTGGTTGAAATCTGATCTGCATTAATAGATCTAGTTTTTTTACTGAGTGTCATTTTTTTCTTGTCATCTAGATTTGGTAATTTTTTTCTCTCTCCTAAGATTTGGTCTGTATCTTGTAGATCTGGTCTTGTTGAGTGTTATCATCTATATTTTGTTTAGATTTGGTACTCTTTCTCTCTCCTAAGATCTGGTCTGTATTTTGTAGATCTGGTCTTGTTGAGTGTTATCATCTATATTTTTTTTTAGTGTGCCTCCTTAGGAAAGCATATTATGGTCCCTGCAGATTCTGGTAGATCAGGATTGGTAAGGCTGATTCACACTGGTCCCTCAGATTTGCATTTCTGAGCAGTGTGTTATCTCTTCCTTTCGTGTCTACATCTCCTTCTGTGTTCAGGTTATATTTTCTGGTACTGTTTGTTGTGAAATCTCTGTATTATAGAGATTATTTTTTCCGCTGCGTTTAAGCTTGGAATCTCACTGTAAGTTTTCTTCTTCTCTCTCTCTCTCTTGTGTGTTTCTCTCTCCTCACCTTTTCCTGTTTAGGGCACCTTAGTGTTTGGCTTGACCTACCACTTCGAGTGGCAAGGAATCATGTCATCTATCATCAAGGTGTTTCCCGTGTGTCTTTACTGCTTTCACAATGACAGGCTCAGAAGATCCTACCAAAAATCCAGAATCACAGTCCTTGATTGTGAAGCTGGATTTCGGTGATCCTCTGTACCTTCATCCTAGTGACACCTCTGGTGTGTGTCGATTCTAAATATGATACTCACAGGTACTGAAAATTATAAGGCCTGGTCTTATGCTAAGATACTTGCTTTGGAAACTAAGAATAAACTTGGTTTCGTTGATGGTACCATGTCACGTTCCACTGATAATGATATTCTAGGAAAACAGTGGCACAAATACAATTCTGTTGTTTTGTCTTGGATACTTGGTTCTATTTCTGAAGATTTATTTATGAGTCAAGTGTTTTCAAAAATTGCTTATGAGGTTTGGGAGGAATTAAAAGAAACTTATGATAAAATAGATGGCTTTGTCACTTTTAATCTGCATCAAAATATTAATTCACTAACCCAAAATGGGACATATGTTTTTGATTACTATCATAAGTTGAATACTCTATGGAAACAATTTGATGCTTTGGTTAAACTTCCTTCCTGCTCTTGTAATGCATCTGTTGAATTTTCTAAACATAGTCAACTTTTAAAACTCATGCAGTTCTTGATGGGGTTAGATGATAATTATATGCAAATTAGAAGTAATATTTTGACTACTGATCCTTTGCCATCAGTTAAAACTGCCTTTTCCTTGGTTTCCAGAGAAGAGTCATGTGACTCGTACTTCCTCTGACTCCAAATCTCAAAATACTGATTTCTTTAGTAGGCCTGTTGATAGTAAAAGGAAATCAGGGAAACCACCTCTGCTTTGTAAACACTGTGGTGTGACTGGCCATAGAAAGATGTTTTGAATTGATTGGTTTCCCTAAAGACTTTCAGTTTACTATAGGCAAGTTTAATCAATCTTTTAAGTCACCCTCCAGCAATGCTTGCACTACAGGAGGTTCTGTAAATAGCACCACCTCTACTAACTCTCTTACTGAAGACCAACTCAACAAGTTGTTGGCTCTGCTTGATCAAAAACAAAACGAAGGATTGGCTGTCAATATGGCAGGTAAATTCTATGTTAATATGGCTAATAATCCTAGAAATTCTCATTCTGGTTGGATTATTGACTCTGGTACAAATCAACATATGACGTCTTCCATGGCTCATCTTGAAAATGTGATTGATATATCTGATTTGAACCTGAGAGTTACTCAACCCAATGGGAATGAGGCTAAGATTAACAAAATTGGAAATTATCGTCTTAACAACAATGTTGTATTACTTGATGTTCTCGTCATTCCTGACTTTCATGTTAATTTACTTTCTATTCATAAACTTGCTAGGGACAGTAAAATTTTCGTTGGGTTTGATGAATTTAGATGTTATTTACTTCAGGGTTCACTTCCAACGAAACTTATGGGGACCGGTAATGAACTTGGAGGCCTGTATTTTTTTGATCAATTTTCTAAGGGTGAGAATTTTAATTCTAAGGTGCTAAATAATAACTCTAATACTTCTAATATGTCTATTTTCTGCTATGTTTCACGTCAACTGTGGCATAGTAGATTAGGTCATCCTGCCGATTAAGCACTTGCTTGTTTAAAAGGGAAATTAGATCTTGGAAATGATTCTTACTCTCCTCCTTGTGACATATGTCATATGGCTAAGCAGACTAGAGATAAGTTTAATTTGAGTAGTCATTCTACAACTTGGTTGGGTGAATTAATACATCTAGATTTGTGGGGGCCTTATAAGGTTCCTAGTAAAGAGGGATACATATATGAGAGTCTTAGATCCGTGCAACGAATAATGAAATCAAACAAGTAAACAATGTAGTATATGATTTAAACTGGTCATCTCTATTATGCTTTCAGAGAGTTTTACAATACGGAAAGGAAAGCAAAAAGACTACTAGCCTATTTTTCTAAGGCTAATCAACATTATATATGGTGGGCCCGTGGTTAATAAGCCCACGGCCCGTTCACTAACTAGGCTCAAAATAAAGAGTTAGAATTTAAACCCTGAACTTTAATTCAACATAAAACGACCCTAACAATCTCCCCCTTTGAATTGAAGTTCGATTTGGCGCCAGTTCGCGACATATCTTTTTCGGAGCGCGAAGTGAACTTCGAACCATCTAATAGCACGGCGGTAGTCGATGCGATCTTCAACCATTTCTAAGGCATTTCGAGCAGTTGTTTCATTCGGATTGGGAAGATACGAAAGCCTTTGATTTTCAGACTCGTGCTGAATGATCTTTCGAAGGGCATCTTGTACTTTGAAGAGCGTGTCGTCGCAGAATCTGTCCACCTGACTGAAGCGCATAAATCTTTTCTCTTTCTGTTCGTTGAGGTAGATGATCCCAAATTCAGGTTCTAGAAGCATAGCGTTCTCGGGATACATATTCAACTCAGGAGCTTGCAGATTCGGCCTTATCAGATTTACCTTCTTTGCCCTGTTCTCGACTGCCATTTGAAAGTCCGTTAGATAGGACATCATAATTGTACGAACAAGGAATCGACGAACAGCTTCGAGCGCCTTTGTAACAGGTAGCGGTCGGATGGTTCTTGAACGAAGGTCTTTCAGAATAGCCAGGAAGTCAAACGGTCGGAGGTGCTGGAAGTCGGCTTCAGAAAATTTCCATTCGTTCCCTTCTTCACGTCGGACAGTGAATACAGGATAAACTATTTTCATAATGCGGCTTGACTGTATATTGAGTACCTCTGGGATCTGATGCTTGGTTCTGACTTGACTGACTGGAAGACACCGCTTCATTGCGCAGATATACCGACGTTGGTATTCGGGGTTGTAGTTGTAAATACTAAGGCAAAAGGTCGGCTCGATTGGGCGAAGCTTGTGCACGAACAACTTCTTCAGAGATTCCTCCAGGTGAGGAATAAATATCGGGATCTTCTCCCAACGGATTTGTTGCGGTTGAGGAGGGGGAAGATCAGAAGCTATCGGTTGCTGAGGAGATGTCGGAATGTTGGCAGTTGAGGTTTCAGGTCTTGTTGAAGTTTCATCGGGTTGAGCAGAGTGAATGGGAGAAGAACCATATAAATTCTGGAGCAGGAACTGATCATAGTCAATGTTGTCATCGTCATCAGTAGGGAAAACCAAATTAACCTAGAGATTTGTGGCACTGGCGGCTTTTTCATACCATGCATCTTCGGTCTCTGGGTTGGTTTCACAGTCTGGATCAATCATATCCAATAACGGTCTGTCTGATGAGTCAAAATCAACCAGTTCCTGTGTTGAACCCTCGGGATTTTCAACTGTCGGGTCTTCATCATCTGATATTTCCATGTCGATTACCATCTCGGCTAATGGCAACTCGGCTTCAGGTTCGGCGTCGGTTGTTGTTGCCGCAGTTGTTAGTTCCAGATGAACCACAGTTGTAGTTTCGGTGAGAATAGGGGTGGTCTCGGTAGGTCTTAGTCGTTTCTCCCCCTCACGGTTATCAGGATCATCCTGGTCATCGTGCTTGCGCTTCAGACCGCCTGCTTGACTCTTATAGGTATCTTCAAGTGAACGGACTCTCTCGGACCGCGTTGTGATCGCTTGGTTGTAGTCCTTGAGAGTCGAGTCAATGCTATCCAAACGAGTGGTAATGGATGATGAAGGAGCAGTGATCTGGGATTTCAGAACGGTTATCGGGTTTGCTTCGGTAGAGGCATCAGATTCGGATTGTTGGAATAGCTGAGCTAGAAGCATCGTCTTGAGGGTGTCCACCGAGTAGGTATGCTGAGTAGGAGCCAGTGGAGGTGTAGGTGCAGTTTCAGCTTCGACGATCTTCTCTTTGCCTTTGATTAAGATCTTCATTTTTGCGAGCTCGGCGGCGACGTGCTGCTCCATTGCCTCGCGGACAGCCTTAAGGGTGCTGTCCAGGGACCCTGGTGACACAAAGTCTGGGTGAATGACTCCGGGATCACTTAGATTACCCGTTGAGGCATCTGCCGCAGAGGCAGAGCCACCTACGTTCACAGTTGGCATAGTGGTAGCTGTGGTAGGATTTCCGTCCGATCCTCGTGTTCCGCCAGACGGAGACACTACAGACGTTCCGATCGAGTCATGAAGAGTCTCGATTTGTTGTTCCTCGTGTTGTGTCCTAGCCGAAGAATGTATAATATCAAGTGGCTCTAGACTCAACTGTGCACTGAAAGAAGTCGCGACCGGGGGCTGCTGGTCGCTTATTTCAACACCAGCACTCTCCGAGTGGAGACTAGTGGAAGTTGTGCTTGATCCGCACGTGAGACTGAAACATCCGTCTTTTGAGAGACGGATAAGTGGATGAGGGGGTTGTGCAATTGCTCCGTTTGGTCCACGGAGACTCCTTCAATACCCTGTCCCAACGAATGAGACGGGATAGTAGATTTGGCGACCCGGATGTCACTCGGTTGGGTTCGCTCATGAGCCTCGTTATCTTTACGACTCAATCATTCCTGGTTCGCTTTCGAACGCAGTTCTCTCCGGCTCACAGTTTCTAACTCTCCAACTAATTCTCCCTCGGTTGTCTTAATAGTTCCCGTTCCAGGTTGGGTTAGAGGGGTTGAAGGTGAGGCAGTAGAGGTGCCTTCGGTAAAGTCTGGGTTCGGTCCGATACGGGGAGGGATTTTTGAGCGCCGAATGGCACGGGTCGTATCAGATTCCGTATCGGAGTCAGATTCCACGTTCTGAACATGTGGAGTAGGTGAAGGTGGGTCGGAAAGATATGGTTCGGTTGAGTAATGAAGTTTAGGTCTAGATGATGGACCGGCTTGGGCTTGGCTAGAACCGAGACGCGATTCCACTGCACCACTCTCTCTAGTTCCCCGTCCCCGAACAATCATCACACCCCGCCCGGCAGCACCTGCTGTTCGGGCTCTTCCACCTCTCACTCTTGGACCCTCACGACGCTCGGGTCTAGGTCCCTGGGCAGGTCCCTCCGGTTCTGGCTAGACCACGGGATTCCCTAACGCTCCCCTATATGCTATAACACTAGGTGCAGTGGGATCGACGTAAGCCAGAAGGGCTTCAGGTATGGGCATGGCTACAGCGTCGGATGGGTTGCGAATGACCATATATTGTAAATGATGAGGAGGACATACCGGATGGGTTAGTCGGCGTGGGATGGCAGGATTCACGTCCATATGTTGACGCACAGCAAGCGAAAGGAAACGCGGGTACGGAATGACGAAGTCGACATGACTGTTTTGAACCTCCGATATGACGAATGGAGATGACTATTTCCCGCCAGATGATCATGGCGAAGTCGACATGACGGTTGTAGCACACGGCATGGAATAGTCTGAGGAAATCGTCGGTACACTGGTCAATGCCCTTCCATCTCGAAGAAAGGCATCTGTTCAGAATCGTAAACAGAGTGTACCATAAGGGAGACGTTCAAAATAGTCCCGCCGGATGGTGAGTGTGACCGGACAAAATATCTAGGTCTTGAGACTGTCCGGACAAAACACCTTAGTTTTGAATGTCTCCGGACACAAAGAGTGTTTCCGGATGACAAACAGATCGAACAAACGAGCAAATAGCAATTCCAAACTGGTGTTAAATCATCTAATGAGGGTCGATGACTGCATATGAATACACAAACTCAGCTAATGCGACCTGGAATACACCAAACGAACCTGAAGTCGAATGGACTCAAAATGGGTTTTCGGATGCGAGAAATCGACCAAATCGATGGTCAAGATGTGTATCTGTGTGCGTGAGATCAGTACAAATGTTATCGAGAGGGATAAGCGAGTAACATACCTGATTTTGGAACAACACTGGAGTGAAAATCGTGTTTGGAGAGTGAGACCGAGTGCGAGAGAGAAAACGAGAGGGTTTAGGGTTTTAGTTGGAATTTTCCGGACAAATGAGATGAACCAACCCGGGTGGTATTTATATCGACCCTAGAAACCCGGATAGACCACCCTGATAGACCACCCGGAAACCCATCCGGTCCGGAAAGTTATCCGGACTGATTGGTGTCCGGACACTTTGACATTTGAAGAAAATTCCATTTTTCAAAAACATTTGAAACCATTAGTATTGTGAAAAGATGGATCAATCGCTCCCCCTCAAACTGAGAATGGGGAAAAACTTGCTCCCCTTGAACTGAGAGTGGGGAAGACCTTGCTCCCCCTCGGATGGTGCAATGGAGAGTCCGACACAGAAAAACTTGTGAGCATTTTAACGAAAAACACTATGTCGCTCCCCCTCAAATGATGACCATGATATGAAATTCACACGGGATTGCCCACACACAAAAAAAACTTTTGACAGTTGTATGAAAAAAACTGTGTGTGACGCTCCCCCTCAACAAATGAGTAAACTTACCTGATACCGCGTTGTGCTCCCCCTGAACACATGAACACTCGTGAAACAACAGGTATAGACAAACATCATGTCTTCGTAATATTGTTCCTTGTAGAGCGGAAAATGGTTTTGGCACAGATTGCCTCTTAGGTGTAGAATTTACACATTTTGGAGGAACAGATTTTGTAGCAGGATGCCTCTTGGGTGCCGGTTTAACCTCAGTAGGAGAAGCCCGTTTTGGAATGGGTTTGTTCTCCTGCTGTGGTTTAACCTCTGATTGGAAACCCCGATGTTTATAGTATTTTCTATTGTTATTACGGGGTTTGCGCTTGGGTGTATGATTATACATGTGATATGACCCAAACCAATCATTAATGTTAATTTCATCAAAATCATTCCAACCACATCTAGAACAACATAAACAATCACGCGATAACTGAATCAATTGATGAACTGAATTAAGTTTAATTGGATAAGAAACTTCAAAACGATTCCAATGATTCCAAACACAATTGTCTTTGTTTATTCTAGAGTTAATAACAGTAGGAAAGGACTTTGATGTTGCATCCTTGACAGGTTCCTTGTTTAGCCACTTGGGTTTTTCTTGTTTTGCGCAACCATTTTTATCTGAACCAACATGGACAGAACGGTCAGTGACTTTTGAAGAAACAGGATTTTTGACAGGCAATCGCACGGTCTTTTGCCTCGGCTGTGATTGGTTTTGAGAAACAGGTTTAGGTTTGGGAATCTCAATCACAGCTGGGGCCTTAGTGTTAGAACATGTACCCTTTAGAAAGTTGACCGGTCGATTGACTACTGGTGATAGAAAATCTGTATGGCTCGGAAGAGGTTTGTCGAAAGGGAACGACTCAAACTCTCCATTAGAATTACCTTCAGAGTTCATATATTCAGAAAAGTCGACTTCCTGAATTACAGGACTTGGATCAAGTGAGGAAGGCGAGGAACACTTAGTGTCAGTGTGCTTTGGGGAATTCGGTGCGGAAGCGTTTGAAAAATCAGAGTTTAAATTCCTTTTAACACACTCATCTTGAGAAACTTTACTTTCTTGTGAAGAGATATTTCCTATGAAAGCTTTACATGAGGATGTGTCAGATGAGTTTGAGGAAAGTTCAAGTGAAATATGTGTTACATTTTGGAGTAGGTCAATCTGCACTTGGAGTTGACCATTTCTTATGTGCTCCTTCATCGTTTCTCTTGTCATGTCAGACAGTTTCGATGAGAGCTTATTGATTTCACACTGAAGAGTTTCCTTTTCTTCATTTGACACAACTTCGGTTTTCTCAGATTTGAGTTTCTCAAGCTCAGAGATTAGCGCTTGCTTTTCCATTTGAAAAACTGACCTTTCTTTCTCGAGTGACTCCTCCAACTCGACTATCTTTGCTTCCAAGATGAGAGGGGGAACATAGAGCTTGAACTCGTCCGTCTCAGTCTTGGTTGCGGTTGCTTGGACCTCATCCTTTTTGGAGGAATCCTTGGGCTTTGCAACCTTGTAGCCATCGAAGTAGTCATTCGAGAGATACTTCTTGTTTTGATAAGAATAATTTAAAGGTTCGTAACAAAATGGAAGTTGTATTCCTCGGTTGTGTGGGCGCTTATATTCCTCGGTTTCCTCTTCCTTTTCAGGTTCAAGAGGACCAGTCCATCGAATAGCATATTCCGGGTATTTCTTATCTAAACCAAGACACCCAAAGTCATATAGAGTAGGTGTTTTGTAGATACCCTTTTTCAAATAGTGTGGGTTATCGTATCCGATTCCCCATTCTTTGTTAAAGTACGTGAACTCTTTGGGTTTATTCAGAAAGATGGTTTAATCAGTTTGATCCCTTTTGTGGAGTTTGGTTTCAAGATCAAGAATTTTAGCAACAAACTCCTTGTGCTGAATCTGAAGAGAGGAACATTGATAAACAATTTCTTCTTTCTCATTCAGACACTGATCAAACTGAGACTGAAGTTCAGATAACTTGGCCCTTAAGTCCTTAGGTGCTAATGAGAGATTTTTTCATTTGTCTTTTAGATTAGCATTTTCAGACTTATATTTTTCTGTTATTCTCGTTTGAACATCTAGCTTTTCGGTTAGAGATCTAATCTCAAGCTTTTGTTCTTTAGTGGTGGCCTTAAAGGTATCTGCCTGTTCAACAAGTGATTGCATTTGATTCAAGAAATCTTGTTGGCTAGATTCACATACCTGACTTGATTCTTCAGCGGCTGGAGACGTGGTGCCGATAGCAGGAGCATCGCGTGAAGACATCTTTGGTTGCAACAGAGTGATCGTCAGACGAATGATTGATTCAAAGTGTAAACCTAACGCAAGGCACTATGAGTGGGATCCTAACGCAGGTTCTACGATTGATATGAACTAGGAAACTGGTAAGACTTCAATAAACTGAACTCACTGGATAGGAATCCGTATGAGATATCTGATCTGGAAGTGTCCGAATCAGATTTAGATGAAAACAGTTTAAAAAAAACAAAAGTATCCAGATAAATAGAAGATTCCGGACAGCTTGAGATTTCCGGATAACAAAGGTTACCGGATGGCCAAAGTGTCCGAATAAAGCAACTGAAAAATAATACTTACCGGATGTTTAGAGTTTCCGATTAAAGTACTTACCGGATGATATGCTTACCGTATGCTATGAGTTTCCGGATGAAACACTTACCGGATGCAGGAATATCCGGGAAGATTGGTTACCGGTAACTTTGGGTTTCCGGAACTAATTTACCCGGAAAGAATAGAGTTTTAGTGACTTACCCGGAAAGGTTAGACGTACCCGGAAAGAAGACGTGCCCGGATACTTCCAGATCAAAATATGAGTGTGCAATCAAGAACACAGACGTGAAAAATTTACCAGTCAAAAATTTACCAAACACAACTTTCCGGATGATGAGTGCATACCAGGTAGAGAAGGATTCCGGATAAAGTTGACTTACCGGACGAAAAAGAACTTCCCGGGTGATGATGGTTTCCCGGGTGATTTGTGGTTCCCGGATGCGGTTACCGGACACAAATTACCGAACAAAATAAAAGAGACAAAGGCTTACCAGGTGATTAAGAGAGTCCGGATGAATGTTGTTCCCAAACAAGATATGTATATCTATGTGATGTATTAGAGAACAAAAACAACAAATGCAGTCAACAAAGATTATGCATGCGACGTATGTATGTTTGAACGTATGTGCATGCGTTGATGATGGTAAAAAAAATAAAACAAATTTTGGATGATATGAAAAAAAACGCTGTACTTGTGGAGTTATGGTCAACCAAGAAGCAAAGGTCAACAATAGTGGCTTGTGAACTATCCGGATAGAATTGATTTTGTGATGTATCCGGACAATTGTTTTATCCGGACAAAATAGCATCCGGACAGATATTACATCCAAAAAATCTTCCGGTAACTTTATAAAGTATCCGGTAAATTAAGAAAAAGTATCCGGTAACTTTAGAAAATTACCCGGTAACTTTAGAAAATTACCCGGTAACTTGAGATAATAGGAAACTTATCGGAAAGAATAGGAACGTCCGGTAACCACAACTGTGGTTGCAATTCGGATTTGGGATCGATAGGGTTGCTTGATTTCACTCCTGTAGGGTTAGATTTTGACAAAAAAACACAAAAACAAACACACCCAAATCGATTTATGAGCAAAATATATCCTATTTTTCACAAACCACCACAAAGACTTAAGAACACCAAAAACTCAAGATTAGATTTTTAGATTGAACAATTAAAGCCTTTGAGAATTGATGTAAACGCAGATAACAACATATATAAACGAGTAAACAATCGAGATTTAACAAACGAATTATTAAATCAATGACAAAGCTTTGCAAACCCGATTGAAGAATGATTTTCTTCAATAAAACTGCACTATTTTCGAAAATATTCTGGGTGCCTACTGGACCTCAAACGATTAATCCAACCGTACAGAATGTAGAGCAGAATGTCCTGGAGCTACTGTCCAAAAATCGTGATGATCCGACGGTTCAATCTCCGGGAATAGGCAAAACGGCTCGCTGCGATTTCCAGAAAATTCAATACGAATTTTATGGTTTTTCTTGTTTTCGTTCGATTTCTTTTCTTTCTTCAAATCACCGATTTAGCTCTGATACCAATTGAGAGTCTCAGATCCGTGCAACGAACAATGAAATCAAACAAGTAAACAATGTAGTATACGATTTCAACTGGTCATCTCTATTATGCTTTCAGAGAGTTTTATAATACGGAAAGGAAAGCAAAAAGACAACTAGCCTATTTTTCTAACGCTAATCAACATTATATATGGCGGGCCCGTGGTTAACAAGCCCACGGCCCGTTCACTAACTAGGCTCAAAATAAAGAATTACAATTTAAACCCTGAACTTTAATTCAACATAAAACGACCCTAACAATATATTTTTTTACTGTTGTGGATGATTTTACTAGATCTGTGTGGGTTTATCTGCTGAAAAGCAAGGATGAGGTGTTTGATAATATTGTTGTGTTTCATAGTTTGTTGATTACCCAGTTTGGCAAACATGTGAAAATTGTCAGGAGCGATAATGGTAATGAATTTGTTAATCAAAAACTTGGCGAGTTTTTTAAATCAAAAGGAATAATACATCAAACCACTTGTGTCTACACACCCCAACAAAATGGAGTTGTAGAACGCAAGCATATGCATCTTTTAAACGTTGCTAGAGCTTTAATGTTTCAAGGAAATATTTCGTTAAACATGTGGAATGAGTGCATTTTAACTGCTACATATTTAATCAATAGAACTCCTTCCTCAGTTTTAAACGGAAAATGTCCTTATGAGCTTGTGTTTGGATTTTCACCCGTTCTGCATCATTTGAGAAATTTTGGTTGTTTATTCTTTGCAGTTAAAGCTAATGTTTCTGATAAGTTTGCATCTCGTTCTAAAAAATGTGTTCTTTTAGGATATTCTAACTCCCAGAAAGGATATAGACTTTATAGTTTAATTACAAAGCAAATCTTAGTTTCAAGAGGTGTAAAGTTTTACGAAACCATTTTTCCTTTTAAAATGCAAGCAAACAATCAAAATTCTGACTCTAGTAACATTGATTCTTTAAATTTCTTTGATTCTGTTATTCATACTAATGATTTGTCTTCTGTCTTACCCAATTATGATTCAAGGGATAACTCTCAAAATGAAACTGGAAAAAATGTTTCTGATAACATAAGTAACCCTAGTAACCCTTGTTAGGGTCAAAATCAGGTGGAATAGAAGTTCAAGGGCTAATCTGTTATTTATTATTTTGAGCCTTTATGTGTAACGGGCCATGGGCTTGTGTTAGGTTTAAATATGTCTTCAAGATTTAATATTCTTGATAAAGTCAAAGTCAATGTATTTAGTCTTGTGAGAAAGTCAAAGTTGCTTATTAGCCTTATTTAGTCCTTAGGTATAAATAGCTTTTGTTTAGTCTAATCATGTAACAACTGAGAGAACACTTTGGACATAACTCACATATTGTAACAGTGTGCTAAATAGAGAATACGATTTACTTTCTCTCTCTACTCTCTCTCTCTCTCTAGATTTCTTGTAAATTCATGGATGCTTGATCATTTTGGGACTAACAATTGGTATCAGAGCAAGTTAATGAAGATCTGCTGAAGAAATTACACGAATCGAGATCAAAATTGTTAGGTTTTTGAGAGAAATCGATTGATTTTCTTGATTTTTTCAAGAAAATATTTTTTTCTCAAATTCTTACATTTTTTGAGTTTGATTCGTCTGGATATCGAGTTTTTGGTGTTAGAAATCACATTTGGAGCATTTTCTATTCAAGATTCGAGTGCTAATTTCAGAGATTTGAGGGTCAATTTGAAGATTTTTGGAATTTTTGTACAGTTCGATCGGTTCTGTCTGGTTGAACATTCAGACATCGATTAAGTGGTTTTTAGCGAAATTGGTTCACCTAATCATGTTAGAAACTGATTTTCTAACATCTCTGCAAAATTTGGAAGCTTAATTCGAAGATTTGATAGAGATTTCAAGAGATTTTTGGTTCTGATCATCACTTTGTGCCAGATCTACAGTTTGTGCCAGTTCATCAGATTCAGATCAAGTCTACTTTGCGCCACCAACGGGTAGCGCAAACCCTACTTTGCGCCATCAACGTGTTGCGAGAACCCAACTTTGCGCCATTGTCTCTTAGCGCAAACCCCACTTTGCGCCAGCCACTACTTTGCGCCACTCAAATCTAGCGCAAACCTCACTTTGCGCCACTAACGTCTAGCGCAAACCTCACTTTGCGCCACCCTAGTCTCGCGCAAACCTCACTTTCTATAGTATATTTCATACACTAAGAGTTTTTCAAGAAAAAGTTTTATATAAATTTTTTTCTGATTGGTCATTTTCCGCATATTCAGTAGATTTTTCATTATAAAGATCCGTTATCTTTAAGCAATCATGAATCAACCACCTGTGCAAATCAAAGATTCTGATTTTGAACGATGGAGACTTACGTTCATCGACTTTATTGCAGGTAGAGAAAATGGAGAGAATATGATAAAATCACTCTCCGAAGGTTCAATGAGCAGAAATAAAATGGAGAATGATTTTACAGAAGAAGAGAAGAAAAGATTGAAAGCTGATAAGGAAGCTTCATCCAACTTGATCCTTGCTCTTCCAAAACATATTAACAAAAGCATTGATTGTTTCAAACACAATCCAATGCTTATGTGGAACGAATTATCTAAGCGAATGCATAGATCTGAAGTTGCATTTACAAAGAGAAAGGAAGAAGAAAAGAAAGTTGAGAAAGAGGATACTGAACAGAGCACGTCAGAAGCTGAAAATGATGATCTTAAGAAAAAGGTTTTTGAGCTTACAAAGAAGTTGTCTGACATGGAAACGTTGCTAAAAGTAGAAAGAGAGGATTTCAGAAAAGAAAGAGCTAATCGTTTAAATGACAAAAATTACTATGCAAAGCAAATTCTTTCTCTTTCTCAGAAAATTTCTGAACTTGAAAAGACTTCGATTTCTGATAAGAAAGAAAATGAAGAGAATAAAGCTCTTGAACTCCGATGCATAAAACTTTCGAAGCAAAATTCAGACTTTGAGAAGGTTTTATTTCTTGAAAAGGAGAAATTGGAGAAGGAAAGGCTTGAATTTGAGAATAAAAGGAAAGTCTTTGAAGCGAACAATGAGAAATTGTCAAAGCAAATTTCCGAGCTTCAAAAGGAATTAGATGAAGAAAGACAAGAGCTAGAAAAGAGGAAGAAAGCTGAATTTCAAGCTAGGAGCATTAAAGATGAATTTTCTATAGAAAGGAAGATATTTCAGCAGGAAATACGTAAACTGACAAAGAATTTGGCTGTGTTATCGACTGATATCATGAAGGAGCAGATTGTTAAGTCTGATATTCAGAAGAAGCTTGCTTTTGTGACCAAGGAACGAAATGACTTAGCTTTCAAAGTGAAGTCATTTAACAAATCCAAAAGCTATTCAGAAAGTCCGATTCGACCTTCTAATCTCTTCTATGATCATTCAGTGGATAATTCTTCCAAGTATCAATCTGCCGATCTTCCTTCATATAAGAAAGTCAACATGCAATGGAGAGTAAAAGGTACGATTCCTCAAAAAGATGTACCAAAATCATCTGTTCCCAACAAGAACACTAACCTGAAAGGTAAATCTTTTGCTAAACCTGGTTCATTATATTCCGCAAACAATTTAATCAGGTTAGCACAAAAGAATATTTGTTGTTCTTATTGTGGTACTAATGATTTTGTTACAAATAATAATGTTCAATTTTGGTATGGCACTTATCATTTTCCTTCCTATAGAGCTCCGCTTAACAAGTCATGACCCATGACGCGTTGGGTACCAAAATCTACTTAATCTGTTTTTGCAGATTTAGAAGCAAAGCGTTGAGCTCTCGGAAGAAGATGTATCTGTGCATTTAACGTAATTGGTTTCTAAACACATCAGTTTAGAACCCGTATTTCACTGTTATTGGTTTCTGAATACATCAGTTCAGGACCCGTGCTTCAACGACAATGGCTTCTGGACAAATCAGTTCAGGACCCGTACTTCAATGGCTAAGACTTCTAAACAAATCAGTTTAGAACTCGTACTTATCATGTTAAATCTTTTACCGCATGATCACACTTCTCAGGTGATATCCTTAACTGACACATCATTCTATTTCAAGGAACAAGTGGTAAAAGGTAACATTGTATTTTACTTTGTTTCTACTGCTTTGAAAATTTGAATCTTTACAAATTTAATTCAATGAGATGAAATTTTCAATTTTCATTCAATGAATTAAATGTGTGCTAAAAGATGATTTTACAAGTATTTTTGTATTATCTGAGTTACATTTGTTTCAACTTTCGCTTCTGAAATAAATCGAAAGGTCAGCAAAACATGAATGAAATTTTGATATATGCGCAAAATTGTGTAGATCTAGACTTATATAGAATACGATGCTCACAAAGCCTAATTGTCAGAATGAAGAATGGAAATGAAAATATGAGGGAAGCACAAAGTTTTATAACCAAGTGATTGAGATGCAATAAAAAAAAATCATTAGGTTTGAAAGTTTGTGCCTGTGGCCTATCTGGTTTGGGAGATTAAGTCCCAAGGGGTACTCGTTACCTAGACCCTAAGATCAAGTGGTCTGGGATTGGCTGACCCAAGTCCTGCTATAGAACCAGATAGAAAGCCATGTTCTACTGGTACAGATGGGATTAGGATACATCGATGTAGCCTTTCTAGTTTGGGAGAGTAAGTTCCAAAGGGTGCTTGTCACCTAGCCCCTAAGGCCAACTGGTCTGGGATTGGCTGACCCAAATCCTGCTATAGAACCAGATAGAAAGTTACGTTTACGGTGTATCTTAGTTTTAATAAACCTTTTGACAAAAAGATGCCAATGTGCACAAAATAAAAAGATGCCAATGTGCACAAAATAAAAGATGCCAATGAGCACACGTCTCTTATATCTTGGGGAATAACAATGTCGCGATAAACTTATAAATTTGTGAAATTCTGATTTCAGTCATATAGTGTGAGTAAGAGCAAAGTATTCTTATAGGTTTCAGAAGTACATTTGATTGTTGCAAATCATATTTCGCATGCTAGCACACCAAATAGATTTAATAAAGGGGTTGAAACTGAACATTTTTAACTTGATATGCAATGATGTCTTGTATTTGAATCCAAACACATGCATTTGACTTCATTTGATTGAAAAATCTGTTAAATTTCATTAAGTTGGATTTCTTTTGTAAAGTTTCCAAATGATCAAATGGTAGTAGTTATAAAATGTAGTTCAATGAATTTTATTTTCTTTGAATAAATTTTTCAACTACTGTGCCTAAATGAAATATATGCATATTTTCAGGGGGAGAATACAACATGCTCCAGAATTCTTATTTTGAGGGGGAGCAAGGTTATTCTTTAAGGAGGAGATTGTTAGTGATAATCAGAGACGCGACTGAAATTGAAGAAGGTTTTCGATGATCATGATGCTCACTTTCATCGAAAAAGGGGGAGAAATGTTTATTTCAATTTCATGTCGAAGAGCTTTCAAGAATATTCCGTCTCAAGATAGTAAAAGGGGGAGAATTCTTCTTCAAGGGTTTAAGAAAAATCGATTGATCATCCTGTGATCTATTTTTCTTAAATGTGTGCTACATTGTGAATACCATTATTGAAGCAAGAATTTCTCAAGTCGAAGAAAGAAAAGGGGAGAATTCTTCAAGAGTTTAAGAAAAATCGATTGATCATCTTGGCTTTTCAAGAAGATCTCTTTTTCTTAAATTTGTGCTAATTTGTACCAAAATGCCTTGTGTGAAGAATCAAGCTCTCCAATTCAAAGAAAGAAAATCTCCGTCAGATCCCCGTCTGAAGATTTTGTGACAATTTGACTTTGACAAGCCAAGCCAAAGACTGCTGTTCTCAAATGTTTAAATCTTGAATCCAAGGGGGAGATTGTTAGGTTTAAATATGTCTTCAAGATTTAATATTCTTGATAAAGTCAAAGTCAATGTATTTAGTCTTGTGAGAAAGTCAAAGTTGCTTATTAGCCTTATTTAGTCCTTAGGTAAAAATAGCTTTTGTTTAGTCTAATCATGTAACAATTGAGAGAACACTTTGGACATAACTCACATATTGTAACAGTGTGCTAAATAGAGAATACGATTTACTTTCTCTCTCTACTCTCTCTCTCTCTCTAGATTTCTTGTAAATTCATGGATGCTTGATCATTTTGGGACTAACAGCTTGCATGCCATGGGCCCATGGTCTATAAAGTGTATTAGCTTTAGAAATCAAGCTAGTTGTCTAATTTACACTTTCATTCGTATTGTAACTTTTCTCTGATTAATGAAAGTTAGATGGATGACCAATTGAAATCATACTGATTGATTCATACTTATTGATTTCTTCTGTTCATTCCACTGATCTGGAACTCACAATTGGTATCAGAGCATACGGACGATTCGATTCAAAGTGACAAAAGGTTTCTGGTAAGAATTTTGTTTAAGTTTTGCGACTGTGTTCTTGGTATTCAAACTCATATTTTGATTCTGCGAAAATTGCTTATTCTCGTTTTTTACATTCCGTTAGTATTATCATTATAAGCGATTCTGCAAGTTTTCGTAGCCTAATTCGATCATCTTATTAGTTTTTGAGCAGATTCATCTTCTTAGTTTTTTGGTTTCTGTTTATCACAAAAATTGAATTTTTCTGTCAATATCGTGCTATTCTGCTTTAAATTCGATTTGGGTATTATTAGTATTGTGTTTTGTTAGGTTTCTAACCTTTCAGGATTGATTTTAAGCAACCCTAGTCGAATTCCATCGATTTTTGAAACCACAGCCGCAGTATCCGGACACTACAGCCGCGCTTTCCGGATACCACCCAGCCTTCCGGAACATCGCTTCATCTTTCCGGGTAAGTTTTCTGTTTCTAACCTTTCCGGATACAATTGATCCCGAAACCCAAAGTTTCCGGTAAACTATTTTATCCGGACAACTCAAAGTTTCCGGTAAATTGATTCTTTTCGGATACTGATATCCGGTAAGTCATTCTTCCGGAAAGCATCTCATCCGGATACCCATTTCATCCGGTAAGTTCTGTTTTTCATATTTTTCATCCGGTAACTATAATCTATCCGGTAAACTAAGATCTTCCGGTAACCTCTAGTTATCCTAAAACCTCTGTTTATCCGGACACTTTTGATTATCCGGATACCTCTGCTGACTGAACACATTCACACTCAATCTGACCCGGACACTTCCAGATTAGACATCTTATATCCGGATTCCTATCTGGTATGTTCAGTCTAGTTGATTTCTTACCTGTTTTAGCATAAATCGCTCTTAGAACCTGTGCTAGGACTTCACTCTTAGTGCCTTGCGTTAGGATCTCACTTTGAATCGAACCCATCGTCTGACGATCACATTAGTGCAACTTTAGATGTCTTCGCGCGACGCTCTTGCTATCGGCACCGACTCCAAGCCACCTTCCCTCTATCAAGGTGAATACAGCCAGTGGCGCGATAGATTCTTGATCTTCATTGAGTCAAAGGATAACTTCGAGTTTATCTGGAGAGCTCTAACTGACGGGCCAATTCCTCAACCCATGAAGACTGTACCAGCAACTGAAGAAGGTGGTCAAGCTCGTTACGAGGTTAGGACATACGCCGATATGACTGCCGACGAAAGAGGCATGATTGAGGGAGAAAAGCATGCTAAGAGGTACCTTGTTCAGGCTCTACCTAACACGATCTACACAGCCATACACAGCTACAAAAAGACAGCAAATGGCATGTGGGATCAGGTAGAGAAAAAGATGCGCGGGAGCAAAGTCGGGAACCAACTGAAAATCAACAGATGTATAACCAAGTTCGATGGGTTTAAGCAGCGTACCGGCGAATCCCTCTCCCAGACCTATGAACGTTTTTTTCTCCTCCTCAACGAGCTTCACAAAAATCACATCACTCGATCTAACACGGAGAACGCGCTCAAGTTTCTCAACAACCTCTTGCCTGAATGGAAAGTATTCGCATCTCACGTCAAGCACAACCACATGATGGAGAAAGTTGGCATACACGAACTCTATGAGATGCTTCTTCAAGACGAAGATGAGGTGATGGAGATTCTGAACGAAAAGAAATTTGCGTCCAAAGCACTTGCTGATCCACTAGCTCTTATGTCTTCAAAACGAGGCAAATCTTCCTGCCATCGTTCCAAACGTGCCCAAGAGCCAAGTGAATCTGAGCCTGAGTCTGAGGAAAAGGAGGACAGTGATTCCGATCCTGAAGTAACAACCATTAAGAAAGCAATGGCTCTGCTCTCCAAATCTTTCCAACAACAGAAGTTCTACAAGAAGCCCACATCCAATAATCAGCGCTATTCCACCTCTTCCAACAAGCGTCATGATTATCAGGATAAATACGAAGGAAAGAAGAAGTCCAATGAGCACAATCATTCTGATAAGAAGGAAAAGACTGAGAAAGATGACCGCAAGCCAGAAAAGAAGAAAGACGGACCCGTGACATGCTACAACTGCGGGAAATTGGGTCATTTTGCGAAGGATTGTAGGAAGCCTGTTGTTAAGAACGCTCACTACTACAAGGCAAAGCTCGCACTGGCAGAACAAAATGAAGTGGGCGAAGCTCTATTTGTTGAAGATGACCACTGGCTGGGTCGATCTGATAGTGAAAGCGACTCTGAAGGTGATGATGCTTTTATGGGCTACCACTCTCCTGCTGATGAAGAAAAGGAAAAGCCATGTCAGGTATGTGAACCTATACATCAAGATTTTTTTGATGAAATGCAATCTCTTGCTGAACGGATAGATTCCTACAAGGCCACCGCTGATGAACAACTGCTTGAAATTAAATCCTTAACTGAAAAGCTAGATGTTCAAAAGCGGATAACTGAGAAACACAAGTCTGAAAATGCTAATTTAAAAGACAAATGCAAAAATCTTTCAATAGCACCTAAGGACTTGAGGGCCAAATATCTGAAATACAGTCACAGCTAGATCAGTGTGAGAATGAGAAAGCAGAGATTGTTTATCAATGCTCTGCTCTTCAAATTCAACAACAGGAGTTTGTCAATAAAATTACTGATCTTGAAACCAAACTCCACAAAAGAGGTCAAACTGATCAGACCATCCACATGAATAAACCTAAGGAGTTCACTTACTTTAACAAGGAATGGGGAATCGGATACGATAACCCACAATACTTGAAAAAGGGTATATTAAAAAGACCTACACTGTATGATTTTGGCTGTCTTGGAATAGACAAAAAGTATCCAGAATATGGGATAAAATGGACTGGTCCTCTTGAACCTGAAAAGGAAGAGGAAACTGAGGAATATAAGTGCAAACACACGACAAAAATGCAACTTCCTTTTTGTTATGAGCCTTTGAACTATTATTATGAGAAAAATCAAAAGAAATACCTCTCGAATGACTATTTTGACAGCTATAAGGTTGTAACGCCCAGGATTCCTCCAAAAAGGATGAGGTCCAAGCAACCGAACCCAAGACTGAGACGGATGAGTTCAAACTCTATGTTCCCCCTCTCATCTTGGAAGCTAAAATAGTTGAGTTAGAAGAGTCATTCGAGAAGGAAAGGTCTTGTTTTCAAAAGGAAAGGCAAGCGCTTATCACAGAACTTGAGAATCTCAAATCCGTGAAAACCGAAGCTGTGTCGGATGAAGGACAGGAAATTCTTCTGTGTGAAATCAACAAGCTCACATCAAAATTGTCTGCCTTGGCAACAGAAGCGATGAAGGAGCATACGAGAAATGGTCAACTCCAAAAGCAGGTTGACCAACTCCAAAATGAAAAGCAGATTTCACCCGAACTTTCCTCCAACTCATCTGACATGTCTTTGTGTAAAGCTTTCATTGGCAAAATCTCTTCACAAGACGGTAAAGAATCTCAAGATAAGAGTGTTTTAAGGAATTTAAACTCTGATTTTTTCCTAGCTTCCGCACCGAATTCCTCGAAACACACAGGCACAAAGTGTTCCTCGCCTTCCTCGGCCAATCCAAGTCCCACTATCCCGGATATCGATTTTTCAGAATTTATGAATTCTGAGGGTAATTCCTGTGAAGAGTTTGAATCGTTCCCCATCGATAAACCTCTTCCAAGTCATACTGACTTTCTTTCGCCAGTAGTTATTCGACCAATCGATTTTCAAAAGGGCGACTGTTCCAAATCAAAGACTCTGACTGTGATTAAGATTTCTAAAACTGCATCACATTCTCAAAAACAATCACAGCCGAGGTAAAAGACCGATCGATCGACTGACAAAAATCCTGTTTCCTCAAAATCTATTGACCATGCTGTCAATGCTGTTTAAGGTAAAACTGGTCGAGCTAAACAGGACAAACAAAAGTGGCTAGCCAAGGAATCTATCGAGAATGCTGCATCAAAGTCATTTAATATTGTTTTCTATCCTAGAATGAACAAAAATGATTGTGCTTGGAATCATAGGAATGATTTTGTTAAATACGACATTAAATTTCTGATTAAGATTTATTCCATTCAACAATTGATTCAATTATCGCATGATTGTTTGTGTTGTTCTAGTTGTGGTTGGAATGACTTTGATGACATTAATAATACTGATTGGTTTGGGTCATATCATATGTATAATTCTGCACCCAAACGCAAACCCCGTAAAAACAAAAAGAAACATCATAAACAACGGGGTTCCCAATCAGAGGTTAAACCAAAGCCAGAAAGGAAATCGATTTCAAAACGGGTTCCTCCTACTGAGGTTAAACCTACACCCAATAGGCAACCTGCTTCAAAATAGGTTCCTCCAAAAGGTGTAAAACCTAACCCTCCAGGACCCATTTTCAAATGGGTACCTAAAGTCCGCTAATCTCGTTTTGCAGGACGGTCATGTGTGGTACTTAGATTCTGGATGCTCCAAGCACATGACCAGAAGGAGGGAGCTGCTCACGAACTACAAGGAACAATATTGCGGAAACGTGAGATTCGGGAACGACGACAAGGCGCCGATTTTGGGCTACGGCGACATTGTCCAAGACAAGATCACCATCAAGAAAGTTTCATACGTCACGGGATTGGTACACAATCTGTTCAGTATCGGCCAATTCGACGATAAAGAACTTGAGGTCAGATTCAAAGCCAAAAGGTGCAGCATTCTCACTGACGCCAGAACGGAGCTACTGGTTGGAACGCGAAAGACCAACCTCTACACCATCGACCTCGCAGCCCTGAAGACCGATAATTCTGTCTGCCTGATGTCAAAGGCCAATTCCCAGCAAGCGTGGATTTGGCATAGATGTCTCTCGCACCTGAACTTCAAGAGTATCAACAAACTGGTGCTTGGCGGACACGTGAAAGGCATGCCCGACCTTCAATTCGTGAAGGACCGACTCTGCGGGGCAGGCGAAATGGGCAAGATGAAGTGAGCGACGCACAAGCCGAAGGCCGCTCCGAGCACATCCCGGTCCCTTGAACTTATCCATATGGATTTGTGTGGACCGATGCGTGTTCAGAGCATCAACAAACGCAAGTACGTCCTGGTGATGGTGGACGATTTCTCACGCTACCCTTGGGTGAAGTTCCTACGCTAGAAAGACGAAACCCCAGAACTGATCATTAACCACCTGGAGACTATACAACTGAGACAACAAGTTCAGACCATCTGGACCGACAACGGGACGGAGTTCAAAAATCAAATGGTGAACGAATACCTGACTTCAGTCGGTATCTCGCAGACCTTCTCGGACGCACGCACTCCTCAACAAAACGGAGTGGTGGAAAGACGCAACCGTACCCTTGTTGAAGTCGCTCGCACGATGCTGTCACAGTCAAAGCTGCCTTTATTTCTCAGGGCCGAAGCGGTGTCAACTGCAAGCTACACACAAAACCGCTCCATCATCCATAAGCGGTTCAACAAGACACCATACGAGATCATGAACAACCACATTCCGAACATCAAGTATTTCCACGCGTTCGGATGCACGTGCTACGTCCTCAATGACAAAGATGATCTCGGCAAATTCAGTCCGAAGGCAGATGAAGGAGTTTTCATAGGATACTCCATGCAGGCTAAGGCGTATCTCTTTTACAACAAATGGACCAAAACCGTTACTGTGAGTAAACGTGACATTCGACGAAGCCGCAGAATTAGCTTCTGAACAAATCAGTTCAGAACCCGGTTTAACTGGTGTGTTAGCTTCCGAACTTTCACATTCGGGATCTGCACAAACGGTAGTAAATCCGAATCACGCATCTACGTCGAATGCTCATCTTTCTGATTTAGATTTACTGTTTCAATATTTCTATGATGATATGTTTAATGTTGCTACCCCTCGTGTCTCAACGCAACTAAGAATTGAAGCTGCTCAAATCGAGGATTCGGAGAATCTCGCCGGTCTGCCGCCCTCGACTAGCACTCCATCCATCACTGTGGAGATATCTTAGCCTTCATCATCAACGTCATCTGATACAACCACCCCCTGGAGGATCCAGTACAAAACCCGGAGTTCGCTCCTAAAGATTCGTAATCGACTTCACTCATGGATCAACCACTGAATTCCTCGGAACTAGAAGTTGCTCAGACTTCGACGAATCCACCACAGTCTCCTCGGAGAAACCAGCCTACTACACTTGAAGCCGTACAAGACCTTCCGACTGGTGGTTACGTGGATCCGGACACATCACACTTCACTCAGCAGCCGCTTCCACACACCAACAAATGGACAAGAGCTCATCCCCTGCACCAGATTATCGGTGATCCCTCCACTCTAGTTCAAATGCGAGGCGCATCGGCCAATTTCTGCTTCTTCTCTGGATTCCTGAGTAAGATCGAGCCTACCACCGTCCGCGAAGCACTCGAAGATCCAGACTGGGTCATGGCCATGCAAGAGGAGCTCAACCAATTCGAGGCCCTCAAAGTATGGCGACTTGTCCCACGTCCATCTCACAAGACGGTGATTGGCACCAAATCGATCATCAAGAACAAGAAGGACGAGGACGGAATCATCGTACGAAACAAGGCGCGTCTCATGGCCAAGGGATACCGTCAACAAGAAGGGATCGACTATGACGAGACATACGCTCTGGTGGCGAGAATCGAAGAAATACGTATGTTCCTTGCATACGCCGCGCACACGAACTTCACGGTCTTCCAAATAGATGTGAAGACCGCATTCCTCAACGGCGAACTCAAGAAAGAAGTGTACGAGTCTCAACCGGACGGGTTCGTGGACAAGAAGAAGCCTGATCATGTCTACATACTAGACAAGGCGCTCTACGGGCCTGGTATGATACGTTATCAAAGTTTTTAATAAAGTCGGAATTCTCACGAGGTAAAATTGATACAACTCTCTTTATTAAAAAGGAAAAAGGGCATATAGTGTTAGTTCAAGTGTATGTCGATGACATAATTTTCGGTTCTACTAACCCACAGTTTGCTAAGAACTTTGCCAAATTAATGGGAAATTTTTTCAAAATGAGTATGTTGTGTGAGATGAACTTTTTCCTCGGTCTTCAAGTTAAACAACTGTCGACCGGGATATTCATAAATCAGGCCAAGTACATCCGGGATATTCATAAGAAATTCCAGATGGAACAGTCCTCACCGATGAAAACTCCCATGGCACCCGGTACAAAGTTACACGTCGATCCTAACGGAAAGGATGTGGACACTAAGACATACCGGGGAATGATTGGTTCTTTAATGTACTTAACCGCTAGTAGACCGGACATCATGTTTTCAACATTTCTTTGCGCCCGGTTTCAGTCAAAACCGAAAGAGTCTCACTTAATCGTTGTTAAACGAATGTTTCGTTATTTACGCGGTACTGCTGATCTTGGCTTGTGGTACCTGTTAATGCCAAAAATCGCACCAAAGGGACAACTTAAGGTCGATGTGGACTTAAACAACTAAAGAAAGAATCTTTCGACGAGACGTGTGACGATATATAAAATAAAGAAACAAGGGATTTGATGACGCAGGAAAAACCTCAATCGAGGAAAAAACTTGTGGACGACAGGGGGTGTCGTCGCTGCACTATGGTCGCCAATCAGGGGCGATGTCCTTGGATACTGGTGTCGATCGTACAGTGATTACAATACAAATGAAGAAAATGCTTCGAAATGTAAAGTACAAGTGTTAGAACGTAAAAACAGGTGTTTGTCATGTACGAAACAAAGTATGAACTGCTGGTCGAGGGCTGTTGTCGTGCGTCGAGAGCGATACTTAGAATAATGGTTCTTCACTTCAGGTGTTCTTGAATATTGCTTCCGTTGTTAATAGCCGGATATTTGATGTCTGGAAATGTTGATTGAGCTTGATATTTATAGTTTTCGCGTCTTTAGCTTCATCCATGAATGCTCCTTTAATGGCCTTAACGGTTGGAAACGGTCGCCGGAGTAATGATCTCCGTCCGTTACGGTCGCCGGTTGTTTAATGACTGCGTCGGTTATAGCCGTTGCTCCTTAATGACTTTGACTCCTGCATTAAATAATTAACAAACGGTTATGGTTAACGTTAGCTTTGGTCGAGGTCGCACGTCTTTATATAATAGTCGTGCGGATCGGGCGACGCTATGGTCGAGCGTCGTAAGGAACTCTCGACTTAATTTTTATGAGGGACGACGATGGTGTTCTGGGTCTTTGTCGAGACCTTATCTTAATACAAGATATAGTCCTTAATCATACGTCTTACTTGTTCTGGTCGCGGTCGAGCGACGTGATTTTTTGCCCAAACAGTTTGCCCCCAAAATTTGAAAATTGAATGTCAAGTTTAAGTTTCAAATTATGCTTGTCGAACGCTTAGACTTGTGACCTGGGTTGAGGGACTTACCTGGTTGTCGTGGAACTAGACCGGTTCTCCTTTAACTGAACGAGAAGTTGAAAAGTTGTGACGTCACACTGACGCACGATGATGCTTACCAGTTGTCGAAGACAGGTGTCGAAGATTCGGATAGGTATACGAAAGGACATGGACGCGTATTGATTTGCTGAAGGACTCGATCTGACATATCCGTCCGCATAAATAGAGATTGCGATTGGCTTTCTTCTGTTTACGATTTAGGAGAGTGTTGAGCAGAGCTTTTTCTTAGGGTTTCTTTGTCGCTTTTCGTTCGATTACCCTGTTCGGAATCAATTTTTGGGATCATATAAGATACTAATTCTTTAGTCGTTGTATGCGCCGCAAGTCCATTTCCAGGAAACCTAAGAAGAACTGGGATAACTGGGGGTTTTCGGACTTGCTTATTAATTTGACAGGTTTAGAGATGTCGACGGAACCTAAGAGTATTACAGAAACCGAGGATGATCTAGACGACTTCAGAAGCCTGGCTAGGATTCCCATGGGGATCGTTATAAACAGGGCTGGTTGCATTCGTCCTGAAATGTGTGCTAAAGGGTATGTTGTTATATATGAGTACCCGTTTAAGATAGGTTTCTATTAATGCCAAAAATCGCACCAAAGGGACAACTTAAGGTCGATGTGGACTTAATCAACTAAAGAAAGGATCTTTCGACGAGACGTGCAATGAGGGAAAAAATAAACGAGACAAGGGATTTGATGACGCAGGAAAAACCTCAATCGAGGAAAAAACCTGCGGACGACAAGGGATGTCGTCGTTGCACTATGGTCGCCAATTAGGGGCGACGTCCTTGGTACTGGCGTCGGTCGAACGATGATTACAATACAAATGAAGGAAATACTTCGAAATGTAAAGTACAAGTGTTTTGAATGTAAAAACAGGTGTTTGTCGTGTGTGAATACAAAGTGTGAACTTCTGGTCGAGGGATGTTTGTCGTGCGTCGGGAGCGATACTTGAGCTTTCCCTCGAGTGTTCTTGAGTTCGCAGTAAGGTTCTAGCTTTCAGTACTTGATCTCCAGAGTTTGAATGTTCTTTGCTATGAGTTTGGATGATTTTCTCTGCTGTTTGGTGATGCTCGCTGATGTATATTCGATGTTAACTGATGTCCCTTGAAATGAAGCTTTAGCTTATCTTTTATAGTCTTCACGTCATTAATTAGTTCCATTTATGATTTTATCAACGGCTACAACGGCTGGAAACGGTCACCAAGATGAATGTTCATAATACTCTTCGTCCGTTACGGTTATCGATCGTTAATGGTTGCGTCGGTTATGTCTGTTGCTCTTTAATGACTTTGACTCCTGTATTAAACACTTAACAAAAGTAACAGTCAAGGTTAACGTCAGTTCGGTCGAAGGTGCAACGATCTTACGCGATGGTCGTACGGGACGGGCGATGCTATGGTCGTGCGTCATGATAGACGTACGACTTACCTTTTACGGGAGACGACGAATGTTTTATGGGTTCTTGTCGAGACCTTATCTTAACGCAAGATTTAGTTCATAATCGTGCGTCTTACCTGTTCTGGTCGTGGTCGTACGACGTGATTTTTTGCCCAAACAGTTTGCCCCCAAATTTTGAAAATTGAATGTCAAATTTAAGTTTTAAATTTTGTCAATCAGACGCGTAGGAAATAAGACAAGAGTTAGAAATTACCTCAATCGCTTTGGAGCTAGACTGGTTTGTTTCTAACTGAACGAGAAGTTGAAAAGGAAACGAGGTCGTGACGTCATACTGACACACGATGATGCTTACCAGCTGTCGAGGACAGGTGTCGAAGATCCGGGCGGACGTGGGGAAATCATCAAGGGATTCGACTTGATGCGATCGTTTGTATAAATAAAGATCACGACGGATCTTTTCTTGCTATACTTTTGAAGTGTTTATTTGGGAAGAGATTTCGCCTTGATTCCTTTCCATTCTACGTCCGAACTTGCTCGAATCGTTGCAAATCTTCAAACCACCGTTGAGAGCGTTTATATAAGACCTTGTTCTGTCCTTTGATTCATAATGTCGACGGAGCCTGCTAGTCTTATCATGAATCACATAGACTTAGATGCTTTTAGGAGTTTAGCAAAAATTCCTGCAAATGTAGAGTTGCGGTGTCCGGGGATTGTTCGTTCTAAGGATTGCCCTGAGGGATATCTCGTTTTGTACGAGTATCCTTTTAAGATAGGGTTTAAATGGCCGTTTTCGGGTTTATCCAAGTCATTCATGCAAGATTTTGATGTGTCGCCGGGATAATTGATGCCCCAACTTTGGTGAATTTTGTTGGTTATTGAGCGAGCGTCCGCGAAATGGGAATCCCCTATGATCATGAATGATTTCTTGGCGGCGTATCAAGTTAAAAGGGATAAGAACTGGCGTTATAGTCCTTATTCTAAGTTCAGGGGTGATCGTGCCTTGGTTCTGGGAACTGGCGTCAATGATCGTCGGTGGAAGTCGAGGTATGTATTTGTTCTTACCGAGTCATTGGATTCCAGCAGCGATTGGATGCGGTCAGACTGGAATAAGACAGGTATGCTTCGTTTGTTTCTGAGTTTTATCTATTTTTATGATTTTTACTTATCATTCTCCTCTTGTTGCCTTCAGAGATCCAGTTCGACGAAGTGAAGCCGAATGTGGATTCCCAGGCTAAGTTTAACAAGTTCTTGAGTCTTAGCGTTGACGACCGATCTTTCGCGACATGGCAATCGACGGCCGAGGACGAGGACATGATAGAAGAAGGAGATGAGGACGTGCAGGAAGAGGCGACTGGTAAGCGTACCGTAGTCTCTATTTTATCTTGTTGATTATGTCTGTCTAACGCTTCATGTACCTCCTGATCAGTGCCAACCGAGAGGAAATCAGTTTCTCGGGCGAGAGGGAAGCAGGTCATGCGTGCCCTTCGGGGTGAAAATGTTTCGACAGCTGGGTCGAGCGCAAAGAGAACCCGGAGGACAATCCTGAGGGAACCGTCGTCGAGGGTTGATAACTCACTGGGAGTTGTTCTGCCTAAGAAGGTGAAGGCGTCATCCAGCCGTCCTGGCGCGATGGACGCGACACTAGCAAGTTCTGCGCTTCCGGCGACGGGGACGAAGCCGGTGTCCAAAGTGTCAATCCCAACGTCTGCTGACAGGGGCGAGGGATCGTCGGCCGAAGTTATGACGGTCAATTTTACATTGCCGTCTGACTTTATGGCGGATGATGTCCTAGACGGGATGACGTCGTTCCCTCATCTGGGAAAGTATTTGCTCCCGTCTTTCGGGGAGCGTTTTCGTGGAGTTCCGACCGGAGAGATGAGATCTCGAGTTGCCAGTCTGGCGTTCACGATGAGTGTCAATCTTTCATGACTTGTGTAATTTGTAATCTTTGTCGAATGTTCTTGAATGCACCTTTTATTTTTCACAGACATTCCAGTCTTCCTTGGCGTTACATGCTGGGACGTCAAGAGTTGAAGATCTGGTGGCATCTGCTCTTGAGAGGGAAGCTGCAGCGTTGGAGAGGGAGAGAGCGGCTTTAGATAGGGAGAAGTTGGCCATGGCGCGTGCCGATGAGCTGGCCGTCCAACTTTTCGATGCTCAATATGAATTGCAGGAGATTCGTGCGGTAGGAGTGGCAGATGGAGGCCCTCAGGTTGGGACTTCGAGCGGGGATACGACCAATGTTCCTCCTGTCGTCTAGAATTTTTTCTTTCCTTATTGTTTTTGCCACTTGACGTATCGGGGGTTGAGTATGTATATGATGGTTTACTCAACGAATATATCTTTTGCTTTGAATCTTATGGTTTATTCACATCATATTGATTATGAAGTCGGACATAAAATGTATATGAAATCATGCGACTAAGGCATTAATTGTAATACGATGACAAGAACGTAAAACAAATAAAAACACGCGATTAAAGCATCCATTCAGTGTATGAAAGTTAAGAAACTTAAGGGTAAAGTCGTTTAGACTCTGTGATCGTACGACCATATCGTACAGTGAGTTTGTGTCGTATGCCCCTGTGGGGAAATGATCAAGTTAGAGACCTAATCGTTTATGTCGTTCGACCTTGTGATATTAAAGTCACATAGTAGACTTAATGACTACTGTCGTGTGATTCTGCGATAATCTTTCGTGCGATTCTGCGATAAAACGATGTCGGGGGTTGGTCGTTGGCTAGCCAACGACACTCCGATGCTTAAGTCGGTAAACGTTTTGTGAGAAAAAATAGTATGAGAAAGAGTTAGAGAACGTACCATTCCAGACTCTCTCTATTTGCCCCCTGTCATTTATTACCGTATCCTTTTCGGGAGGAAAAGATAAGTTTTAAATGACAGAATGACACGAAGAAATATTGTCCTGCGGTCGACTATGTTGTCGTGCGACGAGGCACCATAGTAGATTTATCCCTGTGGAAAAAATATTAATTTAGGGATAGAAGAACGAACCTGTCGAGAGCTTGATCTTGCGACTTCAGTTTATTTTCTCGGCTTCAAGGTAGACTTGTAGCATTCACGAGCGACTTTTGGCTCACTCTTGATCTCCTGGATTCCCCATGGCGTCGGGACTTTCAACATTTGATGATACGTCGAAGGAACAACTTTCATATCATGGATCCATGGTCGACCTAAGATGATGTTATAGGCCGACGCACAATCGATGACGCTGAACTTGGTCTGCTTGTTGACTCCTCCAGCGTAGACGGGCAAAATTATCTCTCCGAAGGTGCTCGTCGCTTCTCCATTGAAACCGACCAAAGTCGTCGAACGTCGGGTGATTTCCGAGCGATCGATTCCCATGGCTTTGATAGTGTTGAGAAAAATGACATTTGTTGAGCTTCCCCCGTCGATCAAGACTCGACGCGTTAGACAGTTACCGACTGTAAGCTGAATGATCAACCCGTCATGATGCTTCTGATACGAGTCGCCAAGGTCGACGTGGTCGAACACAATCTTCATGGCTTCTAGCTCCAAATCTCCTTTGGGTCTGGACGAGCGAGGAATAGGCCGATCATCGGGTGCCTGACTGGCATGACGTTTGGCCGCAGAATACGTCAGACCACATACGTCTGAACCACCGGTGATGCAATTGACGACTTTCGCGTGTTCGGGGGTCGACGGTCGATGGCTATTAGCTGGAACAGCGACATCGTCGATGATATCCTTGAGATTTCCTTTTGGGAAATGATATGCTAGTTCCTTCTTCAATACGATACAGTCGTCTGTCGCATGACCATGATCGGCATGGAAGTCGCACCACTTTGATTTTTCTTTCTTAGCATCGTCCAGGTCGGACTTCTTTGGCCATCGAATGGTAGCTTGAGCGGTCTTCAGAGCTTCGACTAGGTCCTTTGTAGATCCTTTGAATCCGTAAGAGGATATCTTGGGGTACTGAGTGAACTTAGTCGCGGTCTTGGCCTCTGCTTTCGTCTTGAAACGAACATTTGAAATTTGGCGCGCTGGCTCTATTCTGGAGACAGCCTTTGTCTTGAATTCCGGCTTTCTGACGCCTAACGACTTCTTGTCGTCAGTGTGCTTGCGACGAAAGGCTGCATCGTCTTCGACCCTCATATATGCTAAGGTTCGAGCTCGGGCGTCTTCGAAATTATCCGGGGGATATTTGGTCAGGTCGGTGTATATACCCGAACTATCGTCCAGACCACGCTTATAGGCTTCGATCGCGGTTTTGACGTCGCAATTGCGGATGCTGATCATTTCGGCATTGAATCTATTGAAATAATTTCGAATAGATTCATTAGCTTTCTGCACGACGTAATATAGGTCGCTGGTCTGCTTCTCCATCTTACGACTGCTGGCGAATTGCTGGGAGAACTGATTAACCAACTCAGCAAACGACCCGATGGACTTGGGTTTGAGATTGATTAACCATTGGAGAGCTGGACCAGTGAGAGTTTCTCCGAAACTCTTACACATGCATACTTCCTGGTACATAAATGGGATCGAGATCGTCCACATGAGCTGTTTATACTGCGCGACGTGCTCAGTCGGATCAGTCACACCAGAATATTTGGGAGTGAAGGCAGGAATGTTATACTTCTTTGGGACCTCGACGGTGGCAATCTCGTCGATGAAAGGCGACGCCTGATATCCCGATCGAGGCTCGACGTCGATAGGCACGACTGCCCCAGGCAACTTGGCGAGCAAGGACAGGACGCGCTCATTTTGATCTTCCAACATCTTCAAACGCTGGGCGACGGGATCGTTAAGATCAGGATTTGCCCCTGTCGAGGGATTGGTCCCTGGACTAGTGCCATTACCATGCGACGAACCATTGGTGTCCCCGTTGAAAGGAACAGAATATGGCTGCGACCCATATTGGAATTGATGCGGTCTGTTCTGAAACGATGGTGGTCCCTGCTGGAAAGGCTGCGATCCACCGTGGAATGGCTGAGATCCACCTTGAGGTCCATTCTGAAATGGCTGCTGAAATGGTTGCGACCCCTGCTGGAAAGGCTGCGACCCTTGTAATGGCTGAGACCCATTATTCATGGGTGGTGGCCTTATGTGCTGAGGAGGAACTGTCCCAAACTGAGGATTTGAGTTGAACGGCCCTGGATGTTGATTCTGCATGAATGGGCCTGGATGCTGATTCTGCACGGATGAACCTGAATTCGGGACAAATGGTCTAGGGCCATTCTGGTCGAACGATATTGGAATTGGGTTCTGCACGAACGGCCTAGGACCATTTTGAGGCCCAAGATGATTTCTTAACCGCGCGATCTCCTCAGCTGCTCTGCGATTCTGCTCTGCCATTGCATTGAGCTGATTCCTGGCGACTTCGAGCTCCTGATACATCTGAGCAACAGCTTGCTGCGGATTTCCAGAGGCTGCCATTTTCCTGCAACAGAAAATAGAAGAAACTCCAAGAAACTATTAGTAGGGTGCACGTTCGTCGATGATTTTCTCTAGATGAGGTCCCACGGATGGTGTCAAACTGTTAATGCCAAAAATCGCACCAAAGGGACAACTTAAGGTCGATGTGGACTAAATCAACTAAAGAAAGGATCTTTCGACGAGACGTGCGATGAGGGAAAAAATAAACGAGACAAGGGATTTGATGACGCAGGAAAAACCTCAATCGAGGAAAAAACCTGCGGACGACAAAGGATGTCGTCGCTGCATTATGGTCGCCAATCAGGGGCGACGTCCTTGGTACTGGCGTCGGTCGTACGATGGTTACAATACAAATGAAGGAAATACTTCGAAATGTAAAGTACAAGTGTTTTGAATGTAAAAACAGGTGTTTGTCGTGTGTGAATACAAAGTGTGAACTTCTGGTCGAGGGATGTTTGTCGTGGGTCGGGAGCGATACTTGAGCTTTCCCTCGAGTGTTCTTGAGTTCGCAGTAAGGTTCTGGCTTTCAGTACTTGATCTCCAGAGTTTGAATGTTCTTTGCTATGAGTTTGAATGTTCTTTGCTATGAGTTTGGATGATTTTCTCTGCTGTTTGGTGATGCTCGCTGATGTATATTCGATGTTAACTGATGTCCCTTGAAATGAAGCTTTAGCTTATCTTTTATAGTCTTCGCGTCATTAATTAGTTCCATTAATGATTTGATCAACGGCTACAACGGCTGGAAACGATCACCGAGATGAATGTTCATAATACTCTTCGTCCGTTACGGCTATCGATCGCTAATGGTTGCGTCGGTTATGTTTGTTGCTCTTTAATGACTTTGACTCATGCATTAAACACTTAACAAACGTAACAGTCAAGGTTAACGTTAGTTCGGTCGAAGGTGCAACGATCTTACACGATGGTCGTACGGGACGGGCGATGTTATGGTCGTGCGTCATGAGAGACGTACGACTTACCTTTTACGGTAGACGCCGGATGTTTTATGGGTTCTTGTCGAGACCTTATCTTAACGCAAGATTTAGTTCATAATCGTGCGTCTTACCTGTTCTGGTCGTGGTCGTATGACGTGATTTTTTGCCCAAACAGTTTCCGCTGGCCATATTCGCCTCTAGCCAAGGAGTTTATGTGCGAATTTGACCTCTCGCCAGGACAACTGATGCCCCAGTTTTGGCTAGTCATTTTGGTCATTGAACGACTTACTTCCGGTTGGGATTCACCGATGGGTGTGAGGGACCTTCTAACGGCGTACAAAGTCACAAAGGACTAGTATTGGCGCTATAGCTTGTTTTCGAGATATAAAGGTGATCGTACTTTGGTTTTAAATACATCAGTCAATGATCGTGGGTGGAAGAAGAAATATGTTTTCGTACGGTTGGCGACGCTCGACTCTGATAGTGACTGGATCAGAGAGGGCTGGAATATGACGGGTGAGTTGTCGATCTATATATATATATATATATATATAATTTTTTTTAAACGGTTCTTATCTGATTCCTCTTTGACTGTTCTTTTCTCTTATGCTCAGATATTAATTTTGACAAAGTAAAACCTGATCAAGAATCCAAGGCTAAGATCAATAAATTTTTAGAGTTCAGTGGCAGGGATCGGACGTACGTTAATCGTCCCCTGGTAGATGAGGATGACGACACTGTTTTCTTGAGTGATAGGATCAGAATGGGTCGAGAGGAAAGGGAGAAAAATGATGAAGAAGAAGAGGAGTCCGAGGGGACTGAAGGAGATGATCTGGAAGTAGAGATAACCGGTAATTGTTCTTCTCTTCTCTTCTTAACTTAATCTATTTTTATTCTTAGAGTGTCTAATCCTTTGTTTTCGCCCATACAGGGGAATCTCATGCACGGGTGTCATCTTCTGTTACTAGGATGATGACTCAGGCTGAACCGACTCGCAAGGCGAGGGATAATAGAAAGAAGGACACTTCGACGACTGGGTCAGGGGTCCTGAAGAAGAAAGAGGTCTCGACATCTGGGTCGGGTCTCTTGAAAAGAAAAGAAGTCCCGACGGCTGGGTCTGACTTCTCGAAGAGGACAAAGATGTCCATTCTGAGGGAACCGTCTCTGAAGACGGGTAACCCACCGAGGGTTGCCTTGTCCAGGAAGGCGATGGCGTTGGTTGCGTTTGACACGACCGGCGTAAAATCCGTGGATACTGCGCAACTGGCGACGATGTTTCCCGTCGTCCTATCCGGCTCTTCGTCGGCCGACATGGGCAAAGGCGCGCATAAAGGATCTGTGGGGGAGACAACGGTCAACTCTACGTTTCCGTCGGATTTTCTGGACGACGATGTCTTGGACGAGACGAAGTTGCTTCCCCACTTAGAAAAATATTTGCTCCCGTCTTTCAGGGAGCGTTTTGACGGGTTTTCTTTTGAGAAAAAAGAGTTCCATGCAGCTGGACTCGTATTCTTGGTAAGTTTTTCTTTCAAAACTTGCTTTGTCGCAGTCGTTGTCGTTGTCTATTGACGATGTTCGTCTTTATGATTTTGCAGGCACTTCAAGCTTGCTTAGCATTACAGGCTGAGACGACGAATGTAGGGAGCTTGACGATTTCTATTATCAAGGACAAAGAAGCAGCGTTGGCTAAGGAAAAAGCTGCCATGGAACACGAAGAGGCGGTATCAATGCATCTTGACCATGCTTTTGATGAGCTAGATGCCCTCAGTCATGCAAGGGACGAGGTGAATTCCCGTTTGAAGGAATCTCTATCTTTGATGTGTGATCAGAGAGAGGAGCTGGAGGGAATGAAGGCATCTTTAGCTGCGAAGAAAAAGGAGGTTGAAGAATCCAAGATTAAAGCGACGAACTTGGAGAAAGAGTTCGAGGAATTGACGGTCGAGAATAGGTCTTTCTTTTCTTACGCTCGACTTACTGCGCGTGCTTCTATCATGCGACGACACCTGCTAGGAGAAGACCCTCTTGCTTCGGCGAAGGAGGAGTTGGACATCTATCTGAATGGCGTTGGGACCGAGAGAGATCTTGACTTATATGATGAGAAAGATGTTGAAGAAGAGGTGGCAGGTGAAAACCTTCTGGACGGGACTTCGGGCACGAATGCAACGGATGTTCCTTCTTTAGTTTAAGAATTTTCTCTTTTTTGTTGCTCGACCGTTGGGGGTCGAATATGTTCTTGAAATTTTTTCTTATGGTCGAACTTATGCTTTATATATTTGGTAAACAAATATCGCATCAATTGAACATAAGATACATAGAAATCATGTGACCAAGGCACTTATAAAATACGAGAACATACGATCAAAGCATCCATACAGGGTATAAGAAAGAAAAAATAAGGCATTCGTTTAGAATGTATGCTAATCAAACACCAATACATGCGACTAAGGTATTTATTCAAAACGCGAAGTTTTTCTAAGTTAAGAAGAGCAGGCTGCGAAGCCGTCTATGCGATCATGCGACCAAGTCGTTCGACTAGCTGTAAGGTGTGATCAAGTCATGGACCTGATTGTCTATGTCGTGCGATCCTGCGATAAAACGATGTCGAGGGTTGGTCGTTGGCTCACCAACGACCCTCCGATGCTTAAGTTAGTAGCTGTTTGTGAGAAAAATTTGTATGGAAAAGAGTTAGAAATCATACCTTTCTCCTTCATGGGGTATTGCCCCCATGTCATTTATTATCCTATTCTTTTTGGAAAGAAAGATAGGTTTTAAATGACAGGACGACACGACGATCCGATGAGATACTGTCTGTGATTGATCATGTCATCGTACGACAGGGCCCCATAGCGACGTTTCGACTCATTCTCGATCTTCAGGGTTCCCAATGGCGTAAGGGATTTTAATTGATAACTTTTGCATGCTCGGGAGTCGACGGTCGATGGCTGTTAATAACGACATTATCAATAATATCTTTGAGATTACCTTGTGGAACATGATATTACAATTCCTTCTTGAGTGCGTTACAATCATCTGTCGCATGACCATGGTCGACGTGGAAGTCGCACCACTTTGATTTATCCTTCTTAGCATCGTCCAAGTCAGACTTCTTCGGCCACCGGTTGGTTGCTTGGGTGGTCTTCAGAGCTTCGACTAAGTCTTTAGCTGACCCTTTGAACCCATAAGAGGAGATCTTGGGGTACACGGGGAATTTATCGCGGTTTTAGCTTCTGCCTTCATCCTGAAACGAACGTTTGAAATCTGTCGCGCTGGCTCTATTCTGGATATAGCTTTCGACTTAAATTCTGGCTTCTTGACACCTAACGGCTTCTTGTCGTCAGTGTGTTTGCGACGAAAGGTTGCGTCGTCTTCGACCCTCATATATGCTAAGGTTCGAGCTCGGACGTCTTCGAAAGTCTCTGGGGGATACTTGGTCAGATCGATATATAGACCTGAACTATCGTCTAGACCACGCTTATAAGCTTCGATCGCAGTTTTGATGTCACAATTGCGGATACTGATCATTTCGGCATTGAATCTATTGAAATAACTTCGAATAGACTCATTGGTCTTCTGCATGACATAGTATAGATCACTAGTCTGCTTTTCCATCTTACGACTGCTGGCGAATTACCGGGAGAATTGGTTGACCAATTCGGCGAACGACCCGATATATTTGGGTTTGAGATTGATCAACCACTAGAGAGCTGGACCAGTGAGAGTCGCCCTGAAACTCTTTCACATGCATACTTCCTGGTATATGTGTGGAATCGAGATCGTCCACATGAGTTGCTTATACTGCGCGACATGCTCGGTTGGATCGGTCACACCCGAATACTTGGGAGTGAAGGAAGGAATGTTATACTTCTTTGGGACCTCGACGGTGGCGATCTCGTCGATGAAGGGCGATACCTGATACCCCGAGCGAGGCTCGACGTCGACAAGCACGGCTGCCCCAGGCAACTTGGCGAGCAAGGACAGGACGCGCTCATTTTGGTCTTCTAACATCTTCAAACGTTGGGCGACGGGATCGTTAAGATCAGGATTTGCCCCTGTCGAGGGATTGGTCCCTGGACTAGTGCCATTACCATGCGACGAACCATTGGTGTCCCCGTTGAATGGAACAAAATATGGTTGTGACCCATATTGGAATTGCTGCGGTCCATTTTGAAACGATTGTGGTCCATGCTGAAATGGCTGCGATCTCTGTTGGAAAGATTGCGATCCTTGCTGGAAAGGTTGCGATCTTGGCTGGAAAGGTTACAGACCACTTTGGAACGGCTGGGAAAATGGCTGGGTTTCGTTCTGAAACGGCTGGGGCCACCTTGCAATGGTTGGGATCCATTGTTCAAGGGTGGTGGTCGGATGTGCTGAGGGGGAATCTGCCCAGACTGGGGATCCGGAATGAACGGACCCGGCTGCTGATTCTGCATGAATGGACCTGGATGCTGATTCTGCGTGGACGGGACTGGTCCCGGACCTGGATTCTGGATGAATGGTCTAGGACCATTCTGGGGTCCAAAAGGATTCCTTAGCCGCGCGATCTCTTCAGCTGCTCTGTGATTCTGCTCTGCCATTGCATTGAGTTGATTCCTGGCAACCTCGAGCTCCTGATACATCTGAGCGACGGCTTGCTGCGGATTTCCAGGGGCTACCATTTTCCTTCAACAGAAAATAGAAGAAACTCCAAGAAACTATTAATAGAATGCACATTCGTCGAGGATTTTCTCTAGATGTAGTCCCACGGATGGCGCCAAACTTGTTCCTCCCAAGATTGGTCAAAAGTATTTTTGTGAGTGTTACTCCAATCTTGGTAGGGTGGTGTTGGTGATGTGAAAGTGCCATGATTTTAATTATTTAAAAAAAATTAGGATGATCCTCCCATGATTGAGTATAACCATTGAAGTGTGAGGTATCCCAATTACTATCTCCCATGAAATAACTGGAATCAGGGTTCGAAGGACAATAATATGTGAAATGATTTCCGCCACAGAAGTCACAGAAAACAGTTTCATATGGCCCAAACGAATATCCCATTGAATCCATATTCACAGAAAGATAAACTCAAAGCTTGTTACTTGTACACACATAAAGACGTATGACAAGCAACAAAGGTGGTAGAAAAATCAAATCTTTTAAAATACTTTTATTGACTTTTAGCGTGCCAATCCCCGGCAACGGCGCCAAAAACTTGACAGTGCTTTGAATACACCGATAGACGTGTAATAATTAAAGCTCAACGCAAGTATACATCGAGATCTAATGTCGTCTTTCAAGTAATAAAGTGGTAAAATACCAGATATCGTTCCCACAGAGATTGGACTAAAAGCGCAATAAAGTCTAATAAAAGAAATGATTTCCAAAGATCAAGTCGAAGATTAATTATTTTCTGTTGGTGGTTGGAATTATCACAGATTATATAACAATTAATAAAGGATAGCAAGGGTGTAAGATCTTGGGGTGAGATTTAAACAAAACTTCCAGCGGACCAATGCTGTGGCAATGCTACAGCATTGTGTCTTTCAACACTTACATTCACCATCTACTTTTCAGGTTGCCCTCTCGGGTTTTCTGCCATTTACTACTGATCTAGCAGCCACTAAACCCATATCTGGTGTTATGTGTCAGAACTATCAATAGCAAAAAGAGTCCTTCCAAGTATACAGATAAACAAATCTCTTTGTTAAAATCACTCTCTCGAGCCGATTCCCATATCAGTTAAGTTGACGTGTTCTAAGTGGGCCATCTCTGACTCGCACTCTACACTATTACCATCCACATAGATGATCAACTTATCGGGCAAAATCAACCAGAAAGAACAGAGGTGACAAATCTCTTTGCCAGTCGCTCTCTCAAGCTTACTTTCTTTGTCATTCGGATTGACGTGCATATCAATGACTCATCTCTGAGACCATGGCACTTTAACACTTTCAAAGTGATCATCCGTCCAGAAGTAACTTGAACTTTTATAAAACTTAACATGAAATGGTGAACATCATTATTGAGAAACGATGTCCACTTTTCATTATGTTTAAAACCTCACCCTTTAATCTCACACCCAGGCTATTTAAATTTAGCTACTCATACTGAAATGTAAATGACAAGAAATATAAATTACTGAAATTAAGACAGATATGTAAATGACAATAAAGTAAAATGTAAGTATTAAAAGACTATAAGTTAGTGCAGCAATGCTGTACCAATGCTGCAGCAACTCATAGCTAATAATAAGAACATGAAGAACAAGATGAAGAACTTAAAGTAAAAATGCATAAAATTTAAGTTGAGAGGTTCCCAATCAGTTGTCAACTGATCCAAAAGTCTCTACAAAATACAAATCACAAGCCTCCTATTTATACTAAATGGAGTAGAAACTAAGCCATACCAAAGGACATCTACTACACTATTTAAGCACTATTCAACTAGGTACAAAATACTATTGCACCCATGCCTCCCATGATGGTCTTTTTAGAGCTGAATAAAACTTCACCAAGCATTGATTTTAGTCTTCTAGAACATGGTTGAGTCATAGCAAAAAATCAGCACCAAAAAGTCTTCTAGAAGTGGTCTCTTCATTCCAATTGTCCTGTTTTCAATGCTGTAGCATTGGGCAGGGCTGCAATATATAAATAAACACAATAAGCCTTCTTAAAGCAGTAAATGACAGGTAAATGATAATCTAAGCTCCATTAAACAAAGGGTGAAAATAAGTAATTAAAAGGACTCAAATGTTGGGATAAAATAACAAATCATAACTAAAAAGGAGAAGAAAAAGATATAATATGCATTAATAAATAATGCATATCACACCCTCAAATTTAAAGTGTTGTTTGTCCCCAAACAACTAAAAGACCTAAAAAGAAAATGACTCAATTTTGAAATTTCTTGCTAGAATATGGCATTAAGTGCCTACATCATGTACATCATATCCCATGAACTAAATAGCCTTTTATAAATCCCTTATCCTTCATTTAACCCAAAGTGTGTGTGTGTGTGTGTGTCATAGGCTAGCATCAATCTTCCCTTTGTTAGACTCAAACACACCCTACATTTAAAGTCAATAGGGCTTTTTAGGGTTTTTCTTTGGCATATCTTCTCTCACCAAACCTTTTCTCTCAACAAAAATTTTAAAATTTTGGCACTTTGTGCTCTTTTCTTGTTGGATTTTTGTACCTTGCCCCTATGGGGCATTTTTGGTATCTTTGCCTTATGCATATCTAGTTAGAGCTTTGCTCTTTTGATTGATCTTTTTATGCTTTTTAAGGTGTAACCTTCCCACCCTCAAATTTGTGATTTACAATGTCCTCATTGTAACATTGAAGTGTATAGGTGTATAAAGGCTACAAGTGGCTTTTTACATGTGAGAAGAAGGCCTAAATCATCCTCTATATGTGTTTGGGATGTGTGAGTCAAATTTCGTCCCAAGAAGAAAGTGGCTAGTTCTAACATGGACACACAACTTAGTAAACTCATGATTTAAAAAGAATTATTTGGGCTATGGAATCAAAGAAACATGACGTAACTGATGTATCATTTAGCAAGAGAAAATAAACCTAATTTTTTTTATGAAAACATTATCCCAGACTAAAAATAAAAATAAAAATGGAGGCTAAGGAAGATGATTTGAACCTGCCCTACTCCTTAAGAGTAGGTTGTGAATCCTTGGATGCTCCTGCCAATGCTGTAGCATCCATCTGCTGCTTCTTTTCCTCCAGCAGACTGTCCCTTTCAGCTTTCAGCTTCTCATTTTCTGTGGTCAACCTCATGTTCTCAACCTTCACCTTGCTCAACCTGATCAAAACCTTCTTGACCTGTTCTCCATGTTTTGAACTCGGCTTTCAGATCTTTCTTCATCTCTTTCATTTTTTTTTCTCAACACATCATCTCGAACCGCGGGTATTTTCACCCTCGCCATGGTGATTGATTTTCTTGATGAACAATGGCAAGATGGTTTGAAAAACAGAGGGAAGAAGAAAGAGGTGGAAGAAATCATTTTTTTTAGAGAGAAAGAGACAAAGATGGTTTTTAGGAGAAATAGAAGTTAAAAGGTTGATTTATTGGGTTGGAAAATGGAACTAACCTTTTGGTTTTATCCTAAAAAATGGACCACTTTGGTTGGAAATGGAAAGGAAATTACCATGCTAGTTGGCATAAAGTACAAGTATGGGAAAATGTTTATTTAAAAACCATGCCTCTTGTCCTTTTGTCACTATTTTGCTGAGAAGTGTGGTTGCCTAAAATAGGGCTGGAGTGTTTGGTGGGAAAAAGCACCACCAGGGTGTCTTATGTTTGACAAAGGCTCACCAACTTCTACTATTCAAGGTACTATCTTTATAAAAGCTAGCAAGTTATCAAAAAGAGAAGATGGGTCTTTGTTTAGCATGCTTCTGAATTCAACACCCATTGTTTTTAGACATCTTTCCAGCAAAATTGACAGGGCCCACTTTCAGATTTTTCACAACTTTTCCCTTTCACAAAGACACGGACTGGATGCTGAAATGATGCTACAACATCCAATGCTTATCTTTTGTGCCTAAAGAGATATCTTCCTACAAAGCAGTAAATTTAATCTAGAAAATTAGAACTAAAGAATATTTACAAACATGTATGAACCAAGTGGTTGGAGTGAATGTTTCGGCACAAGAATCCGCATTTTCTTCTTTTAGCAATATGTTCTTCTTTTTCAACAACTGGATCTCTTGTTGACAACTTATTAAGGAGTTGTGGAATTTGTTGGAGCACCACAGTATGCTCCTCAGCCCAAACGGTTCTCACCAACTTAAATTGGTGTTTCTCTTTCCACTTATGTTTATACACGTTTCTCATCACGTGTTTCTCTCTTTGATCATGTCACAAGATTTTAATGGAATAAATGGGGGAACAGGTCATCCCCCAAAGATTTTTCCACACCACTTCACCAACAATAAAACTTGATTTTATGAAGTTTCCCGAGTCCTTGGATTGATCATCACGTCCTTTTTTAAAAACAACTTGAAAATTTTCTGCGCATCTTTGCTGCATGAATGCTGCAGCATCCGCAACAATGTGTTTTTTCTGCACAGATTCAAAGTAGGGGTTAATGACAATTTGGGCATTGTGTTGCACCTCTTCACTATTTTGAAGTGAAGAGGGATTGCTTAAATGCTCAGGTTCTTCCTCGTAACTCTCCATCTCTTGACTATTTTCCAAAGTATTGACCTTCTCCTCCTCCTTACCAATACATTCAAAATTTTCAATATTACTTGGTATAGGAATTTGGTTTTGTCTGTTGATCTCAGCAAGATAAGTTGAAATGTTGGCAACAGATGTCATCATACTTTGTGTGGACTCATTCAGACTTTGTGTGAAATCATTCATCATAGTTTTAAGAGATTCAGAGTTTTCAACTTGTTCTAAAGAGCTTGTAGGGGGTAAAAATGAGTTATTAAAGTAATCCCCTTGAAAACTCTCAGAAAAATCAACTTGTTCCTCCCAAGATTGGTCAAAAGTATTTTTGTGAGTGTTACTCCAATCTTGGTAGGGTGGTGTTGGCGATGTGAAAGTGCCATGATTTTAATTATTTAAAAAAAATTAGGATGATCCTCCCATGATTGAGTATAACCATTGAAGTGTGAGGTATCCCAATTACTATCTCCCATGAAATAACTGGAATCAGGGTTCGAAGGACAATAATATGTGAAATGATTTCCGCCACAGAAGTCACAGAAAACAGTTTCATATGGCCCAAACGAATATCCCATTGAATCCATATTCACAGAAAGATAAACTCAAAGCTTGTTACTTGTACACACATAAAGACGTATGACAAGCAACAAAGGTGGTAGAAAAATCAAATCTTTTAAAATACTTTTATAGACTTTTAGCGTGCCAATCCCCGGCAACGGCGCCAAAAACTTGACAGTGCTTTGAATACACCGATAGACGTGTAATAATTAAAGCTCAACGCAAGTATACATCGAGATCTAATGTCGTCTTTCAAGTAATAAAGTGGTAAAATACCAGATATCGTTCCCACAGAGATTGGACTAAAAGCGCAATAAAGTCTAATAAAAGAAATGATTTCCAAAGATCAAGTCGAAGATTAATGATTTTCTGTTGGTGGTTGGAATTATCACAGATTATATAACAATTAATAAAGGATAGCAAGGGTGTAAGATCTTGGGGTGAGATTTAAACAAAACATCCAGCGGACCAATGCTGTGGCAATGCTACAGCATTGTGTCTTTCAACACTTACATTCACCATCTACTTTTCAGGTTGCCCTCTCGGGTTTTCTGCCATTTACTACTGATCTAGCAGCCACTAAACCCATATCTGGTGTTATGTGTCAGAACTATCAATAGCAAAAAGAGTCCTTCCAAGTATACAGATAAACAAATCTCTTTGTTAAAATCACTCTCTCGAGCCGATTCCCATATCAGTTAAGTTGACGTGTTCTAAGTGGGCCATCTCTGACTCGCACTCTACACTATTACCATCCACATAGATGATCAACTTATCGGGCAAAATCAACCAGAAAGAACAGAGGTGACAAATCTCTTTGCCAGTCGCTCTCTCAAGCTTACTTTCTTTGTCATTCGGATTGACGTGCATATCAATGACTCATCTCTGAGACCATGGCACTTTAACACTTTCAAAGTGATCATCCGTCCAGAAGTAACTTGAACTTTTATAAAACTTAACATGAAATGGTGAACATCATTATTGAGAAACGATGTCCACTTTTCATTATGTTTAAAACCTCACCCTTTAATCTCACACCCAGGCTATTTAAATTTAGCTACTCATACTGAAATGTAAATGACAAGAAATATAAATTACTGAAATTAAGACAAATATGTAAATGACAATAAAGTAAAATGTAAGTATTAAAAGACTATAAGTTAGTGCAGCAATGCTGTACCAATGCTGCAGCAACTCATAGCTAATAATAAGAACATGAAGAACAAGATGAAGAACTTAAAGTAAAAATGCATAAAATTTAAGTTGAGAGGTTCCCAATCAGTTGTCAACTGATCCAAAAGTCTCTACAAAATACAAATCACAAGCCTCCTATTTATACTAAATGGAGTAGAAACTAAGCCATACCAAAGGACATCTACTACACTATTTAAGCACTATTCAACTAGGTACAAAATACTATTGCACCCATGCCTCCCATGATGGTCTTTTTAGAGTTGAATAAAATTTCACCAAGCATTGATTTTAGTCTTCTAGAACATGGTTGAGTCATAGCAAAAAATCAGCACCAAAAAGTCTTCTAGAAGTGGTCTCTTCATTCCAATTGTCCAGTTTTCAATGCTGTAGCATTGGGCAGGGCTGCACTATATAAATAAACACAATAAGCCTTCTTAAAGCAGTAAATGACAGGTAAATCATAATCTAAGCTCCATTAAACAAAGGGTGAAAATAAGTAATTAAAAGGACTCAAATGTTGGGATAAAATAACAAATCATAACTAAAAAGGAGAAGAAAAAGATATAATATGCATTAATAAATAATGCATATCACACCCTCAAATTTAAAGTGTTGTTTGTCCCCAAACAACTAAAAGACCTAAAAAGAAAATGACTCAATTTTAAAATTTCTTGCTAGAATATGGCATTAAGTGCCTACATCATGTACATCATATCCCATGAACTAAATAGCCTTTTATAAATCCCTTATCCTTCATTTAACCCAAAGTGTGTGTGTGTGTGTGTGTCATAGGCTAGCATCAATCTTCCCTTTGTTAGACTCAAACACACCCTACATTTAAAGTCAATAGGGCTTTTTAGGGTTTTTCTTTGGCATATCTTCTCTCACCAAACCTTTTCTCTCAACAAAAAATTTAAAATTTTGGCACTTTGTGCTCTTTTCTTGTTGGATTTTTATACCTTGCCCCTATGGGGCATTTTTGGTATCTTTGCCTTATGCATATCTAGTTAGAGCTTTGCTCTTTTGATTGATCTTTTTATGCTTTTTAAGGTGTAACCTTCCCACCCTCAAATTTGTGATTTACAATGTCCTCATTGTAACATTGAAGTGTATAGGTGTATAAAGGCTACAAGTGGCTTTTTACATGTGAGAAGAAGGCCTAAATCATCCTCTATATGTGTTTGGGATGTGTTAGTCAAATTTCGTCCCAAGAAGAAAGTGGCTAGTTCTAACATGGACACACAACTTAGTAAACTCATGATTTGAAAAGAATTATTTAGGCTATGGAATCAAAGAAACATGACGTAACTGATGTATCATTTAGCAAGAGAAAATAAACCTAAAAAAAAAATTTATGAAAACATTATCCCAGACTAAAAATAAAAATAAAAATGGAGGCTAAGGAAGATGATTTGAACCTGCCCTACTCCTTAAGAGTAGGTTGTGAATCCTTGGATGCTCCTGCCAATGCTGTAGCATCCATCTGCTGCTTCTTTTCCTCCAGCAGACTGTCCCTTTCAGCTTTCAGCTTCTCATTTTCTGTGGTCAACCTCATGTTCTCAACCTTCACCTTGCTCAACCTGATCAAAACCTTCTTGACCTGTTCTCCATGTTTTGAACTCGGCTTTCAGATCTTTCTTCATCTCTTTCATTTTTTTTTCTCAACACATCATCTCGAACCGCGGGTATTTTCACCCTCGCCATGGTGATTGATTTTCTTGATGAACAATGGCAAGATGGTTTGAAAAACAGAGGGAAGAAGAAAGAGGTGGAAGAAATCATTTTTTTTTGAGAGAGAAAGAGACAAAGATGGTTTTTAGGAGAAATAGAAGTTAAAAGGTTGATTTATTGGGTTGGAAAATGGAACTAACCTTTTGGTTTTATCCTAAAAAATGGACCACTTTGGTTGGAAATGGAAAGGAAATTACCATGCTAGTTGGCATAAAGTACAAGTATGGGAAAATGTTTATTTAAAAACCATGCCTCTTGTCCTTTTGTCACTATTTTGCTGAGAAGTGTGGTTACCTAAAATAGGGCTGGAGTGTTTGGTGGGAAAAAGCACCACCAGGGTGTCTTATGTTTGACAAAGGCTCACCAACTTCTACTATTCAAGGTACTATCTTTATAAAAGCTAGCAAGTTATCAAAAAGAGAAGATGGGTCTTTGTTTAGCATGCTTCTGAATTCAACACCCATTGTTTTTAGACATCTTTCCAGCAAAATTGACAGGGCCCACTTTCAGATTTTTCACAACTTTTCCCTTTCACAAAGACACGGACTGGATGCTGAAATGATGCTACAACATCCAATGCTTATCTTTTGTGCCTAAAGAAATATCTTCCTACAAAGCAGTAAATTTAATCTAGAAAATTAGAACTAAAGAATATTTACAAACATGTATGAACCAAGTGGTTGGAGTGAATGTTTCGGCACAAGAATCCGCATTTTCTTCTTTTAGCAATATGTTCTTCTTTTTCAACAACTGGATCTCTTGTTGACAACTTATTAAGGAGTTGTGGAATTTGTTGGAGCACCTCAGTATGCTCCTCAGCCCAAACGGTTCTCACCAACTTAAATTGGTGTTTCTCTTTCCACTTATGTTTATACACGTTTCTCATCACGTGTTTCTCTCTTTGATCATGGCACAAGATTTTAATGGAATAAATGGGGGAACAGGTCATCCCCCAAAGATTTTTCCACACCACTTCACCAACAATAAAACTTGATTTTATGAAGTTTCCCGAGTCCTTGGATTGATCATCACGTCCTTTTTTAAAAACAACTTGAAAATTTTCTGCGCATCTTTGCTGCATGAATGCTGCAGCATCCGCAACAATGTGTTTTTTCTGCACAGATTCAAAGTAGGGGTTAATGACAATCTGGGCATTGTGTTGCACCTCTTCACTATTTTGAAGTGAAGAGGGATTGCTTAAATGCTCAGGTTCTTCCTCGTAACTCTCCATCTCTTGACTATTTTCCAAAGTATTGACCTTCTCCTCCTCCTTACCAATACATTCAAAATTTTCAATATTACTTGGTATAGGAATTTGGTTTTGTCTGTTGATCTCAGCAAGATAAGTTGAAATGTTGGCAACAGATGTCATCATACTTTGTGTGGACTCATTCAGACTTTGTGTGAAATCATTCATCATAGTTTTAAGAGATTCGGAGTTTTCAACTTGTTCTAAAGAGCTTGTAGGGGGTAAAAATGAGTTATTAAAGTCATCCCCTTGAAAACTCTCAGAAAAATCAACTTGTTCCTCCCAAGATTGGTCAAAAGTATTTTTGTGAGTGTTACTCCAATCTTGGTAGGGTGGTGTTGGCGATGTGAAAGTGCCATGATTTTAATTATTTAAAAAAAAATTAGGATGATCCTCCCATGATTGAGTATAACCATTGAAGTGTGAGGTATCCCAATTACTATCTCCCATGAAATAACTGGAATCAGGGTTCGAAGGACAATAATATGTGAAATGATTTCCGCCACAGAAGTCATAGAAAACAGTTTCATATGGCCCAAACGAATATCCCATTGAATCCATATTCACAGAAAGATAAACTCAAAGCTTGTTACTTGTACACACATAAAGACGTATGACAAGCAACAAAGGTGGTAGAAAAATCAAATCTTTTAAAATACTTTTATAGACTTTTAGCGTGCCAATCCCCGGCAACGGCGCCAAAAACTTGACAGTGCTTTGAATACACCGATAGACGTGTAATAATTAAAGCTCAACGCAAGTATACATCGAGATCTAATGTCGTCTTTCAAGTAATAAAGTGGTAAAATACCAGATATCGTTCCCACAGAGATTGGACTAAAAGCGCAATAAAGTCTAATAAAAGAAATGATTTCCAAAGATCAAGTCGAAGATTAATGATTTTCTGTTGGTGGTTGGAATTATCACAGATTATATAACAATTAATAAAGGATAGCAAGGGTGTAAGATCTTGGGGTGAGATTTAAACAAAACTTCCAGCGGACCAATGCTGTGGCAATGCTACAGCATTGTGTCTTTCAACACTTACATTCACCATCTACTTTTCAGGTTGCCCTCTCGGGTTTTCTGCCATTTACTACTGATCTAGCAGCCACTAAACCCATATCTGGTGTTATGTGTCAGAACTATCAATAGCAAAAAGAGTCCTTCCAAGTATACAGATAAACAAATCTCTTTGTTAAAATCACTCTCTCGAGCCGATTCCCATATCAGTTAAGTTGACGTGTTCTAAGTGGGCCATCTCTGACTCGCACTCTACACTATTACCATCCACATAGATGATCAACTTATCGGGCAAAATCAACCAGAAAGAACAGAGGTGACAAATCTCTTTGCCAGTCGCTCTCTCAAGCTTACTTTCTTTGTCATTCGGATTGACGTGCATATCAATGACTCATCTCTGAGACCATGGCACTTTAACACTTTCAAAGTGATCATCCGTCCAGAAGTAACTTGAACTTTTATAAAACTTAACATGAAATGGTGAACATCATTATTGAGAAACGATGTCCACTTTTCATTATGTTTAAAACCTCACCCTTTAATCTCACACCCAGGCTATTTAAATTTAGCTACTCATACTGAAATGTAAATGACAAGAAATATAAATTACTGAAATTAAGACAGATATGTAAATGACAATAAAGTAAAATGTAAGTATTAAAAGACTATAAGTTAGTGCAGCAATGCTGTACCAATGCTGCAGCAACTCATAGCTAATAATAAGAACATGAAGAACAAGATGAAGAACTTAAAGTAAAAATGCATAAAATTTAAGTTGAGAGGTTCCCAATCAGTTGTCAACTGATCCAAAAGTCTCTACAAAATACAAATCACAAGCCTCCTATTTATACTAAATGGAGTAGAAACTAAGCCATACCAAAGGACATCTACTACACTATTTAAGCACTATTCAACTAGGTACAAAATACTATTGCACCCATGCCTCCCATGATGGTCTTTTTAGAGCTGAATAAAACTTCACCAAGCATTGATTTTAGTATTCTAGAACATGGCTGAGTCATAGCAAAAAATCAGCACCAAAAAGTCTTCTAGAAGTGGTCTCTTCATTCCAATTGTCCAGTTTTCAATGCTGTAGCATTGGGCAGGGCTGCACTATATAAATAAACACAATAAGCCTTCTTAAAGCAGTAAATGACAGGTAAATCATAATCTTAGCTCCATTAAACAAAGGGTGAAAATAAGTAATTAAAAGGACTCAAATGTTGGGATAAAATAACAAATCATAACTAAAAAGGAGAAGAAAAAGATATAATATGCATTAATAAATAATGCATATCACTTAAACAACTAAAGAAAGAATCTTTCGACGAGACGTACGACGATAAATAAAATAAAGAAACAAGGGATTTGATGACGCAGGAAAAACCTCAATCGAGGAAAAAACCTGCGGACGACAGGGGGTGTCGTCGGTGCAATATGGTCGCCAATCAGGGGCGATGTCCTTGGATACTGGTGTCGATCGTACAGTGATTACAATACAAATGAAGAAAATGCTTCGAAATGTAAAGTACAAGTGTTTGAACGTAAAAACAGGTGTTTGTCGTGTACGAAACAAAGTTTGAACTGTTGGTCGAGGGCTGTTGTCGTGCGTCGAGAGCGATACTTAGAATAATGGTTCTTCACTTCAGGTGTTCTTGAATATTGCTTCGGTTGTTAATAGCCGGATATTTGATGTCTGGAAATGTTGATTGAGCTTGATATTTATAGTCTTCGCGTCTTTAGCTTCATCCATGAATGCTCCTTTAATGGCCTTAACGGTTGGAAACGGTCGCCGGAGTAATGATCTTCGTCCGTTACGGTCGCCGGCTGTTTAATGACTGCGTCGGTTATAGCCGTTGCTCCTTAATGACTTTGACTCCTGCATTAAACACTTAACAAACGGTTATGGTTAACGTTAGCTTTGGTCGAGGTCGCACGTCTTTATATAATAGTCGTGCGGATCGGGCGACGCTATGGTCGAGCGTCGTAAGGAACTCTCGACTTACCTTTTATGAGGGACGACGATGGTGTTCTGGGTCTTTGTCGAGACCTTATCTTAATACAAGATATAGTCCTTAATCATACGTCTTACTTGTTCTGGTCGCGGTCGAGCGACGTGATTTTTTGCCCAAACAGTACCCGAAAGAGAAAGGTTTTGAGCTTTCTGCATATTCTGATGCGGATCACGCGGGCAGCATGATGGATCGGAAGAGCACATCGGGACATGTGCAGTTCTTGGGCGACAATCTGGTGAGTTGGGCATCCAAGAAGCAGCAGTGCGTCTCTACATCGACTGCCGAGGTGGAATACGTGGCCGCCGCGAGCTGTTGTTCTCAAGTTATATGGATGTGCACCCAACTCAAGGATTACGGTTTCACTTACACCAAGGTTCCCATCTACTGCGACTCGAAGAGCGCCATTGCAATATACAGCAATTCGGTTCAGCATACCAAGACAAAGCACATAGACGTTCGGTACCATTTTATCAAGGATCACGTCGAAAGAGGTACAGTCGAACTCTACTTTGTAAATACAGAACATCAGTTAGCAGACCTGTTTACAAAACCCCTGGACGAAAAACGATTTAATTATCTAGTGTCCATGTTAGGTATGCTAAATCTGAAGACTTGATCTGACTGTGTGCCCGATCCAAGTTCCATACATATACGAGAAACTGTCTACTCATCACCTGTTGTTCACACTCCAGATGACTGAGCATCCACTTTCTCGCATCTGTATTCTACTTGTATCAGTTACATCGTTAGGATAAGTCTGTGTACTAATTAGGTAGATTTTGCTTGTTTATTTTTTTTTAACGTGTGTTCAGGGGGAGCACAGACAAGTATCAGGTAAGTCTACTTCTCGCATCTGTATTCTACTTGTATCCTTTTCTGTCGATTACTGTCGTCTACTTCCAATGATGATATCTGTGCTTTCACAAGTTATTCATGTGTTCAGGGGGAGCACAGACAAGTATCAGGTAAGTCTGTTCTATCTTTGAGGGGGAGTGTCACACATCTGTTGTTCAAACTATCAAAAGTTTTTTCGTGTGGATACTCCAAGTGTGCTTCATTTCACTCTACGCGCACATTCTGAGGGGGAGCATATACCTATATGTTCATCATTTGAGGGGGAGCGACACAGTTTTTTTTCTCTTTAAAGTATCAAAGTTTTTTTTGTTAGTCTCTCCATTGCACACACATGCACAATCCGAGGGGGAGCAGAGAAATCCCCATGCTCAGTTCGAGGGGGATCGAAGATATGTTCTGTCGAAATCATAAGGCTACTATTTTTTAAAACTGACAAAATAGGGGCATTTTTCTCAGAAACACCGAGTTTCCGGACAGGTTTCCGGATACCCTATCCGGATAGGTTTCCGGACCGGACACCTATCCGGACCGGATGAGTATCCGGATGACCTACTTGGAAAATTGGTCCCTATATAAGTAATCCGAACACACCCCTGTTCACTTTATCCGGAAAACTCAAAGCCCACAAAAACTCCTTCGCTTTTTTCCTCTCGTTCGGACACCATCGACATCATCACATCTTGCTCGATTTCTGCTCAATAATCAGGTATGCCCCTCGTTTATCTATCTCGATCTCGAATGTACACATTTCACGCACTCAAAAGCAAAAATTGACCGCAGATTGGGTCGATTCAGGTTTTCGAAAACCCCTTTTTCAAGTCAATAAGCATTCCAATATGTTCCATGCGATTTAGCCGAAGTACATGCTTACACATGCTTTTATACTTTCATTGATATCGATACAACACTCATATGCATGTTTGTGGTCATCTGTGGCAAGATTGGAACAATCCGGATGTCGTTCGGATAGTTTTGAACTATCCGGACACATTCAAAATCGCCAGGAAAACCATCATGGTCTAGATATTTTATCCGGACACCCACAACGTCCAGTAACCCTTGTTGTCCGGAAACCTTTAGGTTTCCGGTAAGTTCAACTATCCGGATTGTCGATGTGTCCGGTAACCCAAAACATCCGGTAACCTCATTTTGTCCGGATTGCACCTGTTATCCAGAAACCATTCACACGTCCGGTGTTTGGGTAAAAAATCACACCCTCGATCGACTTGGGAAATTCCCTCGACATGACCCGTGGACCTTGATTACCCTAATATCTACAAAAGTCATACCCCCGATCGACAAGGGTAATACCCATTATTTCCATATCCCCGACATACGATAGTTGGTTATTAAACGCGTGTCAATAGTCACTCAGGATAGTAACTTTACATCTCATGATCGCTCGACACGCATCACATGTCACACCTGTCGCCAGCCACGCATCGCACATCACTCGTCACTAGTCTTACGTCACTAGTCTTATGTCGCCAGTTACGTGTCGCCGGTTACGACTCGTTGGTCTTACGTCGACTGTCTTATATCGCTCTGGTCCTGCGACAACAATGTCCTGGTCTTACGACCCAATCCTCTGACATCATCCTAGTCTTACGAGACATTTCCAGTCATATACATGGTCTTGTATTTCGACAACGGTCGTATGCTCCATAAGACCGACGTCCTGGACTTAAGACGGTCTTACGCTTACACTAACCATTCATGGTCAACAGCCGTTTCTTTTGTTCATTAATGCAGGTCTACGGGCATTTATGGCACAACGACCAGTAACGGATGAATCATCAATAACATTAATGGCCCGACAGTGGTTACAAAGCCAATCATCAAAGTGCATTTAATGTCGGCAACGGTTATAAGACCAGCCATTAATAGCACTAAAGACGACGTCCATTACGGCAGTTACCAAAGTCCTTAATGATCCAATTAAAGTGCCCGAAGACTATAAATTCCAAGCTCAATCCTCAGTTCAAGGGACATCGAACAACAGACACGAACACTCGAACTCGAAAGAACACTTGAAACACAGAAACCGCTCTCAGAAGAATCGCCCTCGACGCACGACATCAGCGCACGACACGCAGTTTAAACACACGACGCACATTGTTTTTACATTCGAAACACTTGTTACTTTACATTTCGAAGTCTTTCCTTCATTTGTATTGTAATCTCTGTACGATCGACACCCGAAACACAAGGACATCGCCCCTGTTTGGCGACCATAGTGCACTGTCGACTCTCACAGAGTCGACCGCAGTTTTTTCCCTCATTTTGGGGTTTTCCGCGTCACCAAATCTCTTGTCTCTTTTACTTTTTCCACGCAATTGTGTTGTTTGGCTTGAGATACGTTTCTTTAGTTGTTAAATGTCCACATTGACCTTAAGTTGTACTTTTGTGCGATTTTTGGCATTAACAGTTTGGCGCCATCCGTGGGACCCCATCTAGAGAAAATCTCAAGCCAATACACACATATCGCTCTGACGATCTTGTAAAGTTTTTTCAGGTACATGGCAAATTATCCAGATCCCCTGATTCAACTTCGATCGGAATTGAATGCGGCTCGAAGCCAGATTCAAGCCATGATAAAAAAAAATGCTTCGTAAAAAATATCGCATGTATCGCATCATCCAAGGGACTCGGGGGCTCGGAACACCCTTCACAAACTGAAAAATACCACATTTGATTTCAAAAGTCCTCGGAAATGGCGCTTATCGACTCCATGTTACGATAACTGTGACGTCCCACTTAGAACAACTCTATATATATACTCTAAGTATATTCTCCTCGTTTAATTTTTTTGATCTAATATATAATCGTCGGTAACAGACGATTTACGTTTTTTCTTACGATCGCCAGTCAAGGCAACCGCATGTCGCAATTTATAGTCCTTAGTAAAAGATGACTCGCATTTTCTTATGATCGTCAGTCACGACAAACGCAGGTTAAAAATTGTTGGTCGCCAATAAAAGGGACTCGCACGATCGCTAGTCATGACATATGTCGTCAATAAAGACGACTTGTACATTGAATCTCATAATCACCAGTCATGGCAGGTCGCAAGATTAACCATATAATCACAAGCAAGAGTCTTTCAAGAAGGCGATTACGTCCTCCGACGTGTGTTCCAAAGAACTCAAGAGCTTAATGCAGGTAAACTTTCCACCAAGTGGGAAGGTCCTTATCGTATCTCAAAAGTCGTGGGTAAAGGTGCCTATCGGCTCTGAAGCCTCGACGGTCGAAATATCCCACGCAGCTGGAATACAACGCATCTGAAAAGCCAATGACCAACCTCTGACATTGCTTTATCGCAGGATCGCACGACATAAGTTACTAAGTCTATCATACGACTTCAGTAAAATCGTATGGTATAAACAATCAGTTTTATTAGACGACTCGATTGTATAACTACAGGAACACATGATTCAAGTTCATCGTATGATCAAATCACACGATCGTAAGGTCTAGCGACCCCACAAGCTAAGTTCTTTAACTTAGAAAAATTTCATGTTATGAATGAATGCTTTGATCGCATACGCTTATGTTTGCTTACACGATTCAAAAAGTCGTATGACTTACGTTTTAATCGCTGTATTAAAATGGATGCCCAAGTCGCACGACTTCTTGTTCATTTTTGCACTTAATGAATTTTTACAGTTGACATTACATTTGTCCATGACATGTATGAGTCGACATAATACTCAGGTTCAATAGAAAGGTAAAAAAATTTACCGATTATCGCTAAAGCAAAACTTACACAACGTAACATAGGTCTCTAACGACCGTATCGGCTGTAACGCCAGATCATTGGTCTCTAACGACCGTATCGGCTGTAAGCGCTAGATCATAGGTCTCTAACGAACGTATCGGCTGTAAATGCCAGATCATAGGTCTCTAGCGACCGTATCAGCTATAAGCGCCAAATCTTAGGTCTCTAACGATCGCATCGGCTCAGAACGCCAGATCATAGGTGTCTAACGACCGTATCGGCTTGAACGCCAGATCATAGGTCTCTAACGACCGTATCGGCTCGAACGCCAGATCACAGGTCTTTAACGACCATATCGGCTCTAAACGCCAGATCACAAGTCTATAACGACAGTATCGGCTCGGAACGCCAGATCATTGGTTTATAACGACCATATCGGCTCTAAACGACAGATCAAAAGTCTATAACGATCGTATCGGCTCGGAACGCTAGAACATAAGTCTTTAACGACTGTATCACAAGATCCTTAAACTTTATCTTGGTTCGATCATCTTATGATCGACTGGACTCACGATTTTAGCTAACCAAGTCGATTTTCTTAGCAAAAGTGACACGTCTCCGTATAAACACATTTTAGTTTGGTACGAGATCTGAAATTCAAATGGCTTTGAAATTCAAATCTCGGGGGGCTAACTGTTTGGGTAAAAAATCACACCCTCGATCGACTTGGGAAATTCCCTCGACATGACACGTGGACCTTGATTACCCTAATATCTACAAAAGTCATACCCCCGATCGACAAGGGTAATACCCATTATTGCCATATCCCCGACATACGATAGTTGGTTATTAAACGACATCCTGTGTCAATAGTCACTCAGGATAGTGACTTTACATCTCATGATCGCTCGACACGCATCGCATGTGACACCTGTCGCCAGCCACGCGTCGCACGTCACTCGTCACTAGTCTTACGTCACTAGTCTTACGTCACTAGTCTTATGTCGCCAGTTACGTTTCGCCAGTTACGACTCGTTGGTCTTACGTCGACAGTCTCCTGTCGACGGTCTTATATCGCTCTGGTCCTGCGACAACATTGTCTTGACCTACTGGTCTTACGAACCAATCCTCCGACATCATCCTAGTCTTACGAGACATTTCCAGTCATATACATGGTCTTGTATTTCGACTACGGTCGTATGCTCCATAAGACCGACGTCCTAGACTTAAGACGGTCTTACGCTTACACTAACCATTCATGGTCAACAGCCGTTTCTTTTGTTCATTAATGCAGGTCTACGGGCATTTATGGCACAACGACCAGTAACGGATGAATCATCAATGACATTAATGGCCCGACAGTGGTTACAAAGCCAATCATCAAAGTGCATTTAATGTTGGCAGCGGTTACAAGACCAGCCATTAACAACACTAAAGACGACGTCCGTTACGGCAGTTACCAAAGTCCTTAATGATCCAATTAAAGTGCCTGGAGACTATAAATTCCATGCTCAATCCTCAGTTCAAGGGACATCGAACAACAGACACGAACACTCGAACTCGAAAGAACACTTGAAACACAGAAATCGCTCTCAGAAGAATCGCTCTCGACGCACGACATCAGCGCACGACACACAATTTAAACACACGACGCACATAGTTTTTACATTCGAAACACTTGTTACTTTACATTTCGAAGTCTTTCCTTCATTTTTATTGTAATCTCTGTACGATCGACACCCGAAACACAAGGACATCGCCCCTGTTTGGCGACCATAGTGCACTGTCGACTCTCACAGAGTCGACCGCGGTTTTTTCCCTCGTTTTGGGGTTTTCCGCGTCACCAAATCTCTTGTCTCTTTTACGTTTTCCACGCAATTGTGTTATTTGGCTTGATATACGTTTCTTTAGTTGTTAAATGTCCACATCGACCTTAAGTTGTACTTTTGTGCGATTTTTGGCATTAACATCCGGACACCTTGGTTTGTTCAGAAACTCTTATCCGGAAACCTTGGTTTGTCCGGAAACCTCTGTTTCAAAATGATGTTGTCCGGACAGCTTCATTTCCAATAGTCCAGTACCATGTTCTCTCACTTATTGCAAAGGTACGCGCCGACGATTGTTCATCCGCCTGATTACTAACATTGATCTTTTCCATGTATTCTTAATGGCGGATCAGGAACAACAACAACAACCACATGAGCAAATTCCTCCTCAAGAGGAATTCATAGACGAAGCAGCCGACAATGCTTTGGTCCACCCTGACCATGGCATTGAAATGGAAGCCAACAACTATCAGTTGGACTCCGCCGAGTTCCGACCACAACACCATGTGGTCGTGGACATCTTACTTGGTCACCCTCTCCGTGAGGCCCTCACTGCAACGGCTGATGTCCCCGTTCTATACGTCTATCAGGTTTGGCTCTCCGCCCAAGTCGTCACGGCTGCCAATTCTCAAACCATCACGGCGCGGATCGACAACCACCCTTTCACGCTTACACCAGAGTCGTTCCGTCGTCTCTTGTCACTACCTGCAGCCACCGCCGGCGGACATCAAGGCTATGACCCCGCAGTCAACAACACGACACTGTGTGCTCAAATACGCGCACTAGGCTACAACCATACCCTCGAGCGACCATCAGCCTTCAACGCAAATATCTGGCGCCCATATGGTGTCCATCATATGGCGCCCACAGGTGTCCATCATCCAGGTGGAGGGGAATAGACCAGTGCACAACCGACTTTTTGCGTCTATTCCATGCGGTATGCTACAACAGATACGCGAAATGGTTCAGGCTATTCGTCAAATCGGCGAGTCGAAGCAAAAGAAATTTCTACCTTATCCAAGATTCCTCTCACTGGCCGTCAGACAACACATGGACGCGAATCCAAGGATACCGAGACCCATAAACCATCCAGTATGTCCTCCCTTTCATCTACAATATCTTGTGATCCGCAACCCATCTGACGCCAGAGCCATGCCCTTACCTAAAGCCCTACTGGCACATGCGGACCCCAATGCACCAAGTGTGTTAGAATATAAGAGAGAGTTAGCTGCTCCCATGGTCCAGCCAGAGCAGGAGGAACCTCCCTAGGGACATAGCACCAAGAGACGTGAGGGTCCGAGGACTAGAGGAGGTAGAGTCCAGGTAGCGGGTGCTCCCAGACGGGGTGTGTTGAGATTTCTTGGGAGGGGAACAGGAGCGGGCGGTGCATTGGATACGCATGCCGGTACTACCCATTCCAGCCGACCCGGAACCAGCCAGCAACCACACGTAAATACCACCCGAACATCTGACAAAGCCTGACCGTCGACTCGCTCACACGAGGTCCCGGTCGTCTCAGCCACCCCTCTTCTCGAAGAAGACCCCGGAACGGACACCACTGAGCCAATATCTCCGTTCGCCCAGGTCGAAAACATCGAATCCGACAACACAGACACTGATACGGACCAGGCCATTCGCGTATCCCTGATTCCCCACCGTATCGGCCGTCACCCTCCACTAATCGAAGGATCGCCATCTGGCTCACCTACACCCCCACTCATCCTACTACACAGCCTATTTTGGGAGACATAAGGAGAGCGCAGGGAGAATTAGTTGAAGAATTGGAACATGTGAGACGGAGGGAATTGAGATCGAAAACAAACAATAAGAGAGAAAGCCTAAAGAATAAAGAGGCTATAGAGAGAATCCAAACCGGTGTCGCCCAGGTAGCCACATCTGCTATCCCGTCTCATCCGTTGGGATGGGGTATTGAAGAAGCCGTCGTGGACCTAGCGGCTCAATTTCACGACCTCCCAAGCCACTCACCCGTCTCTCAACATATGGGTGTTTCAATTTTGCACGGGGATTTAGCACAACGTCTACCGATCTCTCACTCGGAGAGTATTGGTATTGAAACAAGAGACCAGCCTCCCCCGATCTTGACTTCTTTGGATGCACGCTCGAGTCTTGCGCCAATTGATTTAATACTTTCTTTGGCTAGGACACAGAACGAGACTCCACAAATCGGTGCTCTTCATGACCCGATCGGAACTTCCGTAGTGTCTTGTTAATGCCAAAAATCGCACCCAAGATGCCAAAAATTGCATTAAACTGTCTTATGCCGAAAATCATATAAAAATACGATTTAAGGTACAGTTTCGGACCGTATCAACTAAAGATTGAACCATTGAAATAAACAAGATAAATAACGAAGAAAATGTAGACGAGACAAGAGATTTTGATGACGCAGGAAAAACCTCGAATGAGGAAAAAACCTGCGGATGACAGTGGATGTCGTCGCTATACTATGGTCGCCAATCAGGGGCGATGTCCTTGCGTCGATCGTACAGATGATTTACAATACAAGTGAAGGAAATGCTTCGAAATGTAAAGTACAAGTGTTTGTAATGTAAAACAGGTGTATGTCGTGTGTGAAAACAATGTGTCGTGAGTGGTTGTCGTGCGCCGAGAGCGAATGTCGTGCGTCGAGAGCGATTCTTCGAGAGAGAAACTCTTTGCTTCGTGTGTTCTTGAGTTCACCGTGTGGTTCTGGAATTGTGTGATGTCCCCCCTCTTGCTCGGAGCATGCCTTTATATAGGTTATGCCCGTCATTAATGGTGCCTTAATGACTCTCTTTTGTAATCGTCGTCGGTATTGAATGCTCTTTGATGATTGGTCTTGTAACCGCTGCTAGGCCTTTAATGCCATTAAGGACTCGTCCGTTATTGACCGTTTGTGCCATGAATGCTTGTGGACCTGCGTTAATGAACAACAGAAATAGATGTTTGACTATTAACGGTTAGTATAATCGTACGACCGTCTTAAGTCTCGGATGTCGGTCTTATGGAACATACGACCGTTGCTGAAATACAAGACCATTTATATGGTTGTAAATGTCTTGTAAGACCTTATCTTAATATAGGAATGGTCTTATGAAAATGTCGTAAGACTAGGTCGATATAAGACTGACGACAAAAGGCTGTCGACGTAAGACCAACGAGTCGTAACTGGCGACACATAACTGGCGACGTAGGACTAATAACGTAAGACTGGCGACGTAGGACTAATAACGTAAGACTGGCGACGTGCGACGTGCGGCACGTGATGCGCGACACGTGACGTGCGATCATTAGACGTAAGATTACTATTGACCCAATATGTCCGTTAATAACCAATTATCGTAGTTATTAACGTATGTCGGGGATATGATAATAATGGGTATTATCATTGTCGGTCGGGGGTAACCAATGTCCATGGGTCATGTCGAGGGAATTTCCCAAGTCGGTCAAGGGTGTGATTTTTTACCCAAACAGTTAGCCCCCCGAGATCTGAATTTCAAAGCCATTGGAATTTCAGATCTCGCACTAATACGTTGCTACGGAGATGTGTTACTTTTGCTAAGATCATCAGAGGAAAACTGACTTGGTCAGCCAAAGAAGGTGACGCAAGTTGCGCTTGCCCTTCGAGGCCGGAAAGAATGCACCGAGAGCTGGGTCGGGAATCTTGAAGGAGACAAGGACGGTAGTCCTAAAGGAACCGTCATCAAGGGCTGACGTTTTCGTTGAGAGTTGTCACGCCTAAGGAAGCAAGGGCATCATCCAGCCGTTCTGGCGCGATGGACGCGACACCAGCAAGTTCGGCGTATCCGGCGACAGTAACGAAGCTAGTGTCCAAGGTGTTGTCCCCAGCGTCTGCCGACAAGGGGGACGGGTCATCGGCCGATGGTGTCCTAGACGGGACGACGTTGTTGGTGTCCTAGATGGGACGACGTTGTTGGTGTCCTAGACGGGATGACGTTGTTTCCTCATCTGAGGAAATATTTGCTCTCGTCTTTCAGGGAGCGTTTTCCTATCGAGGAGACAGGGGTCTATGTCATCAGGTTGGTGTTCCTAGTCGACGTGGTCCTGTGATCTGGCGTTCACAGCCGATACGGTCGTTAGAGACATATGTTCTGGCGTTCCAAGCCGATACGGTCGTTAAAGACATATGTTCTGGCGTTCCCAGCCGATATGGTCGTTATAGACCTTTGGACTGGTGCTTACAGCCGATATGGTCGTTAGAGACCCATGTTACGTTGTGTAAGTTTTACTTTAGCGATAATCGGTAAAAAGTTTTACCTCCCTGAGTATTATTTCGACTCCTACACGTCATGGACATATGTAATGTCGACTGTAAAAAATTCTTTAAGTACAAAGAGTCGTGCGACTTGGTGTTGATCCAAACCCTTAGTGATTTGATAATGACCCTCTCTTATATACTTAGTGAAAATTGTAAGTAAACAATATGTATCAGAGTTTCACTATCGTTGATAAGTACTAAGATCTTACAGTACCGCTGATAGGAACTCTCGCTCTTTAAATTAAACATTCAGCGAACACTGTTCACCATTAATGCTCTGAGTCTGTTCAGTCATTATGATGATCGCTGATAAGTTAGTTGTTTACTTATGATCCCTGAAGACAAGTTTCACGTCAACAAAGGTTCTACGCTGAAGTCGAAGATCAAGCTCAAGAACCAGCGACAAGTCTCCTAATGAACTGATGCGGATCAGCGAAGACTCAGATTTTTCCACTCAACGTGAAGTATCAAGTACAAGACTTCAGCTATCGCTGAACTCTATCATTCGCTCATATGAAATGATAGATCGCTGAATCAACGAAAGCTGATCATGAAGTCCTCCGTACAAAGTACTTTTGTCTTAACCTCCCTTGCACGACTCCGTACGAAATGTCAGAAAAGAACCTCCGACTGTCTGAAATCGTACAACCACTCTGATACTACATTGTTCATCCATGCGGCTACTAAGGTTGTCAACCAAGGTCAATGACATGCAACCAACCAGCTGATGACACGTGTAAAGTGTATACTGACTTGCATTAAATGCATGCAGTATATAAAGAGATGAACCCACTTCATTTGAAGTAACTTGCTAACTCTGGACAAGTTCAATCTCTTATCTCAAGATAGGTTATTATTAGTAATTTCCTTATCTCTCTTAGTTCAAGAAACCTTAGTGTTCCAACTTGTTTAGATTTAGGTTTATCCTTAATCTTGTTTCCGCAACAAGCTGTAAATTGTTAATGATTTATCAATAAACAATTTAGAAAAGTAAAATCTGTGTGTTTGTATTCAACCCCCCCCCCCCCCTTCTACAAACTTGTATAGGCCTTCGGGACCAATAAGTGGTATCAGAGCGGATTTGTTTAATCTCATAAACAAGATCTAATCTAAGATATTTCTCTTCCTTGCTATTATCTGAAAATGGCAACCAACACAAACACAAATTATATAGACAATGGTTCTCTTGCTAAACCCCCTAGATTTTCCAGAGATAACTTCAACTTATGGAAAAATAGGATGACACTCTTCTTAGAAGGTGTAGACCCTACTATGCCTTACTATCTCGAAAATGGCCCATTCATCCCTGTAAGAATTGATGCTGCAGTTCCAGGCGCTGAGAATAGACCTGCTATTCCAGAAAGGCTGGTACCTAAGGAAATCCTTCAATTGACTGACGAAGATAAGAAGAAAGTGGCTATAGATACAAAAGCCAGATCCATACTATCCATGGCTCTTCCTGACGAAGTCTACCATTCCGTCATGAATCTGAAAACATCAAAAGCCATGTGGGACACAATATGTGTTCAGTATGAAGGAACGTCTGAAGTCCAGGACTCAAGAAAGATCAACCTGGTAAGACAATACGAAAGCTTCATTTCTGGTAAGAATGAAACTCTCTCTGAAGTTCACCAACGTTTTAATTGTTTAATTATAGATCTGAAAACTGTTGGTAAGGAATATTCTAACTTTGAAGTGCTGACAAAGTTTCTAGAATGTTTACCTGAAAGCTGGGACAATTATTCTATGTGTCTCAAGCTATCAAAGGATCTAAAATCAATGACCCTTGCTACCTTATATGGCACGTTGCTGAATCATGAGCAATCAAGCCATCTTAAGAAGAATCTTGTAAAAGATTCCAAAAACATCCCTGTTGCTTTAATCTCAGAGGAACCTTCTACTCAGCGACCCTCGGTCACTATCACTGAGTTAGAGAGTAACTCTGAAAGGTCATCAGATTCTGATTATTCAGATAATGATGAATCTTTGGCTCTCCTAACTAAGAAGTTCAGGAGATTTGCCAAAAAGAAAATGTTTAGAAAGAACAAACCTCTTTCCATAACTGACAAACCTAGATCATCAGCTTTTGTTGATAAGGCTACTGCTACTTGTTTTAACTGCGAAAAGACATGACATTTCGCTAACGAGTGCAGGTCAAAGAAAGTTTCTAGACCCTCAGCTTTTACAAAGAAACCCTTTGCTCCTAGAAATAAAGATGACAAATATTCAAAGCTGAAAGAAAAATATGCAAAGCTGAAAAGCTTTAAGAAGAACAATAAAGGCCTGATGGCTGACTATGATTGGGCTGCTTCTGATGAAGAAGCATCATCATCTGACTCTGAAGATGATGAAGCAAATCTATGTCTTATGGCCAAGATTGAAGAAGAGGAAGAAAGTTCAAATATTCCCTCCACTTCAACATCTGCTATTCAGGTATCACCTTCTTTCTTTACCAATATTGCAAATATTGATGAAGCTGATAGTCTCCGTAAGATCGATCTCTTGACTAGAAGTTTATACGAAGCCATGAACGGCAAAACTGTGGTTGAAAACCAAAATCTTGATCTCGCTGAAAAGCTTAAAAACTGCCACCTTCAAATAGAAAAGCTTTCTAAAATTGAAGAAGATTTTAAAGATCAAGTATATTTAAATCAGCTAGTCAAAATCGAACGAGCAGAAGCTATCGCTGCATTAAAGGCTGAAAAAGCTACTGTTGAAGGATGGTGTAATTCTTCAACAAAGATCACTGAGATAATAAAGTCTCAGATTCCCCTGAGTGATAAACGTGGTTTGGGTTACAAATATGAAACTCCAAAACCAACCACTGAGCGTTCAATGCTTAAATTTGGAACGTTCGTATCCTCAGTCGCTGATACTTCATCTTCTCAGTGCTCCTTGTCCGCTACACCAATCCCTGAGGAAACTCCTACCTACTCAAAAGGCAAGGAGAAAATGGTTTATTCAAAACCTACCTCTGTCTGTAAAGACAAAGGTAAAGGAATTGTTATTTACCAGAATCCTCAGAAGGGTACCTTAGTACCAAAACTGAATGCTTCTAAAGCTTCAGTGGCTCATCCCTCTGGATCAAGGAAGCAGATATCTGGATTTATTCAGCGATCTACTTCTAGACTCAGATTGGATGTCCTTGGTAAGAAATCTGAAGAACTGAATGTTCGTCCCATTTCTAAAACCAACAGTTTACTTGGTGCTGGCACTTCTAATTTGAAATTAAAAGCTCAGCATTCAATTGATCCTAGAACTACTTTTAGATATAGGAAATGTTATCACTGTGGACTTACCGATCATATTGCTAGTAAGTGCCCCACAACCACCAAAGCTGAAAAGATAGCTAAGGTGAAGATTGCCCCCAAGGCAAAGAAGACCAACCCTGGTGCAAATCAGGTCAAGGTGAATTCTACCACTGAGGTTAAGAAATTAACCAAAGTGAAGAAAGACAAAGCTGAATCTTCAAATGCTGCGAAGACTGCTGAACCTTCCATTCCAACTACTTCCACTGAAAAACGTGTATACATGGTTAAGTGGGTACCCAAGAAAAACTAATCTTCTTTTATATTGCAGGTTAAGAAGGGTATCTGGTATCTTGATAGCGGATGCTCTAGACACATGACTGGAAAGAAAAGCCTGCTCGCTGAATACAAAGAAGAGAAGGGTCCCTCTGTGACTTTCGGTGGAAATGGAAAAGGATATACCCGAGGGTATGGTGTACTTTCAAATGGTACAACCTCCTTCAGAAGATTCGCATATGTTGAAGGGCTGAAGCATAATCTTCTAAGCATCAGTCAGCTTTGCGACATGGATAACAAAGTAATCTTTACTAAGGAATCCTGCTTTGTCTCTGACAAAAAGGAGAAGATAGCTCTCAGCGGTTATCGTTTGGAAAATGTTTATGTAATAAACATGGACTCAACAACCACTGAGAACTCATGTTTCTTCTTAAAGGCCTCATCTGATGTCAACTGGCTATGGCATAAGAGGCTATCTCATCTAAATTTCAAGACACTGAACACTCTTTCTTCAAAAGAGTTAGTCACTGGTCTACCTCAGCATTCATACGCCAAAGAGTCGTTATGTTCAGTGGTACGTGCGAAATGTGTGCTTTAATCACAGTGGGTTGCAAACTGTCCACAGTGGGAAGTGCAAGTGTACACTGTCCACTATGATCGTCACAGCAAGTAATAGTTGGTAAAATACCAGAATCGAATCCACAGAGACTGGACAATCAAGACAATACGGTTCTCATGAGCTCCTTTTACAAGTTTCAACTAGAGAGGAAAATAATACTCGGTTTTGGTTTGGTGAAATAGCTACTTTAAACGATTTACTAAGGTTTTAAAAGGAGGAATGTAGGTTGGATTTTCCCTAGATTTTATCTCAAATACTCGGTCCTTAGAAATGATCCTCGTATTCGTGGTGGACATTTTCGCTAGAAAAGCCCGGTTACAAAATACTCACACCGTTAGATAAAAATCCCATACTCTTAGTACTTGTTGTTTTGTCAATGGTAATCTCTAAATGGACCTTTTCAGGCCTCGATGGAATGTGTAGAGACAAATACTCTAAGTGTTTTTAATACACAAATTAGCTTGTCTACTACTACAGTGGGCAGAGATTAGCTCACTATGCCGACCTCACTTTCGTAAGTGTCATAAGAATTCTTTCGAATCCCCTAGCATCATTCAAGCTCGTGTCACTGCGTTCTACTTATTTCTAAGTTAAGAACTAGACTTTAGATCCTTGCAAGTGATCGGCTTGTTCGCATCCTTGGGTAAATATCGAGAATGAATGACCAAAACAATAAATATTCTAAGTATAAAGATTACTCAAGCATTTTTAATAAAATCCAGGTACTTCTCTTTCCTACATCCCAAAGGATGTTTAGCCTAGCATTTCCGAAGTAAAGAAAACAAAAGATGAATATTTGCACATAATAAAACTGAAAGTGACTTGAATTAACTGCTCACAGTGGGGAACGAGAAGTCGTCCCTGCACTGTGTATTACGAACTACAATTAAAATAAATTACTGAAATGAAATGCTAAGTTACTGCAGTAAATGAAAGCTTACAACTTAAAGAAGTACTAGATAAATTGCAAGAAAGATGGATGCAATAAATGAGACCCAACACCCCTTTTTATACCAAGAAGGAGGTGTTGGTCTTTACACAAAGAAAAAGGTTTATCCAAGGTGTAAGGACTGCAGGGAAATGCTGAAATCAGCCCAAAGGATAATACTTCAATCCTCCATGTATAACTCTCTTTACCCAATGGTCCTTTAGAAGTCAACTTTTGCAAGTACAAAGGGGTGTACTTGATGCTATCTTCAATGAGAACTACCTTGTACTTCTCCAGCCATTTCTCTGCCAAATGAACCTTCCTCCTCCAGAAAATTAGATCCCAACTAAAAGTTTCTTTTTCTTTTCTTTTTGTTCTGCTCGAAGAGTGGGGAACCGGAGTGGGCACAATAGTGGTCACTGCAGGATAAAACGTGAAAAACACCCAAATTCCACCAAATAATTCATTAAATACTATGGTTCACTCCTTTTGCTCATTTTCGAGAATTATAACAAGAATGGGGGTTTTTAGAAGTGAAACGGCTAAAATTGACAAAAATAAAGTGGAAAATAAATGGAAATAATAACTCTAAAAATAGAGTTATCACAACCTCAAACTTAAACCATTACTTGTCCCCAAGTAATAAAAAGAAAGAAATAAAATGAACAAAATGCAGTAGAACTTTTAGGGACTTACATACTTCTTGACTTGAATGAGCGTTGATCTCCTTCCTTCGATACTTCCTTCGGTTCCAAACTTGAAAATTTCACTTTTGTGTTTGACGAAATCTTTCCCTTGTTTTGCATTAATCAATAGGGCTTTCTTGGGTTCGATGGGTTTATGGCTTTGAATATTTTCCCAAGGGGTTTGCAAGTACTTCCAAACATGGACCGAAAATCTCGCTTGGAGATTTTTATTTCAAGAAGTGGGTGTTTTAGATTTTTCATGGGTATGTACGCACATTTTCAGGCTTTATTTTGGGTATGGCTATTTTTGTGAAAGTGGGTATTCCGATGGTCCAGAATAGGCACACCATCTTTTTCTGGGAGTGAACACTTTGATGGTCCAGAAAGGCACACCATCAAGTTTGTTACTGACACTCCGCTTTTCTTCTGTTTTTGTATATATTTTATTTTGGGAGGGGGGTATGGCTTACCCACCTCAAACTTAGACTTCCCAGTGTCCCCACTGTGGGAAGACTGGAGGTCACTCTGGAAGTTCCCACCTCAAACTTAAAATCTCACAGTGTCCCCACTGTGACATTGAATTAACGAACAAAGGTGGTGGTTTGGGGTACAAAAAGGATCGTGTTTTGGATGCGAAAAACGGCCTATATCATTTCACGGTATCAAGTTGAGATTCATACTTACAAAAGGGACCTTTTTAAGTCGGAAGCCGAAAGTTGTACCTTGAAATGGAAACGAGATCAAACAAGCATTCAAACAACAATTACGTTAGTACCCAAAAGTACCTACCCAGAAATAGGATTTCCATGCATTCAATACCCAAAAACAGCAAATATTGTCAAACGCCTAGCCATAGGCAGAAATTAAAACAAAACAGCAAAATAAAATTGTTTTAGGGAGCAAACGAGCGAAACCATTGTTTTAACAAACCATTAGTGGGTCGGGGTTGCTTGCGGTGAACTGTCGCCAGAGTCCTCCTCAAAACCATCTTCTTTTCGACCCTAATCCTTTCCTCTTCCTCTCTTGCCAACCGTTCGGCTTCCTCTCGTTGTTTCCTCTCCTCCTCTTCCTTTGCCAGCCTTTCTTCCTCTTCCTTCCTCTTTCTCTCAACCTTTTCTTTCTTCTTTTTAAGCGCAAGGATTTTTTTTAGGGTTGGTTGGTGCGGTTCGAGAGAAAAAAAATGGAGAAGAAGAGTATGTGTGTTTTTGAATATTTGGAGTAAAGGTGGTTTTTGGAATTTAGAATGGAAATGGTTTATCTTTTGGGTAATAAAATGGAGGGAAACGGTCCTTTTTGGAGAGAGAGAGAGTGATAATGATAGCTTTTCTTGAAAAATGGAGAAATGGGTGTAAGATGGCAGCAAAAGTTGACTGATTTGTAAGAAAAAGTTGATGTGTGTCAGCCTTGGGCCCCTCAAAAACCGTCCTATCCTTCTTCAGATTTGGAGTGGGGAACGCAGGGACATGCATCTCCCCACTGCGAAGCTTTTTCTTGATTTTTCCTCCAAAAAGCAGCAATTTCTCCTACACACATTAAAACAAACTACCATGCAGAATTAAAAAGACCAAAAATAATAAAAAGACAGCAAATAACTGAAATAAAATATTTACAAACGGTTGTGACATTGCTTAACCAGAGCGGGATGGAGAGTGGGCACTGTCGCTCAGAAAGTGCTTCACCCTTTGTCCATTGACTTTAAAGATTTTTCCGAATTGAGGAGCCATTAAGTCCAGAGTTCCAAAAGGACTTACCTTGACCACAATGTAAGGCTCTTTCCATCGAGATTTTAATTTTTCCGGAAACATCCTTAACCTTGAATTAAAAAGTAGCACTTTTTGTCCCTCCACAAAATTTCCATGAGTGATTTTTTGGTCAGGCCACCTCTTGATCTTCTCCTTGTTGGTTTTTCATTTATGTAGGAGTGGTGACAGAGTTCTTCTAACTCATTGCGGTAGGCATACTTTAAGTGGGAAGGCAATGACTTCAAATTCAAGTCAGGGGGATGTTTATATGGTAGTTTGACATGTCTCTCCTTGAAATCTAGCAGCTCAAAAGCTGCCAAAATTTCGTTACACTCGTCCTCAAAAGTGTCATCATTTTTAGAGTCGGAGTGCTCACTCTTACTCCCCACTGTGGGCACTGTGCTTCTCACTGTGGGCACTGTGTCAAAACTGTGGGATCCATAAATCGAACTCAAAGCAAAACAGTCTTCGGTGTCTATATACTTAAGGGCCTTGAAGACATTGAATGTTACCTCTTGGTCATTAACTCGCATCGTGAGTTCCCCTTTGTGCACATCAATCAAAGTACGTCCGGTTGCAAGAAACGGACGCCCTAAGATGATTGGGATTTCTTTATCGGCCTCATAATCTAGAACTAGAAAATCGGCGGGGAAGATAAATTTATCCACTTGGACCAAAACGTCTTCTATTTTTCCCTTGGGATAGGCAATGGACCGGTCGGCTAGTTGTAATGTCACGGTTGTGGGTCTAGCCTCTCCAATACCTAACTTTTTAAAAATGAACAGTGGCATCAAGTTGACACTAGCTCCTAGATCACAGAGTGCTTGACCTACTTCTTGTCCTCCTATTGTTCATGGAATGGTGAAACTACCCGGGTCTTTCATCTTAGGTGGAATCTTGCTAGTAAGGAGGGCACTACATTCTTCGGTCAAAGCCACAGTCTCAAATTCACCCAACTTTCTCTTTTTGTTCAAAATATCCTTTAAAAATTTAACATAGCTTGGCATTTGCTCGAGAGCCTCTACCAAGGGTATGTTAATGTGAAGTTGTTTAAAAATGTCTAAGAATTTTTTAAACTGAACATCGACATTTTTAGGCTTCATTCTTTGAGGAAAGGGAATGCTTCGTGGGTCAATTTGAGTTTGCTGTGGTATTGGCTTTGAAACAGTAGGTTTGGGAACAGATCCAAAAGTGGGAAGGTCAGGGATGTCGTTCCCCACTGTGGGGATGACAGTGACTTGAGGAGTGCCCACTGTGGGAATGACAGTGGGTATTTGAGGTGAATCATCAGACTCGAAAACAATGTCTTTCAGATCCTTTCCACTCCTAAGCGTTATGGACTTGACATGTTCTATTCCTAGTCCCTTAGGATGCTCAGTGTCGCTAGGCAATTTACCGGGTAGTCTATTCTTAACTTCGGCGGCTAATTGTCCTAGTTGAGTCTCAAAATTTCTCATGGCTGCTTGAGTTTGACTCATGAAACCTTTCAGTAATGATTCGAGCAAAGATGGTGCATCAAGTGCGTGTTGTTGTCTTTGTTGAAAATTTTGTGGGGACTGCCCACTGTGAAAATTTTGTGGGGACTGCCCACTGTGAAAAATTTTGTGGGGACTGCCCACGGTGAAAATTTTGTGGAGAGTGCCCACTGTGAAAATGACTAGGCTGGTGAAATCCAGGTGGATTTTGTGGCCTGTTTTGTCCTTGACTCACCACAGGGGGTTGAAATCATTGATTCAAAGTCCAGGAGAAGTTAGGGTGATTTCTCCAATTCGGATTGTAGGTTTGTGAAAATGGGCTATTTCTAGATTGAGTTCCTATCAAATTAACAGCCTCAGGGTTTCCAGGACAGTAGTCAAAGGTATGCTCTTCTCCACAAAAAGAACAACTCTCAGGGAGTTGTGGAGTGCCCACTGCTGAATTGACCTGTCCTATATTTCCATTTAAAACTAGTTTAGTTAAGGCTACTAGTTGTGCATTAATGGATTTAAGTGCATCTGAGTCAATGGAGTTGGTTTTTGGTGTGTTTGCCCTAGGGTTAGACCATTCGGTGTTGTTATTGGACACTTTCTCTAGGATTTGATACCCTTCATTGTAGGTTTTAGCTGTAAAAGCTCCACCAGCTGTGGCATCTAGGATGATCTTGGCATCATTGGAAAGACCATTGTAAAAGGTCTCCAATTGGATGCAATGTGGGATGCCGTGATGTGGGCACTTTCGTAAAAGTTCCTTAAAACGTTCCCATGCATCAGAAACTGCCTCATCCTCACCTTGCTGAAATAAAATGATATCATTTCGAAACTTGAGATTCCTCGTAGGAGGAAAGTATTTTTGTAAAAACTTTTCAGCAAGATTTGCCCATGTAATTATCGAATTTGGTGGTTGTGAATTTAGCCAAGCTCTGGCTCTATCCCTCAATGTAAAAGGGAAGAGTTTCAGCCTTAAGGCCACATCAGACACATCTTGAAGTTGAAAAGAGTCCGATAATTCCAAAAAAGATCTTAAGTGCGAGTGTGGATCCTCAGACGGTAATCCTCCAAATTGACCCATAGCTTGGATCATTTGAAACATCACCGGTTTGAGTTCAAAGTGTTGTGCAATAATGTTGGGCCTTAGAATCCCGGAGCTTAAATCATTAAGTCCCGGAGTAGCATAGTCCCGTATTTTTCGATCTTTGCTATCGGCAATCGTCACTGTGGTCTCCACTATTGCTGGGTTGATGGGCCTTTCACCTCCCACACCTGCCATGTTCACAGTGGGGTTCACAGGGGGTTGTCGATTTGTTTTTTTTTTTTTTTACTTTTACGTCTTCTTCTAAAGGTTTTTTTCTATTTCAAGATCGATTGGTACCAAAGGTTCGTGTTGTTGCCATGGCATGCAACACGAAAAGCTTAGAAAAACGAGTTACTCGGGCTCGAACAAAAACTAATGTCTTGAGATTTAAAATCACGCCAGTCCCCGGCAACGGCGCCAAAAACTTGTTACGCACGAAATGTGTGCTTTAATCGCAGTGGGTTGCAAACTGTCCACAGTGGGAAGTGCAAGTGTACACTGTCCACTATGATCGTCACAGCAAGTAATAGTTGGTAAAATACCAGAATCGAATCCACAGAGACTGGACAATCAAGACAATACGGTTCTCATGAGCTCCTTTTACAAGTTTCAACTAGAGAGGAAAATAATACTCGGTTTTGGTTTGGTGAAATAGCTACTTTAAACGATTTACTAAGGTTTTAAAAGGAGGAATGTAGGTTGGATTTTCCCTAGATTTTATCTCAAATACTCGGTCCTTAGAAATGATCCTCGTATTCGTGGTGGACATTTTCGCTAGAAAAGCCCGGTTACAAAATACTCACACCGTTAGATAAAAATCCCATACTCTTAGTACTTGTTGTTTTGTCAATGGTAATCTCTAAATGGACCTTTTCAGGCCTCGATGGAATGTGTAGAGACAAATACTCTAAGTGTTTTTAATACACAAATTAGCTTGTCTACTACTACAGTGGGCAGAGATTAGCTCACTATGCCGACCTCACTTTCGTAAGTGTCATAAGAATTCTTTCGAATCCCCTAGCATCATTCAAGCTCGTGTCACTGCGTTCTACTTATTTCTAAGTTAAGAACTAGACTTTAGATCCTTGCAAGTGATCGGCTTGTTCGCATCCTTGGATAAATATCGAGAATGAATGACCAAAACAATAAATATTCTAAGTATAAAGATTACTCAAGCATTTTTAATAAAATCCAGGTATTTCTCTTTCCTACATCCCAAAGGATGTTTAGCCTAGCATTTCCGAAGTAAAGAAAACAAAAGATGAATATTTGCACATAATAAAACTGAAAGTGACTTGAATTAACTGCTCACAGTGGGGAACGAGAAGTCGTCCCTGCACTGTGTATTACGAACTACAATTAAAATAAATTACTGAAATTAAATGCTAAGTTACTGCAGTAAATGAAAGCTTACAACTTAAAGAAGTACTAGATAAATTGCAAGAAAGATGGATGCAATAAATGAGACCCAACACCCCTTTTTATACCAAGAAGGAGGTGTTGGTCTTTACACAAAGAAAAAGGTTTATCCAAGGTGTAAGGACTGCAGGGAAATGCTGAAATCAGCCCAAAGGATAATACTTTAATCCTCCATGTATAACTCTCTTTACCCAATGGTCCTTTAGAAGTCAACTTTTGCAAGTACAAAGGGGTGTACTTGATGCTATCTTCAATGAGAACTACCTTGTACTTCTCCAGCCATTTCTCTGCCAAATGAACCTTCCTCCTCCAGAAAATTAGATCCCAACTAAAAGTTTCTTTTTCTTTTCTTTTTGTTCTGCTCGAAGAGTGGGGAACCGGAGTGGGCACAATAGTGGTCAATGCAGGATAAAACGTGAAAAACACCCAAATTCCACTAAATAATTCATTAAATACTATGGTTCACTCCTTTTGCTCATTTTCGAGAATTATAACAAGAATGGGGGTTTTTAGAAGTGAAATGGCTAAAATTGACAAAAATAAAGTGGAAAATAAATGGAAATAATAACTCTAAAAATAGAGTTATGATTCAGCGTGTGAAAAAAGGGAAGCAGACCAAAGCAAGCTTTAAATCTAAGCAAGTTTCTTCAGTGTCATCTCCTCTACAACTACTCCATATGGATTTGTTTGGCCCTGTTAACAAACAATCCATCGCTGGAAAGAAATATACGATGGTCATAGTTGATGAATTCTCTCGCTTCACTTGGGTAATGTTTCTCCGTTCTAAGAGTGACACCCCTGAAGAACTCATCAATTTTGTTCGGAAGATGGAAACCCTGAACAATCTGACCGTTCGCTCAATAAGGAGTGATCATGGGACTGAATTCAAAAACAGTTCTCTTGATTCCTTCCTTGAGAGTAAGGGTATTTCTCACAACTTTTCTTCAGTGAGAACACCGCAACAAAATGGAGTCGCTGAAAGAAGAAATAGAACAATTATTGAAGCTGCACATTCAATGCTCAGCGATTCTCACCTGCCTACTCAGTTTTGGGCAGAAGCTGTCAACACTGCTTGTTTTACGCAAAACAAGTCGCTGATAATTAAAAGATTCAAAAAGACAGCCTATGAACTCTTTCATGGGAGAAAGCCTTCAATCAGCTTTCTTCACATCTTTGGATGTCAGTGTTTTATACTGAACAACAGAGATGCCCTTGGAAAGTTCGATCCTAAGGCCGATGATGGAATCTTTCTTGGATACTCCTCAGTTTCCAAAGCCTTCAGAGTCTTCAATCGTAGAAGACAAACTGTAGAAGAAACCATTCACGTCACGTTTGACGAATCCCGTTCAGCGAACTCTAAACCGTCCGCTGATACTGAAGAACTGAATCAATGGATGTTTTCTCATCTTGGTGATTCAGAAGATATTCCCGCTACTCATGCTCATCCAGTAGAAGATGATAGTCCTATCATTCCAAATATGCAGAACAGTGAAGCTGAAACTTCTTGGGTCTCAGTTGTTCCTATAAACACTATACCTAACGCTGAACCAAATGTCTCAGACATTCCATCTACTTCTTAGCAATCAGTGAATATAATGACAACTGCATCCATTCCTCTCTTGGCTGATACTCCTGACATCGCTGAAGCTTCATCTTCAGCTCCTCCAGTTCAAGTCGAGTCAGCGTCTCATGCTCCGGCTCAGCGATGGACTATAAATCACCCAATTGATCAAATTCTTGGTGATCCAAACGCTAGGATTCAGACTCGACGAAGTGCAGGTAATATTTGTTTATTTGTAAATTTTATTTCACTAACTGAACCAAAGAAAGTAGATGATGCCCTCAAAGATCCAAACTGGGTCAGCGCCATGCAAGAAGAGCTGACTGAATTCGAAAGAAACAAAGTTTGGAAACTTGTTCGGAGACCAACTGATAAAACAGTAATAGGCACTAAATGGGTCTATCGAAATAAGTTGGACGAACATGGTACTGTAACCCGCAACAAAGCTCGACTTGTTGCTCAGGGATACAGACAAGAGGAAGGTATAGATTATGACGAAACATTTGCTCCTGTAGCAAGACTTGAATCTATTCGTCTATTCTTAGCATATGATGTACACAAAAACTTCAAAGTACATCAGATGGATGTTAAGTCAGCGTTTCTGAATGGAAAGCTGAATGAAGAAATGTATGTGGAACAACCTCCAGGATTCTCAGATTCTAAGCGTCCAGGTTATGTTTATAAACTGGATAAGGCACTTTATGGCTTGAAGCAAGCTCCTCGTGCATGGTATGACACTCTTTCTACTTATCTCCATATTGAAAAATTTGAGCGAGGTAAGATTGACAAAACTCTATTTTTTAGAAAAGTGAAAGGTCATATCATTTTAGTTCAAATATATGTTGATGACATTATATTTGGTTCTACTAACCTTGAGCTTTGTACTCGTTTCCCTGATAGAATGAAAGATGAGTATAAAATGAGCATGATGGGTGAACTAACATATTTCCTTGGTCTTCAGATTAAGCAAACTGAAAAAGGAACTTTCATTAATCAGGGAAAATATGTTAAAGATATACTGAAGAAATTCGACTTAACTGAAAGTTCAGCTATGAAAACCCCTATGGCACCACCGCTGACACTTGATAAGGACACTAAGGGTGTTCCTGTCAATGTCATGCTGTACCGTGGGATGATCGGCTCCCTATTGTATCTAACAGCTACCCGACCCGATATTATGTTTGCAACATGCGTGTGTGCACGATATCAAGCTGAACCTAAGATATCTCATATGAAAGATGTAAAGCGAATCTTTCGATATCTTAAGGGTACAGCGAATCTAGGTCTTTGGTATCCCAAAGATTCAGGATTTGATCTATTCGCCTATTCAGATAGTGATTTTGCAGGTTGCAAAATGGATAGGAAAAGCACCACAGGAGGATGTCAGCTCCTGGGTGGAAAGCTGGTAAGTTGGACAAGTAAAAAGCAAAATTCAGTGTCCACTTCCACAGCTGAAGCTGAATATGTAGCCGCTGGAAGCTGTTGTTCTCAAGTCTTGTGGATGAGAAATCAGCTACTAGACTATGATCTTCAGCTCTCCAAAATTCCAATCTATTGCGACAGCACAAGTGCCATCGCTATAGCAAACAATCCAGTACTACATTCAAAGACCAAACATATCGAAATCAGATATCATTTTATCAGAGATCATGTGATGAATGGTGATATAGAACTTCATTTTATCCCAACTGATTATCAGTTAGCTGACTTATTTACCAAACCTCTTGATGAGACAAGATTCAACTTTCTCATCAGCTAGCTTGGAATGCTGAACTTTGAAGGATAAAATCTTCAGCGGTTCACTTTGATCAGCGAAAGGATAAAATCAACTTGTATAACCCATTCTATCATCTTCTCTCTGAATAAACTTGATTCACTAATATCAAGGTATGTTTACTCTGTCTGACAATCGCATGAAAATGCAAGATTTCAAAACAAAATGCATCGCTGAATATCTCTTCCTTAACAGCGATATTTTGAAATTTCTTAAAACCTTCACTGAATATTTTCATTCAGTACTTCATGTTTTCAAAAGTATCTCTGAGTTTTTCAAAACCTCAGAGACAACCAAGAATATGATAGGACAGTTGTGACGTCATTATAACGGATAAAACCCCGGCACGTTTTCTCTTCCTGACACACGTTTGCACGTCTCGTTCAAACTTCCAATCAAATGCAAACACGTGTCCGTGTCATGATGAAAATCTTTTCCCGCTCAAGATTTTCTCTTTCTAAAGTCTCTATATAAACAAATTCTTTGTTTATATTTTTCTTTTACGCGATCAATCTTCCTCCGCAAGACAGAATTCACTGTTGCATTTGTGATTTCAAAAAAAAACTTCAAGAACTGTTCATCATCTTCTTCATCAAACATCAAGGTTAATATGTTCTTATTTATTACCGAATGCGTATAACTTGTTTCCGATCTTCTCATTGTTTTAACAAGATCAAACAAAAGAACTTCGTAAAATGAAATCATTTTTTCTTTCGTGGTTTTATGAACACAACCATTTCATGGTTGTTCTTCAAGTTTAAATGCAAAATCTTAAACTTGTTCTTCATTCGTTTCCAGAATCTATTTCTTCATAGAAAACTGGAAAACAAGAAAATGGGTTTTACATTTCGTTTCAAAAATCAAGAAAAACCCTAATCTTCATTAAGACTTTATGTATGAATGAAATGGATAAAATTCGAAACATCTTAATGGAAAATCTTTCCACATTAAGATTATTCTTATTTGTTAATCTTTGGTTGAACTGATAATACAGGAAATGGAAACATCTAACATTCCTACTACCGCTGAGAACTTCTCTACTGACTCTGAGGAAATGGAAATCATCAAGGCTCCTCAGGTTAAGTTCAAACTTGATCAACTAGACTGGACTAAGATAAACAACCTTTCTGCGCTTCTCGAGTTTCCTCCTCGAAAGCAAGTCACACATCTGACAGATGCTGTGAATTTCCTAAAGAATTGCTGCATTTCAACAGCCCTGACCATTTCACCCCCTGCAAGTCAGCTGCTACTATCTCAGTTCTGGTACTCTGCCAGACACTCTCAGCTACCATCCGCCAAAGATCCCTCCAAAACAGTTGATTGTATCCTCTGCGATACTGAATATGGCACTATAAAGATCACACCCGCCATCATTCGCAAAGCTCTGAACTTTCCCATCGCTACAAAGGAAAAACCTTTTGTTCCTTTCCCTGACCATAAGAAGATCGCTGACAAAGAAGCTCTTATTGCATTTTTTGATGCAATGGGCTATGTATGGGAAATGGGCAGAGACAAGAAGCCTGAGAATAAGCTAACACTGCTGAAGAAATCGAAAATGCCCAGCGAGATGAACTTCATCTTCGCTCACCTTATCAGCTAGATGACTGCCAAGACCGGCTCTTCTGATCAAGCCGCTCAACCTCAGCAAGCTATGGGATACGCTCTGCTGAAAGGTCTACACATTGACTGGGCATCTCTCATCTATGATGACTTGCTGCAAAGAGTAGACTCTGCCGCTGACAGGCCTGCTTGGGTTCCCTACCCCCGTTTCATCAGCGCTATCTTTCAATATGGCCTAAAGGACAGCTACCCGCAAGAGGGCGATCTGAAACTCTCTCAGATTGGCCCTAAGGTACTCGACTTCAAACCTGTTGAAAATGAGGTACGTCTTTCTACCCTCTTAACTCTTCTCAACCCTTCTTCTTCTACTTCTGTGGCTCCTTCAGCGACAATACCCATCGCTGATTCCCTGGTCACAAAATCCACTCCTGCTAAGAAAAGGAAACATTCATCTACCCCACTTGATTCTAAAAGGATCAAGAAAACAAAGGAGCAACCCCAGCAATCTCATGCTGAAGACTCCTCAGCTCTTTCTGTAGAGCTGAAGGAACGTTCAGTGGTACGCTCTGCCACACCTGAACAAGCCATCCCTTTTATCCCAACTTCAGCGTCTCTAAACGCTGACGTTACAAACTTGGAACCGACCCAACCTCCTTCAGTCTCTCAAAAGACTGATGAAGTGATTATCAGCGAATCCAACGCTGAACTCATAACCCAACCCGCATTCTTATCCTTCGCTCCTCCCTCCACTCATTTGGTCTCTACTCCAGATCTAACTGGAGCTGCCATCATTTCCTCGGAACATAAAGCTGATTCTCCAGGAATGATGAAGACAGGACCTGCAGAACAATCCATGGGCACTTTTGAAGATGACATGGAACTTTTCTCAGGAACCCGTGATTTCGATGAATTCATAAATCCTCCTGCAGGTAAACAACAACCCATAAACACTGTGAGTAAACCCCAAACTTCTGAGCTTTCCTCTGTTCACAAGTTTTTATATGTTACATGTCCTAATTTGGGAGATATCAACGCTTCTCTGAAATCCGTGGAGACAAAGCTGACAGGTCTCACCACTACTCTCTCCAATAACTCTATAGCTGTAACAAACGCTGGAGAAAATCTGAACAAGCTGACAACGGTGGTGGAGAAAAAGGCTTCCACAGATGACATGAAGCAACTTGATAAGACTCTCAGCGACTTCGCCAAGGTGCTCGCTGATATCTACACAGACTACACCTCTCTCAAATGTTCAGTTTCATCCATGTCCAGCGAGGTATCAACGCTGAAGACATCGGTTGGAACACTAGAGGGAGATATGTCTGCTGTGAAGACAAATGTCAACACTCTGACGACTGACTTAAGCTCTGTAAAGACTTACGTTGGTTCGATGAAGACTATGATCGAACAGCTGCTGTGCAAGGCGAATACTCCTGCTCCTGCCCCTGTCCCTGAACCTGAACATTTTACAGCGACAGATCGCATTGAGCTCGGGAAGATCAATCCTACTATTTCTGGCCTTGAAGACAGATTAGCAAAGATTGAAGCTTGTATATGTCTCTCTGGCCAAGAAGACAGAGAACCTACCAACGCTGCTGAATCTAGCCATTCCTCCCCCAGTCATCATGAAAAAGAGGGGGAGAAGAGCGCTGAAGATCTCGCCAAGAGCACTGAAGACCTTTCCCATGATGAATCTATCAGGGGAGAGAAGAACGAAGACCTCACCTTTGCTGAAGAGGGTGAGAAGACTATTGAAGCTGAAGCAGCCGCTGGACCTCAGGGAGATGAAAACCCTGAGGAAACCGAGAAGCTCGCCTCTGTATCTGAGGGGGAGAAACTCGAAGAAGAAGCTGAGAAAACTGAATCCGAAGCAGAAGATGATGAAGCCGTCGACATCCCTGATGATGAACCATCTTCTTCTCCAAAGAATGATGATGATGATGACGAAGATGACGATGACTTCTTTATCGTCAAACCTGCTCAAAAGATCAAAGCTCTTAAGGGAATCTCGATAAATGAACCTTCAGGGGAGCGGACAAATACAAAGCCCTCAGCCTCTGGAGCTGAGAAAGGCAAAGGCAAAAGCGTCGCTGAAGATGACAATCTGATGATCTTGCTTGAAAAGCCGGTTTGTCAGGTACACTAATCATCTCTCACTTCATCCCTCCTCTATCATATACTATCAGTTCCTTTACCCAAGCCTATACACTTGAACCAATTCTCTCTATCTGATTCTACCCAAGTTCTTACTCGTAAGATCGCTGTGTTTCAGCTAGTCCTCTCCCCTGTTTGAGGATATCGCTGAAGGCTCCACAACTGCGACTTCACCAATAATACCAGCTGCTGCTGAAGAAATAATCCCAGTCTTAGATTTAATCTCTGAGACTGATGAACCAGAAGAACAGCTACTCTCGCACAATCGCAGACCTTCCTTAGCTCCTCAAAAGCTAAGTGAAGAGGATCAGAAAAGAAGAGAGGAGATAATAAAGCGATTCGAGGATCATCGAATCATTCTAAGGCGTGATCAACTTCCTTCAGTTCCTCCAAAGTTCAGAATTTCCAAAGCTGAATACCAGGAACACCTCAGAGCTGAACGCCTACTCGCTGAAAGAAAGGAAGCTGAAGAAAAAGACAGAGAATATGCCATCAAACTTACTCAACGATCAATAAAAGACCCCAATCTGAAAAGAGTTCCCATTGATGTTCAACGTCAGCTATGGGATGATGCTCAAGAGATCGTTAGAGAAAAGACTAAGGTCTCTGATACGACCTTGGAATGGGCTAAACAAATGCTGACCTATCGATCTAGACTATCCAAAATCGTCAAGGCAAACATCAGAGGAAGACTGTACGCTGAAGTTCCTGTTGTTGAAGTGGACGTCTTTAGAGATGACAAAACCAAGCAAACTTTCTATGCTGCTACCTTAGAAAAGTTTGTTCTCTCTGAATGGTTAGAAACAAAATTAGCCATTCAGGGATCGCGCTCAAAGTTCAAAAGCCATGTCGAGAAGATGTTAAACAAACAAATCGACCTGCTTTCATCTGCTGTGGATATTCCTCCTACTCTTCCTCAACCAAGAAAAGTCCCTGATAAGAAAGCCTCTGATTCAGGTCCTCATATTCGGAATGAAACGGGCATTGGTTTCTCTTGTGCTGAAATTGTTGGCCCTGATGCCGATCTCTCAATGCTTGACACCTCTCAACCTCCTGGAGAAACATTCATTCCTGGCACAGTTGTAAGTGATCCCTATGGTATATTCTTTTTAGACTACTATGGAAATCATCACTTTCAACGTATCTCTGAGCTAGACATCGCTCCCATCGAACAACTCAGAGATCTCGTATACTGGTGTGAAGTCAGACGAAACATCAAAGCTAGACACCTAAAGCCCTTGATTTTTGAAGCTGCTCTGAAGTTAAAGAATCAAGGAGTAAATGTCCCTGACTGGATGATCCCCACTAAAAAGACCCTTGATGACTCCTCATTAAGGAAGAACCCTTTGAAAACTGATATAATCTCCTTTTTCTCTATTGTATCAGTTATCCTTATGTACTTGTAAATTATTTCGCTTGTACTTGTAATCTTTCTATTCTTCATTGTAACCTGATTCAATATTTTAAAGAAAGATTTCAGCGAACGTACTTTACTCCATCAGTACTGAAAAGATCCCAGAAAACAGTAAAAGGGACAAATATTTTATGAGTTCTTTTTATCCTTATGTTTTCATTAAATAGCAATTTTCTTTGTTGCTATGTCATAATCAAATAGGGGGAGATTGTTGATCCAAACCCTCAGTGATTTGATAATGACCATCTCTTAAATTCTTAGTGAAAATTGTAAGTAAACAATATGTATCAGAGTTTCACTATCGCTGATAAGTACTAAGATCTTACAGTACCGCTGATAGGAACTCTCGCTCTTTTAAATTAAACATTCAGCGAACACTGTTCATCATTAATGCTCTGAGTTTGTTCAGTCATTATGATGATCGCTGATAAGTTAGTTGTTTACTTATGATCCCTGAAGACAAGTTTCACGTCAACAAAGGTTCTACGCTGAAGTCGAAGATCAAGCTCAAGAACCAGCGACAAGTCTCCTAATGAACTGATGCGGATCAGCGAAGACTCAGATTTGTCCACTCAACGTGAAGTATCAACGCTGAAGAATCCGAAGCAGAAGATGATGAAGCCATCGACATCCCTGATGATGAACCATCTTCTTCTCCAAAGAAGAATGATGATGATGATGACGAAGATGACGATGATTTCTTTATCGTCAAACCTGCCCCAAGGATCAAATCTCTTAAGGGAATTTCAATAAATGAACCAACAGGGGAGCGGACAAAGACAAAGCACTCAGCCTCTGGCGCTGAGAAAGGCAAAGGCAAAAGCGTCGCTGAAGATGACAATCTGATGATCTTGCGTGAAAAGCCGGTTTGTCAGGTAGACTAAACATCTCTTACTCCATCCCTCCTCCACACTATAAGTTCTACTTCCCTAGCCTCCACTTCCCTAGCCTACACCGGAACATATTTATCTTTCTCTTTCTACCCAAGTTCTTCTACCCATGTTCTTATTTGTAAGATCGCTGTGTTTCAGCTAGTCCTCTCCCCTGTTTGAGGATGTCGCTGAAGGTTCTACTATTGCGACTTCACAAATAAAGCCAGCTGCTGCTGATGAAATAATCCCAGTCTTAGATTTGATCTCTGAGACTGATGAACCAGAAGAACAACCTCTCTCGCACAGAAACAGACCTTCCTCGGCTCCTCAAAAGCTGAGTGAAGAGGATCAAAAGAGAAAAGAGGAAATAATAAAGCGATTCGAGGATCAGCGAATTATTCTAAGGCGTGATCAACTGCCTTCAGTTCCTCCAAAATTCAGAATTTCAAAAGCTGAATACAAGGAACACCTCAGATCTGAACGCCTCATCGCAGAAAGAAAGGAAGCTGAAGAGAAAGACAGAGAATACGCCATCAAGCTTACTCAACGATCAATCAAAGACCCCAAGCTGAAAAGAGTTCCCATTGATGTTCAACGTCAGCTTTGGGATAATGCTCAAGAAATCGTTAGAGAAAAGACAAAGGCTAATCAAATGCTGACCTATCGATCAAGACCATCCAAGATAATCAAAGCCAACATCAGAGGAAAATTGTTCGTTGATGTTCCTGTTGTTGAAGTGGATATCTACAGAGATGACAAAACCAAGCAAACCTTCTATGCTGCTTCATTAGAAAAGTTTGGTCTCTCTGAATGGTTAGAAACGAAATTAGCCATTCAGGGATCACGCTCAAAATTCAAAAGCCATGTTGAGATGATCTTAAACAAACAGATCGACTTGTTTTCATCTGCTGTGGATATTCCTCCTACTCTTCCTCAACCGAAGAAAGCCTCTGCTAAGAAGAAGAAAGTTTCTGATTCAGGTCCAATCATTCGAAATGAAACAGGTATTGGTTTCTCTCGTGCTGAAGTTCTTAGCCCTGATGCTGATCTTTCAATGCTTGACACCTCCCTACCACCTGGAGAAACCTTCATCCCTGGCACAGTGGTAAGTGATCCATATGGTATATTCTTCTTAGACTATGATGGAAATCATCACTTTCAACGTGTCTCTGAGCTCCAAATCGCTCCCATCGAACAACTCAGAGATCTCGTACACTGGTGTGAAGTCAGACGCGACATCAAAGCTAGACACCTAAAGCCCTTGATTTTTGAAGCTTCTCTGAAGTTAAAGAATCAAGGAGTAAATGTCCCTGACTGGATGATCCCCACTAAAAAGACCCTTGATGACTTCTCATTAAGGAAGAACCCTTTGAAAACTGATATAATCTCCTTTTTCTCTATTGTATCAGTTATCCTTATGTACTTGTAAATTATTTCGCTTGTACTTGTAATCTTTCTGTTCTTCATTGTAACCTGATTCAATATTTTAAAGAAAGATTTCAGCGAACGTACTTTACTCCATCAGTACTGAAAAGATCCCAGAAAACAGTAAAAGGGACAAATATTTTATGAGTTCTTTTTATCCTTATGTTTTCATTAAATAGCAATTTTCTTTGTTGCTATGTCATAATCAAATAGGGGGAGATTGTTGATCCAAACCCTCAGTGATTTGATAATGACCCTCTCTTAAATTCTTAGTGAAAATTGTAAGTAAACAATATGTATCAGAGTTTCACTATCGCTGATAAGTACTAAGATCTTACAGTACCGCTGATAGGAACTCTCGCTCTTTTAAATTAAACATTCAGCGAACACTGTTCATCATTAATGCTCTGAGTCTGTTCAGTCATTATGATGATCGCTGATAAGTTAGTTGTTTACTTATGATCCCTGAAGACAAGTTTCACGTCAACAAAGGTTCTACGCTGAAGTCGAAGATCAAGCTCAAGAACCAGCGACAAGTCTCCTAATGAACTGATGCGGATCAGCGAAGACTCAGATTTGTCCACTCAACGTGAAGTATCAAGTACAAGACTTCAGCTATCGCTGAACTTTATCATCTGCTGAATAGTAAATGATAATCGATGAATCAACGAAAGCTGATCATGAAGTCCTCCGTACAAAGTACTTTTGTCTCAACCACCCTTGCACGACTCTGTACGAATTGTCAGAAAAGAACCTCCGAATATCTGAAATCGTACAACCACTCTGATACTACACTATTCATCCATACGGCTACTAAGGTTGTCAATCAAGGTCAATGACATGCAACCAACCAGCTGATGACACGTGTAAAGTATATATACTGACTTGCATTAAATGCATGCAGTATATAAAGAGATGAACTCACTTCTTTTGAAGTAACTTGCTAACTCTGGACAAGTTCAAATCTCTTATCTCAAGATAGGTTATTATTAGTAATTTCCTTATCTTTCTTAGTGCAAGAAACCTTAGTGTTCCAACTTGTTTAGATTTAGGTTTATCCTTAATCTTGTCTCCGCAACAAGCTGTAAATTGTTAATGATTTATCAATAAACAATTTAGAAAAGTAAAATCTGTGTGTTTGTATTCAACCCCCCCCCCCCCTTTCTACAAACTTGTATAGGCCTTCGGGACCAACAAGTGGTATCAGAGCAGATTTGTTTAATCTCATAAACAAGATCTAATCTAAGATATTTCTCTTCCTTGCTATTATCTGAAAATGGCCAACACAAACACACATTATATAGACAATGGTTCTCTTGCAAAACCCCCTAGATTTTCCAGAGACAACTTCAACTTGTGGAAAAATAGGATGACACTCTTCTTAGAAGGTGTAGACCCTACTATGACTTACTATCTTGAAAACGGCCCACACATCCCTGTAACAATTGATCCTTTAGTTCCAGCCACTGCAACTAGAGCTGCTATTCCAGAAAGGCTGATTCCAAAGGAAATACACATGTAGACCGATGAAGATAAGAAGAAAGTGGCTATAGATACAAAAGCCAGATCCATACTATCCATGGCCCTTCCTGACGAAGTCTACCATTCCGTCATGAACCTGAAGTCATCAAAAGCCATGTGGGACACAATATGTGTTCAGTATGAAGGAACGTCTGAAGTCCAGGACTCAAGAAAGATCAACCTGGTAAGACAATACGAAAGCTTCATTTCTGGTAAGAATGAAACTCTCTCTGAAGTTCACCAACGTTTTAATTGCTTAATTATAGATCTAAAAACTGTTGGTAAGGAATATTCTAACTTTGAAGTGCTGACAAAGTTTCTAGAATGTTTACCTGAAAGCTGGGACAATTATTCCATGTGTCTCATGCTGTCAAAGGATCTTAAATCAATGACCCTTTCAACCTTATATGGTACATTGCTGAATCATGAGCAATCTAGCCATCTTAAGAAGAATCTTGTAAAAGATTCCAAAAGCACACCTGTTGCTTTAATCTCAGAAGAACCTTCTACTCAGCGACCCTCGGTCACTATCACTGAGTTAGAAAGTAACTCTGAAAGGTCATCAGACTCTGATTCTTCAGATGATGATGAATCCTTGGCTCTCCTAACTAAAAAGTTCAGGAGATTCGCCAAGAAGAAAATGTTTAGAAAGAACAAACCTCTTTCCATAACTGACAAGCCTAAATCATCAGCTTTTGTTGATAAGGCTACTGCTACTTGTTTCAACTGCGAAAAGACATGTCATTTCGCTAATGAGTGCAGGTCAAAGAAAGTCATGAGACCTTCAGCTTTCTCAAAGAAAAACTTTGTTCCAAGGAATAAAGATGACAAATACTCAAAGCTGAAGGAGAAGTATGCAAAACTGAAAAGTTTTAAGAAGAAAGGAAAAGGCCTGATGGCTGACTATGATTGGGATGCTTCTGATGAAGAAGCATCATCATCTGAATCTGAAGATGATGAAGCAAATCAATGTCTCATGGCCAAGATTGAAGAAGAGGAAGAAAGTTCAGACATTCCCTCCACTTCAACATCTGCCATTCAGGTATCACCTTCTTTCTTTACCAATATTGCAAATATTGATGAAGCTGATAGTCTCCGTAAGATCGATCTCTTGACTAGAAGTTTATACGAAGCCATGAACGGCAAAACTGTGGTTGAAAACCAAAATCTTGATCTCGCTGAAAAGCTTAAAAACTGCCACCTTCAAATAGAAAAGCTTTCTAAAATTGAAGATGATTTTAAAGATCAAGTCTATTTTAATCAGCTAGTCAAAATCGAACGAGCAGAAGCTATCGGTGCATTAAAAGCTGAACAAGCTACTGTTGAAGGATGGTGTAATTCTTCAACAAAGATCACTGAGATAATTAAGGCTCAGATTCCTCTGAGTGATAAACGTGGTCTGGGTTATAAATATGATACTCCAAAACCAACCACTGAACGTTCAATGCTTAAATTTGGAACGTTCGTATCCTCAGTCGCTGACACTTCATCATCTTAGTGCTCCTCGTCCATTACACCAATCCCTGAGGAAACTCCTACCTCCTCAAAAGGTAAGGAGAAAATGGTTTATTCAAAACCTACCTCTGTCTCTAAAGACAAAGGTAAAGGAATTGTTATTTATCAAAATCCTCAGAAGGGTACCTTAGTACCAAAGCTGAATGCTTCTAAAGCCTCAGTGACCAACCCCTCTGGATCTAGAAAGCTGATCTCTGGATATACTCAGCGATCTACTCCTAGACTCAGAGTGGATGTCCTTGGTAAGAAATCTGAAGAACTGAATGTTCGTCCCATTTCTAAAGCCTATAGTTTACTTGGTGCTGGCACTTCTAATTCGAAATTAAAAGCTCAGCATACAAGTGGTCCTAGAACTATTTTTAGTTATAGGAAATGTTATCACTGTGGACTTACCGATCATATTGCTAGTAAGTGCCCCACAGCCACCAAAGCTGAAAAAATAGCTAAGGTGAAGATTGCCCCCAAGGCAAAGAAGACCAACACCGATGCAAATCAGGTCAAGGTGACTCCTACCACTGAAGTTAAGAAATTAACCAAAGTGAAGAAAGACAAAGCTGAATCTTCAAATGCTGCGAAGACCGCTGAACCTTCTATTCCAACTAGCTCCACTGACAAACGTGTATACATGGTTAAGTGGGTACCCAAGCAAAACTAATCTTCCTTTGTAAATGCAGGTTAAGAAGGGTATCTGGTATCTCGATAGCGGATGCTCTAGACACATGACTGGAAAGAAAAACCTGCTCGTTGAATACAAGGAAGAGAAGGGTCCCTCTGTGACATTCGGTGGAAATGGAAAAGGACACACCCGAGGGTATGGTGTACTTTCAAATGGTACAACCTCCTTCAGAAGAGTCGCATATGTTGAAGGGCTGAAGCATAATCTTCTGAGCATCAGTCAGCTTTGCGACATGGATAACAAAGTGATTTTCACTAAGGAATCCTGCTTTGTCTCTGACAAAAAGGAGAAGATAGCTCTCAGCGGTTATCGTTTGGAAAATGTTTATGTAATAAACATGGACTCAACAACCACTGAGAACTCCTGTTTCTTCTCAAAGGCATCTTCTGATGTTAACTGGCTATGGCACAAGAGGATCTCGCATCTAAATTTCAAGACACTGAATACTCTTTCCTCCAAAGAGTTAGTCACTGGTCTACCTCAGCATTCATACGCCAAAGAGTCTTTATGTTCAGCGTGTGAAAAAGGGAAACAGACCAAGGCAAGCTTCAAGTCAAAGCAAGTCTCATCAGTGTCATCTCCTCTACAACTACTCCATATGGATTTGTTTGGCCCTGTTAACAAACAATCCATCGCTGGAAAGAAATATACGCTGGTCATAGTTGATGAATTCTCTCGTTACACATGGGTAATGTTTCTCCGTTCTAAGAGTGACACCCCTGAAGAACTCATCACCTTTGTTCGAAAGATGGAAACTCTGAACAATATGACTATTCGCTCAATAAGGAGTGATCATGGAACTGAATTCAAAAACAGTTCTCTTGATTCCTTCCTTGAGAGTAAGGGTATTTCTCACAACTTTTCGTCAGTGAGAACACCACAACAAAATGGAGTCGCTGAAAGAATAAATAGAACAATTATTGAAGCTGCACGTTCAATGCTCAGCGATTCTCACCTGCCTACTCAGTTTTGGGCAGAAGCTGTCAACACTGCTTGCTTTACGCAAAACAGGTCGCTGATAGTTAAAAGATTCAAAAAGACAGCCTATGAACTCCTTCAGGGGAGAAAGCCTTCAATCAGCTTTCTTCACATCTTTGGATGTCAGTGTTTCATACTGAACAACAGAGATGCCCTTGGAAAGTTTGATCCTAAGGCTGATGATGGAATCTTTCTTGGATACTCCTCAGTCTCCAAAGCCTTCAGAGTCTTCAACCGTAGAAGACAAACTGTAGAAGAAACTATTCACGTCACGTTTGACGAATCCCGTTCAGCGAACTCTAAACCGTCCGCTGATACTGAAGAACTGAATCAATGGATGTTTTCTCATCTTGGTGATTCAGAAGAACTTCCCACTCCTCATGCTCACACCGTAGAAAATGATGGTCCTACTATCATTCCAGATATGCAGAATAGTGAAGCTAAAACATCTTGGGTCTCAGCTGTGCCTATAAACACTATACATGCAGTTGATCCAAATGTCTCAGAAATTCCGTCTATTTCTCAGCAATCAGTGAATGAAGTGACAAATGCAAACATTCCTCTCTTAGCTGATAATCCAGAAGTAGCTGAAGCCTCATCTTCAGTTTCTCCAGTTCAGACTGAATCAGCGACGTATGCTCCGGCTCAGCGATGGACTGTAAATCACCCAATCGATCAAATTCTTGGTGATCCCAACGCTGGTATTCAGACTCGTAGAAGTGCAGGTAATATTTGTTTATTTGTTAACTTTATTTCTCTAACTGAACCAAAGAAAATAGATGATGCCCTCAGAGATCCAAACTGGGTCAGCGCTATGCAAGAAGAGCTGACTGAATTCGAAAGAAACAAAGTTTGGAAACTCGTTCGTAGACCAACTGACAAAACGGTGATAGGCACTAAATGGGTCTATCGAAACAAGTTGGACGAACATGGTACTGTAACTCGCAACAAAGCTCGTCTTGTTGCTCAGGGATACAGACAAGAGGAAGGCATAGATTATGACGAAACTTTTGCTCCAGTAGCAAGACTCGAATCTATTCGCCTTTTCTTAGCATATGTTGTACACAAAAACTTCACTGTACATCAGATGGATGTTAAGTCAGCGTTTCTGAATGGAAAGCTGAATGAAGAAGTGTATGTGGAACAACCTCCAGGATTCTCAGATCCTAAGCGTCCAGGTTATGTTTATAAACTGGACAAGGCACTTTATGGCTTAAAGCAAGCTCCTCGTGCATGGTATGATACTCTCTCTACTTACCTCCATATTGAACAATTTGAGAGAGGTAAAATTGACAAAACTCTATTTTTTAGAAAAGTGAAAGGTCATATCATTTTAGTTCAAATATATGTTGATGACATTATATTTGGTTCTACTAACCCTGAGCTTTGCACTCGTTTCGCTGATAGAATGAAAGATGAGTATAAAATGAGCATGATGGGTGAACTAACATATTTCCTTGGTCTTCAGATTAAGAAAACTGAAAAAGGAACTTTCATTAATCAGGGAAAATATGTTAAAGATATGCTGAAGAAATTCGACTTAACTGAAAGTTCAGCTATGAAAACCCCTATGGCACCACCCCTGACACTTGATAAGGACACAAAGGGTATTCCTGTCAATGTCACGCTGTACCGTGGGATGATCGGCTAACTATTGTATCTTACAGCTAGCCGACCCGATATTATGTTTGCAACATGCTTGTGTGCACGATATCAAGCTGAACCTAAGATATCTCATATGAAAGCTGTAAAGCGAATCTTTCGATATCTTAAGGGTACAGCGAATCTAGGCCTTTGGTATCCTAAAGACTCATGATTCGATCTAACTGCCTATTCAGACAGTGATTTTGCAGGTTGAAAAATGGATAGGAAAAGCACCACAGGAGGATGTCAGCTCCTGAGTGGAAAGCTGGTAAGTTGGACAAGTAAGAAGCAAAACTCAGTGTCCACTTCCACAGCTGAAGCTGAATATGTAGCCGCTGGAAGCTGTTGTTCTCATGTCTTGTGGATGAGAAATCAGCTACTAGACTATGATCTTCAGCTCTCCAAAATTCCAATCTATTGCGACAGCACAAGTGTGTTGATCCAAACCCTCAGTGATTTGATAATGACCCTATCTTAAATACTTAGTGAAAATTGTAAGTAAACAATATGTATCAGAGTTTCACTATCGCTGATAAGTACTAAGATCTTACAGTACTGCTGATAGGAACTCTCGCACTTTTAGATTAAACATTCAGCGAACACTGTTCACCATATCGCTGAGTCTGTTCAGTCCTTATGGTGATCGCTGATAAGTTAGTTGTTTACTTATGATCCCTGAAGACAAGATTCACGTCAACAAAGGTTCTACGCTGAAGTCGAAGATCAAGCTCAAGAACCAGCGACAAGTCTCCTAATGAACTGATGCGGATCAGCGAAGACTCAGATTTGTCCACTCAACGTGAAGTATCAAGTACAAGACTTCAGCTATCGCTGAACTTTATCATCTGCTGAATAGTAAATGATAATCGCTGAATCAACGAAAGCTGATCATGAAGTCCTCCGTACAAAGTACTTTTGTCTTAACCTCCCTTGCACGCCACCGTACGAAATGTCAGAAAAGAACCTCCGAAAATCTGAAATCGTACAACCACTCTGATACTACACTGTTCATTCATGCGGCTACTAAGGTTGTCATCAAAGGTCAATGACATGCAACCAATCCGCTGATGACACGTGTAAAGTATATACTGGACTGCATTAAATGCATGCAGTATATAAAGAGATGAACTCACTTCATTTGAAGTAACTTGCTAACTCTGGACAAGTTCAAATCTCTCAAGATAGGATTTTATTAGTAATCTCCTCATCTTTCTTAGTGCAAGAAAACCTTAGTGTTCCAACTTGTTTAGATTTAGGTTTATCCTTAATCTTGTTTCCGCAACAAGCTGTAAATTGTTAATGATTTATCAATAAACAATTTAGAAAAGTAAAATAGTGTGTTTGTATTCAACCCCCCCCCCCCTTCTACAAACTTGTTTAAGCCTTTCGGGACCAACAAGTGGTATCAGAGCGGATTTGTTTAATCTCATAAACAAGATCTAATCTAAGATATTTCTCTTCCTTGCTATTATCTGAAAATGGCCAACTCAAACACAAACACTCACTATATCGACAATGGTTCTCTTGCAAAACCCCCTAGATTTTCCAGAGACAACTTCAACTTATGGAAAAATAGGATGACACTCTTCTTAGAAGGTGTAGACCCTACTATACCTTACTATCTTGAAAACGGTCCACACATCCCTGTAACGATTGATCCTGCCGTTCCAGCCACTGCAACTAGAGCTGCTATTCCAGAAAGGCTGATTCCAAAGGAAATCCATCATTGGACCGATGAAGACAAGAAGAAAGTGGCTATAGATACAAAAGCCAGATCCATACTATCCATGGCCCTTCCTGACGAAGTCTACCATTCCGTCATGAACCTGAAATCCTCAAAAGCCATGTGGGACACAATATGTGTTCAGTATGAAGGAACGTCTGAAGTCCAGGATTCAAGAAAGATCAACCTGGTAAGACAATACGAAAGTTTCATCTCTGGTAAGAATGAAACTCTCTCTGAAGTACATCAACGTTTTAATTGCTTAATTATAGATCTTAAAACGGTTGGTAAGGAATATTCTAACTTTGAAGTTCTGACAGAGTTTTTAGAATGTTTACCTGAAAGCTGGGACAATTATTCCATGTGTCTCAAGATGTCAAAAGATCTAAGATCAATGACACTTGCTACCTTATATGGCACATTGCTGAATCATGAGCAATCTAGCCATCTTAAGAAGAATCTTGTAAAAGATTCCAAAAGCACCCCTGTTGCTTTAATCTCAGAGGAACCTTCTACTCAGCGACCCGTGGTCACTATCACTGAGTTAGAAAGTAACTCTGAAAGATCATCAGATTCTGATTCTTCAGATGATGAATCCTTGGCTCTCCTAACTAAAAAGTTCAGGAGATTCGCCAAGAAGAAAATGTTTAGAAAGAACAAAACTCTTTCTATAGCTGACAAGCCTAAGTCATCAGCTTTTGTTGATAAGGCTACTGCTACTTGTTTTAACTGCGAAAAGACAGGTCATTTCGCTAACGAGTGCAGGTCAAAGAAAATCATGAGACCTTCAGCCTTTACAAAGAAATCCTTTGTTCCAAGGAATAAAGACGACAAATACTTAAAGCTGAAGGAGAAGTATGCAAAGCTGAAAAGCTTTAAGAAGAAGGGAAAAGGCCTAATGGCTGACTATGATTGGGCTGCTTCTGATGAAGAAGCCTCATCATCTGATTCTGAAGATGATGAAGCAAATCAATGTCTCATGGCCAAGATTGAAGAAGAGGAAGAAAGTTCAGACATTCCCTCCACTTCAACATCTGCCATTCAGGTATCACCCTCCTTCTTTACCAATATTGTAAATATTGATGAAGCTGATAGTCTCCGTAAAATCGAACTACTGACTAGAAGCTTATACGAAGCCATGAACGGCAAAGCTGTGGTTGAAAACCAAAATCTTGATCTCGCTGAAAAGCTTAAAAATTGCCACCTTCAAATAGAAAAGCTTTCTAAATTTGAAGAAGATTTTAAAGATCAAGTCCATTTAAATCAGCTAGTCAAAATTGAACGAGCGGAAGCTATCGCTGCATTAAAAGCTGAACAAGCTACTGTTGAAGGATGGTGTAATTCTTCAACAAAGATCACTGAGATAATTAAGGCTCAGATTCCTCTGAGTGATAAACGTGGTTTGGGTTATAAATATGATACTCCAATACCAACCACTGAACGTTCAATGCTTAAATTTGGAACGTTCGTATCCTCAGTAGCTGACACTTCTTCATCTCAGTACTCCTCGTCGATTACACCAATCCCTGAGGAAACTCCTACCTCCTCAAAAGGTAAGGAGAAAATGGTTTATTCAAAACCTACCTCTGTCTCTAAAGATAAAGGTAAAGGAATTGTAATTTATCAAAATCCTCAGAAGGGTGCTTTAGTACCTAAGCTGAATGCTTCCAAAGCCTTAGTGATTCATTCATCTGGTTCTAGAAATCAGACCTCTGGATCAGTTCAGCGACCTACTCCTAGACTCAGAGTAGATATCCTTGGTAAGAAATCTGAAGAACTGAATGTTCGTCCTATTTCAAAAACCAATAGTGTACTTGGTGCTGGCACTTCTAATTCCAAATTAAAAGCTCAGCACACAAGTGGTCCTAGAACTAATTTTAGTTATAGGAAATGTTATCACTGTGGACTTACCAATCATATTGCAAGTAAGTGTCCCACAGCCACCAAAGCTGATAAGATAGCTAAGGTGAAGATAGCACCAAAGAAGACCAAACCAGTTGCAAGTCAGGTCAAGGTGACTCCTACCGCTGAGGTCAAGAAATTGACCAAAGTGAAGAAAGACAAAGCTGAATCTTCAAATGCTGCGAAGACTGCTGAACCCATTCCAACCACTTCCACTGACAAACGCGTATACATGGTGAAGTGGGTACCCAAGCAAAACTAATCTTCCTTTGTATTGCAGGTTAAGAAGGGTATCTGGTATCTCGATAGCGGATGCTCTAGACACATGACTGGAAAGAAAAGCCTGCTCACTGAATACAAGGAAGAGAAGGGTCCCTCTGTGACTTTCGGTGGAAATGGAAAAGGACACACCCGAGGGTATGGTGTACTTTCAAATGGTACAACATCCTTCAGTAGAGTCGCATATGTTGAAGGGCTGAAGCATAATCTTCTGAGCATCAGTCAGCTTTGCGACATGGATAACAAAGTGATTTTCACCAAGGAATCCTGCTTTGTCTCTGACAAAAAGGAGAAGATAGCTCTCAGCGGTTATCGTTTGGAAAATGTTTACGTTATAAACATGGACTCAACAACCACTGAGAACTCCTGTTTCTTCTCAAAGGCATCTTCTGATGTCAACTGGCTATGGCACAAGAGGCTTTCACATCTCAACTTCAAGACACTGAATACTCTTTCATCCAAAGAGTTAGTCACTGGTCTACCTCAACATTCATACGCCAAAGAATCCTTATGTTCAGCGTGTGAAAAAGGGAAGCAGACCAAGGCAAGCTTTAAGTCCAAGCAAGTTTCCTCAGTGTCATCTCCTCTTCAACTACTCCATATGGATTTGTTTGGCCCCGTTAACAAACAATCCATCGCTGGAAAGAAATATACGCTGGTCATAGTTGATGAATTCTCTCGTTATACATGGGTAATGTTTCTCCGTTCTAAGAGTGACACCCTTGAAGAACTCATCACCTTTGTTCGGAAGATGGAAACTCTGAACAATATGACTGTTCGCTCAATAAGGAGTGATCATGGAACTGAATTCAAAAACAGTTCTCTTGATTCCTTCCTTGAGAGCAAGGGTATTTCTCACAACTTTTCGTCAGTGAGAACACCACAACAAAACGGAGTCGCTGAAAGAAGAAATAGAACAATTATTGAAGCTGCACGTTCAATGCTCAGCGATTCTCACCTGCCTACTCAGTTTTGGGCAGAAGCTGTCAACACGGCTTGTTTTACGCAAAACAGGTCGCTGATAGTCAAAAGATTCAAAAAGACAGCCTATGAACTTTTTCATGGGAGAAAGCCTTCAATCAGCTTTCTTCACATCTTTGGTTGTCAGTGTTTCATACTGAACAACAGAGATGCCCTTGGAAAGTTTGATCCTAAGGCTGATGATGGAATCTTTCTTGGATACTCCTCAGTTTCCAAAGCCTTCAGAGTCTTCAACCGAAGAAGACAAACTGTAGAAGAAACTATTCACGTCACGTTTGACGAATCCCGTTCAGCGAACTCTAAACCGAACGCTGATACAGAAGAACTGAATCAATGGATGTTTTCTCATCTTGGTGATTCAGAAGATGTTCCCACTACTCATACTCATACAACTGAAAATGATGGTCCTACTATCATTCCCAATATGCAGAATAGTGAAGCTGAAACATCTTGGGTCTCAGCTGTTCCTATAAATACTATACCCGCAGTTGATCCAAATGTCTCAGAAATTCCATCTATTTCTCAGCAATCAGTGAATGAAGTGACAAATGCAAGCATTCCTCTCTTAGCTGATTATCCAGAAGTAGCTGAAGCCTCATCTTCAGTTTCTCCAGTTCAGACTGAGTCAGCGACGCATGCTCCGGCTCAGCGATGGACTGTAAATCACCCAATCGATCAAATTCTTGGTGATCCCAACGCTGGTATTCAGACTCGTAGAAGTGCAGGTAATATTTGTTTATTTGTTAACTTTATTTCTCTAACTGAACCAAAGAAAATAGATGATGCCCTCAGAGATCCAAACTGGGTCAGCGCTACGCAAGAAGAGCTGACTGAATTCGAAAGAAACAAAGTTTGGAAACTTGTTCGGAGACCAACTAACAAAACAGTGATAGGCACTAAGTGGGTCTATCGAAACAAGTTGGACGAACATGGTACTGTAACTCGCAACAAAGCTCGTCTTGTTGCTCAGGGATACAGACAAGAGGAAGGTATAGATTATGACGAAACCTTTGCTCCTGTAGCAAGACTTGAATCTATTCGTCTTTTCTTAGCATATGCTGTACACAAAAACTTCACTGTACATCAAATGGATGTTAAGTCAGCGTTTCTAAATGGAAAGCTGAATGAAGAAGTTTATGTGGAACAACCTCCAGGATTCTCAGATCCTAAGCGTCCAGGTTATGTTTATAAGCTGGATAAGGCACTTTATGGCTTGAAGCAAGCTCCTCGTGCATGGTATGACACTCTTTCTACTTATCTCCACCTTGAAAAATTTGAGAGAGGTAAGATTGACAAAACTTTGTTTTTTAGAAAAATAAAGGGTCATATCATTTTAGTTCAAATATATGTTGATGACATTATATTTGGTTCTACTAACCCTGAGCTTTGTACTCGTTTCGCTGATAGAATGAAAGATGAGTATAAAATGAGTATGATGGGTGAACTAACATATTTCCTTGGTCTTCAGATTAAGCAAACTGAAAAAGGAACTTTTATAAATCAGGGAAAGTATGTTAAAGATATGCTGAAAAAATTCGACTTAACTGAAAGTTCAGCTATGAAAACCCCTATGGCACCACCGCTGATACTTGATAAGGACACAAAGGGTGTTCCTGTCAATGTCACGCTGTACCGTGGGATGATCGGCTCACTACTGTATCTTACAGCTAGCCGACCCGATATTATGTTTGCAACATGTCTGTGCGCACGATATCAAGCTGAACCTAAGATATCTCATATGAAAGCTGTAAAGCGAATCTTTCGATATCTTAAGGGTACAGCGAATCTAGGTCTTTGGTATCCCAAAGATTCAGGATTCGATCTAACCGCCTATTCAGACAGTGATTTTGCAGGTTGCAAAATGGATAGGAAAAGCACCACAGGAGGATGTCAGCTCTTGGGTGGAAAGCTGGTAAGTTGGACAAGTAAGAAGCAAAACTCGGTGTCCACTTCCACAGCTGAAGCTGAGTATGTAGCCGCTGGAAGCTGCTGTTCTCAAGTCTTGTGGATGAGAAATCAACTACTAGACTATGATCTTCAGCTCTCCAAAATTCCAATCTATTGCGACAGCACAAGTGCCATCGCTATAGCAAACAATCCAGTGCTACACTCAAAGACAAAACACATAGAAATCAGATATCATTTTATCAGAGATCATGTGATGAATGGTGATATAGAACTTCATTTTATCCCAACTGATTATCAGTTAGCTGATTTGTTTACCAAACCTCTTGATGAGACAAGATTCAACTTTCTCTTCAGCGAGCTTGGAATGCTGAACTTTGAAGGATAAATCTTCAGCGGTTCACATTTAATCAGCGATACGTTTATACATTCTTGTATAGGCTCTGGATAAAATAAACTTGTACAATCCATTTCATCATCTTCTCTCTGAATAAATTGGGTTAAACTGATATCAAGGTATGTTTTCTCTGACAAAACGCATGAAAATGCAAGATTTCAAATTCTTTCATCGCTGAATAATATTTTGAAATTTCTTAAAACCCTCACTGATATTTCTATTCAGTGCTTCATATTTTCCAAAGAGTCCCTGAGTTTTTCTTTCAAAACCTCAGAGACAACGAAAGAATGTGAAAGGACAGTTGTGACGTCATTGCAACGGATAACACCAGGCACGCTCTTTTTCTGACACACGTTTGCACGTTTCGTTGTCTATCCAATCAAATGCAAACACGTGTCCGTGTCATGATGAAAAACTTTCCCGCTCAAGTTTTTCTCTCTCTACTCTCTTCCTATATAAACACTCTCAAAGTTTATATTTGTCTTTTATGCGAGTCAATCTTTCTCCGCAAGAAAAGAACACTGTTGCATTTTGTGCTCTCAATCTTCAAGAACTGTTCATCATCTTCTTCATCAAACTCAAGGTTAATATGTTCTTATCTATTATCAAATGCAAATAACTTGTTTTCGATCTTATCATTGTTTTACACAAGATCAAACAAAAGAACTCAAAAAAAATAAAATCATTTTCTTTCATGGTTTTATAAACACAACCATTTCATGGTTGTTCTTCAAGTTTTAAATCTAAAATCTTAAACTTGTTCTTCTTTCGTATCCATTTTTTAAACTGGAATACAAGGCTTATAGGTGTTATATTCGTTTTTTTTTTAAATAAAAAAAAACAAGAAAACCCTAATCTTCATTAAGACTTTTTTGTCTGAATGAAATGGACAAAATTCGAAAAATCTTAATGGAGATTTTCTTTCCACATTAAGATATTTCTTATTTGTTAACATCTTTGGTTGAACTGATAATACAGTGAAATGGCAACTTCAAAGCTGAATGTTACCGCTGAGTCCATCTCCACTGATTCTGAGGAACTGGAAATCACCAAAGCTCCTCAAGTTAAGTTTGAGCTGGATCAACTAGACTGGACAAAGGCAAACAACCTTTCAGCGCTTCTCGAGTTTCCTCCTCGGAAGCAGGTATCCCATCTAGACGACGCTGTAAATTTTTTGAAGAATAGCCCCATCTACACAGCACTGACAATCACACCTCCTGCCAGTCAGCGTCTATTATCCCAATTCTGGTACTCTGCCAGACACACCAACCTACCCTCAGCCAAAGATCCATCTAAAACCATCGACTGCATACTCAGCGATACTGAGTATGGCACCATCAAGATAACCCCCGCAATAATCCGCAAAGCTCTGAAATTCCCTAACGCTACCTCAGAAAATCCTTTCATTCCATTTCCTGACCACAAGAAGCACGCTGACAGGGAAGAAATCATTGCTTTCCTTGATGCGATGGGTTACATCTGGGAGACTGGAAGAGATAAGCTACCTGAGAAGAAGCTGACGCTGATAAAGAAATCCAAGATGCCCAGCGAGATGAACTTCATCTTCGCTCACCTGATCAGCTGCATGACAGCGAAATCCGGATCTTCTGATCAAGCCGCTCAACCTCAGCAGGCCATGGGTTACGCACTGCTGAAAGGTCTCAACATTGACTGGGCCTCCATCATCTATGAAGACCTCATTCAACGTGTTGATTCTGCCGCTGACCGACCAGCATGGGTTCCTTACCCGCGATTCATCTGCGCCATCTTTCAATATGGCCTGAAGGACAGCTATCCTGAAGAGGGTGATCTGAAACTCTCTCAGATTGGCCCTAAAGTTCTCGACTTCAAGCCTGTCGCCAACGAGGTACGTCTCTCTACCCTTCTCACTCTACTAAATTCTCCGCTTTCTGTGGCTCCTTCAGCGACTATACCCCTCGCTGATTCCCAGGCCACAAAATCCATTCCTTCTAAGAAAAGGAAACAATCTCTTACCCCTATTGATTCCAAAAGGATCAAGAAAACCAAGGAGCAACCCCAGCAATTGCATGCTGAAGACTCCTCAGCTCATTCTGAAGAGCTGAAGGAAAGTTCCGTGGTACGCTCTGCCACACCAATTCAAGCCATCCCTTCTAAACCTACTTCAGCGTCCTTAAACGCTGAGGTTAGAACTTTGGAATCTACCCAACCTTCGTCAGTCTCTCAAAAGACTGATGAAGTACTTCTCAGCGAATCCAACGCTGAACTTGAAACCCAACCCCAATTCTTATCCTTCGCTCCTCCCTCTACTTCTTTGGACACTCCTCCGGTCAAAACTGGAGATGCCATCATTCAAGAAGCCGTTGAAGCTTCTCAGCGAATGACGAAGAAAGGACCTGCAGAGATCTCCATCCCTCACGGAACTTTTGAGGGAGATATGGAACACTATGGAGGGACTCGAAACTTTGATGAGTTCGTCAACGCTCCTGCAGGTACAGATCCCACCTTAAACACTGTAACTAAACCTGAAACTTCTGAGCTTTCCTTTGTTCACAAGTACTTATATGTTACAGGTCCTTTTTTGGGAGACATCAACCAGTCTCTGAAGTCTATGGAGATGAAACTTGCGGATCTCACCACCGGTCTATCAAATAACTCTACAGCTGTAACAAACGCTGGAGAGAATCTGACGAAGCTGACTACTGTGGTGGACAAGAAGGCCTCCTCTGATGACATCAAAGACCTTGATAAAACTCTCGCCGACTTTGCCAAAGTGCTCTCCGACATCTACACTGACTACACCAACCTCAAATCATCAGTTTCCACCATTTCCAGCGAGGTTACAACGCTGAAGAAATCGGTTGGTACACTCGAAGGTGATATGTCAGTGGTCAAGACCGACTTGGGCTCAGTGAAGACCGATCTTAGTTCTGTCAAGACAATGATCGAGACGCTGGTGAACAAGGCAAATAATCCAGCTCCTGCTCCGGCCCCTGCACCTGTTTTGGACTCATTCACCGCAGAGGATCGCCAAGAGCTGAAGAAAATCACGCCTGCTATTTCTGGCCTAGAAGACAGAATAGCTAAGCTTGAAGGTTGTGTGAAAGTCTCTGGCCCAGAAGACAGAGACAACACCAATGCTGAGTCTACCCATTCCTCCCCCGCCCATCATGAGAAAGAGGGGGAGAAGAGCGCTGAACAGGAGAAGAGCGCTGAAGATCAAAATAAGAGCGCTGAAGACCTTTCCCATGATGAATCTATCAGGGGAGAGGGTAATGAAGATCGGATTACTGGACCTCAGGGAGATGAAAACCCTGAGGGAACCGAGAACCTCGCCTCTGTATCTGAGGGGGAGAAACTCGAAGAAGATGCTGAGGAATCTGAAGCAGAAGAAGACGAAGACTTCGACATCCCTGAAGCTGAACCATCCTCCTCTCCAAGGAACGATGATGATGATGATGAAGATGACGATGATTTCTTTGTTGTCAAACCTGCTCCTCGAACCAAAGCTCTTAAAGGTATTTCAATAAAAGAACCTTCAGGGGAGAAGACAAAGACAAAGCACTCAGCCTCTGGCGCTGGGAAAAGCAAAGACAAAGGCATCGCTGAAGATGATAATCTGGCGATCCTACTTGCAAAGCCGATTTGTCAGGTACACTAAACTTATTTTTCCTTCCCTGATCATCTCTGAAAAATCAGTTATCCATTCCACAAACACCATACACATCCACATTTTTTTTCTATCTTTTCTACCCAAGTTCTTCTACCCAGTTCTTATTTGTAAGATCGCTGCGTTTCAGCTAGTCCTCTCCCCTGTTTGAGGATATCGCTGAAAGATCTTCTATTGCGACTTCACCAATAATTCCAGCTACCGCTGAAGACATAATCCCAGTCTTAGATTTAATCTCTGAGACTGATGAATCAGAAGAACAACCTCTCTCGCACAGAAACAGACCCTCCTCAGTTCCTCAAAAGAGGAGAGAAGAAATGATAAAGCGATTCGAGGATCAGCGAATCATCCTAAGGCGCGATCAACTACCTTCAGTTCCTCCTAAGTTCAGAATTTCAAAAGCTGAATACCAGGATCATCTCAGAGCTGAACGCCTCATCGCTGAAAGAAAGGAAGCTGAAGATAAAGACAGAGAATACGCCATCAAGCTCACTCAAGAATCTGTCAAAGACCTCAAGCTGAAGCGTATTCCCATTCAAATCAAACGAAAGCTTTGGGAACAAGCCCAGAAGATCGTGGAAAAGAAAGCTGAAGTTTCTCAGACCACCCTGATCTGGTGTAAAGAGAAAATCCACTTCAGATATCGTCCAGCGAAGATCAACAAGGTATTCATCTCTGGAAGAACCTCCATCGGAGTACCTATTGTTGACATCAAACTGTTCAGAGAAGATGACTCATCTGAAACCTTTCGTGCTGACACTGTAAAAAGGTATGGTCTCTCTGAATGGCTGGAGATGAGGTTAGCTATCCAACCATCAAAATCTAAGTACAAGGATCATTTCGAAAAGCTGATAAACAGACAGATCGATTTGATATCTTCTTGTGTGGATATTCCTCCTGTTCCTGATTTAAAGCCAAAAAGAAAAAAGGGCTCTCCAAGGAAGAAACGTCAAGATTCAAACTCATGTCCTGTCATACGAAATGAAACTGGAATTGGTTTCTCTCGCGCTGAAGTACTTGGTCCTGATCCTGATCTATCTGCCCTTGACATCTCTTTGCCACCATGTGAACTTTTCGTCCCTGGTAAAGTCATCAGTAATCCTTATGGAATATTCTTTCTTGACTACGACGGACGTAAATGCTTTCAACGGATCGCTGAGCTTCCAATCACTCCAATCGAACAGCTCAAAGATCTCATCTACTGGTGCGACTTCAGGAAAGACATTCAGGCACGACACCTAAAACCCTTGATTTTTGAAGCTGCTCTGAAGCTAAAGAATAAAGGAGAAAAGGTTCCTGACTGGATGAGTCCAACTGAAAAGACAACCCTTGATGAACTTCTCATTAAGGAAGAACCCTTTGAAGGCTGACAACAATCACCATTTTTCTCTATTGTATCAGTCATCCTTCAGTACTTGTAATTTATTTCGCTTGTACTTGTAATCTTTCTTATTCATATTGTAACCTGATTCAAAGATTTAAAGAAAGATTTCAGCGAATGTACTTTACTCCATCAGTACTGAAAAGATCCCAGAAAACAGTAAAAGGGACAAATATTTTATGAGTTCTTTTTATCCTTATGTTTTCATTAAATAGCAATTTTCTCTGTTGCTATGTCATAATCAAATAGGGGGAGATTGTTGATCCAAACCCTCAGTGATTTGATAATGACCCTATCTTAAATACTTAGTGAAAATTGTAAGTAAACAATATGTATCAGAGTTTCACTATCGCTGATAAGTACTAAGATCTTACAGTACTGCTGATAGGAACTCTCGCACTTTTAGATTAAACATTCAGCGAACATTGTTCACCATATCGCTGAGTCTGTTCAGTCCTTATGGTGATCGCTGATAAGTTAGTTGTTTACTTATGATCCCTGAAGACAAGATTCACGTCAACAAAGGTTCTACGTTGAAGTCGAAGATCAAGCTCAAGAACCAGCGACAAGTCTCCTAATGAACTAATGCGGATCAGCGAAGACTCAGATTTGTCCACTCAACGTGAAGTATCAAGTACAAGACTTCAGCTATCGCTGAACTTTATCATCTGCTGAATAGTAAATGATAATCGCTGAATCAACGAAAGCTGATCATGAAGTCCTCCGTACAAAGTACTTTTGTCTTAACCTCCCTTGCACGCCACCGTACGAAATGTCAGAAAAGAACCTCCGAAAATCTGAAATCGTACAACCACTCTGATACTACACTGTTCATTCATGCGGCTACTAAGGTTGTCATCAAAGGTCAATGACATGCAACCAATCCGCTGATGACACGTGTAAAGTATATACTGGACTGCATTAAATGCATGCAGTATATAAAGAGATGAACTCACTTCATTTGAAGTAACTTGCTAACTCTGGACAAGTTCAAATCTCTCAAGATAGGATTTTATTAGTAATCTCCTCATCTTTCTTAGTGCAAGAAAACCTTAGTGTTCCAACTTGTTTAGATTTAGGTTTATCCTTAATCTTGTTTCCGCAACAAGCTGTAAATTGTTAATGATTTATCAATAAACAATTTAGAAAAGTAAAATAGTGTGTTTGTATTCAACCCCCCCCCCCCCCCCCCCTTCTACAAACTTGTTTAAGCCTTTCGGGACCAACAGCTAGCTATTGTATCTTACAGCTAGCCGACCCGATATTATGTTTGCAACATGCTTGTGTGCACGATATCAAGCTGAACCTAAGATATCTCATATGAAAGCTGTAAAGCGAATCTTTCGATATCTTAAGGGTACAGCGAATCTAGGCCTTTGGTATCCTAAAGACTCATGATTCGATCTAACTGCCTATTCAGACAGTGATTTTGCAGGTTGAAAAATGGATAGGAAAAGCACCACAGGAGGATGTCAGCTCCTGAGTGGAAAGCTGGTAAGTTGGACAAGTAAGAAGCAAAACTCAGTGTCCACTTCCACAGCTGAAGCTGAATATGTAGCCGCTGGAAGCTGTTGTTCTCATGTCTTGTGGATGAGAAATCAGCTACTAGACTATGATCTTCAGCTCTCCAAAATTCCAATCTATTGCGACAGCACAAGTGCCATCGCTATAGCAAACAATCCAGTGCTACACTCAAAGACAAAACACATAGAAATCAGATATCATTTTATCAGAGATCATGTGATGAATGGTGATATAGAACTTCATTTTATCCCAACTGATTATCAGTTAGCTGATTTATTTACCAAACCTCTTGATGATACAAGATTCAACTTTCTCATCAGCGATCTTGGAATGCTGAACTTTGAAGGGTAAAATCTTCAGCGGTTCACATTAATCAGCGATAGGATAAAATCAACTCGTATAACCTATTCAATCATCTTCTCTCTGAATAAACTTGGTTAAACTGATATCCAGGTATGTTTTCTCTCTCTGACAAACGCATGAAAATGCAAGATTTCAAAAACAAATGCATCGCTGAATATCTCTTCCTTAACAGCGATATTTTGAAAGTTCTTAAAACCTTCACTGATATCTTCTATTCAGTGCTTCATGTTTTTCAAAAGAGTCCCTGAGCTTTCAAAACCTCAGAGACATCCTAAAAGAATGTGAAAGGACAGTTGTGACGTCATTACAACGGGTAACACCAGGCACGATTTCTTTCTGACACACGTTTGCACGTTTCGTTCAAACTTCCAATCAAATGCAAACACGTGTCCGTGTCATGATGAAAACCTTTTCCCGCTCAAGGTTTTCTCTCTCTAAAACTCCCTATATAAACAACTCTTGGTTTATATTTGTCTTTTACGCGAACAATCTTTCTCCGCAAGAAAAGAATTACTGTTGCATTTGTGCTCTCAAATCTTCAAAGAACTGTTCATCATCTTCTTCATCAAAACTTCAAGGTTAATATGTTCTTATTTTTCAAATGCAGATAACTTGTTTCTGATCTTATCATTGTTTTAAACAAGATCAAACAAAAGAACTTAAAAATAAAATCATTTTCTTTCATGGTTTTATGAACACAACCATTTCATGGTTGTTCTTCAAGTTTTAAATCTAAATCTTAAACTTGTTCTTCATTCGTATCCAGTCTTTTTTCTGAAACTGGAATACAAGAATTTATGGGTTTTACATTTCGTTTCAAAATCATGAAAAACCCTAATCTTCATTAAGACATTTATGTCTGAATGAAATGGACAAAATTCGAACCATCTTAATGGAAATTCTTTCCATACTAAGACAATTCTTATTTGTTAACATCTTTGGTTGAACTGATAAATACAGAGAAATGGCATCTTCAAAGATCAATGTTACCGCTGAGTCCATCTCCGCTGACTCTGAGGAAGTGGACATCATCAAAGCCCCTCAAGTTAAGTTCCAGCTGGATCAACTAGATTGGACTAAGGTCAACAACCTCTCTGCGCTTCTCGAGTTTCCTCCTCGAAAGCAAGTCACACATCTGGATGATGCTGTGAACTTCCTGAAAAACTGTTGCATTTCAACAGCCCTGACCATCACACCTCCCGCAAGTCAGCTACTACTATCCCAGTTCTGGTACTCTGCTAGACACACTCAGCTACCCTCCGCCAAAGATGCATCCAAAACCATCGATTGCATACTCAGCGATACTGAGTATGGTACAATTAAGATAACCCCCGCTATCATACGAAAAGCCCTGAACTTCCCCAATGCTACCAAAGAAAAACCATTTGTTCCATTCCCTGACCATAAGAAGCATGCTGACAGAGAAGCAATCATTGCTTTCCTCGACGCAATGGGTTACATCTGGGAAACTGGAAGGGACAAGAAGCCCGAGAAGAAGCTGACGCTGATAAAGAAGTCCAAAATGCCTAGCGAGATGAATTTCATCTTCGCACACCTGATCAGCTGCATGACAGCGAAGACCGGCTCCTCTGATCAAGCCGCTCAACCTCAGCAGGCTATGGGATACGCACTGCTGAAAGGTCTACATATTGACTGGGCATCTATCATTTATGATGACCTAGTGCAAAGAGTAGATTCTGCTGCTGACAGACCTGCATGGGTTCCCTACCCCCGTTTCATCAGCGCCATCTTTCAATATGGCCTGAAGGACAGCTATCCTCAAGAGGGTGACCTGAAACTTTCTCAGGTTGGCCCTAAGGTGCTCGATTTCAAACCTGTCGACAATGAGGTACGTCTCTCTACCCTTCTCTCTCTTTTTAACCCCAATTATTCGACTTCTGTGGCTCCTTTAGCGACTATACCCATCGCTGATGCCCCGGCCACACATTCCTCTCCTTCTAAGAAAAGGAAACACTCTCACACCCAACTTGATTCCAAAAGGATCAAGAAAACCAAGGAGCAACCCCAGCAATTCCATGCTGAAGACTCCTCAGCTCTTTCTGACGAGCTGAAGGAAAGTTCCGTGGTACGCTCTGCCACACCCATTCAAGCCATCCCTTCAATCCAGACTTCAGCGTCTCCAAACGCTGAGGTTAGAAACTTGGAACCTACCCAACCTCCCTCAGTCTCTCAAAAGACTGATGAAGTGATTCTCAGCGATTCCAACGCTGAACTCAGTACCCGAACCCCTTTCTTATCCTTCGCTTCTCCCCCTACTCCCTTGGACACTCCTCCAAAGAACACTGGAGATGCCGTCATTCCAGAAGCCTCCGCTGACGCTTCTCAACGAATGATGAAGACAGGACCTGCAGAGATCACCATACCTCACCGAACTTTTGAGGAAGATATGGAACATTTTTCAGGAATCCGCAACTTTGACGATTTCGTCAATCCTCCTGCAGGTACAAATCAATCCATATACACTGTAACTAAACCTGAAACTTCTGAGCTTTCCTTTGTTCACAAGTACTTATGTGTTACAGGTCCTAATTTGGGAGACATCAACGAGTCTCTGAAGTTCGTGGAAACAAAGCTGACCGGTCTCACCACCACACTCTCCAACAACTCTACAGCTGTAACAAACGCTGGAGAGAATTTGACAAAGCTGACTACGGTGGTGGAGAAGAAAGCTTCCACAGATGACTTGAAGCAAGTTGATAAGACTCTCACCGACTTTGCTAAGGTGCTCGCTGATATCTACACAGACTACACCTCACTCAAACAATCAGTTTCCTCCATGTCCGGCGAGGTAACAACGCTGAAGACATCGGTTGGAGCACTAGAGGGTGATATGTCTGCTATGAAGACAAATGTTCACACTCTGACGACTGACTTAGGCTCTGTAAAGACCGACGTTGGTTCGATGAAAACAATGATTGAAGAGCTGCTCAACAAGGCGAGAACTCCTGCTCCTGAACCTGCCCCTGCCCCTGCTTTGGAAACTTTCACAGCGGCGGATCGCAAAGAGCTGGAAAAGATCAATCCTGCTATATCTGGCCTTGAAGACAGATTAGCAGCGATTGAAAGTTGTATTAAAATCTCTGGCCAAGAAGACAGAGAAAATACAAATGCTGAGTCTACTCATTCCTCCCCCAATCATGAGAAATAGGGGGAGAAGAGCGCAGAACATACCGCTGAGAAGAGCGCTGGGGATCTTGAAAAGAGCGCTGAAGACCTTTCCCATGATGAATCTATCAGGGGAGAGAAGAATGAAGATCTTATCGCTGGACCTCAGGGAGATGAAAACCCTGAGGGAACCGAGAAGCTCGCCTCTGTATCTGAGGGGGAGCAACTCGAAGAAGACGCTGAAGAATCCGAAGAAGAAGATGATGAAGCCATCGACATCCCTGATGATGAACCATCTTCTTCTCCAAAGAAGAATGATGATGATGATGACGAAGATGACGATGATTTCTTTATCGTCAAACCTGCCCCAAGGATCAAAGCTCTTAAGGGAATTTCAATAAATGAACCAACAGGGGAGCGGACAAAGACAAAGCACTCAGCCTCTGGCGCTGAGAAAGGCAAAGGCAAAAGCGTCGCTGAAGATGACAATCTGATGATCTTGCTTGAAAAGCCGGTTTGTCAGGTACACTAAACATCTCTTACTCCATCCCTCCTCCACACTATAAGTTCTAGTTCCCTAGCCTACACCGGAACATATTTATCTTTCTCTTTCTACCCAAGTTCTTCTACCCATGTTCTTATTTGTAAGATCGTTGTGTTTCAGCTAGTCCTCTCCCCTGTTTGAGGATGTCGCTGAAGGTTCTACTATTGCGACTTCACAAATAAAGCCAGCTGTTGCTGATGAAATAATCCCAGTCTTAGATTTGATCTCTGAGACTGATGAACCAGAAGAACAACCTCTCTCGCACAGAAACAGACCTTCCTCAGCTCCTCAAAAGCTGAGTGAAGAGGATCAAAAGAGAAAAGAGGAAATAATAAAGCGATTCGAGGATCAGCGAATTATTCTAAGGCGTGATCAACTGCCTTCAGTTCCTCCAAAATTCAGAATTTCAAAAGCTGAATACAAGGAACACCTCAGAGCTGAACGCCTCATCGCAGAAAGAAAGGAAGCTGAAGAGAAAGACAGAGAATACGCCATCAAGCTTACTCAACGATCAATCAAAGACCCCAAGCTGAAAAGAGTTCCCATTGATGTTCAACGTCAGCTCTGGGATAATGCTCAAGAAATCATTAGAGAAAAGACAAAGGTCTCTGATACAACCTTGGAATAGGCTAATCAAATGCTGACCTATCGATCAAGACCATCCAAGATAATCAAAGCCAACATCAGAGGAAAATTGTTCGTTGATGTTCCTGTTGTTGAAGTGGATATCTACAGAGATGACAAAACCAAGCAAACCTTCTATGCTGCTTCATTAGAAAAGTTTGGTCTCTCTGAATGGTTAGAAACGAAATTAGCCATTCAGGGATCACGTTCAAAATTCAAAAAGCCATGTTGAGATGATCTTAAACAAACAGATCGACTTGATTTCTCTGCTGTGGATATTCCTCCTACTCTTCCTCAACCGAAGAAAGCCTCTGCTAAGAAGAAGAAAGTTTCTGATTCAGGTCCAATCATTCGAAATGAAACAGGTATTGGTTTCTCTCGTGCTGAAGTTCTTGGCCCTGATGCTGATCTTTCAATACTTGACACCTCCCTACCACCTGGAGAAACCTTCATCCCTGGAACAGTGGTAAGTGATCCATATGGTATATTCTTCTTAGACTATGATGGAAATCATCACTTTCAACGTGTCTCTGAGCTCCAAATCGCTCCCATCGAACAACTCAAAGATCTCGTACACTGGTGTGAAGTCAGACGCGACATCAAAGCTAGACACCTAAAGCCCTTGATTTTTGAAGCTGCTCTGAAGTTAAAGAATCAAGGAGTAAATGTCCCTGACTGGATGATCCCCACTAAAAAGACCCTTGATGACTTCTCATTAAGGAAGAACCCTTTGAAAACTGATATAATCTCCTTTTTCTCTATTGTATCAGTTATCCTTATGTACTTGTAAATTATTTCGCTTGTACTTGTAATCTTTCTGTTCTTCATTGTAGCCTGATTCAATATTTTAAAGAAAGATTTCAGCGAACGTACTTTACTCCATCAGTACTGAAAAGATCCCAGAAAACAGTAAAAGGGACAAATATTTTATGAGTTCTTTTTATCCTTATGTTTTCATTAAATAGCAATTTTCTTTGTTGCTATGTCATAATCAAATAGGGGGAGATTGTTGATCTAAACCCTCAGTGATTTGATAATGACCCTCTCTTAAATTCTTAGTGAAAATTGTAAGTAAACAATATGTATCAGAGTTTCACTATCGATGATAAGTACTAAGATCTTACAGTACCGCTGATAGGAACTCTCGCCCTTTTAAATTAAACATTCAGCGAACACTGTTCATCATTAATGCTCTGAGTCTGTTCAGTCATTATGATGATCGCTGATAAGTTAGTTGTTTACTTATGATCCCTGAAGACAAGTTTCACGTCAACAAAGGTTCTACGCTGAAGTCGAAGATCAAGCTCAAGAACCAGCGACAAGTCTCCTAATGAACTGATGCGGATCAGCGAAGACTCAGATTTGTCCACTCAACGTGAAGTATCAAGTACAAGACTTCAGCTATCGCTGAACTTTATCATCTGTTGAATAGTAAATGATAATCGCTGAATCAACGAAAGCTGATCATGAAGTCCTCCGTACAAAGTACTTTTGTCTCAACCACCCTTGCACGACTCCGTACGAATTGTCAGAAAAGAACCTCCAAATATCTGAAATCGTACAACCACTCTGATACTACACTATTCATCCATACGGCTACTAAGGTTGTCAATCAAGGTCAATGACATGCAACCAACCAGCTGATGACATGTGTAAAGTATATACTGACTTGCATTAAATGCATGCAGTATGAAAAGAGATGAACTCACTTCTTTTGAAGTAACTTGCTAACTCTGGACAAGTTCAAATCTCTTATCTCAAGATAGGTTATTATTAGTAATTTCCTTATCTTTCTTAGTGCAAGAAACCTTAGTGTTCCAACTTGTTTAGATTTAGGTTTATCCTTAATCTTGTCTCCGCAACAAGTTGTAAATTGTTAATGATTTATCAATAAACAATTTAGAAAAGTAAAATATGTGTGTTTGTATTCAACCCCCCCCCCCCCCCCCTTCTACAAACTTGTATAGGCCTTCGGGACCAACAGTAATTTATTTCGCTCGTACTTGTAATCTTTTCATTTCTCTTTGTATCCTGATTCAAAGTTTTAAAGAAAGATTTCAGCGAATGTACTTTACTCCATCAGTACTGAAAAGATCCCAGAAAACAGTAAAAGGGACAAATATCTTATGAGTTCTTTTTATCCTTATGTTTTCATTTTATAGCAATTTTCTTTGTTGCTATGTCATAATCAAATAGGGGGAGATTGTTGATCCAAACCCTCAGTGATTTGATAATGACCCTCTCTTATATACTTAGTGAAAATTGTAAGTAAACAATATGTATCAGAGTTTCACTATCGCTGATAAGTACTAAGATCTTACAGTACCGCTGATAGGAACTCTCGCTCTTTAAATTAAACATTCAGCGAACACTGTTCACCATTAATGCTCTGAGTCTGTTCAGTCATTATGATGATCGCTGATAAGTTAGTTGTTTACTTATGATCCCTGAAGACAAGTTTCACGTCAACAAAGGTTCTACGCTGAAGTCGAAGATCAAGCTCAAGAACCAGCGACAAGTCTCCTAATGAACTGATGCGAATCAGCGAAGACTCAGATTTGTCCACTCAACGTGAAGTATCAAGTACAAGACTTCAGCTATCGCTGAACTCTATCATTTGCTCATATGAAATGATAGATCGCTGAATCAACGAAAGCTGATCATGAAGTCCTCCGTACAAAGTACTTTTGTCTTAACCTCCCTTGCACGACTCCGTACGAAATGTCAGAAAAGAACCTCCGATTGTCTGAAATCGTACAACCACTCTGATACTACACTGTTCATCCATGCGGCTACTAAGGTTGTCAACCAAGGTCAATGACATGCAACCAACCAGCTGATGACACGTGTAAAGTGTATACTGACTTGCATTAAATGCATGCAGTATATAAAGAGATGAACCCACTTCATTTGAAGTAACTTGCTAACTCTGGACAAGTTCAATCTCTTATCTCAAGATAGGTTATTATTAGTAATTTCCTTATCTCTCTTAGTGCAAGAAACCTTAGTGTTCCAACTTGTTTAGATTTAGGTTTATCCTTAATCTTGTTTCCGCAACAAGCTGTAAATTGTTAATGATTTATCAATAAACAATTTAGAAAAGTAAAATCTGTGTGTTTGTATTCAACCCCCCCCCCCCCCTTCTACAAACTTGTATAGGCCTTCGGGACCAACACTTGGGCATCCATTGTAATACAACGATTAGAACGTAAGTCATAAGATTTTCATATTTCTGAATCGTATAAGCAAACATAAGCGCATGCGATCAAAGCATTCATTCAGAACACGAATTTTTTCTAAGTTAAAGAACTTAGATTAGGGGGTCGCTAGACCTTACGATCGTGTGATTTGATCATACGATGAACTTGGATCATGTGTTCCTGTAGTTATACAATCGAGTCGTCTAATAGAACTGATTGTTTATATCGTGCGATTTTACTGAAGTCGTATGATAGACTTAGTAACTTATGTCGTGCGATCCTGCGATAAAACAATGTCAGAGGTTGGTCGTTGGCTAGCCAACGACCCTCCGATGCTTAAATCAGTAATCGTCGTGATAAAAAAAATCGTATGAAAAAAGGAAAAGGACTTAGAGGAAATACCTTTTCAGATGCGTTGCATTCCAGCTGCTTGGGATATCTCGACCGTCGAGGGTTTGGAGCCGATAGGCACCTTTACCCACAACTTCTAAGATACGATAAGGACCTTTCCACTTAGAGAAAAGTTTACTTGCATTAAGCTTTTGAGTGCTTTGAAACACTCGTCGGAGGACATAGTCGCCTTTTTGAAAGACTTTTTCTTGTGATTATACGGTTAATCTGGTGACTTGCCTTTATTGGCAATCATGAGATTAAAATGTTCGAGTCGCACTTGTTGGCGACTTTTACGCTTTGACATGCGTCTTACCATAACTGGTGATTGTGAAATTCAATGTATAAATCGTCTTTATTGATGACATATGTCATGACTAGTGATCATAAGATTAATATATATATATATATATGAGTCGTCTCTTATTGACGACTATAAATCGTAAGAGCTGCGATGTAAGTCTTAGAGACTTTGTTTCTCACGATATAAATCGTAAGACCTGCGATGTAAGTCTTAGAGACTTTCATTTTTGTTTTACGATATAAATCGTAAAACCTGTACTTAAGTCGTAGAGACTTTTTATTTCTCACGATGTAAATCGTAAGACGAGCCTGCAATGTAAAATCGGGGGTGGTCGTTGGATTGACCAATGACCCTTTGATGCTTAAATCAACATTTAGATCATAATAATTGAACGAGGAGAATATACTTAGAGTATATATATAGAGTTGTTTTACCATATTCAGTTACCGTAACTTGGAGTCGATAAGCGCACTTTTCCAAAGACTTTTGAAATCAAAGATATGGTATTTCCCATTTTGCGACGGGCGTTCCGAGCCCCCGAGTCTTCGGATGATGCGATACATGCGATACATTGAACATTTTTTGATTAGTATCTTCCAACTCCGCTTGGATCTTCGTCGCGTGGTCGAGACTTGAAGTCGATAAATAGAAAACGAAGATCTACATAAGATGAAACGTTAGTAATACGATGTCCATTTCAAAAGAAATCCTATGTTGGGTCCCACGGATGGCGCCAAACTGTTAATGCCTAAAATCGGACCAAAGATGCCAAAAATTGCATTAAACTGTCTTATGCCGAAAATCATATAAAAATACGATTTAAGGTATGGTTTCGGACCTTATCAACTAAAGATTGAACCATTGAAATAAACAAGATAAATAACGAAGAAAATGTAGACGAGACAAGAGATTTTGATGACGCAGGAAAAACCTCGAACGAGGAAAAAAACTGCGGACGACAGTGGATGTCGTCGCTATACTATGGTCGCCAATCAGGGGCGATGTCCTTGCGTCGATCGTACAGATGATTTACAATACAAGTGAAGGAAATGCTTCGAAATGTAAAGTACGAGTGTTTGTAATGTAAAACAGGTGTATGTCGTGTGTGAAAACAATGTGTCGTGAGTGGTTGTCGTGCGCCGAGAGCGAATGTCGTGCGTCGAGGGCGATTCTTCGAGAGAGAAACTCTTTGCTTCGTGTGTTCTTGAGTTCACCGTGTGGTTCTGGAATTGTGTGATGTCCCACCTCTTGCTCGGAGCATGCCTTTATATAGGTTATGCCCGTCATTAATGGTGCCTTGATGACTCTCTTTTGTAACCGCCGTCGGTATTGAATGCTCTTTAATGATTGGTCTTGTAACCGCTGCTAGGCCTTTAATGCCATTAAGGACTCGTCCGTTATTGACCGTTTGTGCCATGAATGCTTGTGGACCTGCGCTAATGAACAACAGAAATAGATGTTTGACTATTAACGGTTAGTATAATCGTACGACCGTCTTAAGTCTCGGATGTCGGTCTTATGGAACATACGACCGTTGCTGAAATACAAGACCATTTATATGGTTGTAAATGTCTTGTAAGACCTTATATTAATATAGGAATGGTCTTATGAAAATGTCGTAAGACTAGGTCGATATAAGACTGACGACAGAAGGCTGTCGACGTAAGACCAACGAGTCGTAACTGGCGACACATAACTGGCGACGTAGGACTAATAACGTACGACTGGCGACGTGCAACGTGCGGCACGTGATGCGCGACACGTGACGTGCGATCATTAGACGTAAGATGACTTATGACCCAATATGTCCGTTAATAACCAATTATCGTGGTTATTAACGTATGTCGGGGATATGATAATAACGGGTATTATCATTGTCGGTCGGGGGTAACCAATGTCCATGGGTCATGTCGAGGGAATTTCCCAAGTCGGTCGAGGGTGTGATTTTTTACCCAAACATGTCTCTGCTTTCGGGCGGAACGCGGGGATTGGAAGGAAATCCTACCACGACCACATCTTTGCCACCCGTGAACGTAGGTGGCTCTGCCTCTAAGGTCGATGCCTCAACGGGTGCTCTAAGTGACCCCGGTGTTATATTACCCGACTTCGTGTCAAAGGGATATCTGGACAACGCCGTAAAGGTTGTTCGGGAGAAACTGACGGAGGAGTTCCGGACCGAGCTCGACAAGGTAAAAAGTATGATAAAGGGAAAGGAAAAGATGGTAGAACCAGAAACCGCACTGATCCCTCCACCGACACCCGCTCAACCAACATATTCGGTGGATACTTTGAAGACCATGCTCCTAGCCCAGCTTCTACAGACTACAGATACCGACTCCTCGACTGAAGCAGACCTTATTTCCGTTCTCAGATCACAATCATCTGCTCATTCGTCTTCCGTCAACACGACTATGGATCAGCTTGACACGACGCTCAAGGATGTTCAGCAAGCCCTAACCACCTTAACCGAGAGAGTCGCCTCCATGGAAGAAACCTGCAAAAGTCAAGCCGGCGGTCTAAAGCGAAGGCACGATGATCAGGATGATCCTGATCACCGTGAGGGGAGAATAAAAGACTACGATTAGCCGAGACCGCCCCGATCCTCACTGAAACTACTACAATGGTTCAACCGGAACCATCAACTGTGGCAACTGCAACCGATGAACCTGAAGCCCAGTTGAGCTTAGTCGAGATGGTCATAGATATGGGCATCTCTGACGACGAAGACCCAACGGTTGAAAAGCCTGAGGGGGAAACACAGGAATTGGTCACATACTCTGAATCAGTTAGGCCCGCACTTGATCTGATTTATCCAGATTCCGAGATCGACCCCGAGACTGAAAATGCATGGTACGAAAAAGCCTCCAGTGCGATAAATCTCCAGGTAAACCTGATCTTTCCTACTGATGAAGACGACAACGTTGATTATGACGCTTCAAAACCTATATGGTACACCTGTTCACACTACTCAGGCCCCCGAGACTTCTACGATACCCGAGACTTCAACTGCTGCAAATCCGACATCTCCTCAACAACCAACAGCTTCAGATTATTCTCCTCCTCAACTGCAACAAATACGATGGGAGAAGATCATGATCCTTATTTCTCACCTGGAGGAATCACTGAAGAAGTTATACGTTCACAGGTTACGTACCATCGATCCAACCTTTTGCCTTGGGATTTCCAACTCCGACCCGGAATACCAAAACCAGTACTTAAACGCCATGAAGCGGTGTCATCCAGTTACCCAAGTCCGAACCAAACACAAAATCACTTAAGTGCTCAACATCCAAACAGGCCGAATCCTTAAAGTCATGTTTCCTGTATTCACCGTCCGACGAGAAGACGAAAATGAATGGAGATTTTCCGAAGTTAACTTCAAGAACCTTAAACCGTTCGACTTCCAAGCTATACTGAAAGACCTCCGAACCAGAACCATCAGACCGCTTCATGTTTCCAAAGCGCTCGAGGCTGTTCATCGATTTCTGATTCGCACAATTATGATGTCCTATCTCACAGACTTCCAAATGGCAATCGAGAACAGAGCAAAGAAGGTAAACCTGCTGAAACCAAATCTGAAAGCGCCCGAACTGAAGATGTATACCGAGAATGCACTGCTTCTAGAACCGGAATTTGGGATAGTATACCTCAACGATCAGAAAGAAAAGAGGTTTCTTCGCTTCAGCCAGGTCGACAAATTCTGCGATGACACGTTCCTCAAAGTAAGAGATGCTCTTCGTAACATCATCACTTATGAATCCGAAAATCGAAAATCGTCGTTTGTCCCCAATTCAAATGAGACAACCGCACGAGAAGCTTTAGAAGTGATAGAAGAGCGCATCGACTACCGTCGAGCCATCTGAATGTTCGAGATCCACTTTGCGCTCCGAAAGAGATTCGTCGAGAACTGGCGCGAACTCGAACTTCAATTCAAAGGGGGAGATTGTTAGGGTCAAAATCAGGTTGAATAGAAGTTCAAGGGCTAATTTGTTATTTATTATTTTGATCCTTTATGTGTAACGGGCCATGGCTTGCATGCCATGGGCCCATGGTATATAAAGTGTATTAGCTTTAGAAATTAAGCTAGTTGTCTAATTTACACTTTCATTCATATTGTAACTTTTCTCTAATTAATGAAAGTTAGATGGATGACCAATTAAAATCATACTGATTGATTCGTACTTATTGATTTCTTCTGTTCGTTGCACTAATATGGAACTCACAACCCTGATCATTCTGGTAGCCAGTCTAGGGTTCCAAATTCTATTGTTGGACATGAAAATGAATTTGGTAGCATGAGTGGGTTAAATAACCCAGAAAGAACTGTCGGACATGAAAGTCCTAGTAGTTCAAGTACGACTGTCAATGATCAGTTGGCTGCTAGTCAAAATATCGATGATGGTCATTTGAGTTTCCCTCCTAAGGGTGGTCTAATTGAACCTTCATCTTCTATTAGGAAATCTAATAGAGTTTCAAACTTGCCTAGAAAATTTACTGATTACGTAATAGAAGGTAAGGTAAAATATGGCCTAAAAAAAGTAGTAAACTATTCTTTTTTGAGTCCAAACAATTGTTGTTTTGTCACTACACTTAATAAATATGTTGAGCTAAATAACTTTTTTTAGGCTAGCAAAGATCAGAATTGGATTAGTGCAATGAACGATGAAATTGAAGCTTTGTATCGTAATAACACTTGGGTTTTAACTAGTCTTCCTGTAGGTAGAAAACCTATAGGGTGTCGTTGGATATATAAGGTAAAGTACAAATCAACATGCGAGATTGAGCGATACAAAGCTAGGTTAGTGGCCAAAGGGTATTCTCAGCGTGAGGGTCTTGATTATGAGGAGACGTTTTCTCCTGTTGTTAAAATGGTCACTGTTAGGTGCGTCATTGCATTAGCCGTTCAAAATAATTGGCCATTGTGTCAATTAGATGTTAAGAATGCCTTTCTGAATGGTGACTTAGATGAAGAGCTTTACATGAGTCTTCCCCTGGGTATTTTTCTGCAAATGACTAAAGAGTGTGTAAACTTATTAAATCCTTGTATGGTCTAAAACAAGCGCCTAGGCAGTGGTATGCTAAGTTATCAATTTGTTTACATGATCATGGTTTTATACAAAGTACTAGTGACAATTCTTTGTTCACTAAAATCAACGGTTCTGTTTATTTGATTCTTCTTGTTTATGTTGATGACATAGTTTTGACAGGAAATTCTATTTCTGAAATTAATAAGGTAAAATGTCATCTACAATCCAATTTTAAAATCAAAGATTTAGGTGAACTAAAGTTTTTTCTAGGAATAGAAATATTGAAAACAGATAAAGGTATTTGTATGTCACAATGCAAATATTGCCTAGTGATTTTGGTTATTTGGGTTGTAAACCAATAAGTACTCCTATGGATATGAATCTTATAGTCACTGATTCAAGTGGTTCTAAATCAAAAGATCCTCCTCTAACTAATTTCACTGAGTATCATAGGTGAATAGGTAGATTGATATATTTACTTGCTACTCGTCCTGATATTGCCTTTGTTGTTCATTGTTTAAGTCAGTTTATGCACTCTCCTAGGCAATCACATCTTAAATTGGCTTTGCGTGTTATGAAGTATCTTAAACTTTCTCCAGGAAAAGGTGTTAACTTTTCCTGTTCTTCTGAGTTTAAGCTTAATGCTTATGTAGACGCTGATTGGGGTAAGTGTCTCTCCACTAGGCGTTCAGTTACTGGTTACTGTTTATATTTGGGAAATTGCATGATCTCGTGGAAGAGCAAGAAGCAGTCAACTGTTTCTCGTTCTTCTGATGAGTCTGAGTATAGGGCAATGGCTTCTGCCTTATGTGAAATAACACGGTTTTAAGAAATTTATCAAAGTATCAAACTAGGTGATTTTGTGGTATGAAGGGATTAAATTGGTTAAATCGACTAAAAAATATTGTTTGATCTAATTGATCTGTACGGTTTTGCTTTATTAATTATAGGTTTAGGGGTCGTTTACCTAATCACTTACCCAAGTAAGTGTTTACCGGTAAAATTCAACACTGTCACTTACTTTCCGGATAAAATTTTAGTTCATCAAAATGGCATCGTATGCAAAAATTTATCCGGTAAGCGCTAACCGTGGTAAGAGCCGTCACACTCACTTACATGGTAAGACTCTCGGTCCTTGCTTCCGCTCTTACCGGGTAAGATTCTTAGTCCTTGTCATATTCATCCGATAAACTAATGTGACTTGGTAAGAACTTACCCGGGTAAGCGTTTTGTAAACGGCCCCTTAGATTATAAACAAATTATAGAATTAAAGATTTCAATCTTTCAAAAAAATTAAGATTCGTAAAGAATATGAGTAGGTATTGTAAAACTCCACAATATTATTAATCTAGTGAAACAACAAAACAAGTTAATCTATAAATGTAATAACCAATGTTTTAAAGTAAAGAAATAAGAGTTTTGATGGAAAAGGGTGAAGTTAACGAACTTCAGGGGCCTGTTTTAAAACAAGTGGAAAGAGGATAAATACCCACAATGATTGGCAAAAACCCTATTATTGGAAATTTCTCTTGGTGGCGTGCGATGTTGGAGAAGAGAAAGAAGCCAGAATTCGATATCACTATTTTGGAAAAGGAGAGTCGTTTTGGAAGAGAAATTCATCATCAAGAAGGTAACCACTATCTTTTCTCCTTACCGATTCTTGGGTCTTTAGTGTGTGATGGGTATTTTGTAACCCTTGCTGTTAATCGACCCAACTCGTGAAAATGGTGTTGAACGTTGATATAATACCATTAAGAAAGAGATTTGACCGATTAAAGGTTCTGATAAGGTGTTGTGTTTGTCCTTTAAATATTTTGAAGTTTAAAATGAATTGCTAAAAAATCCTGAGTGGTGCGATTAGGATTTGGAGTTCTAACCAGAAACTAAGTCCGGATAGTTTTCCGGATATATCTTTTCCAGGTATAGCTTTTCCGGGAAAGGGATTCCAGATAGTTTTCCGGATAGTTTTTCCGGTAAGTGGTTCCGGATAGTTTTCCGGAAAAGGGTTCCGAATAGTTTTCCGGTAAGTGGTTCCGGATAGCTTTCTGGATGGTGCGGTCCAGCAAGTTCCGGATAGTATGGATTCGGGAGGTGGGATCCGGTTGTGGAGGAGGTGTATCAGCTAGGTATTCCGGATAAGCCGGGACAAGTGACTTATCACTCGTTTTTTGTATGTGTCCTAGGTGTTCGACTTAAGGATTTGAAGTATAAGTGAGAAGTAGCAAGCAAGGACAGGTGAGTCTTTCTAATTGAAAATGTGTTGACTTATGTATTACGTAAAATGCATGAGATATGATGGAACCGCATGTTTTATCCTTTATATGAAACTGCATGTTTTAGTATGTTTGAGGAACTTAAGATATTATGTATGCATACATTTGGAAGTGGGCATGGTTGGCTAAGTCGGGGTGTGTGTCCCGCCAGTGCTCATACAGGGGGGTGTGTCCCATTTATGCCATGGAATGTGTGTTCCAGTTAAGGCAGTATGAGACTGACACGTTGTCACAGGTGTGCATGACTTCAGTGTGCCATTTACATACGTAGTTATTGCGTTTGAAATCCTAAATGTTTAAAGTTGAGAATTGTTTATAAATGCTTATAAACTGTTTAAAATGTTTTACATGGCGCGAAGGTTTGTTTATTGAGGGAACTTACTAGACCTCATGGTCTAACCCTCGCTTTTCAAAAACTAAACCATTTTCAGGTAGGCGTATAGTAGAAGGCTCTGGTAAGGGCAAGGAGAAGGCGTGAGAGTAAAGTTTTAGACTAGAAGGAAGTCATTTTATTTTGCATGTCAAGCATAGTTCTTTAGTGATCTCAGTTGTGTAATAGATTGTTTCCTCAAACCTTATCTTGTACTGGTTGTTATAACTGGTGTCTGGGGGCCATTTTGGCAATATATTCTTATATGATTGTTTATGTTATATTTATGGATCTGGGTTGTTACAATAAATATCCAAACAATTTCAACCTTTTAATATTTATTTCGGTCCAGTTTTAAATCTTAGCACTTTAATAGGCTATTCTAATTTAATTTTGGCAATCCACTTTTTAAATAAGATTTAACCACAAGGGTTGTGGCGTGGTGGTAAGGCCTGGGGAGTTCATAGCGCTTGCCCGGGTTCGAGCCCCACACGCAGCACTTGTGGCCACTGAGGATAATCTCAGGGCTGCATGCTTTAGCAGCTGGGCCAAAGGCCCGATTTGCCTAGGGATTAGTCTGGGCCCAATGTGGTATGGGATACCCTTAAAGATTTTCTACGAGAACCCATCTCTCTCTCTCTCTCTAAAACTTTGGATTGTGAAGTTTTGGGTGTAAATAGATTGTTTGATTGAATTTATTCAACTTCTAGGGATGTGGGTGCAAATAAGGGGGCAAATGAGGGTAAAACCCTCAAACCCTTCTCCATTTCTCATTTTCATGTATTGGAGGCTAGAGTGAAAGATCGGAAGGGTTTTGGTGCATCTTCATTGAAGGCTTGGAAAAGAAACAATTTTAATGGCTTATATAGATTAAACTTAACGTATTTTTAAAATATGTTAAAAATAAACATTTTTTAAGACTATAAACCTTAAACAAACCTTTTAACACTATGCAATAATAATAAAACGTAAAACATGCAATACAACTTGTACATTATGTAATAAAATTTGTACAAATGTTTTGATTTGAAAAATACCAAGCCTTTGCATGAATGGTCCCATTGAGAGCAACCCTTGAACTACTTTGGGGATTGGGTTGAGGACATGCATGAATAATTGAATTCTACTATTTAAAAACCATCTACCAACTCCCACTTTTGGTGATGTAGTGGTATTAAAGTAACTGTACTTGGTATATTTATAATAGGGAAATTAATTAAAATACCATAAGTTTGACCAAGTGTTATCAAAATGCCCTAAATTTCTTCCAGTTTGCCAAAATGCCCTTTTTCTCGTGATGGGAGCTCGCGATCGCGGGCAGTGGCATTTTGGTAATTTAATTACCCGCGATCACGGGGAGAGGAGCCCGCGGTGGACCAATTTATACGATTTTGTGATTTTAAATTGAAATTTTACAATTTCACCCCCTATACTTATTTACTAAATTTATTTTATACCTTTTACTTTCATAAATTTAATTTTACATTTAACACATATAATCGTTTATTAACTATAACACGTTAAAAAATACGTTTAAATTTTAACAAGTTACATCATTATAATCGTCTCTTCGATACGTTCGAAATGAGCCCAATCTTGAATTTTTTTGAATTTATATATTTTAATATATATCATATACACTACATAAAAATATTTTTTACCTGCGAAAATTCATTTTTTTAACGTATTCTCAATTTTGTTTTGCACTCCTATCGTATTAACTATAAGAGTACCATAAATTAAATAATTAACTATAAAGGTATAAATTGTAAATATTAAAAATATTTTGATGTACTATATATGATATATATTAAAATATATAAATCAAAAAAATTCAAGATTAGGCTCATTTCGAACGTATCGAAAAGACGATTATAATGGTGTAACTTGTTAAAATTAAAACGTATTTTTTTAACGTATTTTAGTTAATAAACGATTATATGTGTTAAATGTAAAATTAAATTATGAAAGTAAAAGGTATAAAGTAAAGTTAGTAAATAAGTATAGGGGTTGAAAGTGTAAATATCAAATCAAAATCACAATTTCGAATTGAAATTTACACTTTCAACCCCTATACTTATTTACTTATTTTATTTATACATTTTACTTTCATAATTTAAATTTTACATTTAACACATATAATCGTTTATCAACAAAAATACGTTAAAAAAATACGTTTTAATTTTAACAAGTTACACCATTATAATCGTCTCTTCGATACGTTCGAAATGAGCCCAATCTTGAATTTTTTTGAATTTATATATTTTAATATATATCATATACACTACATAAAAACTATTTTTTATATTTAAAATTCATACGCTTATAGTTAATTATTTAATTTATGGTACTCTTAGGTAGCGTTTGGTACGCATACTAGATGGGACGGGACGGAACTGGACGGGACTGAACTGGATGGGACGGGACTGGACTGAACTGGAGGAGATAATTTTAATCCAAGTTACGTTGGAAATACATCGATCCTTTTGTGCATACTCTGTAACTGCAAATACTTCAGCTCCAAACACACATGAATCATCATTCGCCAAATACCCATTTTCACAATATCTATAAACACATTCAAATAATAATAATTTAAAACGATTTAATGAATTAGTTAATATATGATTATTATGTTAATGCGATAGGAGTGTAAAAAAAATTGAAAAAAAATAAGAGATATACCATAAATTAAATAATTAACAATAAGAGTATGAATTTTAAATATAAAAAATACTTTTCTATGTAGTGTATATGATATATATTAAAATATATAAATCCAAAAAAATTTAAGATTGGGCTCATTTCGAACGTATCGAAGAGACGATTACAATGGTGTAACTTGTTAAAATTTAAACGTATTTTTTTAACGTATTTTAGTTAATAAACGATTATATGTGTTAAATGTAAAATTAAATTATTAAAGTAAAAGGTATAAAGTAAATTTAGTAAATAAGTTTAGGGGTTGAAAGTGTAACATTTTAATTTAAAAATAAAATTTGGTCGACCGCAGGGTCAACGCGGGGTCAAAGGCGGTTCAAATTTTCAAAAATGGTCCTGGAATTTTTCAAAAATGGTCCTTGCAATTGAAAAGTGACAAAAATAAAACCACCGCGGGATTCCTTCGCGATCGCGGGATTGAATTTTTCAAAAATGGTCCCTGCAAGTTTAAAAAAGTGTCATAAATGATCCCTGAGCCCGCGATCGCGGGCTCCCATCGCGAGAAAAAGGGCATTTTGACAAACTGGGAGAGATTTAAGCCATTTTGGTAACACTTGGTTTGACTTAGGGTATTTTAATTAATTTCCCTTTATAATAATCTAAATCAAGGAATATATTAGGTTCTTTAAAATGTCCATTTCATAAATTTGTAATGTCTTTCGTCCAACGGTATCAAAGATGCCAATTTAATATTTAATTTTTTAAATGTTTTAAATACAATGGTTGTTACATGATTAGTATTATGTTGATATTGATTTTGATAATGGTGTTAAAAATAACTAATGGACTAAAAATTAGTTGAACCATGTATTGTATTGTGTAACACCTCATTCCTGATTAGACCTCAATGGCCACAAGTTGTATACGCATGAGTTCAAACCCTGGGCAGATGGAATATTCCGTCACATCCACCAAGACCTTAACCAGTACGCCACGTGTTGTATTGTGATTTGACACTAAAATGATCTTGGAGGTTGTGTAATGCTTACTCTCAAACTTTTCGTTTATGGTTTGAATAATAGTCAAACTATGTTGTTTGATTTTTTTATATAAAAGGTTAAATATTTTAGACTAATTTGTGAATACCCTTGATTTTTATCGTTAACAATTTGAACTCCCAGATTCATCCTGTGAACAAATCTTTCACGTATAAGTAGTACGCAAGTTAAAAGTGTCATCGGTATTTAACCATTTAATATGTATATGTATGAGTTATGATTATTTAGGGTGTGTTTGGCACGCAGAACAGGATGGGACAGAACAGAACATAACATACTTGTCCCATGTTTGGTGTGTCCATATGTGGAACAAAGTAGAACTAAGTTGGACAAGTGTGGAACAAGCTTGTTCCCTCCTACCCCCTGGAACTAAGTGGAACAAGAGCTTTTGTACAATAATACCCTCAACCTAATACGTTCTTCAATTTCACGCCTCTCCTCACAGATTTCTAAATCATATTCCTCATCGATTCAAGCTTCCTAACCGAGATCATCTCCCTCATCGTATTCTTGATCCTAAATCGAAGATCGTATTCCTCATCCTGAATCGAAGATCATATTCCTCATCGTATTCAAGCTTTCTAAATCGTATTCCTCATCCTGAATCGAAGATCATCTCCCTCGTCGATTCAAGCTTTGGTGGAGAAATCGAAGATCGTCTCCCTCATGCTAATCGAGTTCTTTTGGCCAAATCGAACAATTTCTCCTTAGGTAGTCTATCTCTTCTGCATAGAAATTTTACATCAAGCAATTTGATTTGGTTTTTGTTTGATGTGACTTGTGTTTGGGACTGCAGATTTTGAACCGATGTGTTTGAATTAGAGTTGATTGTATGTTTCAGAGCTTAGAATCAGAAGTTCAGAACCGAAGTTATTTTAGTTGAAAGATTAAACTGGTTTGAATTGAATCTTGACTCGGAGTCATGAAATTGCAATTCCAAAACTTACTGTTGTTATTGTTTGAGACCTTGGAAATTTGAATCGATATTGGAGTTCATTTAGAAAAATTTCACTTGAATTCTGATTCATTTCAAGGAATTGGCTTCCAACATAGAATTAGGTAGTGTTGAGTAACTTAGAATCAGAATTAATACTGGTTCGATATTAGACTGGTAATTTATTGTCCTTCGATTCCAGGCAAAGGAATTGGAGGTCTAAACCACCATTGTCATTTTGGGTGAATTTGAAATGTTATTGAAGTCTCATGGTTGCTGTCATTTGATCAAATGCTGTATGTTTAAACTTTGAATTATGTTGTTGATACATGATGAATTTTAGTGAATTGCTTCTTAATTTTTATTTAGATTGATTATTAGGTAAGAAAAGACTAAACAACTCAATAGGGGTAAATCGGTCATTTAACCGGTATTGTTCTGTTCTGTCCTGTTTTTTCATGCATTACCAAATGCTGAACAACTTTTATGTTCTGTCATGTCCTGTTCTGTTCTATCTTGTCCTGTCCTGTCCTATCTGTGTACCAAACACACCCTGAAGATATATTAGTCATGTTATATTGTATGTACCATTAAATTTGTTTTCCCTTTCTTTCTTCTTCTAACCAAAAAAAAAAAATTCATCCAAATAATCGATGACAATTAATATTCCCAAAAATCAAATACAACACAATCTAAAGCTAAAAAAAGTCCAAACCCTAAGGTGAACGTTTTGTTTGATAAAATAATTTTGAGAGATTTGTATTTCGTGGAAGGATTTGGATTTAGAAAAATTTGGAATATTTTGTATGTTTAGTTTGTAGGATTTGAAATGCTTTATAAATAGTTTATAAAAACAAACTATAAATAATTATTTTTTATTAATTTATTATTACAAAACAAATGTTTTAACATAACTTAAAACATTTTTCTATACATATTCTACGAAATCCTGTGAAATACCAACCACCATTGTGGGATTTCAATGAAATCCAGGAATTTTAAATGATGGAAATCTTTCAAACCAAACATGAGATTGAAATGAAATTCTATTTCAAATCCCTCTAAATCCAATCCAATCCTACAAACCAAATGGAACCTAAAAGTGTTATTCATCCAATTTCTTTATGACTCTCGGTGTCTGAACACATTGTATGCACCTCGACTAGTCTGAACACATTGTGTCAGACAAACCTCGAAGAGTGGATTTGTGGGACTCAAATTGGTTATATACCTAAATGATCCCCTCTAATGGTTTTGTGGGATTCAAATTGGTGATATTTGGAGAGCAAATCAAGCATTTTAACAGTTAAATTGCACCTAAGAATTATGTTCATCCAGTTTGTTGTTAAAAAAGTTTAGAATTGTTATTTGTTACATCCATAAAACTTGTTAGTTTTTTTTAAAGGGTATCCTAGGCTTTGCCTAGACTAATCATTGGTACTGATTGACTACTAAGCATGCAACCCTGAGATAATTCCTCAATGGCCACAAGTTGCCAACGCCTGGATTCGAACCCGGGGTAGATGGGTTTCTGAGCCACACCCCCTAAAGCCTTAACCAGTACGCCACAAGGCTTGTGGTTATAAAACTTGTTAGTTTGTTAGTGGTTAACTGGTTATCATATAAAATATGCTCTAGAAGTGGTGTACCAGTGTTATATGATATCCTCTTTGAATGGTCATTGCATATCTTTTTTCAGACATGTTTTAAATGGTTGCTTTATGCAACTATTGTTCGTATATCTGAGTAGAAAATAAAGTTCATTTTGATCTTTACGATATTGAGTGTGGGCTACTTAATTTCTAAAATTAAAATCAAATCTAGTTATGAGAAAATATAGTTTGAGTACTGAATTAAATTTTACATCAAGTTTTAATTAAATTTTAATGGATGTTGTCGTGTATTAAAATTTTAAAACTAGGTGTTTGTGGTTTTTTTTTTCCAAAAGTTTAGTGTAACACCCTTAAATTTGTAAAGAACAACTAATTAAAAAATTTCAATAATACAACAAATAAAGGATAAAATTCTTTTCTACAAACCCATTTCTCGAAATACCTCAAATTAAAATCTAGATTTAACATCAACAAATAATAAACCAAGTCTTATACAAAGACTAAATAAGGTCGGATGTTACTAAAATCCAAACGAGTTGCTAATGTCCAAGTGCGAAAAGCTTCACCCAAGAATTACACTCTTCTCGTACATCTATCTAGCACTCAACTCTCCTCGTGTCGCTAGAACCGATCCCCAACAAGAACCTGATGCACATGCCGAAAAATAAAAAAGTTAGGCTAATGCCTAATGAGTTCAAGAGTTTTCACCCCTTAATTAAATAAATCATTAAACGGAAAGAATGCAATTCAAATCACGATTTATCAAATGAAATACATTATATATGAGAGCAACCCATTTTTCCAAGACTCACAAGTTTGTGATGAAAACCCCAATAACATTCCTTCAAAATATAAACTCAAACCCAAAACTCATCCAAAACGTGAATCATGATTAAATTCCCCAAATACTGAAAACGTGGATAAAACCTTAATATCCAAAACATCCAAAAACACGGATGAGATATAATACTCAGACCATAAATCATGGATAGAAATTCGTACCCAAGAGTCACCGAAAACATGGATAATACTTGATGTCCCAAAATAACCAATATAAACAATAACAACATCGGAAGCATCAAATCGTGGATAATCTTATTCTACAAAGGATGTATCCAAGATCCAACATTCGCTGACGGGGGAGACCTAATTCCGTTGAATGTGACGAAGCACAAAAGTATGCCACATATCTATGTTATATGAGCGTTAAGGATTACACATTCGTTAACACCAACCTTTCTGGGTCTATAGTTAACGAGTCAACAAGCTCAACACCTCTATGTCTATTGCTTGGATAGTCATCAAGTTCAATCCCTCTAGGTTTGTACCTTGGAATTTGGGCACTCATCAAGTTCAACCTCTCTAGGTCTGTACCTTGGAATTTCCAAACATCCCAGTTAAGCTCGTTCATAAGAAATTACAATTATTGGTCAATGGATAATGCCTGGCTCAAAGAGCTCACATCTTACTCCCATAAGACCCTATGCCTATTTCAAGTTACATTACCGGGATATTTATCCCACTCAAACTGACTCCAATGCCTATGGATCTATTGTATTACAGTCTAAAACATTATATGACTCCAAACGAATGAACTGGCGCATTCAAAACATGTAATTCTCAAGTAAGATACAATAAATGCAAATCATAACCAAAGCTCTACATAGAACTATTAAAACCGGACAAATGTCCCTAGGACCCAACAGGGTCAAAACCAAGCCATAAGCTCAACAAATCAATTGACCATTTGTTATTAGTCATAAAATGCAATAAAACGTAAATAACCCACGTTTATGCAACCACATGCTCCAAAGACGAGAACAAACCAAAACAGAATTTTAGATTGGGACAAATCATTTTCCAAATACATTTATACCATTTATTCTTTCAAAACGTCTTATAACCTAAGAACACGCATTTCTCCAAACACACACTAAAAGTGAATTTATACCAAAATATCTCCTTTAATAAGACAAATCATTAAAATACCCATACTTATGATTTATTTATCAAAATACCCAAAATCCACAAATGTGGGTGTTTCACAAGATTTATAAAACCAAATTAATAACTCAAATAAGTAAAACTCATCAAATATTCCAACATTTGATAATTATCGAGTAAAACACATGGACACTTTAAAATGAACATTTTTGGCATGTACAACGTTTTCACAATTCAACTTGAACTCACATTGCTAGATTTAGGTAAATCTAGGTTTTACTCCAAAACTTGGGCTTCCTTTGGTGAAGTTTAGATCCACAATCATCCTTCACTAGGAACTTTATCTAGGTCACAAACAACCTAAAATACACTAAATGTAACTCCCAAAATCATATCTATATAAATCTTTGTCAAATCCTCAAATCACCCAATATACCCAAAATTTGTCAAACCTCAAAATAAAAGCTTTAGGAGGTTAAGTTAAAAGGTTTTAACAAGAATAAAAGTTTGGAAAATGAAGATAAACTTACAAATGGATTTTTAAGAAAACTCCAAGCTAACTCAACAATGGAGGAAAAGTGTGAAGAAGATGAATATATTGAAGCTTTAAAACCCTTAAAGCTTAGCATTAGCACCCGTTTAAGGAAGAAAGATGGAAGAGAACAATGGGGGATTTAGGTTTTGGGGATGAAGATCTTGAGAGGGAGAGGCTTGGGGTTTTTGGAGAAGAAAATCTAAGTGAGAGGGAGAGAGATCGGATCTTGATCTTGGTTAAAAAGGTAGGAGAGAGAAGATGGAAAAGATGAAAAGTGAAAAGGACAAAAATCCGTCAGACGCCATGCGGACGTTCGGCTGGAAGTCCATGAGGACGTCCGACCTTGACTCGACCAGAACCCCAAGTTTCTCTAATGCTTCCGCGGCATCACGAGGACTTCCGGGTGGGCACGGACGTCCGGCCTAAGCCATATGCAAACGTCCGCATGCATAAAAATCTCAACACTTGAGAAATTACAAGAGGTAAGCACACACAAGATACGAATTTAGGAATGGCTCAAGGATTTAACTCTACCATACCCAAACCTAGTCTTAACTTGCAAAAAGCCCCATTAAGAAACGATGTCCAATTCCTATGTGCTTAACGCGCGAGTTTAAAAATAGGTTTTAAGTTTTTACCGGAAAATTCGGGGTGTTACATTTAGGTTTCTCGTCCTAACGTTGTGCATGCTAATTGGCCATCAAGTAATTGTCCATCTATTATGTGAAAATATTTCTAACATATTATTCAAAATAAAGACAATGAAAATTTCGAGGATCTTGAGCACCGTCTTTTATACCCTAACAGATTCTCCAAAAAAAAACATTTGTTCACAGTGGAGAAAGTAGGAGAATTAGTATGAATTACTACAAATTGGAGAACTTCCCATAAATGATTACCACAAGAGGAAAATATTTTTGTTATATTTCCACCAATAAGGCCCCTTGAAGTTAAATGTTTAGAAAAGCAAAATACTATTTTATCAAATGTATAAAATATTTTAATTTGTAATCATTAAAAAAAAGAAGTTGGGAAAGTTAACTTAATTTTTTTTAGATATTCTAAATTTTGATCCTCAAATTTAAAGATTATTTTAAATAATTGTTAGAGATGATTCAAGGGTCTGTCTAGGCATGGGAATGGGGCGGGGACCTCAATCCCCATTCCCGTCCCCAATCCTCATATTCATCCTCGTCCACGTCCCTGCAGGGGAATATGATCATATCCCCATCCCCAACGGGGATACGAGGATTTTTTTCCCTATCCAAAAAAAATATTTTAATACAAAAAATACAACATCCTATAGTAATTAATAACCTAAAACGAAGAACTCAACCTAATAAAAAAGCTAACGTCACACGTACCAAAACATATCGAGTAATATCCATAACCATGTCGGGTAATTATATTTTGATTTGAAGTCCAAAATACATACTAACATCTAAAAAATAACAATTTTATATTCGAAACCTAGTTACGAAATAGGAAATTGTCAATTACCTACTAAGTTTAAATAAATAATATATTTAATTTATTAATTTAAATATATAACGGGGTCGGGACGGGGCGGGGAGGGGCGGGGTGGGAAGTTCCATACCCGTCCCCGTCCCCATCCTCGGTTTGAGACAAACGGGGATCCCGTCCCCATCACCATCCCCGGTTTAGCAGGGAATCCCCATCCCCGATCGGTGCGGATGAACCGGGTTCCCCGACGGGTTGGGGCCCATTCCCATGCCTAGGTCTGTCATCTTCTATGGTGGAACAACTAATTCAAAGAGTTTCAAATTTCAATGTGCCCCCTTACTACTATCATCAATAAAACCACCACAATCCGTCGCTCGTCATTAATCCAAACAATCAACATACAAACAGAACATAAATAAAGAACATCGACATATAATAAAAGACATATGAACATAGATAACATCTATGCATATATCTATAATAACAACTACCATTCTAGTATCGGAACGGCTCCGTTTGAGGCTTTGTATGGTTGAAAGTGTAGGACTCCCGTTTGTTGGCTTGAAGTGGGTGAGAAACAATTTGTCGGGCCTGAGATCATGCGAGAGACAGTCGACAAGGTTACGAGCATCCGAGAACGTTTAAAAGCGGCCCAAGATCGTCAAAAAAGCTATGCCCATAAAAAGAGGTGGCCGATAGAGTTACAAGTCGGGGATCGTGTGATGTTAAAAGGTTCCTTTGGAAAGGTATCATACGGTTTGAAAAGCATGGGAAGCTGAATCCTCATTTCCTTGGACCGTTTACCGTCATGAGTAGAGTCGACTTCAAGCCTACAAGTTGAAGTTGCCACCCGATATGGCTAGGATTCACAACACTTTTCATATTTGTTATCTGTGAAAGTGCTTGGCAGAGAAGGAAAGTGTAATCCCGCTTCTTGAGATTCGAGTAGATGAGAATAACCGTTGTGTCATTTAGTTGAAGATTTCAGAGACAAAATCATGTTTCAAGGATGGAAGGATTGTAACACACGTATTTTGGTATGTGTAAGTTTGGGCTTTCTATTTATTTTTGACTAAAAAGTAACCCATTGGTAGCTTGAGTTGATTTTTGTTTAATATTAAGAATCTAAGTAAAACTCAAAATCCAAAACACTTTCATTGTGCCCGCAAAGGAAGTGCTTCACACCTATGAATCTAAGCAATAGCCTGGGCTGGAAATCCATGGGCGAGCCAAGCGTCGCGATCTGGGGTCGTATGGCGATGGTTGCATGCAGTGGCTGGGAAGAAAATAAGGTTGCAGCCTTATTCCTCTTTTGTTTCCACTTTCTACCCAAATTTCTCCAGTTATCACTTTTTCCTGTTTCTCTCTCACTCTCTCTCTCTCTCTGTCTCCTTTAATTCCTTGACCGACCTCACCACTCTATCTTCCTTAATTTCTTTTCGTGGTGACCTTTTCCTCTCTCTCTCTCTCTCTCTCTCTCTCCCACTCTCGCCCATTCCACCATAACCATTTACTCTCCATTTAGTTTTGGAACCCTCCACATTTTAAGGGAGATAGTGACACCCGTTTATTCTGAACTTCGATAGTTTAAATTAGTAAGTTATTGTTTATCTTCTAATCTCTTTGGGTTGTAAACGCTTTACAACTTTCCCTTTTTGGGTGATTTTTGTGTTTATTTCATATTGATTTTATGGTTTAAATTTACTCCTATTTTACGGATGTCACAGAGGTGATTTGAGAAGTGTCTCAGAGGTGGATATAGCTAAGATTGGGTGAACCACAGTAAAACCGATGTCAAGTTCCTCTTCCTTATCTCTTTACATTTCTAGTTATTTTTGTGTATATGACATTTGTGGTTATTTATTGGTGAAATTTGTATTGTGGGACTTGGTATTTCAATATTTATATTCATTTAAATTCTTTCACTTTTATGTTTGTTAGAGCCTGTTAAAACTTCAAAAATGTTAATTTTTCAATTTTTGCGACATTTCTCTCCCAAAGGTTGCACTTACAACGTATAAGTTAAAATCCCCCTAGAGTAACGATCTACTCTTTGTAGGAAACTCTGATTGGCACATTTGAATTTTACTCCAACGTGCAAATCAACAAATCCATTGAAACAACCATAATACAAGGTTTCGTGTCATGTCTAGGGCAACAACAAGATTTGAGTATTCCCGGTTTAGCTCGCCTCTCCTTCATCAGTTGTTCCATTGTCTCACAAACCAGCATGGACGCCCCCACAACGTCCAGAAGCACACCTTAATTAAGAGGAAGCTCGAGTGGGGAATGCCCAACGTCTCCACAGACCATGATTTACCAACGCCCTATTGTGGATTTACTAATGTCGCAATGGTCGTCTCCTTTGAAATCTCTGCCATCTTGGAACTTCCACCGGTGAAAGAGAGTGTAACGACTTATTGATTACACACTCAAACTATTTTTAAAATCCCTCTTTGGGAAAAAACCTAATATGTCGTCTCAACTTTCTTTAGATTTAAAACACACTCATCCATTAGATTTATTTAATCAAGGACCAAGGCCTCGTTGACAAATTTGCAAATAATGATAAAAGGGTGGATTATTTAAAAACACGGTGGAGTTGAGAGGGAATTTTTAGACTTTTCTCATCATCCTTATATTTTGCAAACAAGCAAAAAGATAGATTTTAGGAAGAGATTGAGTGTATATCCCATATCCCGTAACTCTCATTCACCTTTGGAAGTTTCAAGATGTCAGGGATTTCAGTGGAGAGGACCGACATGCCGTTACCAAGGCACATCGCAAGGCGTCGATGAATCATAGTTCAACAGGAGCTAGCCCTTATACATTCGCTCTTCTTTTAAGGTGCGCTTCAGGACGTGATGGGCGGGTTTACACCCCCCCTAATCTAACCGCAAGTGTACGGATCGAATCAAGTAATAAGTACTTGGAAGTACGAGTATCAAACCAAGGGAACTAGGAACTGAGTATCACAATTACTATATTCACTATTAACTGAACGACTCAAAAGATGAGTTGTTGGAATTGAATTAATTAACTACTAGCAATAAATCAAGAACGAGACAGTAAACAACTTAGGAAACTTTGGATGGAGAAAACAGTTGAGGGTTGGAAATCCTAAGGTTTTCACGTATAAACACTTGACTCAAAATAATTACCAGTTATTCCCTTTAATGAATACCCAATCTTTAAAATCACCATTGTTCTTTCTCAAGCAACCACATATTTTGTTTTAAAAGCACAAGTTTTATCTCTCGATCTCAACCTATGGAATTCAAAACACATTAAAATAAAGATTTTGATGGGACTAAGGCTTACTTGTGTTGGTCCCGAAAGGGTTATACAAGTTTGTAGAAGGGGGAGGGGTTGAATACAAACACATATTTTTATCTTTCTAAATTGTTTATTGATATAATCAAACAATTTACAGTTTGTTGCGGAATAAGATCAAGTTAAAAACCTAATCTAAACAAACTATGAGAACACACAGAGTTCTTGCACTAGAAATTAGAAAGAAAGATAAGAAAACTAAGGATAGTTTTCTAACACACAGCAGTTCAGCGAGAAGGAATGGCCGAGTTACTTCAAGAATGAGGTAGGATTTTCTTTATATACTGCATGCATTTAATGCAAAATAGTACACCTTTACACGTGGCAGCCTCTTGTTGGTTGCATGATTTGACTTCAGTAGACAACCTAGTGGCCACATGATGAACAATGTAGTTGGCAGAGTTGGTTGTACGATTCTGGACAAAAGGGATGTCCGTTCTGACAAAATCGTACGGAGGCGTGCAAGGGGATAAGACAAAAGTTGCTTGTAGAGGAGGCTTCATGATCAGCGTTCGCTGAATGATTCTTTATCAGCGAATGATAAAGTTCAGTGTTCGCTGAAGTCTTCTACTTGAAACTTCACATGGGATGGAAGAGTCTTGGATTTGCTGATATCCGCATCAGGTCACTAGTAGACTTAGTCGCTTGTTCTTCAGCTTAGTCTTCGATTTCAGCGTTGAACATGTTTGACGTGAATCTTGTCTTCAGGGATCATAAGTAAACAATTACATAATGAACATTCAACGATCATCAGTGAGACTTGAACAGGCTCAGGGCTCACTGATGTACAGTGTTCGCTGAAGTATAAATTAAAGCTTGTTTTCCATAAGCGATACTAAACAGACTTAGTATATTTTCTTTGATGACAAAACATTAATACATATTGTCTTCTTACAATTTTCACTAAGTGTTTCTCAGAGTCATTATCAAATCACTGAGGGTTTGGATCAACAATCTCTCCCTATTTGATGATGACAAAGCAATAAAAGAAAATTGCTAAGTAAGAAAACATAAGGATAAAAAGAACTCATAAAATGCGTGTCCCATTTACTGTTTTTAGGGATCTTTTCTAGTACTGATGGAGTAAAGTACATTCACTGAAATTTTTCATTAACTTCGTAACGGTTACAGAGGGAAGTGGAAAAATTACAAGTACAATGAATTATAATTACAAGTACAAAAAGATATAAGCTGATAAAATAGAAGAATACAAAAGGTAGATCGTATCAGCTATTCAGGTTCTTTCTTGACGAGAAGTTCATCAAGAGTATCAGTCTCTGGAATCATCCAATCAGGGACAGTGATTCCCTGATCCCGTCTTTTCTTAGCTTCACGGTAGATGTGGGGCTTCAGGAATGATCCAAGTAGACTGCATCTGTAGTCGCACCAGTGGAGTAGATCTCTGAGTTGTTCGATTGGAGTTTTGTATAACTCGGAGATGCGTTGAAAGCATGGGAGAGCAGTGAAGTCATAGAAAAATATGCCGTAAGGATCACTGATAACTTAACCAGGGACGAAATCTTCAGCTGGAGGTAAGGAGATGTCGAGGTTGGATAGATCGAGGTTGGGGCCAAGAACTGCTTCACGAGAGAAATCAATCCATGTCTCGTTTCTGATTGTCGGGCCTGAAGAGGAAGGAGTCTTCTTCTTCTTTGGAGCAGCTCGTTTCTTCGGAATAGGAGGAGGTGGTGGAATATCAATCGCTGAGGTTACCATGTCGATCAGCCTGTTTATGGCATTTTCAACATAGGTCTTGAAAGTTGAGCGGGATCGCTGAATTGCGATTCTCATTTCCAACCATTCAGGGAAACCAAGTTTGTCCAGGTCTGACATGTAGCAAGTTATGTTGAAGTTGTTTTCTTGGACTATCTGGACATCAACAATCGGTACCTCTTTAGCAAATCTCCCTCGTATGTTCACAGCGCTTATCCTTGATCCATGACTTCTGAAGTAGCACTTTTTCTTGCACCGGGTCAGTGTGGAGTTACTGACCTTGGTCTTTTCCTGACTGATCTTCTGTGCGTCCTTTTTCAACTTTCTTTAAACAGCCACACGGAACTTTTTCAGGTCTGGATCCTTGACTGAACGCTGGACAAGTTCTAAGGCATATTCTTTATCTTTTTGTTCGGCCTTCTTTCGTTCAGCAAGGATCTTCTCAGCTTTCAAGGCTTCAGCGATTTCCCGATTTGACAGGCAGTTTAGGTGCGGAGGGACAATACGCGGATCTTCTAGCTGTTGGATCATCGTTGCTCTCTTTCTTCTTTCATCTTCACTTGTCTTTTGAAGAGGCAAGGAAGGTCTTTTGGTGTGGGAGAGCAGTTCTTCTTCTATTGTAGCTTGTTCTTCGGTCTCATATAGTTCAGGACCGAGATTATTTGCATTTCATCAGCTCTTACAGCTGGGATTATTGGTGATGAAGGTTGAGTTGCTTCAGCTTGACCCTTAAGCAGGGGAGAGGACTAGATGAAACAAAATGATCGATGGAGTTAGATCACTTGAGGAAAAAAAAGATAGAAAAATAGAGCTAAGTGTTTAGAGGTTTGAGAATGAGAATGGTTGAGATTGAGAAGGGGTAGATGAGGGATGCAGTGTATGGAAATAGAAAATAAGATACCTGACAAACTGGCTTTTTCATGAGAATGGCCAAGTTGTCAGCGGCGAGGCCCTTTTGTTTTTCTTTGTTGGCCGGCTTCGCTGGGGATTTCGCCTTGGTCCCCTCCCCTGGTTCGTTTATAGATACCCCTTTCTGAGTAGGGGTTCTTATAGTTTTGCGCTTGAAGAAGAATTTGTCGTCGTCTTCATCATCATCATCATCTTTTGGAGATGATGATGGTTCGTTGTCAGCAATGTCGGCGTCTTCATCATCTTCCTCATCCTCACCCTCAGAAAAGAGATTCACAATGTTGTCCGTTGAGGCATAAGTAAGGACTTCGCATCGCTCCCCCTCAGATGGGGAGGGACTTTCAGCGGTTCCCTCAGGATGATCAGATTCCTAAGGGTCTTCATTATTTTCCTCCCCCTCAACATTCTAGAGAAGGCCTTGTTCATCAATCTTCTCCCCCTCTTCCGCTGAATGGCTGGGGGAGGGAATGGAAGCAGCAGCAGCAGTGTCAGGATCCCTGTATTTTGGTCCAGAGATCCCAACACGATGTTCCACCACCGCCATTATGTCTTCTAGGCCAGAAATAGAAGGGGTGCCTTGAAGGATAAAGTCCACTTCCATCTCCATCTTGTCCCGATCAGCCTACAGTGGGAGCATCCATCTTTTCGAGGATCTTGGTGAGTAGGGTTTTGACGTCAGTCACTTCTTTGGTAAGGCTTGTCACCTCACCTTGGAGACTGGTGTAGTTGGTTTGCAGAGTACTTACCTCACCACTGAGAGATGAAACCCAGTGGAGAGATCAGTGATGTTGGTGTTGAGTTTGGTGATGGAGGCGGCCTTCACAGTGTTTAGACCTCCATCAAGCTTGGAGACGTCAGCGTTGTCGGCCTTGTCTTTTATAGCAGTGGATATCTTCTTCTGCGTTTGAAATCGCTGAAGAGTTGTTGGAGATGGTGGTGTTGAGATTCGTTACTTTATCAGCAATTTCCTTGAGGGAAATGCTGATGGTGCCCAAGTTTGGACCTGAAAAAGCAAATAACTTGTGAGCTAAAGAAAGTTCAGAAGTTAGAGGTGCAGAGAGAGAAGTTGTTTGTGTTGGGATACATGTAGGCGGGTTGGAGAAGGAGTGGATGTCGGAGTGATGCTCCAAATCGTCTTCAAAGGACGACCCTACAGGTCCAATGTTCTGCTGCATCAAGTTTTGGAGGGTTGCAGCGCCTGAGTCCGTCAGCGTTATAGATGCCATTGAGGGTGCCATGTTATAGAGAAAAGAAGAAGAAGCGAAGGTTGAGAGAGGTAGGGGTAAAACGGTTTCAGCGATGGATCCGCTGAGAAAATCTTCAGCAGCACTTTGAAGTGCTGAGGAATTGGGGTGCTCATCCATGGTAACCTCAGTGAACTGAGCCACTGAAGCGGTTTGAATAGGGGTGGTTTCAGCAGATGTGATGGAGATGGTCACGAAATCGTCCAGCATGGCCTGTGAAGAGGCACACGCCGTGTCTTCAGCCTATTAAGGATTGGGCTGCTCCTTGGAAATCTTCTTGGACTTATGGGTGCCAAGGGGTTTATCAGAATGTTTCCTCTTTTTAGAAGAGGTGGTTGTAGTGGTCTGGGTGTCAGCGGTTGGGGCGACCGCTGCTGTAGCAGTAGCCATTGAAGTAGAAGAAGTAGAGGGAGTGCGGAGAAGGGAGAGTAAAGTAGAGAGACGTACCTCACCTTCGATAGGTTTTAAATCAAGTACCTTAGGGCCGACTTGGGAAAGCTTCAGGTCTCCCTGCTTGGGGTAGTCTTCCTTCAGGCTATAGGCGAAGATGACGCTGAGGAAACGGGGGTATGGAATAGCGGTGGGGCGGTCAGGTGCTTCAACCCTTTCCATCATATCTTCGAATATGACTTTGGCGTAATCTACGTGGAGGCCTTTGAGGAGAGCGTAGGCCATCAGGTACTGAGGTTTTGAAGCGTAGTCAGTGGAGCCGTGCTTCGCTGTCATGCAGCTAATAACATGTGCGAAGATGAAGTTGATCTCCGATGGCATCCTGTTCTTGAGAACAGTGGTGAGCTTCTTCTCAGGGCCTTCGCGGCCGGTGTTCCAGATGTACTTAATTTTGTCCAGAAAGGAAATGATCTCTTCCTTTCCTTCAGCGATGTTGAGGTCAGGGAATGGGACAAATGGATGAGATTTCAGGCCAGCAGGTAGGTTCAGGGCTCCCCGGATAGCGGCAGGTGTAATGGATTCTTCACCTAGCTCGGTCTCGAAACCGATGACAGGGTATTCCTTTTTGGATTTAGCAGAGATAGCAATGGTACGATGAGCAGTGTACCAGAACTGTTGTAGGAGACTTTTGTGAGTAGGGGGTGTGATGGTCATCGCTGTGGAGAGAGTGCAGGTTTTGATGAAGTTCACAGCGTCATCAAGATGAGTTACCATTTTCTTCTTGGGAAACTCAAGAAGAGCGTATGGATTGTTGGTGGTGAAGGTGATCTCATGTAGATTGTGTTTCATGTTTGCAGCCCTTTCGAAGGAAGGGACAGTGGGAGCAGTGGTTGCAGCAACATCAGTGTTGGAAGCCATATCTGTTCAGAACATCAAAAATAGAGAAGAAGGAGATTACTTAAAATGAAAATGATTTTCAAAATAAGGGTTTTAAGGTTTTTACAGTTTCCATTTTTGGAAAGGAAAAAGTAAAATTAGGGTTTCTAGATCTAAAAGAAGTTTAAAACTAGTGAGTTTTCTTGTTTTCCAGTTTCCTTTTAAGGAAAGGATTCTGGAAAAACGTATGAAGTTTTTAAGTTTAAGATTTTGAGTTTAAACTTAATGGAAAAACTTTGAACAAGTTTTATGCATAAAATCATGAAGAAGATGATTTCATTGTATAAAAAATACATTTGTTTGATCTTGTATTAGCAAAAAGAAGATCAAAACAAGTAAAAGAATGGATTATAAATAAGAAAATAAGAACCTGATTCTCGAAGTTTTGAAGATGATGAACACAAGTTCTTAGGAATGCAAGAGAGTTGTTTTGCCTTTCAGAGAATTCGAGAGCGTAAAAGGTAAAAATATAAACTCAAGTGGTTTATATAGTGAGAGTAGAGGGAGAAAGTGATGAGCGGGAAAAGAAACTCATCATGACACGTGACACGTCCCACGAAGCGTATTGGTCAAGAATTTCAACAGACGAATGTGTCAGAGAAAAAGCGTGCCATAGGTTATCCGTTTCGATGACGTCATAAACGTCCTTTCACATTTCTAAGTTGTCTCTGAGGGTTTTTGAAAAACTCAGGGATAATTTAAAAGAAATCACTGATGAGAAATATCAGTGAGCATAGTTATTTCAAAAAGAATCACTGAAGGAAGATATATTCAGCGATACAAAATATTTTGAAATTCTGCATACTGAAGTAAACTTCAACGTTTAAAGAGAGAGAGAACATACCTTGATATCAGCGAATCATTTTTGTTCAGAGATTAGATGAAGAATGAATGAATAAAATTTGTTTTATCACTGATCCAATGCCTTACCGCTGAAGATTTACTCTTCAAGGTTCAGCATTCCAAGCTCGCTGATGAGAAAGTTGAATCTTGTCTCATCAAGAGGTTTGGTGAAAACATCAGCTAACTGAAATTCAGTTGGGATAAAGTGAAGTTCTATGTCACCATTCATCAAATGATCTCTGATAAAGTGATACCCGATCTCGATGTGTTTGGTCTTTGAGTGTAGCACTGGATTATTGGCTATAGCGATGGCACTAGTGTTGTCGCAATAGATTGGAATTTTAGAGAGCTCAAGGTCATAGTCTAATAGCTGATTTCTCATCCATAAGACCTGAGCACAACAACTTCCAGTGGCTACGTACTCAGCTTCAGTTGTAGAGGTGGACATTGAACTTTGCTTTTTGCTTGTCCAACTCACCAGCTTTCCACCCAGGAGCTGACAGCCTCCTGTGGTGCTTTTCCTATCCAATTTGCATCATGCAAAATCACTATCTGAATAGGCGGTTAGATCAAACCCTGAGTCTTTGGGATACCAAACACCTAGGTTAGGAGTACCTTTTAGATATCTAAAAATTCGTTTTATAGCGATTAAATGAGATTCCTTAGGTTCAGATTGATATCGTGCACATAAACAAGTTGCATACATAATATCAGGACGACTAGCTGTAAGATACCGAAGAGAGCCGATCATCCCACGGTGCGCAGTGACATTAATAGGCTTCCCTGAAGGATCTTTGTTAAGTGTCAGCGGTGGTGCCATAGGGGTTTTCATAGCTGAGCTTTGAGTAAGATCAAATTTTTTTAGCATATCTTTGACGTACTTACCTTCGTGAATGAAAGTACCTTTTTCCTTCTACTTGATTTGAAGACCAAGAAATATGTCAGTTCACCCATCATACTCATTTTATATTCAGCTTTCGTTCTTTCAGCTAAACGAGTACATAAATCAGGGTTAGTAGAACCAAATATAATATCATCGACATATATTTGAACAAGAATGATATGACCTTTTACTTTCTTGAAAAATAGAGTGTTATCGATTTTACCACGCTCAAATTTTTCAATATGGAAATAAGTAGATAGAGTGTCATACCATGCACGAGGAGCTTGCTTTAAGCCATAAAGTGCCTTATCCAGCTTATAAACATAACCAAATAAGTTGTTCGACGTAGACTTCTTCATTCAGCCTTCCATTTAGGAACGTTGATTTCACGTCCATTTGATATACCTTGAAGTCTCTATGAACAACGTAAACTATAAATAGACGAATAGCTTCCAGTCTTGCTACTGGGGCAAAGGTTTCGTCATAGTCTATTCCTTCCTCTTGTCTGTATCCCTGAGCAACTAGATGAGCCTTGTTGCGGGTTACAGTTCCATCTTCATCTAACTTGTTGCGATAGACCCACTTAGTGCCTATCACAGTTTTGTCAGATGGTCTAGGGACGAGATTCCAAACCTTGTTTCAATTCAGTCAGCTCTTCTTGCATAGCGCTGACCCAATATGGATCTCTGAGGGCATCATCAACTTTCTTTGGTTCAGTTAGTGAAATAAATTTAACATAAAGACAGATGTTACCTGCACTGCGTCGAGTCTGAACACCTGCGTTTGGATCACCAAGAATTTGATCAATAGGGTGATTTATGGTCCATCGCTGAGCAGGAGCGTGAGCCGCTGACTCATAATGGAACTCTGGAATCACTGAGGATGAAGCTTCAGCGACGTCAGGTAGCAGAGGCACGATTGGCAGAGCAAATGAAATTTCATTCACTGACTGCTGAGAGGTTGATGGAATATCAGATGGTGGTTCAGAAGCAGGCATAGTGTTAATGGAAACAGCTGAAACTCAAGATGATTCAGCTTCACTTGTCTACATGCTGGGAATGATGACATGGTCATCATCAGCGGTTGGAATGTTGACCTGAGGATCAGGGTTAGGGACAGTTTCTGAATCCCCAAAATGAGAAAACATCCACTGATTGAGTTCTTCGTTATCAGCGGAGGGTCTTAAGTTCGCTGAACGGGATTCATCAAAGGCGACTGATAGGTGGGTTTACACCCCCCCCTAAAACTACCGCAAGTGTACGGGTCGAATCAAGTAATAGTACTGGAACGTACGAGTATCGAACCAAAGGAACTAGGTGTCAAGTACCACAATGACTGTATAGACTATTAACTAGACAAACGCAATTTGAGTTGTTGGTTGTTGGAAACACGAATTAAAATACTTTGATTAATTCAATAAAAAGAAAGAGTTGGAGGGTTGGGTTCCTCATGAAAATAATCAAATGACTAAACAGGTTTGACATGATTGAAATAACTTCAGGATGAACAACATAATCACAATCCATTACTATACTCTATCAAGCTATAGCAATAATCATTCAACACATTGTATTTTCTCTCGATCTAAACAATAATAATTGAACAATTAGTGATTAAAAACCACAAGGAATGAAATATCATATTTCTATCTCAATTTCATCCAAGACATAAAAGGTGAATCAAATCTCAAAACCTTTCTCAAAGGTTAAAGATTTATAAAATCAAATAATAGTTGATCAGACTATTACAAGCATTAAGAACAATCCCAAATGTTTCATCCATCTCAATCAAGCCAATCATATCTATCCGCAAAGCTAAACGATTATCAATTCATGATTCACACCAACCTCCCAACATGAAAGAATTAGTTCATATTGGGGGTTTTGAAACACATAAATGAAAAGATCAAAACAAAAGTAAACATGCTTGTTCTCAAAGAAATGAACACAATGAACTCCCTGAAAAGCTTAATCCGCCGATGTAACGTACTCGATTCGCCTTTGATTCCCCGTTTCGTAATGTTTCTTGCCTCTCGTCACCTTAAAAAATCGCCCTCTATCTCCAAAAATCGCCCACAACAGTTCTGAAAACGTAACTGATATTGAATATCGCCAACCCTAGTCGTAAAAGAGAATAAAAACGGCCAGGGTGTCTGCGCGGATGGTGACACGGATGGAACTGTGCGGGGAGTCACGCAGAACACTGGAGTTCACGCGTTTGGACTTCCGCGCGGTTGGTGGCGCGACCTGAGTAGCGCGGTGAGCCGCGCCGAGCACTGTTTGGCTCAGAAATCTGATTTTCTCACTTTGGCCCACGAATGAAGGAAATCTTCTCTGATCGATTCAAAACTTTTCCATTCTCAACAATTCATGATGGCCTGTACTTTCTCACAAAAAACCATTAAAACCCACCATTTTACTTGGAAACTCACAACTGAAAGACCGATTTCGGGATCAAAATAATGTTAGAAAACGGCATTATCAACAACCCCAAACCAAGCGTTGCTTGTCCCCAAGCAAATTAGCAATACAAATAAACATAAACCAAGCAATCGCAAATTCGTGTTGTCGAGAATATTATTAGGGATCTCTAGTCAACTCAACAATTACCATGAATTATCTGTAAGATGAACTACCAATCCGCAGACCTAAACATGGAATTCTGGATAGCAAACTTTGGGAAGGTGACTATTAAGGACCACACCACACTATTATATACCTAGGCTAACCATGCACATAGAGGATTTCTCCTTGACCCTACCTCACGGTTTTCCCTCTTCACTCGAGCCCTAGGTTTCACACATGTTGTCATGCTTTCGGAAGTTGGTTACAAAGGATTCACAATAGCATGCATGAACAACAATTAAACCAAAGACGCACAATTGTACACAAATTGATCTCAGAAGGAATCCATTATCAAGACTAGGACTAGAAATGTTGCTCTGCCTCTCTTTACAAACTCTCCATGCTAAACTCAGATCTTTAAATTGGCCATGGTTGCTGCTTAAGGATGGAAGTCAATGGGTTCACAATCCTTAAAGGATGTTTGATGATAATTGGTGACCCTCCCATTTTCTTTTGCTCGTACTTCACAACACTTCATTCAAACTCCTTGAACTGACCCCTCAGCTAATTTTTTTTTCAACCCTCGGATTGTCATTCTAAGAAAACCCCTTGATGAATGAATCACTCGGTTTAAGGTTAGGGTAGACAAGTGGTTTTCAAGTTATTAACTGATCTGAGGGGACTACAACGGGTTTCCTTTGGGAGCTCTGAGTTATAAAAAGCAGTAGGATTAGCAGCAACCAACAAGCCTGATGTCCTCACACATGGTTTGTTCACCAAGATGGGCAAAAGCTTCACTTCCTATTCCTATGGATGTCTTTGACAATAGACGCAAGTTATAGTGAGATCAGCTATAACAACGACCAAAAGACTAAATGAAAAGTATATCGAGTTATGCATAGTCTCTCGGAATCGAAGTCAGCAAGTGTATGGCTCAACAAACTCACGGGTGGTATCCACTAATGTCTCTAATGCATGCAGTCGCCTAGGTCTACCTTCATGCTATATTATCCCTTCTAAATCCTCCTTCCAAAATTAGTGTTTTCGAAAACTCACACTAAGGTATGCTAAAAGGGATCGCTCATTCTTCACCATAACGAGGTAATTGCTCAATCCACTGAGATCAACAAATGATAAACTCAACAATTCACCCCAAACCAAAATCAAACATTGTCCCCAATGTAGTCAATAACAGCAAAATAGAAAGCAACCACGAAATATGCGATTAGGTACAGTCATCCAACTACAAAATCGTTAAAAATAGCGTTTATCACTAAGGCATCAAAATATAAAGGCTAACGAACCATCAATGACCACGCGCTCGTCAGCTCGACTCCCCCTGTGCACGCCTCCTGACTCTCCTAGTTGGTTGTGGATTAGACGGACCCGCTGCATTTGGATCGGAAGTACTTGCATCATTTGGGTTTGCATCTCCTCTCGCATAGCCCCTCAGTTTCGCAAACCCATGACGCATCTCGATTTTCATCCGGTACATCTGTCTCGCTAGTCCGGGTATGTCGGTCAGGAACTTCACTCCTTCCATGTCGGCTGCCGGATTGTAATCTACATCATCAGCGTCATCTGCATCCATGTCATCTACCTCCTCCGGAATGCGCATTTGTGCTTCCTCTCTATCAGCGGCTTCCTTCCTATCGAATATGTTAGTTGCGGTTATTTGTGCGCTGTAGATGATTCGGTCAAAGGGTGGTAGTGGTGGTATCGTATTACCCACATCACAGTCGGCATCCCTGTAAAATTTGGTTATCAGACACGGGAAAGGTAGGATACCGATGTTATTGCGGCTGGAAGCAACATCAATCAACTGGAGGTGAATGATGTGGCAAATGTCCATCGGTAGATTGAATTGGACATGGTAAGGAATCCTGGCGACGTAGGCATCAACTGTGGTCTCATGAGTCGACGTGATCAGGTTGTATTTCAAGAATTTCAACCACATAGCTATTTCTGGTCGTAGCTCACTTTTCTTAATATCATCAGAATGTGGTATCCAGCGCTGTTTCCCGCTCCTTCGTAAAGCTGATAACAAGACCTCACTATACTGATCGTTGTGGTCCACACCAAGAATCGGGGAGAGACCAAAAGTCCTCCCAAGATTGTTGGGACGGGGAACTCCAAAATGAGCACATATAGCCTCCATTGGCATCCTTACAAGTCTACCTCTCACCACTACCAAATGAAACTCATCGAAGGCAGATGGTATCATTGAAGCATAAAAGTCTCGTACTAATTCTTCATCGTAGGGCTCCGGGTCATTTACATATGTGGTCCAACCCCTTTCTGCAGCTATCTCGCGAACCCTATCATTTGGTATTGAGTTTAACCTCATCCCCCTCTCTGTCCAGATCGGTCGATTCTTAAATTGTTCCCGTCTCTGATCAACCCGGTCATATGTGCGTTCGGTTAATGCCTCCCTCTCGGCCGGACGCATGTTCAGGTAGTGGAACCAACGTCCAGCGGTGGTTGGATTTGTGCGTACCATCTTTCCTGAAAAGGTTGCACCCATTAGATATAAAAATATGAAGTATGCCACCCCAAACCTAATCTTTAGATTAGGTTCTTTTTCACAACAAGGAATTATAGTCTAAGTGAAAAAGGGAACCCCAAACCTTGGTGAAACCGAGGTTTGCAGTGGGGGTGTTGTGTGGATGATACCAAATTGGCACCCCAAACCAAAGTTTGGTTATCCATTTTAACAATAAGACACCAAAACTCATCTAAACACAAAGATGCAAGCACAATCCATCAAAAATCATCATATCACCATTAACAATAACATGCACCCACATATTTCACAAAACATCCTCTTCATCATACAAAACCCAATAACCTCAAGATCGCCATGATCATACCACACTAGCAAAAATATTAACCCAAGAACTTGCACATAAGAACACTTTTTAGATCAGAAGAAAAGCAAGAACCCCAAACCTTGGTGAAACCTAGGTTTGGTTTATCTTGGACTATTAAGCATAATAACACAAGATTGCAAGCCTTAAGCTAACCACAAAATTTTCCTCTTAAAAGAGAAAGTAACTCACAATTCCACAAAATAATGAAATCATTCAAGCCAAATAACCAAATCATTGGCGTTTGTCAACATCTTTAACACATAAACTCATGCACACTTGAGAATTTAAGAGTCTTACTTAGGGATGAAGTGTACCTTGATTGGATGTGAAAGACCCCAAAATATTAAAAATTAGGGCAAGAAATCATACCTTTGATCTTGATGGATGGTGGAATGTGAGTTGAAATTGAAGATTCTTGGAGGAGTAAGTCGAAATCGGTGATGGGGAGTGATTTTAGAGAGAAAAACGGCTCCAAAATGTGTTAGGGTTTGAGAAAGTGAGACCAGGGGCCGAAATTATCTTTAAATACCTGCACAGGAATCGGCGCGGATGGAAGCGCAAATCGGGTCGCGCTGAATACTGAACCCATCTTCGAACAGAGGCCTGCGTGGATGGTCACGCGGGTGGAAACGCGCGTTGAAACGCGCCGAGCATTGGATCCTCATTCTAATAGAGGCCTGCGTAAATGGTCGCGTGGCTGGATCAGCGTCGTGGGTCGCGCGGTCTTCAAATTGTGTATATTCCAGTGTCCTGCGCGGATGGTCGCGCGGCTGGACCAGCGCTGCCAGTAGCGCGGGGCACTGTTTTCCGGTTTTCCCTTTTTCTGCTCTCTTGCCTTAGGTCATCATCGGGAGTGCTTTCAGGGGTCGAAATTACACACAAAACACACAACTCACAAGCACACAACATAACACACAATTAAAAACAAAAGAAAACACACAAAATAAGAATTTGACCAAAAAAATTAAAAAAAATTAAGATTTAACCTATGGTGGGTTGCCTCCCACCTAGCGCCGTATTTTCTGTCGTGGAACGACTTCTTCAACCATTTACTCTTTCGGCTTATCCAAATATATGCTTGCAATGCTTGTAATCTCACATCCCAAGTAAGGTTTGATTCGTTGCCCATTCACTTTGAATCTCTGCCCGCCAGTTCCTTCTAATTCCACCGCTCCATATGGGAACACCTCTACTACCTTGAACGGTCTGGACCACCTGGACTTTAACTTACCTGGGAACAAACGCAATCGTGAGTTAAACAATAACACATTCATACCTAGAGTGATTACCTTTTCACTAATGTTCCGGTCGTGGAACTTCTTTGTCCTCTCTTTGTAGATCGATGCATTCTCAAACGCATCAAGCCTGATTTCCTCTAGTTCGTTCAGCTGTAGCAGTCTCTTCTTGTCGGCTGTATCTAACTCCATGTTCAATTTCTTGATTGCCCAGAATGCTCGACACTCTAATTCCACAGGCAAGTGGCATGACTTCCCATACACTAGCCGGTACGGTGTAGTTCCCAGAGGTGTTTTAAATACCGTCTGGTATGCCCAAAGAGCGTCGTCTAACTTTAATGACCAATCCTTGCGTGAAGCATTCACCGTCTTCTCCAAAATCTGTTTCAGTTCTCTGTTTGAAACTTCGGCCAACCCATTCGCTTGCGGGTGATAGGGTGTAGTTACTCGATGTTTTACCGAGTACTTCTTGAGAACTGCATCAAGGTACCGGTTGCAAAAATGGCTACCCCCATCGCTAATTAAGGCCCATGGAACCCCAAAACGTGTAAAGATATGCTTTCTCAGAAATTTGATCACCACCTTGGAATCATTTGATGGCGTTGCAATTTCGAGACATAGTCTACCGCCACTAAGATGTACTCATTCCCGCATGAGTTTGGGAATGGTCCCATGAAGTCTATTCCCCACACGTCAAATAGTTCTACTTCCATGAAGATCTTCATGGGCATTTCATCTTTCTTCGTCATATTGCCTACCCTTTGGCACCGGTCGCATCTGGTAATGAACTCCCTCGTTTCCTTAAACATCGATGGCCAAAAGAATCCGGATTGTAAAACTTTAACCACCGTCCTATCAGTACTGAAATGGCCCCCACATTTTAGTGTATGACAATGTGTAAGAATGTCGGCCTTCTCTTCATCCGGTACACACTTTCGAATCATCCAATCAGCACACATCTTGTATAGGTACGGCTCATCCCAATAATATCGCAAAGCATCAGATAAGAATTTCTTCTTTTGGTGCGAGTTCATGTTGTAAGGCACCACTCCTCCTACCAAATTTGCATACCACGGTTCGGAATGACTAACCTTTAGTAGTTGCTCATCCGGGAATGTATCATTGATGATGGTTTTATCCTTCTTTTGTTCTTCATTACCCTCGAGTCTGGAAAGGTGATTTGCAACTGTGTTTTATGTCTCCTTCTTGTCTAAGATCACCAGGTCAAACTATTGAAGTAGTAACACCCATCTAATGAGCCTCAGTTTGGCATCCTTTTTGGTCATCAAGTACTTTAAGGCTGAATGGTCAGTATAGACTATTACTTTTGCCCCACCAGATAGGATCTGAACTTCTCACATGCATAGACCACTGCTAGCAATTCCTTCTCGGTAGTGGCATAATTGACTTGAGCTTCATCTAAGGTCTTGCTGGCATAATAAATCACGTGCATTCTCTTTTCTTTCTTTTGCCCCAAGACTGCTCCGACTGCTGTGTCGCTTGCATCGCACATCACTATGAAAGGAAGATTCCAGTCATGTGCTGTAAGAATAGGTGCTGAGATCAACTCCTTTTTCAACCTGTCAAAAGCCAAAACACAATCATTAGTGAAATCAAATTTGGTATCTTTTAGAAGTAAAGTACATAAGCGTTTAGTGATTTTATAAAAGTCCTTTATAAACCGCCGGTAAAAACCGGCACGTCCCAAAAAGCTTCGAATTCCTTTGACAGAATTCGGATACGGTAAGTTCTTTATCGCTGCCACCTTAGCCTTGTCCACTTCTATCCCATCTTTTGACACTTTATGTCCAAGCACTATTCCTTCAGTCATCATAAAGTGACACTTCTCCCAATTCAAAACCAAGCTAGTTTCCTTGCATCTCTTTAAAACAGCATCCAGATGAGATAAACAATAATCAAATGAGTGGCCAAACACCGAAAAGCCGTCCATAAAGATCTCCATAGTGCGCTCTACCATATCCAAAAATATCGCCATCATACACCTCTGAAACGTTGCGGGAGCGTTACACAACCCAAAAGGCATCCTCCTATAAGCAAATGTCCCATATGGACATGTAAATGTGGTTTTGTCTTGATCTTCGGGGGCAATCGGTATTTGATTGTATCTCGAATATCCGTCTAAAAAGCAATAATACTCGTGTCCCGCTAGTCTCTCTATCATCTGATCATTGAATGGCAATGGAAAATGGTCTTTCCGGGTGGCGTCATTCAGCTTCCTATAATCAATGCAAACTCTCCATCCCGTGACTATCCGAGAGGGAATGAGTTCATTGTTGTTGTTGCGGACTACTGTGACCCCGCTTTTCTTGGGCACTACTTGAACTGGACTGACCCATGGGCTATCAGGTACTGGATAGATAATTCCAGCATCCAATAACTTAAGGATCTCTTTCCGGACCACCTCCTTCATGTTGGGATTAAGTCGGCGTTGAGGTTGGATTACCGGTCGATGTCCCTCTTCAAGATTTATACGGTGTGTGCAGAAGGCTGGACTTAAGCCTTTTAAATCAGCTATCGTCCATCCAATTGCAGTTTGATGCTCACGTAGAACTCTCAAAAACTTCTCTTTATCTTCAATTCTCAACTTGGATGAAATAATGACCGGGAGTGTCTCCTTTTCCCCCAAATAAACATATTCGAGATGAGATGGTAACTGTTTTAGCTCGAGCTTAGGAGGGGTGTGAGATGATGGTTGAGATTTGGGTATTGTTTCACCCAAATCCTCAACATTCGGTCTTCTTGGGCCTCTATAACTTGGCAATGCATTTAGTTGCATCACACTTTCAATCTCCGGATCGTCTACCGTACCCATAATCACACTTTCCAATTGATCTTGACCAAATTTCACCCCACATGATTCTCTAATCGGAGATTCCAAAATATCTACCCGGTAGCATTCACTGAATTGCATTTTATGCTTTGCTGCTCGAAACACGTTAAACACAACTTCTTCTTCTCCCACTCTCAACGTGAACTTTCCTCTTTTCACATCAATCAACGCCCCTCTCGTGGCCAAGAATGGGCGACCAAAGATGAGCGGAATCTCTTTGTCTTCATCCATATCCAACACCATGAAGTCTAATGGGAAGTAAAACTTGTCAACTTTGATTAGCACATCTTCTATGACTCCATAGGGATATTTGATGGATCTATCCGCCAGTTTGAGTGTCACATTTGTTGGTTGAACTTCCCCTAGTCCCAACTTCATGAAAATAGATAAAGGCATCAAGTTAATACTAGCCCCAAGATCACACAATGCTTTACTAAATTACGAATGTCCAATATGAACAGGGATAGTAAAACTCCCTGGATCCTTAAGCTTCGGGGGAAGCTTGTACTGGATGATAGCACTGCACTCTTCAGTAAGTGCAACCGTGGCATGCTCCTCAATCTTTCTCTTGTTGGAGAGAATATCCTTCAAAAAATTCACATAGTATGGCATTTGTGCTAAGGCATCTGCAAAAGGAATGTTAATATGCAGTTTTTTAAACACCTCTAAAAATTTAGCAAAGTTTGCATCATCCTTGTGGGCTTTTAGCCTGCTAGGATATGGTACCAATGGTGTGACTGGTTTAGTAGGCACTTTCTTGGGAACAGTCACGTCCTCCTCTCTTCTTTCGCTCTCCGGCTTCTCCATCTCCAACTCTTCATCAACCTTCTCTTCCAGTTCAACATCACTCACCTTGGTGTCGTTTCTTTCCGTCGAAGGATCTTTAGTAGGATCTCTTGTGAGCTGTTTGCCACTCCTCAGACTGATGGCTTTACAAACTTCTCTACCTTTCTTTTCTGGTTGGCTCGAAAATTGTCCGGGAGCTCGGGTTTGTAAGACCTTAGAAATATGCCCCACTGGTCTCTGTAGCATTCTGATTGAGGCGGTATTTTGATCCGTCGTTGACTTCACCGTGTTCACAGTACGTGCCAATCCTTCCACTGCACCTTCCATCTTTGACATGAATTTCATCATCATGTCTTCTAATCCCGGCTTCTTTTATGAAGTTTGCCCCTCATCATATTACCTCTTATTGTAACCTAGGGGGCGATAAACATTGTTACACTGAAAAGAATTTGAAGAGTTAGACTGATTACCATTGTTGGTCCCGAAGGGCTATACAAGTTTGTAGAAGGGGGGGGGGTTGAATACAAACACACAGATTTTACTTTTCTAAATTGTTTATTGATAAATCATTAACATTTTATAGCTTGTTGCGGAACAAGATTAAGGATAAACCTAAATCTAAACAAGTTGGAACACTAAGTTTATTGCACTAGGAAAGAGAAGGAAATTACTAATAATAACCTATCTCAAGATAAGAAAGATGACTTGTCCAGAGTTAGCAAGTACTTCAAAAATGAAGCTGAGGTCCTTCTTATATACTGCATGCATTTAATGCATGGAAGTTTACACTTTACACGTGGCAGCAGCTGATTGGTTGCATGTCATTGACCTTTGTAGACAACCTTAGTAGCCGCATGTTTGAACAGTGTAGTATCAGAGTGGTTGTACGATTTCAGACAATAAGGAGGTTCTTTTCTGACATATCGTACGGAGTCGTGCAAGGGTGGTTAAGACAAAAGTACGTTGTACGGAGGACTTCATGATCAACTTTTCGTTGATTCAACGCTTTACCATTGTTTATCAGCGAATGATAAAGTTCAGCGATAGCTGAAGTCTTGTACTTGATACTTCACGTTGAGTGGACAAATCTGAGTCTTCGCTGATCCGCATCAGTTCATGAGGAGACTTGTCGCTGGTTCTTGAGCTTGATCTTCGACTTCAGCGAAGAAACTATGTTGACGTGAAACTTGTCTTCAGAGATCATAAGTAAACAATTAACTTATCAGCGATCAACATAAGGACTTGAACAGACTCAGAGCATTATGGTGAACAGTGTTCGCTGAATGTTTAATCTAAAGAGCGAGAGTTCCTATCAGCGGTACTGTAAGATCTTAGTACTTATCAGCGATAGTGAAACTCTGATACATATTGTTTACTTACAATTTTCACTAAGTATATAAGAGAGGGTCATTATCAAATCACTAAGGGTTTGGATCAACAATCTCCCCCTATTTGATTATGACATAGCAACATAGAAAATTGCTATAAAATGAAAACATAAGGATAAAAAGAACTAATAAAATATTTGTCCCTTTTACTGTTTTCTGGGATCTTTTCTGTACTGATGGAGTAAAGTACTTTCGCTGAAAACTTTCTTTAAACTTCGAATCAGATTACAAAAGGAAGTGGAAAGGTTACAAGTACAAGCGAAATAAATTACAAGTACAAAAGAATAACTGATACAATAGAAGAATGAGGCGATCCTATCAGTTTATAAAGGTTCTTCCTTAATGAGAAGTTCATCAAGGGTCTTTGATGTGGGAATCATCCAGTCAGGGACATTTACTCCTTGATTCCTTTTGTTCAGCGCTTCTTCAAAAATCAAGGGTTTAAGATGTCATTTTTGAAGTCACACCAGTAGATGAGATCTTTCAGCTATTCGATGGGAGTGATGGGAAGCTCAGAGATACGTTGAAAGCGTTTTCGTCCATCATAGTCAATAAAGAATATGCCATAGGGTTTGCTTATGACTTTCCCAGGGATGAAAGTCTCACCAAGAGGAAGAGATGTGTCAAGTGCAGAAAGGTCAGGTTCTGGACCAATGACTTCATCAAGAGAAAAACCAATACTTGTTTCGTTTCGTATACGAGGACCATCATCTGAAGATTTAGACTTTTTCTTTGCAGAGGCCCTTCTTTTCTGACTTTCGAGAGGATGAGGAGGAGGAATATCTACACAAGAAGAGACTAAGTCGATCTGTTTGTTTATCAGCTTTTCAACATGATCCTTGTACTTAGACTGAGACTTCTGGATGGCTAATATGATCTCCAACCATTCAGAGAGACTGTACTTCGTGATGACTTCAGCATAGAATTTTTTGTACTGTCCATTCTCTCTCAATTTCTCGATTTCAGCGATTGAAACTTTGAGGGTTGATCTTCCAGCGATGAGTACCTTGATGATTTTGGCAGGTCGATATCTGAAGTGTACCTTTTCTTTGCACCAGATTAAGGTAGATTGAGACACATTTCTCTTTTCTTCAACGATCTTCTTGGCGTCTTCCCATAGCTGACGTTGAACTTCGATTGGAGTTCTTTTCAGCTTGGGGTCTTTCACTGATTGTTGAGTAAGCTGGATGGCGAGTTCTCTGTCTTTTTCTTCAGCTTCCTTTCTTTCAGCGATTAGACGTTCAGCTCTGAGGTGATCCTTGTATTCCTTTTGAGAAAGTTTGAACTTTGGAGGAATAGAAGGAAGTTGATCACGCTTCAGAATGATTCGTTGAGGCTCGAACTTCTTTATTATCTCTTCTCTTCTTTTCTGATCCTCTTCACTTGGTTTTTGAGGAACCAATGAAGGTCTGTTTGTATGAGAGAGCATCTGTTCTTCAGGTTCATCAGTCTCAGAGATCAAATCCAAGACTGGGATTATTTCTTCAGCGTTGGGAGCTGGGATTATTGTTGGTGAAGTCGCAGTTGTAGGAACTTCAGGGATATCCTCAAACAGGGGAGAGGACTAGCTGAAACACAGTGATCGTACGAGTAAGAACTTGGGTAGAACAGAGATAGAGAAAGAATGTGGTTGTGTATAGAAGTTGTGGAGAGGAGAGCTGAATGTGTATAGATAGAGGAGGGATGTAGTGTAAGGAAGATTTAGTTTACCTAAAAAACTGGCTTTGGAAGCAAGATCGCCAGATTGTCTTCTTCAGCGAGGCCTTTGTTTTTGCCTTTGTCATCTTCAGACGCTGAAGGATTTGTCTTGGTCCGCTCCCCTGAAGGTTCTTTTATCAAGATCCCTTTAAGAGCTGTAGTATTCTAAGCAAGCTTGACGATAAAGGAGTCATCATCATCGTCATCATCACCCTTATCACTGGATGATGGTTCATCGTTAGATAAGTCGACGGCTTCATCGTCTTCAGCTTCAGATTCAGATTCTTCAGCATCTTCTTCGAGTTGCTCCCCCTCAGATACAGAGGTAAGCTTCTCGGTTCCCTCAGGGTTTTCATCTCCCTGAGGTCCAGCGGTGGTTTCTTCATTTGTCTTCTCACCCTCTTCAGTAAGGGTAAGGTCTTCACTCTTCTCCCCCTTGATAGATTCATCATGGGGAAGGTCTTCAGTCTTCTCCCCCTTCCTCATGATGAGTAGGGGAGGAATGCGATGACTCAGCCGTTGGTTTTGGTTCCCTTTCTTCTTGACCAGGGATCCCCATGTAATTTTCAATCTCTGCTACTCTGTCTTCAAGGCCAGTAATAGCAGGAGTGATCTTCAAGAGTTCAGAACGATCCGCCGTAGTAAAATGCGAAGGTGCAGGAGCAGGGGCGGTCATGTTGTTCAGGATCTGCTGCATCATTGTCTTCATTGAACCTACGTCAGTCTTTACAGAACTCACGTCAGTTTTTAATGAACTTACGTCAGTCTTTAAGGAACTTACGTCGGTCTTTACAGCAGACATATCTCCTTCGAGTTTTCCAACCGATGTCTTCAGCGTTGTGACCTTGCTGGACATGGATTGAACTGATGTTTTGAGAGAGAGGTAGTCTGTGTAGATGTCAGCGAGAACTTTGGCAAAGTTGCTGAGAGTATGATCAACCTTCTCCAAGTCAGCTTTGGAGGCATTCTTTTCAACCACTGTTGTTAGCTTTGTAAGATTCTCTCCAGCGTTTGTTACAGCTGAAGAGTTGTCTGAGAGAGTAGTGGTGAGACCTGTCAGCTTCGTCTCTATGTTCTTCAGAGAGTCGTTGATGTCTCCCAAATTAGGACCTGTAACATATAAGTACTTGTGAACAGAGGAAAGCTCAGAGGTTTGGGGTTCAGTTACAGTGTATATGGGTTGGTGTGTACCTGCAGGAGGATTGGTGAATTCATCAAAATCTCTGTGTCCTGAGAAGAGTTCCATGTCGTCAGCTAGAGTGCGTGTACGCATGGTCATCTCTGCAGGTCCTACATCCATGATTCCTTGAAGAGTATCAGCTTTAGCTTCTGGAGGAATGATAGGTGCTCCAGTGGTGACAACTGGATTAGAGTCCAATGGAGTAGAGGGAGAAGCGAAGGTTGAGAAAGTTGGTTGGGTGCAGGGTTCAGCGTTGGATCCGCTGAGAATTGCTTCTTCAGTCTGTGGAGAGACTGAAGGAGGTTGGGTAGATTCCAAATTTATAACATCAACGTTTAGAGACGCTAAAGTTGGGATGGAATGGGTGGCTTGTTCAGCTGTGGCAGAGTGTACCACTGAACTTTCCTTCAGCTCTTCAAGATGAGCTGAGGAGTCTTCAACATGAGATTGTTGGGGTTGTTCCTTGGTTTTCTTAGTTCTTTTGGAACTAAGTTGGGTAGTTGAGTGTTTCCTTTTATGAGAAGGAATGGAGGTTGCAGCTTGGGTAGCAGCGATGGGTTTGTCCGCTGAAGGAGCTGCAAAAGTCGAAGAAGTAGGGTTGAGAAGAGTTAAGAGTGTAGAGAGACGTACCTCGTTTTCCACTGGCTTGAAGTCGAGTACTTTAGGGCCAACCTGAGAGAGTTTCAGGTCACCCTCTTTTGGGTAGTTGTCCTTCAGGACTGTTTGGAAGACGGCGCTGATGAATCTTGGATATGGAACCCATGGTGATCGGTCAGCGGCAGAGTCTACTCTGAGAACTAGATCATCGTAGATTATTGATGCCCAGTCTATATGTAGACCTTTCAGCAATGCATATCCCATTGCTTGCTGAGGTTGAGCGGCTTGATCAGAGGAGCCGGTCTTTGCAGTCATGCAGCTTATCAAATGTGCGAAGATGAAGTTCATCTCGCTGGGAATTTTTGTTTTCTTGATGAGGGTCAGTTTCTTCTCAGGCTTCTTGTCCCTCCCAGTTTCCCAAACATAGCCCATTGCATCAAAGAATGCAGTGATGGCTTCCCTATCAGAATGTTTCTTGTGGTCAGGGAGAGGAACAAAAGGTTTTTCTTTTGTTGCGATGGGAAGGCTCGGGGCTTTGCGGATAATGGCAGGGGTGATCTTTATTGTGCCAAAATCAGTATCACAGAGGATGCAATCAATTGTCTTTGAGGAGTCTTTGGTTGATGGTAGCTGAGAGTGTCTGGCCGAGTACCAGAACTGAGAAAGTAGTAGCTGATGTGCAGGAGGTTTTATGGTCAGGGCTGTAGAGAGGCAACAGTTTTTCAGGAAATTCACAGCATCATTCAGATGTGTGACTTGCTTTCGAGGAGGAAACTCGAAAAGCGCATATAGGTTGTTTGTTTTTGTCCAATCAAGTTCTTCAAGAGTGAACTTGACCTGAGGAGCCTTGATGATTTCCAATTCCTCAATAGCAGCAGCAGCAGTGTTCTCAGCGGTAGGAGTGTCAGAAGATGCCATTTCTGTATTATCAGTTCAACCAAAGATATAGCAAATAAGAATAATCTTAATGTGGAAAGATTTTCCAATAAGATGGTTTGAATTTTGTCCATTTCATTCAGACAAAAATGTCTTAATGAAGATTAGGGTTTTTCTTGGTTTTGAAAAAAGAAATGCAAACCAAAAAAATCTTGTTTTCCAGTTTCCTTTGAGAATTAGGATTCTGAAGAAACGTATGAAGAACAAGTTTAAGATTTTGCGTTTAAACTTGAAGAACAACCATGAAAGGTTGTGTTCATAAAACCATGAAAGAAATGATTTCATTTTTGAAAGAGTTCTTTTGTTTGATCTTGTAAAAACAATGAGAAGATCATTAACAAGTTTAAAAAAATAGGTAAATAACAGAAATATTAACCTGGTTCGTTGAAGAAGAAGAAGTTCTTGAAAACTTGAGAGCACAAATGCAACAGTAATTTTCTTTTTCTTGCTTGGAGGAGAAGTTTTTCGCGTAAAGGAAAAATATAAACCCAAAAAGTGTTTATATAGTGAGATTAGAGAGAGAGAAAAACTCGAGCGGGAAAGTTTTTCATCATGACACGGACACGTGTTTGCATTTGATTTGAAGGTAAACGAAACGTGCAAACGTGTGTCAGAAAAAGAACGTGATGGGGCTTATCCGTTGCAATGACGTCACAACTGTCCTTTCATATTCTAGGATGTCTCTGAGGTTTTGAAAACTCAGGGACACTTTTGAAAACATGAAGCACTGAATAGAAATATCAGTGTTGGTTTTAGAAATTTCAAAGTATCGCTGATTAAGGAAGAGATATTCAGCGATGCAATTTGTTTTGAAATCTTGCATTCACATGCGATTGTCAATGAGAGAAAAACATACCTTGATATCAGCGAATCAAGTTTATTCATAGAGAATGATAGAATGGGTTATACAAGTTGATTTTATCCTATCGCTGATCAAATGTGAACCGCTGAAGATTTTACTCTTCATAATTCAGCATTCCAAGCTCACTGATGAGAAAGTTGAATTTTGTCTCATCAAGAGGTTTGGTGAACAGATCAGCTAACTGATAATCAGTTGGGATAAAGTGAAGTTCTATATCACCATTCATCACATGATCTCTGATAAAATGATACCTGATTTCGATTTGTTTTGTCTTTGAGTGTAGCACTGGATTGTTGGCTATAGCGATGGCACTTGTGCTGTCGTAATAGATTGGAATATTTGAGAGCTGTAGGTCATAGTCCAGTAGTTGATTTCTCATCCACAATACCTGAGAACAACAGCTTCCAGCGGCTACATACTCAGTTTCAGCTGTGGAGGTGGACACTGAGTTTTGCTTTTTACTTGTCCAACTCACCAGCTTTCCACCCACGAGCTGACAGCCTTCTGTGGTGCTTTTCCTATCCAATTTGCAACCTGCAAAATCACTATCTGAATGGGCGATTAGATCGAACCCTGAGTCTTTGGGATACCAAAGACCTAGATTCGCAATACCTTTAAGGTATCAAAAAATTCGCTTTACAGCGGTCATATGAGATTCCTTAGGTTCAGCTTGATATCGTGCACACAAACAGGTTGCGTACATAATATCGGGTCGGCTCGCTGTAAGATACAAGAGAGAGCCGATCATCCCACGGTACAACATGACATTAACAGGAATACCATTAGTATCCTTATCTAGTATCAGCGGTGGTGCCATAGGGGTTTTCATAGCTGAACTCTGAGTTAAATCGAATTTCTTCAGCATATCTTTAACATACTTTCCCTGATTAATGAAAGTTCCTTTTTCATTTTGCTTTATCTGAAGACCAAGGAAATATGTTAGTTCAACCATCATGCTCATTTTATACTCATCTTTCATCCTATCAGCGAAACGAGTACAAAGATCAGGGTTAGTAGAACCAAATATAATGTCATCAACATATATCTGAACAAGGATGATATGACCTTTTACTTTCCTGAAAAATAGAGTCTTATCGATTTTACCACGCTCAAATTGTTCGATATGGAGATAAGTAGAGAGAGTGTCACACCATGCACGTGGAGCTTGCTTTAAGCCATAAAGTGCCTTATCCAGTTTATAAATATAACCTTGACGCTTAGGATCTGAGAATCCTGGAGGTTGTTCCACATAGACTTCTTCATTCAGCTTTCCATTCAGAAACGCTGACTTAACATCCATCTGATATACTTTGAAGTCTTTGTGTACAGCGTATGCTAAGAATAGACGAATAGATTCTAGTCTTGCTACTAGAGCAAATGTTTTGTCGTAATCTATGCCTTCCTCTTGTCTGTATCCCTGAGAAACAAGACGAGTCTTGTTGCGGGTTACAGTTCCATGTTCGTCCAACTTGTTTCGATAGACCCATTTAGTGCCTATCGCTGTTTTATCAGTTGGTCTTCGAACAAGTTTCCAAACTTTGTTTCTTTCGAATTCAGTCAGCTCTTCTTGCATGGCGCTGACCCAGTTTGGATCTTTGAGGGCATCATCTATCTTCTTTGGTTCAATGAGAGAAATAAAGTTAACAAATAAACAAATATTACATGCACTTCGTCGAGTCTGAACACCAGCGTTTGGATCACCAAGTATTTGATCAATTGGGTGATTCACAGTCCATCGCTGAGCCGGAGCGTGAGACGCTGACTCAAACTGAACTGGAGGAGCTAAAGATGAGGCTTCAGCAGCTTCTGGAGTATCAGCCAAGAGAGGAATGGGTGCAGTTGTCATTATATTCACTGATTGCTGAGAAGTAGATGGAATGTCTGAGACATTTGGTTCAGAAGCATGTATAGTGTTTAAAGGAACAACTGAGACCCATGACGTTTCAGCTTCACTATTCTGCATATTTGGAATGATAGTAGGACTATCATCTTCAACTGTATGAGTATGAGGAGTGGGAATATCTTCTGAATCACCAAGATGAGAAAACATCCATTGATTCAGTTCTTCAGTATCAGCGGATTGTTTAGAGTTCGCTGAACGGGATTCATCAAACGTGACGTGAATAGTTTCTTCTACAGTTTGTCTTCTACGATTGAAGACTCTGAAGGCTTTGGAGATTGAAGAATATCCAAGAAAGATTCCATCATCAGCCTTAGGATCAAACTTTCCAAGGGCATCTCTGTTATTCAGTATGAAACACTGACATCCAAAGATGTGAAGAAAGCTGATTGAAGGCTTTCTCCCATGAAAAAGTTCATAGGCTGTTTTATTGAATCTTTTGACTATCAGCGACCTGTTTTGTGTAAAACAAGCAGTGTTGACAGCTTCTGCCCAAAACTGAGTAGGCAGGTGAGAATCGCTGGGCATTGAACGTGCAGCTTCAATAATTGTTCTATTTCTTCTTTCAGCGACTCCATTTTGTTGTGGTGTTCTCACTGAAGAAAAGTTGTGAGAAATACCCTTACTCTCAATGAAGGAATCAAGAGAACTGTTTTTGAATTCAGTCCCATGATTACTCCTTATTGAGCGAACGGTCAAGTTGTTCAGGGTTTCCATCTTCCGAACAAAGGTGATGAGTTCTTCAGGGGTGCCATAGAACGGAGAAACATTACCCATGTATAGAGAGAGAATTCATCAACTATAACCAGTGTATATTTCTTTCCAGCGATGGATTGTTTGTTAACAGGGCCAAACAAATCCATATGGAGAAGTTGTAGAGGAGATGACACTGAGGAGACTTGCTTTGGTCTTCTTCCCTTTCTCACACGCTGAACATAAAGACTCTTTGGCATATGAGTGTTGAGGTAGACCAGTGACTAACTCTTTTGAAGAAATGATGTTCAGTGTCTTGAAATTCAGATGAGAGAGCCTCTTATGCCATAGCCAGTTGACATCAGATGAGGCTTTTAAGAAGAAACAGAAGTTCTCAGTGGTTGTTGAGTCCATGTTTATTACATAAACATTTTCCAAACGATAACCGCTGAGAGCTATCTTCTCCTTTTTGTCAGTGACAAAGCATGATTCCTTAGTAAAGATTACATTGTTATGCTTGTCGCAAAGCTGACTGATGCTTAGAAGATTATGCTTCAGCCCTTCAACATATTCGACTCTTCTGAAGGTGGTTGTACCATTTGAGAGTACACCAAACCCTCGGGTAAGTCCTTTTCCATTTCCACCGAAAGTCACAGAGGGACCCTTCTCTTCCTTGTATTCAGCGAGCAGGCTTTTCTTTCCAGTCATGTGTCTAGAGCATCCGCTATCGAGATACCAGATACCCTTCTTAACCTGAGTTACAGAGGTCGAAGTAGAGGGAATGTCTGAACTTTCTTCCTCATCTTCAATCTTGGCCATAAGACAGAGATTGGCTTCATCATCTTCAGAGTCAGATGATGATTCTTCTTCATCAGAGGCAGCCCAATCATAGTTAGCCATCAGGCCTTTGCCTTTCTTCTTAAAGCTTTTCAGCTTCGCATACTTTTCTTTCAGCTTGGCGTATTTGTCATCTTTATTCCTAGGAATAAAGGATTTCTTAGGAAACGCTGAGTTTCTCGAAACTTTCTTAGAACTGCACTCGTTAGCGAAATGTCCTATCTTTTCGCAGTTAAAACAAGTAGCAGTAGCCTTATCAACAGGAGCTGATGATCTTGGCTTGTCAGTAATGGAAAGAGGTTTATTCTTTATGAACATTTTCTTTTTGGCGAATCTCCTGAACTTTTTAGTGAGGAGAGCCAAAGATTCATCATCATCTGAAGAGTCAGAATCTGATGACCTTTCAGAGTTACTTTCCAACTCAGTGATAGTGACCGAGGGTCGCTGAGTGGAAGGTTCCTCTGAGATTAAAGCAACAGGGGTGCTTTTGGAATCTTTTACAATATTCTTCTTAAGATGACTCGATTGCTCATGATTCAGCATCGTGCCATAAAAGGTAGAAAGGGTCATTGATTTTAGATCCTTCGACAGCTTGAGACACATAGAATAACTGTCCCAGCTTTCAGGTAAACATTCTAAAAACTTTGTCAGCACTTCAAAGTTAGAATATTCCTTACCAACAGTTTTCAGATCTATTATTAAACAATTAAAACGTTGGTGTACTTCAGAGAGAGTTTCATTCTTACCACAAATGAAGCTTTCGTACTGTCTTACCAGGTTGATCTTTCGAGAGTCCTGGACTTCAGAAGTACCTTCATACTGAACACAGATTGTGTCCCACATGGCTTTTGAGGTTTTCAGGTTCATGACGGAATGGTAGACTTCATCAGGAAGAGCCATGGAGAGTATGGATCTGGCTTTGGTGTCGATAGCCACTTTCTTCTTATCTTCGTCAGTCCACAAATGAATTTCTTTAGGAATCAGCCTTTCTGGAATAGCAGGTCTATTCTCAGCGGCTGGAACTGCAGCATCAATTCTTATAGGAATATATGGGCCGTTTTCAAGATAATAAGGCATAGTAGGGTCTACACCTTCTAAGAAAAGAATCATCCTATTTTTCCATAGATTAAAATTATCTCTGGAGAATCTAGGGGGTTTTGCAAGAGAACCATTGTCAATATAGTTTGTGTTTGTGTTGGTAGCCATTTTCAGAAATAGCAAGGAAGAGAAATCTTAGTATATATTATATCTTGTTTATGAGATTAAACAAAACCGCTCTGATACCACTTGTTGGTCCCGAAGGGCTATGCAAGTTTGTAGAAAGGGGGGGTTGAATACAAACACACAGATTTTACTTTTCTAAATTGTTTATTGACAAATCATTAACAATTTACAGCTTGTTGCAGAACAAGATTAAGGATAAACCTAAATCTAAACAAGTTGGAACACTAAGTTTCTTGCACTAGGAAAGAGAAGGAAATTACTAATAATAACCTATCTCAAGATAAGAAAGATGACTTGTCCAGAGTTAGCAAGTACTTCAAAAATGAAGCTGGGGTCCTTCTTATATACTGCATGCATTTAATGCATGGCAGTTTACACTTTACACGTGGCAGCAGCTGATTTGTTGCATGTCATTAACCTTTGTAGACAAACTTAGTAGCCGCATGTTTGAACAGTGTAGTATCAGAGTGGTTGTACGATTTCAGACAATAAGGAGGTTCTTTTCTGACATATCGTACGGAGTCGTGCAAGGGTGGTTAAGACAAAAGTACGTTGTACGGAGGACTTCATGATCAGCTTTTCGTTGATTCTGCGCTTTACCATTGTTTATCAGCGAATGATAAAGTTCAGCGATAGCTGAAGTCTTGTACTTGATACTTAACGTTGAGTGGACAAATTTGAGTCTTCGTTGATCTGCATCAGTTCATTATGAGACTTGTCGCTGGTTCTTGAGCTTGATCTTCGACTTCAGTGTAGAACCTATGTTGACGTGAAACTTGTCTTCAGAGATCATAAGTAAACAATTAACTTATCAGCGATCAACATAAGGACTTGAACAGACTCAGAGCATTATGGTTAACAGTGTTCGCTGAATGTTTAATCTAAAGAGCGAGAGTTCCTATCAGCGGTACTGTAAGATCTTAGTACTTATCAGCGATAGTGAAACTCTGATACATATTGTTTACTTACAATTTTCACTAAGTATATAAGAGAGGGTCATTATCAAATCACTGAGGGTTTGGATCAACAACCATATTGTTGATGTTGTTGTTGCTGCCCCATTGTTTCGTTGGCTGGGCCTTGTTGAGGTTGACTCCAAGAAAAGTTGGGATGTCGCTTCCATCCCTCGTTATAGGTGTTGGAAAATGGGTCATTCCTCGGCCGATTATTCCAGTTCTGAACGAATTGAACTTGTTCCGGCGATTGATATTCTTGAGGATTCGGGAAATGGTCTTGACCACCCATGTCATTCTAAACATTTGGTTGAATATCCGCTCCTTTCAATTGATTAGTCAATGCAGCCAATTGTGCCTATATAGCCTTCAACTCTTATGTCTCTTGCACACTTGCTACTCTTCTAGTAGCGGCTCTTGGAGTGGCATAGCTATGTTCCGATAAATTCTCTATCAACTCGACCGCTTCCTCATAAGATTTGTTCATTAAAGCTCCACCTGCAGCGGCTGTGATGTCATTCTTAAATTGAGGGTGCAACCCCAAAAAGAATGTTTGAATGATCATCTAATCTTGTAACCCATGATGGGGACACTTCTTGAGCATGCCTTTATATCTTTCTCATGCCTCGTACAAAGATTCTTGGTCCCACTGCGAAAAATGTGTGATGTCGGATAGCAATTGAGTAGTTCGCCCTGGTGGAAAGAACTTGTTCAGAAAAGCAGTCACCATATCTTTCCACGTACGAATCTGCCCGACTGGCAGACTCTCTTCCCATTCAGTAGCCCGACCCCTCAGTGAAAACGAAAAAAGGCGTAGCTTGATTGCATCCGGATCAACTCCATTCACCTTGAAGGTGTTGCAGATTTTCTCGAATGTTCTCAAGTGGCTGTGTGGGTCTTCCGTTGCTGATCCTCCGAACATGTTTGCTTGCACCAATTGGATGGTGCCAGTCTTGATTTCAAAGTTGTTTGCTGCTATCGGAGGAACATATGGCCCTCTTGGTGCGGCCCCTATGTTCGGGTTGGCAAAAGCTCTCATAGGAACCCTTTGTGGGCCCGGTGGTGGTGGTGGCGGATGATTGATATTATGATTGATATTATGATTGATTTCGTTGTTGACATTATTGTTGATACCATGGTTGATACCATTGTTGACATTATTGTTCGGAATCCCACCATTATTGTTCTGATTATTCGCATTATGGAGTGGAGGACCGTTGTTCAATGGAGGACCATTGTTGATGGGCATCTCCTCTTCCCAGACATTTTCGACGTTGTTGTCGTCCATGTTCTACACTTGTCTGTCTCGTGCTTGACTTATCAGGTCTCTGGCAGTCCGTTCTATATCTGGGTCAATCGGTAATACTTCCCGAAATAGTCTCCTTCTTGGCATAAACCAGGAGGTGACCTGAAACGGAGAAGATAAAAATCTCAAAACACAGAATTATATGAACTTTCAAAACAAAATAAAATAAAATAAAGACATAGTGTCTAATGTAATAATTTCTACAACTGGTAGTGATATTAACACAAAACACGTTCTCCGGCAACGGCGCCAAAAACTTGATAGGTGGGTTTACACCCCCTAAATCTACCGCAAGTGTACGGGTCGAATCAAGTAATAGTACTGGAAAGTACGAGTATCGAACCAAAGGAACCAGGTGTCAAGTACCATAATGACTGTATAGACTATTAACTAGACGAACGCAATTTGAGTTGTTGGTTGTTGGAAACACGAATTAAAATACTTTGATTAATTCAATAAAAAAAGAGTTGAAGGGTTGGATTCCTCATGAAAATAATCAAATGACTAAACAGGTTTGACATGATTGAAATAACTTCAGGATGAACAGCATAATCACAATCCATTACTATACTCTATCAAGCTATAGCAATAATCATTCAACACATTGTATTTTCTCTCGATCTAAACAATAATAATTGAACAATTAGTGATTAAAAACCACAAGGAATGAAATATCATATTTCTATCTCAATTTCATCCAAGACATAAAAGGTGAATCAAATCTCAAAACTTTTCTCAAAGGTTAAAGATTTATAAAATCAAATAATAGTTGATCAGACTATTACAAGCATTAAGAACAATCCCAAATGTTTCATCCATCTCAATCAAGCCAATCATATCTATCCGCAAAGCTAAACGATTATCAATTCATGATTCACACCAACCCCCCAACATGAACGAATTAGTTCATATTGGGGGTTTTAAAACACAGAATTGAAAAGATCAAAACAAAAGTAAACATGCTTGTTCTCAAAGAAATGAACACAATGAACTCCCTGAAAAGCTTAATCCTCCGATGTAACGTACTCCATTCGCCTTTGATTCTCCGTTCCGTAATGTTTCTTGCCTCTCGTCACCTTAAAAAATCGCCCTCTATCTCCAAAAATCGCCCACAGCAGTTCTGAAAACGTAACTAATACTGAATATCGCCAACCCTAGTCGTAAAAGAGAATAAAAACGGTCAGGGTGTCTGCGCGGATGGTGGCGCAGATGGAACCGCGCAGGGAGTCGCGCAGAACACTGGAGTTCATGCGTTTGGACTTCTGCGCGGTTGGTGGGGCGACCTGAGTAGTGCGGTGAGCCGCGCAGAGCACTGTTTGACTCAGAAATATGATTTTCTCACTTTGGCCCAGGAATGCAGGAAATCTTCTCTGATCGATTCAAAACTTTTCCATTCTCAACAATTCATGATGGCATGTACTTTCTCACAAAAAACCCATTAAAACCCACCATTTTACTTGGAAACTCACAACTGAAAGACCGATTTCGAGATCAAAATAATGTCGGAAAACGGCATTATCAGTGACATGGATAGTTTCTTCTACAGTTTGTCTTCTCTTATTGAAGACTCTGAAGGCCTTGGATATAGAAGAATATCCAAGAAATATTCCATCGTCAGCTTTGGGGTCAAATTTTCCAAGAGCGTCTCTGTTGTTTAAGATAAAGCACTGACAACCAAAGATGTGAAGAAAACTGATAGATGGTTTTCTTCCATGGAAAAGTTCATAGGCAGTCTTGTTGAATCTTTTGACGATCAGCGATCTATTTTGCGTAAAGCACGCAGTGTTGACAGCTTCTGCCCAGAACTGTGTAGGGAGATGAGAATCGCTGAGCATTGAACGAGCAACTTCGATGATTGTTCGATTTCTTCTTTCAGCGACTCCATTTTGCTGAGGTGTTCTCACTGAGGAAAAGTTCTGAGAAATACCCTTACTTTCAAAGAAGCTATCAAGGGAACTGTTTTTGAATTCAGTCTCATGATCACACCTTATTGAGCGAACAGTGAGGTTATTCAGGACTTCCATTTTCCTGACAAAAGACCTCAGTTCTTCTGAGGTGTCGCTTTTAGCACGGAGAAACATCACCCAGGTATAGCGAGAGAATTCGTCCATGATGACTAGAGTGCATTTCTTTCCAGCGATGGATTGAATGTTGACTGGGCCAAACAGATCCATATGGAGAAGTTGAAGAGGAGATGACACTGAGGAAACTTGTTTTGACTTGAAGCTAGCTTTGGTTTGTTTTCCTTTTTCACACGCTGAACAGAGAGATTCCTTAACGTATGAATGTTGAGGAAGACCAGTGGCTAACTCTTTTGAAGAAAGTGTATTCAATGTCTTGAAATTGAGACGAGAGAGCCTTTTATGCCATAGCCAGTTGACATCAAAAGAGGCTTTGGAGAAAAAGTAAGCATTATCAATGGTTGTTGAGTCAATGTTTATGACGTGAACATTTTCCAAACGATATCCACTGAGAGCAACTTTCTCCTTCTTGTTAGTGACGAAACATGCTTCCTTAGTGAAGCAAACTTTGAAGTCCTTGTCACATAGTTGACTGATGCTAAGAAGATTGTGATTCAGCCCTTCGACGTATGCGATTCTTCTGAAGGTTGTTGTACCATTAGAAAGTACACCAACCCCTCGGGTATAGCCTTTTCCATTTCCACCAAAGGTCACAAAGGGACCTTTCTCTTCCTTATATTCAGTGAGCAGGTTTTTATTTCCGGTCATGTGTCGTGAGCATCCGCTATCAAGATACCAGATACCCTTCAGGATCTACAAACAAAGGAAGATTAGTTTTGAATAGGTACCAACTTAACTATGGGACTACATTTGTCAGTGGTGGTAGAGGAAGTTGAAGGTTCAACAATCTTCGCAGCATTTGAAGATTCAGCTTCATAAACAGTCTTCACTTTGGTTAATTTCTTAACCTCAGTGGTTGTTTTCACCTTAACCTGATTTGTACCAGGATTGGTCTTCTTTGCCTTGGGGGCAGTGATCTTCACCTTTGCTAATTTCTCAGCTTTGGTGGCTGTAGGGTACTTACTGGCAATATGATCGGTAAGTCCACAGTGATAACATTTCCTATAGCTAAAAGTAGCTTTAGGACCATTTGCATGCTTAGTCGAGATTTTTAAATTAGCAGGACCAGCACCAAGAATACCTTTGGCATTGGAAATTGGAGGAACTATCAGTTCTTCGGATTTCTTACCAATTACATCCACTCTCAGTTTAGGAGTAGATCGCTGAATAAATTCAGGTATCTTGGTCTTAGACGTAGAGGGATGACTCACTGAAGGTTTGGAAACTTTCAACTTAGGTTCAAAGGTACCCTTCTGAGGTTTTTGATCAATAATCTTTTCTTTACCTTTACCTTTAGAGATTAAGGTAGGTTTTTCCTCAGGGATGAGAGTTTTAGAAGAGGAACACTGAGGTAATGAGGTGTCAGGGATAAATGACACGAACATTCCAAACTTAAGCATGGAACGATCAGTGGTTGGTTCTTCAGCGTCAGCTTTGTAACCAAGACCACGTTTGTCACTAAGAGGGATTTGAGCACCTATTATCTCAGTGATCTTTGTTGAAGGTTTATACCATCCTTCAACAGTAGCCTTTTCAGCCTTTAGATCAGCGATAGTTTGTTCGCGTTCAATGCTGATGACTTGATTTACATACACCTGGTCTTTCAGATTATTTTCAATATTTGAAAGCTCTTGAATTTGCAGGTGACAATTTCTAAGCTGTTCAGTTAAATCTATATTTATTTGTTCAGCTTTAGTTTTGCCATTCATGGCGTCATATAAATCAATAGTCAATATATCGATTGCTCGAAGTTTATCAGCTTCACTGATAGTTGAAGTAGAGATGGTAGAGATTGATACCTGAGAGGTAGAAGTGGAAGTGGAAGTGGAGGGAATTTCAGCTTGTTCTTCCTCCTCTTCTATTTTGGCCATGAGGCAGAGGTTGGCCTTATCTTCTTCATCTGAATCTGATTCTTCATCAGACTCAGCCCAGTCGTGATCTTCAACGATCAGACCTTTTCCTTTCTTTTTATATGCTTTCAGCTTAGCATATTTCTCTTTCAGTTTTTGATATTTGTCATCTCTAGCCCTGGGGTTAGAGGATTTCTTAAAGGAAGAAGAAGTAGGTTTGGAAATTTTCATTGACCCGCACTCACTAGCAAAGTGACCTATCTTTTCACAGTTTTATCAAGGGGGAGTAGCCTTATCAATGGGAGATGATTTGGGCTTGTCAGTGATGGTGAGAGGTTTGCTTCTTCTAAAGTTACTCTTTCTAGCAAACCTCCTGAAAGAATTTTTCAGGAGTGCTAGAGACTCATCAAGCTCTGAAGGATCAACATCTGATGAATCCTCAGAGTTAGATTCCATTTCAGTGATCGTGACAGTTGATCGCTGAGCCGGTACTGACTCTGAAGAGAGTAAAGCAATAGGTGTTTTGAATCTTTTACAAGATTCTTCTTAACTTGACACGACTGCTCATGATTGAGCATAGTGCCAAATAAGGTAGCAAGGGTCATGAATTTTAGATCCTTTGATAGCTTAAGACACATAATATAATTGTCCCAGCTTTCAGGAAGATTTTCCAAGAATTTAGTCAGGATCTCATTGTTAGAGTAGGTCTTACCAACAATTTTTAAATCAATGATTAAGCAGTTAAAACATTGGTGTACTTTAGAAAGAGTTTCTGTCTTACCACAGATGAAACTTTCGTATTGCCTTACCAGGTTAATTCTTCTAATGTCATGGACTTTAGCAGTACCTTCATATTGAACACATATAGTGTCCCACATGGCTTTTAAACTTTTCAGGTTCATGATAGAGTGGTAGACTTCATCAGGTAGAGCCATAGAGTTGATAGATCTGGCTCTAGTATCAATGGCCACCTTCTTTTTATCTTCTTCAGTCCACTGAGAAACTTCTTTGATAAGAGTTCTCTCATGGATGGCAGGAGTAGTAGCGGTGGCAGCAGTAGGACGATGGACCACATGGGGAATATAAGGTCCATTTTCCACATAGTATGGTATAGTAGGATCTACACCTTCTAGAAAGAGCATCATTCGATTTTTCCAGAGATTGAAGTTATCTTCGGAGAATCGAGGAGGTTTGGCAAGAGAGCCATTATCTATGTGTTAGGTCCATGATCTTCATACAATCCAAGTATTAGCAACAATATGAGGAAGAACATTATTGAAAATGTAAATCTAATCTAGAGAGAACACAATGTGATTAGAGAGCTACATCTTGAATTATGAAACTTACTTACAATATTACAAGTAAAGTCCTATTTATAGTCTTCCTCACTTGTTACAACAGTTAAGCATAAGCCCTTTAACACAGCTATTGCTTTACAAAACTTTCTATTATAAAGGACAACTTCAGTCCTAACATTCTCCCCCTAAAGTTTTGGAAAGCAAATCATCTTCAAATCATTAGATCCTCTCCCCCTTGATTTACTTGAAAAAACTTTAGCGGTGAATTCTTCAAAAATAGGCTCGGCTCCCCCTTGAATGTTGCTCTTATTCATCATATTTTCAACCTTGAGAAAACTTAGATCCAATGTACTCCACTAAGTGCACGAACAACATCTCCAAAATGTAGAAACTCGAGCTCGTTCCGATAAGCCCACAAGAATGATAACGAGTGAGTTTTGAATGAAAAGCCAAATGCATTCTTAGTGTAAAACAAGGAATCCGTCGTTTTATCACAAGTTGAGTAGGAATTCGGCTTAAGAACTTGGTTCAAATTTGCTTGAAGGAGGAACGATAAAAGCACACACTACTAGGTAGGGATGAGACGACCCAAGCAAATAACATTGTTCAGCAACTGTAGAGAAAAGCTCATCTTCAAAATACATCAAACCACTGAATGAAGAGAATCCCGAACTTCAATCTTCAAGAAATAGCTGGATGATTATGAGCATTCAAAAGTCTGAATCACAACCAAAGCACCAGAACAATGATTGCAAGCACTCACAATTCTGGTTGATCAGGTCAGAAAAGTGATTAAGAGCATTCAAAGGTCTAGCATCGTCAACAAAACTTCAGAATAATGATTGCAAATACTCAAGCGTCTCTTCCAATCCAATCAAAGACTGAACTCCAACAATCAACTTCTGAAAATCTTGAAAATCTAGAGCCCTTTTAAACTTTGACAATTGCTAAATGTATGTGGCAAGCTGAATATCAGAATGATGTCACATACGCTTCATGCTAAAGTTCATGAACAATGTCCCCACCTGATACGGGGGTTCCGCTAACCGGTTAGCGGAAAAAAAAAATTAAGCCAAATTATAAATTTCTCTCTTGTAAGAAGGATCCGAAACCATGAATTCGGACCAAGAAGGATCCGAAACCACGGATGTCGGACCATGAAGGGTGCGAAACCACGGATGTCGAACCATGAAGCATTCGAAACCAGGGAATCCGGATGTAGTTGGGTGTGAAACCATGGAATTCATACCAAGAAGGGTGCAAAACCATGGGGATTCGGATGAAGTTGGGTGCGAAGCCATGTAATTCGTACCAAGAAGGGTGTGAAACCATGGGGATTCGGATCATGAAGGGTTCGAAATCAGGGAATTCGAATCAGGAAGGATTCGAAACCAACACATTTCGTATCATGTTGGATGTGAAACCATGCCTATATTGCATAAATGAAATTCGAAGTCATTAGAGTCAGGATTAGAAAGATGTGAAGCCATCCATACCTTTGAACTTTTAGGTGAAAGCATATTCCGAAACACTCATAACCAAGATGACCAAATTCAGAAATATTTCGAACTTCACAAGATTCGAAATCATCAACTCAGAATGATTCGAAACCATCTAAGCCATCAAAACAATAGCAGCATCCGAAACCATGATGAACAGTAAAACATGAAGGATCTGAAACCATCAATGAACAGTAAACGATGAATGATCCGAAACCAATGATCAGTAAATGATGAAGCATCCGAAACCGACTATGAATGATCCGAAACCATGATGAATGGTCTGAAACCAAGTAACAGCATCCGAAAATCACTAAAATCATCATAACTTCTTCAATTCTGGACCAATTTCAGTGATTCTTTCGCAGACTTATTCGAAAAATGAAGATGAACAGATTTCTAGTTGATCAAAACATGTAATTCGATCAATTTGATGGAGTTTTGATCCAAAAAGTGAATTCAAAATTTTTGAACAGTAACAGATCAAGGATTCGAAATCTGAGCAAAATAGGGGTAAAAACACTTGAATTGATGAGATCCGATGATCGTATCGATGAAGAATTTGTCAAAGCGAGAGTATAAGCAAGATCTTGTTTATGAGATTAAACTGTCTGCTCTGATACCACTTGTTGGTCCCGAAGGGTTATACAAGTTTGTAGAAGGGGGGGTTGAATACAAACACAGATTTTTATCTTTCTAAATTATTTATTGATATAATCAAACAATTTACAGTTTATTGCGGAATAAGATCAAGTTAAAAACCTAATCTAAACAAACTATGAGAACACACAGAGTTCTTGCACTAGAAATTAGAGAGAAAGAAAGATAAGAAAACTAAGGATAGTTTTCTAACACACAGCAGTTCAGCAAGAAGGAATGGCCGAGTTACTTCAAGAATGAAGTAGGGTTTCCTTTATATATTGCATGCATTTAATGCAAAATAGTACACCTTTACACGTGGCAGCCTCTGGTTGGTTGCATGATTTGACTTCAGTAGACAACCTAGTGGTCGCATGATGAAAAGTGTAGTTGGCAGAGTTGGTTGTACGACTCTGGACAAAAGGGATGTCTGTTCTGACAAAATCGTACGAAGGCGTGCAAGGGGATAAGAAAAAAGGTTGCTTGTAGAGGAGGCTTCATGATCAGCGTTCGCTGAATGATTCTTTATCAGCGAAGGATAAAGTCCAGCGTTAGCTGAAGTCTTCTACTCGAAACTTCACGTGGGATGGACAAGTCTTGGCTTCGCTGATATCCGCATCAGGTCACTAGTAGACTTAGTCGCTTGTTCTTCAGCTTGGTCTTCGATTTCAGTGTTGAACACAGTTGACGTTAATCTTGTCTTCGGGGATCATAAGTAAACAATTACATAATGAACATTCAACGATCATCAGTGAGACTTGAACAGGCTCAGGGCTCACTGATGTACAGTGTTCGCTGAAGTATAAATTAAAGCTTGTTTTCCATCAGCGATACTAAACAGACTTAGTATATTTTCTTTGATGACAAAACATTAATACATATTGTCTACTTACAATTTTCACTAAGTGTTACTCAGAGTCATTATCAAATCACTGAGGGTTTGGATCAACAACTTGGTATATCTCTATCCAGTTTCTCATCTTAGGCATGCAATTCTAGTTCTAGTTAGCAATTAACTCTCTCAATCTTAATTGATAACAAACAAATCAGATGAAAGTTGGCCAGACTCACAAAAGCATTAAAAGCCAAATCACACACTTCATTAATTAGGAAAAAATGATAAAAATCCCAAATCACATGTTCATATGCTTAAACCATATTCAAACCAACCCCAACATCTAAAGATTAGTTCATGTTGGGGGTATCAACAATCAAAGCAAAAGATGAATCCGTAGTTCTAAGAAAAAGTTCTCTCAAAAGTTCTAGGATCATAAAACTCCCTTCATTGTGTTGTACTGTAACGTCCCAAAAATTACAAGGAAATTTAAATTTTCTAAAACATATATTCCATTATAAAACAACCACATTTTTAATAAACCGTAACTCAATTAAAGTTAATATTGTCAACTCAAACAGTCAAAAGAATTTATGCAGCGGAAATATTATAAATAAAATCTAAAAGTTTAAAAGTGTAAATTCCAACAATTCTCGGCGCCCGCGCTTTGTGTGTACCGTCAAGCCCGACTGCCGCTCGCACCTGAAATCACAACATATTGGGAAAGGGTAAGCTAAACGCTTAGTGAGTCCTACCACACACGCAGGTAGCAACCCCACGTATATCGCTCCTACTCGCAAGTAGGTAACATCACTATCACCACGAATATAAACCAAATAATAATTAATGTATAAATACGAACCTCGGTCCCACCGAGTACACAAAAATATATTGATGCAAGCTCAGTCCCACCGAGCCCTCGGTCCCACCGAGTAAAGATAATATAATTGTACTAGCTCAGTCCCACCGAGCCCTCGGTCCCACCGAGTAAAGTTAATATAATTGTACTAGCTCAGTCCCACCGAGCCCTCGGTCCCACCGAGCCCCTCAGTCCCACCGAGGTGTACACAAAACACATACCATTCACATATTAATTAAACAATCACAACTATTTATCACATCCCAACTAGTTCACGTAAACACGTAATAAACACGTAACACACAATAACGTTACACATGAAATTCCTAACTACGCGGTGAGAGAACTCACTTCGTAAGCGCGCCTAGCTCACGAACAACAGTTCCAGCTCCACCAATCCGGGATCACTTCCCAATACCTAAACAAATGTTAAAACGCATTAACACGAGGTCCGAACCCTAAAACATGACGCACGAACAACTGTCGCTAAAACTACTTTTCTGTCTAACCAAACAGGTCTGTTCGGGACCTGTTCCGACCTCCCCAAACACAGAAAATCCCCAATCACATTACATCACCAGAAAGTGATCTGAGTTAGGGTTCCAAGGATATATTATACTCCTCCTAACGATTTTTCTACAGTTTAATACGGATTTTACAAAAACGGTTCGCAGAACAGCGAAAACAGAACCTTTCAGTACAAAACGACGATTTGGCCTAAGCTACGTTCCGAACTGGATTTTGCACAAAACATAGAAAAGTTACTAGACTCAAAATGGGAACTTTTGGCACCGATTTCACCCCAATTCGTGCCACGAGTAAAGAGTTACGGCTTACGCAATACGGTGGCAGATTACTAACTTCACATGAAATCATAAGATGGTTTTGCAAAACGACTAGGCGGTTTCGGGCCAAGACCACAGCGGTCTTAGGGTTCTCTCTCTCGATCACCCTAATCGTGCACCCACTCACACACACCACCACAGCCGTCCACCCACGGCTACCGCAGCGGCGGCGTGCGGCGATGGTGGCTTCGCCGGAAAATGAAAAGAAAAAGGAAAAGGAACGAGGGTTTACCTTACGGCGAAGCGGCGGCGTTTTCTACACTCCTCCGGCGGTAGTGACAACGGCGAAGGGTGGTTGCCGTCGTGCTCTCCCTCCCTCTCCTCTCGCCGGCGACCTCTCTCTCTTTCCCTCTCAATTTCTTTCTTTCTCTCTCTCTCTTCGATTGCTCTCTCTCTAGCTTTCTTCTTGGCCGAACACACAACAAGGGGGAATGGGGAAAAGGCTTTTGGGAGTTACTTAAGTGGAAAACGAAAGGGGTGAGGGAAGGGGATCGGTCATATGGCTGGTCCCATGCATAAGTTTGGTGCATTGACCCAAATGGCCCCTCAACTTCCTTTCCTTGCATAAAACCCAAAACGAGTTGACCCCGTTAACTTTTTGTCCCATTTCGTCTAATTCTGCTAACGAACACCAAGCTAGGGAGAAGATTTTAAAAAGAAATTAATAAAAATAATAAAGAAAAAGGCATACCGGAGTGCGGGCTTTACAACTCTCCCCCGCTTGAAATTAGACTTCGCCCTCGAAGTCTTGACCGATGAATAGCTCGGGATAATTCTCGCGCATCTCCGCTTCGGGCTCCCACGTCCACTCTGAACCCTTCCGGTGTTGCCACTGAACTTTCACCAGTCCAATGACCCTGTTACGCGAGGTTCTCGTCCTCCTGTCAGAAATGGCAACCGGCTTTCCCACGTAATTAAGCCGATCGTCGATCTGAATGTCTTCAAGGGGGATCACTGCAGACTCGTCCACTACACACTTCCGCAATTGGGAAACATGGAAGGTGTTGTGAATTAAGCTCAGTTCCTCAGGTAGCTCTAAACGGTAAGCTACTTTCCCTACACGGGCAATAATCCGGTAAGGCCCAATATGACGAGTCCCTAGCTTTCCTCGCTTGCGAAACCGGATCACCCCTTTCCAGGGTGAAACCTTCAACAACACATAATCGCCCACCTGAACTCCAAGTCTGACCGCCTTTTGTCGGCGTAGCTCTTTTGTCGGCGTAGCTCTTTTGTCGACTCTAAGCAGTAACTAATCGATCTCGAACCACCTGAATCATCTCGGTCGTTTTCAACACAATGTCAGTGCTCCCTAACACCCGATGACCAACCTCGCCCCAACAAACGGGCGTCCTGCACTTCCTACCGTACAACAACTCGTATGGCGGCATGCCAATACTAGAGTGGTAGATGTTGTTGTAGGAAAATTCTGCTAGAGGAAGGTGCTGATCCCAGCTACCTCCAAAATCGATAACACAAGCTTGAAGCATATCTTCGAGGGTCTGAATGGTTCGCTCGCTCGCTCTGTCCGTCCGTCTGTGGATGAAAAGCCGTGCTAAAGTGTAACCGTGTACCTATCTCGGACTGGAACTTCTCCCAACACCGGGAGGTAAAACGAGTGTCCCTGTCAGAGACAATCAAAACTGGCACCCCGTGCCTGGCCATGATCTCACGTACAAACATATCCGCAAGCTTTTCCGCCGAGGAGCTTTCCCTGATGGCCAAGAAGTTAGCACTCTTGGTCAGACGGTCAACGATCACCCAAATGGCATCGTTCCCACGGGGAGTCCTTGGGAGTTTCGTTATGAAGTCCATAGTAATCTTTTCCCATTTCCAAATCGGGACCTCCAACGGCTGCAATTTCCCATGTGGTCGTTGATGTTCCGCTTTGACCTTCCGACAGGTCATACATACCTCAACACATCTAGCAACATCCCGCTTCATGCCGGGCCACCAATAACCTTCACGCAAGTCTCTGTACATCTTTGTAGCTCCCGGGTGAATCGAGAACTTGGACTTATGTGCCTCATCCATTAGTACCTGCCGGTTCCCACCGAAGAATGGGATCCAAACCCTACCGTGTCGAGTTAACAATCCCCAACTATCACGAACGAAATTCGGGATTTCCCCCGACACTCTTTCCCGTTTTGCATTTTCCTCCAAGACAACCACCTCCTGAGCGCTCCTTATCGACTCCAGAATAGGTGTAACCACTGTCAATCGCTGACATAAACCCCTCAATGGCTTACCGACCGGATGTCGGCTGAGTGCGTCCGCGACTACGTTCGCTTTACCCGGGTGGTAAAGTATCTCGCAGTCATAATCCTTGACCACATCGAGCCACCTTCGCTGACGCATATTAAGGTTCTGCTGATCTATCAAGTACTTGAGGCTCTTATGGTCAGTGTAGATCGTACACTTGACACCATAGAGATAGTGCCTCCAAATTTTAAGGGCAAACACTACCGCTCCCAACTCCAGGTCATGAGTCGGGTAATTCGCTTCATGAGGCTTCAGCTGCCTCGAAGCGTAGGCTATGACCTTGCCGCGTTGCACAAGCACGACACCCAAACCTTGGTGTGAAGCGTCACAGTATACTACCAAATCCTCCATGCCCTCGGGCAAGGTTAACACAGGAGCCTCGCACAAACGCCTGCGTAGCTCCTCGAACGCCTTCTGTTGTTCCTCACCCCAACTGAACGCCGCAGATTTCTTCGTCAATCGCGTCATAGGCATCGCGATCTTGGAGAAATCCTGAATAAACCTTCGGTAATACCCTGCCAATCCTAGAAAGCTCCGCACCTCAGTAGGAGTCTTCGGCACCTCCCACCGCATAACTGCTGAAATCTTAGCTGGGTCGACCATAATACCACCCTGATTCACGACATGTCCTAGGAACTGGACCTCGCGCAACCAGAACTCACACTTGGAAAACTTAGCGTATAACTTCTCTCGCCTCAATACTTCCAACACTTCTCGAAGATGCACCTCGTGCTCCTCCTTGGACTTTGAATACACCAGAATATCGTCGATGAACACAATCACCGATCGGTCCAACATCGGACTACACACTCGGTTCATGAGGTCCATGAATGCTGCCGGTGCATTGGTGAGCCCAAAAGGCATCACCACGAACTCGTAATGACCGTACCGCGTACGGAAGGCCGTCTTCTCCGTTTCCTCACTCCTGACCCACATCTGGTGGTACCCCGACCGTAAATCAATCTTGGAGAACCACGAGGCCCCCTAAAGGTGGTCGAACAAATCGTCAATCCTTGGTAAAGGATAACGATTCTTTACCGTAAGCTTATTCAGCTCCCGGTAGTCTATGCACATCCGCTGCGACCCGTCCTTTTCTTCACGAATAAGATAGGTGCTCCCCACTGCGAACAGCTCGGTCTAATGAACTCCTTCTCGAGAAGTTCCTGCAACTGGGCGTACAGCTCTTTAATTTCTGGTGGAGCCAGGCGATAGGGTGCCTTGGCCACCGGAGCAGCACCCGGGATCAGATCGATCTGAAACTCTACCTGTCGTTCGGGAGGTATCCCCGGCAAATCCTCGGGAAATACGTCGGTGAACTCCCGTACCACTGGCACGTCTTCCGCAGACTCCTTCGCTTCCCCAACACGCGTGTCTATCACGTATGCCAAATATCCCTGACCACTATGCCGAAGGTACCTCCGAGCTCTCGCAGCCGAACATATGGCCGTAGTCCGTCTAAACGAATCTCCCTACACTAACAGTTCTCCCCCGCTTGGGGTTCGAACTCGCACTTGTTTGTGACGACAAACAATCTCCGCATCGAACTTATCCATCCAATCCATGCCCACAATCACACAAAGCTCCCGCATAGCGATCGGGATCAGGTCAATGGGAAACCGCACTCCTGGGATCTCTAAAGTGCACCCACGAAACACGTCCGTGACCATCAAGGTCCTATCATCAGCCACCTCAACAACAAAAGGATGACTCAAACGTCCTACCACTCGGCCCAAACCCTCGCTAAAAGTGCGAGACACAAAAGAGTGAGTAGCCCCGCTATCAAACATCACAACCGCAGGCACCGAGTTAATCTAGGAACGTACCTGTAACCACTTTAGGCGTCGCATGCGCCTCATCCACCGTCAACTGGTGAACTCTACCTCGAGCCGCTCCCGCCCCCGGCTGACCTGCTCGACCATCGGTGATACGTAACGGGGCATTCCCAGGCGCCCTCTGTGCTCCACCCCCAATAGCTACCCCTGCTCTAGGACAGTTGGCCTTTACATGGCCCGTCTGATTACAGTTGAAACAGACCACTAGCGGTACCTTACAATCCCGGCTAAGGTGACCGGGTTGGCCACACTTAAAACACCCCTACTACACTCACGCTCCACCCCTTGGCTCCCTCGTGACTCTCCCGACTCGAGTATGGATCCTGTGCTTCAGATAGTAGGAGCTCTGCTACTACCCTTCACACCTATCCTTACTCGTTTCGAGTCCTGTCCCGGGACGTCCAAGTAGTTGCTTACCACAAACAAACACATATGTCCACTCCGGCATATGTAAACACTTTTCCTAGCTCCCTAGAAAAGTTGTAACAACCCACTACCCTTGCTAGAACGGGACCCCCACTAACCCTGACGAGTCGCCTCGTAAACGCACAGTCGTATACAGTGAAACCAGATAGACATTCGAATATAAGATTCTATCCTACAACGGTTGGACTCAAACAAGAGCTGCGCAATAGAACTAAATCCAACATTCTAAGGCTATTCGGTTCCTACCGCATACAACCTATAGTGCATTCGCTTAACAACCTATCAAAGTTAGCATAAGTCCCTAATAGCAAGCAACAACCATACAATACAGTGTATTAAGCACCAAGCAATCTAGCATACATACTCCTATGTTCTAGAAAGCAATTTTGCATACGTACTCATATGTAAACGCTATTCTCAGCTCACTAGGAATTTCATCTCATCCCACTACCCTTGCTACAACGGAATCCCTGTTAGCCATAACGAGTTGCCTCGCGAATACCCAGTCGCATGCAGCGTGAATCAAATAGACATTCGAATACAAGATTCTATCCTAGAACGGTTGGACTCAAACAAGAGCTGCGCAATAGAACTAAATCAAATATTCTAAGGCTATATGATTCTTACTGCATACAACCTATAGGGTCTTCACTTAACAACCTACTATAACTAGCATTGATTCCTACTAGCAAGTAGTCATCATACAGTACAGTGTAAACAACATAGGCAATCTAGCATGCATACCCTATGCCTAGAAAGCAATAAATACACTAAGCACTGTACCTTCCCATATAGCGTCGGCTGACTGTACACACTGCGCCCCCGATCACCGTTTCCCAAACGGATTTTCCTTTTTCCTTTATTCTCAACGATTTTAGTAAAAGAGTTTAAAACTTCATAGCCGCAACTTGAGACCAAACACACCGAGATGTGTTTGATTCACTCAAGCTGTGCTCTGATACCAACTTGTAACGTCCCAAAAATTACAAGGAAATTTAAATTTTCTAAAACATATATTCCATTATAAAACAACCACATTTTTAATAAACCGTAACTCAATTAAAGTTAATATCGTCAACTCAAACAGTCAAAAGAATTTATGCAGCGGAAATATTATAAATAAAATCTAAAAGTTTAAAAGTGTAAATTCCAACAATTCTCGGCGCCCGTGCTTTGTGTGTACCGTCAAGCCCGACTGTCGCTCGCACCTGAAATCACAACATATTGGGAAAGGGTAAGCTAAACGCTTAGTGAGTCCTACCACACACGCAGGTAGCAACCCCACGTATATCGCTCCTACTCGCAAGTAGGTAACATCACTATCACCACGAATATAAACCAAATAATAATTAATGTATAAATACGAACCTCGGTCCCACCGAGTACACAAAAATATATTGATGCAAGCTCAGTCCCACCGAGCCCTCGGTCCCACCGAGTAAAGTTAATATAATTGTACTAGCTCAGTCCCACCGAGCCCTCGGTCCCACCGAGCCCCTCAGTCCCACCGAGGTGTACACAAAACACATACCATTCACATATTAATTAAACAATCACAACTATTTATCACATCCCAACTAGTTCACGTAAACACGTAATAAACACGTAACACACTATAACGTTACACATGAAATTCCTAACTACGCGGTGAGAGAACTCACTTCGTAAGCGCGCCTAGCTCACGAACAACAGTTCCAGCTCCACCAATCCGGGATCACTTCCCAATACCTAAACAAATGTTAAAACGCATTAACACGAGGTCCGAACCCTAAAACATGACGCACGAACAACTGTCGCTAAAACTACTTTTCTGTCTAACCAAACAGGTCTGTTCGGGACCTGTTCCGACCTCCCCAAACACAGAAAATCCCCAATCACATTACATCACCAGAAAGTGCTCTGAGTTAGGGTTCCAAGGATATATTATACTCCTCCTAACGATTTTTCTACAGTTTAATACGGATTTTACAAAAACGGTTCGCAGAACAGCGAAAACAGAACCTTTCAGTACAAAACGACGATTTGGCCTAAGCTACGTTCCGAACTGGATTTTGCACAAAACATAGAAAAGTTACTAGACTCAAAATGGGAACTTTTGGCACTGATTTCACCCCAATTCGTGCCACGAGTAAAGAGTTACGGCTTACGCAATACGGTGGCAGATTACTAACTTCACATGAAATCATAAGATGGTTTTGCAAAACGACTAGGCGGTTTCGGGCCAAGACCACAGCGGTCTTAGGGTTCTCTCTCTCGATCACCCTAATCGTGCACCCACTCACACACACCACCACAGCCGTCCACCCACGGCTACCGCAGCGGCGGCGTGCGGCGATGGTGGCTTCGCCGGAAAATGAAAAGAAAAAGGAAAAGGAACGAGGGTTTACCTTACGGCGAAGCGGCGGCGTTTTCTACACTCCTCCGGCGGTAGTGACAGCGGCGAAGGGTGGTTGCCGTCGTGCTCTCCCTCCCTCTCCTCTCGCCGGCGACCTCTCTCTCTTTCCCTCTCAATTTCTTTCTTTCTCTCTCTCTCTTCGATTGCTCTCTCTCTAGCTTTCTTCTTGGCCGAACACACAACAAGGGGGAATGGGGAAAAGGCTTTTGGGAGTTACTTAAGTGGAAAACGAAAGGGGTGAGGGAAGGGGATCGGTCATATGGCTGGTCCCATGCATAAGTTTGGTGCATTGACCCAAATGGCCCCTCAACTTCCTTTCCTTGCATAAAACCCAAAACGAGTTGACTCCGTTAACTTTTTGTCCCATTTCGTCTAATTCTAACGAACACCAAGCTAGGGAGAAGATTTTAAAAAGAAATTAATAAAAATAATAAAGAAAAAAGCATACCGGAGTGCGGGCTTTACATGTACCAACAAAGATTTGCACGAAATTGGTGCTGAAATTGCTTCCCACGACGTTTCTTTGCTTCAATTTGGTCTTTCTCCCTTGCCAAAATCGCCCCAAAAGTGTCCTTGGTCGCCCCCTAGAAGTTAGAAGTCGATATGTGTGAATGGTTACCCAACCCCTAGAATTTTAGGCATTAAAAATGTCCAGCTCTGTTCAGATGAGTTGTGAAGTGAGTTGAGTTAAGTGAACCAGCTTTCAAGCTCTGATTCAGCTCTCAGATAAGTTGGTCAAGTGACTTCAGCTCAGCAACTAACTTCAAAGTCACCTACGCCACTGTTTTGAACACAAAACTTCTACTTCAAAATTTGACACCACTTCTCAACCAACCACTTTTCAAACTCGGATTCTTGATGATTCTCGTGATCGTTCTTTTTCTCTGAAAAACTTGTTTTTTTCACACTTTCTTGGCTTTCTCATGGCACATAGTAATTCCTGAAAAAACTTGATTTAAACTATAAAAATACCACTTTATTTACATGGAAATAAGCAATATAACTTGAAAAGTGATATGAAAATAACACCAAAAATTGGTGTTATGAAGACGCCATGAAGTGCCTATGCTCGTTCACGAGATTGCAACAACAGATGGAGGAGAGGCGAACTGACTAGGGACACTCAAAAGGGTTTCAGCGATTTTGTTAATTTGCACGTGCAAATAAGGGTTTCATATAATAGTATATCGTTCATCTAGGGCTTTTAACAATATTTTTCCAAATACACGAGTTTCATACTAAATGTGGCACAATTATTTGATGGTTGACTTGTGAATTTGTGTTTGCAAAATCATAAGAAGATAAATAAATAATTTACATCTGCACTTGATGTTTGATTCATAGTAAATACATGATGCATGGTCAACATCCATGATTTCTTAAGGTTGATATGTGAATTTGTGTTAGGTTATGACTTATGAATATATTGGAACAATTTATAAAGGATTTATATGTAACTAGGTGTGAACCGGGCGTTGCGCGGTGATAAAATATTATGATCGAAATTACATAGTTAAGTTGAATATGTTGTGAAAATATAACTTTTTTTGTTGTATGGTTACCCGATTCTAGAGTCAATGACGTTGGGTGTGTAGAGTATCGCATGAAATATAACGTGGATGTTTTCCATGACAAAAAGTAGCATTAATTATTATGATTCGTTTCAAGAAACATGAGAAGCAATTAAGGTAAAAGTTATCAACTCGGTCAACCCCGACTAACTTTACTCAAACTCTAAGTCTAAAACTCGATGACGCCCCAAAACGCAAATTAACTATTGTGTAACTATATAAAGTTACCATTTCGGATTAGTACGCCTTAATATTATTTAAACCCAAAGAGGGCACCATTTAATCCCATTATTAAATTGCCCATGGCTGCTCTGCACCACTGCTATCATCAACTTCTTGAGAGCAAAGGAGTTAAAACAATACATATTCGTAAATGCAATATCCAAATAATGATAGTTAAAGATGATGTTGGTTTGCAGACGTGAATTTTTAGGAATTGATAGCACTACCGAGATTCAAAAACATAATGTTTCATATCACACATAGAACCAATTAACTTTAAGCGTAATTGGTTCCAAACTACATTTACAAATTCAACTATTGGATAGACCAACAGTTCCGGTCCACTGTTTTAACTCTTGAGGCGAGTCTGGGCCAATAATTATTGTTATTCAAAAGAAACAAAAACTGGACAAATGGTATATAATTTGCTTATAAAATGATAAAAATCTTTAACAATATCATATGACAGAAATGATATAAGTAATTTCACTTAACAAAGGAAGCAAACATTAAATTTGATGTCGATGTCAAAAAGGAAGATATCCTTGAGAAACAATACAATAAATATACATAGTTCATCAGGTACCCCACCTAAGCTCTTTCTTGACACCCCACCTAAGCTCTTTCTTTCTTTTTTGAAAAGCACTATCAAATACCATTAGCAACCACCAAAAACATACAAAGTCTAACAGACAGCCACAAACAAACAGTAAGACCAAACCTGCACTAAGCCATGGTTTGCAAGAAGCAAACCAAAGTCATGCCACCACACCAAACAGAGTGCTCACTCATACACTCAAAACCAGAACCAAATACAAATTCTTACGACATACAGAACCAGAACCTCAACGCTTTCAAACAGGTCACTAAACGCCCATTCAGTCCTGTCGGCTTAATGATTCAGCCATGCTCCACGGGACCAGCAGCGACCTCATCACTGCAGCAAGCACAGCAGCAACCGTCTGAACACAGTAACTTGTTCGAGCAGCAGACCCTGTAAGCTCTTTCTTGACAACTTGACACACTTGATGGAGATAAGCTGAAGATGTAACTATGATCAACTTCATTTTTCTTGGTGATTCTTGATTATACATGGATAAACCCGCATCCTCAAACTCTAGAAGCATATAACTTAGTTACCTGAAGCATTGCCACAAATAGAACGCAAAGATTGTTTAAACATGACAATTGAACTTGTAAAGAAGCATTTGTCATGGTATTAATTAAGAATCCCTCTTGGTTCAAGAAACAATGAGTCCAATGCAATCGCACCCGCTACTACAAAATTCACTCCGTGTCCCAACTCCACCACGTTGCCACTTCCATTGTCAATCAAGTACGGTGGAATCAATGGCAACCCAAGACTCCCAGCTTCAGAAACCGAGAAAAAACTCGGTCATTCACAATGAATATGTACTATTTCAGTTTGAATAAGAATGCAACATTAAAAGGTTTAATGTAAACCTTCTTTTAGCAACTATCAAATAAAAGTAATTATAGACCAAAATAAGAGGTACTGTCTATAATTATTATGGAAAGAAGTAAATTTCAGACATTTTTCGAGTTGTGAAGCATTGTTTGCCTGGACTTGTAAGTATATTTTTGCTATCTTGTCTTATTCGTTAAGATATGCATTTAAGTTGACTATCACTTCCCGGTTATACATGGAAATGGAATACGGTTAAACGACGACCAATGTTTTAAAGCAATCTGAATTTTAGTATAAATGTTGCTGATTGTATTGTCTTAGTTGACACCATTGATTGGGGCTGGGAGCCTAGAACTACATTTTCACCTTTCCCTTAAGGGTTCAATTGTCATTTAGTCGATTAAAAAGTGTAACAATCACATACTTCAAAAAACTATGTGCCTTTTAAACTTTTGACATTTATTTTGGGACAGCGGGAGTAATACTCAACCTGCTTTATCATCCTCTCGGTCTTATCTTAAGAATTATCATGGCAATATTCCAAGAAAGCAACATGATTCATTAAAATAATAGTTTCCTTACTCTTTTTTCAATTACGACAGCCGGAAGACCACCATTCAAGCAAAACCATTAACCACAATACTTTATTTATAAAGATTCAAGGGAACTCAAATTCTCATGAAGGATTCTCATGAAGGAACAATATCTAAATATGAGGTTTGATTCCTCTATGTTCAAGCTATACTATCAAAGCACAACACCCTAACTTACAGCATGCATTCGTGTTCGAGGAATTCCATCCAAAATGAAGCCAGTTTCACCCCTGTAAAAACCTTCTTCCAACCTCTTTGATAACAGACCAAATATCACTTCCTCCGGCACAAGCTTGCCTTGATTCACAGCATCCGCGATATAAGTTTGAAAAACGGGCACGAATCAGTTTGGAGAATTTAAAAAGAAGCCAAATTATAAAACCCAATCGTCCAAGGAATTATGGTGATAACTGGCCAAATTTCGAGAAAACTACAAGTGAAATTGAAACGTAGCAAAACAATAGTTTAACAGTAATACCAATCGTAATACTAAATTTCAATTCTTCGATAAAAAGTTGAATCGAACACTTGACAACGTTCAATGAAGTTCTAGGTTTTTCACATTTTTCCTACAATTTAATCAAGCATAGAACTCAAAAGAAGAACATATCTAGATAATTAAACATAAGCAATTGTGCAAAACAAAATTACGTAAACGGCGATGGGTAATCAAGCAAACCTGTTTGTAAAGAGAAGAGCGAGGGTGGAGTTCTTGACGAATGAGGGTTCCCATAGAAATATGAGGTACTTTGAGGAGCTGTGAAAGCCTCTCCGCGTACATTTGCCTATTCGTCAATGGATGTGGCCCTTTTGTGAATCGAGTAGGTTGAAGAGGTAACCGACGTGGCCGTGAATCAAGTCGGTAGAATAAGTAACGGATGTGGCCTCATAAATTGAGCAGCGGAAGAGGTAACAATTATGAATGAGAAGGCAAATTGTATGCTCTAGAAAAAAGAAATGCAAAAATCCCCAAAATTAGGAGGAAGCGATGATCTGAAATGCTGATCTCTGAAGATGCCACGTAAGATTCCCCTTGATTTTACTTTAATATATATATATATATATAGATTTATTGGTCAAATATGAATATCATAAACAAATTAGTAATGAGTTTTACAAATATTCAAATGTAAAATATGAAAAAGCAAGACATAATTCACATGTACATTTACAATTGAATCATTGACCTTGAAATATTCACGATTCTTGATAACAAAGATATGCATGTAAATATACGTATCAAATGCCTGTTTGAGGATAAAATAAATGAGCATTTACATATACATGTTCAAAGTTCAAATACTGAAGAAAACTTAAAGTAATGATTGATGATTTAAATCGTTATGGTAGAGAAACAAAAATATTTAACATGCTTTATAACAAATTATACCAAAAATATTGGAATGAAACAAATTATACAAGAAAACAAATATTTTATTATTCTAATTTAATATTCATATTATTATACTCTCCATGATGTTTCATTTATTTTTGTGTTCTCATATTCCGTTTTTTTTTCCTCCGGTTTTTTTATTTTATTTTGCAGGGTTCTTTCTTGATCATTTCCTATTTCCATATATATATATATATATAGCCTTAGGTTCAATAGAGAAGTGCAAATATTTAGAGAAGTAGAGAAGTAGAGAAGTAAAAAAACACGGGTCCGTTCATATATGAACGTTCATATATAAACAGTCATATATGAACGTTCATATATGAACGTTCATATGAACGTTCAGATATGACTGTTATATGAACGTTCATTTATGAACGTTCATATATGACTGTTTATATATGAACGTTCATATATGAATGTTCATATATGACTGTTTATATATGAACGTTCATATATGAACGGACCCGTATTTTTTTACTTCTCTACTTCTCTAAATATTTGCACTTCTCTATTGAACCTTTTCCTATATATATATATATATATATATATATATATATATATATATATATAGACGGAGGTTCAAGGGAAAACCTCAAAAAAATGAAAAACTGAAGAACACCCTGGTGGCTCTTCATCTGGACGGTATGCACTTGTGCATACAGGTTATTTGTAACATGCATTTGTGCATATACCGTCCAGATGAAGGGCCACCAGGGTGTTCTTCAGTTTTTCGTTTTTTTGAGGTTTTCCCTTGAACCTCCCTCTATATGTTAAATAGTTGACTTTTTGGTTTTATGCACAAGTGCATTATGCATTTGTGCATATATGCACAAATGCATGTTACAAATAACCTGTATGCACAAGTGCATACCGTCCAGATGAAGGGCTCCTAGGGTGTTCTTCAGTTTTCCGTTTTTTTAGGTTTTCTCTTGAACCTCCCTCTATATGTAGGGTTGGGTTCACGTGAGACCAACCTGTTTTCGTGAGGCCATGAGTGTTGGTCCTGAAGGGTTATACAAGTTTGTAGAAGGGGGGTTGAATACAAACACACGAATTTTACTTTCTAAATTGTTTATTGATATAATCAAACAATTTACAACTTGTTGCGGAACAAGATTAAGGATTAACCTAATCTAAACAAGTTAAGAACACTAAGTTTCTTGCACTAGAATTAAGACAGAAATTAGTAGCCGCATGGTGCACAGTGTAGAATCAAAGTTTGTTGTACGATTCTAGACAGAAGGGAGGTCCGTTCTGACATTTCGTACGGAGACGTGCAAGGGGGTAAGACAAAAGTAACTTGTAGAGGAAGACTTCATGATCAGCGTTCGTTGAACAGTACTTTATCAGCGAGTGATAAAGCTCAGCGATTGCTGAAGTCTTCTACTTGATACTTCACGTTGAATGGACAGGTCTTGCTTCGCTGATATCCGCATCAGTTCATTAGTAGACTTGTCGCTGGTTCTTGGACTTGATCTTCGACTTCAGCATAGAACCTTTGTTGACGTGAGACTTGTCTTCAGGGATCATAAGTAAACAACTATAGCTTATCATCGATCATCACAGAGACTGAACATGCTCAGAGCTACTGGATGAACAGTGTTCGCTGAATGTCTAATCTAAAGAGCGAGAGTTCCTATCAGCGGTACTGTAAAGTCCTATTACTTATCAGCAATAGTGAAACTCTAATACATATTGTTTACTTACAATTTTCACTAAGTGTTTTAAGAGAGGGTCATTATCAAATAACTGAGGGTTTGGATCAACAATCTCCCCCTTTTTGATTATGACATAGCAACAAAGAAAATTGCTAAGTATGAAAACATAAAGATAAAAAGAACTCATAAAATATTTGTCCCTTTTACTGTTTTCTGGGATCTTTTAAGCACTGATGGAGTAAAGTACATTAACTGAAATTTTTCTTTTAACTTCGTATAAGGTTACAAAAGGAAGTGGAAAAATTACAAGTACAGCAAATAAATTTACAAGTACAAAATAGGTAAGCTGATAAAAATAGAAAGATTACAAGGAAATCCTTTTAGCCTTCAAAAGGTTCTTCCTTAATAAGAAGTTCATCAAGGGTCTTTATTGTAGGGATCATCCAGTCAGGGACAGTTTTTCCCTGATTTCTTCTTTCTTGTGCTTCTTTGAAGATCAGGGGCTTGAGATATCGTGCTAGAAGATCGCGTCTGAATTCACACCGATAGATGAGATCCCTGAGTTGTTCGATGGGAGTGATGGGAAGCTCAGAGACACGTTGAAAACGTTGTCCTTCATCATAGTCGTGAAAGAAGATACCATAAGGTTCGCTTATGACCTTTCCAGGGATGAATCGTTCACCAGGAAGCAGGGAGGTGTCAAGCGCTTAGAGGTCAGGTTCAGGACCAAGTACTTCTTCGCATGAGAAACCAATTCCTGTTTCGTTCCGGATACGAGGACTTGAATCTGAAGGTTTTGACTTTTTCTTTGCAGAGGCCCTTCTTTGTTGAGTCGCAAGAGGAGTGGGAGGAGGAATATCCACAGCAGAAGACACCAAATCAATCTGTCGATTTATAAGTTTCTCGACATGATCCTTGTATTTAGAACGTGACTTCTGAATGGCTATTCTGATCTCCAACCATTCAGAGAGACCATACTTCGTGATAGCATCAGCGTAGAAGGATTCAGTGGTATCGTTTTCTCTGAATATCTCGACCTCAACAATTGGAACTTTGATGGTCGATCTTCCAGTGATGTGAACCTTGTTAATTCTGGCAGCCCGATATCGAAAGTGTACTTTCTCTTTACACCATCTCTTTACACCTTGGTCTTTTCTTCGATAATCTTTTGGGCGTCTTCCCACAACTGACATTGGACTTCTATGGGAGTCCTTTTCAGTGCGGGGTCATTCACCGATTCTTGGGCAAGTTGGATGGCGAGGGCCTTATCTTTTTCTTCAGCTTCCTTCTTTTCGGCGAGTAATCTTTTGGCTCTGAGGTGATCAGCGAACTCTTTCTTTAATAGCCTGAACTTTGTAGGAGCAGGAGTGACTTTGGAGCGAGGGAGGATGATTCGCTGATCTTCGAACTTCTTGATTATTTCTTCTCTCCTTTTCTGATCCTCTTCACTTAGCTTTTGAGGAGCTAAGGAAGGTCTGTTTTTGTGAGAGAGAAGTTGTTCTTCAGGTTCATCGGTCTCAGTGATTAAATCCAAGACGAGGATTATTTCTTCAGCTCTTGTGGCTGGGATTATTGTTGGTGCAGCAGTGGGGACTTCAGCTGGATCCTCAAGCAGGGGAGAGGACTAGCTGAAAAGCAGCGATTGTTTAAGTAAGAAGAGTTGGGGAAGAAAGAGATAGAGAAAAGAATATGGTTAAGTGTAGAGAGGTTTTATGGAGAGGAGAACTGAGATTTAGAAGGGGTAGAGGAGGGATGCAGAGTAAGGGAAGAAGAGATATTGTACCTGACAAACTGGCTTTATCTGAAGGATGGCCAGATTGCCTTCTGCAGCGAGGCCTTTGTTTTTGCCTTTGTCAGCTTCAGACGCTGCAGGCTTTGTCTTGGTCGTCTCCCCTGAAGGTTCATTTATTGAAATTCCTTTTAGAGCTGGGGCTTTCATTGGCTGGACGAAGTAGGAATCATCATCATCATCGTCATCATCATCATCATCGTTTTTATGGGATGATGATGGTTCTTCATCAGAGATGTCGATAGCTTCATCGTCTTCAGCATCTTCTTCATCAGTTTCAACCTCGTCAGCATAAGGAACGGTAACATCAGCAGCAGCTTCAGTTTCCTCATTGAGTTGCTCCCCCTCAAGAGCAGAGGGAGTTTTCTCGGTTCCCTCAGGGTTTTCAACTCCCTGAGGTTGTCCAGCAGCAGCAGTAGTAGAACTCGTCTCCCCCTCAGCTAGGGGAAGGTCTTCAAGAGTTTTTTTCTCCCCCTCAACATTATGGGGAAGGTCTTGATCCTTCTCCCCCTCTTCCACATGATGGATGGGGGAGGAGACAACATTCTCAACATCAGCAGCAGCATGCATTGGGTCCTTGTCTTCCAGGCCAGAGATCCCAACACAGTTTTCAATCTTGCTTAATTTGTCTTCTAGGCCAGATATAGCAGGAGTGATTCTTTGAAGATCTTCTCGGTCCACCTGAGTAAAGTGCGAAGGAGCACAAGTGGCAGCGTTCAGGCGGTCAAGGATTTGCTGCAGTAGATTGGTGGCAGCGCTGACATCGGTCCTTAAGAAGGACACTTCTCCCTTAAGATCTCCAAACTCTGTCTTCAATGATGTTACTTCATTGGACAGATAGGTGAAATTTGTGGAGAGAGTGTTGTTGGTAGTGGAGTGGTCAGCAAGAGTAGTAGAGAATTGGGCAATGTTGCTTTCCACCTTCTCCAGATCAGCACTGGAGGCCTTCTTTCCGACCTCAGCAGTCAGCGTTTTGAGGTTCTCTCCAGCGTTTGTAACCGCTGAAGAATTTGCTGAGAGAGTTGTGGTGAGGGATTCCACCTTTGTTTCCAGGGACTTTAGGGAGGTGTTGATATCCCCCAAATTAGGACCTGAAACAGTTATTAACTTATGAACAGAGGAAAGCTCAGAAGTTTGGGGTTTTGAGAGAGGAGTTTTTGAATTTATGTGTATACCTGCAGGCGGGTTGGCGAAGTTGTCGAAACCTTGTAACCCTGAATGGTATTCCATGTCGCCTTCGAAAGTGCCTTGGCGCATGGAGGTGCCTGCAGATCCTAAGTTTGTATCCATCATCGTATTTAGAGCAGCAGCAGCTGAATCATGTAAGATGACGGGTGTTCCTGAAAATGTGGGGGAAAATGGTGGAGTGTCCAAGGGAATGGTGGGAGGAACAAATGTTGAGAAAGTTGGTTGGGAGTGGGGTTCAGCGTTGGATCCGCTGAAAATCACTTCAGTCTGTAGAGAGGCTGAAGGAGGTGGGTTCAGTTCCAAGTTTATAATATCAGTGTTTAGAGACCCTGAGGTTGGGATGGAAGGGGTGGCTTGAGCAGCTGTGGCAGAGCGTACCACGAAACTTTCCAGCGACTCTTGTATAAGATGAGTCGTGGAGTCTTCAGTCGTTGATGGCTTGGAGGGTTGCTCCTTGGTTTTCTTGATCCTTTTGGAATCAAGTTGGGAAGTTGACTGTTTCCTTTTACGAGAAGGAGTGGAGGGTGCAGCCTGGGTATCAGCGGTTGGGATTACCACTGAAGTAGCCGCAGAAGTAGAAGAAGGAGGATTAAGAAAACATAAGAGTGCAGAGAGACGTACCTCGTTTGGCAGGGGCTTGAAATCTAGAACTTTAGCGCCAACCTGAGAGAGTCTCAGGTCTCCTACCTTTGGGTATTCATCCCCAAGTCCATGTTGAAAGACGGCGCTGAGAAACCTTGGATATGGAACGCAAGTTTGTCTTTCAGCCATGTTCACCCTGAACATCAAATCATCGTAGATGATTGACGCCCAATCAATGTGAAGTCCCTTCAGCAAAGCATATCCCATGGCCTGTTGGGGTTGGGATGCTTGGTCAGTTGACCCGACTTTAGCTGTTAGACAGCTGATCAGATGAGCATAGATGAAATTCATCTCGCTGGGCATCATCGACTTCTTGATGGCAGTTAGCTTTTTGTCAGGGTTTTTGTCTCTCCCTGTGTCCCATGCGTAACCCATTGCATCAAAGAATGCAATCAGAGTTGCTCTATCAGTAGGGTTCTTTTTGGGATCTGGTATAGGGACAAAACGGTTTTCTTTGGTACTGGTAGGGAGATTTAGAGCACGTCTGATATGGTTGGGGGTGATCTTGGAAGTACCATGGTCTGTGTCACAGAGAATGACATCGACCATTTTCTTTGGGTCTTTGGGTGAAGGAAACTGAGCACGTCTGGCAGTATACCAGAACTGAGCTAGTAGAGAATGATGAGCAGGGGGTGCAATGGTGAGAGCGTATGAAATGGGGCAAGTTTTAAGAAAGTTCACAGCATCATCAAGATGTGTGACAGGTTTGTTTTCAGGGAAGTCGAAGAGAGCATAAGGATTATTATGTTGATAAGTAACCTTCTTGAGATCGAACTTAACCTGAGGAACCTTTGTGATTTCAATGACCTCAGCAGCAATGGAGGTCTTATCAGCAGGAGATTCAATAGAAGATGCCATTTCTGTTAATCATATATAAACATGAAGAAGAGATAAAGAACAATGTCTTAATGTGGAAAGATTTTCCAATAAGATGTTGTTGAGTTTTGTCCATTTCATTCAGACCAAAGATGTCTTAATGAAGATTAGGGTTTTTCTTTGTTTTGAAAAAGAAATACAAAACATGGAGAGTATGTCTTTTTCCAGTTTCTATTTGAAGAAGAGATTCTGGAAAAACATATGAAGAACAAGTTTAAGAGTTTTGTTTCAAACTTGAAGAACAACCATGAAGGTTGTGTTCATAAAATCATGAAAAGAAAATGATTTTATTTTAAAAAGGTTTCTTTTGTTTGATCTGTTAATAACAAGAATAAGATCAAAAACTAGTTAATAAAAGGTAAATAATAAAAATATTAACCTTTCAAAGTTTGAAGAAGATGAACAGTTCTTGAAACGAGAGTTCGAGATGCAACAGTAATTCTTTTCTTGAAGAAGAAGTTGTTCGCGTAAAGGAAAAATATAAACTTGAAAGTGTTTATATAGTGAGAGTAGAGAGAGAGAAAAACTAGAGCGGGAAAGTTTTTCATCATAACACGAACACGTGTTTGCATTTGATTTGATGAGAAAACGAAACGTGCAAACGTGTGTCAGAAAAAGAACGTGCCAGGGTTTATCCGTTTGATTACGTCACAAACGTCCTTTCACATTTTAGGATGTCTCTAAGGTTTTTGAGATACTCAGGGATATTTTGAAAACATGAAGCACTGAATAGAAATATCAGTGTTAGGTTTTAGAAATTTCAAAGTATCGCTGATAAGGAAGAGATATTCAGCGATATAATGTGTTTTGAAATCTTGCATTTCTAGGCAAACAACAACGAGTTAGAGAGAACATACCTTAACATCAGCGAATCAAGTTTGTTCAGAGAGAAGATGATAGAATGGGTTATACAAGTTGATTTTATCCTGTCGCTGATCAAATGCGAACCGCTGAATATTTTATTCTTCAAAGTTCAGCACTCCAAGCTCGCTGATGAGAAAGTTAAATCTTGTCTCATTAAGAGGTTTGGTGAAAAGATCATATAACTGAAAATCAGTTGGGATAAAGTGAAGTTCTATATCACCATTCATCACATGATCTCTGATAAAATAATACCTGATTTTGATGTGTTTGGTCTTTGAGTGTAGCACTGGATTGTTGGCTATAGCGATGGCACTTGTGCTGTCGCAATAGATTGGAATTTTCGAGAGCTGAAGGTCATAGTCCAGTAGTTGATTTCTCATCCACAAGACCTGAGAACAACAGCTTCCAGCGGCTACGTACTCAGCTTCAGCGGTTGAGGTGGACACTGAGTTTTGCTTCTTGCTTGTCCAACTCACCAGCTTTCCACCCAGGAGCTGACAGCCTCCTGTGGTGCTTTTCCTATCCATCTTGCAACCTGCAAAATCACTATCTGAATAGGCGATTAGATCAAACCCTGAGTCTTTGGGATACCAAAGACCTAGGTTAGGAGTACCCTTAAGGTAACGAAAGATTCGCTTTACAGCGATCATATGAGATTCCTTAGGTTCAGCTTGATATCGTGCACACAAACAGGTTGCGTACATAATATCAGGTCGGCTAGCTGTAAGATACAACAGATAGCCGATCATCCCTCGGTACGTCGTGACATTAACAGGTATTCCAGAAGAATCCTTGTTTAGTGTCAGCGGTGGTGCCATAGAGTTTTCATAGCTGAACTCTGAGTTAAATCAAATTTCTTCAGCATATCTTTAACATACTTTCCCTGATTAATGAAAGTTCCCTTTTCATTTTGTTTTATCTGAAGACCAAGGAAATATGTTAGCTCACCCATCATACTCATTTTGTACTCTGCTTTCATCCTTTCAGAGAAACGAGTACAAAGGTCAGGGTTAGTAGAACCAAATATAACGTCATCAACATATATCTGAACAAGAATAATATGACCTTTTACTTTCCTGAAAAATAGTCTTATCGATTTTACCACGCTTAAATTTTCAATATGGAGATAAGTAGAGAGAGTGTCATACCATGCACGAGGAGCTTGCTTTAAGCCATAAGGTGCCTTATCCAGTTTATAAACATAACCTGGATGCTTAGGATCTGAGAATCCTGGAGGTTGTTCCACGTAGACTTCTTCATTAAGTTTTCCATTTAGGAACGCTGACTTAACATCCATTTGATAAACTTTGAAGTCTTTGTGTACAGCGTAAGCTAAGGATAGACGAATGGCTTCTAGTCTTGCTACTGGAGCAAAGGTTTCGTCGTAATCTATACCTTCCTCTTGTCTGTATCCCTGAGCAACGAGTCAAGCCTTGTTGTGGGTTACAGTTCCATGTTCATCCAACTTGTTTCGATAGACCCATTTAGTGCCTATCACTGACTTGTCAGATGGACGAGGAACAAGCTTCCAAACTTTGTTTCTTTCAAATTCAGTCAGCTCTTCTTGCATAGCGCTGACCCAGTTTGGATCTTGGAGGGCATCATCTATTTTCTTTGGTTCAATCAGAGAAATAAAGTTAACAAATAAGCAAATGTTACCTGCACTTCATCGAGTCTGAACACCAGCGTTTGGATCACCAAAATTTTGATCAAAAGGGTGATTTATTGTCCATCGTTGAGCCGGAGAATGAGTCGCTGACTCAACCTGAACTTAAGGGGCTGAAGAAGAGGCTTCAGCAACTTCTAGTATATCAGCCAATAGAGGACGAGGTTCAGATATTATTTCATTCACTGATTGCTGAGAAGTAGATGGTATGTCTGAGACAGAAGGTTCAGAAGCAGGCATAGTGTTTAGAGGAATAGCTGAGACCCATGAAGTTTCAGTTTCACTAGACTGCATGTTTGGAATGATAGTAGGACTATCATCTTCAACGGTATGAGTATGAGGAGTGGGAATATCTTCTGAATCACCAAGATGAGAAAACATCCATTGATTCAGTTCTTCAGTATCAGCAGAAGGTTTAGAATTCGCTGAACGGGATTCGTCAAAGGTGACGTGAATAGTTTCTTCAACAGTTTGTCTTCTTCGATTGAAGACTCTGAAGGCTTTGGAGATTGAATAATATCCAAGAAAGATTCCATCATCAACCTTAGGATTAAACTTTCCAAAGGCATCTCTGTTGTTCAGTATGAAACACTGACATCCAAAGATGTGAAGAAAGCTAATTGAAGGCTTTCTTCCATGAAAAAGTTCATAGGCTATCTTTTTGAATCCTTTGACTATCAGCGACATGTTTTGCATAAAACAAGCAGTGTTGACAGCTTCTGCCCAAAACTGAGTACGCAACTGAGAATCGTTGAGCATTGAACGTGCAGCTTCAATGATAGTTCTATTTCTTCTTTCAGCGACTCCATTTTGTTGCGATGTTCTCACTGAAGAGAAATTGTGAGAAATACCCTTACTCTCAAAGAAGGAATCAAGAGAACTGTTTTTGAATTCAGTTCCATGATCGCTCCTTATTGAGAGAACGGTCATGTTGTTCAGGACTTCCATTTTCCTGACAAAGGTGATGAGTTCTTCAGGGGTGTCACTCTTAGAATGGAGAAACATTACCCAGGTATAGCGAGAGAATTCATCAACTATGACCAGTGTATATTTCTTTCCAGCGATGGATTGTTTGTTAACAGGGCCAAACAAATCCATATGGAGAAGTTGTAGAGGAGATGACACTGAGGAGACTAGCTTTGACTTGAAGCTTGCTTTGGTCTGCTTGCCTTTTTCACACGCTGAACATAAGGACTCTTTGGCGTATGAGTGTTGAGGTAGACCAGTGACTAACTCTTTGGAAGAAAGGGTGTTCAGTGTCTTGAAGTTGAGATGGGAGAGCCTCTTATGCCATAACCAGTTGGCGTCGGGTGAGGCTTTTGAGAAGAAACAGGAGTTCTCAGTGGTTGTTGAGTCCATGTTTATAACGTAAACATTTTCTAAACGATAACCGCTGAGAGCTATCTTCTCCTTTTTGTCAGTGACAAAGCAGGATTCCTTAGTGAAGATCACTTTGTTATCCTTGTCACATAGCTGACTAATGCTTAGAAGATTATGCTTCGGTCCTTCAACATATGCAACTCTTCCGAAGGTTGTCGTACCATTAGAGAGTACACCGAAACCTCGGGTATAGCCTTTTCCATTTCCACCGAAGGTCACTGAGGGACCCTTCTCTTCCTTATATTCAGTGAGCAGGTTCTTCTTACCAGTCATGTGTCTAGAGCATCCACTATCGAGATACCAGATACCCTTCTTAACCTGCAAAACAAAGGAAGATTATTTTGACTTGGGTACCCATTTCATCATGTGTACACATTTGTCAGTGGGAGTAGAGGAGGTGGAAGGTTCAGCATTCTTCGCAGCATTTGAAGATTCAGCTTTGTCAGTTTTCACTTTGGTTAATTTCTTAACCTTAGTGGTCTTCTTTGCTTTGGGAGCATCGATATTCACCTTAGCTATCTTTTCACCTTTGGTGGCTGTGGGGCACTTACTAGCAACATGATTTGTAAGTCCACAGTGATAACATTTCCTATAGCTAAAAGTAGCTTTAGGACCATTTGCATGCTTACTCGTTAATTTTAAATGAGCAGGGCCAGCACCAAGTATACCTTTGGCATTGGAAATGAGAGGAACTATCAGTTCTTCAGATTTCTTACCAATTATATCCACTTTAAGTCTAGGAGTAGATCGCTGAATACATCCAGGGATCTTGTTCTTAGAAGTAGAGGGATAAGTCACTGAAGCTTTAGAAGCATTCAGCTTAGGTACAAAGGTACCCTTCTGAGGTTTTGGATAAATAATTTTCTCTTTACCTTTAGAAACTAAGGTAGAGATTTCTCAGGGATAGGAGGTTTTGAAGAGGAACACTGAGAAGATGAAGTATCAGGGATAGAAGAGACAAACATTCCAAACTTAAGCATGGAGTTATCAGTGGTTAGTTTTTCAGTGACAGCTTTATAACCAAGACCACGTTTGTCATTCAGAGGAATCTGAGACTTAATTATCTCAGTGATCGTTGTTGAGGATTTACACCATCCTTCAACAGTAGCTTTTTCATCTTTTAATGCAGCGATAGCTTCTTCACGTTCGATTTTGACTAGCTGATTTATGTGAACTTGATCTCTCAAATCTTCTTCGATTTTAGAAAGCTTTTCTATTTGAAGGTGACAGTTTTTAAGTTGTTCAGCGAAATCAAGGTTTTGATTTTCATCAACAGTTTTGCCATTCATGGCTTCATATAAACTCATAGTCAGAAGATCGATCTTTCGAAGACTATCAGCTTCATCAATATCTGAAATATTTGTAAAGAAAGAAGGTGATACCTTGGTAGCAGAGACTGAAGTAGAGGGAATGTCAGACTTTTCTTCCTCATCTTCGATTTTGGCCATGAGACAGAGATTGGCTTCATCATCATCTTCAGAGTCAGATGATTCTTCTTCGTCAGAGGCAGCCCAATCATAGTCAGCCATCAGGCCTTTGCCTTTCTTCTTAAAGCCTTTCAGCTTTGCATACCTTTCTTTCAGCTTGGGGTTAGAGGATTTATTGGAGAAAGCTGAGTTTCGAAAAACTTTCTTTGACCTGCACTCGCTAGCAAAATGTCCTATCTTTTAACAGTTTTAGCAAGTAGCAGTAGCCTTATCAACATGAGTTGATGATCTTGGCTTGTCAGTAATAGCAAGAGGTTTGTTCTTTCTGAAATTTTTCTTTTTGGCGAATCTCCTGAATTTATTAGAGAGGAGAGCCATAGATTCATCAAGATCTGAGGAGTCAGGATCTGATGAGCATTCAGAGTTAGTCTCCAACTCAGTGATAGTGATAGTAGATCGCTGAGTGGAAGGTGACTCTGAGATTAAAGCAACAGGGGTGCTTTTGGAATCTTTTACAAGATTCTTCTTAAGATGACTTGATTGCTCATGATTAAGCATCGTGCCATATAAGGTAGAAAGAGTCATTGATTTTAGATCCTTTGACAGCTTGAGACACATTGAATAACTGTCCCAGCTTTCAGGTAGGCATTCTAAGAATTTTGTCAGAAGTTCAAAGTTAGAATATTCCTTACCAACGGTTTTCAGATCTATTATTAAACAGTTAAAACGTTGATGTACTTCAGAGAGAGATTCATTCTTACCACAAATGAAGGTTTCATATTGTCTTACCAGGTTGATCTTTTGTGAGTCCTGGACTTCAGACGTACCTTCATATTGAACACAGATTGTGTCCCACATGGCTTTGGAGGTTTTCAGATTCATGACGTAATGGTAGACTTCGTCAGGAAGAGCCATGGAAAGAATGGATCTGGCTTTGGTGTCGATAGCCACTTTCTTCTTGTCTTCATCAGTCCACATATGAATTTCCTTGGGAATCAACCTTTCAGGAATGGCAGCTCTATCAGCAGTGCATGGGTCTTCAGGGTCAATTCTAACAGGAATATATGGGTCATTGTCGATGTAATAAGGCATAGTAGGGTCTACACCTTCTAAGAAGAGTATCATCCTGTTTTTCCATAGATTGAAATTATCTCTGGAAAATCTGGGAGGTTTTGCAAGAGAACCATTATCAATGTAGTTAGTGTTTGTGTTGGTAGCCATTGTGAGAAATAGCAAGGAAGAGAAAATATTAGTATAAGCAAGATCTTGTTTATGAGATTAAACAAATCCGCTCTGATACCACTTGTTGGTCCCGAAGGGTTATACAATTTTGTAGAAGGGGGGGTTGAATACAAACACACGATTTTTACTTTCTAAATTGTTTATTGATATAATCAAACAATTTACAACTTGTTGCGGAACAAGATTAAGGATTAACCTAATCTAAACAAGTTAAGAACACTAAGTTTCTTGCACTAGAATTAAGACAGAAAGGAGATAAGAATACTACTAATAATATTCTAACACTAAGAGAGAAAGAAGAAGATGGCCGAGCACTTCAATTCTGAAGTAGGGTTCTTCTTTATATACTGCATGCATTTAATGCATGGCAGTGTTACTTTACACGTGGCAGCAGCTGAGTGGTTGCATGTTTTGACCTTTGTAGACAACCTTAGTAGCCGCATGGTGCACAGTGTAGAATCAGAGTTTGTTGTACGATTCTAGACAGAAGGGAGGTCCGTTCTGACATTTCGTACGGAGACGTGCAAGGGGGTAAGACAAAAGTAACTTGTAGAGGGAGACTTCATGATCAGCGTTCGTTGAACAGTACTTTATCCGCGAGTGATAAAGCTCAGCGATTGCTGAAGTCTTCTACTTGATACTTCACATTGAATGGACAGGTCTTGATTCGTTGATATTCGCATCAGTTCATTAGTAGACTTGTCGCTGGTTCTTGGGCTTGATCTTCGACTTCAGCATATAACCTTTATTGACGTGAGACTTGTCTTCATGGATCATAAGTAAACAACTATAGCTTATCAGCGATCATCACAGAGACTGAACATGCTCAGAGCTACTGGATGAACAGTGTTCGTTGAATGTCTAATCTAAAGAGCGAGAGTTCCTATCAGCGGTACTGTAAAGTCCTAGTACTTATCAGCGATAGTGAAACTCTAATACATATTGTTTACTTACAATTTTCACTAAGTGTTTTAAGAGAGGGTCATTATCAAATCACTGAGGGTTTGGATAAACAGTGAGACCATAGAATAACACTAAAACTTCATTGTGAAGGTAAGAAAATCAGCGAACCTTCACAGCAAAAACACTGTGAAGGTCACAGTGTTTTTGCTGTGAAGGTTTAGTGTTATTTTTGTGGTCTCACGGATCTCACGGAAATAGATTGGTCTCACAGGATCTTAAGTCTATATATATATATATATATATATATATATATATATATATATATATATATATATATATATATATATAGAGAGAGAGAGAGAGAGAGAGCGAGAGAGAGAGAAAAGTTCAAATGAAAACTCAAATTCAATTGTGAACGTGAGGACGAATCTTGGCCCTTTCATCTCTATTGATCCAATGACTCATATTAAATAGAGTTTTTAATTGAAATTATTAATTAAAGTGATTAGGGGTAAAAAGGGAAGATAATTTAAACTCACGCCTACTATATTAGACTTTTTATTTTCTTTTTTAATTAAAAACTTTTACCCCCCTTAAAATTTAAAATAAATTATCTTAAAATTACTATTATTTTAATCAAACAAATTACATCAAAAAATCGAGAATTCCGTGCTCTTCGATATGACATGCATCTCGATTTAGTTTTTTTGTTGTTTTAACCGTTTTTACGTGAAATGTCATATATGTGTTATATTCATTATGAATATTTATGTATTCAAGTGTTTATAATCTCTACACCGTAAGTCCGTAACTCGACATCACTTTCTACAACACTTTCTTCAACGTCCTAAGGCATCGTGTTCTTCATTACCGTAACCCAACACCCATCGAGATGAATTGGGAACCTATCGAGTTTCGATTGTGAACCGAGGAACGAAAGAGAGTGCGACACGTCTCCACACCTTCACGGGTCACTCATGTATTATTCTTCATGAATAATGTATCATTCAGTATGAATAATACATCATTCAGGATGAATAATACACGATTCATGAATCGTGTATTATTCACCCTGAATGATGTATTATTCATACTAAATACTGTATTATTCATCCTGAATATTGTATTATTCATAATGAATATTGAATGAACGTTCACCTTTGTTATTCATACTGAATGTGGACACCTGGAGATGTGCATACATATTCATAAAGAATAAAACCAAGTCGCGGTTGTGAATCGTAAAGCAAAAGAGAGTATGTCATGTGTTCACACCTTCACGGGTCATTCATATATTATTCATCATGAATAATGTATCATTCAGGGTGAATAATACAACATTCAATGTGAATAATACATTATTCATGTTTAATAATACATGAATCAGAAATTCGTGTATTATTCATCCTGAATGTTGTATTATTCATTTTGAATACTGTGTTATTCGTCATGAATATTGAATGAACGTTCCCCTTTGTTATTCATACTGAATATGGACAGCAGGAAACGTGCATACATATTCATACTGAATATAACACATACATAGCATTTCACGTAAAAACGGTTAAAATGAAGAAAAAACTATATCGAGATGGATGTCATATCGAAGAGCACGAAATTCTCGTTTTTTTTATGTAATTTGTTTGATTAAAATATTAGTAATTTTCAAGATAATTTATTTTAAACTTTAAGGGAGTAAAAGTTTTTTAATTAAAAAATAAATAAAATGTCAAAGATGGCAGCCGTTGATTAAAATTTTCATAGTTGTCCATGATCACTTCTCAATTGGTTTCATTAAGTTTTAACCATTGATTATTTTTCAAATCTTGATCAATGATTGTGACTTGTCCTCATGTTCACAATTGAAAATGAGTTTTAATTTGAACTCACCCTTTTATATATATATATATATATATATATATATATATATATATATATATATATATATATATATATATATATATATATATATATATATATGTGTGTGTGTGTGTGTGTGACACTATGTGAAAGAGAGATACATTTTTTAAAGTGAAAGTTTAATAACCACGGATAGTAATTTGGGAGGAGGAGAAAAAAGAGATGTGCGTCATTTAATTATATTTATATTAAGAGGAATGCCACCAGAAATAGGTCAATGATGATATTATAATCAGGGATGTTCAAATTTCCGACCAACCCGATCAACCCGGTCAACCCAATTCAACCCGAGGCAAAAAAACTCAAACCGAGTCAACACGATGTATAACCGATACTATTTTTTACCAACCCGCATATATTGGGTTGATAACGTGTTAGGCCCAAAACAAACCGACTCAACCCGACAACCCGTGAAAAACATTTAAATATAATTTTGAATTTATGTTATTGTCATTTTTGTTACTATTGAACATTTATAAACACACAATTGTTGGTCACTTGTTACTTTAGTAATCTTGTTATTGATTCTTGATGTCACATTTATAAGGAATCTTTTATTAGATAATTTAGTAATGTGTTGAACATTTAAATATTTAGAAACATTTAGTAATTTGTTTAGACACGAACTTAGTTAAATGATAAAATGATCGATAAAAATTTCAACCCAATCAACCCAACCCGAACGGTTTGGGTTGGGTTGGATTGCACTTTCGATTGGGTTGGGTTGGATTGAGATTTTTCAAACCGCAATGATTGAGTTGAGTTGTTAAAGTGTCTTCAACTCGGCCAACCTAATCCGTGAGCACCCCTAATTATACTAAGGGATTGGAGGTTGAAGGTGGTGGGTGATATAGTCGATAGGTTATTAAAATTGGCATTTAGCACTTGGCTTGGGAATAATACCATATTTCATATAATGTCAAATGATAATGATAATAATAATAATAATAACAATAATCAAGTTTTGTATTTCTCTGTCTTTTTTTTTAATAATTTTACCACTTAACAAAAGTCCTAAGACACATTTTCAATTAATATTTCAATAACTTAATTTCTCACTTAATTTAAGATAATTCAAACGAAATATTTGAGATAAGATTAAAATAAATAAAAAAATACTAACTTATAATTGTCAAACAAGAAATTAGAAGAAAATAATGTAATAAATATAATTGGTATTAGTTGATAAAAGAAATCAAGGGTATTGCTTACTGAATTCTAATGCATATTGAAAAGGGCCAAACCGGCTATAAATACAAGGAAGAAAAACAACTGAATAACAAACTATAGCTAAGAAAAAGGAAAAATACTGGACTAACTAAAATAGCTTAAGACTCGGTATTATCACGTGGGTAGAGCACCACTTGACTTGACCCAGTAAGCTTTATTGGAATTCTTCAACCTTCAACTGAAATACTCCAACAAACCCTCCCTCAAACATGACTAAGCTTCTATGTCTTGTTTGCCTTTAAGAGAACACACACCAAGTCTTTCTCTTAGCCTTTCAAAGTTATCACGATGCAGAGGCTTAGTAAGGATGTCTGCTACCTGCTCTTTAGTTTCAACATACTCCAAGCTGATAGTTCCCTTGCTAACAAGATCTCTTAGGAAGTGAAATCTAACTTCAATATGTTTACACCTGCCATGAAAAACAGAATTTTTGGACAGCTGAATAGCTGATGTGTTGTCACATTTTATAACACTTCCTCCTTTCTGCTGCACACCCAGTTCTTCTAAGATTTCTCGAACCCAGATCACTTGACACGCACATGATGCCGCTGCCACATATTCTGCTTCTGTCGATGATAGAGCAACAATACTTTGCTTCTTTGACGACCATGAAACTGCCGCTCCGTCCCATAACACTGTGAATCCAGAAGTGCTTTTCCGGTCAGTAAGATCACCGGCATAGTCACTATCAGTGAAAACTTCCAGCTTTCCTTTTCCTCCTCTTTTGTACCAAATTCCGTAATCCATGGTTCCTTGAATATACCTCATTACCCGTTTAGCTGCTGCAAAGTGTGCTTCAGTTGGTTTCGACATGAAACGACTTATGAAGCTCACCACAAATTGTATGTCGGGTCGTGTGGTGGTAAGGTACATCAAGCTTCCAACCAGTTGTTTAAACAACGTTTCATCCACCGGTTCACCATCATCGTGTCTTAGTCTGCATCCAGGAACCATGGGATTGACAACTGCATTACATTCCTCCATCTTGAAACGTGTTAACATTTCAGCTGCATACTTCCTTTGGGAAATGTGAATACCTGCTGGGTTTTGTATGACCTCAATTCCCAGGAAGTACCTCATTTTTCCCAAATCGGTCATCTCAAACTCAGCTTTCATAGAAATCTTGAAATCTTCCATCAGCTTCTCATCGTTTCCTGTAAAGAGCAAATCATCTACATATATGTTCACAAAAAGTAGTTTATTTCCTGCTTGCCTTTTTATAAACAATGTATGTTCTGATTTGCTCCTTATGAACCCTTCATTGACGAAATAAGCTTCAATGCGGCTGTACCAAGCTCTAGGGGCTTGTTTGAGTCCGTACAAGGCCTTTTGGAGCTTGTACACCTTATGTTCGCTATTCTTCACTACATAACCTTGCGGCTGTTGAACGTACACGTTCTCTTGCAATGTTCCATGGAGAAATGCGGATTTTACATCCATTTGATAAATGCTCCAGCCCTTTTGCGCTGCTAGAGCAAGCATCAAACGAATTGTATCCATTCTTGCTACCGGCGCATATACTTCCATGTAATCAACTCCGAATTCCTGACCGTAGCCCCTAGCCACCAGTCTCGCTTTGTGCTTGTCAATTTCGCCCCTTTCGTTCAACTTGGTTTTAAAAACCCACTTCACACCAATGCATTTGGCATCCTTCGGCAGCTCAACCAGACACCAGGTCTGATTTTTTTCAATCATCTCGATTTCACGATCCATTGCTATCTTCCACTTGGATTCTTTGACTGCTTCCTCATAATGAACTGGATCGTGATGGACTATCTCCATTGCATTTAATTCGTCCAAATCTGAGTCTAAGTCGTCACCGGTGACGTAGTCTTGAAGATAGCTGGGAGTTTTGCGCTGTCTACCCTCCCTTACTGATGTAGAACTAGGACCCGGTTCCGTTGTCGGCTGATGCGGCTCCACCAAATCTTGTGTTTCAGCACCATGTTCATCGATGAGAATATAATCCTCATCAATAAAATCATAGTTTCCCCATGTCAGTTCTTCTTCAACGGTCTGCACCTCCTTTCTTTGATTCCAATTCCAGCCTTTGTGCTCTTCAAATATCACGTCTTTGCTTATTATCACCTTCATGGTCTCTGGATTAATAAGTCTATAAGCCTTTGACTCCTCGCTTACACCTGTCAAAACACAAACACAACTCTTGTTGCCTAGTTTAGTTCGTTTCTCCTTAGGCACATGTACATGAGCCAAACATCCCCAAATTCGGAAATGATTGACTGTTGGCTTCAATCCGCTCCAGGCTTCTTGTGGAGTAACGTCTGAAAGTGCTTTGGTTGTGCTTCTGTTTAATACATAAAAACTCCAAGCTGTTGCTTCTGCCCAAAAAATCTTCGGCATGTTTTTGGCAGAAAGTAAGGTAACCACCATGTTTATTACCGTCCTATTCTTCCGTTCTGCGACTCCATTCTGTTGGGGCGTGAAACTCGTGGTCAATTGCCTTTTGATTCCATGTTCTCTGCAAAACTTGTCAAAGTCGTTAGACAGATACTCTCCTCCCCGGTCTGTTCGAAGAGCCTTGACCACCTTGCCTGTTTCTGTTTCAACCTTGCTTTTAAAGTCTTTGAAGCTTTCAAAAGCTTGTGACTTTTCTGTTAACAGATAAACCCAGCCCTTCCGACTGTAATCATCGATGAAGCTCAAGAAATATCTCTTTCCGGTATGTGAAGTAGGCGTTATTGGCCCGCATATATCGGAGTGTATCAACTCCAATATCTCTCCTGCACGCCATGGGCTTGACTTTGGTATGACCTCCTTTGTCTGTTTTCCTATCATACAATCTTCACAAACAGACTTATCAACAATAAATTCGGGTAAACCACGTACCATTCTTTTATGTTGCAGAATCTTCATTCCAGTCTTGCTGATGTGCCCTAAACGTTCATGCCATAACTTGGCAATATCATCATCACTTAAGTACATGCACCCGTCTGTCTTTTGCTCAATTGTCTCGTTAGCATCTTCACTAAGAGGATACATGCGATTGGTGCTCATGATAGACTGAAAAATCAATCCCTTGTCTGGATGAAAGACTTTGCAAATGTCGTATTGGAACAGAAAAGACAGACCTTTCTGTTGAAGCTGCCCAATGCTGAGAAGGTTATTCTTGAGTTCCGGTACAAAGTATACATCTTTGATCACATACGTCGCCCCATTTAGAACCAACTTCATGTTTCCTTTTCCTTCTACGGCCATTCGTGTATTGTTTCCAAGCTTAACAGTGTTAGAGAAACTTTGATCCAGATCTACAAACCTCTCTTTGTTCCCACACATATGATTCGAGCACCCTGAATCCAAAAACCATAGCAGACCTTTTCCCTCATTATTTATCTGGGCCATAACTTCATTCTCTTCTATACCTCCATCAGCCATGAGCATAATTTCGTCATTTTCGTCAAAACCGGCATAGTTTGCTTCCTTCGCGTTTGGGCATTCATAAGAATAATGCCCTAGTTTGTGACAGTTGTAGCATTCGATGGTTTCTTTGTTGAAAGATTGTCGCCCTCGACCACGTCCTCTTCCTCTGTAATTATAACGCCCTCGACCACGTCCTCTAGTATTGGAGCTGTCACCTGCCACTGCTTTCAGTGCTTGCTCCTCTTCTCGTTCATTCTTCTTGAACTTCTGTTCGTGAACAATTAGAGTGCTCTGCAATTCTTCTATAGACATCTTATCAATGTCCTTTGATTCCTCGATCGATACTACCACGTACATGTACTTCTCAGTCAGAGTTCGAAGAATTTTTTCAACGATTTTTACATCTGTCATTGATTCTCCATTGCTCCTCATTTGATTGGAGATCGTCAGAACCCTACCGAAATACTCCGGTATCGTTTCATTCGTCTTCATCTCTAGAACCTCGAAATCTCTTCGAAGTTTCTGCAGCATCGATTTCTTCACCCGATCGTTTCCTGCGAATCTTTTCCGCATGGATTCCCACACCGCCTTGGAAGTTGTTCGATCCAAAATCTGCTCAAACGTTACCCTATCGATTGCTTGGTACAGGTAATGTTTGACCTGCAGATCTTTCATTCGCAGTTCTTCCAACTTCTTCTTCTCACCTTCACTCTGGGCAACACCAACCACAGGTTCTTTAATTCCTGGATTGATCAGATTCCACACCTGTTTTGCACGCAGCAAATTCTCCATCATCTCACTCCAGTGTTCGTAATGCCCATCGAAAACTGGCACTTTCAACTTATCGTCGTTCATTCTGTCTCTCTTTCTTTTGGTGATCGAAATTCGCTCTGATACCACAATGATAAAAGAAATCAAGGGTATTGCTTACTGAATTCTAATGCATATTGAAAAGGGCCAAACCGGCTATAAATACAAGGAAGAAAAACAACTGAATAACAAACTATAGCTAAGAAAAAGGAAAAATACTGGACTAACTAAAATAGCTTAAGACTCGGTATTATCACGTGGGTAGAGCACCACTTGACTTGACCCAGTAAGCTTTATTGGAATTCTTCAACCTTCAACTGAAATACTCCAACATTAGTACCATATTGGATTTTTTTATTGAATATAAGAAAATAAAATTTGGTAATCGTAAGCTCGTAACATCAATGAAATTAATGTTTCCAAAACAAGATTGGAATCAAAACCATTGTATTTTATTCTATCATTAAAAATAAATATATCCTTTTATTATTATTATTATTATTATTATTATTATTATTATTATTATTATTATTATTATTATTATTATTATTATTATTATTATTCCTACAAAGCATAACATTAAAAGACATGTTTGTTTCTTCAAATAAAACATAATTTAGGTAGGTGCTTACTGGATGAACATGATAGGGGACGATAATGTTATCTGGTAAGAGTGATGATAAAGACGAAGAGTCTTATCCGAAAAGTGAAGATGATGACTCTTACCCGATAAGTATTTACCGGGTAAATTGTTGCATGCGATACTGTTTGATGGACTACAATCTTACCTCGTAAAGTACTGTGTCGTTTAGCCACCCGATAAACCCTTACCTGTAATAGTCAATACTTTCACTTAACTTACCGAGTAAGATTTTAGTCTATTAAAACAACATTGTATGCAACATTTTTATCCGGTAAACACTTACCGGGTAAGGTCGTCACTCTCACTTATCGAGTGACTCTCGGCATTGGCGGATCTAGTGTATGGTTAGTGGGGGGATGGGACCCCACTAAAAAGAGAAAATTTTGAAATTTTTAGGTTAAAAATACATATTTTTTAACTTTCTATCCTGATGTCCCCCAGTAGTTTTTTGTCCGGGACCCCATCAACAAAAAAAATGTTTCGAAATCAAACAAAAAACCAAAACTACTCTCGAAATCGACTAAAAAACCAAAAAAAAGTCCCTCAAAATCAACAAAAAAACTTAAAAGTCTCTTAAAATCTATCAAAAAACTTTAAAAAACCTTCGAAACGTTGGATTTAAACGAAAAATATATCGGACAATTTTACGGCCATTTAAGCTACCTTAAAGGGGACCCCAGTAGAAAAAAATTATGGATCCGCCACTGACTCTCGATCTTAATCATCACTCTTATTGGGTGTTAATTCTTACCAGTAAACAGTTACTTTAGGTAAAAAGCCCCTTGCTCAAAACACCAATTCTTCCGTTCTCTCTTTATTACCTACTCTTATTATTCAACTTCGCGGGCTAACCTAGAATTGTCCACAAAAAGCCGTTGATATCATGTCTTACAACCATAAAATAACTTAATTTATACTAGTAATGTACCCGCGCGATGCGGCGGGATACAAGAATTTGTTGTAAATCGAGAAGCATTTTTTAACAAAACAATGTTACATGAGAAGGCAAGTCGTCACGCATAGAGCAAAGGGTTTCGCTAGTCTCACTCTCACCCATTGAGACCCACTCAACAATAAAACTCTTTCAAGTTTTATCCCAACCCCCTTGTTAGCAGAACATGACACCCTTTTTTGGTTTTAACTTAAATTTAAACCTTGCGTTGACCATGGCAACGAAATTGCAAAAAACATTTTAGAGAAAAAACTAACAAAAGAAAGGCAAATTGTTCACCAAAAAGACAAGACTGAATATGCCTCAACAATTCTATAATAAATCATAATCGAGTAACAATAACTGAATAGCATGTGAGGTGTGTTGCCTCCCTTTGTAGGTCTCATTATAATTGTCAAACACGTGAGGGTTGGGTTGTATCTATCTTCACATTCAGGTATAGTTCTTTTTACCATTTTACATAATGTAAATAAGATATATGAATAGCAAGATAAACAACATATAGAGTCAAGGTACTGAGAGAGAAGAAAAATGTATGTGTAGAGAGAGGCCTATTAAGCGAACATGGACACACACACACACACACACACACACACACATATATATATATATATATATATATAGGTGAAGGATTGTGTGAGAAGTTGAGGTTAACGTAAGAAGTGGATCTGAACCATTGATCACTTCTAATCAAATGCCCTCCCACGAATTGCGGCTTAGAAGGGACTTGATCCGATGCATATCAGTGCATCTCATCCTAATGTGCGTCCATTGTTCATCCTTATGTGTGTCGACCACTTCTCATCCAACGGTTGATAACACCACTTCTAACGCTTCTCACGTTATAGTCAAACCCAACTTCACCCCTGTCATCACCACTTTTGCCCATCGATCACACTTCGTTTCAGGCATAGAAAGAAATTCCTTAAACCTAACTCGATCAACTTTTCATCTGGGCCAAGCCTGTTGATTGTCAATTGGTAAAAAAAATGAATTATACAATCATTGAGCAGTTTATGTAAAAATAAACTAAGGAAGTGAAACAACTCAAACTTGATCACTTCAGATTTGGCACCAAGGAAGAACCAGAGTTTATTCACAACTCTGATTAGGAACTGAAACAAATCAGACTTGATCACTAAGGCAATCCAAATTTTTACATTTACCATCCAGACTTTAACCCCATCTTTGATCCACCAGCTTATATCAACAAACCAAAGCTCTGATCTAACATCAATTTCCATCCAGACTAAATAGATCTTCCTTGTAAACCCAAGCTTCGAATTGGAATCATATGGCAACTAATCCAAGATGACCGAATGATGAAAATCAAAGGCCAAACGTAAATAATACAGTAGTAGATGATAACAGAACATACCACCCATCCAGAGCGCTGCATCAAGCAGAATGAGAGCAGCTGCGATATCGATGTGTTCTTAAGACGCGATCAGAGTTCTAGCATCTTTCACATACTTATCAACGATCTGCACAAAAAATCGAAACAAACCAGTTCTTCGAATTAGATTCTGAGAGTGGATACGTAGCTATGGATCGAGTGTGAGTAATCGAACCCTACAAACTTAGTTGGAAGTATCTCTTCATGATCATATTGAAGAAAACTTATCTTTGATTGTGGATGAGCTTAACCAAACTTATATTTTCATCAAAATTTAGTCACACAGAACCATTGTTGTTAGATTTATGCAACCTTACAGATTCACTTAGAATAGGACTCAGTGCAAGTATACACCTTGAACTACTATCGTCTCGTAACAAGTAATAATGGTAAAATACCAGATATCGATCCACAGGGAAATCTTGTGAAAGCCTTTCAAAAGTCCAGTCTTTAAAAACTAATTTCAGATGGCGATTTCGAAAACAGATTGTTTGATTGGTTGGTTTGAGTTATCAGCTAAAATTCAATTCTAGAGAAGAAGCATAGGGTGCAAAGCTCTATAAAGATGAAAATAAGTGATTGAGTAAAAAGGTATTATAACATCCAACCAGTCCTCCAGCACAAGTGCTATAGGACTACCACAGCACCAACTATCGGTTCAAACGGCCTCCCAAGAGTACACACTGGTCAACGTGCTATCGATACAATATCAGTTATAGACTTTGTGAATCCTAGCACAACACAGTGTTACCATCCTACACCGTAAAAGTCTAGTACTTGTCAGGCACTAAAACTCTTTATAGTCTTCTTTTATTATTTCAGTTAATTAACCTTAACCTTAACACTGAATGTTAATGCATTTTCATACATAAAATTAGCTGTCAATTAATTAAATGCAATCTTCAATGTAAGATCAATCACCTGAAATAAATAGTTAGATACAATGTTATATTCAATACACCTCTTTACTTTCACACATATTTTACATCTAAACTTTGCTTTACACCCCAAGCTCAGGCGATTAGCCCTTCATGGCTTGATTTCTTCTTTCGAAAGGTGTAAGAAATGTAAATGACATGAATGGAAAGTACTGAAAGGAAATTGCAAGAAATGTAAATGACAGAAATGGAAAGACCGAAATTAAATTGCAAGAAATGTAAATGACAGAAATGGAAAGACAGAAATTAAATGCAGGAATTTCAACAACAATAAAATAAAAACAATAATAAGAACTAAGAATGCAAGGAAACGGAATTACTAAACTACCAAGGTAACTTGTTCGCCAAGTTATGGAAACTTGTCATGCAAGTTACGTCACAAAACTACTTGTTGCTTTGAAACCGTTAAAACTTTGAAACACTAACTTAAACAACCAAAGGTTACGGTTTTTAGAGGGAAGGACTCCAAACTAAAAATCACGAACCTTGAGATTTTAAGTAAGTAACTAAGAAAATATCGAGAACTTGGAGACTTGCGAGAATCGGAAAGTAAAACACAAGAACTTAACTTCGAACCACTTAGATTAATACTTGAAACCGAGAGCTTGACTACAAACTACTGAAATCGTGACTACAGATCTGAATATTAAGAGGTAACTAGACAGAAATTAAGAGGTAAATAAATCTAGAGAGCAAAAGCTAAAACACTTGGAGAGATTTTTGTGTTTTTAGCTAAGTAGCATATTTTTACAAGAGCATAGAAGCCTTCTATATATAGGGGAGAAGAGTGGGGATTAAGCAACTAAAAGGAGACTAAGACTAATGTCCCATTAAGCTTTATGTCCCTTCCAAAAAGTCAACTCCAGCCTTGTCATCAAAAGAGGCTTCTTCCATAAGATACCCAAAAATGGCCCAGCTGTTCGATCCTGCGGCACTCCTACATCATTCCTTTTGCGCTCAACTCCTATAGCATTGCCGTAGTAGTGTCCAGCCAAAATCTGAAATCAAAACAGGCCCAATAAGATCCAAAAACAGAGATTATACCATTAAATCATGCTTAACACCTAAACCACAGAAAATGCTAAAAGGCTACTAAAAAGGACTTAATTACAGACTTTGGGCAAATAAAACAGACTCAAAACCTACTAAAAAGTGGCTAAAATAGGGTTAATAAATTAACCCTATCACAACCTCAAACTTAAACCGTTGTTTGTCCCCAAACAACAAAAATAGACAAAATAAAGACTCAAGTATCTAAAAAAAATTAGCCCCTGCTTTATCCATAATTATAATGCGAACCACTATTTAAGCACAAACCTGCTCACAACATTCATAGCATGAAGCCAATAGCCCTTCATAAACTGAATTTATTCATCTTAGCACATAAACATACCCTCATAACCAACCTGTTCTTTCCTAGTGTTAACAAAAATCATCAAGGCATACATTGTTTGGAATTTAGGGTATGCATTCGGCTTTTCCTTTGATTTTGATGCTTTGCCTTTTTCCACACACTCACATTATCACTCAATGGCACAATTTTCCTGCCATTTATCTCATATTGAGGTATAGTGTGGACTCATTGGTCTCTTTTAACATTTAGGTGTCTTTGACACACTATTAAGCACAAAAAGAGCACTTTTGCTCATGCAAGATTTGTAAGGCATCATGAGATAATTGTGAGGTTTGCCTTAATGTGTGTGAGGCAAATCTTACCCCACCTCAAACTTGAAATGGACAATGTCCCCATTGTCACGGAAATTAGTAGCAGAGGGGGTCTGTTTGGGATTTTTATTTCTGGCTTTATGAGGAAAAATACTCTTGATGATCTAGTCTTAACAGGTTGGAAAGCTGTTAGGTGGGCTATGACGGCAGTTTACAACCAAACAAACAAGACATCAGATTACTGTGGCTATAAGTACATACCAATCGTGTTAAGGCAGTGGTGAAAACAGAGGTGCATGCATACAGATTATAAAACAAGCAGAGTCATGAAAATCAGTTCCCAAGAAAAATATTGAAGCAGAAAAGCAAAAATGAGAATGGGAAGCTCCCACCTCAAACTTGCTTTCTGCACATGACTTAATGGTTTGACACAAGCTGTCAAGTGACAGTTTCACACATAAAGCAGCAAATGTTCCCAACAAGTCAAGCTTATTCAGCAATGACCACGGATTAAGACACAATAACACTTAACACAGACTCAAGTTAGGTTCCAAAGCTGAAACCTCAAAATATAAAATGAAAACATAAAACTGTTCTACAAGTTAAAAGGAGAGAATGGCAGAACCTGTCCTACTCAGGCTGAGTAGGAGATGAATGGATCTGCAACATGGATTTTGTTTTCGCCATTGAAATGGTGAATAGTGGGTAGAAGAGATTCGAATGAAGAGTAAGAGGGAAAGGTGGGTTTTACAAACTGGGGTTATCGGTGGCTTATTAGAGAAGAGATGGTGCGTGGAGAAGGGTATTTCAGCCAAGAATGGGGAAGTACGAGGAGAGTCTAGTCGATTGTACCTGGAGAGAGTCGGTTCCAGAAAATAGTACACTGGGGTGTACTTGTGAACGAGGAAGATGGTGAACAGCGGTGTTTGTGTACTGTACCTAGGTTGTAGTTTGTAGAAAATGTACTTGTGAGGGATGAAGGAGACGGTATTCGGCGATGGTGTTGGTTTCCGATGAAGTTTCTGGCAAAAAGGAAGATGATGAAGTCAGACCGTCATCACAGACATATGGCTGTTTGAAATGACCCCAAGAGTTATCTACACGACTCGAGTATGGGCCTCAAGTCTTGGGCCGATTCCTTTGATTTATTTCCTGCTTTAAGTAAACAAACACACGGGCCCAAATTGAATTTATGTGGACCATGTTAAATCAGCAAAATAGAGCAAAGCCCAAAAATAAAAACTGCAGAAAAATAAAGAGAAAATTAAATTCTAAAATTAATCTTTACACTAGAAATTTGTTAAAACTTTAAAGAAAAGAAAAATATTTTTGTTCTTTTTGTGTTTATCATTTTTTTATGGTTATATGAATGTTTTTGTATTTTATGCATATATATACAGACATAAATAAGAAAAACTATTTATCACTCATCAGGCTCGACAACCGTATAAGGTTGTGGTGGTGCTTCAGTGGGGTCAAAAAATGGTTTGACTCTATGGCCATTGACGTTGAAAGTAGTACCCCGCTCTGGATCAATGAGTTCAACTACACCATAGGGGTATACTTTGGCAATACGAAAAGGTCCAGTCCATCTTGAGTTCAGTTTTCCAGGAAAAAGTTTTAATCTTGAATTGAACAGAAGGACTTTTTGACCTTCGTAGAGCTCTTTTGGAAGAATCTTTTTGTCATGCCATTTTTTGGTGTTCTCTTTGTATAACTTGGCATTTTCATAGGAAAAATTCCTATGTTCTTCCATTTCACAGAGTTGAAGAGTTCTTTTCTTACCAGCTTCATCCAGACTCATGTTGAGTTCTTTGATGGCCCAATATGCTTTATGCTCTAACTCAACTGGCAAATGACAGGCCTTTCCATAAACCAATTTGTAGGGAGACATTCCAATAGGGGTTTTGAAAGCAGTCCGGTAGGCCCATAGGGCATCATCCAATTTGGAGGCCCAATCCTTCCGGTGTGGTTTAACCACTTTTGCTAAAATTCCTTCTATCTCCCTATTTGACAACTCAGCCAAACCATTGGTTTGAGGGTGATAAGCAGTTGCCACCCTATGCTGAATGTTGTATTTTTCAAGAACCTCCTCTAACAACTTGTTTATGAAATGGGTGCCTTCATCACTTATCAAGGCTCTGGGTGTACCAAATCTTGTAAAAATCTGTTTTTGCAAAAATTTGACAACTGTCCGAGCATCATTGGAATGGCAAGCCAAAGCTTCCACCCATTTGGACACGTAGTCTACAGCAAGTAAAATGTAGGCACAATTATTGGAGATTGGAAAAGGTCCCATGAAGTCTATGCCCCAAACATCAAATAATTCTACTTCTAGAATTCCATTTAGGGGCATTTCATTTCTTTGAGAAATATTCCCACTTCTTTGACACTCATCACAACTTTTTACAAAGTTATGAGCATCATTGTACAAAGTAGGCCAGAACAACCCAGATTGCAAAACCTTTGCTGCTGTCCTACTTCCTCCAAAATGTCCTCCACAAGGTCCTGTATGGCAGTGCTGTAAAACTGATGTCATTTCTTCTTGTGGTATGCATCTTCTGATCATCTGATCAGCACAAATTTTAAACAAAAATGGGTCATCCCACAGATACTTCTTTGAATCATAGATGAGCTTTTTCTTGTGGTGTTTAGTAAACTCTTTAGGAATGACTCCACATGCTAAATAATTTACAATGTCGGCAAACCAAGGAGCATTGGTATGCTGTATAGCCAAAATTCTTTCATCAGGGAATGTCTCACAAATCTCACCACTAAAAACAGGTTTGTCTTGTTTTTCCAATCTAGACAAATGGTCAGCCACTTGATTATCCACACCCTTCCTATCAATGATTTCCAAATCAAACTCTGGTAACAACAAGACCCACCTTATTAGCCTAGGTTTTGCATCCTTTTTAGAAATCAAATACTTGATTGCAGCATGATCTGTGTGAACAATTACTTTAGTACCAATCAAGTATGATCTGAATTTTTCAAAAGCAAAAACCACAGCTAATAATTCCTTTTCAGTAGTGGTGTAATTGATTTGAGCATCATTGAGAGTTTTGCTGGAGTAGTAAACAGGATGGAATATTTTATTTTTCTTTTGACCCAAAACTGCACCAACTGCCCAGTCACTGGCATCACACATGATTTCAAATGGTTGAGACCAATCTGGTGCTATTACTACCGGAGCAGTGACCAATGCTTCTTTCAAAGTGCTAAAAGCTTTTCTGCAATCTTCATTAAAATTAAACACTTGGTCATTCTGTAGCAATAAACAAAGAGGTTTTGAAATTTTTGAAAAATCTTTTATAAACCTCCTGTAAAAACCAGCATGTCCTAAAAAACTTCTGATACCTTTGACTGTTGTTGGTTCATGCAAATTTGAAATGACTTCTAATTTGGCCTTATCAACTTCTATGCCTCTTGTTGATATGAGATGTCCCAACACAATGCCTTCTTTTACCATAAATGACACTTTTCCCAGTTTAAAACCAAGTCTGTTTCTTCACATCTTTTAAGACTCTTTTCCAGGTTTTGTAAACATAAGTCATATGATGTCCCATAAACTGAAAAATCATCCATGAAGATTTCCATGGAAGTTTCTAACATGTCAGAGAAAATAGACATCATACATCTTTGAAAAGTGGCTGGGGCATTACAAAGCCTAAAAGGCATTCTTCTAAACGCAAAGGTTCCAAATGGACAAGTGAAAGTGGTCTTTTCCTGGTCCTCAGGTGCAATGGTGATTTGATTGTAACCTGAGTAGCCATCTAAGAAGCAATAAAACTCTTTTCCTGCCAGTCTGTCTAGCATTTGGTCAACAAAAGGTAATGGAAAATGGTCTTTTTGGGTAGCCTTGTTAAGCTTCCTCTAGTCCATACATATCCTCCAACCAGACACTACCCTAGTAGGTATAAGTTCATTTTTCTCATTTGGTACAACAGTTACCCCACCCTTTTTGGGTACACATTGCACAGGACTGACACAAGTACTACTAGCAATAGGATAGATTATGCCTGTATCAAGCCATTTTAAAATCTCCTTTTTGACAACTTCCTTCATCACAGGATTGAGTCTTCTTTGAGGCTCAACTGATGAGTAGTATTTATCTTCCAAAATGATTTTGTGTTGACAAATGGTTGGACTTATGCCTTTGAGATCAGCAATGGTCCATCCTATGGCTTTTGTGTGCAGTTTTAGCATTTTGACTAATCTTTCCTCTTGTTCTAAGTCTAGTGATGATGAAATAATGACAGGAAACTTCCCAGGGTCCTCTAAAAAGACATATTTTAAATGAGAGGGAAGTTGGTTTAGTTCTAAGTATGGTGCAACTTCTAAGGATGGGACAAGAGTTTTCCTATCCTTATGATCTAGGGTCTCAAAAGCAGCAACTTCCTGTGGTGGTTCCAGGTCTTCAAAATCTTCCTCCTTGTCAGAGTCCTCCATTCCCAACATTTCTCCCAAGCTTTTGTCTTGACACCAATTCTCTATCATGCTCAAAGTGGAACATTCCTCTCTTTCTTCAGGGTACCTGAGAGAATCAAACACATTAAAAGTTACTTCTTGATCATGTACTCTCATGGTTAACTCTCCCTTTTGAACATCAATCAAGGTTCTTCCGGTGGCTAGGAAAGGTCTACCTAAAAGGATGGGGATATCTTTGTCAGCTTCAAAGTCTAGGATGATAAAGTCAACTGGAAAGATAAACTTATCAACTTGGACTAGGACATCCTCAATTTTTCCTTTAGGCCAGGCTATGGTCTTATCAGCCAATTGTAGGGAGACAGTGGTAGGTCTAGCTTCACCTATGCCTAAGGTGTTGAAAATGGATAAAGGCATAAGGTTTACACTAGCACCTAAGTCACAAAGGGCTTTTCCTACTTTCTTTCCTCCTATAGAACATGGGATTGTGAAACATCCAGGATCTTTCAGTTTAGGGGGAATTTTACTGGACAACAAGGAACTACATCCTTCAGTCAGAGCTACTGTCTCATATTCAGTCAACTTTTTCTTTTTGCTCAAAATGTCTTTTAGAAACTTTGCATAATTTGGCATCTGCTCAATAGCTTCAACCAAAGGTATGTTTATGTGCAACTGTTTAAAAACATCAAGAAATTTTTTAAATTGAACTTCTTCCTTATTATTCCTCATCCTTTGGGGATAACGAATGTAAGGAGTGACTGAACTAGAGGGGTCAATCTTGTGAAGGAGAGGTTCTTGTGTGGGTTTCACAGTTGGAATCTCTTCAGTCCTGCAGGGTGCTATAGGACTGGGCTGAAGGAGTGTCGTAGGACTGCCACCAGAGTGTGACACATCCACTACTGCACTTTCTTTGGTAGTCTGGACTTTCTCAGGTGCATCAGGGAACAGTAAGAGGTAGTCTGATTTAGTAGGAATGACTTGAATATTAACAGGCTTATCGCTAGCTTTGGTCCCATTAGTGATATAGGACTGGTCTGTAGGTATTGTAACAGCAGAATCTGGTTTTGCCTTTTTCTTTTCTGGCTCTGCTTTGTTTGTTGGTTCTTTTCTGGGATTTTCTTCTAAAGGCCTTCCACTTCTTAAAGTCACAACCTTAACCTGCTCTTTTCCATCTCTACGTGGAATCTCTGTATCACTAGGAAGAGTTCCTACTGATCTTTTCTTCATTTCCAAAGCCAATTGCCCCATTTGAGTTTCAAGATTTTTAATTGAGGCTTGAGTTTGGGTCATAAACCCTTTCATCATTGCTTCCAAGGAAGTAGATGACTCAGCCTGCTGATTGGGCTTGTTGTTTTGGAAAGAAGATGGTCTGTTTTGAAAATTGGGTTGTTGGTTGTTGTGACTTCTTTGTTGAAAATTGGATTGTCCTTGAAAATTGGACTGTCCTTGTGGTCTTTGTGATGGTTGATTGAGAGAAGGACTATGCCATGAAAATTTTGGATGATTCCTCCATTCAGAATTGTAAGTCTGAGAAAAAGGTCCTCCTTTTTGGTTGTTTTGCACATAGTTTACTTGCTCTGGATTGCTTGGACAATTTTCAAAAGAATGTCCATCTCCACAAAAGGTACACTGTACTGGCAAAACACCAGGGATAGATGTAGCAGCGTTAGCTTGCACAGGCGTGGCTAGATTTTGAATTAGAGTAGCCATATTTGCCAACTGTGCAGTTAATGTTGAGTAAGCATCAGAATCTGACGTCCCTGTTGTTCTTTTAGGTTGCAGGGCACATGGATCAGACCATTGTCCATTATTGTCAGAAATCTTTTCAAGGATTTCATATCCTTCATTGTAGGTACAAGCTGTGAAAGATCCGTTTGCAGTAGCATCAAGCATTTGTTTAGCATTGATATCTAGACCACTGTAAAATGTCTCTAGCTGAATGCAATATGGAATGCCATGGTGAGGGCATTTTCTCAACAGGTCTTTAAACCTGTCCCATGCATCAGGAACTGCTTCATTGTCCATTTGTTTAAAAGTGCAGATTTCGTTTCTGGACTTAGCGTTACTGGTGGGTGGAAAATATTTTTTTAAAAACTTTTCTACCATTTGGTTCCATGTGATTATAGAATCTGGTCGCAGCGAGTTGTACCAGGATCTTGCTTTATCTCTTAGAGAGTATGGAAAAAGTTTTAGCTTTAAAGCATCATCCTGTACACCTGTCAGTTTGAAAGAATATGTAATCTCCATGAAAGACCTAAGGTGAGAATGAGGATCTTCATGTGCCAAACCAGCGTACTGGCCGTTGATTTGGAGCATGTGGAACATTATCGGCTTGGGTTCAAAATGATGTGTTTCGAGGGTAGGTTTAAGTATTCCTGAATGTAATTGATTTAAAACAGGAACATCATAAGCCATAATACCTCCGTTTTTAGAGTTTGCAAGCCTGAAAATGTTTTGTTCCTCATCTTCAAGATTATGAATTGGCCTATTTTCAGGAATCTGACGAGGAATTTGACGAGGGATTTGCCTAGGAATAGGTCCATTTCTAGGAATTGGTCCATTTCCAGGATTTCCATTATCGGGATTTTCAAGATTTTCAAGATTTTCGAAATTTTCCCAATTCATGTTAGGGATTCCATTATTATTGGGTGGTCTATTAATAGGTTGTCCATCCGGCCCAAATTCGAAGTTATTTTCACCTTCATCCGAGGTGTACTCATTTTCAGACATCATTGGAGAGTTGCGAGCTAAAACAGCTCTTTGTGCTTTCCTTCTTTGTCTAAAAGTGCGTTCAATCTCAGGATCAATTTGAAAAAGTTCTCCGTGCAATATTCTGGGCATGCACTGTTTTTCAAAAAGGTGGTAGAAAAATCAGAGCTTAAAAACTTTACTTTAAAATGAAATTCTTTCAGCGAAGTTTTCCCCGGCAACGGCGCCAAAAACTTGTTAGATTTATGCAACCTTAGAGATTCACTTAGAATAGGACTCAGTGCAAGTATACACCTTGAACTACTATCGTCTCGTAACAAGTAATAATGGTAAAATACCAGATATCGATCCACAGGGAAATCTTGTGAAAGCCTTTCAAAAGTCCAGTCTTTAAAAACTAATTTCAGATAGCGATTTCGAAAACAGATTGTTTGATTGGTTGGTTTGAGTTATCAGCTAAAAATCAATTCTAGAGAAGAAGCATAGGGTGCAAAGCTCTATAAAGATGAAAATAAGTGATTGAGTAAAAAGGTATTATAACATCCAGCCAGTCCTCCAGCACAAGTGCTATAGGACTGCCACAACACCAACTATCGGTTCAAACGGCCTCCCAAGAGTACACATTGGTCAACGTGCTATCGATACAATATCAGTTATGTTAGACTTTGTGAATCCTAGCACAACACAGTGTTACCATCCTACACCGTAAAAGTCTAGTACTTGTCAGGCACTAAAACTCTTTATAGTCTTCTTTTATTATTTCAGTTAATTAACCTTAACCTTAACACTGAATGTTAATGCATTTTCATACATAAAATTAGCTGTCAATTAATTAAATGCAGTCTTCAATGTAAGATCAATCACCTGAAATAAATAGTTAGATACAATGTTATATTCAATACACCTCTTTACTTTCACACATATTTTACATCTAAACTTTGCTTTACACCCCAAGCTCAGGCGATTAGCCCTTCATGGCTGGATTTCTTCTTTCGAAAGGTGTAAGAAATGTAAATGACATGAATGGAAAGTACTGAAAGGAAATTGCAAGAAATGTAAATGACAGAAATGGAAAGACATAAATTAAATTGCAAGAAATGTAAATGACAGAAATGGAAAGACAGAAATTAAATTGCAAGAAATGTAAATGACAGAAATGGAAAGACAGAAATTAAATGCAGGAATTTCAACAACAAGTAAATAAAAACAATAATAAGAACTAAGAATGCAAGGAAACGGAATTACTAAACTACCAAGGTAACTTGTTCGCCAAGTTATGGAAACTTGTCATGCAAGTTACGTCACAAAACTACTTGTTGCTTTGAAACCGTTAAAACTTTGAAACACTAACTTAAACAACCAAAGGTTACGGTTTTTAGAGGGAAGGACTCCAAACTAAAAATCACGAACCTTGAGATTTTAAGTAAGTAACTAAGAAAATATCGAGAACTTGGAGACTTGCGAGAATCGGAAAGTAAAACACAAGAACTTAACTTCGAACCACTTAGATTAATACTTGAAACCGAGAGCTTGACTACAAACTACTGAAATCGTGACTACAGATCTGAATATTAAGAGGTAACTAGACAGAAATTAAGAGGTAAATAAATCTAGAGAGCAAAAGCTAAAACACTTGGAGAGATTTTTGTGTTTTTAGCTAAGTATCATATTTTTACAAGAGCATAGAAGCCTTCTATATATAGGGGAGAAGAGTGGGGATTAAGCAACTAAAAGGAGACTAAGACTAATGTCCCATTAAGCTTTATGTCCCTTCCAAAAAGTCAACTCCAGCCTTGTCATCAAAAGAGGCTTCTTCCATAAGATACCCAAAAATGGCCCAGTTGTTCGATCCTGCGGCACTCTTACAGCATTCCTTTTGTGCTCAACTCCTATAGCATTGCCGTAGTAGTGTCCAGCCAAAATCTGAAATCAAAACAGGCCCAATAAGATCCAAAAACAAAGATTATACCATTAAATCATGCTTAACACCTAAAACACAGAAAATGCTAAAAAGCTACTAAAAAGGACTTAATTACAGACTTAGGGCAAATAAAACAGACTCAAAACCTACTAAAAAGTGGCTAAAATAGGGTTAATAAATTAACCCTATCAACCATATACGAAAATGAAATAGTAGCCACCAACTTAAATTCCCAAAACAACTTGCATACATATCAGATTTAGCATTGTTGATTTCAAGGCTTGCTCATGGTATCTAAAACCTTGTTATACATTTTTGTTTTCGAAAATTTTAAACAATTAAACTCAGTTTGGCAATTTAGCAAACAGGTTATGGGCACTACTAAAAAGAACAATTGATCAAGTACTGCCAATCCATAATAATAAAAATCCATTTGACCTAACAATCAAAATTCATTTAACTCATATCTTACTACAAAAAGTAAAACCTAACAATCAAAAACCATTTAACCGAAACCCATCTAATTTCAAACGGAAAAGGTTAAACCTTGATGGGGCTTGACAATGGAGAATACAACATCGTCCTTGATAGAGAACACAACAACGTCCTTGATGGAGAACAAAACGATGTTGATGATGGACAACAGCGATGAGAATTTGCTAAATTTGGCAATACATCCGACTTTGTTCTTGAACTCATCAATCCCTTGTCTCGAAGTTTCAGACAGTCGTTTCACAGCTATTTATCGTCCATCTTCCAGCACGCCCTAAAGATTCAGATTCGGGTTTCTGATATATGATTAGCAAACTGCTTTTCACATAAAACCGATATCTATAAACGTATTACCTTGTAAACTGGACCAAATCCGCCTTCGCCAAGCTTATTGTTAAGTGAGAAGTTGTTAGTAGACTTATCATATATGTAAATGAAACTTAGAAATATATTTTCCTTTTTGGGATATCTAACAAAATATAGAACATTCATGTTTTAGAAAAGTCGGTTAAATTCACATAAAAATCATTAACTTGTATGTTTAAAGATTTTAGGAATGTAGCTACAACCAATAACCAATAGTGGACTTATTAGTAAAGCAGAAATGGAAGTTGAACAACAGAAAGCGGGGTATACTAACACCATGTACACACATGCTCAAGAGAGAGTGTATTTACAATCAACAAATTACATAGGTACCTTGTCACCCCCTTAGTGGCGACGATTTTAACAGGATCTAGCTTGGATCCCTCGATCGTTCCTTCCAAAAAGATGCCAACTTGACTGCATTATTTGCTCCTCCTCCAAGAGAACAATGTCTCTTAGTAGCAATAATCAAGGTTTTAAAAAACGGAAACAAGCCTCGAGGCGTTTTTCTCTTAGGTACGTGAGGCGTAAGCCTTGAGGCGATTGAGGCGTAAGCCCTAAAAAATAAAACACCAATGTTCATAAATGCTTTACACTTGACAAAACAAACATCATTCCATATATGTACTCGTATGTGGCAGCATAATACACCAAAAACATAATATATATATATATATGTACACAGTTGCACACTTGTATGTGACAACATACTACACAAAAACATAATATATATTGATATATACGCTTGTATTGGCAGCATAATAAGCAAAACCAGAATATATATATATATATATATATATATATATATATATACATACACACACTTGTAAAGTTGTACGTACAATAATATAAAGTTTTTCATCAAGTTGGTCACTCATTTTCTTCACACCAATAAGAGCACGAGCAAGATTGTCTTTCAAATTTTGTCCAAACAAGGATAAAAACACCAAATGTTATTGAAATTACATATAGTGGTTTGTAATGAGTTATGCATAATGTACGTGTGTTTCCATAACAAAATATATGAGATATTCTTTTAAACAAATTCGTATGTGGTACATACAACATATTATTAAGATACATGACCAAGGTGGACTTACTAAAAGAGGTCAACTCTTATAAGATTGCTAAACCTTGAAAATATCAAAATAAACACACAAATATCAGATTATGAAAACCTCTTCAAAATTCAGCATACATCACAACTACCCAAAATCAAGAACCACATGAAAACCTGAGAATGGCTTTTATGTTTTACCTTTTAATAGAGAACACGGGATTTATAATATTTTTCCTCAAGGGTTAGATGCCAAGTAGTTGTGATTATGTATCTTCCCTACAAAAAAAGATTTTTATTCTTACTTGTTATGAAAATATTTATTTTTACTGACAATGAATGTAAAGCTATTGAACAGACGACAAATAAACTTCAAACTCACCTACATGCGCATGAATGTGATCTCTGTTATCTCCAGGTGATGCACAATGAATTTAGTTGATCATCAGATGAGTTGACTGGACACTGGAAATTGAAATAGTGATTTTTCATTCCTATTAAAATAAAAACAATACCTAGATTATACACCACAAATAACAAAACCCATATCAATTTTAAACATTTAAACACCTGAACATAGGGAATGCATAGTTCATCAATTAAAGCAGTCATACCAGTCACCATTTTTGTTAATAAATAAAGTCAATGAGCAATAAATTCATCAAAATTTTAAACCTAACAAAATACAAACAACAAACATCCAAATGACTACAACTTCATAAGCAGATAACATATAACAAAAGATTAAAACATAACCAAAAGGTCATTGATCAAATGTTGTTGTACGTTCTTGAACTAAAACAAAAATCACCTGATTTTCTCATTTCATAGTCGGCCAGGCCCGTCTGTGTGTGTCGTACAAGATGAAATTGCCGCGTGATGAAATTGCGTACAAGATGAAATTGTCGCACAAAATTCACTGTTACAGCTCACCTAAATTGAAGGCTTCTCGGTTACCAAAGCGATATACGTCCATGAGGACCCTGATAAATGGTAAAAGATCAAAGAACAAGCCACAAGTTAATTAACTTCTATAAGATGCTATGTTCAGTTATTGTTGCTTGAATTTGACCTCCCTTGCTGGTTACAATGAGGGGGGTAAAACTCAAATCAAGATTCACCAATCTTCAATGACAAAAATCATTTACACATCATAAACGTGAAGAAGATATTAGACCTTAGTGCTATATAGACATCATATGAAATATAAAGGCAAGGTGTTCTTCAAGCAACTTTTAACATGCCATAAAACTCGGATTCCATCCTTTTTTGGCAGAAATAGAAAAAGTTGCGAACTTCGATATAGTAACCTACAATAGTTTCACCTTTTTCATCACGGGAGTTGTTTGCTATACAATCACAAGGAAAAAATTTCAGTGACAATTTTGTAGATGGGATAACCTAAGTATGACTCCACGCATTCAGTTATGTTATAACCAACAAATATGATCCTGACAACATATAGAAACAGTTTTAAGAGTCATATAAGTAAAAACTTCACCACAGAAAAAGGATGTGTAGAACTCTGAAAATCACAGTTTCAAATCACAATTTAAACTCTAACTCGAGAACCATTGGAAAGAACTCTGAAAATCAATTAGTCAAACTTCTATCCAATATTTACCATATCCTTTTCTTTTGTTTGAATTTTCATCAAATATTTTCCATTACAAATGTAAAAAAGAGAAATATTTAAAATATAAGGTGAGCTAACTTAAAGCTTACTCCAAATTGGCATATATGTAAATGAAACTTAGTAATATATTTTCCTTTTTGGGATATCCAACAAAATATAGAACATTCATGTTTTAGAAAAGTCAGTTAAATTCACATACAAATCATTAACTTGTATGTTTAAAGATGTTAGGAATGTAGCTACAACCAATAACCAATAGTGGACTTATTAGTAAAGTAGAAATGGAAGTTGAACAACAAAATTCCATGTTTAGTTTTAAGAAGAGACTAAATGCCAATGAATTGAAGAAATTGATTACCCTTCAAGTTCAAGAAGAACAACAAGCCTAATTGAGTTATCCCAATCATCATAGCCACTGCCAGAGGACGCTGATGCACTTGCTGCCTGTTGACAAGGCAAAAAGTAGTAACATTTGAACCCAATTCAACTTTTGTTGTCTTCCAAATTGTACAAAGACCTGAAGGAAGAAATATAAAATGGATATCAGAACCATACGGCTAGCTTTTAGACACACTGTATAATATCAAAAACATAACATTTGTGAATTTGGAAAACGGGGAATCATGTGTAACACAACAGATTTTCTAAGAAAGTAACAACTCATAATAAGAACAACAACTCAATTGTTTGGAATTTTGGTCTCCAACCGGAAAAAGATCATACCTGGAACAGATGATTATTTGCAAACTCGCATAAAAACTCATATGGAAAAAAATATAAAGAAAAATAATACGCTTTTTCTTTTTTCTTTTTTCAGTTCAACTTCATCTTCTTTGTTGAACCCTATACATCGATTTAGGGTAGTGGTTTTGGAGACGTGGGCGAACTTCAGGGAGCAGAGAAATCAGGGACGGGGAAGGAGAGAATGATAGATCATGGAGTACCTTGCTTCGACCTGATTAACCAAAGCTGTAATGCCCCAGGATTGAGATCGTGATTTTGGAGGTGGAGTTGTCGGAGAAGACCACATAGGGCTATTGAGCCAATCAGGAACTCGTTTCTTCACCATAATATTCTGCAAGCCTCTCTGGTTCGATCTTCATCCGGTTGAAGCTTCATATCCATCAATCGAGAGAAAGTAGGTGGTTTTGAGGAAGAAGGAGCCGGGAGGAGAGAGAGGTTGTGGAGAAGAAGACTGGAGAGGGGATGTGGCAGCGTATAAGGCGAAGAGGGATACGGGAAACCAGGGAGACGTGGCTATGAAAAACTGATTTCAATAATGCTGCATAATATTATACATCAAGCTTAAACAATTGTAATCTTGAAAACGGTTTGTTTAGAAAAACTGCCTAGAGAGTTAAGAAGAAGATTTCTTTCATATTTATCTTTTTCTTATAATTTTGAATTATTTTTAAATCATTTCAACACATTAAATGATAAAAAATTTCATTTTCTTTATTAATTTAAGGGAAAAGTCTAAAAAAACCCAATGGACTTTGGTGTTTAGAATAATTAAGTCCTTGGACAATATTTTAGAACAAATAAGTCATTAGACTTTCTAAAACATGTTAAATAAATCCTTAAACTTCTTAAAACCTATTAGATACATCCTTCTTCCTTCAAAATGCAACCTACAACTTGAATAACAGGTAAATCTATAATTTATAAATAAAGAAAATAAAAAAACCCTAAAAGATCTTAAACAAATGTGGTTTCAATCTGTCACTCCCCTCAATCCCCAACCCTCGCTCAATCCCTTCTCCGACCTTCACCTCCCGTCGCCGCCGCACCAGCCCACCGTCTCCGTCGTCGCCGCACCATCCCACCGTCTCCGTCGCCGCCGCACCAGTCGTTTTCGTCGCCGCACCAGCCCATCGTCTCCGTCGCCGTCGCCCCATCCTCTCATCTTCTTCAGATCCCAAGTTCATCTCACAATCTTCTCTGCTAATCTCGTTATGGTTTCTCGTATACCTAGTTGGATTCTCCGAATCTGGTCCAGTTTATGCTCAAAATTTCCCCCAAACCAACATCAGCTAAGAGGGTCTTTTGGTATAATCAATAATTGTTTCTTTTAGGGTTAGAGAATTTGATATGCTTCCAGGGAGTTCTCATGTTCATTGTTGGGGATGGTGTTGGTACTCTTCAACTTGCCTCCACTTGATTTTTCGGCCACCCACCAATTATTTTACCAGATGCAATTTCAATGTTCGTCAATTTCCTTTCTAGTTGCTATATTTTTCTTCAAAAGATTCCATCTTTGTGTCTTTCTTATTTTTATTGCTTCAATTTTATGCTATTTATATTCAAATTTGTTCATGGGTGTTATGGATTTCAAGTGTGTTCTTGGTGTTGGGATGATGAAACTCTTGCAATTTTGAGTGTTCTTCATGGTCGGTGTTGATGCAAATCTTGAAATTCTTGAAAGGGTTTTTTGTGTCTTGTAATCGATCTTCATTGTAAGTTGTAACAAGTTGGATACCGTAGAATAATGGAGGGAAATCTGACTTTGGATAGGGAAGAAAGCCCAAAATCGAGGGAAAAATCGACCTGGTATATCGATGAAATACGTAACAGTGACGAAGAATTATTCAACAATAACATCATCTTCAAAAAATATGAAAGTTCGTTGACATTTTTTGGACTTCTTCGATTATTTCACCACATTAATCAGTTTCATAGGTTATAAGGACGTATCTATCAGGTTTTCAAAAGTCTAATGATTTATTTAATAGGTTTTGAAAAGTCCAATGACTTATTTGTTCCAAAAAATTGTCCAAGGACTTAATCATTCCAAACACCAAAGTCCATTGGGTTTTTTAAGACTTTTTCCTTAATTTAAATTAGAAATCATTTGTACATTCATTTGTAAACTAACAGTGATTATAAATTAAAACTTTTATCAAATTTTTTAATTTGTATTTAATTTCTATAAATTAGACTTAAATTAAAAAAAATTAATTTACATGATGCATAACTTAATAGGCAAAGCTAACAATGTTTATAAATATAACTTTTTTATTAAATAAGCTAACAATAATAGTAAATCAAATTTTAGAGTAAATTACATTTTTAGTCCTTGTGGTTTGTTGAAAATTTCTATTTTCGTCCTTATGGTTTTGAAAAAGGTAATTTTCATCCTTATGGTTTATAATTCATCACTTTTTTATCCTTATGATTTAACTTTTATTGCTATTTTCATCCCTATGGTTTACAATTCATTTCTATTTTTAGTCATTTATACTTAAAAGTTGTGTTTTGGCCTCAGGGACGAAAATAGAAATAAATTACAAACCATAGGGACAAAAACCAAAATTTCTAAACCACTGCTGCAATTTATAGCAAACCACAAGTACGAAAAACGTAATTTACTCAAAAAATTTAAAGGGCAGTGCTAATTGCACAAAAAGGATGGGGTGTTGAATGCATTGTTTTTGTGCCAATTATTTGTAAGGAATCATCTTTCATTTCAGTTGACATATATATATTATTATTTTATTTTTTTGTTTATATATATATATATATATATATTATCTTTATATATATATATATATGTTTTGATTTTATAAATTTGTTTATAAATTTATAAAATTTGTAACTTTTGATTTTATTTTATTTTATAAATTTGTAACTTTTGATTTTATTATAACTTTGTAAAATATATTTTTCTTTATGTTAGTCAAATGTCCCTTCCATGGTTGATCTTAAAATAATTTTCATTTGATTGAGTAAATTATCCTGGGTGGTATTCATATTTTCTAGTAGATGGTGTTTTTGTACAGTGATCATATATATCTTGTATGATAATATGAATTGAAATTGTACCTCTTCTATTTTAGATTTATTACTTTTGACTTCATTCCCTTCTCCCATCCACTAAATACCATTTGTTTCCCCTCCTCTCTCTTTTACCTTTTGCAAGCTCCAGAACATCCCCCATCCTCTCTCTTTTACATTTTGCAAGCTCCAATTTGCAGGTATGTCCTCTTCTTTCTCACCCCCTCAAATTAGGGTTTCCTAAATGTTTATTTATTGTGGTCTTGCACATGTCTGTTCATGTTTCATGTGATCTCTTTTGAAGCATATCTATAAAAAAATACACACTTTCTGTCAAAAAATAGGTGTTTAGATCTCTTTGATGACTTTTATGCTAATTTGAGTTCAATGAGTTGGAAATTGAATATCTAATATACATGGATTTAAACAATTACAAGTACTATACATATGCATATGTGTGTATATAGGTTAAAGATTGAGAAGAGAGAGAGTCTATATATATATATATAGAGAGAGAGAGAGAGAGACTTGGGTTCATGTGAGACCAAGGGATTTTCGTGAGACCCATGAGACCAATTTCTATCCATTAGATTAGAACCTAAAGTTGATCTATGGTGATGATTTACACGGTGGTGTTTTTGTAATTTGTTTGAAAATCAGTGGCAATGTCAAAACTTATATCCATTGTCTTTTCAATTCATCCAAACATTTTTAACAGTTTCATCCTTCCCAAAGGCGATTTATTTTCAAACTTCTCGATGGAACCCTATCGGCCACCGGAAAATTCCACGGCGAAACACTACTAGCTAATGGCGAATTCCAAGGTAAAACTCATCAAGATACTCAGAATCTACTCACCTAGTTTGAACACGATGAAAATCATCTTCAACATCATCCGAATCAACTAAAAATTATCCTATCTCGGTAAGAAACTAAATTTCGGGTTTTGGCATTCACGATTTTGTAAGTATTTGCAGGTTATACATTTTTGTTTATTGTGTGTAAAATAATCTAATTCTCTTTGCATTCATTACTAAAATTAGGGTTTTTGATGATTACTCTTTCGTGCCTAGTGAATTTCACGTGTTGTTGAAAATCAATATTAGGAGCTAAGTGATCCTTTTAAGAAATTGAAAATTAGATTTGCTCTCTACTTTAATAGAAGTTGCATCTTGTACGATGTTTCCAATGCTTTGTGTTTATCTTGGAAGATTAAGAGAAAACAAGTAAAGTGGGGATTTGTTAAAAACTAAATCACCACTGTGTGCAAACATGAATGTAGAAAAAAATTGTACATGAATGTCAAAGTAGAGACAGACTGATGGGGACATACAACTGGAAGGATATGTACAGATAGGCATCATACAACATATCATTAGTATAAAATACTTGTATGCCTGAGTAAAAGCTTGATAATATAACTTCTTTTGACCATCATAACTTAGGTTCTCTGTTTCTTAATTAGATCAAACAAGTTCCTTGTCAAAAAGATTGAATGGGACATATTTTTTTGGCTAACTTGTATTACATGATTTATACCTGAATAAGCAACATGATTATATGTTTTACTAAGTTCGTTGTAAACTGTGATAGTTAAGTGTTTAATCAGTTGTTTGTGATTATTTTTTGTTTCTAGTATGTTCATTGTTGATAGATATGTAAATGGCATATTTTGTTTGATAAAATACGTATAATTTACGTACATAGCTTATCTATACTTTATGTACCTTGAAAGTAATGTTGTGAGCCTGATGCTTAATTGATTTTAGTTTCAAACTCAGTTTCTGTATTTGAAAATTAAACTGTTGGCCTATACATAATCCCAAATCAAGAAGTTAAGTCCTACCTTCATCTATCATATAACGACCAATGTTATGGTTCTCGACAAGAACGTTAAGATTAGGTAAGAAGAGTTTGTTCATCTCTCATTCAGTGCTTCAAAATGGTTGTTTGGTTGTTGGATACTTAGATTCTTACTTTTTGATTGTTAGCTCTTGGTTTGTCTTGCTAACTTATTACATGCTCAGTGTGTTATATAGGTGGGATTCTCTGCTAATTGAGTTATAATTCTGGCATTATCTGGTTGGGAGGATTTTGACGACCTTTGACCTTAAAACAAACCATGTGAACCTTCACAGTGAATTTGCTGTGAAGGTTACCTTCACAGTGAGCTTGTTGTGAAGGTTCATTTGCTTTTTTTTCATTGAAGTTTAACATGCTCAAAGTGTTATATAGGTGGATTCTCTGTTAATTGAGTTATAATTCTGCCATTATATGGTTGGGATGAGTTTGATGACTTTTGACCTTCGAACAAAACAAGTGAACCTTCACAGTGAGCTTGTTGTGAAGGTTCATTTGCTTTTGTTTTCCCCATTGAAGTTTAACATGCTCAAAGTGTTATATAGGTGGATTCTCTGTTAATTGAGTTATAATTCTGCCATTATATGTTTGGCATGAGTTTGATGACTTTTGACCTTCGAACAAAACAAGTGAACCTTCACAGTGAGCTTGCTGTGAAGGTTACCTTCACAGTGAGCTTGATGTGAAGGTACACTAAATTGATGTTAAAGTACGTTTTGGATCAAAGTAATGAATTAAAACATTGAATCAAATTCTGTCAACCATAAGAAATAGTATAATTTAAAGAAAAAAAGATATACATCAGCACCATTTGTGATGTATATAAGAAATAGTATAATTCAAATTCTGTCAACCATAAGAAATAGTATAATTCAAATTCTGTCAACCAATTGGGATCATGAAAGACCAAAGGTTTTTTGTGAGACCCGTGAGACCACCTAGTAACCATTAGATCATATCCCAAAAGCAATCTAGGGTGATAAATTGCACGGTGGCAATTTTGTAATTCTTTTGAAAGTCATGTGCTATATTGAATTAGGTTTTAAGATTAAAGTCTTTTCAAATCCCCCAAATCTCCAGACGATTGTTTTCTTTCCGATGATTTCTACCGGTCACAATTCATACTGTCTACCGTCGAAACACTCCGCCAAAAAATATCAAAAGCTAATCGAAATCTTCTATGCTACATTTAACCCTACGAAATCATCTTCAGCATAGAAACTTCATCATATATCGGTAAGGAACTGAAATTAGGGTTCAGATTTCATAATTTTGTATCCATCAGTAGAAGATATAAAATCTCTTCATTTATACAATTTGCAAGATCTAATTCTATGGTGGTTTTACCAGGTTGTACATTTGCAACATCATATGGTTGTTGTTGATAGTACATAACATGCAAAAGAAAAACATGATGAAGAAGATGATACCAATCAATCAAATCAGAAAGGTATTAAACCATTGAACAAACCTTCACATCACACTAGCTTTGAAGGTTCTCTTGATTTCACTTACCCCACCTTATTTTTCTATTACTTTAGTTGGTTTTGTTTTAATACTATGGTGTGCCTTCTGCATTAGCCCCTAGTTCAGAATTGAATGAGCATTAAGAGGAAGTGAATGAAACATCATTGGAAGAAGAAGGTAACTTTTTAAATTAAAACTTCACAATAAGTTTCCTGTGAAGGTAATGTTGTTTTCTAGACATAAGTTGGAAGAAAGACAGACATTTGTTGCTTGGAGTCATAAGGGTTTAAATATTTATGTTTACCTCTTCCTTGCATCATCCAATGATTTTTTTTATTATTATTTACAACCTATCCAAACAACAATGAGAATTATTGGCTACTGGAGGTCATAGGCATCCTTTTGACCAAGCCCAGTCTCAAATGGTCCTCAACCAAAACAAACTCATAATACATATATACATGACCTAGATTATATTTTCATTTTCATGTTCTTTTTACTTGAAATAAATGAACCTTTACAACAACTAGTTGGAAGATTTTTTTCTTTTAAGTAATTTGACACAATCTCATAATATATCTTGAATTAGGGCAATCAAGTGCAAGCAATCTTCATCTGGAATGTCTTTCCTAATGGTCTTGTTGTCTAGAACATTTGCTACAATTTATCTCTTTTAGTTTACAAACCTTTACAACAAACTTACCGTGAAGGTTCACTAGATTACAAACCTTCAACAAACTTACCGTGAAGGTTCACTAGATTTCACTTGGACCAACTTACCTTTCTATATATTGTTTCTTATTTGACTTAATGGAGTTTTAATACCAAGGTCACAACCCTAAAAATGGATTATCATAATAAACATTACCTAACATTAATATGTGTATGTATAGAGATGTATATGAGATTAGCATGCATATATGCCATGAATTAGGGCAGTTAAATGCAACCAAGCTTCATGTGTATAGTCATTGTTGGTGGTTTCGGTTGTCTGAAACAAATGTTCCAATTTTCCGTTCAAATTTTACGAACCTTCATAACAAACATACTGTGAAGATTCACTTGGGAACCAACTCACCTTATATATATTGTTCATTATTTGGGTTAATGCTAGGTTTATACCAAGATTATCCACCATATATCTTTTGTTTGGTTTTCAATGTAGCTATCTATGATTGATGATATAAACTATGTTGCAAACTTTAATTTTACAACATATTTATTCATGTACCTGTCTTAACCATCCAAAGACAGGTGAAATGATAAGAGTTTCATGACAAGGTGGAAATCCTACAAAAGAATTGGAAGATGAAGAAGCTGCCAAAAAGAATGTACCAAAGAGGCAGACAAACAAATTGAGATGAAAGTATGGAACAAAAATTCTATTTTTATTTTTTACTTTAGCAAGTTCAAGAATAGTAAAAAGGTCAATGGATGAGACAATTATATTGGAAAAGAATAGAAATTGCATTTGAAGCATTTGAAGAGTAGTCAGGAACATTAGTTATTTTTTTGTTTTGATATTGTCATATAATCAAATTATCATTTTGATATTTGAATAAGATTTTGGTATTATAGTTTGAAAAGTATGTATTTAAAGTACTCAAACTTCATCTTATCCGACACGTGAATAAAGTTTCATGTTTAGCATATTTTCGTGAGACCGTGACACCACAAAAATAGCTCACAGAAATAGCTCAGTCTCACATGATCTCAAGTCTAATAAGCGCTTTCTATTTGTAGTTATTTACTATAACTACATTAAATAAACTAGTACGCTTATTCCTTCACAGTAAACTTGTTTACCAATCACAAATGACTTAATAAGCACGGGTTGGGTTCACTTGAGACCAACATGTTTTCGTGAGACCGTGACACCACAAAATAACACTAAACCTTCACACGATTCATTGTGAAGGTATGAAAAACAGCGAACCTTCACAACAAAAACACTGTGAAGGTTTGCCTTCACAATACCTTCACAGTCTTTTGCTGTGAAGGTTTAGTGTTATTTTTGTGGTCTCACGGGTCTCACAGAAATAGCTCAGTCTCACATGATCTCAAGTCTAATAAGCGCTTTCTATTTGTAGTTATTTACTATAACTACATTAATGCTAATTACTTGATTAATACTCATCTCTAACGGCCTTCAAATTCTTAAATCGTGGACTCTTATTAACTAGTCCTCATCTCTAGCCACTTTCAAATTCTCAAATCATGAACTCCTTAAAAATCATCATTCTTTAAACAAATTTATAAAAAAACATGACCGTTTTCTCAAACCACACATTAAAATAAATTAGAACATTAAAATCAAAATATCGTGTTGCATTGCACGAGCAGACTTCTAGTAGTTAAATAATGTATTGAATATTAAGATATCTGAAATAAGGAATCGGTTAAAATTGATATGATTTTGTCGTGGAAATTTCGACTTCTGTATTTCTATTTTAAGGAATGTGAAGATAAAAGATACAAAGTTATTAAATATAAGAGAGAATGAATCCATGCATGTCATATGCATGCAGGTGGCTCCATCTAAAGCAAACACGTCTTCAAAGCTGGAGACTTAAAAGCTTCATATACAGCGGCGTCCATGGCAATCGACGACAGCGTGATGGAAGAAGACAAATTAAATATCCCAAAGACCTTCCATGGCAAGAACTCAAAACAAAAGTCCACGTTGATGAAGAAAGCAGCGCCGATTTCAAAGAAAGCCATTGATGAAATCGATTTCATTGAGGAAGAATCAACGTCTAATTTTCTTGTTAAGAAAGAAAAATTAGATTGGTCAAAAATACCCCTGAACGTTCAAACTTATTGACAAATACCCCTTCACGTTCAAACCATCAGATTTCCATCATTAAATTTGATCAATGGCTATAAGGTGGTCTTGCCGGTCTCACGAAAAATCATTGGTCTCACCGGAACCCAACCCTATATATATATATATGTGTGTGTGTGTGTGTGTGTGTGTGTGTGTGTGTGTGTGTGTGTAATTTTTATAAATATCTATTTCATTCAATTATAGTTAGGTGGCATTTTTTGTAGATATCTATTTCATCATTAAATGATAGTTCTACAAATTTAAAAGAAACCGCCCATTTAAACTAATTTTACATCATAAAATGATAATTCTATGAATATTAAATGTCAATAATTGTCGTATAACTACATCGAGAACATTTACAATTACTATGCACTATTCACGTCACTATGCACTATTCACGTCACTATGCACTATTCAATTGTATTTCCTGATGTTAAAAGATTACTTTGTAGATGGCACATCTACCAAAGTATTATGAGAAATTGTAAACCAGTAATAACATCAAATAACATCAAATCATGATTGTGGTTCCTTTTACAATGCATGGGTGACATTAGTTGACTCGGTAACGGATGAAACTTACATGTTTAATTTCTCACAACTTGAAGCAGTATTACGAAGCTATCCAGGTACACCTTAATATATTATTATAAGTAAAATGTTATATGTAAGTTTAACAATTACTAAAAAAGTTAAATTGTTCTAATTTTCAGGTGTTCTTGTTTATCTGAATGACACATGGTTGAAACCATATAAAGAAATGTTTGTATCTGTTTGGACTGACAAATTTCTCCACTTTGGAAATCAGACAAGTAAGAGAGTGGAGAGTCAACATTCCAAGTTGAAAACTTACTTGGATTCAGCGCAATCAAGTCTACCGACATTTATGAGCAAGATCAATCAACTCATTCAGTCACAAGATACAGAAATTAAAGCAAGTATTCAAGAGAGCAAAAGTGTCACGAAACATCGTCATCGCATACCACACTTCCAATAATTGTGTGGTGTCGTTTCACATCATGCATTAAACATAATATTCCAAGAGTATGAGCGAGCTCAATCTGTTGGCTTATTTTCTGAAAATTGTAGTTGTCTACTACGTACAAGTTATGGGTTGTCATGTGCGCACGAACAAATGTAATACTTGAACAAAGGTCATCCTATCCCAATTGATGTATTTTGGACGACGCTTGATTTATCACCGTGCCAATCTTTACAAGATGATGACGTAGGTTGTGAAGCTGAAGTCCAAATGTTTACTGAGGAATTTAACAAGCAATCGAGATCTGGTAAGTTCAGTTTTCTGAGGAAGATAAAAGAGATAGTCAGTGCATCAAAAACATAGGTTCGTGAACCTGTTGTTAACAAGACTACTCGTGGACGGCCCTCGTTGAAGGATAAGCTTTTCAGAAAAACTCATGTTGATCCCTCATTTGCAACTCATGTTGATCCGTCTGTTGCAACTCATGTTGACCCGTCTTTTACAAGTGAAAGACCCCTTATACGTAGTAGTTTGAACGTGTCAACATTTGTTGACTTGGAAAAAATGAGTTACCAGGAACCACCGAGACACAGTTCTTTCATGGGCAAAAACTATAATGCACATCCATACATTAATCAATTTCCAAAGATGTTTCACCCTTACATTACGCATGTACATGATGTGAGAGGTGATGGAAATTGTGGATTCTGAGCAATAACTGTCTGTCTCGGTCTTCATGAAGATGCATGGCCCACAATTCGGTTTAACTTGATGGAAGAGTTAGATACACACAAGACAGAATACATCAACGCTTTTGGAGGTCAATATTGGAATATTGTTTACAACACTTTAAACTTCTTTCAATCAGATCAAGGTGCACCAGTTGAACACTGGATGACAATGCCTGAAATAGGTGTCTTGATTGCTTCAAAGTATAATGTGATATTACACGTTATAGATATGGGAGGCTGTGGGACGTACTTGCCGCTTAGGTCCACTCCGCCAGCGTGGTATCAACATGTTGCTTTTACAATTGGGTACGTTAATGGTAACCATTATGTGAAATTAGATATGGCAGAAGGATACCCGTTCCCTACTATTGTAACACATTTTTTCCACTACAGTTATCCGTGTGCTGCAGGATGGGCTACCCCGTATTCAGATCGAATACAGAAGTACGAGCGACTTTTAAGTGTTAATTGTACTACGGATAATGTTATTTTAGAATAATCGAATGTAATATAGATTATTTTATGTTCTATTTATATGTTAAATCGCAATGTTTTTGTTTTATTTTTATAATTATATAATTATAAAAAATTAGTAATATTTATATTTATAAACATTTATTTATTTTTAAATAAAACCAAAAAGTAAAAGAAAAAAAACTTTTTAAACTATATAATACAAATAAATAAAATAGAAAAAGAAAAGACAACAAAAAGACAAAAAACAAAAAAAAAATCATGATTTGGTGCAATTAGCCTCCCCCATTTTAAAAATCTATGAGAATCAATCACCAAAACAATGACGCGTGGCACCTTAACTCACAAAACTTCCACGCCCCTTCCCCTTTTTCTTGCAACCACTCCGGTGAACTTCACGGACGAACCCCCTTGAACCATCTTCTCCCACGGAATATGAAAATAAACTCAAATCCAAATTCAAAACACCAAGACCATAATTGAAATCCAAATAACTCAAACACCAAATCCCAAACCCAAAATTCAAACCTAAATAGAAACTAAGGGGCTGTTTACTAACTGCTGACCAGGCTGACTCGGTCAGCAGTCAGAGTGTTTACTGATTCTCGGATCTGACCGAGATCTGACTGAGAATCTGACCGACATCTGTCTGAACCAGTTCCAAAATTAAGCTGACCCGGGTCAGATTTTTATTTTTTTCACGTTGCGAGCCTGCGTTTACGTCGAAATGCTACAAAACAACAAAATCGGAAATGAAAAAGAGAAAAAAGAAAGAAAGAATGTCACGTTTCAAGAAGCAGAATTTGCTCAGCAGTATGCCTGTGGTATCGTTTTTTAGGATCCGATGGCTCCTGGTGGTCATCACCACCCGACCCACCAACACCTCTGATACCCAACTCCATAGCCATTACTCCGTCAAAAACAAACGATTTCCGTTAAACCCTTTAATCTAACACTAAACCACCCTAACCCCAATAGCTAGGAAATCGACACCACTTGTTTATCTGCTTTCTTGTAGTGATAACAGTTGCGTCACCCTACACATAGAAATGATAATCGGAAGCACAAAAAAATGATAATCGGAGCAAGAATTTCGATTTTGCGAGGAGACTGATGGGTAACGGATTGAGATTTCAAGGAATATAGATACAGCATGGATTTGTATGCATTTGTGTGTGTTAGAGAGAGAGAGAGAGAGAGAGATGGAGAGATATAGAGAGAGAAAGGAGAAGATTAGGGGAGGATATGATGTTAGAGAAAGTAAATGCAAAAAAACCACTTGGTAAACAATCTTACCCGGACAGCACTTACCCGGGACAGCACTCTTACCCGGACAGCACTTACCCGGAAAGAGCAAGTAAACAACCCCTAAACCTCAACTTAAGCCATGAAATCAAAGTTGAATCCAAAATCCACTTCGAAGGTGGCTATGTTGTGGGGCAAGATAAGTCAAATTATGTGGTTCCAGATTTGACTGATTTAGAGAAGTTGTCAAACATTAATTGATGAAGCCCCTCGGATTTCGGATTGCTTCGGGTTCGGGTTGGTCGGGTTTCGGGTTAATGTCTGTCGGGTTCGGGTATTATTATAATACAAAAAGTATATATAAATTCCATCGATTTTGAGGATGAATTCAATCAAACGAGAGATTGATGAAACCGAAAATAAGTTTAAAATTTAAAAACAATTCGACCGGTTATAATTTACGATTTTTTAAAGATAATTAGATAAATAAATATATTTATATAACATTTAAAATATATATTTATATTATTTCGGGTTTTCAGACGAGTCGCGTGGCCAAAGATCAAACCCAACCCGAACCCACATATTTCTCCAAAAGTCGAGTTTTGAATTTTCGGATTTCGGGGTATTCGGGTATTGCAAAAACACCTAAATTTCGGTTCGGGTTCGGATTATTCGGGTTTTGCACACCCCTACCAGAGGATGAGTGATGTAGTGGAATCAAACCTTAATCGATGAAGCCCCTTGATGGGTGATGTAGTTTTGAATCAAAAAGCCCAAACAGTGAGTCATGTTTGAAGCCCGGGTGAGGGAGGTGTTGGTTCGCTGGAGATGGTGACTAACGTTGAGGGACTAAGAAACATTAGTTCATGCTTATTGATTTTGATGTGATCATTACTAATACAGTGAGACCAAGAAAGGAGGGGGAAACCCTAATCTTATGGTGGTCAGCGAAATTGCAGTTCCTGGAAGGAGGCAGATGTCAGCAGAGTTACAGGTGGTAGCCTTGTGGAGATGGTGCTTTGATGGAGATCGACGGTCCGGTCGGTCCATTAGGTTTCGGATGCCCATGGCGAAATGCCAAAAAATGCCCTTTTATTACGCAAATGAAAAAAGATTAAAGGGGTTTGGAGCCTAGTCAAGCTAGGCGACTCATGCACGAAGGAATTTTGGTTAGTTATATGACAAACAACATTTTACAACCAAAATGAGGACGATGATGATTGGTGTTGAAAGAAGTCACAAGCCTAACCACTTATATATCCTTATAACATTGCATGAATAAATAATACATGATTCACAATTGCAATTGCAATTGCAATTTGCATATCCATGTGTTGTCCTAATTTCATTTGATGATAATATGAGCAAATTTTGTGGCAATTTTTGCCAATGAATGTTCTTTCGAATGTTTACTCTCCTAAATCATGTCTTGCATAATTCTTTAATCATGTTATTGTTATATAAATAGGAATATCAGATAAGCATAATGACATTATATGATTAGCTATTTCATTGCTAGTGACACAGGCATTCCAATATGTCAACTTTAATAAAGAGCACATATACATGAGCACTTGTGAAGCAAGATGAAATGTAAATAAGATTTTGGTGTATGTTCCTAAGAGAAAACTACTAGTTGCTTTTATTGTTATAGATTTGAGTCTCGCGATATCTTCCGGTAATGTTCCTAGTTTTCTTTGAACACTATGAATTGACATGCCCCAAAAATAAAACCAAAATTAATAAATGACAAAAAGTTGTAGACAAAGTGATCATTTGCAAAGGTAATAAATTTCTTTGAACACTATGAACAAAGATGAAATGTTTGAATGTCACCTCCTATTTTATGCATATCTGGAACATGCTACTGTTTAAATTATTAGAAGCTCAAACTAGGAAGTTAAAATAGAGGATTGCCAACCACTTATATATCCTTATATTGCTAGTAGGGATGGGAGTATGGGCATAGAGGTTAGAAATTAGAATCAAACACTAGTACTTATTTATGGTTTGAACTTCATTATCCCAAACATGATGTAGGTGTATGTTTTTTTAGGCAGCAAATAAGTCAACAAACAACGCAATCGTAGTTGATTTTAGGGTATGACAACAACTAAAGTCAACAAACAAGTGAACAACACAATCGTAGTCGATTTAGTAATTAGGGCAACACACAACACGATAGCAAGTTAGCAACGAGAGAGAGAGATGCAACAATCGAAATTAATATCGAATGAATCGCAATCGTGAGAAACAGAGAGTGAATACCGATTGTGTGAATCGTAACTCGTAAGCCACAACAATCAATCGATCGTCTATGGAATCGCCTACTTGCTTGCTCTCTAATCGCTAGAATGGTCGTCTATCTTGTGGGTTGAAGCCTGCAAACTGAACCTACTAACTATAAAAGCCCTATAAAAAATGATGCCCTTATGGGCCTTGCTGCCCATGGCCACAACCATGATAGCTATGGGCCAGGGTCGGGCTTGTCGACGACGGGTCTGGCTTCGTTGACGAAGATCGACAGTGTAGGGGGTACATTGTCGTGGGGAAAGGGGTGATATTCCATCATGTAAGGGTTGGTGCTTCGATGATGGAGAGGTAGGGGAGGGTCCAAACGGAAGTTTGTACCGGAAAAGATCGGCAGTGTAGGGGGAGGTCGACGATTTGGTACTCCTGTGAGACGGTACACAATCACCGTCGATATACATAGGATATGATCTAGACTCTTGGATCAATCCTAACTGTAGATCAACATTAATAAGATTCACCAGATCAATTCCCATGAGAAGCACAATTCATGGGTGGGTGTGAGATTAAAAGTGATTAAGAGTCGAAATCTCTTCTAACGCTTCTCACCTTAACTTTTTTTCTCGCACGATCATTTGTGTGTGTGTGTGTGTGTATATATATATATATAGGGAGAGGTTCAAATGAGAAGTGCTAAATATTTGAGAAATAAAGAAGTGATCTCAGTTATTCATTAGGTCAAGATCGGCGACTTTGACCGAGAAGCAGCGGATAATTCCTCACGTAGTTTGCACGTGGTCTGCACAAGATAGAGGGGTAGTTTCGTAAAAAATACGCGGGACGAGTTCATATATGAATCTGTGTGATTCATATATGAACCTTTGTGTTCATATATGAACCTTTGTAATTCACATATAAACTCTTTTTAACTAATTCATATATGAACCTTTATGATTCATATATGAATCAGTTAATTTGTTCATATCAGAATTAGTTAAAAAAAATTCATATATGAATCACAGAGGTTCATATATGAATCAGTTAATTAGTTTCATATATGAATCACAAAGGTTCATATATGAACACAAAGGTTCATATATGAACACAAAGGTTTGAGACCATCCCCATCAACAAACCAAACCAAACTTTTTTTGAATAAGACAAAAATTTCCATTTAAAAGAAAAGAAAAATGAAATTGAATGCAAACCAAACTCTTCAAACCGTTTGCTGGTGCAAACTTTGTTTGGGGAATATTTTATTAATAAAACAAGATTTTTTAGATAAATTATATAAGTAGGTGGCAAAATCTAATTGGTTAGTTTAGATTTTATTAGGATAAAACTTATCTGATTAAAAAGATAACTTTAATAAAAAAATTAAAAATTAAAAAATATACCAAAACTCATATTTTTCAATTTCCTACAAATAGAGACCAATCTTGACATATTTTCAACACACCAATCTTTCTCTTCATTTCAATACTCTCATCCTCTTGAAAATTTCAAAGATCTTGATTTTTTTTTCAAGTTTTCCTCTATGGATCCAAACCAGCAAAATTTTTGGATTAACTCTCAACATCCTGATAACTCTCAATATATCCCTGAAAATGTTCAAACCTCACAAAAAGCCTCAAGAGCCGACCATCCATGGGACACTAAAGAAGATATGGCTTTAATGTCAGCATGGGTTTTTGTTAGCGAAGACGCTACTTGTGGCAAAAACCAAACGAAATGAGCGCTTTTTTCACGAGTGAAAAAAATACTATGATGCAACTCGAGAAGAAAATCCAGAAGGAATGCACGAAAGGAACGAAAATCAAATGAAAGGTCGTTGGACTCGACTTAACGAAAATGCAAACAAATGGATTGCTGCTTACAAAGAAGCATATCGTCAAAAAAGAAGTGGAATGAGTATGGCAGATGTTGAGAAAGGAGCTCATGCAATTTATGAGGCGGGTGGGAAAAAGTTTTCGGACTTTCTTGTATTTAACCAAGTTATGTGTAAACATCCCAAGTGGGAATTAAAGTTAGATCGTGACACAACACGTTCTCCTTCGGAATATGAAGTGGGTTGTGAAGATAGTGGTGGAAGCACAAAAAGGTCTAAAACTACGGAAGAAGAAGACACCGACCAAGAATCTCCAATTGTTGGTGGTTCAACAATTCAGCGTCCTACGGGTAGAGATGCGGCAAAAAAAAGAGGAAAAGGTAAGGCATCACAATCTTCTTCATTTTCTAATGACTTTTCTGCAGAACTTCATGCAATGACGATTACAAGAAACAATGAAGTTGAACTCATGACAAAAAAACTGAACTTTGACAAAGAAAAATTTGAAGTCGAACAACACCACAAAAATCTACGTATACTGATGGCGAAAGAACATCTATCACCGGGAGAGGAGGCGTTGAAAGAACGTCTTTTGACAATGTTGTATGGATAGTGATATTATGTATTATTAATTTATTATTCCGTGTATTTTTTTAATTTACGTATTATGTATTAGTAATTTAGTATTCCGTGTAAGTTTTTTATATTTATAATTATGTTTTAAAATATGAAATTATTTTTATTTATTTATTATTTAAAGTTAAAAGATATATATATATATATATTCTAAAATATTAAATTATTAAATATATAATTTTTATAATATAATTTTTAAGATTGGTTTGGATTGTGAATAAAGTATAAAAAAAGTTAGATTGGATTGGAATTGAAGATTGGATAGGTAGAAGAGAGAGAAATTAGTTTTTTAATAAAGATTGGTTTGGTTTGGTTTGTGAATAAACATAGTCTAAATCCCTCTTATTCCAAATTTTGCCACAAAATCCAAATCCCTTAAAACAATTTCGTCAAATCAAACGCCTGCCCCTTTGATGTATTTGGCTGGTAGGGTTTGAACAAAAATTGCATTCTATTTTTTATAAATAAATTATGAAAACAAAATTTAAATAATTAAATTACTTTTTGTTAATTAATTATTACAAAACAAATGTTTTTAACATTATTACAAACAAAACATATAAAATCTCACGACGTACCAACTATCGAAATAGGATTTCTAAGTCCAATATTTGTAGGATTTCATCATTTCCAGTTTTTTATACCAACTATCCAAGTAGGATTTCTAAATCCAATATTTGTAGGATTATTTCCCGATTTTTCTTTAAACCAAACATGATATTAGATAGAAATCCAATTTCAAATCTCATCAAATGCCACAACCAAATGAGACCTAAAAGGGCCTCTTTTATCACATTTTTCCAATTACATTGCTTATGTTATAAAATTAAGTAAATTTCCTTTTATATCATTTCCAATGTCATCTACCTTATTACCTAACTTTGGTATAAAAAGATTACGGAATTTAATTAAAATACCCAAAGTTTGACTTTGACTTGCCTAAATACCCATTTCTCTCTCGAATTTGCTAAAATATCCATTTTTCCCGCGAAAAATCCCGCGATCGCGGGACCCACAACCACGTGGCACCACCTGGCACCATCTTTGGCCAATTGTCCCGCTATGGCCCCTCAAGATACCCCGCGGCTGCAACATTTCCCCCCCAAGTATGCCCGTTGTTACACTTTTGGCCCCTGGTCCCGCGATTTTTCCTGCTATCGCGGGATTTAGCTGCCACGTGTAGGGGGCTGGGGTTGAAACCCTAATTTTTTATTAACTCATCCCAACCCCCACCCTCCAATGTCGGCTATAAAGAGAGAGGGTGGGGGACCAACATTCGGCCACCATACCTATTTTTAAAATCTCTCCCAACTCTCTCAACTTCTCGTGTCGATTACGCGCTCGGTTTGAAGATGTCACGTGTTAGGGATGTGGTAAGTCATTTTTCTTAACTTCTTGTAGTTTCTTGTTGTTATCTTAAATTTTCAAAATATATGATATGTAAACTTTGTTGTTTGAACTTTGTTGTTTAAACTATGTTGTTTGAATGTTCTTGTTTGAACTTTGTTGTTATCTTAAATTTTTGAAATATATAATATGTAAACTTTGTTGTTTGAACTTTGTTGTTTGAATGTTGTTGTTTGAACTTTGTTGTTATCTTAAATTTTTGAAATATGTAATATGTAAACTTTGTTGTTTAAACTTTGTTGTTATAAAAAAATATGTTAAAGTGGTTTTATAAAAAATATGTTAGTGTTTTTTTGTTAAAAAAGATGAGTGTATTTCCAAAAATAAATGTTAGAGTGAGTTTATAAAAAATAAGTTAGTGTTTTTTTTTAAAGTTGGTGTTATTTATAGAAATAAATGTTAAATTTTTTTTATAAAAAAAGTATGTTAGTGTTTTTTTGGTTATAAAAAGAGAATGTTTTTTTAAAAATAAATGTTAGAGTGAGTTTATAAAAAATAAGTTAGTGTTTTTTTTTAAAAGTTGGTGTTACTTACAGAAATAAATGTTAAATTTTTTTTATAAAAAAAATATGTTAGTGTTTTTTTGGTTATAAAAAGAGTGTTTTTTTAAAAATTAAATGTTAGAGTGAGTTTTATAAAATAAATGTTAGTGTTTTTTTTTATAAAAAAATTGGTGTTATTCATCCAAAAAAATGTTAAAGTGTTGGTTATAAAAAGATGAGTGTTTTTACAACTTAGGTCCCTAAAATTTGCTAATTTACAACTTAGGTCCGTAAATTATGGTGAATGACAACTTAGGTCCCTAAAATTTGCTAATGTACAACTTAGGTCCATAAACTTTAGTGAATGCCAACTTAGGTCCCTAAACTTTGCTACTTTACAACTTAGGTCACTAAACTTTAGTGGATGACAACTTAGGTCCATAAACTTTAGTGAATGCCAACTTAAGTCCCTAAACTTTGCTACTTTACAACTTAGGTCACTAAACTTTAGTGAATGACAACTTAGGTCACTAAACCCTAAACCCTAAACCCTAAACCCTAAACCCTAACAATGTTACATTGAAATATAAAAAAAACCCACAACATATCTATTTGGATTTTGTCAAACGGGTGTAAATAGCCCTAAGGTATCTGGGGACTTAAGCAATCCTTGTGATTCCCCTGCTACCTGGAAGTCTGTTACGTGCGAAATATATGTTTTAATCGCAGTGGGTTGCAAACTGTCCACAGTGGGAAGTGCAAGTGTACACTGTCCACTATGATCGTCACAGCAAGTAATAATTGGTAAAATACCAGAATCGAATCCACAGAGACTGGGCAATCAAGACAATACGGTTCTCATGAGCTCCTTTTACATGTTTCAAAAACAGAAGAAGCAATATTTTGGTTTGTTTGGTGAAATAACTACTTTAACGATTTTACTAAGGTTTAAAAGGAGGAATGTAGGTTAGATTTTTCCTAGATTTTATACTAAATACTCGGTCCTAAAAGTGATCCTTGTATTCGAGGTGGACATTTTCGCTAGAAAAGCCCGGTTACAAAATACTCACACCGTTAGATAAAAATCCCATACTCTTAGTATTTATTGTTCTGTCAATGGTAATCTCAAAAATGGACCTTTTCAGATCTCGATGGAATGTGTAGAGATAAATACTCTAAGTGTTTTTAATACACAAATTAGCTTACCTACTACTCCAGTGGGTTGAGATTAGCTCAATGTGCCGACCTCACTTTCGTAAGTGTCATAAGAATTCTTTCGAATCCCCTAGCATCATTCAAGCTCGTGTCACTACGTTCTACTTATTTCTAAGTTAAGAACTAGCCTTTAGATCCTAGCAAGTGATCGGCTTGTTCGCATCCTTGGGTAAAAATCGAGAATGAATGACCAAAACAACAAATATTCTAAGTATAAAGATTACTCAAGCATTTTTAATAAAATCCAGGTACTTCTCCTTCCTACATCCCAAATGATGTTTAGCCCATAATTAAAGTAAAGAAAACAAGATAGTAGAAGTTGCACATAATTAAACTGAAAGTGACTTGAATTGAACTCACAGTGGGGAACGAGAAGTCGTCCCTGTCACTGTGTACTTCGAACTATAATTAAACTAAGAAATTAAGATACAGAATTTTAAAGCTAGCTACTGTAGTAAATGAAGGACTAACACTAATGTAGTTGTTGAGAGAATTTAAGACTAAGCCAAGCATGTCATAAATGGCACCCAAGTGCTCCTTTATATACTAGGAGAAAGAGTTGGGTATTACACAAAGAGGTGGGTTTATCTAATGGGTAAAGACTGCAGTATTATGGCAGAATTCAGCACTTTGGACAATCCTTTTACCCAATAGTCCCTTCACCAAGTCAATCTCTAAGTACAAGAAGGTGTACTTGTTGTCATCTTTAAGGAAACTACTTTATACTTCTTCAGCCCATATTTCCCTGCCATTTGAACCTTCTAAACTCCAGAATACTTGCATCCCAACTATTAGTTTCTTTTGTCTTCTTGCTCTGCTCGAATAGTGGGAAACCGGAGTGGGCACAACAGTGGTCACTGCAGGATAAATCGTGAAAAACACCCAAATTCCACCAAATAATTTATTAAAGACTATGGTTCACTCTTTTTGCTCATTTTCGAGAATTGTTCCAAGAATGGGGGTTTTTAGAAGCGGAATGGCTAAAATTGACAAAATAAAATAGAAAATTCATGGAAATAATAACTCTAAAAATAGAGTTATCAAAGTCCAATTGATTGAGTGGGTTATTTTCTAAAACTAAAACAAACGAATTTTCTATGCAGCGCGATTATCAACTAAAACTAAAACAGACGAATTATCAACCCAATAAACCAAACAAGCATTATAACATCCGTGAATTTTCTATGCAGCGCGATTTTCTAACGATCGACCTGACGTTAAGGTGTCGCGTTTCGTTCATCGTAGAGATGAGACAGCGCTTCGCCAGTTTAGGAGATCGGGTAGCTAGGGTTGATGAGATCTTCAGAGGGACACCTTTCGGTCCATGGTTGGATCTTACCATGAGCGGTGACGACCCCATGCTAGTCCACATGTTTCTACAGCTGGACGTCGAGGTCGACAATGGTGATGAGGAGGAGATGTATTTTGATGTCTTCGGACATGATATGCGGTTTGGCCGTCACGAGTTCTGTCTTATTACAGGACTACTTTTTTGGAGACGAACCCCCGCTTCCTCCGTTATCACACATTACTTGGGTTAGTAGGGTTTGGCCTAACGTGCCACCATCTCGTTTGAGGTTGAGGACAGTCGTGGACACGATGAAAGACCGTATTTCTGCCCTTAGCGACGAGGATGTTGTCCGTGTATGCTTGGTGGTGACGGTGGAGATGGGCTTCATGGGCCGTGAGTGGAGCCAGTATGCTTCCAAGACAGTCCTTACGGCCGTCGAGGATTTGCGTTTGTTTAGCAGGTATCCGTGGGGTAGCCACATCTGGACATATACCACAGTGTTTTTGTGTTTTTGTGTTTTTTTGGGAGGTGGGTATGGTTTACCCACCTCAAACTTATGACCTCACAGTGTCCTCACTGTGGGAAGACTGGAGGTCGCTCTGGAAGTTCCCACCTCAAACTTAAAACTGCACAGTGTCCCCACTGTGACATGGAAATAGGGATGAACGAGGTGTTTTGGGGATGCAAAAAGGGTCGTGTTTGGATGCGAAAAACGGCCTATATCATTTCATGGTGACAAGTTGAGATTTATACTTACAAAAGTGACCTTTTAAGTCGGAAGCTGAAAGTTGTACCTTGAAATAGAAACGAGATCAAACAAGCATTCAACTAAGAAAATACGTTAGTAACCCAAAATCACCTACTCAGCAGTAGGATTTCCATGCATCATTAACCAAAAGTGTAAAAGCAGCAAATAGTGTCAAAAGCCTAGCCATAGGCATAAAATCAAACCAAACAGAAATTAAAAATGTTTTTGGGAGCATCATGAGTGGAAACCAAAGTTTTAACAAACCATTCAATGGGTTGGGGTTGCATGCGGTGAACTGTCGCCATAATCTTCCTCCTCAAAATCATCCTCACTGTCATATGAGGGGCAAATACCTTCTGGAAACTCGGGGAGCTGTGCAGCGAGCAGGGGATCAGCACCCTGATATATCTGATTGAGAACTGCATCACGGTCCCGAGTATACATCCAGAACAACTCATTGGCTCGGTTGGCATGCTTCTGCTGGGCCTCCATTAGTTCGAAACGATAGGTGAGAGATGTCAATGCTTGCATAATGGCTGTCAGGGGGTTACTTGTGCTTGCGGTTCCTGTAGGGGGCTGATGGAGTGGGGTACCAGTGTTTCTCACAGTGTGCTCATCAGCGATCCCCACAGTGGGATTGTCAGCGGGATCATCGGTTGGGACAGTGATTACTCTTCCCATTTTGCGTATGGTTGCCACACTGATATTGCTTGTTGAAACAAGCCACTGATCATCTGCAGCTGAGGGTACTCCAGCATCGATTAGTAATGAAGTGATTAAACAAGGGAGGGGCAAGATTACCTTCTTACGAATGCGGGCTTGATGAATGGCAGCGTGCATGACAATCCCCAGATTGATCTTTTTCCCAGTGAGGATGCAATATAACAAGGCACACTTGTGCATTGAAAGAGTTGTATTATGTGATGTTGGGGATACAGAGGCACGGAGAAATTGGAACCACACAGCGGCCTCTGTGGTGAGGGAGCTAGCGTGCAGACATTTCCTCCGACCATCTTTATCCCATGGCTTTCCTTCAACTGCTATCTCTTTTAAAATAAGATCCTCATCTGCCGGGGTCATTTTCTTCAGAAACTGTGAAAAGTCACAAGCTTCCGGAATCCTTCCTAGAACCCGATTAATTTCATCTGCTGTATAGTTCACGGTTCGACCCCGGACTTTTACAATAGGGTCCTTCTTTTGGGAAGCCTCGGCGTAAAACTCCCGCTCCAACGAGGCATTTGCTCGACGATTGGCAGATGCCAATGTCGACCAATCTTGCACTAAAATTCTATCTTTGACAAACGGGTTGGCCTCTATAAAGTCGGGGTCGAAACCCCTCTCTAAGTTCAACTTTTGATTTGAAATAAAAGCATAGTGGGCTGCTACTAAGGGAGTGGTGAACTGCCTAGGCACCCCACTGGGGGCATGTTCAGTTCCCACAGTGGACAGGTGTGGGTTGTCAGATGGCATTTGTTCACTCCCGACATCAATTTCCACAGATGATGAACTCAAAGAGGGTTCGAGACCCTTACCTTTCCCTGATGATTGTCTTCGCGGCTTTTTGGTTGGTGATTTCTGCGACATGGTCACCCCAGACCTGGTGACCATTCCTCTTTTCCTCATAGCCCGAATGATGGGGTTCTTCTCACTGTGGGCAGCCTTCCGCAGTGCATCCATATCCACGGTATTGTCCATTTGGCTGTAATGGTGTTGGTACTCTTCCTCAACCTGTCTTCTCAACTTCTCTTCTTCATCGAACATTTTAGCCTCTGCTCGTTTTCGTTCTTCCTCGAATCTCCTTTCTTTTTCGGCCTTAATCCTTGCTTCTTCCAATCTCCTTTCTTCCTCCTCTTTTCGCACCCTTTCCTCTTCCTCGCGCCGCCTTTTCTCGACTTCTTCCTTTCTTTTTCGAATGGCAGCCATTCTTTGGTTGTACTCCTCTTCCAATCTCCTTTCTTCTTCCTCGGCCTGCAATGCCTCTTCATCGAGGTGGCTAGAACTGGAGTCTGCAACTTTCGATGAAGAAACACCCCTTGGACTCTCTTGCTTGGACGAACCTGTGTCTGGAATATCAGCGACTATCGGATTTTCGCCGGAGACTGGCGGCGGTTCGTTTAAATCGCCGGTGATGGTTTCCGGCGGGTGGCTCTCGGCGGTTCTACGGCGGACCGTCGGACGTGTGGGTGCCTCAGGGTTGGTGGTTAGCCTTTTGCTTCTAGCTATTGTTAGGGTTTGGGAAGGGTTTTTCGGTTATGGTTCGTGAGAAATGAAGAAGAAGGAGAGAGGGTAAGTATTTTGAATATTTGGAAGTGAAAGTAGTTTTTAGGAGTTAAGTGGTTTTTGGAATTGAAGAGGTTTTGATTTTCTTTTGGTATTGGAGGGAACGGTTGGTAGAGAGAGAAAAAGAAAAGAAATGATGGTTTTTTTCTTGGGACAAGCCAATAGGACATGTGGCAGCAAAAAGGTGACACCTTGTGTAAGAAAAGTTGATGTGTGTCAGCCTTGGGCCCCCCAAAAATTGTCCTATCGTCCGTCAGATTGGAAGTGGGGAACGCAGGGACTTGCATCTGCCCACTGCGAAGCTTTTTCTTGACTTTTCCTTCAAAAGCTGAAAATCTCTCCTACACACATTAAAACAAATAACTGAAATAAAATATTTACAAGTGAAATAAAATAATAAAAAGGCAGCAAATAACTGAAATAAAATATTTACAATTAAAAAGACTAAAAATAATAAAAAGGCAGCAAATAACTGAAATAAAATATTTACAAGTGGTTCCGATATTTCTTAATCATAGTGGGGTGGAGAGTGGGATGGAATGTGAGCACTCTCACTCAGAAAATGCTTCACTCTCTGCCCATTGACTTTGAACGTTTGACCAAACTGTGGGGACTTTAACTCCACTGTTCCAAAGGGACTCACTTTGACAATGGTGTATGGTCCCGCCATCGTGATTTTAGCTTACCCGGAAAGAGTTTAAGACGGGAATTGAACAATAATACATGTTGTCCTAATATGAACTCCCTATGGTTGATTCTTCGATCATGCCACATCTTGGTCTTTTCTTTGTACAACTTTGCGTTTTCATAGGAGTGATATCGCAACTCCTCTAGTTCATGCAATTGCAAACTCCGCTTAATTCCCGCAACATCCTCACTCATGTTAAGCTCTTTAAGGGCCCAAAACGCCTTGTGCTCCAATTCAATTGGTAAATGACAAGCTTTGCCAAAAACTAATTTAAATGGAGACATTCCCAAGGGAGTTTTATAGGCCGTTCGGTAGGCCCAAAGAGCATCATCAAGTTTGGTTGACCAATCTTTGCGGTGCAGTTTAACAACTTTTTCCAAAATTCCTTTGATCTCACGGTTTGAAAGCTCGGCCAAACCATTGGTTTGCGGATGGTATGCGGTGGCCACTCTATGATGTATGTCATATTTAGCAAGGACCGAGGCCATGACTTTGTTTACAAAATGGGTGCCTTCGTCACTAATCAATGCCCGTGGTGTTCCAAATCGAGTAAAAATATTTTTATGCAAAAATTTCACCACGGTATTGGCATCATTAGAATGACACGCAATGACTTCCACCCATTTTGAAACATAATCTACCGCAACCAAGATGTAAAAATTATTATTGGAATTTAGAAAGGGTCCCATTAAATCAATCCCCAAACATCAAAAAGTTCTACCTCTAAGATGTTGTTAAGAGGCATCTCGTTCCTTTGCGAAATGTTCCCGGTGCGTTGACATTGCTCACAACTTTTTACAAATTCATAAGTCTTTAAACATAGTGGGCCAAAAGTACCCACTTTGCAAGATTTTTGCAGCAGTGCGGTTTCCACCAAAATGGCCACCGTAGTGGGATGTGTGACAACCATGGAGTATTTGATGTTGCTCACTCCCGTGGATACAACGTCTCAATATTTGGTCCGTCCCTATCTTATACAAGAAAGGGTCGTCCCAAACATATTGTCGTGTATCATGTAAAAACTTTTTAAATGGTTGTCCACTCATCCCATGGGGTTTTAGTCCACTTGCTAAAAAGTTGGCAATGTCAGCATACCAAGGAATATTATTTTCGAGATGTTGGGCTGATAACAATTGTTCATCGGGAAAATTCTCTCTGACTGGAGTGGGATCAACAGTGCCCACTATCTTCTCGAGCCTGGACAAATGTTCAACTATCTGATTGCTCGTTCCTTTTCTATCAACGATCTCAAGGTCAAATTCTTGCAACAATAAAACCCACCTAATCAAGCGTGGCTTGGAATCAGCCTTGTTGATCAAGTATTTTATCGCTGCATGATCCGTGTGCACTATGACCTTCGTCCCTATCAAGTACGACCTGAAACGATCAAAAGCAAACACCACCGCAAGTAATTCTTTTTCAGTTACTGTGTAATTAATCTGAGCTTCAATCAGTGTTTTACTTGCATAATAAATGGGGTGAAAAACTTTGTTCTTTTTCTGTTCGAGAACAGCCCCCATAGCCCACTCGCTGGCATCACACATCACTTCGAATGGGAGTGACTAGTCAGGAGTGGTCACTATGGGTGCTGTGACTAAGGTTTCCTTGATTGTTTCAAAAGCATCTTGGCATTCTTTCGTAAAAATGAAATCTTTTTCGTGTTGTAACAGGTTGCATAGGGGTTTTGTTATTTTTTGAAAAATCTTTGATGAACCTCCTATAAAAACCTGCGTGACCCAAGAAACTGCGAATACCTTTTACTGTTGTGGGTTCGGGAAGTTGTGCCACTACCTCAAGCTTGGTTTTGTCAACTTCCAACCCTCTCCTTGAGACAAGATGACCTAGGACAATACCTTCTTCTACCATAAAATGGCATTTTTCCCAATTCAAAATAAGGTCGTGGGTCTCACATCTCACTAGGCTTTTCTCTAAATTTCCTAGGCAGTTGTCGAATGATGTCCCTATCACAGAAAAGTCATCCATAAAAACTTCTATGGTGTCCTCAATCATGTCGGTGAAAATGGCCATCATACAACGTTGGAAAGTGGCTGGGGCATTACATAATCCAAATGGCATCCTCCGGAATGCAAAAGTACCGTAGGGACAAGTAAAGGTAGTATTTTCTTGGTCCTCGGGGGCGATGTGGATTTGGTTGTATCCGGAGTATCCATCTAGAAAACAATAAAATTCCTTTCCCGCTAACCGATCAAGCATTTGGTCGATGAAAGGTAGGGGGAAGTGGTCTTTCTTAGTGGCCAAGTTGAGTTGCCTATAGTCCATGCATATCCTCCACCCCGTTACAGTTCTAGTGGGAATGAGCTCGTTCTTTTCGTTCTTTACTACGGTCGCCCCTCCCTTTTTAGGGACACATTGGACGGGTCTCACCCAACTACTACTAGCAATGGGATAGATAACACCGGCATCTAACCACTTCAAAACTTCTTTCTTAACTACCTCCTTCATGATGGGGTTCAACCTTCTTTGAGGTTGAACTTTCCCAGGGTGGTCACTCTCCAAGTTAATCTTATGTTGACAGAGGGAGGGGCTAATACCTCGAATGTCTGCTATTGTCTAACCAATTGCCTTCTTATGCTTTATCAACAAATCGATCAGAAGTTGTTCTTGTTTCTCACTTAGTTTAGAAGAGATAATAACGGAAAGTTTATTATTCTTAGCGAGATAAGCATATTTCAAGTGGGAAGGCAATGGTTTAAGCTCTAACTCGGGAGGTTGTTCTATTGAAGGGGGTTGAACATCTCTATCCTTAAAGTCTAGAGGTTCAACGGCTGCCACTATTTCGTTACACTCATCCTCAAAAGTGTCGTCACTCTCAAGGTCGGAGTGCTCACTCTCACTCCTCACTGTGGGCACTGTACTTCCCCCTGTGGGCACTGTATCAAGACTGTAGGATCCATAAATCGAACTTAAAGCAAAGCAGTCTTCGGTGTCTATATACTTAAGGGACTTGAAGACATTAAATGTCACCTCTTGGTCATTAACTCTCATCGTGAGTTCTCCTTTGTGTACATCAATCAAAGTTCGTCCGGTTGCAAGAAACGGACGTCCTAAGATGATTGGGATTTCTTTATCGGCCTCATAATCTAGAACTAGAAAATCGGCGGGGAAGATAAATTTATCCACTTGGACCAAGATGTCTTCTATTTTTCCCTTGGGGTAGGCAATGGATCGATCGGCTAGTTGTAATGTCACGGTTGTGGGTCTAGCCTCTCCAATACCTAACTTGTTAAAAATGGACAGTGGCATCAAATTGACACTAGCTCCCAAGTCACAAAGTGCTTGACCTACTTCTTGTCCTCCTATTGTGCATGGAATGGTGAAACTACCCGGGTCTTTCAACTTAGGTGGAATCTTGCTAGTAAGGAGGGCACTACATTCCTCGGTCAAAGCCACAGTCTCAAACTCACCCAACTTTCTTTTTTTGTTTAAAATATCCTTTAAAAATTTAACATAGCTTGGCATTTGCTCGAGAGCCTCTACCAAGGGTATGTTAATGTGAAGTAGCTTAAAAATGTCTAAGAATTTTTTAAATTGAACATCGACATTTTTCGGCTTCATTCTTTCAGGAAAATGGATGCTTCGTGGGTCAATTTGAGCTTGCTGTGGTATTGGCTTTGGAATAGTAGGTTTTGGAATAGGTCCAAAAGTGGGAAGGTCAGGGATGTCGTTCCCCACTGTGGGGATGACAGTGACTTGAGGAGTGCCCACTGTGGGAGTTACAATGGGTATTTGAGGCGAATCATCAGACTCGAAAACGATATCTTTCAGATCCTTTCCACTCCTCAGTGTTATGGACTTGACATGTTCATATCCTATTACCTTAGCATGTTCGGTGTCACTAGGCAATGTCCCTGGTGGTCTATTCTTAACTTCGACGGCTAGTTGACCTACTTGAGTCTCTATGTTCCTAATGGCTGCTTGAGTTTGATTCATAAAACCCTTGAGAATTGATTCAATCGATTGTTGAACCTCAACTGGTTGATTGGATCGTGGTTGGTATTGTTGTGAGGATTGCCCTTGGTGAAAGTTCTGTGGGTGCTGCCTACTGTGATGTGGGGACTGCCCACTGTGATGTTGCTGAAATCCAGGGGGATTGTGTGGTCTTTGTTGGGCATGACTCGCCCCGTGGGGTTGGAGTCCTGGATTACCAGCCCAAGAGAAATTTAGGTGATTTCTCCAACCTGGATTATAAGTCTGTGAGTATGGGTTGTTTCTCGGATTGGTTCCTATAACATTAACGGCTTCGGGATTTGCTGGACAATAGTAAAAAAGATGCTCCTCTCCACAGAGGGAGCAGTTTTCGGCTAGATGAGTTGCAGAATTGACTTGGCCTCTATTTTGGTTCAAAACGATTTTTGTTAAGGCCACTAACTGTGCATTCATGGTTTTGAGTAATTCGGAATCGATGGTTGGTCTTTGGTACTACTGCTCTAGGATTGGACCACTCGGTATTGTTGTTGGACACTTTTTCTAAGATTTGATATCCTTCATTGTAGGTTTTACTCGTGAATGTTCCACCGGCTGTTGCATCTAAGATGATTTTGGCTGCATTGGAAAGACCATTGTAAAAGGTCTCCAATTGGATGCAATGTGGGATGCCATGATGTGGGCACTTTCGAAGTAAATCTTTAAATCGTTCCCATGCATCCGAAACAGCCTCATATTCTTCTTGCCTAAACAAAATTATAACATTTCGAAACCTTACATTCCTCGTTGGAGGAAAGTATTTTTGCAAAAATTTATCGGCAAGTTTTTGCCAAGTGGTTATCGAGTGAGGTGCATGCGAGTTCAGCCATGACTTAGCCTTATCCCTTAGTGAAAAAGGGAAAAGTCTTAGTATTAACGCTTCATCACTCACACCTTGTAACTGAAAGGAATCGGTCATTTCCAAGAAAGATTTTAAGTGCGAGTGCGGATCCTCAGATGGTGATCCTCCAAACTGACCCATGGCTTGGATCATTTGAAACATCACCGGTTTGAGTTCAAAATGAGTTGCAACAATGTTGGGTCTTAAAATTCCGGAGCTTAAATCACCAACTCCGGAAGTAGCGTAGTCCCGTATTTTTCGATCTTTGCTATCGGCAATCGTCACCGTGGTCTCCACTATAGGTGGTGGTATTGCTGCCATGTTTACAGTGGGGATCACAGGGGGTTGTCGATTTGTGTTCTTGTTTTTACGTCTTCTTCGAAAAGTTTTCTCTATTTCAAGATCGATTGGTACCAAAGGTTCGTGTTGTTGCCGTGGCATGCAACACGAACAGCTTACAAAAACGAGTTACTCGGGCTCGAACAAAAACTAATGTCTTGAGGTTTAAAATCACGCCAGTCCTCGGCAACGGTGCCAAAAACTTGTTACGTGCGAAATATGTGTTTTAATCGCAGTGGGTTGCAAACTGTCCACAGTGGGTAGTGCAAGTGTACACTGTCCAATATGATCGTCACAGCAAGTAATAGTTGGTAAAATACCAGAATCGAATCCACAGAGACTAGGCAATCAAGACAATACGGTTCTCATGAGCTCCTTTTACAGGTTTCAAAAACAGAAGAAGCAATATTTTGGTTTGTTCGGTGAAATAGCTACTTTAACGATTTTACTAAGGTTTAAAAGGAGGAATGTAGGTTAGATTTTCCCTAGATTTTATACTAAATACTCGGTCCTAAAAGTGATTCTTGTATTCGAGGTGGGCATTTTCGCTAGAAAAGCCCGGTTACAAAATACTCACACCGTTAGATAAAAATCCCATACTCTTAGTATTTATTGTTCTGTCAATGGTAATCTCAAAAATGGACCTTTTCAGATCTCGATGGAATGTGTAGAGATAAATACTCTAAGTGTTTTTAATACACAAATTAGCTTACCTACTACTCCAGTGGGTTCAGATTAGCTCACTATGCCGACCTCACTTTCGGTCCATGGTTGGATCTTACCATGACCCCATGCTAGTCCACATGTTTCTACAGCTGGAGGTCGAGGTCGACAATGGTGATGAGGAGGAGATGTATTTTGATGTCTTCGGGCATGATATGCAGTTTGGCCGTCACGAGTTCTGTCTTATTACAGGACTACTTTTTTGGAGACGAACCCCCGCTTCCTCCGTTATCACACATTACTTGGGTTAGTAGGGTTTGGCCTGACGTGCCACCATCTCGTTTGAGGCTGAGGACAGTCGTGGACACGATGAAAGACCGTATTTCTGCCCTTAGCGACGAGGATGTTGTCCGTGTATGCTTGGTGGTGACGGTGGAGATGGGCTTCATGGGCCGTGAGTGGAGCCAGTATGCTTCCGAGACGGTCCTTACGGCCGTCGAGGATTTGCGTTTGTTTAGCAGGTATCCGTGGGGTAGCCACATCTGGACATATACCTACAGACAGATGCACCGAGCCATCGCCAGACGCGCCGACATACATGCGAAGATGGCTCTTTGTGGATTTACATACGCCTTCAAGGTTAGATAAGTAGTATATAACATAAACAATAATACATACAGACTGTTTGGCTTTCCTTTTCACGTACTTGCTTTTCTTGTGTAATTCCAGATATGGATCTTGGAGATGTTTCCCATCGCCGGTTCCAGTTTCACCATGCGCACCGACAGGTTGATTAGGGGAACCCGTTGGGACAGGGTTGTTAACCTTAATAGGAACAATTGCCTTGCGTTCTTCAGCCGGGCAAGCACCGTAAGTTCTTTCACTATGTTTACAATGTTTCCTACGTTATTCCCTGTTATTAAGTTTTTGTGTTTTACCATATATTTAGCCGGCGTATGCGCCTCTCGCAAACCTTGTGGCTATGGATACCGAGAGGGACACGCCTTGGTACAGAAACAGCGTGACCTTTATCAATAGAGAGGAGGCACGACGTCATGGGTCTAGTTCCTCATCTGACGAAGATGAGGAAGACGACGCGAGGCCTGAGCATCAATTCGAGCCGCCCCCTTCCGATCGATATCAGCTGCCCCCTTTCGATCGATATGAGGCGCCCCTTCCTCCTCCCATCAAGATCCGACACACGTCTACGGGCCATCTCGTGGCAGTCATGAGCAGCTGTGGGACTACGTCCACGGGCCTGTAGACACACGTATCGAAGATCTGGAGGCATTCGTCAGACAGTTTAGCGTTGTTCAGGTTAGTGTTTAACTTAATTTGTCGGCCACGATCTTTTAGTTTGTATATTAATATTACGTTCCATATTTGTTTTAGCTGTCGGGTACGACGCCGATCTCCGCTCCGTTCGGACAGGGGGCACCGACGCCGTTTGGCACCACATCCTATCCGTCATTCCCGGAGAGTGTAAGTCACACTGAATAACCAATGTAGTTATATATTCGTTCCTAGGTTTGTAACTGTTAAAATGAAATATGTCATGCAGACTGGGATGACGACGGCAGGGGCTTATACACACCATATGACGACAGAGGCCCCCACATCCTATGCTCCATTCCCACAGAGTGTAAGTCACATACATCGACCCTCGTTATCGTTATATTTTCGTTCTTAAGTTTGTAACTGTTATAATGTCGTGCAGATTGGGATGATGGAGCAACAGGGTTATGGCGGCCAAGTGGCCACCCCATCATTCACGGACCTCCTTGATATACCGGCGACAGACTATTACAGGCCGGGCATGCCGGGGCCGTCGTACGTCACACCGCCACCACATACTATGACTGTAAGTTATTTTGGTAGTTTTGGTTTAATTGTGAACATGATGAAATTATACTTAAAACATCTAATAAGTTAATTTTCAGTCGATGGGGTCGGGAGAGGACTTGCGGTGCTCGGAAATTCTTGAGGACCACTTCTCGGAGCCGGAAGTTGACCCGATGGATGTGGTAGAACCCGATAGGTCGGTTCGGAATAAGAAACGTTCAACATGGTGGGGATCCCCAATATTTGGCCGACAAAAATCTACCACACCGCCCCCTGAAAAGAAAGCCATGCCAAAGGTGACAGGAAAGGGAGCAGGAAAGAAGGCGGAAAAGAAAGGGGGAAAGAAAGCGGGAAAGAGAAATATGGCTTCACCGGAGCGTCTTCCGGCCTCGGAGATATTGAACCTGTGCCAGACTGGTGACCTCCCCCACCTGATATTCATCCCTTTCATCAACCTGGACATCACCCCCTCGTTTTTCCAAGTATTGCTGGCAGTTGACCCTTTGCTGTCTGATTTAGAGGATGTGGTTAGTATTGAAGTTTAACTATAGTCATATAATCAAATATATTTATATTACATGTCTAACCATCTATTTTTTGTGTATAGCATATGGATTGTTGGGTCGCCATGCTCCTACGTTCCCGACAACCAGACACGAGGTAGACCATCATGCACACTTCTTTCTTTCCGTTCATGGTCCTTCCACATCAAGGTCCCGCCTCCGTGGCTAACTCATGCAATGGTGTGGAAGGGGTTTCTTGGCGGTACCTCGATACTGTATGTAAATCGTTTTACTCTTATTTTATTTAAGTTGTTTGGTTGCTAACTAAGTTGTCTAATATTGTAATATTTCAGGTGTACATCCCTATCTGCATTCATCATAAACATTGGGTGCTCAGAGGGTTTGATCTTCCTCGTATGTTGATGATCATTTATGACAACGACCCTGCCAGTCTCTTCACAGACGCTTTGCATGAGCGTCTTGACATATTTAAAGATGAGCTGTCGGGGTTCTTTAGTCTGCTCGGGGATGTGGATCGTCGCGAAAAGTCGGTGCACTTCCGTCACAAGTTCGCCAAGAATGCACCACACCAGCAAGGGATGAATGCGGATTGCGGTGTCTGGGTATGTCGTAATGTCAGCATCTTGATTTCAGACGATGTGGTAGATTTACACACTTCCCGCACCGAACAAGAGGCCGCGGACTTTCGCATACATATGGCGGAGACCATTTATGCGCATTGTGTTCCACGGCAAGATGATTAGGTTGTTTATGTAACATTAAATGATTGTTATTTTTAGTGTTAACTTATTTTGTTAAATTATTTAACTTGAAGTTATAATTTTGTTTATTATTTTGTTAAAGTATTGCACATATGAATACTTGAAGCCTAAAAAGTGTGACAAAAACAGTAAAAACATGCAACAACACTTTCTTTATTACTCTCTCTTCCTATGTGGGACACATTCCCACACCCATTTGGTTTTTGCTAATTTCATCCAATTACTCAACTTTGAGTATCGATATCTCATTCACACATACTCCGTTTTAGACGCATTATATATCGTTTCGAAGCTCTCATATAGGAGAACATAAACCCACTAAGAGTTAGTTATATATAACACACACACACACACACACATATATATATATATATAGTGTTAGGTTCATTTGATAAGTCTAAATATTTTGAGAAATGAAGAAGTAAAAAAACACGGGAGTGTTCATATATGAATGTTCATATATAAACAGTCATATATGAACGTTCATATATGACTGTTATATAAACAGTCATATATGAACGTTGGAGTGTTCATATATGAATGTTCATATATGACTGTTATATGAACGTTCATATATGACTGTTTATATATGAACGTTCATATATGAACACTCCCGTGTTTTTTTACTTCTCTATTTCTCAAAATATTTAGACTTCTCAATTGAACCCTTCCCTATATATATATATATATATATATATATATATATATATATATATATATATATTTAAATGTGTCCAAAGTTTAGTAAAAACCATATTTTTACTAAATTTTTCCAACACCTAGTAAGTAGGTTTATAAATTTGCGTTAATCCTAATACAGAGATTATTGGATGAACAAACATTTATTTCTTGATTCACATGTGCATTAATCCTTAGACTACTTAAAGACTACTTTTCAGCCTATTGAAAGACCTTTATTCATGAGCAGACTTCCTTTTGCAGACGAATCTTGCAGTTACTTTTTCAATCGAATCTTACAGGCTCTTTTGCAGACGAATCTTGCAGTTACTTTTTCAGTCGAATCTTACAGGCTCTTTTCAGACGAATCTTGTAGTGAACTATTCAGACGAATCATGCAGGCAACTTTTCAGACGAAATCTTTGACCATATCCACATCCTTGATGAAGAACATACATTTTCACGGCTATAAGTAGATGGCATGATGAAGTAGTAATTCACAACTTGCTATCTATCTTTTATACATTCTTTTACACTGTTTACAAACATTCTCTCGCTTTTCTTAACACTATGGATGGAGGTTCAAGATCAAGGGGGAACAGGTCGGCGAATGGGGCTGGAACTTCACGTTCGGCAGCCTACCAACCACTGAACGATGGAGCTCGCCGGAGTACCTGGAAGGTACCGGAAACAGACGAGGAGTGGAGAAACCATGGGCGAACTGCGACCGATTATCCATTCACGGCTGAGGAGGCAGAAGACTGGGAGATGGCATGGGAGAATTACCACTTCGATAATGACAAGAAAAGCCCACCAATGTATCATTGTAGCCAGTCGACGGGTCTTCCACAAAGTCAACGAATTACTCCCTTAGTGCAAAAATCCATTGATAAGGCGAACGCCGATATCGAAAAGGTAAAAGGTATGTGGAACCATAACCGGGGGATTCAGCAGGGGAAAATGGAGTATCTAGCGGAGAAGAAACGAGAACTACACATGGCTAGGGCTCACGTTCGGGAGGTGCAACAACAAATTAAGGAAGTAGAAAAGGAACTACAAGAAATGGAAGACGACTACACGGGAATGGAGGACGTTATCAACGAAAAGGTTAACTTCATCACCGGAATCCAGGACGCATTCCAGTCATAGATTTCTTTGTTTACCTGCACTGTAACCGTTTCGGTTGGGAAGATGATTTGCAATAACTGATCTTTTAATTAATTTGCTTATTAAATAACTTAAAATGGGGAAAACATTTTCTTTAATTAACTTTTATATTAAATACATTAAAATGGAAAGAAAACAATACATTAAAAACATCAACTACATAAAATGATAACCTAAAAACTATAGGGACCATTTATGTTTTTTTAAATTTGCCCCAAACTGGAGGGGCCAAAAATGTAAAATAGGCAAAATCGCGGGACTATCGCGGGACAAGGGGCAAAAAGTGGTCCCGCGGGCAAACTTGGGGGGGGGGAAAGTTGTAGCCGTGGGGTATCTTGAGGGGGCATAGCGGGAGATTTGGCCAAAGATGGTGCCACGTGGTGCCACGTGGTTGTGGGTCCCGCGATGAAAAATGGGTATTTCGGCAAATTCGACGAGAAAATGAGTATTTTGGCAAATCAAAGTCAAACTTTGGGTATTTTAATTAATTTTCCAAAAGATAACTAGCTTATCAATCAGTTTATCAAACATATAGACATTGTTTGGCAAAAAAAACTAGTTTATAAGCAAGTTTTTTTTTGTACATGTTTGGATGACCATAAGCTAGCTTATAAGCTAGCCTTTTGAAACGCTACTTGGAGTACCTTTTGAGTACCTTTTTGTGAATCTTCCAATATTGCCCTCATTATTATTAATTATTATTTATTAACACTAATTTTTATTAATTTTTTAAATTTAATTATTTTTAATCAATAAATATCAATTAATATTTAACTGAAAATTATTAAATTAAATTTTAATTATACATTGATATTAGTTTTCAATTATTTACAGTTATTGTTAGTCATATAAATTATTTTTATATATTTTTTAATATTTAATCAATATATATTAATTATCAATTACTATTATCTTTTTATTATTGTTTGACTATTTTCTTCATACTGTATGTAACCGTTATTTCAAATCATATGTTAATATATATTTTTTCTAAAACTTATTTTAACAAATTCAAAATTTATAGCATATATATGTAATGATAAATTTTAAATTCTTTTCATTAACATGTTATATTATTTAATTTTTTTTACCACATTGGTTGTATTAATTAACATATTATATTATTATAAATTTATTTTAATGGTATAATTAAATATTTTAATTGATAATTTTTTGAAGATGTCCTTTTTGATCAATTTACACGTTTATAAGCTAGTTTTTGCCAAACGAGACTTATTCGTCAGCTAGCTTAGCTTTCAGCTAGTTTGCCATAACCTAAAATGAACAAATGACCCTCAAAACTTTCTACATATTTGAAATACTCGAGTTAAAAAGCAATGAATAGGATCAACAGGTTGTAATGCAGTACAAATTACATTCCATTAGTTAATGTTCCCCAAGAAAGAAAGAAAGAAAGAAAGAAACAAGGCTTAATGTTAGTGTCCTTTTTTGCATAATAAATCAAATACAGATGGTCCAACATAATAACAACAATAAGCAGCTTACTTGTAGAAATCAAAGTCGGTATCGGGCTTCTTCACATTCGTCCTGTACCCCTTCTCAAAGTCTTTTGGAAGAATAACATACCTGTTTTTACGCACTGCATGCATCCCCGCTTCTTGACAAATTGCCGTTATCTCCGCAGCACTTATCTTATCCGGTCGAGATACATAATCTTCCAAGTCAACTTCATCACTCAGATTCATTTTAGCCGTGGAAACCTACCCAACAATAATAATAATAATAATAATATACCATTAAATTACACATCTTACAATAATAATTATAATCCATAAAAACACAAGAATTAATGCAAACCTGAAAAACAAGCCTCTTTTGGCGTCTATCCGGCAAAGGGAACTCGATCTTGCGGTCGAGCCTTCCAGGACGCAAAAGTGCAGGGTCCAAAGTATCTGCTCGGTTAGTTGCCATGATCACCTTCACATTCACTGTTTGGTCAAACCCATCCATCTGCACACACCCAAATCCATGCCTTTCTAATAACCCACAAATCATATATAAATCAATGGAAAATGGTGATTTCATACTTCTTTTGATCACCTCACCTGATTTAATAGTTCCATGAGAATTCGTTGCACTTCTCTATCGGCTCCAGTCTGAGCATCAAACCTTGCAGTAGCTATTGCATCTACCTCATCGATAAATATGATTGCAGGTGCATTTTCTTTTGCAAGCCTGAACACATCACGAACCATTCTTGGGCCCTAAATATTAAACCAACAAATTGAACATAAGAAAGAAAGAAGCTCTTACAACTTACAAGCATATTAAATAAATTCACAAGATTAGAAGCATACCTCGCCCAAATACTTCTGAACAAATTCTGAGCCAACTACTCTAATAAAGGCTGCTGTCGTATGATTTGCCACAGCTTTGGCAAGCATGGTTTTCCCAGTACCAGGAGGACCATAGAGCAAAACGCCACGAGGAGGATCTATTCCTATCTGTTTGTACAATTCATGATGAGTCAAAGGTAACTCAACAGCTTCACGTATTTCTTGCTTTTGAATGTCACAACCTCCAATATCCTACCCAAATTCAACAAGAGATCAATGTCAGTAACTTATTTGGAGCCACAGAGGTTTTAAAAATTGTTACTACACTACAATTAAAAACTGTACTGGTATAAACTTGCATGAATATCATCCGTTTCACAGAAAAAACTACCAACATTTGCTGACATGCATAAAAGTACAACAATAAAGAAAGAAGCAAGTCTACCGAGCGTTAACATTCGTCAGTTGTGATGCAATTTCTTACTGAAACCGCTTCATGGATCGTCCCCCGCCCTCCTCCAAAAAGGAAGAATATAAAAATCCCTTTTTCCCAAATTGGAATATTTTGATAGTTTAGCAGAGTTACATAGATCCAAAAGACAGAAGATGGTACTAGTTAGCGATGCAATATAAGTTGAATCAATTATCAATTGCACTTGAACTAATGAGCAGAGATTCCCTGAGATCCACAGATATCACAAAACATGCATTGCTACTTTGATACCAAATACTGAGTGTCGATGTTGGTTTAGGTTAAGACAATAAGACTAAATACATTTGAAAATATATCCTCAATGCAGAAAGATAACTTTACTTAATATTACATGAAGCCAGGTTCACTCGGATTTTAGGCGCGCTAAGCTTAAAACTGATAAAGAGAGCTCCCAAAAAGATTGTCTTTAGGTACCTACTAGTAGAAGAAGAAGAAAAATGATCTAGTGTTTTTCATACAAAGTTGAATCTTGTTGGCTCTTTCCTTTAAGAATGAAACGTGACATTTTATGGTCAATGGTGGAAACAGAAGTGTAACATATCAGCACAACTGATTTTTTGTTACATCTTAGTAAGGCCATTAATAGGGAGAAATTGAAGTTTATTTAACGATATGTACATTAGGACGATGACTTGTGACAGGACCCCATAAGTGAGACAAAGTATTTTCTAGTAGAAACAGGTTTGCATACGAGATCGACACTAAGCCCATTTCTCTTTGACGTGACTTTGGATGAGATTACACGAGGCATTCAAGATAATGTTCCTCTGTGTATGTCATAGTTGTTAAAAGCTATAAGGCTCAAGGTCTTGGTTTTTTAAAGTCGAGGCTAGGCGTATTCATGAGGCTCACTAAGGCTTTGCGCCTCGGCTGAGGCGCCTTGTGGGCCTAGGCGCGCCTCATAAAGAATTATTAAATACCTAGTCAAACCCTCCCAACTTCTTAAAAAAGAGTTATCAAATAGATGACATAAGTCAAACCATAAGATTTATTACCCATACATTAAAACTTCAAGCTTCATACTCTATAAATACCCAGGCCTTAAAACATCTCACTCACGGCTCACGCTTTAAACCCTTCTCCATTCTGCCTCTATCGATGTACTGATTGTTGCATTGGAGGCTTCTGTTAGAATTGGTGTAGGAATCAATAGATGAACAAACGAGAGAGAGATGTGGCTGAACTGCAGCAGCTTTTCATATATTGAGAGAGCGATTACAAAGACTGATTAACCTAATAATAAACCCTAAGAGAACAATATATACTAAGGGGCTGTTTACCAAAATTTTCATTAAGTCTTGTATGGATAAATGCGTCTGTCTGGTTAAATTTTTCTGTCTGGATAAATTGTTGTTGTTGTTTACTTTTTTATCTGAATCAACCGTCTGAATAGCAGAAATGACCGATTTACCCCTGAATATGAATTATAAACTGTTTTATATATTCTGTTTATTTTTTAAGCCAAATTATATATCTAAAACACAAAATTATTTAATTTACCCATTAGCACAAAAAAATGATCATATTATAAAATTTATTAATAATTGAATAAAACTCAAAAACATGGTCCAGATTACAAAATGAAACACATCATCGAAGAAAAACCAAAAAACCCACATGAGGGAACCAAGGTGTTTCCTTCATCAGTCCCTATGTTTGAAGAAACTTCATTGAAGAACACCCCAAGTTTGAAGAAACTTCAAGTCGATCTTGGTGAAGGGGAGTTCAAAGTTCAAACAGGTAATCAAATTTGGAGATTAGGGTTTCGATTTTTGGGTTTTTGTTCTAGTGATGCGTCGATGTCGATAGAGATGAGAGAAACAACGATTTTGGGTAGAGATGCAGGTTTGATTTTGGGTTTTTCTTCTTGTAGGTTGAAAGAGATGTTGAGCTCGTTGGGGAGGAAGAAGATGTAGAGCAAGTTTTTCTTTTTTTATTCTAGGGGTAGATAGGTAAACTTTGTGTCTGTATGGGGACAAGAGTACCTTTTGAACTGTGCGAATAAGCTGCTGTATTTTCCATTAAGTCCCAAGTAAACACATCACTATGGCTGTGCGAATAAGCCAATTAAGCCATTAAGCCCATTAAGCCACAAGTAAACAGCCCCTAAGTAAGTTATAAGTAATTACAGAGTGAACCCTGGACTATACATATTAACAATAATACTCTAACAGCTTCTATGCCGCATATTTGAGTTGTGTATGACTCTTTGTGTGTCAGTGTATATATATTGATAAGATGCGCCTCGCATTCTTGAGGCCCGCGCCTCACGCTTGCGCCTAGGCCTCGAGACCCCTTTGCGCCTAAGTGCACCTTGAGCCTTTAACAACTTTGGTGTATGTTATTGGCCAACAATATTGCAATCTTAGCAGAGTCTAAGGATGAGGTGAATACTAAGTTAGACTGTTAGAGTAGTGGAGGGGAGCTTTAGAATCATCAGGCTTGGGCATTAATCAGTCAGACAAAATACCTAGGGTTACCATCTCTGTAGAGTGTATAACCACAATTCATAATAGTTTTCAGAAGGGTTACCATGTCTAGTCATATGAACTAATACCATATACTTTTTTCAAATAATTTAGAGTTTTATCTTATCCATTTTCTAGTTCCTTTACAATCAAAATATAGATAATTTTGGTATGGCGAAAGTACCAAGAAAAATACAAAACTCCTAGTTAACACGCACCACGGTTCAAAGGAATTGTGTTGCATCAAACACCAATAATGTTCATTAACCCAAACCCTAGAAACAAATATTCAAAATTGAACATTCCTGGAAAGAAATTACTCACGTTGTATGTGACATCTGGTTTTTCAGACTGGCTAAGAAGAGAAATACTGGAGTCAGCCTCCGGTGGCAACACATCAACTAGCGCATTGGAATGGCGGTGCAAAGCAACAGATGCCGAGGGTTTCAATAGCTCTCGATTGATCGTACTCAAAATTCTAACATAGTAATTAGACCCCGTAGTGGATCCAACGATACCGTTATTTTGATCGATCATCTCCATGAACTGACCAATCACGAGCGGCACCGATTGGATCCGCTTAACCTCTTCTTGCGACCTCAACAGTTCACGCTTGAGATTTTTCTGCTCATCTTTCACATACTCTTCTTGGATTTCAATGAACTCGATTTGTCGCTCTAGAGATTTGAGGCGAGTGTAAAGATCGTCTTCGGGGTCGGTGAGGACGGTGTCGATGCTGGAATAGGGCGTGGGGAGGGTTGGTGGTGGGGAAGATGATGAGAGTTTAGGGTCTAGAACCATCGTCGCTGCCATTTGTTGTCCGGCGGTGGCGTAAGATTGAGTAGGAAACACCGGAGAAACGAGAATATCTACGATTTCTTGAGGAGTACTTCACCAGTGTTCCCCAACGAGGGTAGAGGAAGAAGGTCCCTTGTTTATTTCGAAGTCATTCCGCTATTTTTCTTTTCGTGTATCAGTTTCGGGCTATTTGGATCCGGGTTTGGGTTTGAACCGATAATGGATACTTATGATTGGAGTCATTGGACTAATGTTTTGGTTTCATAATCGAAGTGTTTTTTTTAACTGCTGGTGTTTATATTAGTTTGTGCGTATCATGACTAATTTGATTAGACATTAGAGATAATAGGCAAGAAATATCAAATAGAACCAAGAAGACTCACACTGCCGGCCCAAGTGTTGAGTGAGATGGGCCTTTGCCCAGGGCATCACAGCCCACTAGGGCATCACATCACAAATCGCTCTTAGATTCCTCGATTACTCAAACGATCTGACGAATTGCCCAGGGCCGGTCCAATGGTTTAGATTGTTTATTGTTTTTTGTTTTTTGTTTAGATTTGCTGCTCATTGTGGTTCGATTGTTCTTTGTGGCTTGATTTTCTGTTTCCTGTAATTTCTCATCACCGTGGTTCGATTTTTGGTTCTATGTGGTTCAATTTTCTGCTTCATGTAATTTCTAATCACTGTGGTTCGATTTTTGGTTCTATGTGGTTCAATTTTCTGCTTCCTATTGTTTGGGTAAAAATTCACCAGTCACGACCGCGACCAGAAAAGTAAGACTTATGTTACACGACACGTTTTGGATTAAGATAAGGTCCTGATAACACCTTTAACACCTCTGTCTCCCCTCTTAAAGCTTAGGTCGAGAGCTCTTCACGACACTCAACCACATTGTCACCCGGTTCGCAGGACTGTCGTAAGTTACCTTACGTCCTCGACCGACTAACATACGACATAACTGTTATGATTTCTCTGTTTAATGCAGGATCAACGTCATTAATGACCAACGACTATAACTGACGAAGATCATTATGAGCATTAACCTCAGCAACCGTTACGACCGTTAGTCAAGCTTTTATGGAGTCATTTAAAGTTATGAATGATATATAAACAGGAGCTCCATCACCATTTGCGCACATCTGAACTCTCAAAACAACTACAACATACTCAAAGCTCTCAAACGAAGAAGCATTCTCTCTCGAACAGACGACGCACGACTAGGGGTGGACTTGGTACGGTACCGACTTGTTTTTGCCAATACCGTGTACCAACCAATTATAATCGGTATGCAAAATTTCATACCATGTACCAACCAATTGTATTTGGTACCGACTTAATTGGTACCGACTTTTTTCGGTTGGTACATGTTGGTAATGGTTTGTACCAATATCAAGTTACATATACGAAACAAACAAAAAATTAATTCACAATTCCCAAATGATCAAACAAAATAGTTCAATGTAACAATGTTTAATTTTCAATATATGAACTAGTTCAAAATAGGGAGCATTTCTTCATCCGTGGGATCTTCACACAAAGTACCAAACAAAAATGAAGTGGTTTGATTCTAGACACTGGACATCGGCGCATTACTTGTTGCCTCTCTCAAGCTCCTCCAAGTCATGGTATATCTCAAAGGCTTCTTCCGTAGGATCTTCATATAAGTTGAAATTTGTGATAGATGCCCTTAACCAGTCACTTGTGCAAACGAGTGCCTCAAAATTAATATCATTGATTTATATAATTAAATATCTAATAATTAATTAAATTATTAAATATGTCGGTACCACTGTACTACCGTGGTACACAACATTCAATACCGTGTACCAACCAAGTTCAAACACTTGGTACGGTACAACCAACCAATTATAATTGGTACCGATTAATTTGGTACCGATTTAATTGGTACGGCTGGTTCACATGTTGACTGGTTTGATTTGGTACAAAATTGCCACCCCTATGCACGACACATAGTCCTTACGCACAACGCACTCGTTTTTACACACGATACACTTGTTACTTTACGAATTAGCTTATTTCTGTTATTTGTATTGTATTCATTGTATCCTCGACATTCGGAACACAAGGACGTCGCCCCTGATTGGCGACCATAGTGCAGCGACGACCATCATAGTCGTCCACAGGTTTTTTCCTCGTTGAGGTTTTTCCCGCGTCACCAAAATCCTTTCGTCTCATTTACATGTTTTGTCGTTGTCGCATTGCTTTGTCGAACGATCTCATTATTTAGTTGTTAAGCTCCACAATCAACCTTAAGTTATCCTTCTGGACGATTTTTGGCATTAACAGTTTGGCGCCCACCGTGGGGCCCCATCTAGAGAAAGTCTTCGACAAACGTGCGTCCTACTAACAGTTTCTTGAAGTTTCCTCTTTTTCTGTTTCGGGAAAATGGCAGATCATTGAATTCAAGAGCAGATCATTGCCCAGATGTCTCAGGAGTTGGAAGTTACGCACAATCAAATCAACGCCCTTGCTGAGCAAAGTCGAATGGCAGCTGAGGAAATCGTGCGGCTGAGGAATCAAAGTCCGAGTGGATCGTTCGGACCACAGAACGGTCCAAGACCATTCGTTCAGAATCCAGGTCCAGGACCGTTCGGTCATAATCAACAGCAAGGTCCGTTCGTTCAGAATCAGCAGTAGGGATCGTTCATCCCAAATCCTCAATTTGGGCCGATTCCTCCTCAACATCTGAGACCTCCGCCTCTGCATAACGGGGCTCAGCCGTACTTCGTCCCTTTCAATGGGGACGCTAATGGTTTGTCGTACGGAAATGACACCAGTTTAGGAGTCAACCCTCCAACGGGTGTGAATTCCGACCCTATCGACCCCGTCGCTCAGCGGCTAAAGATGTTGGAAGATCAGAATGAATGTGTCATGTCTTTGCTCGCTAAGCTGCCAGGGGCAGCCGTGCCTGTCGACGTCGAGCCTCGCTCGGGGTAGAGTATCAGGCGTTGCCTTTCGTTGACACGATAGCGACTATCGACGTCCCGAAGAAGTATAGCATCCCCGCTTTTACGCCCAAGTATTCGGGAATAACCGATCCAACGGAGCATATTGCGCAGTATAAACAGCTAATGTGGACAGTGTCGATCCCACATATGTATCAAGAAGTGTGCATGTGCAAGAGTTTTGGCGCGACTCTTACGGGTCCCGCCCTCCAGTGGTTGATTAACCTCAAGCCTAAATCCATCGGGTCGTTCGCTGAGTTAGTCAACCAATTTTCCCAGCAGTTCGCCAGCAGTCTCAAGATGGAAAAGCAGACCAGCGACTTATATTATGTCATGCAGAAGACCGGTGAATCCATCCGGAGCTATTTCAACACGTTCAATGCAGAGATAATCAGTGTCGACAACTGCGACGTCAAGACCGCGATCGAATCCTACAAGCGCGGTCTAGACGACAGTTTGGGTCTATACACCGATCTAACAAAGTATCCTCCGGAAAATTTTGAAGACGTCCGAGCCAGAACCCTAGCTTATATGAGGGTAGAGGATGATGCTACTTTTCGTCGAAAGCATTCTGACGACAAGAGGTCGTTGAGCGTGAAGAAGCCAGAGTTCAAGACGAAGGCGGTGTCCAAATCAGAGCCTGCATGACAAATCTCGAACGTTCGATTCGAGAAAAAGAAAACCGCGACCCCGACCAAATTTCCTCAATACCCTAAGATATCCTCCTACGGATTCAAAGGAACTACTAAGGACTTGGTCGAGGCCCTGAAGACCGTCCAGGCGACCATCCGGTGGCCGAAGAAGTCCGACCAAGATGACGGTAAGAAGGATAAATCAAAGTGGTGCGACTTCCACGTCGACCATGGTCATATGACGGACGACTGCATAGCTCTCAAAAAGGAGCTAGCCTACCACGTCTCGAAAGGCAATCTCAAGGATATCATCAATGACGTCTTTACTCCAGCTAACGACGTTCGACCGCCTACTCCCGACCATGCAAAGGTCGTCAACTGCATAACTGGTGGGTCCGACGTGTGCGGTCTGACGTATTCCGCAGCCAAACGTCACGCTAGTCAAGCACCTGACGATCGACCTACCCCTCGTTCATCAAGACCAAAAGGAGATCTGGAGTTAGAAGACATGAAGATTTCATTCAAACAAGACGACCTCGGTGACTCGTATCAAAAACATCATGACGGGTTGATCATTCAACTCACGATTGGTAATTGTCTAACCCGACGAGTCTTGGTCGACGGAGGCAGTTCAGCGAACGTCATCTTCCTTGATACCATCAAAGCCATGGGAATCGATCGATCGAAAATTACCCGACGCTCGACAACCTTGGTAGGTTTCAATGGAGACGCGACGAGTACCTTTGGAGAGATCACCCTGCCTGTCTATGCTCGAGGAATCAACAAGCAGACCAAGTTCAACGTCATCGATTGCTTGTCGGCCTATAACATCATCTTAGGTCGACCATGGATCTATGACATGAAAGCCGTTCCCTCGACGTACCATCAGACCATGAAATTCCCTACGCCGTGGGGAGTCCATGAGATCAAAAGTGAGCCAAAAGTCGCCCGCGACTGCTATAAGACGACCCTGAAGCCGCAGAAGCAGGCCATCTAGCAATTACAGGTCCAGGATGCTCTTGGGACAGCCGACGACTATCGCCTGGAGGAAGTCACCCTGGACCAGAGCAAGCCTGATGGTACGTGCGAAATATGTGAATTAATCGCAGTGGGTTGCAAACTATCCACAGTGGGAAGCGCAAGTGTACACTGGCCACTATGATCGTCACAGCAAGTAATAGTTGGTAAAATACCAGAATCGTATCCACAGGGACTGGGCAATCAAGACAATACGGTTTTCATGAGCTTTCTTTTACATGTTTCAATCACAGAAGAAGCAATATTTTGGTTTGTTTGGTGGAACGCTATTTTAACGATTTACTTAAGATTTAAAAGAAGGAATGTAGGTTAGATTTTCCCTAGATTTTATATTAAATACTTGATCCCAAAAGTCATCCTTGTACTTGAGGTGGGCATTTTCGTTAGAAAAGCCCGGTTACAAAATACTCACACCTTTAAGTAAAAATCCCATACTCTTGGTACTTACTGTTTTGTCAATGGTAATCTCAAAATGGACATTTTCAGGCCTCGATGGAATGTGTAGAGACAAATACTCTAAGTGTTTTTGAATACACAAACTAGCTTGCCTACTACTCTAATGGGTTGTGATTAGCTCACTGTGCCGACCTCACTTTCGCAAATGTCATAAGAATTTTTTTGAATTCCCTAGCATCATCCAAGCTCGTGTCACTGCGTTCTACTCATTTCTGAGTTAAGAACTAGACTTTAGATCCTTACAAGTGATCGGCTTGTTCGCATCATTGGGCAATAATCGAGAGTGAATGACCAAAACAATAAATATTCCAAGTATGAAAATTACTCAAGCATTTTTCATAAAATCCAGGTACTTCTCTTTCCTACATCCCAAGGGATGTTTAGCTCATAATTACTGAAGTAAAGAAAACAAGAGATGAGAAATTGCACATAAGTAAACTGAAAGTGACTTTGATTAAAACCGCAGTGGGGAACGAGAGTACAACACTGCCACTAATTACTTCTAACTAACGATTACACTAGAAATTGAAATACAGAAAATTAAAGAACTACTGCAGTAAATTCTAGAGCTAACAACTACACTTAACTTGCACTAAATGTGGTATGAATGATATGAATTAAATGACACCCAACACCTCTTTATATACTAAGAGGAAAAGTTGGACCAATAAAAGATGGGTAATTGTCTAGGGACTAAAGACTTGAAGTATAAGACATAAAATTCAACTTCCATGAGTAAACCTTCTTTCCACAAGTTTGTAGCTCTTTTACCCCAAGGTCTCTTCACCTTTTCCAAAAAGTCCAATTTAAGTACCATGTGTTTTAATAAACAATTTCTTTTGCCATCTCTAAGGGAAATGCTTGTACTTTTTATCCCATGCCTCTGCCATAGAGCCTTCTCTTCTCCAGGATCTTGCTTCCATGCTAATAATTGATTTTCCTTTGTTTTCTTCTTGGCTCGCCAGTGGGATCTGGAGTGGACACTCCGCAAGTCACTGCAGATATTTCGTGAAAAAGCAACAAAACTCCACCAAATGGTTTATAAAAACTATGGTTCACTCTTTTTGCTCATTTTTTATGAAAAATACCAAGAATGGGTGTTTTGAGAAGTGAAATGGCTAAAATTTGACAAAATAAAATAAAAATAAAAGGAAATAATAACTCTAAAAATAGAGTTATTACAACCTCAAACTTAAACCATTACTTGTCCCCAAGTAATAAAAATATAAATAAAAAAAATAAAAAATATGCACTTTTAAGCTTTTAGGGACTTACAGATTTCTCACTTTGGATGCATGTTGATCTCCCTCCATGGATGCTTCTTTGGGTCCCAAGAATAAAATTTCACTTTGTGCATTCGACGATATCTTTCCCTTGTTCACATTTGATCAATAGGACTTTCTTGGGTTTGAAGGGTTTGTGGCTTTGAATATTTTCCCAAGGGTTTTGTAGCAAACAATTCCAAACATGGACCGAAAATCTCTCTTTGAGATTTTTATTTCAAGAAGTGAGTGTTTCTGTGTTTTGCAAGGGTAAGTACGTACACTTCAGGCTTTTATTTGGGTATGGCTATTTTTTGTGAGAGTGGGTATTCTGATGGTCCAGAATAGGCACACCATCGTTTTCTGGGAGTGAGCACTCTGATGGTCCAGAAAAGGCACACCATCAATCTCTTGTAGTGACACTCCGATTTTTTTTCTTTCTGTTTTTGTGTTTTTTTTTGGGAGGGGGGTATAGCTTACCCACCTCAAACTTAAGACTTCACAGTGTCCCCACTGTGGAAAGACTGGAAGTCCCCACCTCAAACTTAAGATCGCACAGTGTCCTCACTGTGACTTGGAAAGTGGGGTCCAGGAGGTATTTGGGGTACCAAAAAGGTCGAGTTTGGGCGAACGGATGCAAAAATGGCCTAAATCATTTCAATGTGACAAGTTGAGAATCAGAACTTACAAAAGTGACTTTTTAAGTTGGAAGCCGAAATTTGTGCACCTTGAAGATGATCAAAAAGCATTCAACCGAGAGATATGTTAGTACCCAAAAGTACATACTTAACAACAGGTATGCATGCATCATTAACCAAAAATAAAGTAGTAGCAAATTGTCAAGAGCCTAGCCATAGGCAAATATCAAACAAACATAAAATAGAAATTGTTTTTGGAGCAATCAGAGTGGGAACCAGAGTTCCGACAAACCATTCACTGAGTAGGGGTTGCCATCGGTGAGCTTTCTACAGACTTGCCACTGAAATCATCATCACTTTCATTGGTGGGACAGATGCCTTCTGGGAAGTCAGGGAGTTGTGCGGCCAACTCTTGATCAGCACCTTGTAAGATTTGGTTCATGACCGCATCCTGATCTTTTGTGTACATCCAGAAAGATTCTGTGGCTCTGTTCATATGCTTCTGCTGTGCCTCCATAGTGGTGATGCGATCAGTGAGAGCTTTCAATGCATCCAAAACGGTGACCATTGGATTGCTGGAGCTTCCTGGAGTGGGATTGGGGAGTGGGTTGGTGGCAGATCTCACTAGGACTTCTTCATCAGCGGGAGCGGTAATTGCTCTCCCCATCTTATTTATGGTCACTATGCTAATGTTATTAGCAGAAGTGACCCACTTATCATCTGGAGCAGAAGGCACTCCAGCATCTATTAGTAGCGATGTAATGAGACAAGGAAGTGGGAGGATTACCTTCTTGCGAGTTCGTGCTTGGTAAATTGCGGCATGCATCAGGATTCCTAGATTGATTGTTTTCCCTGCTAGGATGCAGTACAGAAGATCGCACTTGTGCATCGAGAGAGTGGTATCATGAGTAGTGGGTGACAAGGAGTGGCGTAGGAATTGGAACCACACAGCGGCCTCGGTAGTGAGGGAGCTAGCGTGTAGGCACCTTCTACTGCCATCCTTGTCCCAGGTCTTTCCTTCGACTGCCAGAGCTTTTAAAATGGCTTCTTCATCAGCCGGGGTCATCCTTTGCAAGAATTTAGCAAAGGTGCATGAAAGTGGGGTCCTTATTCCAAGGACCCGATTAATCATTGATGCATTGTAATGCACTGTACGACCCCAAACTGTTATGTATGTGGCTTTAGTCTGAGAGGCCTCGGCGTAAAATTCCCTTACCAAAGAGGCGTTGGCCCTTCTATTGGCCGTGGCCAAAGTTGCTCAATCCTGCTGAATAACCCTCTCCTTGATAAAAGGGTTGGCCTCCACAAAGTCAGGGTTAAAACCCCTTTCCAGGTTCAACTTTTGTTTAACAATGCAGTCATAGTGGGCAGCGACCGCGGGGGTCGAGAACTGCCTGGGCACGCCACTGGGGGCATGCTCAGTGCCCACTATGGATTCATGAGGGTTTTGAGTTTGAACTTGTTCATCACCAGCATCAGACTCATCTTATGATGCACTTGAAGAGGGAGCAAGACCTTTACCTTTTCCAGATAGTGCCCTCCTTGCTTTTCTTGGTGTAGATTTTTCTGAAATGGTCACCGCAGATCGGGTGACCATGCCTCTCTTTCTTAAAGCTCTCTTGATGGGGTTCTCCTCACTGTGGGCTGCCTTTTGAAGTGCCTCCATATCGATAGTGTTTCCGATTTGGAGGTATTGGTGGTGGTAGTCCTCCTCTTCCTTTCTCCTTAACTCCTCTTCTTTTTGAACAACTCGGCCTCTGCCTTTTTCCTCTCTTCTTCGAATAATCTCTCTTTCTCCACTCTTTTTCGCTCCTCCTCCTCTCTTATCAACCGTTCGGCTTCTTCTTTTTTTATCCTCTCTTCCTCTTCCCTTTTCAACCTTTCCTCTTCTTCTTTCCTTTTCTTCTCAACCTCTTCTTTCTTTTTTCGCAGTGCTAGGAGTTTTTGGTCAAACTTCTCTCATAATTTTAGCAGTTCTTCCTCTGTTTGTTGCTCTTCCATGTCGAAATCACTCAGACTGGCGTCTGAGGCTTTCGACGATGATGCGGCTTTCGATCCTTCATGTTTCGACGACTCAGCATCTGGTGCGACGGTCATCATTGTGTGCTCGTTGGAGGATGACAGAGGTTGGTTTAGGTCACCGGTGATGTTTTCCGGTGGGTCATCGGCGATGGTCATGCGATGGCGCATAGCGCGGCTAGGTTCATTAGGGTCTGGGTTTGCTCGTTTGCTCCTTGCCATCGAAGAGGGTGTTCTTTTCTAATTCTTGAGAGAGAATTTGGGAAAGAAGATAGTATTTTTGAATTTTTAGAGCAAAAAGGTATCTTTTGTGTTGTTAGTATAGGAAAAGATTATTCAATGGGTAGTAGTTTTAGGAGGGAACGGTTATTTGAGAGGGTATTGAGTGTTTTTCTTGGAAATAGGAGTAGTAGGGTGAGGTGGCAGAAAAGGTGATGGTGTGTAAGAAAAAGTTAATGGATATTCAGTTCCTTGGGCCACCAAACCGTCACATCCATTCGTCAGGCACGTAGTGGGATGCACAGTGACATGGTCGATGTCACTGCGAAGCATTTGTTGACTTTTTCTTCAAAAATTGGCAATCCATCCTACACACATTCAAAATAAACTACCATAAGGAATTAAAAATACCAAAAACAATAAAAAGACAACAAATAACTGAAATAAAATATTTACAAATGACTCGGACTTTTCTTAACCAGAGTGGAGCAGAGAGTGGGATGGAGAGTGGGCACTGTCGCTCAGAAAGTGCTTCACTCTCTGCCCGTTGACTTTAAAAGTCTGACCAGATTGTGGAGACATTAATTCCACTGTTTCAAAGTGTGAGTTCCAGATTCGTGCAACAAGTAATAGAAATCAATAGATGTAGAACAAGACAGTATGATTTCCAATGGTCATCCACTTTACTTTCAATAATAGAGAGAGTTTACAATAAGAGCTTGAAAGATTAAAATGACAACTAGCTTAATTCTAAGCAAATAAACACATTATATACTATAGGCCCATGGCATGGAAGCCCACGGCCCATTCACAAATGAGGCTCAAAATAAGGAAATAACAAATTAGCCCTTGAACTTCTATTCAACATAATTTGACCCTAACAATCTCCCCTTTTGAATTGAAGTTCGAGTTCGCGCCAGTTCTCGACATATCTATTTCGGAGCGCGAAGTGTACCTCGAACATTCGGATGGCTCGGCGGTAGTCGATGCGTTCTTCAATCACTTCTAAGGCATTCCGAGCAGTTGTTTCATTCGGATTGGGATTTCTGATTCATGAGTGATGATGTTGCGAAGAGCATCTTTGACTTTGAGGAGCATACCATCGCATAATCTGTCGACCTGACTGAATCGAAGAAATCTATTTTCTTTCTGATCGTTGATGTAGACTATCCCAAATTCCGGTTCTAGAAGCAGTGCGTTCTCGGGATACATCTTCAGTTCGGGCGCTTTCAGATTCGGTTTCAGCAGGTTTACCTTCTTAGCTCTGTTCTCAATTGCCATTTGGATGTCGGTGAGGTAGGAGATCATGATTGTCCTAATTAGGAATCGACGAATAGCTTTGAGCGCTTTGGTTACATGCAGCGGTTGGATGGTTCTGGTTCGGAGGTCTTTCAGTATAGCTTGGAAGTCGAATGGTCTAAGGTTCTTGAAGTCAGCTTTGGAAAATCTCCATTCATTTCCGTCTTCTCGTCGGACGGTGAATACGGCAAACATAACTTTAAGAATTCTACCTGTTTGGACGTTGAACACTTCGGTGATCTTGTGCTTCGTTCGGACTTGGCTAACTGGCAGACACCGCTTCATTGCGTTTAAGTACTGGCTTTGGTATTCCGGGTCGGAGCTGGGAATCCCAAGGCAAAATAAAGGCTCGATAGTGCGTAACCTGTGAACGTACAGCTTTTTCAGAGATTCCTCCAGGTGAGGAATGAGGATCATAATCTTCTCCCATCGGATTTGTTGCTGTTGAGGAGGAAGATGATTGGAAGCTGTCGGCTGTTGAGGAGATGTCGGATTTGCAGCGGTTGAAGTATCGGGTATCGTAGAAGTTTCGGCAGCCTGAGCAGTGAGAACGGGTGTACCATATAGGTTTTGCAGCAGAAACGGGTTGTAGTCAATGTTGTCGTCTTCATCAGTAGGAAAGATCAGGTTTACCTGGAGATTTATCGCACTGGCGGCTTTTTCATACCATGCATTTTTGGTCTCCGGGTCGATCTCGCAGTCTGGATCAATCAGATCAAGTACGGGCCTATCTGATGCATCATGTGTGACCAATTCCTGTGTTGTTCCCTCAGGCTTTTCAACCGTTGGGTCTTCGTTATCAGAGATGTCCATGTCAATGACCATCTCGGCTAAGCTCAACTAGGCTTCGGGTTCGTCTTCGGTTGCAGCTGCCACGGTTGATGGTTCCGGTTGAACCACGGTTGTTTTAGGGATGATTGGAGCGGACTCAGACAATCGTAGTCTCTTGTTCTCCCCCTCACGGTGATCAGGATCATCCTGGTCATCGTGCCATCTCTTGAGTCCGCCAGCTTGACTCTTGCAAGTATCTTCGAGTGAGGCGACTCTCTCGGACAACGTTTTGAGCGCTTGTTAAACGTCCTTAAGAGTCGTGTCAAGCTGGTCCAATCGGGTAGTAATGGATGACGAAGGAGCAGTGACCTGTGATCGTAGAACTGAGATCAGGTCTGCTTCGGTTGAGGCATCTGTGTCGGTGTGTTGGAGCAGCTGGGCCAGGAGCATAGTCTTCAAGGTGTTTACCGAATAAGTTGGCTGAACAGAAGCCGGTGGAGGTGTTGGTGCGGTTTCACCTTCAACTACTTTCTCCTTGCCTTTGACCAAGCTTTTGAGATTGTCGAGCTCAGCGGTTAATCGTTGCTCCATTGCCTTGCGGAAACTCTTTAGGGCACTGTCTAGAGATCCCTGTGACATAAAGTCGGGTAAAATAACTCCGGGGTCACTTAGAGTACCCGTTGAGGCATCTACCTTAGAGGCAGAGCCACTTACGTTCACGGTTGGCGAAGGTGTAGCCGTGGTAGGATTTCCTTCCGATCCTTGCGTTCCGCCCGAGAGAAGAGACGCTACGGAAGTTCCGATCGGGTCACAAAGAGCACCGATGTTCGTTTCCTCATCTTGTGTCCTAGTCGAAGAATGTTCTATTTCAAGTGGCTCTAGACTCGATGGTGCTTTGAAAGAAGGCGAGACCGGGGGAGGCTGGTCTCTTATTTCAATACCCATACTCTCCAAGTGAGAGATCGGTAGAAGTTGTGCTATGTCCCCGTGCGAAGTTGAAACATCCGTATTTTGAGAGACGGATGAGTGGCTAGGGAGGTTGTGAACTTGCGCCGCTAGGTCCACGGCGGCTTCCTCAATATCCCGTCCCAATGGATGAGACGGGATAGCAGATGTGGCGACCTGGATGACACTGGTTTGGGGTCGCTCAGAAGCCTCTATGTTTTTACGGCTTATTCTCTCTTGACTTGTTTTCGATCTCAATTCCCTCTGTCTCACATGTTCCAATTCTTCAACTAAAACTCCCTCCTCTCTCCTTGTGGCTCCCGTATTAGGCTGGGTAGTAGGGATTAGAGGGGATGTGGGTGAGTCAGATGGGATTCCTTCAGTCAAGTGTGGGTTTGGTCCGATACGGGGTGGTATTAGGGATGCGCGAATGGCACGGTCCATATCGGATTCGGTGGAGTCGGATTCCACATCTTCAACCTGTCTGGTCGGTGAGGGAGGATCAGATATGTAAGGCTCCGGGTCACGGTGAAGCATCGGTCTAGACGATGTTCCAGCTTCGGTCGTCGTTCGGGTGATGGGAATAGGGGGTTGTTGGCTTGTTCCGGCTCGGGTGGATAGGGTAGTACTGGCTCGCGTATCCAATGCACCGCCCACGCCTGTTCCCCTCCCGTGTAATCTCAACATACCCCGTCCGAGAGCCCTAGCTGCCCGGACTCTACCACCTCTTGTCCTCGGACCCTCACGTCTCTCAGTTCTATGTCCCGAGGGAGGTCCCTCCGGCTCTGGCTGGACCATGGGATTGCCTAGCTCTCGCCTATATTCTATCACACCCGGTGCATTGGGGTCCGCGTGTGCCAGTAAATGTTCTGGTATAGGCATGGTTGGGGTATCCGGTGGGTTACGAATCTCCAAGTATTGCAAGTTATGATGAGGACATACCAGATGGTTGATTTGTCTCCGGATTAGGGGATTTGCATCCATGTGCTGTCGAACGGCCAGAGCAAAGAAACGTGGGAATGGCAGGAACTTCTTCTTGGAGCCGCCGGTCTGTCGGATTGCTTGCACCAATTCACGCCAGATGATTGCTGAGTAGTCTATGTGCCGGTTGTAGCACACATCGTGAAATAGGCGCAGTAAGTCAATGGTGCACTGGTCGATCCCTTTCCATCGGGAGGACAGACATTTGTTCAGGATGGTGAATAAAGTATACCAGACCGGTGCGATATACTTGCGGTTGAATGCTGACGGGCGGTCGAGATCGTGGCGATATCTAAGCGCACGAACTTCAGCACAGAGTGTGGCATCATCGATGGCGGGTGCATACGCGGCATGGCCTCCGGCATTCGGTTCCGGGAGTGATAAGAGTCGTCGGAAGGACTCCGGTGTTAGGGTGAATGGATGATGGTCGATGGTTGCCATGATAGTCTAGATGTTGTTGACAGTGACAACTCGCACCGTGCGCCACACTTGGTAGACGTAGATTACTAGCACGTCAGTTGTGGCGGTGAGTGCTCGGCGAAGTGGATGGCCGAGCATGATGTCGATGACCACACGGTGTACGGGTCGGAATTCGACGGCGTCAAGATGGTGGTTGTTCGGATTGATCTCAATGCCATGGTCCTCGGGAACCAAGGCTTCGTCCGCCACGTCGTCTATAATCTCCTCCGGTGGTGGGATGATCTGCTGTTGCTGCTCTTGTTGTTGCGCCATTTAGAATACCTGTAAAGTACCGTGTCAGATAATGGACGGGATAAAATCAACTTCAATGCGTACCTTAGCATTTGAATGGCTCAATCAGCGGTTGATTGAGGACCGGTTGTTAAAGCATGACATTGGGACTGCCAATGTTTGAAAAATGCAAAGGTATTGGACTCGAACAGTGTCCGGATAAACAGGGTATATAGACAAGCAAAACTTACCGGATAGATAGGGGTTACCGGGTAACATAGAGGTTACCGGATGCATTGGACTTACCGGATAGAGTTGGTTACCGGAGATTTGATAGTTACCGGGTATAGGTGCTTACCGGGGGATGTCAACTTACCGGATAAAGAGGTTACCGGATAATAAGCTAGTTACCGGGTAACATGAACGTTACCGGGTAACTAGGGTTTTCGGGTACGTGACTGTGGTATCCTAATCGACCCATCGTACCATCAACAACCAAATCTAAGTAATCTATGAGGTTCTAAACATGATTGTAAGTCCCAAATGATCAAACAACGAAATAGAGAGGACATTAAATTGACTGGACAGAGAACCGACCCAATGTGGGTTTTAAAAAATTTTGGTCGATTCACGTCAGGACCAAATCGATGGTTCAAGCTCACATTAAAATGGCAATAAGCAAACGATAAGGGATATGGAACACTTACCGATCACTTGGATTGCGAAATCAATGAAAGATAGCAAGATGTGTGAGTTTCCGAGCGTGAGAGTGTCGAGAGGTTTTAGAAAGGGTTTGAGGTTTAGCTTTCCGGGTAAAGTAGAAAACTGAGGGTTTCCGGGTGGGTAAGTGTATATATAGTGTGAAGCACTTACCGGATAAGGGACCCGGTAACATACCCGGTCGGGTAAGTGTACCCGGTAACTATAGTTACCTGGTAACTTACCGGGTGAGGATCCGGAAAGCCAAAAGTTTGAGAAATTTGAAAAATTTCCTGCTCCCCCTCAATCTTAGCACAGATATTACCCTGCTCCCCCTCGAAACACGCATGGGTATTTCCCTGCTCCCCTTTGGAACGGGAAAATGAGCAGAGTAGGAGACGTCGACACGAAAAAAACGTTTATACTTTTTAAGAAAAAAATATGTGACGCTCCCCCTCAAATGATGAACACAATGGTTTTGCTCCCCCTCAGAATGTGCACGGAGTATGATATGAAGTGCACTCAGGAATGTCCTTACACAAAAAACTTTTCTGGCAGTTAAAGAAAAAACGTGTGTGACACTCCCCCTCAACAATAGAATAACTTACCTGATAGCTGGTCATGCTCCCCCTGAACACATGAACACTTGTGAAAGCACATATATAAGCAAATAAACTAGACAACAGTAATAAACAAAAGAAACACACGTGGAAAGAAATTAAACAAACGAAATCTAACTAATAAATACAAAGACTCAACCTAACTGTGTAACTGATACAAGTAGAATACATGTGCGAGAAAGTGTATGTTCAAGCATCTGGAGTATAAACAACAGATGATGAGTAGACAATTTCTCGTAGCTGTACGGAACTTGTATCGGGCACACAATTAGATCACGTCTACAGATTTAGCATACCTAACCTGGACACTAGATAATTAAAGCGTTTTTCGTCCAGGGTTTTGTAAACAGGTATGCTAACTGATGTTCTGTATTTACAAAATAGAGTTCGACTGTACCTCTTTCAACGTGATCCTTGATAAAATGGTAACAGTTTTAGTCCGTTTGTTGTAAACGCGATACGCCTTAGCCTGCATGGAGTATCCAATGAAAACTCCTTCGTTCGCCTTCGGGCTGAATTTGCCGAGATCATCTTTGTCGTTGAGGATGTAGCACGTGCATCCGAACGCGTGGAAGTACTTGATTCTCGGAACGCGGTTGTTCATGATCTCATACGACGTCTTGTTAAACCGCTTGTTGATGATGGAGCAGTTTTGCGTGTAACAAGCCGTAGACACCGCTTCGGCCCAGAGAAATAAAGGCAGTTTGGACTGAGAAAGCATCATGCAAACAGCTTCGACGAGGGTACGGTTGCGTCTTTCCACTACTCCGTTTTGTTGAGGAGTGCGTGCAGCCGAGAAGGTTTGCGAGATTCCGACTGAAGTCAGATAGTCGTTCACCGTTTGATTCTTGAATTCCATCCCGTTGTCGGTCCTGATAGTCTGAAATTGACTTTGAAGGTTCAGTTGGATGGTCTTCAAATGGTTGATGATCAGCTCCGGGGTTTCATCCTTCGTGCATAGAAACTTGACCCATGTGTAGCGTGAGAAATCATCCACCATCACCATAACATACTTACGCTTGTTGATGCTCTGAACACGCATCGGTCCACACAAATCCATATGGATAAGTTCAAGGGACCGGGACGTGCTCGGAGCAGCCTTCGGCTTATGTGTCGCTCGCTTCATCTTTCCCATTTCACATGCCCCGAAGAGTCAATCCTTCACGAATTGAAGATCGGGCATGCCTTTCACGTGTCCGCCCAACACCAGCTTGTTGATACTCTTGAAGTTCAGGTGCGAGATACGTCGATGCCAAATCCATGCTTGTTGAGAATTGGCCTTTGACATCAGGCAGACAGAGTTATCGGTCTTCAGGGCTGCGAGGTCGATGGTGTAGAGGTTGGTCTTGCGCTTTCCAACCAGTAGCTCCGTTCCGTCGTCGGTGAGAATGCTACACCTTTTGGCTTTGAATCTGACCTCTAGATCTTTGTCGCAGAATTGGCCGATACTGAACAGGTTGTGTCCCAATCCCGCGACGTATGATACTTTCTTGATGGTGATCTTGTCTTGGACAATGTCGCCGTAGCCCAAAATCGGCGCCTTGTCATCGTTCCCGAATCTCACGTCTTTGCCATATAATTCATTGTAGTTTGTGAGAAGCTCCCTCCTTCCGGTCATGTGCTTGGAGTATCCAGAGTCTAAGTACCACACATGACCGTCCTGCAAAACGAGATTAGCAGACTTTAGGTAACCGTATTTGCATGGGTCCTGGAGGGTTAGGCTTTACACCTTTTTAAGGAACTTGCTTCGAAACAGGTTGCCTCTTGGGTGTAGGTTTTACACCTTGCGGAGGAGTTTGTTTTGAAACAGGTGTCCTCTTAGGTGTAGGTTTAACTGCAGTAGGTGTAACCCGTTTTGAAATGGGTTTCCCTTCTAGCTTTGGTTTAACCTCTGATTGGGAACCCCGTTGTGTATGGTGTTTCTTTTTGTTTTACGGGGTTTGCGTTTGGGTGTATGATTATATATATGATATGACCCAAACCAATCATTATTATTGATATCATCAAAGTCATTCACACCACAACTAGAACAACACAAACAATCATGCGATAATTGAATCAATTGCTGAATGGAATAAAGTTTAATTGGAAAATTAACATCTCGTTTAACAAAATCATTCCTATGATTCCAAGCACAATCGTTTTTGTTCATTCTAGGATAAAAAACAGTATTAAATGACTTTGATGCAGCATCCTCGATAGATTCCTTGGCTAGCCACTTTTGTTTATCATGTTTAGCGCAACCGGTTTTATCTGAAACAACATTGACAGCATGGTCAGTGGGTTTTGAGGAAGCAGGATTTTTGGCAGTCGATCGATCCGTCTTTTGCCTCGGCTGTGATTGTTTTTTAGAAACAAGCTTATTTTAGAAATCTTAATCACAGCTGGGGTCTTTGTTTTAGAACAATCGCCCTTTAGAAAATTGACCGGTCGATTAACCACTGGTGAAAGGAAGTCAGTATGACTTGGAAGAGGTTTATCGAAAGGGAACGATTCAAACTCTTCATCAGAATTGCCTTCAGAGTTCATAAATTCTGAAAAATCAACATCCGGAATTACAGGACTTGGATCGGTCGAGGAAGGCGAGGAACACTTTGTGCTTGTGTGTTTCGGGGAATTTGGTGCGGAAGCTAGGAAAAAATCAGAGTTCAAATTCCTTAAAACACTCTCGTCTTAAGATTCTTTACCGTCTTGTGTAGAAGAGATTTTTCCAATGAAAGCTTTACACGAAGACGTGTCCAATGAGTTGGAGGAAGAATTTGGTGAAATCATCTTTTCAGATTGGAGTAGGTCAATCTGCTCTTTGAGCTGACCATATCTCGTATACTCCGTCATCGCTTCTGTTGCCAAGGCAGACAATTTTGATGTGAGCTTGTTGATTTCACACCGAAGGATTTCCTGTCCTTCATCAGACACAACTTCGGTTTTGACGGATTTTAGATTCTCAAGTTCAGTGATTAGCGCTTGCTTTTCCTTTTGAAAACTGGACCTTTCTTTCTCGAGTGACTCTTCTAACTCGACTATTTTTGCCTCCAAGATGAGAGGGGAACATAGAGTTTGAACCCATCCGCCTCAGTCTTGGATTCGGTTGCTTGGACCTCATCCTCTTTGGAGGAATCCTTGGGCATCACAACCTTATAGCAATCAAAATAGTCATTCGAGAGGTACTTCTTTTGATTTTTCTCATAATAGTAGTTCAAAGGCTCATAACAAAAAGGAAGTTGCATTTTTGGTGTGTTCTTTCGGTTATATTTCTCAGTTTCCTCTTCCTTTTCAGGTTCAAGAGGACCAGTCCATCTAATCCCATATTCTGGATACTTTTTATCCATTCCAAAACAGCCAAAATCATACAGTGTAGGTGTTTTGAATATACCCTTTTTCAGGTAGTGTGGGTTATCATATCCGATTCCCCATTCCTTGTTAAAATAAGTGAACTCCTTGGGTTTATTCATGTGGATGGTCTGATCAGTTTGACCTCTTTTGTGGAGTTTGGTTTCAAGATCAAGTATTTTAGCGACAAATTCCTTGTGCTGAATTTGAAGAGCAGAGCATTGATAAACAATTTCCGCTTTCTCATTCACACACTGATCAAACTGTGACTGTAGTTCAGATATTTTGGCCCATAAGTCCTTCGGTGCTATTGAAAGAATTTTGCATTTTTCTTGTAAATTAGCATTTTCGGACTTGTGTTTCTCAGTTATTCGCTTTTGAACATCTAGCTTTTCAGATAGTGATTTAATCTCAAGCAGTTGTTCTTTAGAGGTGGCCGTGTAGGAATCTATCCGTTCAGCAAGAGATTGCATTTGAGTAAAGAAATCTTGAGGAGTAGATTCACATACCTGACTTGACTTTGCCTTTTCTTCATCAGCAGGAGAGTGGTAGCCCATGAAAGCATCAGCACCATCAGATTCGCTTTCATCATCAGAACGACCCAACCAGTAGTCGTCTTCAACAAACAGAGCTTCTCCTGCTTCTTTCTGTTGTGCCAGAGCGAGCTTAGCCTTGTAATAATGAGCGTTCTTCACAACAGGCTTTCTACAGTCTTTGGCAAAATGACCAAGCTTCCCGCAGTTGTAGCATGTCATGGTTTCGTCTTTCTTCTTTGAGTCAGACTTGCGGTCATCTTTCTCCGTCTTCTCCTTCTTGTCTGACTGGTTGGACTCATCAGCTTTCTTCTTTCCTTCATATTTGTCCTGATAATCATGGCGCTTGTTGGAGGAGGTGGAGTAGCACTGATTATTGGACGTCGGCTTCTTATAAAACTTCTGTTGTTGGAAGGATTTGGAGAGCAGGGCCATCGCTTTCTTAATGGCAGATACTTCAGGATCAGAATCACTGTATTCTCTTTCCTGAGGTTCTGATTCAGATTCGCTTTGCTTTTGGGCACGTTTGGAATGACGGCCAGAAGATTTCCCTCGTTTGGAAGACATAAGTGCCAGAGGATCAGTAGCTGGCTTGGATGCAGACTTCTCCTCGTTCAGAATCTCCATCACTTCATCTTCGTTCTGCAGTAGCATCTCATAGAGCTCGTGGATGCCAACTTTCTCCATTAAGTGGTTGTGCTTAGGGGTGTACAGAAAACCGTCAACCCGCGAAACCCGACCAACCCAACCCGCTAACAACCCAATTAAACCCAACCCGCCGGACCGCCGAACCGCCAAACCGCCGAACCACCAAACCGCTAATTGTAAGGGTTGAAATTGGGTTGAGAAAACCCAACCCAACCCGCCAACCCGCCGCTAATATTATAATTTTAATAAAATTATATTTATATATATATATAAGATATATCTATGTATAATACGTGCAGGCCCAAAATATACAAAGTAGTATATTCTACTATAGTTAGTCTAAGAAAGGCCCAAAAACCAAACTAGATTAAGTTAGTTTCAAACTTTAAGCCTTTAAGGCCTAAATTATGTAGTTTTGGACTCTCCGGTGCAATTTTGGTACGCGAACTAGGGCTAGGCGGATAACGTTTCTCCCTGTCACTCTCCTCCAGTCTCCACGACTCCAGACTCCAGTCACCTCGGTTCCTCCTTTTTGTCCTTCGTCTCTAATCTCTTCACGATTAAGCCGCCGCTGGATCCCTGCTGCTGCCTCCTGGAGCCCTGGACGATGACGAAATGCTGCTGCAGTGCTGCCTGAACGTGGATGACGACTAAGCCGCTACTCGTTTAGTTTCACAACGTTGTTGTTGGTTTAATCAACCAACGACTTTGTTGCTGCTGCTTGAAATATAGGTAACCTTCTAATTAAATTTCACGACGCTGCTGTTGCTTGATATTGGGTTGTATTTTGTAATATTCTGTTTGAACTTTACTATTACTATTGTCTGTAACCTAAGTAAACTGTTAAAAACTTCTGATTGAAATTGGATTCGATCGACAAACTAACGGCTTGTGTGGTAACTGAACTTGAAAATTAGTTTAGGTTAAGGTTTAGTCCAAGTGAATTTTGCAACTTAGGTTTAGTCAATTGAGGGGATTTTGGAAGTTTAGAGGAATTTCTGACAATGAGCTGAATTGACGAAAAGAATATAGATGAGTTGGGTAGGGGTTGCATGAATAGAATTATCAAGTTATTTTTTAATTCATATTCATCACACTCCTGGATGCACCAACAAGGAACAGTGACTATGCATCAAAGGGAGACCATAAGAAAATTTTGGTAGAGTTGTTAATTACGTTTTGGGAGGTGTACAGCCACCTGTTCCAACCCTCGGTACAAATTAGTAGGCTGCTAATCTAGTCTCATGAAGTTTCGTTGTGGGTTGAACAAGTGGAACATTAGAACTCTTTGCTCACATACTTGGTGTTGGGCCTCAACATCCTCTCACACCATGTCTTCATAAATATGGAGTTGTGAAGATAATAATAGTAATATTAATAGTTATGAGAAATAAGCAAAGCAAAAAATTAACCTCACTGTTGAGATACTGCCATCATCATGAATCCATGATTCTTATTTAATTTCTCTAATTGAGTTAGGGTAGAATTGTAATAACTAATAATTTCGTTGGGAATATTTTTTGTTTTATTTTTTGTATTTTAATCGGGAATTATATATATATATATATTACCAAACCGCTCAACCCGCCCAACCCGCCACAACCCGCAAGGGTTGGGTTGGGTTGGGTTATACTTTTGAATGGGTTGGGTTGGGTTGAAAATTTCCAAACCGCCATAATTGGGTTGGGTTGTAAAATTGTCAAAAACCGCCCAACCCAACCCGCGTACACCCCTAGTTGTGCTTGACGTGAGATGCGAACACTTCCACTCAGGCAGAAGGTTGTTGAGGAACTTAAGTGCGTTCTCCATGTTAGAACGAGTGATTTGGTTCTTGTGAAGCTCATTGAGAAGGAGGCAGAAGCGTTCATAGGTCTGGGAGAGGGATTCGCCGGTGCGCTGCTTAAACCCATCAAACCTGGTTATGGAGCTGTTGATCTTCAGTTGATTCCCGACTTCACTCCCGCGTATCATTTTCGCCACTTGATCCCACATGCCCTTTGCTGTCTTTTTGTAGCTGTCGTTGGCAGTGTAGATCGTGTTGGGTAAAGCTTGAACAAGGTACCTCTTAGCATGCTTTTCTCCCTCAATCATTCCTCTTTCGTCGGCAGTTATATCAGCGTATGTCTTTTTTTCAACACGAGCTGGGGCACCTGCTTCAGTTGCTGGTACTGTCTTCATGGGTTCAGGAATTGACCGTCTTCTAGAGCTCGCCAGATATACTCGAAGTTGTCCTTTGACTCTATGAAGATTAGAAATCTGTCCCGCCACTGGCTGTACTCACCTTGGTAGAGGCAAGGTGGTTTGGAATCGGTGCCGATAGAAAGAGCGTCGCGTGAAGACTTCTTAAGTTGCACTGGAGTGATCGTCAGACGATTGGTTCGATTCAAAGTGATAACCTAACGCAAGGCACTAAGAGTGATATCCTAACGCAGGTTCTAAGTGTGGATTAAGCTAAATCTGGTAAGAAATCGACTAAGCAGAAGTTACCGGATAGGAATCCAGAAGAAAGATATCTGATCTGGAAGTGTCCGGATCAGATTATGAAAGTCAGGTAAATTTGCAGAAGATACCAGATGATCTTGAGTTACCGGGTAACAGAGGGTTACCGGATGAGACAAGATACCGGATGAAATAAAATTGAGCAAAGATGAAACTTACCTGGTGGAAGAGCTTACCGGATGAAATGCTTACCGGGTATGGAGGAAGTTACCGGACGTAGTTATTTACCGGATGAAACAACTAAATAAAAAAAAGGTTACCGATAACAAATTGAGACAGATACCGGATGAGATAACTTACCGAAAGATATAATAGGTTACCAGTTGATCTTACCGGGAACGTGTCCGGTAAGTACGAAAATTATCCGGTAAGAGATAAGTTACTCGGTAACTTGGTGTTACCCGGTAACAATCAAAAGATAAGGAACTTACCCGGTAAAACGATGTCAGACCCGGTAACCACGGCTGTGGTATCCGGTAACTGCGGCTGTGGTTTCCAAGTCATTTGGAAATCGATTAGGGTTGCTCTAAATCGTTCCTGAAAGGTTAGGAACTCGACCAAACACAATAATAACAATACCCAAGTCGATTTTGAAGCAAAACAACAAGTTTTTGATGGTAAAAATTGGATTTTTGACAAGAACAGAGACCAAAAACTTGAACTTTTGATTTTGCTTAAAAACCACTAAGATGATCGATTTAGATGATGAAAACTTGCAGATTCGTTTATAAAGATGATACGAACAGAATGTGAAAAACGAAAACAATCAATTTTCACAGAATCAAAATATGGATTTTCAAGCCAAGAATACAGTCGAATGTTTTTAGAAGACTTACCAGAAATCAAGAAAATCACTTTGAAACGATTCGTCTGTTTGCTCTGATACCAATTGTGAGTTCCAGATTCGTGCAACAAGTAATAGAAATTAATAGATGTAGAACAATACTATGATTTCCAATGGTCATCCACTTTACTTTCAATAATAGAGAGAGTTTACAATAAGAGCTTGAAAGATTAAAATGACAACTAGCTTAATTCTAAGCAAATAAACACATTATATACTATGGGCCCATGGCATGGAAGCCCACGACCCATTCACAAATGAGGCTCAAAATAAGGAAATAACAAATTAGCCGTTGAACTTCTATTCAACATAATTTGACCCTAACACAAAGGGACTTACCTTGACCACTGTGTATGGTCCCGTCCAACGTCATTTGAGCTTACCAGGAAATAGTTTGAGACGGGAATTGAACAATAGTACTGGTTGGCCTTCAATGAACTCCCTATGGTTGATTCTTCGATCATGCCATATCTTGGTCTTTTTTTTGTACAATTTTGCAATTTCATAGGAATGGTATCGTAACTCCTCCAGCTCATGAAATTGTAAAAAACCTCTTGGTTCCTGTAGCATCCTCACTCATATTAAGCTATTTAAGGGCCCAAAATGCCTTGTGTTCCAATTCAATCGGTAAATGGCAAGCCTTGCCAAAAAACCAATTTAAACGGAGACATTCCCAATGGAGTTTTGTAGGCCGTTCGATAGGCCCAAAGAGCGTTATCAAGTTTGGTTGACCAATCCTTGCGATGTGGTTTAACGACTTTTTCTAAAATGCCTTTGATTTCTCGGTTTGAAAGTTCTGCTAAACCGTTGGTCTGCGGGTGGTATGCGGTGGCCACTCTATGATGTATATCATATTTAGCAAGGACCGAGCTCATGACTTTGTTCACAAAATGGGTGCCTTCGTCACTGATCAATGCCTGTGGTGTTCCAAATCGAGTGAAAATACTTTTGTACAAAAATTTCACCATGGTGTTTGCATCGTTGGAGTGACATGCAACAACTTCCACCCATTTTAAAACATAGTCTACCGCAACCAAGATATAAAAATTATTGTTTGAATTTGGGAAAGGACCCATGAAATCGATCCCCCAAACATCAAAAAGTTCTACCTCTAGAATGTTATTAAGAGGCATCTCGTTCCTTTGTGATATGTTCCTGGTGCGTTGACATTGCTCACAATTTTTCATAAATTCGTAAGAGTCCTTAAACACAGTAGGTCAAAAGAACCCACTTTGCAGGATTTTTGCAGCAGTGCGGTTTCCACCAAAGTGGCCACCGTAGTCGGATGTGTGACAACCCTGGAGTATTTGATGTTGCTCACTCCCGTGGACACAACGTCTCAATATTTTGTCCGTCCCTATCTTATATAAGAAAGGGTCGTCCCAAACATATTGACGTGTGTCGTGTAAAAACTTTTTAAATGGTTGTCCACTCATCCCGTGGGCTTTAGTCCACTTGCTAAAAAGTTTGCAATGCAAGCATACCAAGGAATATTATTGTCGTGATTGTTGGTGCAAGTGTACCACATCTCTATATATTTATATATATTTATTTTGATGATTACAAACACACCGTATTATTGTTTATCTAACAATCCAATCCAAGTGTACAGTTCTTGAAGAACACGAAGATTTTATCTGAAGAGTTCAAGACGGAAGATTTACGTTGTCATTAGTGTTTATAATTTATAATGATAAACACCCTAAAATAATATACCACTTGGATATTTCTAAAAACCCAATAAATGATTTTAATAGAGTTTATTGAGAAGATCCAGCAAGATTGGTTGCGTCCTGGAGAAGCTATCCATTCTGACGCCGGCATACCGCGTGGTACCGGCGGTATACCGCGGCAGGCTTGCTGTTCACCACTGATTGGTTAGAAGTACTTTTTACTGCACGGTATACCGCGTGCTTTTGGCGGTATACCGCGGATGCATATATCCGTTGGAAGAGGTGCTATATAATGCATGCGACGGTGGAGAAGAAATACAATACAGATACAAACCAACAACCATCTCCTCATCTGATCTCTCCCAACTAATATTCCATACTACATATTATCACTACATATTTATTTTATAAAACGTTTTTATAAAATATCCAAGTGATAAATATTATACAAGAGTGATTACCATTGTGAGTTATACTTCTCTTGTAAGTGTTTGAATAACGGGTGTGTGATCCTGTATATCTCAATAAGCTGAAGCTTGAGAGCCTATTGCTTACCTTTGTATTTGGTTTGTATTCTACCGTAAAGAATACGTTTATTGGATCGTGTCGGGAAGTGTCTCGGCTAGTGATTTACCAAGTTGTGGTAAATCACTAAATCTCCGTGTCAAGTATCTCTATCCCTTATCTCTTTATATTTCCGCTGTGCATTTAATTATATCTGTTTATATAATTATTGTATATATACTCTGCTTTATTTACTGTATTTATACTATCCTGTATTTATACATATCTGTTGTGTTTTCATATACTCTGTTGTATTTACATTATTAAGATATTTTTATAAAAGGTTTTTTGAAAGTAAAATTATTTAAATACAACCTTACCCCCCCCAGGTTGTCTAACAATTGGTATCAGAGCGGGGCTTTCAAAAATTATCTGTTTAAATTTTTAAAGTTATATCTTTTATATAATGGCTCAACAAACTGTTTTGTTTTCAAAACCTCCTATTATTGATACTGAAAAATTTGGTATTTGGGCAAAATTATTTGAATGTCACGTGCGTGGCAAAAATAGAAAGATGTGGGAAATTATTGAAAAAGGAAATTTTATTCCAACCAAAATCGTAAATGATCTTATTGTTGAAAAAGATTCTAAAGAGTGGACTCCCACTGATGAAGCTTCGTATTGTTTAAATTTTGAAGCTAAAAACATGTTATATGCTGCTTTAAATTCTGATGAAATAGAAAGAGTTTTTACTTATGAAACTGCTAATGAAATATGGCAAAGTTTAAATGACACTCATCGTGGAAACACGCAAGTCAAAAGCAGTAAAATAAATATTCTAGTTCATGATTATGAAATGTTCGAGATGACCCAAGATGAGTCTATCGATTCTATGTTTAAAAGATTTAACCTCATAATGACTACTTTACAAGGATTAGGTCGTACTTATCCTAATGAAGATTATGTAAGGAAGATTCTTCGAGCACTACCTTCGGAGTGGATGCAAAAGATTACATCGTTAGAAGATTCCCGAGATCTCTCAACAATGAAGCTCGACGATCTTGTCGGCAATCTTAAAGTGCACGAAATTGCACTAAAAAGAAATCAAGTTCGGGATCGAGTCAAAAAGAAATCCATAGCTCTCAAAGCCGTTGCCCCTAAAGATGAGGAAGAAGAAGAGGAGGAAGAAGCAAGTTCCTCAAATGACGAATCCGAAAGTCTTGACGATTTAATCGAGATGGTAAGAAAACTCTCTAAACTTTTATCTAACAAAAAGTTTGCCAATATTGATAGGTTTCAAGGAAATGGAGACTACCATCGTGGTGGTAAAAATCAAAGTCGCAACGTCCATAACAAATATGACGAATCTAGTGACGATGAAAAAGCCAATAAAAAGAAAGGCTTTTGCTATGTGTGTGGTGATAAAAATCACTATGCAAATGTGTGTCCAAAACGTGCTAAACAAATCAACACACCAAAAACATTCGTCGGAGCCGCGTGGAGCGCAAACAAAGATGAAGACAAGAATATTTGTCTCATGGCCGACCGTGATGATGAGGTATCTACATCATGTTTTCATGACAATAATTATGATAGTAATAATTATTATGATAGTGATAATGAAAATAACCTTGAATTATTATATGAATCATTCAATGACATGGCCGCTCTTGCAAATAAATATAAAGATGAAATCACTAAATTAAAAGAAACCGTATCTGCATATAAAAAGGAAATAGATGACGGTAAACAAAAATCTACTTATGATTTAGATGTTATCACTAATTTAGAAAATAAATTAAGTAAAAAAGATGTTTGCAAATCTTGTGATATTTTAAAAAATGAAATTGCATGCTTAAAAGAAAAACCAATTGAGAAAAATGATTGTAAATCTTGTGTTATTTTAAATGATAAAATTGCATGTTTAAATAAAAATACATATGAAAGTGTTGCATGTATAAAATGTGATTTGCTTGAAAATGAAAATATTTATTTAAAAGCTAACTGCGATTTATATGAAAAAGATAATTTATTAGCTAAAGCTTTTCAAAATAGCAATGATAAAATGCTTAAAATGCTAAATATGTCGAATCGCATTAATTGTCGAAAAGGCATTGGTTCTGATACATGTGTTGATAAATGCTCGTGTAAACCCATTAAAAGATTTTTTGCATCTCCTAAAGTTGATACAAGAAAACCCCCGTATATGTCAAAAATGAAAAATGTGAATTATGGGAGGAAACCGTATGCTCGTATGTATAATAGTAATTTTTCTAGACCTAATGCGAATATAAATGCTTCATTTTATGTGTATGATAAATACAATCGCAAAATTAGAATGGTTAGAAAATGGATTTCGAAAGGAATGCTTAATGTTGACAATCCCGGTGGGATGCGTTTGTGGTTTTAAACAAATTTTGTGGATTGTATGTTGTCATGTTTTATTTTATGTCGACAACATATTTTAATTTTTTTTTTGCAGTTTATGTTTTATACTAACTGTTAAAAGGACCCATAAGAAAAGGGTACCACGAAATATTTTCTTTGCCTTTTGTAGGTGTTTCCTGACGAGGATATAATACGTGTTTCCTGACGAGGATATAATACGTGTTTCCTGACGAGGATACAATACGTGTTTCCTGACGAGGATATAATACGTGTTTCCTGACGAGGATATAATACGTGTTTCCTGACGAGGATATAATACGTGTTCCCTGACGAGGTCATAATACGTGGTAATTTTTGCTCACATAAAATTAACCGAAAAATCGAAGCCTTAAGATCCTTTTTTTGGGTGCAAGTGTTTCTTTTAGGTTATTTTGTTTTATGTCTATTATATGCTTTTTTTTATGCATATTTTATTGTCCCTCAAATTTTATAATTTGTTATTAATTTGAGGGGGAGCTTTTTATCTTTTACCTATGAGATTATGCTCTCTCAAATATATGCATATTTTGAGGGGGAGCATCTCTCGAGGGGAAGCATACCGTCTTTCTTGACCCTTTTTGTTTCGACAAACGGGGGAGAGAAACCGCATATGCTCATGCTTAGCGGTTGTGTTTGTCATCATCAAAAAGGGGGAGATTGTTGGTGCAAGTGTACCACATCTCTATATATTTATATATATTTATTTTGATGATTACAAACACACCGTATTATTGTTTATCTAACAATCCAATCCAAGTGTACAGTTCTTGAAGAACACGAAGATTTTATCTGAAGAGTTCAAGACGGAAGATTTACGTTGTCATTAGTGTTTATAATTTATAATGATAAACACCCTAAAATAATATACCACTTGGATATTTCTAAAAACCCAATAAATGATTTTAATAGAGTTTATTGAGAAGATCCAGCAAGATTGGTTGCGTCCTGGAGAAGCTATCCATTCTGACGCCGGCATACCGCGTGGTACCGGCGGTATACCGCGGCAGGCTTGCTGTTCACCACTGATTGGTTAGAAGTACTTTTTACTGCACGGTATACCGCGTGCTTTTGGCGGTATACCGCGGATGCATATATCCGTTGGAAGAGGTGCTATATAATGCATGCGACGGTGGAGAAGAAATACAATACAGATACAAACCAACAGCCATCTCCTCATCTGATCTCTCCCAACTAATATTCCATACTACATATTATCACTACATATTTATTTTATAAAACGTTTTTATAAAATATCCAAGTGATAAATATTATACAAGAGTGATTACCATTGTGAGTTATACTCCTCTTGTAAGTGTTTGAATAACGGGTGTGTGATCCTGTATATCTCAATAAGCTGAAGCTTGAGAGCCTATTGCTTACCTTTGTATTTGGTTTGTATTCTACCGTAAAGAATACGTTTATTGGATCGTGTCGGGAAGTGTCTCGGCTAGTGATTTACCAAGTTGTGGTAAATCACTAAATCTCCGTGTCAAGTATCTCTATCCCTTATCTCTTTATATTTCCGCTGTGCATTTAATTATATCTGTTTATATAATTATTGTATATATACTCTGCTTTATTTACTGTATTTATACTATCCTGTATTTATACATATCTGTTGTGTTTTCATATACTCTGTTGTATTTACATTATTAAGATATTTTTATAAAAGGTTTTTTGAAAGTAAAATTATTTAAATACAACCTTACCCCCCCCAGGTTGTCTAACAGTGATGTTGAGCTGCTAACACATGTTCATCGGGAAAACTTTCCTGGACCGGAGTGGGTTCCACAGTGGTCACTACCTTCTCGAGCCTGGACAGATGGTCAGCTACATGATTGCTTGTTCCTTTCCTATCAACGATATCCAGATCGAATTCTTGCAGCAATAATACCCAACGAATTAAACGTGGCTTGGAATCAGCTTTGTTGATCAAGTATTTTATTGCTGCATGATCGGTGTGCACTATGACCTTCATACCAAGTAAGACCTGAAACGATCAAAAGCAAACACCACTGCAAGTAATTCTTTTTCAGTGACAGTATAATTAATTTGAGCTTCAATCAGTGTTTTACTTGCATAATAAATGGGGTGACAGATTTTGTTTTTCCGCTGTCCTAGAACAGCCCCTACAGCCCACTCGTTTGCGTCACACATGACTTCAAATGGGAGTGACCAGTCAGGAGTGGTCACTATGGGTGCAGTAACTAAGGCTTTCTTGATTGTTTCAAAAGAATCCCGACATTCTTGGGTGAAATTAAATTCTTTTTCATGTTGCAACAGGTTACATAGGGGTTTAGTTATTTTGGAAAAATCTTTAATGAACCTCCTATAGAAACCGGCGTGACCCAAGAAACTTCGAATACCTTTCACAGTTGTGGGTTCGGGAAGTTGTGCAACTACTTCAAGTTTGGCTTTGTCAACTTCTAACCCTCTCTTTGAGACAAGATGACCTAGGACAATACCCTCTTCGACCATAAAATGACATTTTCCCAATTTAAAATAAGGTCGTGGGTCTCACATCTTACTAGACTTTTCTCCAAATTTTCCAGGCAGTTGTCAAGATGTCCCTATCACAGAAAAGTCATCCATAAATACTTTTATGGTGTCCTCAATCATGTCGGTGAAAATGGCCATCATACAACGTTGGAAAGTGGCTGGGGCATTACACAATCCAAATGGCATCCTCTGAAATGCAAAGGTACTGTAGGGACAAGTAAAGGTGGTCTTTTCTTGGTCCTCAGGAGCGATATGGATTTGATTGTATCCGCAGTATCCATCTAGAAAACAATAGAATTCATTTCCTGCTAACCTATCAAGCATTTGGTCGATAAATGGTAGGGGAAAATGGTCTTTCTTGGTGGCTAGGTTGAGTTGTCTATAGTCCATGCATATTCTCCACCTAATAATAGTCCTAGTGGGAATGAGCTCGTTCTTTTCGTTCTCCACTACGGTCGTCCCTCCCTTTTTAGGGACACATTGAACGGGGCTCACCCAACTACTACTAGCTATTGGGTAGATAATACCGGCGTCTAACCACTTCAAAACTTATTTCTTAACTACCTCCTTCATTATGGGGTTCAACCTTCTTTGGGGCTGGACTTTTCCAGGGTGGTCACTCTCCAAGTTAATCTTATGTTGACATAGGGAAGGGCTAATACCTCTAATGTCCGCTATGGTCCAACCAATTGCCCTCTTGTGCTTTATCAACAGATTAATCAGAAGTTGTTCTTGTTTCTCACTAAGTTTGGAAGAGATAATAACGGGAAGTTTATTATCCTTAGTGAGATAAACATATTTCAAGTGGGATGGCAAGGGTTTTAGCTCTAACTCGGGAGGTTGTTCTATTGAAGGGGGTTGAACATTTCTGTCCTTAAAGTCCAGAGGTTCAAAGGCTGCCACTATTTCGTTACACTCATCCTCAAAAGTGTCATCACTTTTAGAGTCGGAGTGCTCACTCTCACTGCCCACTGTTTCTCACCGTGTCACAACTTTGGGTACCACTAATCGAACTCAAAGCAAAACAGTCTTCGGTTTCTATGAACTTAAGGGACTTGAAAACATTGAATGTTACCTCTTGGTCATGGACTCTCATAGTGAGTTCCCCTTTGTGCACATCGATCAAAGTACGTTCGGTTGCAAGAAACGGACGCCCTAAGATGATTGGGATATCTTTATCGGCCTCGTAATATAGAATTAGAAAATCGGCGGGAAAGATAAATTTATCCACTTGGACCAAAAGGTCTTCTACTTTTCCTTTGGGATAGGCAATGGACCGATCTGCTAGTTGTAATGTCACGGTTGTGGGTCTAGCCTCTCCAATACCTAATTTGTTAAAAATGGACAATGGCATCAAGTTTATAATAGCTCCCAAATCACAGAGTGGTTGACCTACTTCTTGTCCTCCTATTGTGCATGGAATGGTGAAACTACCCGGGTCTTTCAACTTAGGTGGAATCTTGCTAGTAAGGAGGGCATTACATTCCATGGTCAAAGCCACAGTCTCAAACTCACCCAACTTTCTCTTTTGTTCAAAATATCTTTTAAAAATTTAACATAGCTTGGCATTTGCTCGAGAGCCTCTATCAAGGGTATGTTAATGTGTAGTTGTTTAAAAATGTCTAAGAATTTTTTAAATTGAACATCGACATTTTTACTCTTCATTCTTTCAGGAAAAGGTACACTTCGTGGGTCAATTTGAGTTTGCTGTGGTGTTGGCTTTGGAATTATGGGTTTCTGTGTGATTTCAAGAGTGGGGAGCACAGGGACATTGGTCCTCACTATGGGTTTGTCAGTGACTTTAGGAGTGGCCACTGTGTTTTAGGGACAATGGGTATTTGAGGCGGATCATCAGAATCAAAAACGATATCATTCAAATCCTTTCCACTCCTAAGCGTTATGGACTTGACTTGTTCTTTTCCTATCACCCTAGCGTGTTCGGTATCACTAGGTAACGTCCCTGGCGGTCTATTATTAACTTCGACGGCTAGTTGTCCTACTTGGGTCTCTATGTTCCTAATGGCTGCTTGAGTTTGATTAATGAAACCTTTGAGAATTGATTCGAGTGATGGTTGAGTGTTAGTGGGGTGAGTTGGTCGTGGTTGGAACTGTTGTGAGGATTGCCCTTGGTGAAAGTTTTGTGGGGGATGCCCACTGTGATGTTGGTGAAATCCAGGGGGGTTTTGTGGTCTTTGCTGGACATGACTCGCCCCGTGGGGTTGGAGTCCTGGATTACCGGCCCAAGAGAATTTCAGGTGATTTCTCCAACCTGGATTATAAGTCCGTGAATACGGGTTGTTCCTCGGGTTGGTTCCTATAACATTTACGGCCTCGGGATTTGCTGGACAATAGTCAAAAATATGTTCCTCTCCACAGAGGAAATAGTTCTCAGTGAGATGCGCTGCGGAATTAATTTGGCCTCTATTTTGGTTCAAAACCAATTTGGTTAAGGCCACCAATTGTGCGTTCATGGTTTTGAGTGCCTCGGAATCAATGGTGTTGGTCTTTGGCATGGGTGCTCTCGGATTTGACCACTCGGTGTTGTTGTTGGATACTTTTTCTAAGATTTGATATCCTTCATTGTAAGTTTTACTTGTGAATGTTCCACCTGCTGTTGCATCTAAGATGATTTTAGCTGCATTGGAAAGACTATTGTAAAAGGTCTCCAATTGGATGCAATGTGGGATTCCGTGATGTGGGCACTTTCGAAGTAACTCTTTAAAACGTTCCCATGCATCCGAAACAACCTCATCTTCTTCCTGCTTAAACAAAATAATATCATTTCGAAACCTTACGTTCCTTGTGGGAGGAAAGTATTTTTGCAAAAATTTGTCAGCAAGTTCTTGCCAAGTGGTTATCGAATTAGGTTCATGTGAGTTCAGCCAAGCCTTTGCCTTATCCCTTAATGTAAAAGGAAAAAGTTTCAACCTTAAAGCTTCATCACTCACACCTTCCAATTGAAAGGAATCGGTCATTTCCAAAAAATATTTTAAGTGCAAGTGCGGATCCTCCGATTGTAATCCTCCAAACTGACCCATGGCTTGGATCATTTGAAACATTACTGGTTTGAGTTCAAAGTGTTGTGCAATAATGTTGGGCCTTAAAATCCTGGAGCTTAAGTCACTAACTCTGGAAGTAGCATAGTCCCGTATTTTTTGATCTTTGCTATCGGCAATTGTCATTGTGGTCTCCACTACTGGTTGGTTAATGGGTCTTTCACCTCCTATACCTGCCATATTTGTAGTGGGGTTCATAGGGGGTTGTCGATTTGTGTTTTTGTTTTTACGTCGCCTTCGAAAAGTTTGCTCTATTTCAAGATCGATTGGTACCAAAGGCCCGTGTTGTTGCCTTGGCATGCAACACGAACAACTTAGAAAAACGAGTTACTCGGGCTCGAACAAAAACTAATGTCCTGAGATTCAAAATCACGCCAGTCTCCGGCAACGACGCCAAAAACTTGGTACGTGCGAAATATGAGAATTAATCGCAGTGGGTTGCAAACTATCCACAGTGGGAAGCGCAAGTGTACACTGGCCACTATGATCGTCACATCAGGTAATAGTTGGTAAAATACCAGAATCGTATCCACATGGACTGGGCAATCAAGACAATACGGTTTTCATGAGCTTTCTTTTACAAGTTTCAATCACAGAAGAAGCAATATTTTGGTTTGTTTGGTGGAATGCTATTTTAACGATTTACTTAAGATTTAAAAGAAGGAATGTAGGTTAGATTTTCCCTAGATTTTATATTAAATACTTGATCCCAAAAGTGATCCTTGTACTTGAGGTGGGCATTTTCGTTAGAAAAGCCCAGTTACAATATACTCACACCTTTAAGTAAAAATCCCATATTCTTGGTACTTACTGTTTTGTCAATGGTAATCTCAAAATGGACCTTTTCAGGCCTCGATGAAATGTGTAGAGACAAATACTCTAAGTGTTTTTGAATACACAAACTAGCTTGCCTACTACTCTAGTGGGTTGAGATTAGCTCACTGTGCCGACCTCACTTTCGCAAGTGTCATAAAAATTCTTTCGAATTCCCTAGCATCATCCAAGCTCGTGTCACTGCGTTCTACTCATTTCTGAGTTAAGAACTAGACTTTAGATCCTTACAAGTGATCGGCTTGTTCGCATCATTGGGCAATAATCGAGAGTGAATGACCAAAATAATAAATATTCCAAGTATGAAGATTACTCAAGCCTTTTTCCTAAAATCCAGGTACTTCTCTTTCCTACATCCCAAGGGATGTATAGCTCATAATTAATGAAGTAAAGAAAACAAGAGATGAGAAATTGCACATAAGTAAACTGAAAGTGAGTTTGATTAAAACCGCAGTGGGGAACGAGAGTACAACACTGCCACTAGTTATTTCTAACTAATGATTACACTAGAAATTGAAATACAGAAAATTAAAGAACTACTGCAGTAAATTCTAGAGCTAACAACTACACTTAACTTGCACTAAATGTGGTAGGAATGATGTGAATTAAATGACACCCAACACCTCTTTATATACTAAGAGGAAAAGTTGGACCAACAAAAGATGGGTAATTGTCTAGAGACTAAAGACTTGAAGTAGAAGACATAAAATTCAGCTTCCATGAGTAAACCTTCTTTCCACAAGTTTGTAGATCTTTTACCCCAAGGTCTCTTCACCTTTTCCAAAAAGTCCACTTTAAGTACCATGGGTTTTAATAAACAATTCCTTTTGCCATCTCTAAGGGAACATGCTTGTACTTTTTATCCCATGCCTCTGCCATAGAGCCTTCTCTTCTCCAGGATCTTGCTTCCATGCTAAGAATTGATTTTCCTTTGTTTTCTTCTTGGCTCTCCAGTGGTATCCGGAGTGGGCACTCCGCAAGTCACTGCAGATATTTCGTGAAAAAGCAACAAAACTCCACCAAATGGTTTATAAAAACTATGGTTCACTCTTTTTGCTCATTTTTATGAAAAATATCAAGAATGGGTGTTTTGAGAAGTGAAATGGCTAAAATTTGACAAAATAAAAATAAAAGGAAATAATAAATCTAAAAATAGAGTTATCACCTGACTAGAAAGTCTTTATAGGTTCGTCCCTCGATCCCTGCCTTAAAGACAAACTAATATCTTTTTTGCAGGAACACGCCGACTGCTTTGCCTGGTCGCACGAAGACATGGTCGGCATACACCCCAACGTTATTTATCACAAGCTCAATGTCGACCCGTCATTTAAGCCTGTCAAACAAAAGCGGTGGAAATTTGCTCCTGAAAGGAATAAGGTGATAAATGACGAGGTCGACAACCTGCTAAAGACAGGGAAAATTCGAGAAGTGAAATACCCCGACTGGCTTGCCAACGTCGTGGTCGTACAGAAGAAAAATGGCAAATGGAGGGTCTGTATCGATTTTACAGATCTAAACAAAGCATGTCCAAAGGACCCTTTTCCATTGCCACATATCGACACCATGGTCGACGCGACAGCAGGACATGAACTATTGATGTTCATGGATGCTTATTCTGGATATAATCAAATCCTGATGCACGTCGAGGACCAGGAAAAAACTTCATTCATGACATATCGAGGTATTTATTGTCATAAAGTTATGCCGTTCGGTTTAAAAAATGCAGGTTCTACCTACCAGCGTCTGGTGAACAAAATGTTCAAAGATCATCTTGGCGACACGATGAAGGTGTATATCGACGACATGCTCGTTAAGTCGAAGCAAGCAGTCGACCACATCGAGCATCTGAGGTAGTCGTTCGACATCCTCCGAAAATATAGCATGAAGCTCAACCCGACGAAGTGTTCCTTTGGTGTCAGTGCCGGGAAATTCCTGGGTTATATGGCCACTCGTCGAGGAATCGAGGCCAACCCCGATCAGATCAAAGCCATCATCGAGATCAAATCTCCGAGGAATTTTAAAGAAGTCCAAAGGCTCACTGGTCGGGTGGCAGCTCTGAACAGGTTTATTTCTCCATCCTCAAATAGATGTCATCTATTTTATAATGTCCTCAGGAAAAATAAAGGCTTCAACTGAAGGAGTACATGACATCTCCGCCTTTGCTATCAAAGCCTCATGATCACGAGGTCTTGCAGCTATATTTGGCTGTCAGTCCTAATGCAGTAAGTGCTGTCCTGCCGCGAGAAAATGAAAAGCAGCAACTGCCGATCTACTATGTAAGTAAATCTCTCTTGGACGCTGAAACCAGGTATTCCTCTATGGAAAAATTACTTTTGTCGCTTGTTACAACCGCAAAGAAATTGCGTCACTATTTTGAATCACATCATATTACTGTCATGACTAACTTTCCTCTTAAGTCTGTCTTGAGGAAACCTGAGTTGACAGGTCGATTGGCGAAATGGAGCATATATCTCAGCAGTTACGACATCGACTTCAAGCCCAAGACCGCGATCAAATTGCAAGCCTTGGCGGATTTCATTGCTGATTTCAGTCCAGAACTGGAAAAAGAAGCAGAGCTCGAGGTGTCCAATGTGGCGACTCACGACGACGTGCCCTGGACTTTACATGTCGACGGATCGTCTAACATTAGGGGTTCAGGACTAGGCGTCGTCTTAAAGTCGCCACAGGGGGCAAGATGGTGTATTCCGTACGATGCGACTTCAAAACCACCAACAATGAAGCCGAGTACGAGGCCCTGATCGTGGGAATGAATATGGCCCACGACTCGGGGGCAACCGCGCTACATGTCAAAAGCGATTCTCTCCTGGTCGTAAACCAGATGAATGGAGAATTCGCGGCCAAAGATTCAAAGATGACAGCGTACCTAAAGGTAGCAAAAGAAAATGCAGAAATGTTTAAATCAATTTCTATTGAATAGATTCCAAGGGACCAGAATACTCAAGCCGACACTTTAGCAAACCTTGGATCTGCACTTGTCGACCAATATTCGATAGCATTCCCATGATCCATCTGGCGACGTCGTCCATCGAAAATGACGATGTCGTCCAGATCGAGGACCAAGAAGATAATTGGTCGTGTGACATCAGAAATTTCCTTATGCACGACCAAATCCCAGAAGACAAAATGGAAGCTCGGAAGATCAGGTTCAAGGCATCCAGGTATGTCGTGATCGGAGATAGACTCTCTCGACGATCATCGATAGGCTTAAACCTGAGATGCATCACCAGCAAAAATCATGTTTAAAAAATCCTTCAAGAAATGCACGATGGGGAGTGTGGCAATCACTCAGGAGGTCGCAGTTTGGCCAATCGTGTCTCTTGACAAGGTTACTTCTGGCTGACACTACGACAAGACGCCGTCAGGTATGTCCAGAACTGTGATCCCTGTCAACGACATTCAGGTACGTCCCATAAACCCTCTGAACCTTTGCATTCAACACTGATCCCATGGCCCTTCATGAGATGGGGGATGGACATTGTCGGCAAGTTACCACCTGCCCCCGGGCAAAAGGTATTTCTTCTCGTACTTACGGATTATTTTTCTAAGTAGGTAGAAGCAGCTGCCTTTTCCCAAGTTCTGGACAAGGAAGTCGTCTCTTTTATACAAACTAACATCATATGCAGGTTTGGGATCCCGTCCGAAATTGTCTGCAACAATGGATCCCAGTTCATAAGCAACAGAACTCGACAGTTCTGTAAAGACCGCAATATCAAGCTTACGACCTCGACACCCAGGTATCCCTAGGCAAATGGACTCGCTGAGTCGAGCAATAAAACCATTATTGCTTCGATCAAGAAAAGGTTAAAAGATGCAAAGGGAAAATGGGTCGAAGAACTCCCTTCAGTCCTGTGGGTGAATCGCACGACACCACGCACGTCCACAGGACAAACCCCTTTCTCTTTGGTCTATGGTTGCGAAGCAGTCTTGCCGGTCGAGGTCCGGCTCCTAGCCTCGAGGCATACTTCCGTCGACCATAACCTGGTCGATTTAAGTTATGACCTCGACGCCCTTGAAGAACTCAGAGAATCAGCATTGATCAGAATGGCGTCGCAAAGGCAAGCGTTCGAACGACATTTCAACAAGAGCGTCAAAGCTAAACCCTCGACAATCGAGATATCCCACGTAGCTGGAATGCAACACATCTGAAAAGGTATTTCTTCTAAACCCTTTTTTCTCATACGATTTTTTATTCATCACAACGATTACTGACTTAAGCATCGGAGGGTCGTTGGCTAGCCAACGACCAACCTCTGACCTTGTTTTATCGCATGATCGCATGACATAAGCAACCAGATCTATCGTATGTTTTGATTGTACGATCGCAGGAACGCACGACCCATATTTGTCGCACGACCTAAGTTTCTCTAACTTACAATTTTTTTCACATTTTGGGTGAATGCTTTAATCGCACATACTTATGTTTGCTTTACACGATTTAAAGATCTAAAGATCTTACGACTTATGTTCTAATCGTTGTATTAGAATGGATGCCTATGTCGCACGTCTTTATGTTCATTTTTATACGATGTATATTTACTTGATGAAATTCACAATTGATATTGTATCTATTCACAAAATATATAAGACAAAGTAATGCGCAAGTTCAAAAGAAAGATACATTTTATTTATCAATCGTCGGTTACATCAGACGACTCGACCACCAACGGTCGATCGACAAAAACAAAACAATTTTTTTTCTAAGGGCGGGGAGGATTGCCAGCCGCGTCCTTGCCAGAAGCTTCACCTTTGGAGCCCTCGTTCGCCTCCTCCTCGACCTCCTTCTCATCATCTGAGTCGAGATCCCTCTCGGATCCGACATTTTCCAGATAGAAGGCCAACTCGTTCGACGCTGATGCAAGGGGATTCTTCCATGACAAATGCTGCCTTATAATCGTCGCTCGAGCAGTCAGTCGAGCCAAGGCGAAGACGAATTTCAGCTCATCCCTCAGCTCCGTCACTTCCCCCTCCAGCACCGACACCTTGGACTTAGAATCCTCGGCTTCTTTTTCGCTCGTAGCCAAGGACTCTTTGGTCCTGTCTAACTCTGCCCTCGAGTCGGCTATCAGGGACAAGGACTACTTCAGACGACGGTTCGCATCGTCCCTCGCATGCTCGAAGGCCTCCAACTCATTCTGGACGTCGTCGAGCCGAATGGACATGGCCTCGACACGTGCCAGAGCGGCCTTCTCTTTGTCCAGCGCCACCTTCTCCCTTTCGAGAGCTGTAGGCACTAAACCCCTTGTCTTCTCCATTTCGGAGTACAGAGCAAGGGAGGACTGGAACGCCTGAAAAACACAAACGACACAAGTTAGAAAACACCCGACAAAGATTACAAACATCGAAAAAACAAGTTTTGAAAGAAAAACGTACCATAAACACGAGTCTCACGACGTGGGATCCCGTCTCTTCGACCGGGACTCCCTGAAAGCGCTCTTTGAAAGAAAGGAGCTGATATTTCCCCAGATGGGGGAAGAGATTCGTCCCGTCCAGGACATTATCAGCCATGAAGTCCGACGGCAACGTAAAGTTAACCGTCGTGACCTCAGCCTCTCCCGTCGCATGGCCCTTGCCCTTGTCGGCCGACAGAGGGGTCGACGTGGTAGACGAAGATTTCGCCATTTTCGTCGGAGGCGCCAAACTGACAGGTGTCGCATCGATCGCACCAGAAGACGTCTTCGTCTTCACAGGTGATGCGACCGATACCTTCGCCTTCTCAGGCGTGACGACTCTCGACGAATCACCAGCCTTTGAAGACGGTTCCCTCGGGACCGTCATCTTCGTCCTCTTTAAGACACCGACCCGGTGGTCGAGGTCCATTTCCTCTTCTCTCTGCCCTTGCGGGCCAGTTCAGCTTGGGCTGCCCTTTTGGCAGCCACCGACGACGTTTTCGCCTGAGATTCTCCTGAAAAACAAGAAGGGAAAAAAGCATTACACGACTGAAAGAACGGGAAGGTTACGTCGAGAAAGAGAGGTACACTTACCAGTAATTTCTTCCTCCTCTTCTCTCGACTCCTCTTTCTCTTCTTTCTCCTCTGTCTCCTCTTCCTCCTATTCTTTCTCTCGTCTCTCCTCTCGGTTCTCTCCCAAGTAGACCACGTCTTCGTCCTCGTCTACCAAATGACGCGTGACGAACGACCGCTCGTCAGTGCTGAATTCCAAGAACTTGTTAATCTTGGCCTGAGAGTTGGCGTAGGGCTTCACGTCCTCAAACTTGATATCTGTCGACAGTCAAAAGAGGGGGTAAGTAAAAATGCAATTCAATAAACTACAATGTAAGACGTACGACAATGCCTTAAAACTCACCCGTCATGTTCCAGCCGGCCCTGATCCAGTCACTCTCAGGGTCGAGCGTCGATACACACACGAACGCGTACCTGGCCTTCCACTTACGGTCAGGACCAAGGTACGATCGCCCTTAAACCTCGAAAAGAGGATGTAGCGACGATACCCGTCTATTTTGACCTGATAGGCCATCAGGAGGTGTGCACGTTCATGGGAGAATCCCAGTCCTTCGTAAGTCGTTCGACGACTTGTATGATACGCCAGAATTGGAGCATCAACTGCCCCGGTGAGAGATCGAACTCGCACATAAACGCCTTGGCTAAAGGCGAATATCGCCACTGGAATCCTATTTTGAACGTGTACTCGTATATCACGAAGAACCCGTCCGGGCACATCTCTGGTCGAACCTGACCAGCCCTAATCAACGAAATCCCTGCAGGAATTTTTGCTAAATTTCTAAGAGAATCGAGATCATCTTGATCTCGAATGGAACTTTGGGGGTCGGTCGAGATGGCTAGACCAGTTAACAAAATTTTAACGTCGGACAGGGTGAAAAGATCCCAGTTCTTCCGAGGTTTTTTCGCAATGGATTTGCGACGCATGAAATGGAGGAGGAGTCGTACCTTATATAGGTGCTCTAAACCTTGAAAACTCTAAATCGAGTAAGATTTCTACAGGTTTGGAATGATTTTGTTGAAAAATGGCAAGAAACCAGGAAGAAAAAATCACTCTAAAGCTCTCAGAAATCGTAAAATAGAGAAGATTCGCTAAGGGTCTCTATTTATACAATCGATCGTGTCAGATCGAGTCGATCGATGATCGACACGTGTCCATGTCCCTTCGCATGCACGCCCAGACCGTCGACACCTGGCGCTAGCAGCTGTCAAGCATAGAACGTGCGTTAGCATGACGTCACGATCTTATCGCCTTCTCAACTTCCACGCCTTAATTCAGTTCAAAACAAGCCGATTCGGTTCTAAAGCAACCAAACCGACTTTCAACACGTGTCACTCCCCTGGACATTCCTTTAAACAAAGATTTAAAAAGATTATTTCTGACAAAAAGTTTAAAAATTCGAAATTTGATCTTGCCACTTTATTTTTAAATTTTGGGGGCAAACTGTTTGGGTAAAAATTCACCAGTCACGACTGTTTGGGCAAAATTTCATCAGTCTCGACCACGACCAAGGTAAGGAAAATACTTACTCCCCTTTGCTACAGTAAGGTAAAATCATAGTACTTTATCTCCTGATTAAAGTTGAACTCGAAAGTTATTTACCTCACGACACTCGACCATGACGTCGTCTAGTTCACACGACCGTCGCGTAGAACCTTGCGATCTCGACCAACTAACAGGCGATATTACTGTTACGTTTGTTCAATGTTTAATGCAGGAATCAATAACGGCTATTGTAGGATCCAGATCCGTGCAACAATTGTGTTTATGTGATTAAGAGATATGAACAGATAAACTAATCACAAAGGCTGCCCACTTAGCTATTTGATTCAGAGAATAATCGTTACAATACTGAAAAGCTAAATGAGACAACTAGCTATTTTCTAAGCTAATTGTACATTATATATGCTGGGCCCGTGGTAACAAGCCCACGGCCCGTTCACAATGGACTATGTTTAAACAAATACAAATTACACCCTTGAACTTTAAATCAACTTATAAAACTTGCCCTAACAATCTCCCCCTTTGATTTGAAGTTCAAATTCGCGCTCTATCTCTTGCCAGTTGTAGACATAACGTTTGCGAAGAGCGAAATGAACCTCGAAGAATCTGATGGCGCGACGGTAGTCGAGATGATCTTCAACAATATCCAAAGCAGTCTGAGCAGTTCTTTCATTCAGATTTGGTACATAGGATACCTTTGGATTTTCGGGTTCGTGCTTGATGATCTTCCGAAGAGCGTCTTGAACCTTGAGCAGTGTGCCATCGCAAAATCGATCTACCTGACTGAACCTCATAAACTTCTTTTCTTTCTGAGCGTTGAGGAAGACGATCCCAAATTCCGGTTGAAGCAGCATTGCGTTCTCGGGATACATCGACAGTTCAGGAGCTTTCAGATTCGGTTTGAGCAGATTTACCTTCTTTGATCGGTTCTCGATTGCCATTTGAAAGTCCGTAAGATAAGACATCATAATAGATCGGACGAGGAATCGACGAACCGCTTCGAGCGCCTTTGTTACATCAAGCGGTCGTATGGTTCTGGTGCGAAGGTCTCTCAGAATAACCAGGAGGTCGAACGGATGGAGATGCTTAAAGTCAGCTTCAGAAAAAATCCATTATTTTCCGTCTTCACGTCGAACAGTGAACACGGGAAAGACGATCTTCATAATTCGGTTTGACTGAATCTTTAGCACCTCTTAAATTTTATGCTTAGTTCGTACCTGGTCTCTCGGGAGACACCGCTTCATGGCTTCTACGTATCGGAGTTGGCGTGCTGGATCAGGGCTGTAGATGCCAAGACAGAAGGTCGGCTCGATCGGACGAATTCGGTGAACAAACAGCTTCTTCAGAGATTCCTCCAGATGAGGAATGGGGACCTTGATCTTCTCCCAACGGTTTTGTTGCTGAGGAGGGGGAGGAAGATCAGGAGCTGTCGTTGGCTGATGAGATGTCGGGATTTCTGCATTGGAGCTTTCTGGTTGATCTGAAGTCGTAGAGGGTTGAGTCGAGTGAACGGGAGGCGTACCATATAAGTTCTGAAGCAGAAACTGGTCGTAATCAATATTGTCGTCTTCATCAGTGGGAAACACCAGATTTACCTCGAAGTTTACAGCTGTGGCAGCTTTTTCGTACCATGCGTCTTCGATTTCCGGGTTGGTTTCACATGCGTCTTCTGATGGTTCTTGTGCGACCAATTCCTGTGTTGTACCCTTGGGCTTTTCAACCGTTGGGGCTTCGTCATCTGAGATATCCATGTCGATGACCATCTGTGCTAAAGGCAACTCGGCTTCGGGTGTTTCTGTTGAAGCGGCCGTAGTTGGAGGTTCCTGATGAACCACAGATGTCGCTGCAGGCTGGATCAGGGAGGCGGTCTCGGTTAGACGTTGTCGCTTCTCCCCCTCACGGTGATCAGGATCCTCTTGGTCATCGTGCCTTCGTTTAAGACCGCCGGCTTGACCCTTGCATGTGTCTTCAAGTGATCGAAACCTCTCGGATAGAGTAGCGAGCGCTCGGTTGTAGGTCTCGAGGGCTGAGTCAATGGCGTCAAGGCGTGATGTGATGGACGAAGATGGAGCAGTGACCTGGGATCGTAGAATTGAGATCAGGTCTGCTTCGGTAGAGGTGGTTGTGTCGGATTCCTGGAGCAGTTGGGCTAAGAGCATTGTCTTCAGGGTGTCCACCGAATAAGTAGGTTGCGGTTGAGGCGGCGGAAGCACAGAGACAGATTCAGTGCTGACGAGGGGGCTCTTTCCTTTGAAAGCATGCATCGCTTTGGCAAGCTCAGCGGCTACATGTTCCTGCATTTGGTGCTCCATAACCTGGCGGACAGCCTCAAGGGTGCTGTCCAGAGACCCTTTTGACACGAAGTCGGGTAAAATAACGCCGGGCTCACTTAGAGTACCCGTTGAAGCATCTACCGGAGGGGTAGAGCCACCTACGTTCACAGTTGGCGTGATGTTAACTGTGGTAGGATTTCCGTCCAATCCTTGTGTTCCGGCAGTCGGAGACACTATAGACGTTCCGGTCGGGTCACTGAGAGCCACGACTTGGTGTTGTTCCTCATCAAGTGTCCTAGGCGAAGAATGTTCAGTAACAATAGGCTCTAGACTCGATGGTGCACACAAAGAAGTCGAGACCGGGGGCTGCTGGTCTCTTATTTCAACACCAACACTCTCCGAATGAGAGGCCGGTGGAAGTTGTGCTTGTTCCCCGTGTAATATTGAAACAACCGTCTGTTTTGAGACGGATGAGTGGCTATGGGGGGTGTGCAATTGCTCCGCTGGGTCTACGGAGGCTTCTTCAATACCCCGTCCCAACAAATGAGACGGGATAACAGATGTGGCAACCCGGATAACACTCGGTGTGGGTCGCTCTTGAGCCTCGTTATCTTTACGGCTCGATCTTTCCTGGTTCAACTTTGAACGCAGTTCTCTCCGTCTCGCATGATCCAACTCAACACCTATATCTCCCTCGGACGTCCTAGGGATCGGTTCCGTTCCAGTGGGTGGAGAGTCAAGTGGAATGCCAGTGGAAAAATCAGGGTTGGGTCCGATACTGTGAGGGATGTGCGTCAGACGGATGTTGCGGTCGGTATCGGAGTCCGTGGAGTCGGATTCCACGTCCTCAACTTGCGGACTGGGAGAGGGGGGTTCGGTTATATATGGTTCGGTGGAGTGATGTAGGCGTGGTCTCGAAGATGGACCGGGTTGGGCTGAGCTGGAACCGGGCTGCGATTCCGCTGCACCTCCTACGCTCGTTCCCCTTCCTCTCACTACTAACGTTCCCCGCCCGACAGCACCTGCTTGTCGGGCCCTTCCACCTCTCACTCGTGGACCCTCACGTCTCTCGGGTCTATGTTTCTGGGCAAGTCCCTCCGGCTCTGGCTGGACCATGGGATTTCCTAACTCTCCCCTATAAGCAACTACCCCCGGTGCAGCGGGATCGGCTATGGCCAATAGGGCGGCAGGAATGGGCGAGGCGACCGCATCGGATGGGTTGTGGATCACCATGAATTGGAGGTGGCGGATGGGGCATACCGGATGTGTGAGTCGTCTTGGAATGGCGGGATTGGCATCCATGTGTTGTCGAACGGCAAGCGAAAGGAATCGCGGATATGGGAGGAACTTCTTCTGTTTGGTGCCGCCGATGTGTCGGATGGTGGTCACAAGTTCCCGCCAGATTATCATGGGGAAGTCGACGTGGCGGTTATAGCACACGGCGTGAACAAGGCGCAGAAAGTCGCCTGTACATTGGTCAATACCTTTCCATCGGGCGGATAGGCATCGATTGAGAATGGTGAAGAGTGTGTACCAAATAGGTGCCAAGTACTTTCGATTGAAGACCGATGGCCGTTGAAGGTCGGAGTTGTACCCAAGAGCACGCATTTGGGCACAGAGAGTCGCATCGTTAACGGCAGGATCGTACCGTTCATGGTTGTTGGCAGTGGCTTCAGGTAGGGATAGTAAACGACGAAAAGAATCGGGCGTCAGTGTAAACGGGTGGTTGTCTAATTGCGCCGTGATGGTCTGAGTGTTGCCAATTGTGCGGACTTGCGCCGTCAGCCAGACTTGTAGAACATAGAGCAAAGGAACGTCGGCTGTGCGAGTGAGTGCCTCATGAATGGGATGGCGCATCAGAATGTCGAGTATGACCTGATGTTGTAGGTTTGGCCTAAAAAGCGCCGGGTCGAGGTAGTGGTTGTTCGCCTCTAGCTCGATGCCATGGTCAGGGTCGACCAGTGCAACATCAGCTACTTCGTCTATAATTTCCTCCTCCTGAGGAATTTGTTCTTCCGGGTTTTGTTGTTCCGCCATGTGTAAATCTGTCAAAACAACACACAGTTAGGGGATTAGACGGAATAACAAGTGTAGTAAACCCTGCATTACCACCAAACCGACAGGCATTACTATACAATGAAATCCAATTTTATAACCAGAAAACGTTGTCGTTGGCCAAACTGTAACTGCATGTCGTATAGAGTATCGAGTAGGAAGGAATTGACAAAACAGATTCCAGAAGTGGCCGAAACAGTGGAGTCCGGATAAGAGTACTGATGTGTCCGAACAACTTGAAGTGTCCGGAGAACACAGGTTGTCCGGATAAACTGGTCTCCCCGGATGAAGAATGAGGGTGTCCGGGTAAAGGTGTTGTCCGGACAAGGTTCCCGGACATCATGATTTTCCGGATAAAGGTGTTGTCCGGATTCCAAACTTATCCGGTAGTTGAACTTACCGGAAACCATAAAGTTTCCGGACAACTAGGTTTCCGGTTGGTTGAGAGAGTCCGGATATATCATCAAACACTTTGAATGTGTCCGGATAGATGCGCATATCTTGAATGAGCCCGGACACAATGAATGAGTCCGGACGAAAGTCAAATCACTGATTCGTGTTGTGCAGGTTCCCAAACAAGTCCACAAGCAAGTATAAACCTTAGATTGATCTATATAAGCCTGTTTGATCGACACACATGGCCAGAAGAACCCCGAGCCGACTAAATCCGAATGGATTGTCGGTCACTGTTCTATCGATCCCCAGAGAGATCGATTGAGGGGTTGGTTGAGTTGTTCAGGGTCGGAAATGTATGCAATAAGGGAACACAAACACATACCTGATGTTAGAACTGATTGTGAGGTAGAATCGAGCGATTTGGGGGGAGTCCGGGTGCGAGAGAAAGAGAGACGAGGGTTTAGGGTTTTTGTGTAAACTTCCGGATAAAGAAGAATGGAGGACCCGGGTGTTTGTCCGGCTTAGTTGTACGACCCGGATTGTGTCCGGATTCATTGACCTATCCGGAACCGTCCGGAGAACTCGAGGAGTCCGGATAAACTGGACTTATCCGGATGATCTGTTTGTGGCAGTTGTCATAGAATTTCCAAGGAGATGATCTGCCAGGGTGCTTACTCTCGCTCCCCCTCAAACTTAGCAGGGGGTTTCAGTGCTCCCCCCGCGAACCGAGAAGGGGAATTTCATTGCTCCCCCTCGAATTGTGCAGTAGGGTGCAAGTGAGGGATCCGACACACAAAGTTTTGAGTGTTGAATAGAAAACATTGTGTCGCTCCCCCTCAAGTGTTGACCAATTTGGACTTGGGAGTGCCCACACACATAAAAAACATTTGGATTGTTGAAGAAAAACTGTGTATGACGCTCCCCCTCAACAGATTAGAATACTTACCTGATATGGCAGTGTGCTCCCCCTGAACACATTAACAAAACGGTGAAAGCACAGAGATCGGGAAATATCAAACAAACGACGGTATGTAATAAAAGAAACACACGAAGAAAGAGGAAAAATAGACGAAACTACCTTACAAATACAGAAACTAAATCTACCTGTGTCACCGAGGCAAGTAGAATACCAGTGCGAGGAAGTGTTTGCTCAACCGTCCAGAGTGTTGACACCGGATGATGAGTAGACAGGTACTCGTAGAGGTATGGAACTTGACAAGGGTACACAAACGGATTAAGTTTTCAGGTTTAGCATACCTAGCTTGAACACCAGAGTTTTAAAACGCTTTTCATCCAAGGCTTTGGTAAACAGGTCTGCTAACCGATGCTCAGTATTTACGAAGTAGAGTTCGACAGTACCTCTTTCGACGTGATCCTTAATGAAATGGTACCGAACGTCGATGTGCTTCGTCTTGGTGTGCTGGACCGGGTTGCTTGAGATAGCAATAGCACTCTTCGAGTCACAGTAGATCGGGACCTTGACATACGTGAAACCGTAGTCCTTGAGTTGTGTCCTCATCCAGATGACTTGGGAACAGCAGCTTGCGGCGGCCACATATTCCGCCTCGGCAGTTGACGTTGAAACGCACTGCTGCTTCTTTGATGCCCAGCTTACCAGACTATCTCCCAGGAACTGAATGTGCCCCGATGTGCTCTTCCGATCCATCATGCATCCCGCGTGATCGGCGTCAGAATAGGCTGATAATCCAAAACCTGTCTCTTTCGGGTACCATAGGCCAAGATCAGCAGTACCACGTAAATAACGAAAAATGCGTTTAACAACACTCATGTGAGACTCTTTTGGGTTGTATTGATAGCGGGCACACAGGAAAGTCGAGAACATAATATCCGGCCTACTGGCAGTTAGGTACATTAAAGAGCCAATCATTCCTCTATACAGCTTCTGATTCGCATCCGTTCCATTAGGATCGGCGTGAAGCTTTGTAGTCGTTGTCATGGGAGTTTTCATAGGTGAGGCCTGGTCCAATTGGAATTTCCGAAGAATATCCCGAATATATTTGGACTGGTTAATGAATATTCCGGTCGAAAGTTGTTTAACTTGTAGACCAAGGAAGAAATTCATCTCACAAAGCATACTCATTTTAAAATATCTTCCCATTAGTTTGGCAAAATTCTTGGCATATAAAGGATTGGTAGAACCGAAAATTATGTCATCAACATATACCTGAGCCAAGACGATATGACCTTCCTCATTCTTAATAAAAAGAGTAGAGTCAATTGTACCTCGTGTGAAGCCTTTCTCTAATAAGAACTTAGAGAGAGTATTGTACCAAGCTCGCGGGGCCTGTTTTAGACCATATAGTGCTTTGTCTAAAATGTAGACATGGTCAGGCTTCGAATCGTCTACAAAGCCGTCGGGTTGCGACACATAAACTTCTTCTTCGAGTTCGCCGTATAGAAAGGCCGTCTTCACATCCATCTGGAAGACTGTGAAGTTCTTGTGCGCGACATAAGCTAGAAACATACGGATTGCTTTGATTCGCGCCACCGGAGCGTAGGTCTCATCAAAGTCTATCCCCTCTTGCTGACGATATCCCTTTGCCACGAGTCGCGCCTTGTTGCGAACAACAATGCCGTCCTCGTCCTTCTTGTTCTTGAAGATCCACTTGGTGCCGATCACCGTCTTGTGTTGTGGACGTGGAACCAATCGCAACACTTTTAGAGCTTCGAACTGATTGAGCTCTTCTTGCATGGCAATTATCCAGTCCGAATCTTCAAGCGCCTCGCGTACGGTTGTTGGCTCTATCTTGCTTAAGAAGCCGGAGAAGAGACAAAAGTTGGCGGAAGCGCCTCGCGTACGAACAGGTGTAGAGGGATCACCGATGATTTGATGCAGGGGATGTGCCTTCGTCCATTTAGTGGTGTGTGGAAGCGGCTGCTGGGTGGAATGAGATGTGTCCGGATCCACATACGAACCGGATGGGAGGTCTTGTACAGCTTCGAGAGTAGCGGGTTGAGTTCTCGGAGGAGGTGGGGGAGGATTCGCCAATGGTTGCACAACTTCTGGTTCCGAGGAATTCAGAAGTTGATCGTCGGTTGTCGAGGAAGACGAATCTGTAGGAGCGATCTCCGTGATTGGTTTTGGGTCCTCTGGGGGAATCACAGGAGCAGGTGAAGCAGGTGATGACGGCTGATCTGTCTCCAAGGTGTTAGAAGGCGAGCTTGTAGAAGGCGGTGGACCAGATAGGTTGTCCAAGTCTTCAAGACGAGCAGCTTCAATCCTAGGAATAGCTGAGACAGATGGGGAAGCATTAAATAGGTCATCATAAAAATGCTCAAACAATAAATCTAAATCAGAATAATTTGCATTCGATGAAGATGCACGATTTGGATTTACTGTCATTTGTGTAGATCCCGAACTAGAAGGTCCGGAAGCTAACACACCAGTTAAACCGGGTTCTGAACTGCGATGTTCAGAAGCCAAATCTGCGGCTTCGTCGAATGTCACGTTTATGCTCTCAACAACGGATTTAGTCCGTGTGTTGTAAACGCGATAAGCCTTAGCCTTCATTGAGTATCCGATGAAGACTCCTTTATCCGCTTTGGGGCTTAGTTTGCCGAGATCATCTTTGTCGTTCAGTACGTAGCACGTGCATCCGAACGCGTGAAAGTAGCCAATAGTTGGAACGTGATGATTCATGATTTCGTAGGGCGTCTTGTTGAATCGCTTGTACAGAAGCGTGCGATTTTGCGTGTAACAAGCTGTAGACACCACTTCAGCCCAAAGATATAGCGGTAGATTAGCTTGGGAAAGCATTGTGCGCGCCGCTTCGACTAAGGTACGGTTACGTCTTTCCACCACACCATTTTGCTGAGGAGTGCGTGCGGCAGAAAAGTTGTGCGAGATTCCCACAGAGGAGAGATAACCGTCTATCTTGGAATTCTTGAATTCCGTCCCGTTGTCGGTTCTGATGGACTGAACTTGTTGACGCTTGTTCAATTGGACCGTCTTGAGATGCTCGATGATGATCTCAGGAGTTTCATCCTTTGAGCGGAGAAACATCACCCAGGTGTAACGTGAGTAATCGTCCACTATCACCAGAACATACTTTCGCTTGTTGATGCTCGAAACACGCATCGGACCACACAAATCCATGTGAAGTAGTTCGAGAGTCCGAGATGTGCTGGGTGTATCCTTCGGTGGATGGGATGCACGCTTCATCTTTCCTTTCTCGCATGCCCCGCACAGATGATCCTTCACAAACTGAAGGTTGGGCATGCCTCTAACGTGTCTGCCTAGCACCAGTTGATTGATGCTTCTGAAGTTGAGGTGCGAAAGTCGTCGATGCCAGATCCAAGCTTGGTCGGAAGAAGCCTTTGACAGAAGGCAGACAAGGTTATCAATTGAGAGGGCTGAGAGGTCAATGGTGTAGAGGTTGGTCTTTCGATGTCCAACTAGTAGTGTCTCACCGTCGTCGGTGAGGATTCTACACCTTGTCTTTTTGAAGCTGACCTCGAGATCTTTGTCGCAGAATTGGCCTATGCTGAATAAATTGTGGCCCAATCCTTGGACATGTGACACCTTCTTGATTGTGATTTTATCATGTACGATGTCGCCGTAGCCCACGATCGGCGAACGCTCGTTGTTGCCAAATCTCACGTCTCCTTGATATTCTTCTTTGTAGTTCGTAAGAAGCTCCCTCCTTCCGGTCATGTGCTTGGAGCATCCTGAATCTAAGTACCACACATGACCGCCCTGCAAACCAAGATTAGAGAAGTTTAGGTACCCAAATTTGTTTGGGCCCTGGAGGGTTAGGCGTGGCTCCCTTTGAAGAAACCTGTTTTGGCACAGCTTTCCCGTTAGGTGAAGAATTTACACCTTTCGGGGGAACTGATTTTTGCGTTTGTCGCCTCTTAGGTGCAGATTGTACACCTTTGGGAGGAACATGTTTTGTGCCAGGTTGCCTTTTAGGAGCCGGTTTAACCTTGGTAGGAGCAGTCCATCTAGGATTGGGTCTGGTCTCCCGCCGTGGTTTAACCGGTGGTTGAATACCCCGTTTATGAGATGGATTGTTCTTGTTATTACGGGGACTGCGTTTTTCATACAGATTATGTACAAAAAATGGTGCATACCAGTCATTTTTCAGAATATCATAAAAATCATTCCCACCACAATTAGAACAGCAAAGACAGTCATGCGATAAATGAATCAAGTGTTGAAGAGAGTTCAATTTAACGGGAAAAGACACTACTTTTTCCAAACTAGCTTCAAAAGCATTCCAACCACAATTTGAACAACACAAGCAATCATGCAATAATCGAGCCAATTGTGGAAGAGAATTCACTTTAACAGGAAAAGAAACTTCAAAATAGTACTGATGATTCCAATCACTATTGTCTTTGTTTATTCTAGAATTTAAAGCATGGGAAAATGACTTTGATGTATCCTTCTTGACATAATCCTCCTTTAGCCACTTTGGTGTTTCTCGTTTAGCTTGACCATTTTTATCTGAAACAGCAGGTACAGAATGATCAGTGACTTTTGAAGGAGTTGGAGGTTTAACGGGAACTTGTTCAGTCTTTTGCCTTGGCTGTGACGTGTTTTGGGAAACAGGTTTAGATTTTAAAATCTTGATCACAGCTGGGGCCTTTGAGTTTGAACAAGCTCCCTTTTCAAAATTGACCTTATGTTTCACAACCGGGGATAAAAAATCTGTGTGACTTGGAAGAGGTTTGTCGAAAGGGAACGACTCGAACTCTCCCTCATCATCACCTTCTGAGTTCATGAATTCAGAAAAATTCACCTCAGGAATGTCGGGACTTGGACTGGTTGAGGATGGTGAGGAACACGCTGTGCTTGTGTGCTTTGAGGAATTTGGTGCGGAAGCTAGGAAAAAATCAGAGTTTAAATTCCTTTTAACACACTCATCTTGATCGTCTTGAGAACTAGAATTCTTGCCTAAAAAGGCTTTGCATGAAGATATGCCGGATGAATTTGAGGAAGGTTCGGGTGAAGACATCTTGTCAGATAGCAGTTGGTCAATTTGCTCTTGAAGCTGACCATTTCTCGAGTACTCTTCCATCTTTGCTGTTGCCAAGGCAGACAGTTGTGATGTGAGTCGATTAATTTCACTCCGAAGGATTTCCTGTTCTTCACCAGATACACCTTCGATTTTGACGTGTTGTTGTTTCTCAAGTTTGTCAAGTAAAGCTTGCTTTTCTTTTGTCATTTCAGACAATTTTGACGAAAGCGTATTGATTTCCCACAGAAAATTTTCTTTTTCCTCACTTGTCATACCTTCGGTTTTCTCAGTTTTGAGTTTCTCAAGAGCTTTAATTAAATCGTTCTTCTCATTTTGGAAAACCAACCTTTCCCTTTCCAGTGACGATTCCAACTCTACTATCTTTGCTTCCAAGATGAGAGGGGGAACATAGAGTTTAAACTCATCCGTCTCGGTCTTGGTTGCTGGTGCTACATCCTCATCCTTCTTAGAGGAATCCTTGGGTGTTGCCACTTTGTAGGGGTCGAAGTAGTCATTGGAAAGGTACTTTTTGTTCTTTTGATACGAGTAATTTAGAGGTTCATAGCAAAATGGAAGTTGAATTCCTCGTTTGTGTTTACGCTTATATTCCTCAGTTTCCTCTTCCTTTTCAGGTTCTAGAGGACCAGCCCACTTGATTTTGTACTCCGGGTACTTTGTAGATAAACCATAACATGCAAAGTCATACAGAGTGGGTACATGCCATCTTCCCTTTTTCAAATAGTGAGGATTATCATATCCGATTCCCCACTCTTTGTTGAAATACGTGAACTCTTTGGGTTTGTTTAAGAAAATGGTTTGATCAGTTTGGCCCCTCTTGTGGAGTTTGGTTTCAAGATCTAGAATTTTAGCTACATACTCCTTGTGTTGAATTTGAAGAGAAGAGCATTGATAAGTGATGTCCTCTTTCTCATTCAAGCACTGATCAAGCTGACGTTGGAGTTCAGATATTCTGGCCCGTAAGTCTTTAGGTGCTAATGAAAGGATTTTGCATCTATCTTTTAAATCAGCATTTTCAGACTTATACTTCTCAGTTAACTTCGTTTGAACATTAAGCTTTTCTGTTAGAGTTTTAATTTCAAGCTTTTGTTCTTTAGAAGTGGCCGTAAAGGATTCCGCCTGACCATAAAATGATTGCATAGCATTCAAAAAATCTGGTTGACAAGATTCACATACCTGATTTGCAAGTGCAGTTGCGGTTTCCTCATCAGTGGAGGAATGATATCCCATGAAAGCATTAGCAACTTCATCTTCATCTTCATTATCAGATCTTTGCAGCCAGTAATCATCCTCAGCGAACATTGCTTCTCCAGTCGCCTTTTGTTTTGCTAAAGCTATCTTGGCCTCGTAGTAGTGGACATTCTTCACTGTAGGCTGGCGGCAATCTTTGGCAAAGTGACCAAGTTTCCCGCAATTATAGCATTTCACGGGCTCATCTTTCTTCTTGCGGTCAACTTTCTCAGTCTTGTCCTTCTTCTCAGTCTGATCTTGCTCATCGACCTTCTTTTTACCTTCATATTTGTCTTTGCAGTCATGACGCTTGTTGGCAGAAGTGGAGTAGCGCTGACCATTAGACGTTGGTTTCTTGTAAAACTGTTGTTGCTTGAAGGTCTTTGTCAGGAGGGCAATGGCTTTCATGAAGTCGTTTACTTCACTATCGGAATCTTCATCTTTCTTCTCTTCCGGTTCAGAATCAGAAGAATTAAGCTTTTGAGCCCGTTCGGTGTGTCGGCTCGAAGGTCTTCCCTTGTTGGTGGAAATAAGAGCAATAGGATCAGCTACAGGCTTGGGTTCAGTCTTCTTCTCGGCAAGTAGCTCATTCACTTCATCTTCATCTTGAAGAAGTGTCTCGTAGAGTTCATTTATGCCGATTCTTTCAATCAGGTTGTTATGCCTGACATGAGATGCAAAAACTTTCCATTCGGGTAAGAGGTTGTTGAGGAACTTGAGAGCATTCTCCGTGTTCGACCGAACTATCCCATTCTTGTTCAGCTTATTGAGTAGAGAGTAGAAAAGTTCATAAGCCTGAGTAAGAGTCTCGCCAGGACGCTGCTTGAAACCATCGAACTTGGTTATAGCAGTATTGATCTTCAGCTGGTTTCCAACTGCACTCCCACGCATCATTTTGGCTACCTGGTCCCACATGCCTTTAGTCGTGTCTTTGTAGCTGTCGATGGCAGTGTAGGTCGAGTTGGGAAGAGCTTGCACCAGATATCTCTTCGCCTGTTTCTCCCCTTCTATCCTCCCTCTTTCAAACTCTGACATTTCGGCAAAGGTCTTTTTCTCTTTCTTGGGTTCAGCGCCTTCAGCGGCTGCAATATCCTTCATTGGTGGCGCGATAGGACCTTCTTCAAGAGCTTGCTGGATGAACTCATAGTTGTCCTTTGATTCAATGAAAATCATGAATCTGTCGCGCCATTGACTGTACTCGTTTGGGTATAGGCATGGACGCTTGGTGTCGGTACCAATGGCGAGAGCGTCACGAGAAGCAGACATCTTTGGTTGCAATGGAGTGATCGTCAGACGGGTATATTGATTCGAAATGAGAACCTAACGCAAGATTCTAAGAGTGATATCCTAACACAGGTTCTAAAGTGGACTACAGTGGTCTTACTGGATAGTAATCCAAGTAAGGTAGTGATCTGAAAGTATCTGGACTAGATTTACGAAAAACAGTTCAAAAATGCAGAGTTGTCCGGATATCTTGAGTTGTCCGGATAACCAAGGTTACCGGATGCTCTAAAGATACCGGATGGAATTAACCGGATAAGAATGATGTATCCGGATACTACGATGATTCCGGGTAAAAGAGGATTTCCGGATAAAACGAATTCTGGAAACTTTGAGTTGTCCGGAACTAGATTACCCGGAAAGATAGAGATTTGAAAAACTTACCCGGATGATTGACTTACCCGGATGACTGACTTGTCCGGATGGAACCACAAACGTCCGGACACCTTGATATGTCCGGAAAACGCGGCTGTTGTGTCCGGACACTGCGGCTGTTTTGTTAAAATCGATCGAAAATTCAACTAGGGTTACTCTAATGTGTTCCTGAAAGGTTAGAAACAATCCCAAGCACAAAACAACACTAACCCAATTGATTTTAGAGCAAAAACAACACTTTTTGGTATCAAAAATCGGATTTTTGAGTAAGAACACAACCAAAAGTTTTGAACTTGATTTGCAAAATTGACCAATCAAACGAACGAATTAGGATGTGAAATTTTGCAGAAACTCTTATAATGATAATGCTAACACAACCCAATAAGCAAAAACAACTGATTTTGATTGAATCAAAAAGTCAAGAATTCAAGAAAAAATCAGACGAGTGAAAGTCAAACTAACCAGAATTTGATGAATTCAAACCTTAGAATCAATCCGTCCGTCTGCTCTGATACCAATTGTAGGATCCAGATCCGTGCAACAATTGTGTTTATGTGATTAAGAGATATGAACAGATAAACTAATCACAAAGGCTGCCCACTTAGCTATTTGATTCAGAGAATAATCGTTACAATACTGAAAAGCTAAATGAGACAACTAGCTATTTTCTAAGCTAATTGTACATTATATATGCTGGGCCCGTGGTAACAAGCCCACGGCCCGTTCACAATGGACTATGTTTAAACAAATACAAATTACACCCTTGAACTTTAAATCAACATATAAAACTTGCCCTAACAGCTATAGCTAGCGAAGACTATTAAACAACATTGAAGACGACGACCGTTACGTCTGTTACACAAGCACCCGAAGGCTATAAATACCAAGTTCAATCATCAGTTCAAGGACAGAAGAGGATACACGAAAAAAACACGAAGAAAACAGAGACACAACACACGAACGTTTGAACCCCGAAGAACATTCACAACAAAGAACTGTCTCTCGAAGAATCGCACTCGACGCACGACATTCGCACACGACACTTCATTTTTACACGCGACACATATTGTTTTTTCGTTCAAAACCTTTGTTGCTTTACATTTCGAAGTCTTTCTTCCATTTGTATTGTAATCTCTGTACGATCGACACCAGAAACATAAGGACATCGCCCCTGATTGGCGACCATAGTGCAGCGACGACTTCCACAGTCGTCCGCGGGTTTTTTCCTCGTTGAGGTTTTTCCCACGTCACCAAAATTCTCTGTCTCTTTTACATTTCTGTCTTTGTCGCACGCTTTGTCGAAAGATTCCTTTCTTTAGTTGTTAAGTTCCACAATCGACCTTAAGTTGTACTTTTGTGCGATTTTTGGCATTAACAGTTTGGCGCCATCCGTGGGACCCCATCTAGAGAAAATCTTCAACAAACGTGCGTCCTACTAACGGTTTCTTGGAGTTTCTTCTGTTTTCTTTTTCAGGAGAATGGCAGGCTTCGAAAATCCAGAGCAAATCACTGCCCAGATGGATGAAGAGTTCGAGGATGAACAAAATTCTCCTACAATAGTCAATGACTATAGCTTAGAGGAAATCATCCTAGATCAGAGCAAACCCGATCAAAAAGTCTTTATAGGGTCGTCCCTCGACCCCTGCATTAAAGACAAGCTAATATATGTAACAACCCAAATCCCATAACATACATCATAATACATAACATGCATACATATCGTTGAATTACAACCAAATGTTACATAATAAACCAAGTACGGTCTCATTAGTATTGACACTACAAAATATATAAAAACTTCTTAAACATCATCGATCAACGGAGGCAGCCTACACCTTATTCTTTCCTTTGCCGCTATCGATTCCTCGACCTGGAAAACATATTTTTGAAAACAAAATGAGGGTTAGACCAAACGGGTCTAGTGAGTTAATCCTGGTCTTTTCTAAAATCAATATAAAACTCTTTTCACATAATACTTTGTATCAAAATAGTTTACATAAAACCTTTCGTATAAGCACGCATATACCACACGTATATAAATTCCACATTAGGACTCGAGCACCGCGTATCTCTCCTCATCTCATCTTCTTTCCCCTGACCACATTAGTCGGTAGCAAGCCAACTAATTATCGTCACTGTACAATACAGTCGACTCCACTGTAATTACATACAGCCCCGCTGCAATTACCTACAGCTCCACTGCAATTTCATGCAGCCCCGCTGTATTTCCATACAGCCCCGCCAATTAATAATTCGGCTCACCTATCCTTGTTTCGTGCAATATAAATACAATATATATCTCAATATATCATATTGTCATTTATAAACCTTTCATCATTTTTCCAACCATATATATATATAAATATATACATATATCCTTTTAACATAAACATATAATCACCTTGACACGTATCCGTCTCATATATATAAACACATATATATATTTCACACATACTCACATACATATATAAACACATATATGTATTTCAGTTGAAAACGTTTTAAAGTAAAACTCACCTCGATTGCTTATCAAAAACACTTGCAAGCTCCTTTCAAAAAGATCCTATCCTTCACCTTGACTCCACAGAATCTGAAACCATTTAAGATACATATATCGCTTTACTAGCCAAACGCATAAAGCCTACTAAGTTCCGACCCTCCAATGTTTCACTTATACTTTTCCCTTCTGACTTAACAGCAAAACATAACAAGGTACCGGGACTACTCAGAGTACCGAGAGACAACACTACCGGGACTTCATGGTACCGAGACTTCATGGTACCGGGACTCCATGGTACCGGGAGTTCCTATACCGGGAGTTCACATTACCGGAACTCTACACTACCGGAAGTCTGCAATACCGGGACTCACATTACCGGGAGTCGTCAATACCGGGAGTCTACCGGGACTTCCCCGGGACTCTCAAGAACACAGTCGGTCGCTTTTCCAATCCAGAACCCAAATCAAATCCATACAGCTATGATTTAAACTTTCTAATCCGATAGAAACTGTCTATTGATGAATACAAACATAAAACCTAAAGGATACATACCTTAAAATCGACTCAAACCCGTTCAATCGATGCTCAAACCGAGCCTTTCCACTTCTGCTCCTTTTTCGCCTCACGAACACGCACACACACACACACACACACACTGTCTTTCTATTTTTAGGTTTTTGAAGGGATAACTGAAATGTGAGAGATATTTATATCTCCATTTACACTTTTGGCACAAACTACTCACTAATGACCAACCCACCCCAAATCTTATAACTTATCTCAAACTTCCCCTTAATATCAAAATCCCTTAGTTACATAAATTTAACGGACTTACCCGGGGTATTACATTATCTCCCCCTTAAAAGAATTCCGTCCCGGAATTCGGTTAAGTGAAGAGGTATGAATACTTATCACTACTACTTCGAACTCAATCAAAACCATAGAAACTAACTGAATAGCCACCCCACACCCACCTATGTCTCTAACACAGATCAGCAATATAAGCACAGAAATACCAAGAACCACTTCGCACCGAAGTCAGATAACACCTTAGCACGTATAGAGTTTATTAGAAATGTACCTGTATCCTCATCCGGAATTTCCTCCTCATCCTGCGTTGTCATTTGGAATACTCGTCCCTTTGCTTTCGGTTCCGCAGACCCTTGTATCTCTCCCGTCCTGACACTTATTGGTTTCCCCGTCGTACTACCCTGTTGTATTTTCCTTTGTGGACAGTCTGACTGAATATGATCATGGGAATTTTAAGCGAAACAGAATCGATTTGCGCGACAATTCTTAGCGACGTGTCCAGCCCATCCACACTTGTAACAACTTCTAGGATCAACATAACAATTTCCTTGATGTACGCGGTTGCATTTTGGACATAGTTTTTCATTTGGTCTAAAATATAGGCGACTATCGAACCTCTGAATTTCGTACTCCGTTGAATCATGTGTCATCTCTTCCGATTTTCTTTTCCCAGCACTCTTATCACTAGCATCTCTCTTAATATCTCGTTCCACATTTTCCGCGGCACCTACTGCGGCTGAGAAGTTATCAGGTCCTGTTGCAGTCACTAACCTTCTGACTTCCGAATTTAATCCGAAGATAAACCTTTCCGTCTTCATCGCCTCCGTGGCAACGTAGTATTCTGCGAAGCGTGACTTTTCCAGAAAACGGGCAGTATAGTCCCTAACTGATAAATTTCCTTGCCGCAAATTCATAAACTCTCCTTCCAACTGTTTAACTGCAGCTTGGGGACAAAATTGTTTTTGATAAGCTATCACAAATTCTTCCCAAGTGAGAGTAGAATACACATCAGATCCTCTAGAATGAATAAAAGATTCCCACCAATACAAAACATCCCCTTTTAACATTGCTGCTCCATACAATACTCTATCTTCGTCAGCGCACTTGCTTGTCTTGAAAATAGCTTCTATCTCTTTCATCCATCTCATTGCTTTCACGGGGTCCTTGTCTCCTGAGTAGGTCGGAGGCCTACAGCTCAAGAACATTTTGTAGTCGCACCTCCTTGGTACTGGTATAATAGTTGGTGTAATTGGCATCTCCGCTTCCGGTTCAGGGCCCGGTGTTTCGGCTTCACCATAACGATTCTAGTCAAACATTGCTTGTATACTAGCTTGTAGCCTTCCCATCTCTGCCATCAAATCATCCCTCGTGACAAACTCAGTTCCTTGTGGCTGAATTCTGCCCCCGGCTCTACCTCTTGTTCTACCTCCAGTTCTATCTCCAGTTCTGCCTCCAGTTCTGCCTCCCCTTTCCCCCGTTCCTATCGGCGGATTTGTACTATTCGGATTTCCCCCTCTCCGATTCGTGCGTCTAGTACCGCTTGCCATTCTGTAGATTCAAACAAGATTAATATACACATAAGCACATACCCCATATAATAAGGTTTTCCGGTTCAAACATGCACCTGTAAGATCACAGTTACACTGGCCAGGTGTAATCTGAAATTACCTTACATGATGTTCCTTCTACCTTTTATACTTAGCATCCCAAGGTTCTAATATCTCAAGGACATCCTACTTCACATGCAGTTTAAGTCTAGGTACAGATACAAATACCTAAATCCCTTAAACTAGGGCTCTGATACCATTTGTAACAACCCAAATCCCATAACATACATCATAATACATAACATGCATACATATCATTGAATTACAACCAAATGTTACATAATAAACCAAGTACGGTCTCATTAGTATTGACACTACAAAATATATAAAAACTTCTTAAACATCATCGATCAACGGAGGCAGCCTACACCTTATTCTTTCCTTTGCCGCTATCGATTCCTCGACCTGGAAAACATATTTTTGAAAACAAAATGAGGGTTAGACCAAACGGGTCTAGTGAGTTAATCCTGGTCTTTTCCAAAATCATTATAAAACTCTTTTCACATAATACTTTGTATCAAAATAGTTTACATAAAACCTTTCGTATAAGCACGCATATACCACACGTATATAAATACCACATTAGGACTCGAGCACCGCGTATCTCTCCTCATCTCATCTTCTTTCCCCTGGCCACATTAGTCGGTAGCAAGCCAACTAATTATCGTCACTGTACAATACAGTCGACTCCACTGTAATTACATACAGCCCCGCTGCAATTACCTACAGCTCCACTACAATTTCATGCAGCCCCGCTGTATTTCCATACAGCCCCGCCAAATAATAATTCGGCTCACCTATCCTTGTTTCGTGCAATATAAATACAATATATATCTCAATATATCATATTGTCATTTATAAACCTTTCATCATTTTTCCAACCATATATATATATATATATAAATATATACATATATCCTTTTAACATAAACATATAATCACCTTGACACGTATCCGTCTCATATATATAAACACATATATATATTTCACACATACTCACATACATATATAAACACATATATGTATTTCAGTTGAAAACGTTTTAAAGTAAAACTCACCTCGATTGCTTATCAAAAACACTTGCAAGCTCCTTTCAAAAAGATCCTATCCTTCACCTTGACTCCACAGAATCTGAAACCATTTAAGATACATATATCGCTTTACTAGCCAAACGCATAAAGCCTACTAAGTTCCGACCCTCCAATGTTTCACTTATACTTTTCCCTTCTGACTTAACAGCAAAACATAACAAGGTACCGGGACTACTCAGAGTACCGGGAGACAACACTACCGGGACTTCATGGTACCGGGACTCCATGGTACCAGGAGTTCCTATACCGGGAGTTCACATTACCGGAACTCTACACTACTGGAAGTCTGCAATACCGGGACTCACATTACCGGGAGTCGTCAGTACCGGGAGTCTACCGGGACTTCCCCGAGACTCTCAAGAACACAGTCGGTCGCTTTTCCAATCCAGAACCCAAATCAAATCCATACAGCTATGATTTAAACTTTCTAATCCGATAGAAACTGTCTATTGATGATTACAAACATAAAACCTAAAGGATACATACCTTAAAATCGAATCAAACCCGTTCAATCGATGCTCAAACCGAGCCTTTCCACTTCTGCTCCTTTTTCGCCTCACGAACACGCACACACACTGTCTTTCTATTTTTAGGTTTTTAAAGGGAGAACTGAAATGTGAGAGATATTTATATCTCCATTTACACTTTTGGCACAAACTACTCACTAATGACCAACCCACCCCAAATCTTATAACTTATCTCAAACTTCCCCTTAATATCAAAATCCCTTAGTTAAATAAATTTAACGGACTTACCCGGGGTATTACAATATATTTCCTGCAGGAGCATGCCGATTGTTTTGCCTGGTCGCATGAAGATATGGTCGGTATCGATCCTGACGTCATCTCCCATAAGCTCAACGTCGATCCATCATTCAAGCCAATCAAGCAAAAGCGAAGGAAATTTTCTTCTGAAAGGAATAAGGTGATAAATGACGAAGTCGATAATCTTCTCAAGACAGGGAAAATTCGCGAAGTAAAATATCCCGATTGGCTTGCTAATGTCGTGGTCGTGGCGAAGAAAAATGGCAAGTGAAGGGTCTGTATCGACTTCACAGACCTCAACAAAAGCCTGTCCAAAAGATCCATTCCCATTGCCACACATCGACGCCATGGTCGATGCGACATCGGGGCATGAACTATTGACGTTCATGGATGCTTATTATGGATACAATCAGATCCTGATGCACATCGAGGATCAAGAGAAAACTGCATTCATGACAGATCGAGGTTATTACTGTTATAAAATTATGCCTTTTGGACTAAAAAATGCAGGTTCTACCTACCAGCGTCTGGTGAATAAAATGTTCAAAGATCACCTTGGCGACACAATGGAAGTTTATATCGATGACATGCTCGTCAAGTCGAAGCAAGCAGTCGACCACGTCGAACACCTAAGGCATTCGTTCGACGTCCTTCGGAAGTAAAGCATGAAGCTCAACCTGACGAAGTGTTCCTTCGGTGTCAGTGCCGGAAAGTTCTTGGGCTACATGGTCACTCATCGAGGAATCGAGGCTAATCCCGACCAGATCAAAGCTATTATCGAAATCAAATCTCCGAGAAACTTCAAAGAGGTCCAAAGGCTCACTGGTCGGGTGGCGGCTTTGAACAGGTTTATCTCTCGATCCTCAGATAAATGCCATCTGTTTTACAATGTCCTCAGGAAGAACAAAGACTTCGACTGGACCGACGATCATGAGCAAGCATTGCTAAAACTTAAAGAGTACATGACGTCGCCTCCCTTGTTATCAAAGCCTCACGATCATGAGGTCTTACAGCTATATTTGGCTGTTAGTCCTAATGCAGTAAGTGCCATCCTAACACGAGAAGATGTAAGTAAATCTCTCTTGGACGCATAAACCAGGTATTCCTCTATGGAAAAATTGCTCTTGTCGCTAGTCACAGCTGCTAAAAAATTGCGACACCACTTTGAATCACATCCTATTACTGTCGTAACTAACTTTCCTCTTAAGTCTGTCTTGAGGAAACCTGAGTTGACAGGTCGCTTAGCAAAGTGGAGCATACATCTCAGCAGTTACGACATCGATTTCAAGCCCAGGACCGCGATCAAATCGCAAGCCTTGGCAGATTTTATTGCTGATTTCAGCCCTGAATTGGAGAAAGAAGCAGAACTCAAAGTGTCAACTGTGGCGACTCACGACGATGAGCCTTGGATTTTACATGTTGACGGATCGTCCAACGTTAGAGGCTCAGGACTAGGCATCGTCTTAATGTCGCCACAGGGGGGCAAGATGGTATATTCAGTCCGATGCGATTTCAAAACCACCAACAACGAAGCTGAATACGAAGCCCTGATCATAGGAATGAATATGGCCTACGACTCAGGGGCAACCGCGTTACATGTCAAAAGCGATTCTCTCTTGGTGGTAAACCAGATCAATAGAGAATTCGCGACCAAAGATTCAAAAATGACAGCGTACCTAAAGGTAGCAAAAGAAAAATCCGAAAAATTTAAATCTTTCTCTATTGAACAAATTCCGAGGGACTAGAACACTCATGCCGACGCTTTAGCAAACCTTGGATCCGCTTTGGTCGAACCAATATTCGACGCTATTCCCATGATCCACCTGGCGACATCGTCCATCGAAAACGTCGATGTCGTCCAGATCGAAAACCAAGAAGATGATTGGTCATGCGACATCCGAAACTTCCTTATGCACGACCAGCTCCTGGAAGGCAAGATGGAAGCTCGGAAGAGCAGATTCAAAGCGTCCAAGTACGTCATGAGCAGAGATAGGCTCTATCGACGATCATCGACGGGCTTGAATCTAAGATGCGTCATCAGGAAAAGTCAAGTCCAAAAAATCCTTCAGGAGATGCATGATGGAGAGTATGGCAATCACTCAGGAGGTCGCAGTTTGGCTAATCGTGTCTCCCGACAAGGATATTTTTGGCCGACACTGCGACAAGACGCCATCAGGTATGTCCAGAACTGTGATCCCTGTCAACAACATTCAGGTATGTCTCATAAACCTTCTGAGCCCTTACATCGTCGCCAGATGCGCATGGTCCACAGATGCCACGTCAGTCACGATCATTACCTTCACCTTCTCAGGCACAATAACTTCCAATGAGTCATCAACTTTCGAAGACATCTCTCTCGGAGTTGTCATCCTCGTCTTTAGTAAAACCTCGATGCAGCGATCAAGGTCTTTTTCCCTCTTTTCTTTGCCCTTGCGGGTAAACTCGAGTTGTGCCATTCTCTTAGCAGAGATGGTTGGCACCTTCGCCAATGATCCTCCTGAGAACATATATAAGAGGAGCATCACAAGATAAACTTAAAAACGATAGAGGCCAAAGTCTTCAGAATCAGGGCATTAGCTGGACCGATGTTGAGCTCGAGCATGAATGCCTTAGCCAAAAATAAATAAAATATTTCTCTAGACTCCTAAAGTCGTCAAGATCTTTGAAGACTTAAGAAATGATCAAGAAACCATACCTTATAGGTGCTCAAGAACCTCGAAACTTTAAGCAAATCCTGTCAATTTTGGAAAATATTGAGCGAAGAGCAACAAGGAATCAAGGAAGAATCTCGCTCTAAAAACTTTCCAAAACCATAAAAGGAAAGGATCCTCTGTGGTCTCTATTTATGCAAACGATCATGTCAGGTCGAGTCCCTTGATGATTGACACGTGCCCTTGTCTTTTCGTATGACCGCACAGATCGCCGACACCTGGCAATAACAGCTGCTAAGCATAATCCTGCGTCAGCATGACGTCACTACCTTATCCTCCCTTCGACTTCCCATTCAGTTAGAATTGGACCGATCCAGTTCCTAGGTAACTGAAAAGATTATTCGACACGTGTCACGACTCTAGACATCCGACAAGCAAAATTTAAAAAACTTTTTGAAATTTGAATTTGCCACTCCACTTTTTCCAATTTTGGGGGCAAACTGTTTGGGCAAAATTTCACCAGTCTCGACCACGACCAAGGTAAGGAAAACACTTACCCCCTTTGCTACAGTAAGGTAAAATCATAGTACTTTATCTCCTGATTAAAGTTGAACTCGAAAGTTATTTACCTCACGACACTCGACCATGACGTCGTCTAGTTCACACGACCGTCGCGTAGAACCTTGCGATCTCGACCAACCAACATGCGATATTACTGTTACGTTTGTTCAATGTTTAATGCAGGAATCAATAACGGCTATAACTGGCGAAGACTATTAAACAGCATTGAAGACGACGACCGTTACGTCTGTTACACAAGCACCCGAAGGCTATAAATACCAAGCTCAATCATCAGTTCAAGGACAGAAGAGGATACACGAAAAAAACATGAAGAAAACAGAGACACAACACACGAACGTTTGAACCCCGAAGAACATTCACAACAAAGAACTTTCTCTCGAAGAATCGCACTCGACGCACGACATTCGCTCATGACACTTCATTTTTACACGCGACACATATTGTTTTTTCGTTCAAAACATTTGTTGCTTTACATTTCGAAGTCTTTCTTCCATTTGTATTGTAATCTCTGTATGATCGACACCAGAAACATAAGGACATCGCCCCTGATTGGCGACCATAGTGCAGCGACGACTTCCACAGTCGTCCGCGGGTTTTTACCTCGTTGAGGTTTTTCCCGCGTCACCAACATTCTCTGTCTCTTTTACATTTCTGTCTTTGTCTCCCGCTTTGTCGAAAGATTCTTTTCTTTAGTTGTTAAGTTCAACAATCGACCTTAAGTTGTACTTTTGTGCGATTTTTGGCATTAACAACGACCGCGACCAGAAAAGGTAAGACTTATGTTACACGGAACGTTTTGGATTAAGATAAGGTCCTGATAACACCTTTAAGACCTCCGTCGCCCCTCTTAAAGCTTAGGTCGAGAGCTCTTCACGACACTCGACTACATTCACCCGGTTCGCAGGACTGTCATAAGATACCTTACGTCCTTGACCGACTAACATACGAAATAACTATTATGATTTCTCTGTTTAATGCAGGATCAACGCCATTAATGACCAACGTTTATAACTGACGAAGATCATTATGAGCATTAACCTTAGCAACCGTTACGACTATTACTCATGCCTTTATGGAGTCATTTAAAGCTACGAAGGCTATATAAACATGAGCTCCATCACCATTTGCGCACATCTGAACTCTCAAAACAACTACATCATACTCAAAGCTCTCAAACGAAGAAGCATTCTCTCTCGAACAGACGACGCACGACACATAGTCCTTACGCACGACGCACTCGTTTTTACACCCGATACACTTGTTACTTTACGAGTTAGCTTATTTTTGTTATTTGTATTGTAATCATTGTATCCTCGACATTCGGAACACAAGGACGTCGCCCCTGATTGGCGACCATAGTGTAGCGACAACCATCATAGTCGTCCGCGGGTTTTTTCCTAGTTGAGGTTTTTCCCGCGTCACCAAAATTCTTTCGTCTCATTTACATTTTTTGTCTTTGTCGCATTGCTTTGTCGAACGATATCATTCTTTAGTTGTTAAGCTTCACAATCAACCTTAAGTTATCCTTCTGGACGATTTTTGGCATTAACAGTTTGGCGCCAACCGTGGGCCCCCATCTAGAGAAAGTATTCGACAAACGTGCGTCCTACTAACAGTTTCTTGGAGTTTCCTCTTTTTCTGTTTTAGGAAAATGGCAGGTCATGGAAATCAAGAGCAGCTCATTGCCCAGATGTATCAGGAGTTGGAAGCTGCGCCCAATCAAATCAACGCCCTTGCTGAGCAAAGTCGAAGGGGCAGCTGAGGAAATCGCACGGCTGAGGAATCAAAATCCGAGTGGATTGTTCGGACCACAGAACGGTCCAACACCATTCGTTCAGAATCCAGGTCCAGGACCGTTCGGTCATAATCAGCAGCAAGGTCCGTTCGTTCAGAATCAACAGCAGGGATCGTTCATGTTGATCCAAACCCTCAGTGATTTGATAATGACCCTATCTTAAATACTTAGTGAAAATTGTAAGTAAACAGTATGTATCAGAGTTTCACTATCGCTGATAAGTACTAAGATCTTACAGTACTGCTGATAGGAACTCTCGCTCTTTTAGATTAAACATTCAGCGAACACTGTTCACCATATCGCTGAGTCTGTTCAGTCCTTATGGTGATCGCTGATAAGTTAGTTGTTTACTTATGATCCCTGAAGACAAGATTCACGTCAACAAAGGTTCTACGCTGAAGTCGAAGATTAAGCTCAAGAACCAGCGACAAGTCTCCTAATGAACTGATGCGGATCAGCGAAGACTCAGATTTGTCCACTCAACGTGAAGTATCAAGTACAAGACTTCAGCTATCGCTGAACTTTATCATTCGCTGAATAGTAAATGATAATCGCTGAATCAACGAAAGCTGATCATGAAGTCCTCCGTACAAAGTACTTTTGTCTTAACCTCCCTTGCACGCCACCGTACGAAATGTCAGAAAAGAACCTCCGAAAATCTGAAATCGTACAACCACTCTGATACTACACTGTTCATTCATGCGGCTATTAAGGTTGTCAACAAAGGTCAATGACATGCAACCAATCCGCTGATGACACGTGTAAAGTGTATACTGAATTGCATTAAATGCATGCAGTATATAAAGAGATGAACTCACTTCATTTGAAGTAACTTGCTAACTCTGGACAAGTTCAAATCTCTCTTAAGATAGGATTTTATTAGTAATCTCCTTATCTTTCTTAGTGCAAGAAACCTTAGTGTTCCAACTTGTTTCCGCAACAAGCTGTAAATTGTTAATGATTTATCAATAAACAATTTAGAAAAGTAAAATAGTGTGTTTGTATTCAACCCCCCCCCCCCCCCCCCCCCTTCTACAAACTTGTATAGGCCTTTCGGGACCAACAAGTGGTATCAGAGCGGATTTGTTTAATCTCATAAACAAGATCTAATCTAAGATATTTCTCTTCCTAGCTATTATCTGAAAATGGCCAACACAAACACAAACACTCACTATATAGACAATGGTTCTCTTGCAAAACCCCCTAGATTTTCCAGAGATAACTTCAACTTGTGGAAAAATAGGATGACACTCTTCTTAGAAGGTGTAGACCCTACTATACCTTACTATCTGGAAAACGGCCCACACATCCCTGTAACAATTGATCCTGCAGTTCCAGCCACTGCAACTAGAGCTGCTATTCCAGAAAGGATGATTCCAAAGGAAATCCATCATTGGACCGATGAAGACAAGAAGAAAGTGGCTATAGATACAAAAGCCAGATCCATACTATCCATGGCCCTTCCTGACGAAGTATATCATTCCGTCATGAACCTGAAATCCTCAAAAGCCATGTGGGACACAATATGTGTTCAGTATGAAGGAACGTCTGAAGTCCAGGATTCAAGAAAGATCAACCTGGTAAGACAATACGAAAGCTTCATTTCTGGTAAGAATGAAACTCTCTCTGAAGTTCATCAACGTTTTAATTGCTTAATTATAGATCTAAAAACGGTTGGTAAGGAATATTCTAACTTTGAAGTGCTGACAAAGTTTTTAGAATGTTTACCTGAAAGCTGGGACAATTATTCCATGTGTCTCAAGCTGTCAAAAGATCTAAGATCAATGACACTTGCTACCTTATATGGCACATTGCTGAATCATGAGCAATCTAGCCATCTTAAGAAGAATCTTGTAAAAGATTCCAAAAGCACCCCTGTTGCTTTAATCTCAGAGGAACCTTCTGCTCAGCGACCCGTGGTCACTATCACTGAGTTAGAAAGTAACTCTGAAAGGTCATCAGATTCTGATTCTTCAGATGATGATGAATCCTTGGCTCTCCTAACTAAAAAGTTCAGGAGATTCGCCAAGAAGAAAATGTTTAGAAAGAACAAAACTCTTTCTATAGCTGACAAGCCTAAGTCATCAGCTTTTGTTGATAAGGCTACTGCTACTTGTTTCAACTGCGAAAAGACAGGTCATTTCGCTAACGAGTGCAGGTCAAAGAAAATCATGAGACCTTCAGCTTTTACAAAGAAATCCTTTGTTCCAAGGAATAAAGACGACAAATACTCAAAGCTGAAGGAGAAGTATGCAAAGCTGAAAAGCTTTAAGAAGAAAGGAAAAGGCCTGATGGCTGACTATGATTGGGCTGCTTCTGATGAAGAAGCCTCATCATCTGATTCTGAAAATGATGAAGCAAATCAATGTCTCATGGCCAAGATTGAAGAAGAGGAAGAAAGTTCAGACATTCCCTCCACTTCAACATCTGCCATTCAGGTATCACCTTCCTTCTTTACCAATATTGTAAATATTGATGAAGCTGATAGTCTCCGTAAAATCGAACTGCTGACTAGAAGTTTATACGAAGCCATGAACGGCAAAGCTGTGGTTGAAAACCAAAATCTTGATCTCGCTGAAAAGCTTAAAAACTGCCACCTTCAAATAGAAAAGCTTTCTAAATTTGAAGAAGATTTTAAAGATCAAGTCCATTTAAATCAGCTAGTCAAAATCGAACGAGCGGAAGCTATCGCTGCATTAAAAGCTGAACAAGCTACTGTTGAAGGATGGTGTAATTCTTCAACAAAGATCACTGAGATAATTAAGGCTCAGATTCCTCTGAGTGATAAACGTGGTCTGGGTTATAAGTACGATACTCCATTACCAACCACTGAACGTTCAATGCTTAAATTTGGAACGTTCGTATCCTCAGTAGCTGACACTTCCTCATCTCAGTACTCCTCGTCGGTTACACCAATCCCTGAGGAAACTCCTACCTCCTCAAAAGGTAAGGAGAAAATGGTTTATTCAAAACCTACCTCTGTCTCTAAAGACAAAGGTAAAGGAATTGTTATTTATCAAAATCCTCAGAAGGGTACCTTAGTACCTAAGCTGAATGCTTCCAAAGCCTTAGTGATTCATTCATCTGGTTCTAGAAATCAGACCTCTGGATCAGTTCAGCGACCTACTCCTAGACTCAGAGTAGATGTCCTTGGTAAGAAATCTGATGAACTGAATGTTCGTCCTATTTCAAAAACCAATAGTGTACTTGGTGCTGGCACTTCTAATTCAAAATTAAAAGCTCAGCACTCAAGTGGTCCTAGAACTAATTTTAGTTATAGGAAATGTTATCACTGTGGACTTACCGATCATATTGCAAGTAAGTGTCCCACAGCCACCAAAGCTGATAAGATAGCCAAGGTGAAGATAGCACCCAAGAAGACCAAACCAGTTGCAATTCAGTTCAAGGTGACTCCTACCTCTGAGGTCAAGAAATTGACCAAAGTGAAGAAAGACAAAGATGAATCTTCAAATGCTGCGAAGACTGCTGAACCCATTCCAACCTCTTCCACTGACAAACGCGTATACATGGCGAAGTGGGTACCCAAGCAAAACTAATCTTCCTTTGTATTGCAGGTTAAGAAGGGTATCTGGTATCTCGATAGCGGATGCTCTAGACACATGACTGGAAAGAAAAGCCTGCTCGCTGAATACAAGGAAGAGAAGGGTCCCTCTGTGACTTTCGGTGGAAATGGAAAAGGACACACCCGAGGGTATGGTGTACTTTCAAATGGTACAATATCCTTCAGAAGAGTCGCATATGTTGAAGGGCTGAAGCATAATCTTCTGAGCATCAGTCAGCTTTGCGACATGGATAACAAAGTGATTTTCACTAAGGAATCCTGCTTTGTCTCTGACAAAAAGGAGAAGATAGCTCTCAGCGGTTATCGTTTGGAAAATGTTTACGTTATAAACATGGACTCAACAACCACTGAGAACTCCTGTTTCTTCTCAAAGGCATCTTCTGATGTCAACTGGCTATGGCACAAGAGGCTCTCACATCTCAACTTCAAGACACTGAATACTCTTTCATCCAAAGAGTTAGTCACTGGTCTACCTCAACATTCATACGCCAAAGAATCCTTATGTTCAGCGTGTGAAAAAGGGAAGCAGACCAAGGCAAGCTTTAAGTCAAAGCAAGTTTCCTCAGTGTCATCTCCTCTTCAACTACTCCATATGGATTTGTTTGGCCCCGTTAACAAACAATCCATCGCTGGAAAGAAATATACGCTGGTCATAGTTGATGAATTCTCTCGTTACACATGGGTAATGTTTCTCCGTTCTAAGAGTGACACCCCTGAAGAACTCATCACCTTTGTTCGGAAGATGGAAACTCTGAACAATATGAATGTTCGCTCAATAAGGAGTGATCATGGAACTGAATTCAAAAACAGTTCTCTTGATTCCTTCCTTGAGAGCAAGGGTATTTCTCACAACTTTTCGTCAGTGAGAACACCACAACAAAACGGAGTCGCTGAAAGAAGAAATAGAACAATTATTGAAGCTGCACGTTCAATGCTCAACGATTCTCACCTGCCTACTCAGTTTTGGGCAGAAGCTGTCAACACGGCTTGTTTTACGCAAAACAGGTCGCTGATAGTCAAAAGATTCAAAAAGACAGCCTATGAACCTTTTCATGGGAGAAAGCCTTCAATCAGCTTTCTTCACATCTTTGGTTGTCAGTGTTTCATACTGAACAACAGAGATGCCCTTGGAAAGTTTGATCCTAAAGCTGATGATGGAATCTTTCTTGGATACTCCTCAGTTTCCAAAGCCTTCAGAGTCTTCAACCGAAGAAAACAAACTGTAGAAGAAACTATTCACGTCACGTTTGACGAATCCCGTTCAGCGAACTCTAAACCGAACGCTGATACAGAAGAACTGAATCAATGGATGTTTTCTCATCTTGGTGATTCAGAAGATGTTCCCACTACTCATGCTCATACAACTGAAAATGATGGTCCTACTATCATTCCCAATATGCAGAATAGTGAAGCTGAAACATCTTGGGTCTCAGCTGTTCCTATAAACACTATACCCGCAGTTAATCCAAATGTCTCAGAAATTCCATCTATTTCTCAGCAATCAGTAAATGAAGTGACAAATGCAAGCATTCCTCTCTTAGCTGATAATCCAGAAGTAGCTGAAGCCTCATCTTCAGTTTCTCCAGTTCAGACTGAGTCAGCGACGCATGCTCCGGCTCAGCGATGGACTGTAAATCACCCAATCGATCAAATTCTTGGTGATCCCAACGCTGGTATTCAGACTCGTAGAAGTGCAGGTAATATTTGTTTATTTGTTAACTTTATCTCTCTAACTGAACCAAAGAAAATAGATGATGCCCTCAGAGATCCAAACTGGGTCAGCGCTATGCAAGAAGAGCTGACTGAATTCGAAAGAAACAAAGTTTGGAAACTTGTTCGGAGACCAACTGACAAAACAGTGATAGGCACTAAGTGGGTCTATCGAAACAAGTTGGACGAACATGGTACTGTAACTTACAACAAAGCTCGTCTTGTTGCTCAGGGATACAGACAAGAGGAAGGCATAGATTATGACGAAACCTTTGCTCCAGTAGCAAGACTTGAATCTATTCGTCTTTTCTTAGCATATGCTGTACACAAAAACTTCACTGTACATCAAATGGATGTTAAGTCAGCGTTTCTAAATGGAAAGCTGAATGAAGAAGTTTATGTGGAACAACCTCCAGGATTCTCAGATCCTAAGCGTCCAGGTTATGTTTATAAGCTGGATAAGGCACTTTATGGCTTGAAGCAAGCTCCTCGTGCATGGTATGACACTCTTTCTACTTATCTCCACCTTGAAAAATTTGAGAGAGGTAAGATTGACAAAACTTTGTTTTTTAGAAAAATAAAAGGTCATATCATTTTAGTTCAAATATATGTTGATGACATTATATTTGGTTCTACTAACCCTGAGCTTTGTACTCGTTTCGCTGATAGAATGAAAGATGAGTATAAAATGAGTATGATGGGTGAACTAACATATTTCCTTGGTCTTCAGATTAAGAAAACTGAAAAAGGAACTTTTATAAATCAGGGAAAGTATGTTAAAGATATGCTGAAGAAATTCGACTTAACTGAAAGTTCAGCTATGAAAACCCCTATGGCACCACCGCTGATACTTGATAAGGACACAAAGGGTGTTCCTGTCAATGTCACGCTGTACCGTGGGATGATCGGCTCACTACTGTATCTTACAGCTAGCCGACCCGATATTATGTTTGCAACATGTCTGTGCGCACGATATCAAGCTGAACCTAAGATATCCCATATGAAAGTTGTAAAGCAAATCTTTCGATATCTTAAGGGTACAGCGAATCTAGGTCTTTGGTATCCCAAAGATTCAGGATTCGATCTAACCGCCTATTCAGATAGTGATTTTGCAGGTTGCAAAATGGATAGGAAAAGCACCACAGGAGGATGTCAGCTCCTGGGTGGAAAGCTGGTAAGTTGGACAAGTAAGAAGCAAAACTCAGTGTCCACTTCCACAGCTGAAGCTGAGTATGTAGCCGCTGGAAGCTGCTGTTCTCAAGTCTTGTGGATGAGAAATCAACTACTAGACTATGATCTTCAGCTCTCCAAAATTCCAATCTATTGCGACAGCACAAGTGCCATCGCTATAGCAAACAATCCAGTGCTACACTCAAAGACAAAACACATAGAAATCAGATATCATTTTATCAGAGATCATGTGATGAATGGTGATATAGAACTTCATTTTATCCCAACTGATTATCAGTTAGCTGATTTGTTTACCAAACCTCTTGATGAGACAAGATTCAAATTTCTCATCAGCGAGCTTGGAATGCTGAACTTTGAAGGATAAATCTTCAGCGGTTCACATTTAATCAGCGATACGTTTATACATTCTTGTATAGGCTCTCGGATAAAATAAACTTGTACAATCCATTTCATCATCTTCTCTCTGAATAAATTTGGTTAAACTGATATCAAGGTATGTTTTCTCTCTCTGACAAAACGCATGAAAATGCAAGATTTCAAATTCTTACATCGCTGAATATCTCTTCCTTAACAGCGATATTTTGAAATTTCTTAAAACCCTCACTGATATTTCTATTCAGTGCTTCATATTTTCCAAAGAGTCCTTGAGTTTTTCAAAACCTCAGAGACAACGAAAGAATGTGAAAGGACAGTTGTGACGTCATTGCAACGGATAACACCAGGCACGCTCTTTTTCTGACACATGTTTGCACGTTTCGTTGTCTATCCAATCAAATGCAAACACGTCTCCGTGTCATGATGAAAAACTTTCCCGCTCAAGTTTTTCTCTCTCTACTCTCTTCCTATATAAACACTCTCAAAGTTTATATTTGTCTTTTACGCGAATCAATCTTTCTCCGCAAGAAAAGAACACTGTTGCATTTTGTGCTCTCAATCTTCAAGAACCGTTCATCATCTTCTTCATCAAACTCAAGGTTAATATGTTCTTATCTATTATCAAATGCGAATAACTTGTTTTCGATCTTATCATTGTTTTACACAAGATCAAACAAAAGAACTCAAAAATAAAATCATTTTCTTTCATGGTTTTATAAACACAACCATTTCATGGTTGTTCTTCAAGTTTTAAATCTAAAATCTTAAACTTGTTCTTCTTTCGTATCCATTTTTTAAGAAACTGGAATACAAGGCTTATGGGTGTTATATTCGTTTTTTTTTAAAAAAACAAGAAAAACCCTAATCTTCATTAAGACTTTTTTGTCTGAATGAAATGGACAAAATTCGAAAAATCTTAATGGAAATTTTCTTTCCACATTAAGATAATTCTTATTTGTTAACATCTTTGGTTGAACTGGTAATACAGTGAAATGGCAACTTCAAAGCTGAATGTTACCGCTGAGTCCATCTCCGCTGATTCTGAGGAACTGGAAATCACCAAAGCTCCTCAGGTTAAGTTTGAGCTGGATCAACTAGACTGGACAAAGGCAAACAACCTCTCAGCGCTTCTCGAGTTTCCTCCTCGGAAGCAGGTATCCCATCTAGACGACGCTGTAAATCTTTTGAAGAATAGCCCCATCTACACAGCACTGACAATCACACCTCCTGCCAGTCAGCGTCTCTTATCCCAATTCTGGTACTCTGCCAGACACACCGACCTACCCTCCGCCAAAGATCCATCTAAAACCATCGACTGCATACTCAGCGATACTGAGTATGGCACCATCAAGATAACCCCCGCAATAATCCGCAAAGCCCTGAAATTCCCTAACGCTACCTCAGAAAATCCTTTCATTCCATTACCTGACCACAAGAAACACGCTGACAGGGAAGAAATCATTGCTTTCCTTGATGCGATGGGTTACATCTGGGAGACTGGAAGAGACAAGCTACCTGAGAAGAAGCTGACGCTGATAAGGAAATCCAAGATGCCCAGCGAGATGAACTTCATCTTCGCTCACCTGATCAGCTGCATGACAGCGAAATCCGGATCTTCTGATCAAGCCGCTCAACCTCAGCAGGCCATGGGTTACGCACTGCTGAAAGGTCTCAACATTGACTGGGCCTCCATCATCTATGAAGACCTCATTCAACGTGTTGATTCTGCCGCTGACCGACCAGCATGGGTTCCTTACCCACGATTCATCAGCGCCATCTTTCAATATGGCCTGAAGGACAGCTATCCTGAGGGTGATCTGAAACTCTCTCAGATTGGCCCTAAAGTTCTCGACTTCAAGCCTGTCGCCAACGAGGTACGTCTCTCTACCCTTCTCACTCTACTTAATTCTCCGCTTTCTGTGGCTCCTTCAGCGACAATACCCCTCGCTGATTCCCAGGCCACAAAATCCATTCCTTCTAAGAAAAGGAAACAATCTCTTACCCCTCTTGATTCCAAAAGGATCAAGAAAACCAAGGAGCAACCCCAGCAATTCCATGCTGAAGACTCCTCAACTCATTCTGAAGAGCTGAAGGAAAGTTCCGTGGTACGCTCTGCCACACCAATTCAAGCCATCCCTTCTAAACCTACTTCAGCGTCCTTAAACGCTGAGGTTAGAACTTTGGAATCTACCCAACCTTCTTCAGTCTCTCAAAAGACTGATGAAGTACTTCTCAGCGAATCCAACGCTGAACTTGAAACCCAACCCCAATTCTTATCCTTCGATCCTCCCTCTATTTCTTTGGACACTCCTCCAGCTAAAACTGGAGATGCCATCATTCAAGAAGTCGTTGAAGCTTCTCAGCGAATGACGAAGAAAGGACCTGCAGAGATCTCCATCCCTCACGGAACTTTTGAGGGAGATATGGAACACTATGGAGGGACTCGAAACTTTGATGAGTTCGTCAACGCTCCTGCAGGTACAGATCCCACCTTAAACACTGTAACTAAACCTGAAACTTCTGAGCTTTCCTTTGTTCACAAGTACTTATATGTTACAGGTCCTTATTTGGGAGACATCAACCAGTCTCTAAAGTCCATGGAGATGAAACTTACAGATCTCACCACCGGTCTATCAAATAACTCTACAGCTGTAACAAACGCTGGAGAGAATCTGACGAAGCTGACTGTTGTGGTGGAAAAGAAGGCCTCCTCTGATGACATCAAAGGCCTTGATAAAACTCTCGCCGACTTTGCCAAAGTGCTCTCCGACATCTACACTGACTACACCAACCTCAAATCGTCAGTTTCCACCGTTTCCAGCGAGGTTACAACGCTGAAGAAATCGGTTGGTACACTCGAAGGTGATATGTCAGTGGTCAAGACCGACTTGGGCTCAGTGAAGACCGACCTTGGTTCTGTCAAGACAATGATCGAGACGCTGGTGAACAAGGCAAACAATCCAGCTCCTGCTCCGGCCCCTGCACCTATTTTGGACTCATTCACCGCAGAGGATCGCCAAGAGCTGAAGAAAATCACGCCTGCTATTTCTGGCCTAGAAGACAGAATAGCTAAGCTTGAAGGTTGTGTGAAAATCTCTGGCCCAGAAGACAGAGATAACACCAATGCTGAGTCTACCCATTCCTCCCCCGCCCATCATGAGAAAGAGGGGGAGAAGAGCGCTGAACAAGAGAAGAGCGCTGAAGATCAAAATAAGAGCGCTGAAGACCTTTCCCATGATGAATCTATCAGGGGAGAGGGTAATGAAGATCTGGTTACTGGACCTCAGGGAGATGAAAACCCTAAGGGAACCGAGAACCTCGCCTCTGTATCTGAGGGGGAGCAACTCGAAGAAGATGCTGAGGAATCCGAAGCAGAAGAAGACGAAGACATCGACATCCCTGAAGCTGAACCATCCTCCTCTCCAAGGAACGATGATGATGATGATGATGAAGATGACGAATTCTTTGTCGTCAAACCTGCTCCTCGAAAAGCTCTTAAAGGGATCGTGATAACCGAATCCACAGGAAAGAAGACAAAAACAAAGACAAAGCACTCAGCCTCTGGCGCTGAGAAAAGCAAAGACAAAGGCATCGCTGAAGATGATAATCTGGCGATCTTGCTTGCAAAGCCGATTTGTCAGGTACACTAAACTTACTTTTCCTTCCCTGATCATCTCTGAACAATCAGTTATCCATTCCACAAACACCATACACATCCACATTATTTTTTTTCTATCTTTTCTACCCAAGTTCTTCTACCCAGTTCTTATTTGTAAGATCGCTGCGTTTCAGCTAGTCCTCTCCCCTGTTTGAGGATATCGCTGAAGGCTCTACTATTGCGACTTCACCAATAATTCCAGCTACCGCTGAAGACATAATCCCAGTCTTAGATTTAATCTCTGAGACTGATGAACCAGAAGAACAACCTCTCTCGCACAGAAACAGACCTTCCTCAGTTCCTCAAAGGCTGAGTGAAGAAGATCAAAAGAGGAGAGAAGAAATGATAAAGCGATTCGAGGATCAGCGAATCATTCTAAGGCGCGATCAACTACCTTCAGTTCCTCCTAAATTCAAAATTTCAAAAGCTGAATACCAGGAACATCTCAGAGCTGAACGCCTCATCGCTGAAAAGAAGGAAGCTGAAGATAAAGACAGAGAATACGCCATCAAGCTCACTCAAGAATCTGTCAAAGACCCCAAGCTGAAGCGTATTCCCATTCAAATCCAACGAAAGCTTTGGGAACAAGCCCAGAAGATCGTGGAAAAGAAAGCTGAAGTTTCTCAGACCACCCTGATCTGGTGTAAAGAGAAAATCCACTTCAGATATCGTCTAGCGAAGATCAACAAGGTATTCATCTCTGGAAGAACCTCCATCGGAGTACCTATTGTTGACATCAAACTGTTCAGAGAAGATGGCACATCTGAAACCTTTCGCGCTGACACTGTAAAAAGGTATGGTCTCTCTGAATGGCTGGAGATGAGGTTAGCTATCCAACCATCACAATCTAAGTACAAGGATCATTTCGACAAGCTGATAAACAGACAGATCGATTTGATATCTTCTTGTGTGGATATTCCTCCTGTTCCTGATCTAAAGCCGAAAAGAAAAAGGGGCTCACCAAAGAAGAAACGTCAAGATTCAAACTCAGGTCCTGTCATACGAAATGAAACTGGAATTGGTTTCTCTCGCGCTGAAGTACTTGGTCCTGATCCTGATCTATCTGCCCTTGACATATCTTTGCCACCATGTGAACTTTTCGTCCCTGGTAAAGTCATCAGTAATCCTTATGGAATATTCTTTCTTGACTACGACGGACGTAAATGCTTTCAACGGAACGCTGAGCTTCCAATCACTCCAATCGAACAGCTCAGAGATCTCATCTACTGGTGCGTCTTCAGAAAAGACATTCAGGCACGACACCTAAAACCCTTGATTTTTGAAGCTGCTCTGAAGCTAAAGAATAAAGGAGAAAAGGTTCATGACTGGATGATTCCAACTGAAAAGACAACCCTTGATGAACTTCTCATTAAGGAAGAACCCTTTGAAGGCTGACAACAATCACCTCATTCTCTATTGTATCAGTCATCCTTCAGTACTTGTAATTTATTTCGCTTGTACTTGTAATCTTTCTTATTCAAATTGTAACCTGATTCAAAGATTTAAAGAAAGATTTCAGCGAATGTACTTTACTCCATCAGTACTGAAAAGATCCCAGAAACCAGTAAAAGGGACAAATATTTTATGAGTTCTTTTTATCCTTATGTTTTCATTAAATAGCAATTTTCTTTGTTGCTATGTCATAATCAAATAGGGGGAGATTGTTGATCCAAACCCTCAGTGATTTGATAATGACCCTATCTTAAATACTTAGTGAAAATTGTAAGTAAACAATATGTATCAGAGTTTCACTATCGCTGATAAGTACTAAGATCTTACAGTACTGCTGATAGGAACTCTCGCTCTTTTAGATTAAACATTCAGCGAACACTGTTCACCATATCGCTGAGTCTGTTCAGTCCTTATGGTGATCGCTGATAAGTTAGTTGTTTACTTATGATCCCTGAAGACAAGATTCACGTCAACAAAGGTTCTACGCTGAAGTCGAAGATTAAGCTCAAGAACCAGCGACAAGTCTCCTAATGAACTGATGCGGATCAGCGAAGACTCAGATTTGTCCACTCAACGTGAAGTATCAAGTACAAGACTTCAGCTATCGCTGAACTTTATCATTCGCTGAATAGTAAATGATAATCGCTGAATCAACGAAAGCTGATCATGAAGTCCTCCGTACAAAGTACTTTTGTCTTAACCTCCCTTGCACGCCACCGTACGAAATGTCAGAAAAGAACCTCCGAAAATCTGAAATCGTACAACCACTCTGATACTACACTGTTCATTCATGCGGCTACTAAGGTTATCAACAAAGGTCAATGACATGCAACCAATCCGATGATGACACGTGTAAAGTGTATACTGAATTGCATTAAATGCATGCAGTATATAAAGAGATGAACTCACTTCATTTGAAGTAACTTGCTAACTCTGGACAAGTTCAAATCTCTCTTAAGATAGGATTTTATTAGTAATCTCCTTATCTTTCTTAGTGCAAGAAACCTTAGTGTTCCAACTTGTTTAGATTTAGGTTTATCCTTAATCTTGTTTCCGCAACAAGCTGTAAATTGTTAATGATTTATCAATAAACAATTTAGAAAAGTAAAATAGTGTGTTTGTATTCAACCCCCCCCCCCCCCCTTCTACAAACTTGTATAGGCCTTTCGGGACCAACAGTTCATCCCAAATCCTTAATTTGGGTCGATTCCTCCTCAACATCTGAGACCTCCGCCTCTACATAACGGGGCTCATCCGTACTTCGTACCTTTTAATGGGGACGCCAATGGTTCGTCGTACGGAAATGGCACCAGTTCAGGAGTCAACCATCTAACGGGTGTGAATTTTGACCCTAACGACCCCGTCGCTTAGCGGCTAAAGATGTTGGAAGATCAGAATGAACATGTCCTGTCTTTGCTCGCAAAGCTGCCAGGGGCAGCCGTGCCTGTCGACGTCGAGCCACGCTCGGGGTATCAGGCGTCGCCTTTTGTTGACACGATAGCGACTGTCGATGTCCCGAAGATGTATAACATCCCCGCTTTTACGCCCAAGTATTCGGGAATTACCGATCCAATGGAGCATATTGCGCAGTATAAACAGTTAATGTGGACAATCTCGATCCCACATATGTATCAAGAAGTGTGCATGTGCAAGAGTTTTGGCGCGACTCTTATGGGTCCCGCCCTCTAGTGGTTGATTAACCTCAAGCCCAAATCCATCGGGTCGTTCGCTGAGTTAGTCAACCAATTTTCCTAGCAGTTCGCCAGCAGTCGCAAGAAGGAAAAGCAGACCGGCGACTTATATTATGTCGTGCAGAAGACCGGTGAATCCATCCGGAGCTATTTCAACACGTTCAATGTAGAGATGATCAGGGTCCGCAACTGCGACGTCAAGACCGCGATCGAAGCCTACAAACGCGGTCTAGACGACAGTTTGGGTCTATACACCGATCTAACAAAGTATCCTCCATAAAATTTCGAAGACGTCCAAGCCAGAACCCTAGCTTATATGAGGGTAGAGGATGATGCTGCTTTTCGTCGAAAGCATTCTGACGACAAGAGGTTGTTGAGCGTGAAGAAGCCAGAGTTCAAGACGAAGGCGGTGTCCAAATCAGAGTCTGCATGACAAATCTCGAACGCCCGATTCGAGAAAAAGAAAACCCCGACCCCATCATGACAAATCTCGAACCCCTGAAGACCGTCCAGGCGACCATCCGGTGGCCGAAGAAGTCCGACCAAGATGACGGTAAGAAGGATAAATCAAAGTGGTGCGACTTCCACGTCGACCATGGTCATATGAAGCACGACTGCATAGCTCTCAAAAGGAAGCTAGCCTACCACGTCCCAAAAGGTAATCTCAAGGATATCATCAACGACGTTGTTACTCCAGCTAACGACGTTCGACCGCCTACTTCCGACCATGCAAAGGTCGTCAACTGCATAACTGGTGGGTCTGACGTGTGCGGTCTGACGTATTCCATTTAGATATTATGCAGGTAGTTTAAGTTCAGACACAAACTCAAATTGAGCTGTGATGGGTAAGAGATAAGTTATTGAATGTTGGCTGGTTGAATTCGACTTGATTAGAGTTGTACTGAGTTGATTGGTTGAGTGATTCCCCTTGTTTAAAACCACACAAATAACTTGAACATTTTTAGCTTTTACATCAAGTCCATGATTTCAAGAAGGATGTGGATACTGGTTTCTGAATTTATATGCGCCTTTGTGTTTGAGCACTCAATTATTAGTAGTAAAAAATTTATATGTGCCTTTGTGTTTGAACATTTTGCCTATTTGGTTAAGTGTTAACGTGTTATTGATTATTTGCATATTTGCATATTTGCATATTTGATATTTGATTTCTTGATTTTTTATTGCTTCGTCAGTTGGTTACTTGGTTGTTTTATACTTTGATCAATTTGGTAATATGTGTTTTCTAGATAACAACCGTGTTCTAAATAGAAAAAGAAAAGATAAACAACAAGAAATTGCCGAATCTTTACATAATCAATAAATCTCTTAAAGTCATATTTGGCGACTACCATGAGTCAAGAAAGGCTTTATCGGGTTAGAATTTTTAAGCATATAAAGTATCATAGATTAATTGATGATTTTTCATTCACGAAATTGATGAAGACACCGTTTTAGGCGATGTTATCATTTTGTTGTTTACTTTCAATAATAATCGACGTGGGATGAGCCGTTTACTAAATTAGGGGCATATTTTTGGCCTTCCCCACTGGGCATCCAAAACCATTGGACCAGCCCTGAAGACTTAAACTAACGACCTATTGGAATGAGCTTTAAGGCATATTGGTTTAGTTTATAGTTTCGACTTTGTGTGATACCTCTAATGTAAGGAGGGCTCATGGAGTGAGGGCGGAACATGGGAGAACTGAGGAGGGAGAGAACGAGGCATGAATGAAGGATCCAATTGTCTGAGTGTCAAGGAACAAAGCTCGTAAAAGAAATAGTGAGACGACAAGAGTAAGAAACTCGTATGAGGGAGGATCGAGGAGGCAAGGGTGCAAGGTAAGGATAGAGGAAGGATAAAAGAGCGTGATTGTCAATGGGATTTAGAATGGGGATTGAACCTTGATGATAATCATTTTTTAAGAAGATGAAAGTAGGGTTACACATGGGTTGGGTTGGCCGGGTTGAAGACATTTGAACAACCCAACCCAATGTTTACGATTTGAAAAATCTCAATCCAACCCAACTCAAGCAAAACAACAGCCTAACCCAACCCAAAAATGCAAGTTGGGTTGGGTTGGGTTGACCGGGTTGAAACTTTAAAGGTTGGTCTAATGTCTAATGTACACATATCAATCAATGACTTAACAATCTTTTTAAATTCTTAGTATAGAAAGACATCGGGTTCATCGGGTTGGGTTGGGTTCAAATGACCCAAACCTAATTCCAACCAAATAAATGTGGTTTGGCCTAATTTTATATCAACTATGTGTTGGGTTACCTCAGGTTGAGTTTTTTTGGGTTTTTTTTCGGGTTGGTCGGAACTTTTAGCATCCCGACAAAGCACAAGGTTGGATGCATGATGGCGAAAGGTCGCTGAAGAGGGAGGGAGTACTAAGAGTCGGTTAGGCACTTGCCCAAAGCCCAAAAAAATAACGGCCCAAAAAAATTAGTAATCTATATCTATACAATCTGATAAAGCATATTCACCAAAGTCTTAAAAAACAACATTTGAAGCCCTAAGTACTACTTGTTAGAATACATTTCTTTAAAATCTCTTAATTACAAGTCATTTATGCATAATGTAGAAGGTTGTTTAAGCGGCATCCTACTCTCTATGTATTCTCACCCCCAACATATGCATTTGCCCTAACGACGATTGATGTGGTTCTAGCTCCCAAAATGACGATTGATGCGATTCCAACTCCCAAGGTGACAAATGATGCGATTCCAACTCCCAGGTTCCATCTAACTTTTTTTTCAAAATCTCTGTTTGCTTGTTTCCATTTGTTTTCTGATTTCGTATTTGGCCTAATAGTTTTATGGTTAGAGTTTGTCCCTTTAATTATCTTTTTGCCTACTACTTTTTCTCTGGATAGGTTTCATATGGTTGTTGCGTGCAAAGAGAAATGAGAAGGCCGTTTGTGTTTTTGTTTTCTTTCGATAATAGATTTCTTGGTTATAGTTTCACCTAGTTTTTTTGGATAGGTTTCATATGGTTCGTGCTTTAAGTTCTTGTAATTGATTTGGTATATGTATTCTTGTGTTAGTGTTTTTTATGAACATAAAGTGTTTGATAAATAATTTCAATGAGCACTTCTAACATGGTTGATTACTTTGATGAAGTTGAGCGAAATGAGCCAGGACCTTCAAGCGTTACCGTACTCTAGAAAACTTGAAAAGGTATGTTTTCTAAGTTTGAATGATGAATTTTTCATTGTAAATGCTTATGGCACATTCTTAATGTTTAACTCTCCATGTTAAGTTCTTAACATACAATAAAGTTATTGAATATTTTCACTTCTAATTTTCTTATTGTTCAATTCTCCATCTAATTTTCAAATTTCCGCTGTGTTTGGATACTTTACAATGCTTTTTTAGATTGCTATTTTTTTAGATTTGTCAGAAGTACCAGAGATGAATACACAAAATTTCAAATAGCGACATATCATTGTGTCATTTAAACTTGGTTTAATACCATGTCTATATGCAAGTTACTTGGTGATCAATTTCAGTTTCACTCTTCATAATGATTAAGATTTTGATCAAATAAATCAAGAGATGCTTCAAAGTGAATGCTTTTGTCCAATGTTCAAAACAACGTGCCTTGGCGTAGCCTTGCCGCCACATTATACTCCTTGGCATCGAGATAAGGCGTGGAACTCGTTATGGCACGCTATGGCTCGCCATGGCGCGTTATGGCATGGCACGCCTTGGATCCCCATGGCACGCCATGGCTCGCCATGGCGCGTTATGGCGTTACAAACTTGTGTACTTTGTATTTTTTGAATATATGTATTTCGAAATTCGATTCGAATTTTCTCATTAGTATCGATTAGAATTTAGAATTTATTTTGTTTATTGTTTTATATGAATTTAAATTGTTAATAACTTAATCTTTATTGTTCAAGACACTGACATAAACACACACACATATATGCATATATATTATATACATATTTGCCGCTTTAAGCCACACCTTGGAAAATGCCATGGCCTCGCCGTAACTCGTAAAGCTTAAGGCTTGACCTCGTCACCACTCCACGCCTCACGCCATTTAGAACCTTGCTTTTGTCAATAGAGAAATAAAACAAACAAGAATGTTTTCTCAGTTTGTGCACATGCATGGAGCCTATACACTATATTCTTGACTGGTCGGATTCAAGGATGTTAGAGATTATCCTTCCATAATACTCTTTGTAGATAATTATGGGATTTATCCTTTCCTTATAGATAGCTTTGTTATTATAGGTGTCATCCCTTTCCCGATTATGGGGATTGTAATCGTTATATATTGTGACTATTGATCCAAACCCTCTCAGTGATTTGATGATGATCCTTATACTTAGTGAAAATTACATAGGATTGTTTAGTTTACTTTTTTCAGTTTCAGCGATCAACACTGTCTCTATTCATGATCGCTGAACATCCATTGTAACAGTTAGTTTAAGTGATCCCCAAAGACAAAGTTTTACGCTGACCGAAATCATCAGGCATGTCGAAGACTTAACTGTATAGAAAGATAGTCGACTCATGATCTGAAGAGGCCTTCAGTGATACTAAGACCTGTCTAAGAGTGAGGAGAAGGAGTGTTCTGGAGAAAATGAGAGAAATCGTCCAAACCCCAGACAACACATGAGACCCTTCCCCGCGTGCCCTAGATTGATATTTTGCCCATCTTCACGGGCGCGAAGTGCCTTAGCCGTTTTCTTGAGTTTTTCTTTCCTTTTTTGATACCCAACATATACAAATCTTAAAACTACATAACAAGAATTATTCTTAGGTTAAAATATATATGTTAAACCATAAATTATACGTACCAAAAATCCGGGTGTTACAATCCTCCCAACCTTGGAATTGATTTCGTCCTCGAAATCAAAACCCAATAGTACTCCTTGTTTTACGTAACTCAAGGCCCTATGGGGACTCAAAACCTTTATAACAAAACCAATCTCATTGAAACCATCCTTCCATGCCACAAGTTGATTTACAATCTATCTAGCATCATTCCATATCACAAGCGACCATTTTCGGTCACTTATTCTCTCCAGATAGAGACATCATACTAATTTTCTATCGTAAGGTGCCCTCACACGACAAAGCGCCGAAGTGTTACAAGGGAGAAAGTTCATTTCGAAAATGGGTAACTTCTGACCCATTCAAACCACACACTCGAAATCTTGGACAAAATGCTGGTCTATGTTAGACTTTCGCTCGTAACCATTTTCATAACTAAGTGACATATCTTTATACAATAAAATCAAGAGGATAGATGGTGCATTTCCAAGTATCACACTATAGAGTAGCACCTTTATAACCAATACCATAGTACACACTGACACTTTAACAATGTTAAAAGGGAAATTTCACCATAGGCCTTATAATCCAACAACTAAACTTTTGGCAAAATCTATACACCCCAATTATCAAGGTCCCCATTTTCGAGGATAGTAACTGATTCAACATGTTTATCTTTATAAAACTAAGTACAAAAGGGCCATCAAACAAATTCTCAAAAGGCGTTAAACTTAAACTCATGGCCGAAATGTTTATTGCAGACAACTTGAAAACAATAGTTAAAAATTTCAGTCCTCACTAAAATTTGTAAACTACAAGTTTCACCACTTGTGCGCGTTTGGGTGCTTAATTCTTTTATTCAAATGATTTGTAGGTAATCAAACCTGACCCACTTCATAATGAACCCGAATCGTCTGCCACTCGAATTGAAATCAATCGAGAACAACTTCACTTTGATTCTAAATCAACCGCACATCATTTAACTTATTTGGCTCAAACCGGCCATGTGCCGATTTGTTGATAATTTGATTCAGAGTCTCGACACATCATCATGCAAACTAGGTGATGAGGAACCTTTTGACTCAAAGGTGTTTCATCATTCTTAGAGGCCAAAAGTTAATCACTCTTAATTAATACCAAACTCCGACTCTAATTTGTCCAAACAATCAAGATCTTGATCACTTCGAACTATATATAACAAAATTAATACCTTAATCTAAAGATTCTTTCCTTTACTTGTAGAGGAGTCTTCATGATCAACGTTCATTGAATGATTCTTTATCAGTGAATGATAAAGTTCAGTGTTCGCTGAAGTCTTCTACTTGAAACTTCACGTTGAGTGGACAAGTCTTGGCTTCGCTGGTATCCGCATCAGGTCACTAGTAGACTTAGTCCCTGGTTCTTTGCCTTGATCTTCGACTTCAGCGTAGAACATAGTTGACGTGAATCTTGTCTTTATGGATCATAAGTAAACAACATAAACTATCAGCGATCATCAGTGAGACTGAACAGGCTCAGGGCTCACTGATGTACAGTGTTTGCTGAATTGTATTTTAAAGAACATGAGTTTCCTATCAGCGGTACTAAACAGACTTAGTATATATCTTTGATAGTGAAACTCTAATACATATTGTCTACTTACAATTTTCACTAAGTGTTACTCAGGGTCATTATCAAATCACTGAGGATTTGGATCAACAATCTCCCCTATTTGATGATGACATAGCAATAAAGGAAAATTGCTAAGTATAAAAACATAAGGATAAAAATGACTCATAAAATATTTTTCCCATTTACTGTTTTTAGGGATCTTCTTAAGTACTGATGGAGTAAAGTACATTCACTGGAAATTTTCATTAACTTCGTAAAGATTACAAGGGGAAGTGGAAAAATTACAAGTACAATGAATTAAAATTTACAAGTACAAAAAGTTACAAGCTGATAAAAGATAGAAGAATTACAAAGGGAATCCTATCAGCTATTCAGGTTCATTCTTGGCAAGAAGTTCATCAAGAGTATTTGTTGCAGGGACCATCTAATCAAGGACTTTCACTCCCTGTACCCTTCTTTTCTTGGCTTCTTTAAAAATCAAGGGTTTCATGAAGTGCCCGAGCAGGTCTTCTCTGTATCCGCACCAATAGATGAGATCTCTGAGCAGTTTGATAGTAGTGATGGATAGCTAAGAGATGCGTTGAAAACATTTGTGTCCAGTGCAGTCAACGAAGAAAATGCCATATGGATCGCTGACAACCTTTCCAAGAATAAAGTGTTCACCAAGGGGTAAAGAGACATCAAGAGCTGATAGATAAGGATCAGGACCAAGGACAACTTCTCGTGTTAACTCGATGCCGGTTTTATTTCGTATAGGAGGACCTGAAGCTGAGGGTTTCTTCTTTTTCTTTGCAGCAGGCCTTTTATGTTTTACTTAAGGATGACGAGGAGGGATATCAATGACTGATGTTACCAAGTCGATCTGCTTGCTCAGAGCCTTCTCGACAAAGGATTTGTAATTTGAACGCGACCGCTGAATGGCTATCCGCATCTCCAACCATTCAGATAAACCAAGCTGATCAAGCCATGAGGTGTAGATGATTGCCTTATGACCATTCTCTATCATAATCTGAATGTCAATGATAGGAACATCACTGTACGTTCTTCCCCTGATGTTGACCGTTTTGATCTTGGGGGCATGATGTCGAAAGTAATATTTTTCCTTGCACCATTTACAGTGGAATCAGAGACCTTGGTTTTCTCTTCTCCGATCTTCTTGGCGTTATTCCATAGTTTTCTCTGAACAGCGATAGGAACCTTCTTCAGGGCAGGATCCTTAACTGAACTTTGAACAAGTTCTAAGGCATATTATTTATCTTTTTCTTCAGCCTTCTTTCGTTTAACCAAGAGTTTTTCAGCCTTGAGAGATTCAACGATTTCCCTATTCGATAAAATGTTTAGGTGAGGAGGGACAATCCGCTGATCTTCTAGTTACTTGGTGATCAATTTCAGTTTCACCCTTCATAATGATTAAGATTTTGATCAAATAAATCAATAGATGCTTCAAAGTGAATGCTTTTGTCCAATGTTCAAAAAAACGCGCCTTGGCGCCGAGGCGTAGCCTTGCCGCCACATTATACTCCTTGGCGTTGAGATAAGGCGTGGAACTCATTATGGCACGCTATGGCTCGCCATGGCGCATTATGGCATGGCACGCCTTGGATCGCCATGGCGCGTTATGGCGTTACAAACTTGTGTACTTTGTATTTTTTGAATCTATGTATTTCGAAATTCGATTCGAATTTTCTCATTAGTATCGATTAGAATTTAGAATTTATTTTGTTTATTGTTTTATATGAATTTAAATTGTTAATAACTTAATCTTTATTGTTCAAGATACTGACACACACACACACACATATATGCATATATATTATATACATATTTGCGGCTTTAAGCCACGCCTTGGAAAATGCCATGGCCTCGCCGTAACTCGTAAATCTTAAGACTTGACCTCGTCGCCACGCCACGCCTCACGCCATTTAGGACCTTGCTTTTGTCATTAGAGAAAGAAAACAAACAAGATTATTTTCTCAGTTTGTGCACATGCATGGAGCCTATACACTATATTCTTGACTGATCGGATTCAAGGATGTTAGAGATTATCCTTCCATAATACTCTTTATAGATAATTATGGGATTTATCCTTTCCTTATAGATAGTTTTGTTATTATAGGTGTCATCCCTTTCCCGATTATGGGGATTGTAATCGTTATATATTGTGACTATTGATCCAAACCCTCTCAGTGATTTGATGATGATCCTTATACTTAATGAAAATTACTTAGGATTGTTTAGTTTACTTTTTTCAGTTTAAGCGATCAACACTGTCTCTATTCATGATCGCGGAACATCTATTGTAACAGTTAGTTTAAGTGATCCCCAAAGACAAAGTTTTACGCTGACCGAAATCATCAGGCATGTCGAAGACTTAACTGTATAGAAAGATAGTCTACTCATGATCTGAAGAGGCCTTTAGCGATACTAAGACCTGTCTAAGAGTGAGGAGAAGGAGTGTAATGGAGAAAATGAGAGAAATCGTCCAAACCCCAGACAGCACATGAGACCCTTGCCCGCGTGCCCTAGATTGATATTTTGCACATCTTCACGGGCGCGAAGTGCCTTAGCCGTTTTCTTGAGTTTTTCTTGCCTTTTTTGATACCCAACATATACAAATCTTAAAACTACATAACAAGAATTATTCTTAGGTTAAAATATATATGTTAAACCATAAATTATACGTACCAAAATTCCGGGTGTTACAATCCTCCCAACCTTGGAATTGATTTCGTCCTCGAAATCAAAACCCAATAGTACTCCTTGTTTTACGTAACTCAAGGCCCTATGGGGACTCAAAACCTTTATAACAAAACCAATCTCATTGCAACCATCCTTCCATGCCACAAGTTGATTTACAATCTATCTAGCATCATTCCATATCACAAGCGACCATTTTCTGTCACTTATTCTCTCCAGATAGAGACATCATACTAATTTTCTATCGTAAGGTGCCCTCACACGACAAAGCGCCGAAGTGTTACAAGGGAGAAAGTTCATTTCGAAAATGGGTAACTTCCGACCCATTCAAACCACACACTCGAAATCTTGGACAAAATGCTGGTCTATGTGAGACTTTCGCTCGTAACCATTTTCATAACTAAGTGACATATCTTTATACAATAAAATCAAGAGGACAGATGGTGCATTTCCGAGTATCACACTATAGAGTAGCACCTTTATAACCAATACCATAGTACACACTGACACTTTAACAATGTTAAAAGGGAAATTTCACCATAGGCCTTATAATCCAACAACTAAACTTTTGGCAAAATCTATACACCCCAATTATCAAGGTCCCCATTTTCGAGGATAGTAACTGATTCAACATGCTTATCTTTATAAAACTAAGTACAAAAGGGCCATCAAACAAATTCTCAAAAGGCGTTAAACTTAAACTCATGGCCGAAATGTTTATTGCAGACAACTTGAAAACAATAGTTAAAAATTTCAGTCCTCACTAAAATTTGTAAACTACAAGCTTCACCACTTGTGCGCGTTTGGGTGCTTAATTCTTTTATTCAAATGATTTGTAGGTAATCAAACCTGACCCACTTCATAACGAACCCGAATCGTCTGCCACTCGAATTGAAATCAATCGGGAACAACTTCACTTTGATTCTAAATCAACTGCACATCATTTCACTTATTTGGCTAAAACCGGCCATGTGCCGATTTGTTGATAATTTGATTCAGAGTCTCGACACATCATCATGCAAACTAGGTGATGAGGAACCTTTTGACTCAAAGGTGTTTCATCATTCTTAGAGGCTAAAAGTTAATCACTCTTAATTAATACCAAACTCCGACTTCGAGCTATATATAACAAAATCAATACCTTAATCTAAAGATTCTTTCCTTTACTTGTAGAGGAGGCTGATTGATTAGCGTTCACTGAATGATTCTTTATCAGTGAATGATAAAGTTCAGTGTTCGCTGAAGTCTTCTACTTGAAACTTCACGTTGAGTGGACAAGTCTTGGCTTCGCTGATATCCGCATCAGGTCACTAGTAGACTTAGTCCCTGGTTCTTTGCCTTGATCTTCGACTTCAGCGTAGAACATAGTTGACGTGAATCTTGTCTTTAGGGATCATAAGTAAACAACATAAACTATCAGCGATCATTAGTGAGACTGAACAGGCTCAGGGCTCACTGATGTACAGTGTTTGCTGAATTGTATTTTAAAGAACATGAGTTTCCTATCAACATTACTAAACAGACTTAGTATATATCTTTGATAGTGAAACTCTAATACATATTGTCTACTTACAATTTTCACTAAGTGTTACTCAGGGTCATTATAAAATCACTGAGGATTTGGATCAACAATCTCCCCTATTTGATGATGACATAGCAATAAAGGAAAATTGATAAGTATAAAAACATAATGATAAAAAGGACTCATAAAATATTTGTCCCATTTACTGTTTTTAGGGATCTTCTTAAGTACTGATGGAGTAAAGTACATTCACTGACAAGTTTCATTAACTTCGTAAAGATTACAAGGGGAAGTGGAAAAATTACAAGTACAATGAATTAAAATTTACAAGTACAAAAAGTTACAAGCTGATAAAAGATAGAAGAATTACAAAGGGAATCCTATAAGCTATTCAGGTTCATTCTTGGCAAGAAGTTCATCAAGAGTATTTGTTGCAGGGACCATCCAATCAGGGACTTTCACTCCCTGTTCCCTTATTTTCTTGGCTTCTTTAAAGATCAAGGGTTTCATGAAGTGCCCGAGCAGGTCTTCTCTGTATCCGCACCAATAGATGAGATCTCTGAGCTGTTCGATAGGAGTGATGGATAGCTCAGAGATGCGTTGAAAATATTTGCGTCCAGTGCAGTCAACGAAGAAAATGCCATATGGATCGCTGACAACCTTTCCATGAATAAAGTCTTCACCAGGGGGTAAAGAGACATCAAGAGCTGATAGATAAGGATCAGGACCAAGGACAACTTCTCGTGTGAACTCGATGCCGGTTTCATTTCGTATAGGAGGACCTGAAGCTGAGGGTTTCTTCTTTTTCTTTGCAGCAGGCCTTCTATGTTGAACTTGAGGAGGAGGAGGAGGGATATCAACGACTGATGTTACCAAGTCGATCTACTTGCTCAGAGCCTTCTCGACAAAGGATTTGTAATTTGAATGCGACCGCTGAATGGCTATCTGCATCTCCAACCATTCAGATAAACCAAGCTGATCAAGCCACGAGGTGTAGATGATTGCCTTATGACCATTCTCCTTGATAATCTGAATGTCAATGATAGGAACATCACTGTACGTTCTTCCCCTGATGTTGACCGTTTTGATCCTGGAGGCATGATGTCGAAAGTAACATTTTTTCTTGCACCATTTTATAGTGGAATCAGAGACCTTGGTTTTCTCTTCTCTGATCTTCTTGGCGTTATTCCAGAGTTTTCTCTAAACAACGATAGGAACCTTCTTCAGGGCAGGATCCTTAACTGAACGTTGAACAAGTTCTAAGGCATATTATTTATCTTTTTCTTCAGCCTTCTTTCATTCAACCAAGAGTTTTTCAGCCTTGAGAGATTCAACGATTTCCCTATTCGATAAAATGTTTAGGTGAGGAGGGACAATCCGCTGATCTTCTAGTTTCTTGATCATTGCTGCTCTTGCTGAGGTTTCATCTTCACTTGTCTTTTTAAGAGCCAAGGAAGGTCTGTTGGGATGGGAGAGCAGTTCTTCTTCTTCTTGAAAAAGATCATCGGTCTCATCGAAGTTCAGGACCAGAATTATTTGTTCTTCAGCTCTTGTGGCTGGGATTATTTCTGGATTGTTATGGGGAGTTTCAGCTTGACCCTCAAGCAGGGGAGAGGACTAGCTAACAAACAAAATGATCAATGGATTAGATCATATGGATAAGAGATAGAGAAAGGATGGGTTTAAGTGTCTAGAGGTTTGAGTGAGAGAAGGATAGTTATTGAGAAGGGGTAGAGGAGGGATGTAGTGTAAGGGAAAAGAATGTAACATACCTGACAAACTGGCCTCTTGAGAAGAATAGCCAGGTTGTCCTCAGCGAGGCCTTTGTTTTTGCCTTGGTCGGCTGCAGTCGCTGGAGGCTTGGTTTTGGTCCCCTCCCCATGTTTTTTTTTATTTCAACTCCCTTCTGAGCAGGGATTCTGGGTTGCTTTCGCTGAATAACGAAGCCTTCATAGTCATCATCATCATCGTCATCATCATTCTTTGGTGATGATGAAGGTTCGTCATCCTGGATTTCCAGGTCGTCTTCTTCTTCAGCATCTTCTTCCTCATCTTCTTCCGAGGGTTCAACAATCATAGGAGAGTCAGCTTGTTCTTCGACTCCCTTAGGTTTTTCAGCAAAACTTATGAGCGGGAAAAGTTTCTCATGATGACACGTGACACGTCTCTTGAATCTTATTGGACAAGGAAACGAAACAGGAGAACGTGTCAGACGAAAAGGCGTGCCATGGTTTATCCAAAGAATGACGTCACAAACGTCCTTTCAAATTTTATGTTGTCTTTGAGGGTTTTTGGAAAAACTCAGGGACATTTTAAAACATTTGAGAAGCACTGATTGGAAACATCAGTGAGATTTTAAATTTTTCAAAAGAATCACTGAAAGGAAGAGATTTTCAGCGATGTAAGTTATTTTGAAATTCTGCATGCTGAGGCGAACGTCAGCGAATAAGATAGAGAACATACCTTGATATCAGCGAATCAGTTTTGTTCAGAGATTAGATGATTAATAGGGGTATACAAATTCATTTTGTCACTGATCTAATGCTAACCACTGAAGATTTTACTCTTCAAGGTACAACATTCCAAGCTCGCTGATGAGAAAGTTAAATCTTGTCTCATCAAGAGGTTTGGTGAACAGACCAGCTAATTGAAAGTCAGTTGGAATAAAATGAAGTTCAATATCACCATTCATCACATGATCTCTGATAAAATGATACCTGATCTCGATGTTTTTGGTCTTTGAGTGTAGCACTGGGTTGTTTGCTATAGCGATGGCACTAGTGTTGTCGCAATAGATTGGAATTTTGGAGAGCTGAAGGTCATAGTCCAATAGTTGATTTCTCATCCACAAGACCTGAGAACAACAGCTTCCAGCGACTACGTACTCAGCTTCAGCGGTTGAGGTGGACACAAAATTTTGTTTTTTACTTGTCCAACTTACCAGCTTTCCACCCAGGAGCTAACAGCCTCCTGTGGTGCTTTTCCTATCCAATTTTCATCCTGCAAAATCACTATCTGAATAGGCGATTAGATCAATCCCTGAGTCTTTGGGATACCAAAGACCTAGGTTAGGAGTACCCTTAAGGTATCGAAAAATACGCTTTACAGCGATCATATGAGATTCCTTAGGTTCAGCTTGATATCGTGCACACAAACAGGTTGCGTACATAATATCGGGTCGGCTAGCTGTAAGATACAAAAGAGAGCCGATCATCCCACGGTACATCGTAACATTAACAGGTATTCCATTTAAATCTTTGTCTAGTGTCAGCGGTGGTGCCATAGGGGTTTTCATAGCTGAACTCTGAGTTAGATCGAATTTCTTCAGCATATCTTTAACACACTTACCTTGGTGAATGAAAGTTCCTTTTCATTCTGCTTGATCTGAAGACCAAGGAAATATGTCAGTTCACCCATCATACTCATTTTATATTCAGCTTTCATTCTTTAAGAAAAACGAGTACATAAATCAGGGTTAGTAGAACCAAATATAATATCATCGACATATATTTGTACAAGAATGATATGACCTTTTACTTTCCTGAAAAATAGAGTTTTATCAATTTTACCACGCTCAAAATTTTCAATATGGAAATAAGTTGAGAGAGTGTCATACCATGCACGAGGAGCTTGCTTTAAGCAATAAAGTGTTTTATCCAGCTTATAAACATAACCTGGATGCGTAGGATCAGTGAATCCTGGAGGTTGCTCAACATAGACTTCTTCATTCAGCCTTCTGTTAAGGAATGCTAATTTCACATCCATTTGATATACTTTGAAGTCTTTGTGAACAGCGTATGCTAAGAATAGACGAATAGCTTCGAGTCTTGCCATTGGGGCAAATGTTTCATCGTAGTCTATGCCTTCCTCTTGTCTGTATCCCTGAGCAACAAGACGAGCCTTGTTGCGGGTTACAGTTCCATGTTCATCCAACTTGTTTCGATAGACCCATTTAGTGCCTATCACTGACTTGTCTGATGGTCTTGGAATGAGATTCCAAACTTTGTTTCTTTCAAATTCTGTCAGCTCTTCTTGCATAGCGCTGACCCAGTTTGGATCTCTGAGGGCATCATCTGTTTTCTTTGGTTCAATCAGAGAAATAAAGTTAACAAATAAGCAAATGTTACCTGAACATCGTCGAGTCTGAACACCAGCGTTTGGATCACCAAGAATCTGATCAATGGGGTGATTAATAGTCCATCGCTGAGCCGGAGCATGATTCGATGACTCAATTTGAACTTCTGGAGGAGCTGAAGAAGAAGCTTCAGCAACTTCAGGTATTTCAGGAAAGAGAGGAAGAGGTTCAGATGTCATTTCATTCACTGATTGCTGAGAAGTAGATGTGATATCTGAGGTTGATGATTCAGAAGCAGGCATAGTGTTGAGAGGAATAGCTAAAACCCATGATGATTCAACTTCACTTGTCTGCATGCTTGAGATGATAGTAGGATCATCATCAGCGGTAGGGATGTTGACCTGAGGATTGGGAATGATTTCCGCGTCCCCAAGATGATAAAACATCCATTGATTGAGTTCTTCAGTATCAGCAGAAGGTCTTGAGTTCGCTGAACGGGATTTGTCAAAAGTGACGTGGATTGTTTCTTCTACAGTTTGTCTTAGGCGATTGAAGACTCTGAAGGCTTTGGAGATTGAAGAATATCCAAGAAAAATTCCATCATCAGCCTTGGGATCAAACTTTCAAAGGGCATCTCTGTTGTTCAGTATGAAACACTGACATCCAAAGATGTGAAGAAAGCTAATTGAAGGCTTTCTCCCATGGAAAAGTTCGTAGGCTGTTTTCTTGTGTCTTTTGACAATCAGCGATCTGTTTTGAGTAAAACAAGAAGTGTTGACAGCTTCTGCCCAGAACTGAGTAGGTAGATGAGAATCACTGAGCATTGATTGTGCAGCTTCGATGATCGTTCGATTTCGTCTTTCAGCGAATCCATTTTGTTGCGGTGTTCTCACTGAAGAGAAGTTGTGAGAAATAATCTTGCTTTCAAAGAAGTTTTCAAGGGAACTGTTTTTGAATTCAGTCCCGTGATCACTCTTTATTGAGCGAACGGTCAGATTATTCAGGACTTCCATTTCCTGACGAAATAGATGAGTTCTTCAGGGATGTCACTCTTAGAAAGAAGAAACATAACCCAGGTATAGCGAGAGAATTCATCAACAATGACCAGTGTATATTTCTTTCCAGCGATGGATTGTTTGTTGACAGGGCTAAACAAATCCATGTGAAGAAGTTGAAGAGGAGATGACACTGAGAAAACTTGTTTTGACTTGAAGTTTGCTTTGGTTTGTTTCCCTTTTTCATACGCTGAGCATAGAGATTCCTTAGCGTATGAATGTTGAGGAAGACCAGTAACTAACTCTTTTGAAGAAAGAGTATTCAGTGTCTTGAAGTTGAGATGAGAAAGCCTCTTATGCCATAGCCAGTTGACATCAGATGAGGCTTTTGAGAAGAAACGTTAAATTCTTAGTGGTTGTCGAGTCCATGTTTATAACATAAACATTTCCCAAACGGTATCCGCTAAGAGTGACCTTCTCCTTTTTGTCAGTGACAAAGCAGGATTCCTTAGTGAAACACACTTTGTAGTCCTTGTCGCATAGCTGACTGATGCTTAGAAGATTATGCTTCAGCACTTCGACATATGCGACTCTTCTGATGGTAGTTGTACCATTATAGAGTACACCAAACCCTCGGGTATAGCCTTTTCCATTTCCACCAAAGGTCAAAGAGGGACCTTTCTCTTCCTTGTATTCAACGAGCATGTTCTTTTTGCCAGTCATATGTCTAGAGTATCCGCTATCAAGATACCAGATACCCTTCATGACCTGCAAACAAAGGAAGTTTAGTTTTATTTGGGCACCCATTTTACTATGGGTCCACATTTCTCAGTGGTGGTTGAGGAAGTTGAAGGTTCAACAATCTTCGCAGCATTTGAAGATTCAGCTTCAGGACTAGTCTCACATTGGTTAATTTCTTAACCTCAGTGGTTGTTTTCACCTTGGCCTGATTTGCACCAGGATTGGTCTTCTTTACCTTGGCTAATTTTTCAGCCTTGGTAGCTGTGGGGCACTTACTAGCAATATGATCGGTAAGTCCACAGTGATAACATTTCCTGTAGCTAAAAGTAGCTTTAGGACCATTTGCATGCTTAGCAGAGATTTTTAAATGAGCAGGGACAGCATCAAGAATACATTTGGCATTGGAAATTGAAGTAACTATCAGTTCTTCGGATTTCTTGCCAATTACATTCACTCTGATTCTAGGAATAGATCGCTGAACAACTTCAGGGATCATGTTCTTAGAAGTAGAGAAATGACTTGCTGAAGGTTTTGAGGCTTTCAGCTTAGGTACATTGGTACCCTTCTGAGGTTTATGATTAAATTTTTTTTCTTTACCTTTAGAAATAAAGGTAAATTTTTCCTTAGGGTTAGGAGTTTTAGAAGAAGAACATTGAGAGGAAGAGGTGTCAGGGATTGATGACACGAACATTCCAAACTTAAGCATGGAACGATCAGTGGTTGGTTCTTTAGCGTCAGCTTTGTAACCAAGACCACGTTTGTCAGCGATGGAAATCTGAGCACTTAATATCTCAGTGATCGTTGTTGAGGATTTACACCATCCTTCAACAGTATCCTTTTCAACTTTTAATGCATAGATAGCTTTTTCTCACTCAACACTAATGATTTGATTTATGCAGACATGATCTTTTAAATTTTCTTCTATTTTAGAAAGCTTTTCAATTTCTAAATGACAATTCTTAAGCTGTTCAGTGAGATCAATATTTAGTTTTTCAGCTTTGGTCTTGCCATTTATGGCATCATATAAATCAATAGTCAAAAGATCGACAATCCGTCGTCTATCAACGTCATTAAAAGTTGAAGTGGAAGTATCAGTGAGAGAATTTGATACCTGAGAGGTGGAGGTAGAAGTAGAGGGAATTTTAGCTTGTTCTTCCTCTTCTTTTATTTGAGCCATGAGGTAGAGATTGGCCTCATCATCATCATCAGAAGCAGCCCAGTCATGATCTTCAGCGATTAGACCTTTTCCTTTCTTTTTGTATGCTTTCAGCTTAACATACTTTTCTTTCAGCATCTGGTATTTGTCATCTCTAGCCTTGGGGTTAGAGGATTTCTTGAAAGAAGAAGATGAGGGTTTGAAGACTTTCTTTGACCTGCATTCACAAGCAAAGTGTCATACTTTTTCACAGTTAAAGCAGGTAGCAGTTGCCTTATCTACAGGGGTTGAAGATTTTGGCTTGTCAGTGAGAGAAAGAGGTTTATTTCTTCTGAAGTTACTCTTTTTGGCGAATCTCCTGAAAGTATTAGTCAGGAGTGCCAGTGACTCATCAATTTCTGAAGGATCAACTTCTGATGATTCATCAGAGTTAGATTCCAACTCAGTGATAGTAACAGTAGATCGCTGAGTAGGTACCAACTCTGAAGAGAGTAAACCAACAGGTGTGCTTTTGGAATCTTTTACAAGATTCTTCTTAAGTTGACACGACTGCTCATGATTGAGCATAGTGCCAAATAAGGTAGAGAGGGTCATTGATTTCAGATCCTTTGAGAGCTTAAGACACATAGAATAACTGTCCCAACTTTCAGGAAGACTTTCCAGAAACTTTGTCAGGATCTCAAAGTTAGATAATTCCTTACCAACAGTTTTTAAGTCTACGATTAAACGGTTAAAACGTTGGTGTACTTCAGAGAGAGTTTCATTCTTACCTCAAATGAAACTTTCATACTGTCTTACCAGGTTGATCTTTCTTGAATCCTGGACTTCAGATGTACCTTCATATTGAACACATATAGTGTCCCGCATGGCTTTAGAACTCTTCAGGTTCATGATGGAGTGGTAGACTTCATCAGGAAGATCCATAGAGATGATGGATCTGGCCTTAGTATCGATGGCCACTTTCATTTTGTCTTCATCAGTCCAGTTAGCAACATCCCTGGGAATGAGTCGTTCAGGGATGGCAGCTCTAGTAGCAGTGGCTGGAACGGCAGGGTCTAGCATGAAAGGGACGTAAGGTCCATTTTCGATATAGTGAGGTATAGTGGGATCTACACCTTCCAAGAAGAGCATCATTCGATTTTTCCATAGATTGAAGTTATCTTTGGAGAATCGAGGAGTATTTGCAAGAGAGCCATTATCTATATAGTTTGTGTTTGTGGAGTTTGCCATTTTGAAGAAATAGCAAGGAAGAGAAAAAGGGATAGTATAAGCAAGATCTTGTTTATTAGATTAAACAATCTGCTCTGATACTACTTGTTGATCCCAAAGGGGTTATACAAGTTTATAGAAGGAGGGGGGTTGAATACAAACACACAATTTTTATCTTTCTAAATTGTTTATTGATATGTATCAAACAATTTACAGTTTGTTGCGGAACAAGATTAAGGAATAAACCTAATCTAAACAAACTATGAGAACACTAAGATTTCTTGCACTAGAAATATAGAGAGAAAGAAGATTAAGAATATTAAGGATAATATTCTTTCACACAGTAAGTTCAATGAGAGGAATGGGCGAGCTCTTCTAAAATGAAGTAGGGTTTTCTTTATATACTGCATGCATTTAATGCAAGTCAGTATACTTTACACGTGGCAGCCTCTGGTTGGTTGCATGTTTTGACTTCAGTAGACAACCTAGTGGCCGCATGATGAACAATGTAGAATCAGAGTTGGTTGTACGATTCTGGACAAAAGGGATGTCCGTTCTGAAAAATCGTACGAGGACGTGCAAGGGGATAAGACAAAAGTTACTTTTAGAGGAGGCTTCATGATCAGCATTCACTGAATGATTCTTTATCAGCGAATGATAAAGTTCAGCGTTCGCTGAAGTCTTCTACTTGAAACTTCATGTTGAGTGGACAAGTCTTGGCTTCGCTGATATCCGCATCAGGTCACTAGTAGACTTAGTCGCTGGTTCTTTGGCTTGATCTTCTACTTTAGTGTAGAACATAGTTGACGTAAATCTTGTCTTCAGTGATCATAAGTAAACAACATAAACTATCAGCGATCATCAGTGACACTGAACAGGCTCATGACTCACTGATGTACAGTGTTCGCTGAATTGTATTTTAAAGAACATGAGTTTGCTATCAGCGGTACCAAACAGACTTAGTATATATCTTTGATAGTAAAACTCTAATACATATTGTCTACTTACAATTTTCACTAAGTGTTACTCAGGGTCATTATCAAAGCACTGAGGATTTGGATCAACATGTGCCTATGGATCCAATGCAACATAGTCTAAAATTACATGACTCCAAAAGAATGACCAATGTACTAAAGCATGTAATTATAAATAAAATGCAATAAATGCGAATCATAACCGGAGCTCTACATTGAGCCATTAAAACCGGACAAATGTCCTCATGACTCTTTTAAGTCATAACCGAGCTGAGATGCTCAAAACTCATTTAACCAACAAATAACGGTCTTCAATAACAAAACACATTAAAAAGGCGTTTATACAAACACATACCTCTAAGGTATGTTTAACTCAAAACTGAACATTGATTGGGACGAATGACTTCCTAAATAGACTTATACCGGGTATATTTCCAAAATCCCTCATAACACGATAATGTGTATTTTGCAAAAGGTTTATAAAATCATATACACCAATGCGTAAATCATAAATAGACTTCATTTGTACATTAAATCACCAAATGAACACTTTTATGATATTTACACGTCAAAATTTCCAAAACCCAAATATAGGCACTTCATGAGACTAATTAATCCAAAATTTACCAAATATGAAAACTTTGTCAAATACTCAACACATTGAAAATTACCATGTAATACACATTTTTATTTCAAAATACACATTTTGGCATGTACATAGTTTTCACAAACCAACTTGAACTCACCTTGATAGATTTAGACTAAATCTAGATTTTATCCCAATATGAGCTTCCTTGAAGAAACTTGGATTCACAAGCAATCCTTCCAAAAACCTAGATTCACATGTTTCCAAACATAAATATACATATTCAAGTACTTAAAATCATTACCCAAACATCTTATATCAAAATCTCCATTTTGGCCAAAACCCTAATTTTGACCTAATTTTCCCAAAATCATCTAAACCGAAAACCTGAGAAATAAAATACTAGGAAGTCATAAATGAAGCATTTATAAATTGAATAAAGATTTAGAAAAGGAGAGGATGAACTTACCCCATAGATCTTGAGTAAAACCTCAAAACCCTATAATCTCAAGAAAATGGAAATGAAGTTTGAATCTTGCACCAATAGATGAAACTACTAGCATACGATGGAGAAGGAACACTATAATCTCCATGAAAAGGCCCCAAAATCAGTTGGGGTTTGTTAGCCCCAAGTATATCTTATGTAAAAGTATTGAAAATATTACAAGTCAGAAGACCACCAGAGATCCAGCAGAAGACTTAGAAGAAGTTCAACCAGAAGACCTACAGAGCTCGACAGAGCTCTGGTGGAACCAACAAAGCTCAGCAGAGCTCTGGCAGAAGACTTCTTCTATTCAACAGAAGAACTGTTCACCAACAGAAGACCAACAGAGCTCTGGCGTAAGAGCTCTGGTGACTGAAGACCTCTGTGAAACCTAAGTCTCGTAGAAATCTCTAAGTGTTAGACACGTGTCCGTACTTTCCACGTAAGCCCTAAAAGGACGAAGACACACTTTCCACGTGTCACCTCAAGGTTAGATAGTACACTACCTAGTGTTTTATCAGGCTATATATAGAGTGGTAGTGGAACACACAAATGTAAGCTTTTGAAAGAATAGTTTTCCACAATTGTAAAAGCACGCACTGCTACATTCCATAGCACTACCACTGTACGATATTGTTCCCCGAGAGATTTCTGAATACACACACTTGAACGTGTTCTTGGTGTTATTCATTGTTATCAATATACGGGAAACTTATTTACTTGATCTTGTTATCATATTACTGTTCATTATTGATCTCTCACTGTTACATTATCGTTTACACAATCACTCATATTTTAATTGCTTTATATAATGCTTCCGCTATCTGATTTATGCTATTTATGTGATACAACGTGAATCTAGGAACCTACAATTGGTATCAGAGCGGAGTGATTTGCTCAAATCAATCGATCCAATCTATCCAGGTTGATTCATAGTTGTTGATTGTTGTTGTTCTTCAAAAGCTTCAAAGTATACTCTATTTTTGTTTACAAGCTTAAAAACAAGTTTTCAGAGTTCTCTAATCCCTTTTTAAGTTTCTCAAGATAGTCTGAATATCTTCTCTACTCAAGTTACTGTTCCATTGGTTACTGATCACTCACTTTCAGTTTGAAACTCTTTCAAAATCTTTTGAAAATAGTTATACTCTGTTTTACTGAAAAATGGCAAATAACAACATTAATTCCATCTATACTGCTGGTTCTCTTACCAAGCCTCCTACTCTTCTGCGAGATGAATATCCTCGATGGAAGATTAGGATGGTTAACTTCTTTGATGGAATGGATAGAGACTTCATGCGATCTGTCACGGATGGACCATTCCAACCCATGGTTTTGGTTCCACGTGTACCCGCAACAGAAACTACTGCTGAGATTCCTGCTTACTTCAAAGCTAAAACCACCGGGTTTACTGAAGAAGAGAAGATAAAAATGGAAAATGACCTTAAGGCAGTTAGACTTCTGATCATGGCCATTCGAAACGATATTTTCCAAGAACTTGATTCATGTGTTACTGCTAAAGAAATATGGGATCAGCTTCTTAATCAACTTGAGGGTGGTATCAAGACCCAAAAGAACAGAAGGACCCAATGTATTAACGAATACAATGATTTCAAGGCACTTCCTGAGGAAACCCTACAACAAACCTACAACAGATTTAATGTTTTAATAAACAAATGAAAAAAGTGTGGGGTTGTTAGGTCGAAGGAAGATAACAATGTTCTGTTTTCCTGAAAAGTTTAAACGATGAATGGTTGAATCTATCCATGTCTCTACAAGCTAACCAAGATTTAGTTGCATGGACTCTCACTGATGTGTATGGCACTCTTGCTGCACAAGAGAAGGATGTTGTCAAATAGAAAGGCAAATCCACCATTGCAGGTCCAATAGCTTTGATATCTGATTCAAAGAAACCCACTGAAGGAAAGTCCAACAGAGAGAGCTCCAGCAGAGAGAAGAAGAAAGAGAAAGTTGTGAAAAAGAAAGGAAAGAAGAGTCTGGTCGCTGAAAGTGATGCTGAAGAAAGTTCATCAGAAGATGATGATATCAATGCTTTTGCTCAATCTCTTGCGTTAATAACTCAAAAATTTAACAAGAGATTTGGCAATAAGGTATTTGATAGAAGAAGAAGGTACGAGAGAGAAGAGAAAGATGAGAAAAGAGGTTATGCTGCACCCCATCAAAGTAACAACAACAGAGGCCCACAAGAGCAGAGACCCCAACAGAAGTTTAATCCTCCAGCCCCTCAGAAAACCGATGCTGCCCAACCCATCAACCAGAATGATGGACGTTGTTTTAGATGTGGCAAACCCGTCCATTTCTCTGCTAATTGTATAGGTAAACTGGTAAAAGACCAGGATTACTACAATAACAAATACAAGTACAACTACAGAGAAAGAAGCTACGTTGCTGAGATGGAAAATTGGATCTCTGATTCGTCCTCTAATGACGAACCAGAGCAGGCCAATTTTTGCGGGGTTGCTGTGGACGATGAAAGTCTAGAAGAGGTAGCAGATTGGATGACTGGAGAGATACCAGAGAGAACAACAGAGAATGATTTGTCTCAGAATGCATTTGCTCTTACTGTAACAGAGCCAAATGAAATAGCGCTCGAGACCACCAGACCCAGTGCCAAAGTATGTACTCTTGAATCAAAGTCTGACTGTGAGTTGGAAATGCATGTTTCGTTATTAACAGAGGAATTTCAACTTTTAAAACAAAAGCTTTCAGAGGAAAAGGAATTAAGAGAGTTACCTCAGAAGGATCTGTCCTTCTACAAGAGAGAGAAAACTCTCTTGGAACATGAAAAGGAAGAAATCTTTAAAGAAAAATCTGAGCTAGAAGTCTTAACGGAAAACACCTTTTCTGAAAAAGTTAAAGAGTTTGAGGAAGTTTTGAAGCAAAAGACTGAAGATGTTAAGAAATCAGAAACATAAAGACTTAACTCTGTTGCTTTAAAAGATTATTTTCAAAGAGAAAAGGAGGTTTTGCATCAATCCCTGCAAAGAAAAGAAATTCAAATAAAAAAGTACCAGGTTGCACAAGATGTGCACATCAAGATAAACTCTCAAAAGGATACACAAGGTCTTGGTTTCAGTGACCTTGCTCCCTATAATGGAAGGAAAAAGACATCTCTGTCTTCTACCTTCTGTGTTGGGAAAATCCAGGAAGACGTGATCTCTGGTACTGCAGTTTTCAAGAGAATCAAAACCTCAGATTTTTCAAGGACCAGACGACTCAACTTCAGGAATGTCAGCTATGACTCCTTGGATCAAGAAAAGGTTACAAAACCATCTTCACAGTTTATTCTTGATCAAGGAAGAGCTAGAATCATCCTTCCTAATTCTGTTAAAAGTCTGGATCCTAAAGAGATTTTCAACTTCAACTCTTTTAAGGGACATAAGTCTGTTACTTCTGTGGATGAATCCTCTGATGTTAAACCACAGAGCGAGCTCAACCCTGAAGCACCAGTCTTCTCCCCTTCCTCTGAATCAATAAGAACATCTTTTGAAGGGGATTTGAAAAGAGTTCTTGAGGAGAATATTGCATCTGATGCTTTAAAACCCAAGTTAAGAAAGTTCAAGTCTACCAAAGCTAATATCTCAGTGATGCCCCAAGAGTCTAACACCTCCACCAGAGCCACCATAGACTTTCTGTGCTCTGACAGTGACTCTGATTCTGAGGTGGATGAGCAAATTTTCTGTGCTCAAGAGACTGTTTTACACAAACCAAAGCAAGTAACTGCTGAATCTGAACCTTTGAAAAATATAGATTTCTTTAAGAAACAATCCAGATTCATTCCAGTTCCTAATTTTCAAAACAAGGGTATCAGAATTCTTTCTTCTGATAAGATAGAAGAGAAGAGAAGAGAGAAAGCTAAAAGTGTTTATGTGAATCAAACTTCAGTTCCCTTTGTTTATAAACCAATCATATTTACACCAGAGCAGAAGGGCAAATGGATTGTCAATGACAGACCTATTCCCAACTCTGTTGTAAATCAAAGAAGAAACTCTTTTTGGTCAAGTGAGTCTGTTCCAAGGAAAAATAGCAATTTCAAGAAACCAAACAAGGAACAAATATTTCCTAAAGTTTTTCAACATCAAGCACCATTCAACCAACAATTTTTGAATAAAAACAGCAACTTGCATCAAACTTCATGTTCTATCAATTGCAATTGCATTCAATTATTGTTAAAGCTCCAGAATCACAAGAATGGTCAACACTGTGTTCTGAATCAGTCACTTGAAATGAAAAATCCCAAGACTGTTCAGAATACACAGAGAAAATCCTTTGGCTCACCATCACAGAATGGAAAGCCAGCAGGTAAGCCCATTAACACCCCCAAGCCTAACAAGAAAGGACCCATTATGCAATGGGTACCTAAAAAGAACTAATCTGTCTTGCAGAAGCCTCATGTGCAGATCTGGTATATAGATTCCGGATGTTCCAGGCACATGACAGGCAACAAGGAGCTGCTGACTTCATTTAAAGACAAAATGGGAAGTGCAGTAACCTTTGGAGGAGATAATGGTGGACAGATTAAAGGCTATGGTACTTTAAATAATGGTGGTGTTTCAGTTTCTAAGGTTGCTTATGTTGAAGGATTAAATCATAATCTGCTCAGTATAAGTCAACTTTGTGATCATGGGTTCGATGTCAATTTTAGGAAGAAGTATTGTTCTCTGTTACTTTCCGAGTCTGGTCAAGAACTTTTAAGAGCCGACAGAAAAGGCAATCTGTATAAAATGAATTTTAATCCAAACCAAAACTCTACAACAAAAAAAACTCTGTTTAGTGTCTTTAAAAAAGGAAGATGCCTGGCTCTGGCATAAAAAATTTGCCCATCTTAATTTCTCAAATCTTGACAAGCTCGTGAAGTTGAACTTAGTGAAAGGTCTGCCTTCGCTTAAATTTGACAAAGACCATCTCTGTTCTGCCTGTGAGTTGGGTAAAATGAAAAGATCTTCACACAGAACTAAGAGTGATCACAGTTGTCCCAGACCTTTGCATATGCTTCATGTGGATCTTTGTGGTCCAATTTCTATGCAAAGTCTGTCGGGCAAGAAGTATATTCTTGTTTTAATAGATGAATTTTCTAGATATACCTGGATTGAGTTCATCAGAGTAAAATCTGATGTCCCAGAAATTTTGATAAGTTTTTTGAAGAGGATACAGGTTCTGTTAGGTCTTAAAGTCCAAAAGTTGAGAAGTGATAATGGGACAGAGTTTAAAAACGCCAGAATTGATGCCTACCTATCAGAGGAAGGAATCTCCCAGAACTTCTCACCTTCCAGAACTCCACAACAGAATGGTGTGGTGGAGAGAAAGAACAGAACTCTGGTAGAAGCCGCCAGAATCATGTTGGCAGGTTCTATTCTCCCAATGAACTTCTGGGCAGAGGCAGTCTCAACAGCATGTTTTACCCAGAACAGAGCTGTAATTGTGAAGAGATTTAAGAAGACTCCCTATGAACTCATCAACAATCGAAGGCCAAATGTGAAATACTTTCATGTTTTCGGCTGTAAGTGTTATATCTTGAATGACAGAGAACAACTAGGCAAGTTCGATAAGAAGGCTGACGAAGGAATCTTTATTGGTTATTCCTTAACCTCTAAAGCCTACAGAGTCTACAACACCAGAACCAGAGTCATTCAAGAAAGCATAAATGTGTCCTTTGATGAAAATACATCAAGTTCTTCTGATCGCAAATCACCAGAGGGGACACAGACAGAAAAGAAGACAAGTTCTTCAAAGTCAAGGGAAGAAGATATCAACTTAGTGTTCAACGATTTTTTCGATGATGATGATTCCTCTGTCAACATCACCAGAGGCAATCAAGCTCATAATTCCACAGAACAGAATCTAACAGGTAAAGCTCTTACTGGTCCCTCCAATTCTTCACCATCTACTTCTCTGTCTACAGGTGTCATTCATAGAAATGAGGAACCACAACAAGATGTAAGAGAACCTGAACAAGAGCCATCATCACCCCTGTTGACTCATATTGGGATAGATTCCCTATTTGAAAGCTCGCCCTCTTAGAGCCCTATTGGGACATAACAGAGTAATGAGGACACTCTCCAGAGTGGTGTGCCACAGAGCCCTGGTCCCAATCCACATAGCTCTGATGCAGAAATTTGTCTTTTCCCATCAGAAGCATAGACTCCACCTGTTGTCCATGCTCCCATGACAAGATGGACAAAGGATCACCCTCATCATCTAATTATTGGTGCTGCTGAAGATGGTGTGAAGACAAGATCGGCCACAATCAATGAAGCTTTCTTTGTCAAATTTCTAAGCATGATTGAGCCGAAGAAAATTTTTGAAGCCCTGGAAGATCCAAACTGGATTAAAGCTATGCAAGACGAGCTTCTGGAATTTGAAAGAAATAAAGTGTGGACCTTGGTTCCACTTCCTAAAGATAAAGCTACAATTGGAACCAAGTGGGTGTTCAGAAATAAAAAGGATGAAGATGGGATTATCATCAGAAACAAAGCTCGGCTGGTTGCAAAGGGATATTGCCAAGAAGAAGGTATCGATTATGACGAAACTTTTGCACTTGTGGCTAGGCTAGAAGGCATCAGAATCTTCTTAGCCTATGCTGCTCATAAGGGTTTCAAGGTCTACCAGATGGATGTAAAATCTGCCTTTCTAAATGGCAAACTCCAAGAAGAAGTTTATGTCCAGCAACCACCAGGTTTTGAAAGCCCAGAGTTTCCAGACCACGTTTACAAGTTAGACAAAGCTCTATATGGCCTTAAGCAAGCTCCCAGAGCCTGGTATGAAACTCTGTCAAATTTTCTGTTGACTAATCACTTCGAGAAAGGTATTGTCGATCAACTCTATTCTTTAGAAGGTATAAGAATGACATTCTTCTGGTACAGATATATGTTCCTGACATTATCTTTGGGTCTACAAGGAAGGAATACTGTGATAGGTTTGAGGATTTGATGAAAAGCGAATTTAAAATGAGCATGATGGGAGAACTTTCATTCTTCCTTGGTTTACAAGTTAAACAATCCATCAGAGGGACTTTTATAAGTCAATCCAAATACATCTCTGATATTTTGAAAAAGTATAAGCTCAATAATTCACATCCTATGAAAACTCCTGTTGCCACTGGAGTCAAACTTGACTCTGACCTTAATGGTGAATCTGTGGATGTCAAGAACTACAGAGGCATGATAGGGTCACTTCTGTCTTTGACTGCAAGCAGACCTTATATAATGTTTGCAACCTGTCTTTGTGCCAGATTTCAAGCAAATCCTAAAGAATCTCATTTGTCTGCTGTCAAGCGCATATTTAAATATCTCAAAGGGACTCAATTTTTGGGTCTCTGGTATCCTCTTAATTCTGGTTTCGAGCTTGTAGCATACACAAATTCAGATTATGGAGGATGCAGGAATGACAGAAAGAGTACTTCTGGTAGCTGCCAATTGCTTGGAGATAAATTGGTGAGTTGGACATCCAAGAAACAGAACTGCGTATCAACTTCTACAGCAGAAGCAAAATATCTGGCTGCTGCTAGTTGTTGCTCTCAAGTGATCTGGATGAAAACACAACTCAAAGATTATGGCATGGAGTATAGCAAGATCCCAATTCTGTGTGACTCCAAGAGTGCCATAGCAATAACAGCTAATCCAGTCCAACACTCAAAGACAAAGTATATCGACATAAGGTATCATTTTATAAAGGATCATGTTGATAAAGGGACGATTGAAATGTACTTTGTTTCAACCGACTTCCAACTTGCTGACTTGTTTACAAAAGCCCTTGATGAAAGGAGATTTAACTTCTTAATCAGCAAGATGGGTATGCTGAACATGTCCTCCTAACTCTGTTTAAAAATCAATAGAGCATCTGATGTTCCTACCAGAGCTCTGTCAAATAGTTGCGTAGGATAATTCACCAGAGCCTCTGATGTTCTCACCAGAGCTCTGCCAGCATACTTTTTCAGTGTTTTCCTCTTGTGAATTTTTTTTGTATATACTTTTGTTTTCTTTGTAAATATTGTTGCAAGAAAAGAGAAAAGCTAAAAAGAAATATATGTCAAATAAGCTCACCATTTAAGGGGGAGCTTAAGAGGATAATAAGCATGGTTTTAGGGGGAGAAAGTCAAATCAATTTCCAAATCAAAATGACTTTGCTTTTTGAACTTCAAAGATAAATCATTTTGAGGAAGGGAAAACCTGGTCTGATGAAAACCTTTTGATAAAGTCAAAAACTTACCAGAACTATGATATTTCCCCAGAGCCTCTGTTGATGCTTACCAGAACTCTGTGAAATTTCTAAGTCAGTTCTGTTCTCGTTCTTTGACTATTTTCACATCAGAACATAATTTTTTAAATGATTTTGGGTAAAGGTGAAACATCTTGGGATACTTGTGAAGAAAGAAAATGGTCACTCAACAGAGGCAAAACTGTGCTAAGCTCCACCAGAGCTCTGTCAGTTTTCTGCCACGTCATCAGAAGTGACATCATCAGTTGTGCGGGTTATTTCTTAAGCGTCAACCACATGTCACCCACACATCTCTAACCGTGATGGTTTGCTAGCCCAAAAGTTGTCAGAACTAAATCCACGTGGCAATCTCTGATTGAGAAACCAACCGTTAGCTGTTTCCACGTTCCACTGTTGAGGCCACTCCACTATCTGACACTCGAGTGCCTACAGTACATACGCCGTTCATGCAGCCACATGATTCGAGTATAAATATCCGTACCCACGATTCATTTCATTTCTTACGTATTTCCTGATAAATCAAAACCCTCATCTTTCCCTCCAACGTTCAAAACCCTCGAGTTCTTCAAAAAACCCTAAACCTGCAACAATGGCTGAAAGACAAAACTCTGCTGAATCAAGTCGTATAGGACCTGTCGACGAAATCGTAATCCAACCTTACGAGTTCGCTGACAACAACTATCGTTTCGATGCAAACCCATGCCTCTATTTACCCATTTATCACGTGTTTATTGAGTTTTTCAGAAACTCATAAGTATTTCGAGCCCTCACAATGTTTGACGATGATCTCTCTGAACTTTATGTGCAATAATGGTCGACTACCTGTCAGTTCATCCCAGAACAAAAAGGGATTATTGGAAATGTTGATGCTGGAAGAAATGCAGGAGGTGGATCAATACGCATCCGCGACAAAACCTTCAGGAGAATATTTGGGATGCAAACAAGAAGACAACTAGGAATTCAAGCTTACGAGAAGCCCCCAAAAGTTGTTGTTCTTCTCGATTTCGTGAAGTTCCTAGGATACAACAACGATAGACTGAACAAAATAGGAGACTTCAGAAGAGGAAATTTACCCCCAGTGTGGAATTTCATGTTTTCCACACTAAACCGAACCCTAACATGCAAATCTGGTAGCCAAGACAAAACCAGCACAGAGATTCTCCAGATAATGTATGGTCTCTACTTCAAACGAAACTTTGACTACGCCAATATTCTATACAAGGACCTCTTATCTGCAGTGAATACCAAGACCTCAGCCCTAGCAAAAGGAGGTGAAGTAGGAGTCCACAGAAGTCTGAAATCCATCAAATACCCACGGTTTATAAGTCTGGTAATCCGAGAAGCCTTCCCATTACTGGAATTAACTCAACAGGGAAATCCCACACCTGTTTGGGTTATGTCCAAGTTCTTGCCCACAACCACAGGTGAATACCCGAACGTCAGAAGGATCCCAAGAGCAATGCTCTCTTTAATTCAACCGACACATATTTCTATCCAAAACTATAATCATGCTGCTCTACCTCAAGAACCTGAGGTGAGATCCCCAACATACTTAGGATCTGAGCCCTCATTGGAAAGTATGAGTGAGGTAAGAGGAGAAGCAGAAGTGAATAGACCAGAGGCAAGAGTACCCGAAGTGGGGTCTTCCTCTGCACAAGTGTTGGATGAGGAAGTAGAGGACAGAGCATCCACTATGGAGGCTGTCCAATAGGGAGAAAGGGAAACTACAAAGGAGGCGGCAGAGAGATCGCCCTCCTCTGGTAGTGGTGAGAAAGAACAGAGAGAAGAGAGTGAATCCGAGAGTTCTATACCCATAAGAACCGAGGGAATAGTGAGTTTAGAAGAAGATGTTCAAGTTATGAACACACATGTGAGATTCCGCACCCCAACTCCCAGTGCAACCACACAACCTATCCCTGATGATCAAGACCAGAGGGATATTGAAACAGAGGTGCACACCTCGAACCATAACCAACTTGAACCACCAGAGGCAACTCTTCACGCCTCTGGTATGCACGCAACCGGGGAATCCATTTTTGGTAATGATGTTCCATTGCCCCAGAACATCAATAGGTCACCTCCACACGATGATGCCTTTGTGGCTCATATAGACTTAACATAAAATAGCCCTGAGATCTTTCGTATCTCACGTAGGCTCTGTCCGACTCAGGGACAATGGGATGACCTAGTGGCACACGGGAAGACTTTGCTTAATCCAAGCTCTTCTCATCACATGAGATTTCCTTCTTCAAAACCTGAGCTGGAAGAGGAAACTCTGGTCAGAACACATGTGGATGTATCCCTTGAAAAGGAGCATCAAGGATCGGGTGGAAGTCCTACAAGAGCCAACCTCAAAACAACTCTTGATATAGGCGCCTCTGGACTCGAGGCAGAATTCGAACCATGTGTTGGAACCAAGGTTACCCCCGCTGATATTGTCACCAGAGCAGAGTTCAAAAGCTTTTGTGACAATATTAGCAACTCCTTGAATGAGTATAAACTTATCAATGAGTCCAAAGAGGAGCTGATCCACACTTCTCTCAGAGAAGAGCTGCAACAGATCACAGCCAAATATGCAGAGACAACACAGAGGTATGCAGATGCTGAAAAGGTCAGAGCATAGGAAACAACAAAGATATCAACAGAGTTGGCTGACCTTAAAAGACTTATGGCAGAGAATCACACGACAACCATGAACAGAACCTTGCCCATACCTACAGTTATTCTCTCTGAATCCAACGTCAGAACCTTAACAGAGCTAATCAACAACTCTGTTAAGGATGCAATTAAAGAAGCAACGACGTCATCTGATACTCCACTCAACATATCTGGCTCAAGCCCCAATGATCTACCTATGACAGTTGGCCAAATGGGAGATTTCAGCAAAAATGTTCTCAGCAAGATGATGTCTATCTCATCAAAGTTTGTCATGCAGGCATAAGCGACAGAACGACATGTGCAGACATCTCTTGACTCTCACAAAGTTAACTTTGAAAGTCAGGTAGATGAGATAAGAACCGCTGCAACAGAAGTCGAAGACGCGTTAAAAACAGCAGTCACAACCTTCACAGATGCCATCCAAAAGACTGCTACACTCAAAAGACCTGCAGACGGACCCCCAGTAGGAGAATCCTCGAGCAAAAGAACTAAGGCTGTTCCAAAATTTGTTGTTCAGGCCTCACCAAATACAGGCATTGCAGATTCTGATGATGAAGATGATTTCGAAGATGCTCAAGAAGGCCATTCAGATAGTCAGATGGGTGAGTCTACAGAACAACAAAAGGGGGAGAAAGAGAAAGAAAAGGAGAAAGAGAAAGAAAAGGAGAAAGAGAAAGAGAAGGAGAAAGAAAAGGAGAAAGATGTTGAGAAAGAAAAAGAGAAAGAGACAGAAAGAACAGAGACAGAAACAGATAAGGGGAAAGGGAAAAAGAAAGTGGCAGAGGCAGAGATGGAAGAAGATACACAAGGAGATAAGGGGATGACAGAAGAAGAAACACCAGATATGACTATGGTAGTGTTTGACTACATGTTCAAAGATAGAGTCATCAGAACACCAGAAGAGTCAACTCAACAACCACCAGAGATCATCATACTTGACACCCCTCCTCCGTCTCCAAGAACTGAACCAGAGAGATCAATCCCATTCTCTGATGATGAACAAATAAGCCAAGCTCAACCCCAAGTCTAAACCCAAGTTCTACAAGAGCCCGGACGCCACGTTGACATTCTTATGGCTGAAACCCATGAAGATCAGAACCCAATTCAAATAGAACAGAACCTAGAACCATCAACCCAACACACCGAGAAACCATCCTTAGAAGAATTATTTGCTTATCTCTATGGTGACAGAGATATCATACCAATCAATGCCGTACCCATCAACCCTTACCTAAACCCCAACAGAATAAACACAATCTCTGATGCTAGGCGAAGGTTCATAGAAACAAAGTTAAATCTGAACAAAGCTGTAAACTCGAACTTTAGAATCCGCAGAATCATGAACATCAAGCATAAAAAATTCCAATATGACAGAGTTGTGTATCATGAGTACACTGTTGAATCAACCAGAAGGCAAGATCGAACACTTCAACGACAACGATCTTGTGCTTCTGAACCCATATGATCTGATAACACTCCACGCCTATTGCTTAAACTTCAACGATCGATACAAAGAAGCAAGAACAGCTTTCCCAGAGGTAAGATTCGTTATGCAAGAGCATGTCAATCTCAGAACATAGATCGACTTTCAGCTAGGCATAGAGTTCGAAGTTAAGAGACTGTCGATTGCACCTCCAAATGAAAACCTTGAGGGTTATGGCCATTACAGAACTGGAACCGTAGTTGGAGATCCTCCAGTCTTCATCTGCCGACAGAAGAAGATCAAGAAGGCCATCAGAGCTACTGAAACCCACAAGTACTCAACTGAGTCGCTGCAGTATCTCAAGAACGTAATCCAGAATATCCCAAGAGACAAATGTCCAGAAGAGCAACTGAGGCTCTACATCAACCAGATAAATCTTATGCTGGACTTCCGAGAGCTGATCGGAAGATTCGACATAATGCTAAGGGGAGATTATTATGCGTAAGTGTACTTATTCTTTTGGTTTGTATTGTAACACCTTTAAAAGAATAGTGCAAAGTTTCACAAAGGTAAAAGTTCTCTGTCTTTTGTTTATATCTCTGTAAATTCCAAATTTTTATTTTCAATACTTAGGGGGAGATTGTTAGCCCCAAGTATCTCTTATGTAAAAGTATTGAAAATATTACAAGTCAGAAGACCACCAGAGATCCAGCAGAAGACTTCTTCTATTCAACAGAAGAACTGTTTATCAACAGAAGACCAACAGAGCTTTGGCATAAGAGCTCTGGTGACTGAAGACCTCTGTGAAGCCTAAGTCTCGTAGAAATCTCTAAGTGTTAGACACGTGTCCGTACTTTCCACGTAAGCCCTAAAAGGATGAAGACACACTTCCCACGTGTCACCTCAGGGTTAGATAGTACACCGTCTAGTGCTTTATCAAGCTATATATAGAGTGGTAGTGGAACACACAATTGTAAGCTTTTGGAAGAATAGTTTTCCACAATTGTAAAAGCACGCACTGCTACATTCCATATCACTACCACTGTACGATATTGTTCCCCAAGAGATTTCTGAATACACACACTTGAACGTGTTCTTGGTGTTATTCATTTTTATCAATATACGAGCAGCTTATTTACTTGATCTTGTTATCATATTACTGTTCATTATTGATCTCTCACTGTTACATTATTGTTTACACAATCACTCACATTTTAATGGCTTTATATAAAGCTTCCGCTATCTGATTTATGCTATTTATGTGATACAACGTGAATCTGGGAACCTACAGGGTTCGTGAAGGAAGAATGGAAAATGATTTGGGAGAGAAAGGGATGAGGTTAGAAGTGAAAATGAGAGAAATGGCTGAAAAATCGCATTTTTAAGGCCCTGGTACCCGCTTGCTATTGTGACATGCGAATGTGACAGTGTCACAATCGCTATCACAATCGCTCAGATTGTACCGAGGGTTTTTTGGCCTTCAGCGATTGTGACATGCTATAGTGACAATGTCACAATCGCTTGCACCCCCGAGAATGTACCAAACACTCTTTTGGCCATAACTTCTTCGTTTTTGCTCCGAAAATAACCGTTGAACTCGTATTTGAATTCTTCATCCAATAAGACTATAAAATCTACGATTTACGCCCAAAATCCTATTTCCACTATTTCCTCTAAAAGGTTAATTTATACACTAACTTGAAATTGTGCTTACCCAAAATTACGGGTGTTACATATTACCCAATGGGTAACGATTTTATTTGATTCCCTTTTTGACCTTAGCCTAGTATAAATATTAGAAGTTCAGTGTTTTATTTGTATGCAAGTTAGAAACAAGCTTTCAAGTTTGTGGAAACTTAGCTAGTTACTTTATTTTTTATGCAAGTAAATCTTTTAGTTGTTACAATATCATTCATACTATCCCACAACATGTTACATTTTCTACATGTTTTCATTTCTTCTACTTGATGATTTTGCAAGTTTACATTTACTCACATTTACGTTTTCTAGCATCTTTATATTTCATGCACTTTACGATTATTGCACTTTACTTTTCTCACCCTACATTTCATGCACTTTACGCTCTCACATCTTCTTCAAGAATTATTCTCTCTCAAGCAAAACCAGAAACTTTAAAGATTTTATTCCCTGTGTGACAATGGAATCCCAAGAACAGTTTGAGAACCAAGCTAAGAACCAAGACTTCATTCCATCCCATGATAATGAAGGAAACACGGCAGATTCAAACGAATCACACAACAATACCACTAGTTGCCTTTGAACTTTCGAAACAACTAGCCTCCATCTCCAACCTCTACCACTAAAACCCACCAAACCATTACGTTACCTAAACACTTCTGTATTAGCTACTAAGTTCGAACCCCTAATCTATCTCCTTCAACACTTCCTTTTTCCATCCCTAACCCTAAATGATAATGAAGTACGAGAAAGGTACATTCAACAATTTTGGCAAAGTTGCATAGTGGTTCCTGAGAAAAGAGCCATTATTGGCTACATATCCTCTGATAAAGACATCGTTTTGCAATTGGGCATAAATCGAGCTCTAGTATCCTTTGTATTTTCGATCCCTACCAGAACTGAACTACAAATAGTGAATTACGCCTCTGAACCAACTGATGAAGAAATGGTAGAGTTCCTTAGATTTATAGGCTATAATGGAACACTAAGATACCCCTCTGACTTTAGGAAACAATACCTTCCTCCTATGTGGAATGTTCTGTTCGGTATTTTTAACAGAACTCCCACTTGCAAAATTGTCAGGACATGTCCAGCTTCAACATCCTGACCATTATAGATGGTATATATTTTTATCTACTGATGGAATTTTCCAGACTTGTCTTCACGAAAATCGTTGATGTTGTAATCCAGAAGACGGATGATCAAACTAAAGAGAAGACTTTGACTGCACTTCTATTCCGTTGATTTCTAGCTCTGCTTCTGAAGCCAGAAATTGAAAGGCAAGAAATGCCTCTGGGTGGTCAACCTGTCAAAACTTACGAGATTAAGAATCACAGGCCCGCCTTGATCAAAGAAGGTTATCCAAACGCCAGACCTTTGTCCGAAAGATGCAGGCTTAAATCCATAGTAGAAGAATTAGGAGGGAGCACAGTCGCGCAACTTAGACCTCAGAACCGAGGACTGAAACCCATGCATGCATATGAATGAGACCTGGTGAGGAGGTTGTTGAGCGAATCGTGAGGCAAGAGGTTGATGGAAATGATGCAGAGGTGAAAGGAGAGGAACTATAGATAGTTCAAGAAGAGGTTTTGCGAAATGAGCAAGAAATAGATATACCAAAAAATACATTAGCTGAGGATCAGAGCAGAGAAAGATGGATAAAAGAAAGAGAGGACGAAGAGAGAATGGAAAGAGAATGATTAGAAGAAGAGAGAAGAGTTGAGATAGAGAGGAAAGCAAAAGAGGAAAGAGGTCCTACAGAAGAACCCTAAAAGAAAAGAAAGCAGAGAAGGCTGAGAAAAGAGTCCATGTAGAAGATGTGGAAGTTAGAGAAGAACCAGAGGGTACTCACGCAGAGGTTGATCCTCTGGTAATGGACATGGAAAAACAAATGGAGGGGGAGACATTCCAAGAAGATGCCCAGTTGGCAAACCATAAGCCCACCCCCATGTGCAACCAGATTAACTAACCTAGCTGGTCAAGCAACACGAGTTATTGAACAAGAGGTGCACGTCTCGAGCCCAAACCTAGCTAGCCGATCAGAGGCGACTCTTTCTTCCTCTGGTCCATATCGAATCCCAAGCGGAGCCACATTTCTGGGTGCACAAAAGGGTGTATCTGTTGAAAATACATGTACCATCTTGCCCCGTGGTACGACACCTCCATGCATATAGGCATTTGTTGCCTCTACACACTCCGACAATCTAAATGATCGTTCAGAGCGATAACCTATATGTGCACTTGATGAGAGGGCTCTTGACATGCCTTCAAGTCTTCACTCCATCTCTCATGTATCAGACTCTGAATCCATACATGCAAAAGATGAAGTCAAAACCTCTTGAGCTTTTTTGTCTATGGATGAGTCGCAAGGACAGGAGGGAAGTCCTTCCATTCTTGAAGTAAAACAGGATACGAAGTCATTCTAGGAACAGGAATCCAATTTGGACCATATGTTGGTCCAAATGTTACCACTTCTGCATATATCACAAGGAATGAGTTCCAAGTCTTTGCTGACAAAATACAGAGATCCTTAGATGATCTAAAAAGCATTATTGTTCGGCTAGTGCCTTCTACCTCTTCATCAGATCTTTAAGCCTTACAATCCAAAGTAGAAGCTCTGCAAGCCAAATCGACGTCCAATACCAATAAGCTCGATGCCTTATAATCTCTTCTCAAGCAGAACCAACATGCAACCATTAATCAAATCAATTCCTTGGCTTCTGATGTCAAGGCTACACATGAAGCAGTAGAGAGCCTGACAGAGGCAATGAAGCAGAAGGATGCTCAACCAGACCCTCAACCTCAGTTCATTGTTAAGCAATTCTCCAAGTTCACAGATGAGATCAAAGCTCTGGCCACTTCAAGTATGACTCAATTATCCATATCGTCTGACTACGTGAATATAGCCAAGGTCACGAGATTGGAAAATGCATTCCTCATTCAGGTACATTCAATGGCTCATACTTTTGCCTCTGTAGCTTCCTCTTCTGTAGCAGAAGTCAAGAATTTTGTGGCTTATCTGAAGTTTAAGACCGACTATGAGGTCAACAAAACCACATTTACAGCAGAAAACATTTGTGACATGGTCGAGTCGTGTCAAGAAGAACCTGAATGTTGAGAAGCCAATGAAGAAGAACAAAAAAGCTCTTGCCTCTTGCCAGACTGAAGGGCAAAGAAACCAGAGGTATGATGATCAAGAGGACCCAGATGCCTCTGACCCTCAAGATCCTTATAAGGTGGAGAGATCACAAGCTCGAACATAACCAATAATAGTTCCCCCTTTGAGAGTTGTGCCCATGAAAACAACCACACAATCCCATCAATCCAAACAGAAGACTCAAGCAATTTAAGACTCCCTGTTTGGCAGTGATGTACCAATTCTGAATGAACAGAGAGGCCTTCTGCCTTTACTGAAGATGTAAATATGCTAGAAGTATCTTCCTAAGCAGTGCATTTTGAAAAGACAACCAGAGTTGTAAATGTCGAGATCAGGGATGAAAAAGAAGAAGAAGAGGTTTTGGTATTTGAAAGACTCAACAAGAAACCATCCTCTGCACCAGAAACCTCTGCACCACCATTATCTAGATCATCAAGAAGACCCTCTCCACAACCAAATATTGCTACCACCTTCACTCTTCCTCGTGTCACCGAGGATAGTGTTCGTCAGATAAAAAAGAAGGTGTATAAGATGAGAGTCAACATTCCTCAAAACCCGAACCTACCTAAGGAACCAGAGCCTAAGCTAATAGAGAACATCCACATATACCTTTACAATGACAGAAATGAAGATATTTTTCTCGAGCCTAAATTTCATACAGTAGTCAAAGAAGATATCAAGAGAAGATTCATTAAGAGCAAAACTCAAGAGAAATCTGTTGTATTCTATGACTCTGCTATTGAAAGTGTTATGGGTATAAATCTTAAGTCTTTCTCGAACAAATATATTTGGTATGTCGAGTATTCCGTTGAAAAAGATGATTGGTCTTTGTGCAAGTTATCTGATGCAGATCTCATTAACCTAAATCCTTACGATCTTCGACAACTTTTTGGCTATACAGAGCAGAAACTAGGTGATAGGAAAGAGTACACTCTGGCTAATGGGAGAGTCAGGGAGATCATGAGAGAGCTCATCAAGTACTTCAGTAAGATGGATTTTCAGATAGATCTCGATCTTGGAGTTGAAAGATTGGCCATTACAAAACCAGAAGAATTTCTTGAAGCCCTGGATCAATCCCCCACTGCCTCAATTATTGTTGAACCAGAGTTCGGAATTGTGTACAAGAACGAGAGGAAGGGGAAGAGGTTGTTCATACCAAAAGATTCGCATAAGTACTCCAACCATACTCTTCTCTTGTTCAAGAGAGAGATACTCAAGAGGCTGGGAAGACCTACTGTGCAAACAGAACATGCTCAAGCCTTAATCTCTAATATAGATGCCACCGTTAGGTTTAGGGATTTGATCATGTATTTTATTAGAATCCTTGTTATAGCCTTTATCAGCCCTATCAAAGACTTTGCATATGGTCAATAGGGTGTTTCGTCTGAACTTCGAAAGAAGATTGTTTAAACAAGAAGTGGCGTTCAGAGATATACCGCAACATCTAGTTTAGATGTTGTAGAAAGATTCTACCGCACTTTCATTACCGAAACCTCAAACTGAACTTGCACCCATGCTTTCTTTTATTTTAGTCATTATTCAGTAGATTGTTAACTCAAACCAAAGATCATTCCTTCGAATTCACCATCTGAAATCTTGTTTTAAGATTAACTTGTTGGAAATTCTTACTTTCTTTGTCTCTAAGGATCGATAACTTGGTATTGTTACTGTTAGCCCCAAATTCTCTGAATGTAAAGGTATTGTAAAAAGAAGACAAGTCCTTAGACCAAGAGGACTCTACATCTAGAAGCTTCGTTGAACCAGAGCCTGCTCTTAACAATCTTCGCATATAGGGAGCGCCCAAGCAGAAGATGATCCTCGGAGAGTCAGAGCCTCTGGCCACCTTTGTATAAATGCTCTGATTTTCAACAAGTCCTCTCTCTTATAGTAACAGGCTTCTTATTACTGATTCGGGCAATTCAGTAGCTACATATCGTGCTCCTCCCCGAGAAGCACTCTTTTTTTATTTGTTCTTTTTGGCGCTCCCCCTCCCAAAGGGGGAGCACAAAAGAACGATCGTTCGTGCTTCTCCCTGAGAAGCACTCTCTTGTAAGGCAGTAGTTATTGAGTTTCTTTCGAAGATGCATGCAGTAGTGCGGAATTCCAATTATAGCCCGCCATGCCAGCAAAAGCGGTTATTTCACCTTTCAAGGTGGAATAATCTCATTGGATAGGGGATTGAATTTCCCAATATTCGACTTTAAATAGAAGTTAATGTTTGTTGTACTGGTACGCTTGCAATATCTCACACACTTACACCTTTGATTTCACACACTGATTTAGAGAGAGAGTGTATGTGAGCCTGAGAGTTTTACACACACTTAAGTACGTGTTCTTCGTGTTTTCATCCTTGTACTTCTCACATTCTAATACAATATGACTACGATGATGATGGCTACAATTATTTTTTTCTCCTATGTCATCTAGTTTACTATTTTATTCTATTTTATCAATTTACTGTTGCTTCCGCTATTCTCACTCCAATTGATCATTAACCAACGAGTAATTTGGGACAAAACTTACCATTATTACTTGTTTTCATACGATATGGGATGAGTATGTATACTTGACTATTCTTCCATTTGATATTTTGGTTTTTTCTTTCTGACACAGCACAAAGCGTAACTTAACTAACGTCTGCCACTTCCATCACTAGCACTCTGTCATATACATCAACGGTATGCATGCACCACCAACACCAAAGTCGAACTACACCATCAATTGACATTGCGCACTGTTAGATCTGGAGTTTTGTCAATAAACCAAGTGTTGAAGATCTGATAAGAAGACTCAGATGTTCTGAGTAGAGAAGTCAGAGGTCTGACTGTGAAAGCTCAGAAGTATTGATAAGAGAAATCAGAAGTCTGGGAAGAGAAGTCAGATGTCTGAGTTAAGGAGTCAGAAGTTCTGAGAAAGCGTTATCAGAAGAATGTTCAGAAGTTCTGAACTACCTGTTCAGAACTTATGACGAGATACTTTACTTAGTATTTTATAAACTAATTAGGACACGTGTTATGTTCTTATTAGTCTTTCTTATTTGTACTGTAGCTTTAAGATGTCCGTTGCAATATAAATAGTAGTTAGCTCTACGTTGCTAACTGATTGATTTTTCCCGTATAACTTTGTATTCATTCCTTGTAATCTTTGAGATTCTCTCTCTCTTAGATCTGTAATTCTGTTCATCATTGAATACAATTGGGCTTGATCATACAAATTCTCAATTACTGCTTTCTACATTGATTGTAAGATAAGATCCTGAACTTTCATTTGGTATCAGAGCCAATCAACAAACAAGTTCGTTCAAGATTGTTATCGTGAAGATCGATTGATCAATTTCTTGAAGATTTCTTGATTCATTCAAAATTCGATTCCGCTGCTAGGGCTAGTTCTTGAATTCTTGGCAATTCTTGAATTACCTGTTACATTTCGATCAAGAAACTCGAATTTGTCTTTCTGTTGAATTTTCTTACAATCATGTCTTCTAAAGAATATCTAGCCATGGGATCTGAAACCAAACCGCCTGTTCTTATACCAGAAGAGTATCAGCAATGGAAAATCCGTATGATCCAATTCCTAGACAACATTGATGAAAATCTTATGATCTCTATTCGAGAAGGTCCAATTGAAGTGTACATCGATGTTGCTGCAACTCCTGCTACAGAGACAACTCCAGAAATTCCAGCGACCAGGGTGAAAAAGAGTTATTCCCAATACACAGCTGAACAGAAGAATAGGCATGCTATTGACAAAAGAGCAATTACTTTGATGACTTTGGCTGTCCCAAATGAGGTTCTTAACAGGATTGACAGTGGATCATCAGCTAAAGAAACGTGGGACGAATTGGAAAGGCAGATGCTAGGAACTGTGAGATCTATTCAGGCAAAGTTAAATCAAAGCATAAATGCTTATGAAAGGTTCAAAGCAAAAGAGTCAGAAAGTTTGACACAGACATACATTAAATTTTGCACTATTCTAAATGACTTGAGAAGAAATGGACGGAAGAAAACGAAGTCTGAAATAAATTACAAATTTCTGAACAGTCTAAATTCAGAATGGTCATCATTTGCCATAAGTCTGCAAATGAACAAGGATATGTGTGAAGAAGACTTAAATGATCTGTTCTGTGTTCTTAATCAACATGAAGATTCTGTCAAGTTAGTTGTGGAAGAGAAGAAAAATGTTGCTGATCAGTTAGCATTCTTATCAAAGTCCAAAGCAATCAAAGCACCCAAAAAGACTGCATATCTATCAGAGATACCTAATCTGGAAGAATCTGACAAGGAAGAAGGATCAGAAGATGATGAAGATATCAAGATAATGGCTGAGAAACTAGCTTTGTTGACAAATATTTTCAACAAAAGGTATGGGAAGGGTAGATTTCAAGGAAATTATAAGAGAGTTGGGAGTTCAGATTATAAGAAGAAAGAAGACAGAGAAGAAAATAAGTTTGAAAAGAGAGTAGAGAGAAGTGAAGAAAACAAAGAAGAGAAGGATGAGAGAAAAGAAAAGAATATGTGTTTCAAATGTGGAAAATCTGGCCACTATGCTAAGGATTGCAAAGTTAAAATTGTGAAAGACTATGAGTACTACACCAAGAAGGCTCAGCTTGCAAAGAAGAGAGATGATAAAATTGCTTTGTTGGCCGAACAAGAGAATTGGTTGTACTATACTTCTGATGAAGATGATCATATCAACTTTCCACAGATGCAGAGCTATATGGCAAAAATGAGGAATGGGGATGATTCTGATTTTGAAGATGCTGATTCTGAGTCATCTGCTGAGGTACATTCTTCACTTGAATTAGAGTTAATGACACAGATTGGTGAAATGAAAACTGAATTTACTAATCTAAGAAAACAGATAAAAGGAGAAAGAAATTTGGTTAACAAATTCAAAATTGAAAAAGAAGTAATAAAAGAACAATATGAAGAATCTGAGGCTGAGAAACAGAAAGTTAAAGATGAAAATTCTGAATTGATGAAAAGGCTTTCTGAACTAAAAGTTGAGTTTTCAAAAATAAAGGATGAAAAAGGTGATTTACAAATAAAATTTGATATGTTATTTGAAGAAAGAAAGAATTTATACACCAAAATTAAAGAATTAGAAGATCTGAATTTGAAAAGGGGTCAGACTCAGCAAACACTAAATCTTTTATTAAGCAATGTTAAAGATACAAGATTTTACAACCCAAAGAAGGGATTGGGATTGGAAGAGAATGTCACTTTAAAAAGAGCTCCAATCAACTTGTATGAAAAACTTCAAGTTTCTAAGCCAAAAATCCCAGAAATTGTTGAAGTTTTCATAAGACCTGCTAGTTCTATAACAAGTTCTGACAATTTGCAAAGACCAAACTCTAAAAAGTCAGATGAGAAAATTTCTGAGTCTAAAACAGAAAAGTCAGTTGGTTCAGAAGAAAAGGTTAAGAAAGAAGTTTCTAAACCAACAGATGAGAAGCCAAGATACAATGATACTAAATTCAAGTATGATTCTTTAAATGTCAGCTACAAAAATAAACAACCAAGTTTTTCATATCATGACATTGAGAGCATATTTGACACAAGTAAAAATTCTGAAACAGTCAATCGGAAGTCTAAAACTTCTAGTCAGGATTCTGAACTTTGTAGTCAGAACTTTGAGTCTAAAGATAAGACATCTGAGTCTGTAAATCAGAACTCTGACTTAGGTAGTCAGAAGTCTGATTCAACTGGATTTTCTGAAACAAAATCAGATGAATTTTTGCAACTTGAAAAGAGATTTAATCTTGTGAGTCAAGAACTTGAGGACTTAAGGAAAGCTTATGATGAACTTGAAAATGATTTCTGTGAGGTGGATATTAAACTTGAAGAAGCTTTGAAAGAAAAGAATATTTTTATTCAGAAAATAACAGAGCTTGAAAAACTGAAGACTGAGTATGATCTTTTTAAAATTAATGCTTCAAGAGAAAATGATAAATACTTTAATGAATCAAGTACATATGAAAAAAGGTGAATCATCTAATTCTTCTAACAAAAAGAACTTGATTTTTTCAGAAAAAGATGAAAGCAAAAGGAAAGATGATCTTGCAAAGTTGAATGATCTGAAAAGGGATCTTGAGAAGCTTAGAATGAAATCTACTTCTGAACTCAAAGCTAGAAATTATTGTAATAAGGGCAATTGTACTCTGAACAGTATCAATAAAAATGAAATGACCTATGTTTCAGATTTATTGTCACTTGCAAAGAAAAATCTTGTTTGTGTTAGATGTAAAAATGATTCATTCCAATATTCTCATAAATGTCAAGTCAAAATAACTTCTGTTTCATACATAAGAAAAGATATTCAGAAAGTTTCTGTTCCTCAAAATACAGAAAAGAAGAAAAATTCTGTTCCTCAGACTCAGAAGAAAGAAAAGATAAAAGAAAAGAAAGTTGAAAATATAGCAAAACCAAAAGTTACAACTCTCAAAAAGAATTTGAACAAGCTTGTAAGCAGAAAATGTTCTGACTTCATAAAATTTCAAGGAAAATGGTGTTTGAAGAAAGATTTTGAGTGGAGAGTAAAAGGCACTAATGTTAAATCCAATGACAAAGCTAACAAAGATGGACCCATTCCAAAATGGGTACCTAAACCTAACTGATCCTTTTGCAGGGCTGTCATGTGTGGTTTTTAGATTCAGGAGCTTCAAGACACATGACAGGTCAGAAGTCTTTTCTATCAAACTTCACAGAAAAGGCTGGAGGAGCAGTAAACTTCGGAAATAACAGCAAAGGACAAGTCAAAGGTTATGGGGATTTAACTAAAGGGGATCTGACTATCCAAAAAGTTTTCTATGTTGAAGGATTACAGCATAATCTTTTCAGCATAAGTCAGTTTTTAGATAGTCTTTGTCAAATTAAGTTTCAAATAACAGGTTGCATGATTTTAACTGAAAATGATGTTAAAGTCTTCTGGGCCAAAAGACATATGGACTTATTTGTAGTAAATTTTTCAAAATTGAAAACATTAAATACAGTTTGTCTTTTATCAAAATCAACTGCAAATGAATGTTGGCTTTGGCACAGAAGATGTTCTCATCTGAATTTCAAAGATCTTAATAATCTCGTTGCAAAACATCTGGTTAAAGGCTTACCAAAGCTTAAATTTGAAAAAGAATCATTATGCTCAGCTTGTGAAATGGGCAAGATGAAAAAGAGTTCTCACAAATTAAAAATGGACTCATCTTGCAAAGCACCATTAGAAATGATTCATACTGATCTTTGTGGTCCAATTTTAGTTCAATCTATGGGAGGAAAGAAATATATGCTTGTGATTGTTGATGAATTCTCCAGATACACATGGGTTGAGTTCCTAAGAGCTAAGTCAGAAGCTGCTACTACATTGACAAATTTTATCAAAAGGATTCAAGTTCTCTTACAACTTCCAGTTCAGAAAATCAGAAGTGATAATGGAACAGAGTTTAGAAATGAGACTCTTCAGAATTTTTTAGAAAGTTCTGGGATTTCTCACAATTTTTCTGCTGTCAGAACTCCTCAACAAAATGGTGTTGTTGAAAGGAAGAATAGAACTCTAGTTGAAGCTGCGAGAACAATGTTGGCTTATGCAAATCTTCCTACTTTCCTATGGGCTGAAGCGATTGCAACTGCTTGTTTTACACATAATAGAACTTTAATCAATAAGAGATTAAATAAGACTGCTTATGAACTGATAAATAAAAGAAAACCATTAATCAAATTCTTTCATGTTTTTGGTTGCAGGTGCTATGTTCTTAGAGACAGAGAAAATCTTGCCAAATTCGATAAAAAGGCAGATGAAGGATACTTTGTGGGTTATTCTTTAACTTCCAAAGTATTCAGAATCTACAATAGAAGAACCAAGAGGATGATGGAGAGCATAAATGTAACTTTTGATGAAGCCAGAATGCGGACTTCTGAACAAGACAGTTCAGAACTCATGCTGAACAAGACAAAAATGACTTCTGATACAAATTCTAATCCTATTTGTTCAGAACTCAATTTACTGTTTAAGGATGCTTTTAGTGAACTAATTTCTGATTCTTATGCAGAATATGAAAACCCAAAGATGGTCAAAGAGATGAAAAATAAGACTCCAGAAATAGTTCAATCAACTGTAATTTCTGACAAAGGTCCATCAGAGGAATGTCCAAATCTAATAAATACAAGTGGTGAAAATTCTGAACCTTGTAATCAGAATTCTGATTCTTGTACTCAGAACTCTGAACAAGTCACTCAGAATTCTGACTTCATTAATCAGAACCCAAACTTGGATATAACTCCTATTCTTACATCAGAACAAGGGGACAGTTCAGAATTACAAGCAATCATTGATGAGAATGATGCAAACAACAATTATTCAGAGATTGATGTACTCCCTAGTGCAAATAAATGGACTAAAAATCATCCTATTCATCAAGTAATAGGTGATCCTTCAGCAGGAGTAAAAACCAGATCAGCTACAGCAAATGAAGCAATGTTTGCTGGTTTCTTGAGTGTGATTGAACCAAAGAAAGCTAATAAAGCCCTAGAGGATCCAGACTGGATTTCAGCAATGCAAGAGGAATTGCTTCAATTTGAAAGAAATAAAGTTTGGAGACTCATTCCAAAGCCTGAAGGTAAATCTATTATTGGAACTAAATGGGTGTTCAGAAACAAAAAGGATGAATCAGGTGTTGTCATCAGAAACAAGGCAAGATTGGTTGCTAAGGGATACTGTCAACAAGAGGGAATTGATTATGATGAGACATTTGCACCAGTGGCAAGAATAGAGGCAATCAGAATATTTTTGGCCTATGCTGCACATAAAAACTTCAAGGTGTATCAAATGGATGTCAAATCAGCCTTTCTAAATGGAAAACTTAATGAAGAGGTGTATGTCCATCAACCTGAAGGTTTTGTTGATCTAGAATTCCCTGATCATGTTTATATTTTAGACAAAGCTTTATATGGTCTAAAACAAGCACCACGAGCCTGGTATGACACTCTTACTAAACACTTGTTAGGTCCAGGATTCAAGAAAGGTAAGATTGACACAACTTTGTTTTTAAAGAAACAGGGTGATGATTTGATTCTGATTCAGATTTATGTTGATGACATAATATTTGGTTCTACCAGTCCAGAATTATGTGATAACTTTTCAAAAATCATGTCATCTGAATTTGAAATGAGCATGATGGGTGAGCTGAATTTTTTCATTGGTCTTCAAGTCAAACAATTACCAAAAGGTATTTTTATAAATCAAGGAAAATATGTCAGAGATATTCTGAAAAAGTTCAAAATGTCTGATTGTGCTTCTATGAGAACACCTATGGCAACTAACATAAAGTTAGATGCTGATCTCAAAGGTGTTTCAGCAGATATCAAACTCTATAGAGGCATGATTGGGTCATTACTTTATTTGACTGCAAGTAGACCAGATATCATGTTTTCTACCTGTTTCTGTGCTAGATTTCAATCTAACCCGAAAGAATCACATATGTTGGCTGTCAAAAGGATTTTAAGATATCTCAAAGGAACACCTGATCTAGGTTTATGGTATCCAAAAGAAACTGACTTCAAAATGACTGCTTTCACTGATGCTGATCATGCAGGAAGTAGGTTGGACAGAAAGAGTACATCTGGTGCTTGTCACTTTTTGGGAGATAAAATAGTGAGTTGGGCATCAAAGAAGCAGAATTGTGTGTCCACTTCAACTGCTGAAGCAGAGTATGTTGCTGCTGCTGCTTCATGCTCTCAAACATTGTGGATGAGAACACAACTCATGGACTATGGATATCAGCTTAACAAGATTCCCATCTATTGTGACTCAGAAAGTGCAATTGCCATTACTCAGAACCCTGTTCAACATTCGAAGACTAAACATATAGATGTGAGGTATCATTTTATAAAGGACTATGTGGAAAAAGGAACTATAGAGATGCACTTTGCGCATACAAAGTATCAATTGGCTGACTTGTTCACAAAGCCTCTTGATCACAAAAGGTTTTCTTTTCTCATATGTAAAATAGGAATGCTTAATCTGCCTAATTGAAAATATTTTTTTTCTTTCTTAAAAATGCTAAATTTTTCTAAGTAAAATTGTCTGAGTAATGTACTCAGAACTCTGAGTCTTAAGAATCAGAATTTCTGAGTACTAAGATCAGAACTTCTGAGTCTTGAGTTCAGAACTTCTGAGTCTTGAGGTCAGAACTTCTGAGTCTTGAGATCAGAACTTCTGAATCTTACGGTCAGAGATTCTGAGTCAATACATCAGCAATCTAGTTTTCAAAAATTTAATTTTGAGAAATAAAAATACTTCAACTGTGTGGATTATGCTTCTTCTATTATCTTTTCATCTCATCTTTATGTATCATTAATAGTCAAATGCATGCTCAAATCAAGGGGGAGCATCAAAATTCCTTTGGAAATCATTTTGTGATGCTTAAAAGATTTGCTTTCATTTTCTATCTCTGATTATTCTAAGAAGAACAAGCTTTTCATGATAAATTTTGTTGTTATTCAAACTATATTTTAATTAATTTTTTTTTTCATATTCAGATATAAGATTTTAAATGATTTTTTAATTCATCATAATATGAACAGAATTTTGATGATAAAAAGTGTTTCTATCTGTTCAAACCTCTTCTGAATAATCAAAATGTTTTATATTTGTCAGAAGTTGATTTTAAATGACATTTTGGTTACAAGGTAAAATTCTTCTGAGAAGAACAATCAGATATCTGATAAAGAAAAGTCAAAACATCTGAGCGTGTTATTCAGATCTTTGATTTGAGTCAAAATTCTATCCACTAACACGTGTCAGCTTCATATTTGTTTGATTATGCCACGCATTTCATTTAAATCCTCTGTGGCATTTCAAATGTGTTGACTCCGTTATAACATTGATTTCGCTTTTCCGTTAAACCTTTCAACTTCGCGGATTTTAATTAGGTCTTAAAATCCCTATTTCAAATCTTTTCAAATTCCAGAGCGAAAAGTGAGATACGAATCAAATCCAGAGTTCTTTGAATTTGTTTTCTTCTTAAATCATGTCTAGAATACGAAGGAGTGGTCAAATTTCGCTACACTCTACAAAATCGATAATGGATTCATCTGATTCGGATAATGATGAAGTACAGAATAGAGCTGTAGAGGAAGAAGCAATAAGAAATGATGGAGAAGATGAACAAATGGATGAATCTGAAGGAAATGCGGATGAGGTAAACGTTATTATTGAACATGAACAGAGTGCTGCAGGTTCTATTATGTCAGATAGACCTATTTTAGTGGAAAGAATTGTTCCTGAGAATGAATGGCTGAAATTATCTGAAAATAACTGTGTTATATTATTTGAGGAAAGCCGGTTTAAGCCTGAACACAGAATTATCATGGAGTTATTCAAACACTATCCGTACAGAAAATGGTTTACACGAAGTAAAAATGTGCCTGTTCAGTACATACAACAATGGTGGAAACATCTTAGGTTAGAAGATAATAAGTTTGTGTCTGAAATTGGAGGAGTGACATTTGTCTTATCTATCTCTGCACTAAGAGAAATGCTGAATTTACCAGAGAAAGATGATGTACAAAGAAGGACAGATTTTGAGGACTCACCCTTAACAGAGGAATTAATAGCAGAGTTTATGAAGTTAGGATACAATGAAGGATTGAGGACACTTAGTTTGTTCAGAAGAAACAAATTACCACCTATTTGGGCCTGCTTCTTTCATGTGGTAAATAAATGTGTGTCAGGGAAGAATAGTTCTGCTGATCAAGGTTCTAAACAAATTCTTCAGATCTTTCAGGGTTTAGTGAAGAATAGGCATTATGACTATACTTTAATACTTTGGGAAGACATGAAGAATACATTTGAGAAGAATCAGAAAACAATTCAGAAGAAAACAAAGGATGCTCCACTGACATACATTCCTTATATAAGGTACTGGCAAATTGTTATTTGGTATGCCATGCAGGAAAACAGAACAATCTCAAGAAGAACAAATGAAGAGCATGGTCCTACATTTTATTTGGGTAAGATGACCTCGGTAACAAGACTTGAAAACTATCCTAATCATAAACTATTGTCAAAATCACTTAGGAATTATATTCCAAGGGAGAGTGAGATTTTAAAGGCTTATTGCACCTCTATGGGAATTGAATTACCTCAAATCCCTACCCAAGAGGACCAACCTGAGAAGAGAGGTGAGGGGTCTAGTCGAATTAGAGAGGGGGAGGATGTTCAGATGGGTGAACATTCTGAGAGACTTGAGAGGGAAAATTCTGAAAGCTTGGTTAGATTTGGTGAGGAAAAACAGAATGAGAGTGATGAGGATGAGAGATTGTCAACAGAGGTTCAAACAGAAAGAGATGCCTCTGAACCAGCTAATCTTGACCAGGTAACCACAAATGCTATTGGTTCACATCTCTTGGTGTCCAATATTGAAACAAACACCATGGACCTAGTGGTGGATCTTGAACAACCCATCCATATCCACTCAGAAGCATTTCAACATGCTACTGTTTCACACAAATCCGGGGAACCATCCCAAACTCATTTGGAGGGAGGTGATAAATCCCAATCTATTTTTCAACACATTGAGTCTGAATATCACAGTCCTATTCATATTGAGCCTGAAATTCCTTCTGACACTTGCACAAATCAGGAATTTCGTATTCCTGAAACAACATTCATAGACATACCTAATGTTGGGTGTCGAGGATTGGATGGAAGTCCTGGTGAGGTGAATATTACAAAAGCCTCATTCAAACGTACATCTGTTGTACAAGATGACTGTGTGTTATCTACAGGCCATGAGCCCTCTGGGCACATGAAAACTGGACCATCTGTTGGTTCAGGTTCACTGTTAGAAACTTCTGAATTTGAAAAGATTCAGAAACAAAACAAGGAGATGGGGGAAAAAGTAGAAAATTTGGAGAAGAAAGTGGAGGATTTGAATGATGAGATGTCAGATTTGAAAGTTGTGTTGGAGAAAAAGTTGATTTCTGTTGAAACCAAAGTAGATGATGTAAAGATATCCTTGGATTCTCACAAAAAGGAGATCATGGATATAATGTCTGGTTTTCAAAAAGATATGTTAAAACAAATGCAAGGTATGCAGGAATCTATACTGAAAGCACTGAGTGTATCATTGGCTTCTACTTCAAAGCCTCTTGATCCTGTTCCTATTGCAGAAGCTGAACCTGAAGTTACTTTTAATCAGAACTTGAAAAGAAAGTTTGATGATAATGAGCCTCATGATCATCAAAAGGGGGAGAAAAGACAAAGGTTAAGTTCTGATGATGATATTGGCATAGAAGATTTTGAGATGACAGATATGCAATTAGCTAGTACAAAAAGTTCAGAAGATCAGACACAGGAAAATTTAAAGGCAATAACTCAGATAGTTCAGATTGATAGCTCAGATACAGAGGAAATGGAGTTGGAAAGTACAGATGGTGGTGATTCAGATAAAACAGAGGAATTGAACTTAGACATAGAAATGGAAGGAAACTCAGATGAAACTGGAGCTATTGAGGAATCTGTATTGAGATCAGAAAAGACAGTGGAAAGTGAAGTGGTCAACATGTGTACAGATATTGTGGTGTATAACAAAGAAAATATGACGGATTCTGAATTAGAAGAAAGGAGATTAAGTGAAGAGTTGATCAGAAGGATGCATAATAATTTAGTCAGAGCTTTGAATGTTCAAAAAGTTCAGCAAGGAATAAAAATGGTAAGACCTATTGATCTAATGGGAGAAGAAGACAGAACTGTGAATTATACTCAGGATTTTGAAGATGATTTTAGATTTAACTTTTGTGATGAGTTAAATACAGAAGAAGAGTATGTGAAAGTGAAAGACTACTTTATGCCTTCTGAGTATGTATTCAGAAAACCAATTGAGATCCCAAAGATTAACTTGCAAAGACTAGAAGAACCTGCATGTGATTTCATTCTAGAGTTAAGTGATGTGCCATTAGCCAGACAATTTCATGATGATATTTTTCCTGAAGAAATATATGATAATCTCTACTACACAGAAGGAGAGTATGAGCCTTTGGAAAGTAACATTGATGGTTTTATGGATGACAGAGCTCAGATGGTCTACTCAGAAGCTTCTAACAGGTTCAAAGTTCCTGATTCAAAACTGCATATTCAGAAAAGAATTGAGAAAGTTCTGATGTTTCAACAAGATGAATTCAATGGTTTAATGTTTGTTAGAATGGAAGTACTGAAAGAAAGAAATACAAAGGTTTCCATGTCTACTTTTGATTTTCACAGATTGACTCTTGATGATCAGATATTTCTAGTCAAGTTCTTTGCCAGCACTGAAGAAGCCTTGATGGAAATTGAATGCAGAAGACTTCTGGGTATCTATGTCTGAAATATATACTTGTATGACTTCCAATTAGCTATTGAAGAAAGAAAAGAAAAGTGTAATCTGAGTTCTCCCACAAAGAAAACAGAAGTTGGTTTGCATTTGAAGGGATTTGTGAATGAAGGAATGGAGACAGAAGGGTTCACATATACAGTTCACGAAAGGCTTGAAATGTTCAGATTAAAAGAGTTGGTGAAGTACAGTGATGCAACTCTGAATTGGTTATTGATTAAAATGGAAGTAAGTGTGGAAACTAAAAGAGAGAGTTTAAAGAAGAGATGTATAAACTGTGTGAAGAGGAGGTTGGATCTTAGAAGAAAAATCAGAAACAGTAGTGAATGGTTGCTATCTGAGGTGAATCCCAAAAAGATTCTACATAATGATTTTGTGTTTCCTGCTGAGTATGAAGTGAATGAAATTCTGTCAGATGAAGTTGAAGAAGTGCAGAACGCAACATCTCAAAATGTGCAGATAACTAGTTTTGATCAAGCTGAACAGTCTGAACCCAAAGAAGATGAAATATCCATTGATCTAAATGGATACTTTCTTGAATTTGATTTGCCTGAGTTCTTCAAACCAAAAGAAGTACAATTCTTGGATGTGAATTATGATAGACCTAAGGAGACTCAGATCTGGTTGGCTGAAAAATCAAGATGTATTGGCAAAACAAAGCAAGCCGTTTACTCAGATTTTTTAATTACTGGAATCAGAGAATTGAGGGTTAAGAAATTCAGAAAGATGGAGTACTTATCTTTTGAAGTTCTGAGAGAAGATGGCAAGGTTTATTACTTTACTGATGCAGATTTTGAGAAACTATCAGTGGTTGACTTCTACAGATTACACAGCTTTCTATGCTTCAAAGAGTCGAGCAAAGACAGAAATGAAAGGAAGGCAAGAAGTGTGGTAATTGAGGCCATGTTCTACATCTTAAGGTGGCACTGTTATACAGATTTTCAAATAGCTTTGTACTTACAAAAGTCATGTGTTTATCTGGCAAATCCCAACATAGATCATGAACAGAAAAAGGAGTTAAAGACTGGAAGTGTTCACAAATATCCAGAGTTGGGAGTATTTTTGAAAAACAAAAGTGGAAAGATCTTCTTCAGAGCAAAGGAAACTGCAAAATACTGTTCTGGAACTTTAAGAATTATAAAGCATAATTTGGAGAAAAAGATGCTGAAAGTGAAGGAAGCAAACATGACTCAAGAAGTAATCAATCAGCAAGTTGAAATTATTCAAGAAATCATTGACAAAATTGATAAGAGGCTTAATCTGAGAAATGTGCTACTTCAGAAAATTGTTCCTGCTCTGAAAGAACTGGATGATGCACAAAAACAAGTTCCATGCAGAAATCCTCTATGGTTCATGGATGAGAACAAAGTACATATCCAAAGGTAATTGGGATCTTTTGAATGATGGAAACGTTCATATTAGCATAAACCACAAAGACACATTCCTTAAGGGTACTCACTAGAACACTCTTAAACCACTAGCAATAAAACTTTCATTCTATTCATTTCTCATATTGGACATCCAACGCTTAACACGCTAAGCCCCAATTTGTTCCTCAAGCACTAACCTTCTTGTTGATCCAAACCCTCAGTGATTTGATAATAACCCTGAGAAACACTTAGTGAAAATTGTAAGTAAACAATATGTATTATAGTTTCACCATCAAATAAAATATACTAAGTGTGTTTAGTATCGCTGATGGAAAACACGCTTTAATTTATGCTTCAGCGAACACTGTACATCAGTGAACCCTAATCCTGTTCAAGTCTCACTGATGATCGCTGAAAGCGTTATCTATAAATTGTTTGCTTATGATTCCTGAAGACAAGATTTGCGTCAACCAAGTTCGAAGCTAAAATCGAAGACCAAGTTGAAGAACGAGTGACCTAGTCTACTAATGACCTGATGCAGATATCAGCGAAGACAAGACTTGTCCATTCCACGCGAAGTTTCAAGTAGAAAACTTCAGCGAACGCTGAACTTTATCATTCGCTGATAAAGTTCCATTCATCGAGCGCTGATCATGAAGCCTGTTCTACAAGTTACTTTTGTCTTATCTCCTTGCACGCCCCCGTACGATTTTGTCAGAACGAACATCCCTTTTGTCCAGGATCGTACAAACCACTCTGCAACTACACTATTCATCATGTGGCCACTAGGATGTTTGCTAAAGTCAAATTCATGCAACCAACCAGAGGCTGTCACGTGTAAAGGTATACTGACTTGCATTAAATGCATGCGGTATAAATTGAGAACCCTACTTCATTTGTGAAGTGCTCGGTATCTCTCTCGCTTAACTTCTTAGTGCAAGAAAACTATCCTTAGTTTTCTTATTTTCTTTCTCTATATTTGTTAGTGCAAGAAATCTGTGTTTATTCTCATAGTTTGTTTAGATTAGGTTTTTAAATTGATCTTATTCCGCAACAAACTGTAAATTGTTTGATATATATCAATAAACAATTTAGAAAGATAAAAATATGTGTTTGTATTCAACCCCCCCCCCCCCCCCTTACAAACTTGTATAACCCCTTCGGGACCAACAAGTGGTATCAGAGCAGATTGTTTAATCTCATAAACAAGATCTTGCTTATACTCTCTCCCTTAATATTTCTTCAATATGGCAAATACTACAAACACTAACTACATAGATAATGGATCTCTTGCCAAACCACCTCGATTTAGCAAAGACAACTTTAATCTTTGGAAAAATCAAATGATGCTCTTCTTGGAAGGTGTAGATCCAACTATACCTTACTATATTGAAAATGGACCCTATGTTCCTTTCATTATAGATCCTACTGTTCCAGCCACTGCCAACACACATGCCATTCTTGAAAGACTGATACCTAGGGCAGTTTCTCAGTGGACTGAAGAAGACAAGAAGAAAGTGGCCATTGATACAAAGGCCAGATCTATCATCTCTATGGCTCTACCTGATGAAGTCTACCATTCCATAATGAACCTGAAAAGTTCCAAAGAAATGTGGGACACTATCTGTGTTCAGTATGAAGGCACTGATGATGTACAATAATCCAAGAAGATAAACCTGGTAAGACAATACGAAAGCTTCATTTATGTAAGTTTGAAACTCTTTCTGAAGTACACCAACATTTCAATTGCTTAATTATTGATTTAAAAACTGTTGGTAAGACTTACTCTAACTCCAAGATCCTGAAAAAATTCTTTGAAAGTCTTCCTAAAAGCTGGGATAACTATACCATGTGTCTTAATCTATCTAAGGATCTGAAATTCATGACCCTCTCTACCTTATTTGGAACTATGCTCAATCATGAGCAGTCGTGTCAACTTAAGAAGAATCTTGTCAAAGATTCCCAAATCACACATGTTGCTTTACTCTCCTCAGAGTCAGTACCCATTCAGCGATCCACTGTCCCGATCACTAAAATGGAATCTAACTCTGATGATTCATCAGACGCTGATCCTTCAGAACTTGATGAATCTCTGACACTCCTGAAAAATACCTTCAGGAAGTTTGCTAGAAAGCGTAACTTCAGAAGAAATAAACCTCTCACTATCACTGACAAGCCTAAATCTACTCCTGTTGATAAGGCTACTTCTACCTGCTTTAACTGTGAAAAAGTAGGACACTTTGCAAGTGAATGCAAGTCAAAAAAAGTTTTCAAACCTTCTTCTTCCTTCAAGAAATCCTCTAACCCAAGGGCTGGAGATGACAAATACCAAAAGCTTAAAGAAAAGTATGCTAAGCTGAAAGTATACAAAAAGAAAGGAAAAGGTCTGTTCGCTGAAGAAAAAGATTGGGCTGAGTCTGATAAGGAATCAGATTCAGATGAAGAAGATGAGGCAAGTCTCTGCCTCATGGCCAAAATAGAAGATGAGGAAGAACAAGCTGAAATTCCTTCTACTTCTACCTCTCAGGTATCAATCTCTTCTATTTCTACTTCAGCTATCACTGAAGCTGATAGACTTCGAGCTATCGATATGCTGACTGTCGATTTATACGATGCCATGAATGGCAAGACCAAAGCTGAACAAATGAATTTAGATTTAACTGAACAACTTAAAAATTGTCACCTAAAAATTCAAGAGCTTTTAAACATTGAAAATAATTTGAAAGACCAGGTCTACGTAAATCAAGTCATCAGTATCGAGCGAGAACAAGCTATCGCTGAACTGAAAGCTGAAAATGCTACTGTTGAAGGTTGGTATAAATCCTCAACAAAAATCACTGAAATAATCGGTGCTCAAATCCCTGCCAAAGACATAAGTGGTCTTGGTTATAAAGTTGACGCTGAAGAACCAACCACTGACCGTTCCATGCTTAAGTTTGGAATGTTTGTATCTTCTGTTGCTGACACCTCTTTACCTGAGTGTACTTCTTCTTCTAAAACTTCCATTCCTGAGGATAACTCTACCGTAAATGCTAAACTTAAAGGTAAAGAAAAAAAAGTTGTTCAAAAACCTTGGAAGGGTACCAAAGTACCAAAGCTGAAGAATTCAAAACCTTCAGTTAATCAATCCTCTACGTCTAAGGCTCAGGTCCTTGAGCATACTCAGCGATCAACTCCTAGAATAAGGATTAATTTTCTAGCTAAGAACATTGAAGAACCTAAGGTTCCTCCGAGATCTGATGCGAAAGGTATTCTTGGTATAGGCCCTGCCCATTTAAAATTGTCAAATAAATTTGCCTATGGTCTTAAAGCTACTTTTAGCTATAGGAAATGTTATCACTGTGGACTTACCGATCACATTGCTAGTAAGTGCCCTACAACCGCCAAAGCTGAGAAATTAGCTAAGGTGAAGATAAATGCCCCCAAGGCAAAGAAGACCAATCCTGGTGCAAATCAGGTTAAGGTGAAAACCACCACTAAGGATAAGAAATTAACCGAAGTGAAGAATGTTACTGAAGGTGAATCTTCAAATGCTGCGAAGATTGCTGAACCTTCCACTTCCTCTACCACCACTGACAAATGTGGTCCCATAGTTAAGTGGGTACATATTAAAAACTAATCTTCCTTTGTTTACAAGTCTCGAAGGGTATCTGGTATCTCGATAGTGGATGCTCTCGACACATGACTGGAAAGAAAAACTTGATAACTGAATACAAGGAAGAGAAAGGTCCCTCTGTGACCTTTGGTGGAAATGGAAAAGGCTATACCCGAGGGTTTGGTGTACTCTCTAATGGTACAACAACCTTCAGAAGAGTTGCATATGTTGAAGGGCTGAAGCACAATCTTCTTAGCATCAGTCAGCTATATGACAAGGACTTCAAAGTTTGCTTCACTAAGGAAGCATGGTCACTGACAAGAAGGAGAAAGTTTGTTGGGAATAAATCTAATTGAATAGAAGTTCAAGGTTTAAATTGTAAATATCTTATTGGGCTTATCATAGTAATGGGACATGGGCCTTAGTCTCATAGGCCTAGGTATTTAAAGTTGTAATAGCCTCATTGTTGAGGTTAATCGTCCATTAACCATTGTAAACGTACTATCTGAATTCTCTGAATGGTTATGAAATAGATGGATGACAAATTGAAATCATATTGTTCTTATTGATTATTTGTTCATGATTTCTACGATATTGCACTAATCTAGGATCCACAATTGGTATCAGAGCATACAGACGATTCGATTCAAGGTGATTCAAAGGTTTCTGGTAAGTTTTAGTTGTTTTTCTTTCGATTGTTCTTAAAATCCAATATCTCGTTAATTGATTTCTGGTCAAATCGCGTGATTCTGTTTATTGCATTCGATTCGTATTGGTTTATTAGTATTTCTGCATCTTTCCAGATTCTAATTCGATTGTTTGAGTAGTTTTTCTTAGTAAATCAGTGTTTTGGGTATTTGTCTCTGTTCTTTAAAAAGTTCAAAATTTTTGCTTCAAAATCATTGTTTTTTGCTTAGAAATTGATTTGGGTTTGTTAGTTTTCGTGTTGTGGTCAATATCTAACCTTTCAGGAAAGAAATCGAGCAACCCTAATTGTTCCTCGATTCGATTTCTTCGCACAACCGCATTGTCCGAAACTTCGCATATCTTCCGGTAAGTTCTCTTATTTCGCTACTATCCGGACGTATTCTACCGGATAGTTCTAGTTTCCGGTAAAATTCATTTATCCGGTAAGCTATCCGGATTATTCAAGAATCCGGACCATTATCCGGATCTTTCCTGTTTCCGGACATCGTAAGTTCCCGGGTAAGTTACTCGGTAACCTTGTTTTATCCGAACACTCTAGCTTTCCGGACACCTCATCCGGTAAGCATTGTTATCCGGTAAGTTTATTTTTTTATCTCTCTGGTAAGTTTGTTTTACCCGGTAACCTTCTGTTATCCGGTAAACTCAGATTTATCCGGGTATTTATGCTATTCGGACACTTCATACAAAATTCTGTTCCAGACACTTCTTGATCAGACACCTTTATCCGGATTCCTATCCGGTAAGTCTTTCTGATTTTAATCTTACCAGTTTTAGTTTAAGTCACTCGTAGATTCTGCGTTAGGACTGTCACTCGTAGTGCCTTGCGTTAGGATTTCACCTTGAATCGACATAACTGTCTGACGATCACGTTAGTGCCTACTTCACGATGTCTCGTGACGCGTTAGCAATCGGTACCGACTCCAAGCCTCCGACTCTCTATCAAGGCGAATACAGCCAATGGCGAGACAGATTCTTAATCTTCATCGAGTCCAAAGACAACTTTGAATTCATCTGGAAAGCTCTCACAGAAGGTCTCAACCTGCTCCAATGACCACTATACCAGCTCAAGAAGAAGGTACTCAGGCTCAACCAACGGCCAAGTCTTATATCCAGATGACCGAAGAGGAAAGGAACAGATTTGACGGAGAAAACCATACTTGGTTCACGGTTTGCCGAACGAGATCTACACGACCATTGATAGCTTCAAGGATACCTCCAAAGGCATGTGGGATCAAGTCGAGAAGATGATGAGCGAGAGTAAAGTGGGAAACCAATTGAAGGTGAACAATTGCATCATCCGATATGACGGTTTCAAACAGCGAAAGGGGGAATCGATAACTCAGACATACGAACGATTCTGTCTTGTTCTGAACGAGCTCCACAAGAACAAGATCTCTCGATCTAACACGGAAAATGCCCTCAAGTTCTTAAACAACGTCCTGCCAGAATGGAAAGTGTTCGCTTCTCACATCAAACACAACCACCTGATTGAGAACATTCCTATCCATGAACTGTATGAGATGCTCATGCAAGACAAGGATGAAGTCATGGAGACAGTGAGCAATCAGAAATCATCTTCCAAATCTCAAGTTGATCCCCTCGCACTTCTCTCTTCAAAAAGCAGCAAGTCATCCAGCCGTCACTCCAAGAGAGCCCAAGTATCCAGTGAGTCAGAACCAGAAGCTGAAAAAACAGAGGAAAACGACTCTGACCCTGAGCTGACTGAAATAAAGAAAGTTATGGCCCTGATCACCAAGTCATTTCAGAAAAAGAAGTTCTTCAAGAAACCTTCCTCGAATAATCAGTGCTACTCGACTACTTCCAACAAGCGCCATGATTATAAGGAGAAGTATGAAGGAAAGAAGAAGTCTGACGAGCACAAGCATTCAAAAAATAAGGAGAAGAATGAACGAAAGCCCGAGTCAAAGAACAAGGATGAGCGAGTCACGTGCTATAACTGTGGTAAACTAGGACACTTTGCCAATGACTGCCGAAAGCCCATTGTACGCAACGTGGAATACTACAAGGCAAAACTGCTCTTAGCATAACAGAAAGCAGCAGGAAAGGCACTATTGGTTGAAGACAACTTCTGGCTAAACCGTTCCGACGATGAAAGCGATTCTGAAGATGTTGATGCTTTCATGGGCAACCACACTCCTCCGTCAGAAAAAGGAGATCTTTGTCAGGTATGTATCCCTATCTATCAAGGCTTAGTCGATCAGATGCAACCTCTTGTTCAAAGAATAGAATCCTATAAGGCTTCTACTAATGAAGAACTACATGAAACTAACTCTTTAAAAGAAAAGTTAGATGTTCAAAAGAGAATCACTGATAAATATAAGTCCGACAATGCCAATCTTAAAGAAAAGTGTGCAAATCTTTCCATTGCACCCAAAGATCTTAGGGCCAAGATATCTGATCTATCTTCAAGGCTTGACCAATGTGAGAATGAGAAAGCAGAGATTATCTATCAATGCTCCTCTCTTCAAATCCAAGACAAAGAGTTTGTTTCTAAAATAACTGATCTTGAACTTAAACTTCTTAAATGAGGTCAGACTGATCAAATTATTCATATGAACAAACCTTAGGAATTCACTTATTTTAATAAAGAATGGGGAATTGGGTACGATAACCCACAGTACTTGAAAAAGATTTTGACAACGAGACCTACTCTTTACGAATTTATCTTCTTTAGTCTCGAGAAAAAATATCCCCAATATAAAATCAAATGGACTGGACCTCTCGAGGAAAAGGAAGAGGAAACTAAGGAATACAAATACGCACACACCACTAAAATGCAATTACCCTTTGCATATGAAGTTCTCAACTATTCCTACAAGAAAAATAAATCCAAGTACCTTTCGAATGTCTACTTTGACGGCTACAAGGTTGCAAAGCCTAAGGATTCCTCTGAAAAGGATGAGGCCCCAGCACCTGAAACCAAAACTGAGACCGACGAGTTTAAACGCTGTGTTCCTTCTCTTGTTTTGGAATAACAAATAGTCGAGTTAGAGGAGACACTCGAAAAGGAAAGGACTAATTTTCAAAAGGATAAATAAGAGTTTTTAACTGAAATTGAGAAACTCAAATCCGCCAAAACCGAATATGTTTCTAGTGAGGAAAAGAACTCCTTTTGGTAGAAATAAATTGGCTCAGATCCAAACTGTCTGCCTTGGCAACAGAAGTGATGCAAAAGCAAGTGAATAAAGGTCTTCTTCAAGAGAAGGTTGACCAACTCCAAAAAGATAAGGTGAATCTACCCGAACTTTCCTCGGACTCCTCAAAAAAATATTCGTGTAAGGCCTTCATTGGCAAAACATCTTCTAGAAAAGGAAAAGAGTCTCAAGAAAATTGTGCTCAAAGGAATCTTAACTCTGAATTTCAAAAAGCTTCCGCAACATATTCTTCTGAAAACACAGATTTGAAGTGTTCCTCACCTTCCTCAACCAATCCTGTTCCATCTGTGCCTGATATTGATTTTTCAACCTATATGAATTCCGATGAAAGTTCAGATGAGGAATTTGCTAAGTTTGAATTTGACAATTCTATTCCAAACCACACCAACTTTCTGTCTAAGGCACTAAATCGACCGGTCAAATTTCTTAAAGGCGAGTGTTCTTCAAAACTCAAGACCCCATATGTGAATGACGTTTCTAAAAACGATTCTCATTCTAAAAAACGTTCACATACGCGACAAAAGACCAGTCGATCAAATGATAGAAATCCTTCCTACTCAAACTCTACTGACCATTCCGTTAATGATTTTTCAGATTAAAATGGTCAGGCCAAACAATACAAACCAAAGTGGGTAGCTAAAGGATATAACAAGAGCAAGTCGGAGTCAAAGTCATTTGATTCTACTTTCAATTATAGGAAGAACACTAATAATTGTAGTTTTCATGATTCGAATAATTTTGTTGAACAAAGTGTTAATTTTCCGATTAGACTTCATTAAATACATCATTTGATTCAGTTTTCCCATGATTGTCTGTGTTGTTCTAATTATGGATTGACTGACTTCAATGATAATCGTTATGCATCTGATTGGTTTAGTTCTTATCATGTCTTTAATTCTAAATTTAAGCGTAAAGCTCGTAATCCCAAAAGGAAGCCCAATTCAAAACGGTTCCCCCGACAAGAAGCCTAACCCTCCAGGACCCATTTTCAAATGGGTACCTAAAAATGACTAAACTTGTTTTTGCAGAACGGTAATGTGTGGTTCTTAGATTCAGGATGCTCCAAGCACATGATCGGAAGGAGGGAGCTGCTCACGAACTTTACCGATAAATATTGCGAAGACGTGAGATTCGGGAACGACGACAAAGCGCCAATTATGGGCTACGGCGACAGCGTTCAAGACAAGATTACCATCAAGAAGGTGTCATACGTCGTGGGATTGGGACACAACCTGTTCAGCATCAACCAATTATGCGACAAAGATCTAGAGGTCAACTTCAAAGCAAAAAGGTGTAGCGTCCGTACTGAAGACGGAAAGGAATTACTCGTTGGCACTCGGAAAACCAACCTCTACACCATCGACCTCTCATCACTAAAGACCGATAATTCGGTCTGCCTCATGTCGAAGGCCAACTCACAACAAGCATGGATCTGGCATCGACGACTCGCACACCTTAACTTCAAGAACATCAACAAATTGGTGCTAGGCAGACACGTCAAAGGCATGCCCGAGCTCAAGTTCGAGAAGGATAAAATCTGCGGGGCTTGCAAAATGAGCAAGATGAAGCGAGCCACTCACAAGCCAAAGGCTGCTCCTAGCACATCCCGGTCCCTCGAACTTATCCATATGGACTTGTATAGAACGATGCGCGTTCAGAGCATCAACAAGAAGAAATACGTCCTGGTAATGGTCGACGAATTCTCACGCTACACATGGGTAAAGTTCCTACACTCGAAAGACGAAACTCTGGAGCTGATCATTACCCATCTGAAGACCATTCAACTGAACCTGCGACAGCTAGTTCAGTCAATCAGGACAGACAACGGGACAGAATTCAAGAACCACGTGATGGACGAATACCTGACATCAGTAGGTATCTCACACAACTTTTCTGCCTCAAGGACTCCTCAGCAAAATGGAGTTGTAGAACGGCGGAACCGTACCCTTGTCGAAGCCGCTCGCACCATGTTATCACAATCAAAGCTGCCGTTATTTCTCTGGGATGAAGCAGTTGCAACCGCTTGCTACATGCAAAACCGTTCCATCATCAACAAACGGTTCAATAAAACCCCATATGAGATCATCAACAACAGAATCCCGAACATCAAATATTTTCGGGCGTTCGGGTGCACTTGCTTTGTTCTGAACGACAAGGATGACCTCGGCAAATTCAGTCCCAAGGCAGATGAAGGAGTGTTTATCGGATACTCTATGCAGGCTAAAGCATTCCGCGTTTACAACAAACAGACCAAATCTGTGATCGAAAGCGTAAATGTGACGTTTGACGAAGACGCGGATTTGGCTTCTGAACAACTCAGTTCAGAACCCGCATTAACTGGCGTGTTAGCTTCCAAACACTCTCGTTCGGGACATACACACCCCCAGTAAATCCAAAGCACGCATCTACGTCAAAATCACATCTTTCTGATTTAGATTTACTTTTTGAGCATTTTTATGATGAATTATTTAATATGCCTAATCCTCGTGCAATTGTGCATCCTAGGGATGGAGCTGCTCAACTCGAAAACTTGGCGAATCTCTCTGGCCCACCGCCATTAACAAGCACTCCAACTCTAACTCTGGAAACCCCTCAAAGTTCATCGGACACGACTACTAAAACGGCGATTCCATCGGAGGAACCTGTGCCCAACCCAAAGATCATTCCGGAAGATTCGTCCTCTATAACTCACAAGGATCAACCTATGGATTCCTCGGAAGTTGCCCAACCCACAGCGAATCCCGTACCATCCCATCCAAAGAACCGTCCTTCATCCCTTGAAGTCGTTCAAGACCTCCCCCGGTGCGTATGTGGATCCGGACACCTCTCATGCGACTCACCAACCGCTTCCACACACCACCAAATGGACAAAATCACACCCTCTCCATTAGATAATCGGCGATTCTTCCACTCCGGTTCAGACGCGAGGTGCCTCTGCCAACTTCTGCTTGTTTTCCGGCTTCCTAAGCAAAATCGAGCCCAACACCGTCTCTAAAGCACTTAATGATCCGGACTAGGTAATGGAGATGCAAGAGAAACTCAACTAGTTCGAGGCCCTCAAGGTATGGCGACTTGTCCCACGTCCAGTGAATAATACGGTTATCGAAACCAAGTGGATTTTCAAGAACAAGAAAGACGAAGATGGCATCGTTGTTCTGACTTGACTGACTGGTAAACACCTTTTCATTGCCTCTAAGTACTTTGTCTTGTAAGCATCGTCCAACTATGATAATCCTAGGCAGAATGTCGGATCAAGTACATGCAGCGTGTGTACGAACAACCTTTTCAGGGAATCCTCTAGGAAGGGGATGAGGACGATGATCTTCTCCCATCGGACAGGTTGTTGTTGAGTTCGAGGTTGATCAGAAGCTGTTTGTTGCTGAGGAGATGTCGGATGTGTTGTTGTAGAAGTCTAGGGAATCTGATTAGTATAACTTGGAGTACTGTAAAGGTTTTGCAGCAGGAACTTATCGTAGTCTATTTCGTCGTCAGCATCGGTAGGAAAGACCAGGTTTACCTCAAAGTTTATCGCACTGGCGGATTTTTTATACCATGCATTTTCGGTCTCCGGGTCGATCTCTGAATTTGGACCTATCAGATCAAGTGTGGGCCTTTCCGGTGCAGAATATACGATCAATGCCTGGGATTCTCCCTTGGACTTTTCAACCATTGGGTCTTCATCGTCTGAGATGTCCATATCGATGACCATCTCGGCTAGACTCAGCAGGGCTTCAGGTTGGTGTTCGGTTTGTACCACAACTGATGGTTCTGGTTGAACCGTTGAAGTTGTTTCGGTGGCGATTGGTTCGGACTCTGATAGTCTTTGTCTTTTGTTCTCCCCCTCACGGTGATCAGGATCTTCCTGGTCATCGTGTCGGCGTTTGAGTCCGGCAGCATGACTCTTGCATGTATTCTCGAGAGAGGCGACTCTTTCGGACAAAGTAGTAAGGGCGTTCTGAACATCCTTCAGAGTCGTGTCAAGATGATCCAATCGGGTTGTTATGGATGACGGCTGCGCAAAGGCTTATGATCGGAGTACTGAGATTAGGTCTGCTTCAGTCGAGGAGTTTGTGTATGTATGTTGGAGCAGCTGGGCAAGGAGCATGGTCTTTAGATCATCCACCGAGTAGGTTTGCTGAGTAGGTGTCAGTGGAGGTGTCAGTCTGGTTTCGGTTTTGACCATCTTTTCCTTCCCTTTGATGAGGCTTTTGACTTTATCTAGCTCCGTTCTGAACTCCTTTTCCAATGTCTCGCGGACAACCTTTAAGACGTTGTCCAGATACTTTCTTGACAAAATGTCGGGTAAATCACCATCAGGATCACTTAGATTACCCGTTGAGGTAACGACTGTTGATTCAACAGAAGTGCCACCTACATTCATAGCTGGCATGATGTTGACTATGGTAGTATTTCCATTCGATCCTCGTATTCCGCTCAAGGGCAGAGATACTATGGATGTTACGATCGGGTCACTAAGAGCACCGATGGTAGAAGTGTCAATTTGTGTCCTATCCAAAGAAGTTGTAATAATATCAATTGGTTCTAGACTCAATGGTGCACGGAAAGAAGTCGAGAACGGGGGAGGCTGCTATCTTGTTTCAATACCGAAACTCTCCGAGTGAGATAACGATATACTTTGTGCTATATCCCCATGAGAAATTGAAACAAACAACTGTTGAGAGCTGGTTGAGTGGCTGGTGGGGTTGTGCAATTGCGTCGCTAGTTCCACGACGGCTTCTTTAATACCTCGTCCCAACAAATGAGACGAGATAGCAGTTGTGGCTACCTCGGCGACACTGGTTTGGATTCGCTCACTAGCGTCTTTTAATCTTAGGCTTGATCTCTCTTGATTTTGTTTTGACCTCCATTCTCTCCGACTCGGATGTTCTAAATTTTCAACTAATACTCCCTCCGCTCTCCTTGTGTCTCCCATAATAGGCTGAGATGTAGGGATATTGGAGGGTGTGGGTGAGTTGGATGGAGATCCTTCAGTCAAAGGCGGTTGACATCCGATACGGGTTGGTATTAAGGAAAGGCGGATGGCGCGTTCCGTATCGGAGTCGTTGTCTCGGAATTCGTGGCGTCGGTTTGTGCGAACGGTGAAAGTGGTTCAGTGGTGTCCGTTCCGGGGTCGCGATCAAGCATGGGTCGAGCAGATACGACCGGGACCTCGTGTAGGGATGTCGACGGTTCGGCGTCAGTCGTGGTACGGGTGGTGTCTTGGCGGGGTTGTTGCCTGGTTCCGGGTCGGCTAGATTGGCTTGTACCGGCATGCGTATCCAATGCACCGCCCACGTCTGTTCCCCTCCCTGGATGTACTCTCAACACACCCCGTCCGGGAGCCCTAGCTACCCGGACTCTACCTCCGCGTGTCCTTGGACCCTCACGTCGCTCAGGTCTAACTCCTTGGGGAGGTGCATCCGGCTCTGGCTGGACGACAGGCGCACCTACACCTAACACTCTTCTATATTCTATCACACTTGGTGCATTGGGGTCCGCGTGTGCCAGTAGGGCTTCGGGTATAGGCATGGCTTGGGCATTGGACGGGTTACGAATCACTAGATAATGTAAGTTAAAAGGAGGACATATCAGGTGGTTTAAGCGTCGTGGTATGTTTGGATTCGCGTCCATATGCTGACGGATGGCCAAAGACAGGAACCTTGGGTATGGAAGGAACTTATTTTCCTTCGTTTTTCCGATCGCTCGTATGGTCTGAACTAACTCGCGCCAGATGATTAATGCGAAGTCGATGTGGCGGTTCTAGCAGACTGCGTGAAAGAGGCGCAGGAAGTCGGCTGTGCACTAGTGAATCCCCTTCCATCTGGAAGATAGACACCTGTTCAGAATCGTGAACAGGGTGTACCAGATGGGCGCCAAGTATTTCCGATTGATGGCGGACGGGCGGTTGAGTGCGTGATTGTAGCCGAGAGCGCGGATGTCGGTGCCGAGGGTGTTGTCGTCGATAGCAGGGTCATAGTCAGCATGACCACCGGAAGTGGCCTCGGGTAAGGATAGTAGACGACGAAAAGAATCCGGTGTGAGCACGAATGGGTGATGATCGATCATCGCCGTAATCATCTGAGAGTTGAGCGCCGTGACGACTTGAGCAGTGCGCCAAACTTGATATATGTAAATAACAGGGACGTCAGTGGTGGCGATGAGTGCCTCACGAAGTGGATGTCCTAGAAGGATGTCCACGACCACACGATGTTGTGGTCTGAACTCAGCAACGTCTAACTGGTGATTGTTCGCCGTGATTTCAATGCCATGGTCTGCTGGAACCAAATCGTTGTCAGCCTCTTCGTCAATAAACTCCTTTTGAGGATGATTGTTTTGTGGTTGTTGATCCGCCATGAGTACCTGAAAGACACGGTGTTAGAGTATGGACGGATCAAAGGAGTGTTGTTGCGTACCTTTGCGAATAATGGCTCAATCTGGATTGGATTGAGGATTGGCAGTGGAGCAGGGTACTGAAATTACCAGATTGTCAAAGTTGTCCGGATAGAAGAAGTATCCGGTGAACATAGTGTCCGGATGCAATGGTTACCGGATAACAAAAGTTATCGGGTACATTGGTATCTGGATACAACAGGTTACCAGACAAAGTGATAGTTACCGGACAATCAGGAACATCCGGACAGTTGAACTTACCGGAAACCATAAAGGTTTCCAGACAACTAGGGTTACCGGATGATCAAGGTAACCGGACAACCATGTACTTCCCGGATAGTTGAACTTACCGGAAACCATTAAGGTTTCCGGACAACTGGGGTTACCGGGTAACAAGGTTTCCGGATGAGATAGCTTTCCGGATGAGATATTTTACCAGATAAAATATCTAAGGCATTGAAGGTTTTCGGATAAGGTTGAATGTGTCCGGATAGTTTGAAACTATCCAGACGACATCCGGTCAAAACAAAGATTTTCCAAAATGAGTGCACAACCCAGATCTAAGTATTGTAGGTGCGTCTAATCGATAGAATAAGCAACATTATACTAAGAAACATGCCTAAACAAGGGTGTTGTTGGCCGAATATGAAATGACACATAGTTGGGGTTCGGAAACCCCTTTTTCGATTGAAATCGATCGATAGGTGATGGTTGTGTGCGATTGAAAGCATTTAACCGTATGATAGAGTAACACGAGTAACATACCTTTGATTGGAGTTCGAAACGATCGAAAAAGACTGAGAAATGAGGGTATTCGAGTGAGGGTTTTAGCGAGAGGGTTTTAGGGTTTAGAATCCGGAAAAGAAATGAAATAAGAGACATCCGGGTATTTATAGTGTCCAGGTATCCGGGTGGGTCGTCCGGATACCAATCCGGTCCGGATACCCATCCGGATACCTGTTCGGACACTTATGGAAATTTTAAAAAAAATTGCCCTGGTTGTTTCCATATGTCATTTTTGACCCAAAACAATTAAGGAGTGTTTGAATACACGCTCCCCCTCAACTTTTGTGAACACAAAAATAAATTGCTCCCCCTCGGAATAGGCAAGTGATGCTGTTTTGGAATGTCCACACACAAAAAAACTTTTGGAAGTTAAAAAAGATTGTGTGACACTCCCTCTCAAAAGTAGAACAGACTTACCTGATAAGCTTATGTGCTCCCCCTGAACACATGAACAAGATTGTGAAACGCACAGATATATCCAAGAAAGTGGACGACAATAATTTAACATAAAAGGAAACACACGTGAAAAGAAAACAAACAAACGAAATCTACCTAATTAATATAGAGATTTAACAGAAACGTGTATATGATACAAGTAGAATACAGATGCGAGGAAGTGTGTACTCGATCATCTGGAGTGCAAACAGCAGATGATGAATAGGCAGTTCCTCGTAGGTGTATAGAACTTGTATCGGGCGCACGATTTGGTCAAATCTTCAGATTTAGCATACCAAGCTTGGACACAAGATAGTTAAAATGTTTTTCGTCCAAGGGTTTTGTAAATAGGTCTGCTAACTGATGTTCTGTATTAACAAAATTGAGTTTGATTGTACCTCTTTCGACGTGATCCTTGATAAAGTGGTACCGAACGTCGATGTGCTTTGTCTTCATGTGTTGGACCGGATTGCTAGATATTGCAATTGCGCTCTTCGAGTCACAGTAGATAGGCACTTGAGAGTAGGTGAAGCCGTAGTCTTTAAGCTGAGTGCACATCCAAATGACTTGTGAACAACAGCTCGCGGCGGCTACATGCTGTCAGACTACCAAAGCTTACCAGACTATCGCCCAGGGACTGCACATGCCCCGATGTGCTCTTCCGATCCAACATGCTGCCCGCGTGATCCGCATCCGAATACGCTGTGAGTCAAAACCTGTCTCTTCCGGGTATCATAAGCCAAGATCAGCAGTACCTCTTAAGTAACGAAAAATTCGTTTAACCGCAATTAAGTGAGACTCTTTTGGTTTTGATTGAAAACGGGTGCATAAAAATGTCGAGAACATAATATCAGGTCTACTGGCCGTCAAGTACATTAAGGAGCCAATCATCCCACAATAGGTTTTGGTGTCCACATCCTTTCCGTTAGGATCGGCGTGTAACCGAGTACCGGGTGCCATGGGAGTTTTCATTGGTGAGGACTGTTCCATCTGGTACTTCCGAAGAATGTCCCAGATGTACTTAACATGGTTTATGAATATCCCGGTCGACAGTTGCTTAACTTGAAGACCAAGAAAGAAATTCATCTCACACAACATACTCATTTGGAAATACTACGCCATTAGTTTTGCAAAATTCTTACAGTACTGAGGGTTGGTAGAACCAAAAATTATGTCGTCAACATACACTTGAACTAAGACTATATGACCTTCTTCATTTTTAATAAACAGAGTTGTATATATTATACCTTTTGAAAAACCTGATTTTATTAAAAATTTGGACAGAGCGTCATACCAGGCGCGTGGAGCTTGCTTCAGACCGTACAGTGCCTTGTCTAGAATGTAGACGTGATTTGGATTTTTGTCGTCCATGAACCCGTCCGGTTGCGATACGTATACTTTTTCCTTGATTTCGCCGTTGTGGAAAGCGGTCTTGACATCCATCTGGAAGACCGTGAAGTTCTTGTGCGCGGCGTATGCAAGGAACATACGTATCACCTCGATTCTGGCTACCGGAGCGTATGTCTCGTCGTAGTCAATTCCCTCTTGTTGGCAGTATCCTTTGGCTACGAGACGTGCCTTGTTACGAACGACGATGCCATCTTCATCTTTCTTGTTCTTGAAAATCCACTTGGTTCCAATAACCGTCTTATGTGAAGGACGTGGGACAAGACGCCATACCTTTAGAGCCTCAAACTGGTTGAGTTCTTCTTGCATAGCCATCACCTAGTCTGGATCAGAAAGAACCTCAGAGATGGTTGTTGGTTCGATCTTGCTCAAAAATCCGGAATACAAGCAGATGTTAGTGGATGCGCCTCGCGTTTGAACTGATGTGGAAGGATCGCCGGTGATTTGGTGTAGAGGGTGTGCTCGAGTCCATTTGGTGGTGTGTGGAAGCGGTTGTTGAGTTGCATGTGAGGTGTCCGGATCCACATAGTCACCAGATGGAAGGTCTTGAACAGCTTCAAGTGTTGAGGGTCGGTTCCTCGGAGGAGTCGTAGCAGGATTCGTTGATGGTTGAGCAACTTCCGGTTCTGGGGAATTCAGAGGTTGGTCCTTGAGTGTTGTTGAGGGCAAATCTTCAGGAGTGATTTCCAGGTTTGGTACAGGTTCCTCTGGAGGATTTTCCGTTTCAGTAGTCGTGTCCGTGGAGCTCTGGGGGGGTTCCAGTGTAGTTGTTGGAGTGCTCGTCGAAGGCGGCAGACCGAAAAGAGAGTTCTCAATTTGAGCAGCTTCAGTTCTAGGTTGCACAAATACACGAGGGTTAGGCAAGTTAAAAAATTCATCATAAAAATGGTGAAAAAGTAAATCTAAATCAGAAAGATGTGATTTTGACGTATATGCATGATTTGGATTTACTGGTGTAGATCCCGAACGATGTTGTTCGGAAGCTAATACGCCAGTTAAAGCGGGTTCTGAACTGATTTGTTTAGAAGCCAAATCTGCGGCTTCGTCAAAGGTCACGTTTACACTTTCGACTACGGATTTGGTCTGTTTGTTGTAAACGTGATAAGCCTTAGCCTGCATCGAGTATCCGATGAATACTCCTTCGTCTGCCTTTAGACTGAACTTCCCGAGGTCATCCTTGTCGTTTAAGACGTAGCACGTGCATTCGAACACATGGAAGTGCTTGATATTCGGGATGCGATTGTTGATGATCTCGTACGACGTTTTGTTGAACCGCTTGTTGATGATGGAGCGGTTTTGCGTGTAGCAGGCAGTTGCAACAGCTTCAGCCTAGAGAAAGAGTGGCAGCTTCGATTGTGACAACATCGTGCGAGCAGCCTCGACTAGGGTACGGTTCCGCCGTTCTACCACTCTATTTTGCTGAGGAGTCCTCGCGGCAGAAAGGTTTTGCGAGATACCGATGGATGTCAGGTATTCGTTCAACGTTTGGTTCTTGAACTCCGTCCCGTTGTCCGTCCTGATTGACTGAACTTGCTGTCGGATGTTCAGCTGAATGGTCTTCAGGTGATTGATGATGAGTTATGGGGTTTTGTCTTTGGAGCGCAGGAAGTTCACCCAAGTGTAGCGCGAGAAATCGTCGACCATCACCAGGACGTACTTCTTTTTGTTGATACTCTAAACACGCATCGGTCAGTACAAATCCATATAGATGAGTTCGAGGGACTGGGACGTGCTCGGAGCGGCCTTCGGCTTGTGAGTCGCTCACTTCATTTTTCCCATCTCGCATGCCCTACAGAGTTTGTCCTTTTCGAACTTGAGCTCATGCATGCCTTTAACGTGTCCGCCGAGCACCAGTTTGTTGATATTCTTGAAATTGAGGTGCGAGAGACGTCGGTGCCAAAACCACGCTTGTTGGGAATTGGCCTTTGACATTAGGCAGATGGAATCATCGGTCATTAACGTTGAGAGGTCGATTGTGTAGAGGTTGGTTTTCCGAGTTCCAACCAGCAGCTCCTTTCCGTCTTCAGTGCGAACGCTAAACCTTTTTGCTTTGAAGTTAACCTCGAGATCTTAATCGCAGAACTGGCCGATGCTGAACAGATTGTGTCCCAATCCCGCGACATATGATACCTTCTTGATCGTGATCTTGTCTTGTACTATATCACCGTAGCCCAAAATTGGTGATGTATCGTTGTTACCAAATCTCACGTCTGCACCATATTTCTCTTTGAAGTTCGTAAGTAGCTCCCTCCTTCCGGTCATGTGGTTGGAGCATCCTGAGTCTAAGTACCACACATGACCGTCCTGCAAAAACAAGATTAAGGGTTCTTAGGTACCCATTTGAAAATGGGTCCTGGAGGGTTAGGTTTAACACCTGACTAAGGAACCTGTTCTGAAATGGGTTTTCGTTTGGGTTTTCGAGGTTTGCGTTTAGGCTTTGAATTATAAAACCAATCAGATGCAAATCTATTATCAGCAAAATTATTCAATCCACAGTTAGAACAACACAAACAGTCATGGGATAACTGAATCAAATGCTGTATTGAATAAAGTCTAATTGGAAAATTAACATTTTGTCCAACAAAATTGTTCGAATGATTCAAACCACGATCATTAATGTTATTCCTAGAATTGAAAGCAGAATTAAATGACTTCGGTTCCGACTTGTTCTTGACAGATCCTTTGGCTACCCAATTTTGTTTTCCTTGTTTTGCCCGACCATTTTTATCTGAAAAATCATTAACGGCATGGTCAGCAGAGTGTGAGTAGGCAAGATTTTTATCTTTCGATCGACCGATCTTTTGTCGCAGCTGTGAATGGTTTTATGTAGAATAATCAGTTTTAGAAACTTTGTTCACAGCCGGGGTCTTGGTTTTTGAATAACTTTCGCCTTTAAAAAAATTGACGAGGCGATTTACAACTTTAGAAAGAAAGTCGGTGTGATTCGGAAGAGGTTTGTCAAACTCAAACTTAGGAAACTCTTCGTCTGAACCACCATCGAAATTCATGAATTCAGAAAAGTCAATATCAGGAATCGATGGACTAGGATTGGTTGAGGGAGGAGAGGAACACTTTGTGTTTGTGTTATTAGAAGAATCAGGTGTGGAAGCTTTTATAAAAACATAGTATAGATCCTTTTTAATACAATCAGCTTGTGACTCTTTACCTTTTCGTGAAGAAGTTTTTCCAATAAAAGCTTTGCACGAAGATGTATCAGAAGAGTTCGAGGAAGGTTCGGGTGATATCATCTTTTCGTTTTGAAATTGATCAAGTTTCTTTTGAAATTGAAACTTGCTTACTTGCTCTTCCATCACTTCTATTGCCAAAGTAGACAGTTTTGATGTAAGCCTATCGATTTCACTCCGAAGGATTTCCTGTGCCTCGCCCTAGGATTTAAGATTCTCAAGCTTAGTTTGAAGCTCTTGTTTCTCCTTATGAAAAACTGTCCTTTTCTTTTCGAGTGTCTCCTCTAACTCGACTATTTTTGCTTACAAAATGAGAGGAGGAACATAGAGTTTAAACTCGTCCGTCTCAGTTTTGGGTTCAGGTGCTTGGGCCTCATCCTTTTTGGAGGAATCCTTGGGTAAAGCAACCTTATAGTCGTCAAAGTAGTCATTCGAAAGGTACTTGGCTTTGTTCTTTTTGTAGGAATAGTTGAGACGTTCATACGCAAAAGGTAATTGCATTTTAGTGGTGTGTGCGTGTTTGTATTCCTCAGTTTCCTCTTCCTTTTCCTCTTCAAGAGGACCAGTCCACTTGATATTGTATTGAGGATACTCCTTTTCGAGACCAAGAAAACTAAAGTGATAAAGAGTAGGTCTCATTGATAATTTTTTTTCCAAGTATTGAGGATTATCGTACCTAATTCCCCATTCCTTGTTAAAGTACGTGAATTCCTTTGGTTTGTTCATGTGAATTGTCTGATCAGTTTGACCTCTTTTGTGAAGTTTGGTTTCAAGATCAGTTATTTTTTAAACAAACTCTTTGTGTTGGATTTGGAGAGAGAAGCATTGATAAACAATCTCTGCTTTCTCATTCTCACACTGATCAAGCTTTAGATTCATTTAAGATATCTTGGCTCTTGAGTCCTTAGGTGCTAATGAAAGATTTGTGCATTTTTCTTTTAAGTTAGCATTATCGGACTTGTATTTTTCAGTTATGTGCTTTTGAACATCTAGTTTTTCTTTTAATGAGTTAATTTCAAGCAGTTGTTCATCAGTGGATGCCTTATAAGATTTAATCCGTTGAACAAGCGGTTGCATCTGTTCGACTAAGTTTTGATAGAGAGGTTCACATACCTGACAAATATTTGCTGCTTCAGATGGAGGAGAATGATTGCCCATGAAAGCATCAGCATCTTCAGAGTCGCTGTTAGTGTCGAATTGATTGAGCCAGTGGTCGTCTTCAACTAGTAGTGCCTATCCTGCAGCTTTCTGTTCTGCCAATAGAAGTTTGGCCTTGTAGTAGTGTACGTTTTTCTCAACTGGCCTTCTACAGTCCTTGGCAAAGTGACCCAATTTTCCGCAGTTGTAGCACGTGACATGTTCGTCCTTCTTCTTTGACTCAGACTTGCGATCATCCTTCTCATTCTTCTCCTTGTGGTTAGGTTGCTTGTGCTCATCTGCCTTTTTCTTTCCTCATATTTGTCATTATAATCATGGCGCTTGTTGGAAGAAGTGGAATAGCGCTGATTATTAGAAGAAGGCTTCTTGAAAAACTTCTTTTGCTGGAAAGATCTGGTGATTAGGGCCATCGCTTTCTTTACTGCAGTTAGTTCAGAATCAGAATCGCTTTCCTCTGCTTCTTCGTATTCTGGTTTAGATTCACTCGGCTCTTGGGTTCGTTTGGAGTGACGGCTGGAAGATTTTCTTCTTTTTAAAGAAAAAAGAGCGAGTGGATCGACATGTGACTTGGAAGCGGATTTATGGTTGCTCTGTATCTCCATGACTTCATCCTCGTCTTGCAGGAGCATCTCGTAGAGTTCATGGATTGGAACGTTCTCCATCAGGTTGTTGTGTTTGATGTGAGAAGCGAACACTTTCTATTCTGGCATGAGGTTGTCTAGAAACTTGAGAGAATTCTCCGTGTTAGATCGATTGATCTTGTTCTTGTGGAGCTCGTTCAGAAGGAGGCAGAATCGTTCATAGGCATGTGTGATTGATTCGCCGTTACGCTGCTTGAAGCCATCAAACTTGGTGATGCAACTGTTAATCTTTAGTTAGTTTCCAACTTTGCTCCCGCTCATCATCTTCTCTACTTGATCCCACATGCCCTTTGAAGTATGCTTGTAGCTGCCTATGGCTGTGTAGATCTGGTTTGGTAGAGCCTGGACCAGATATCGCTTGGCATGCTTTTCACCATCGAATCAGCTCTTTACCTCTTCGGTCATATCCATGTATTTTTTCGGCTTTGGTATAGCTTCCTCACCTGTTGCTTACTCTGGTACGGTCACCATCGGAGTTTCTTGTGGGCCTTTTGAGAGAGCTTGCCATATGTAGTCGAAGTTGTCTTTAGATTAGATAAAAATGAGGAATCTATCTCGCCACTGGCTGTATTCACCCTGATAGAGGGTCAGTGGCTTGGCATCGGTGCCGATTGCAAGAGCGTCGCGAGACATCTTTGAAATGTGCACTAATGTGATCGTCAGACGTTGGTTCGATTCAAAGTGGAATCCTAACGCAAGGCACTACGAGTGAAAGTCCTAACGCATGTTCTAAGAGTGACTTAAAGTGAACTGGTAAAAAATTAAGCTAAGCAAAACTTACCAGATAGGAATCCAGATGAAAAGTGTCTGATCAGGAAGTGTCCGGATCAGACATGTGAGTGAAGTGTTCAGATAGCAAAAATATCCGGATAAACTGAAGGTACCGGATAAAATAGGCTTACCGGATGGAGAGTGTAAACTAAGGTTACCGGAAAATAGAGGATTTACCGGAAACTAATGAGTGTCCGAATGTGTCCGGGAAGTGAAACTTACCGAATAAAAATTAGAAAATTTATTGGAAACTGAAGTGACCGGATGAATATTCTGGAAGTGTCCGGATTGAAGGTGATACCGGAAATAGAAGTGTCCGGGAGGAATTACCGGGAACTTGGAGTAACCGGATAGATGTTCCGAATAGACTATTACCTGGATGTTTAGACAACCCGGGTAGGTTTATCCAGAAAGTGACGAGATTTGTGACTTACCTGGAAACAGACTGAAAACTTCCGGAATAGTAATCGAAAGAAATTTGAACAAATTTGAACAAATTCACTTGAATGCGATTAGGGTTGCCAGACTGAAAACTCCCAGAAAGTGACGAGATTTGAACAAATTCACTTGAATGCGATTAGGGTTGCCCAAACTAGTTCCTGAAAGATTAGAAACCTTCCAAAACACAAAAATAACAACACCCTAAACGATTTTGAAGCAAAATATCAAGATTTTGATGAAATTTTTTGATCTTTTCAAGAACATAGACAACTTTAAGAAATCTTGATTTTGACAGAAAGTGCTTCAAACGATCGAATTAGAATGAGAAAATTTGCAGAAACGCTAATGATATCAATACTAATCGAATGGAATATGCAGAAACAAACAATTTCTTAGAAATCAAAATAAGAGACTTTGAAATTTAAGAACACAATTGCCAAGAAAAACTCAAGAACACTTACCAGAAAACTTTTGAATCTTTGAATTGCATCGTCCGTATGCTCTGATACCAATTGTGAGTTCCAGATTAGTGCATACAACAAGAAATCAATAGAAATTGTCAACAATCAGTATGATTTCAACTTGTCATCCATATAACTTTGATAAACCTTTCAGAGTGTTTACAAAGCTTTTCAATAATGAACTATGACAATAAATGAACGATTAACCTATTTTCTAAGGTTTAAACAACTATTTATATCATGTCCTAATTTAATCAAGCCCATGGCCTATTACAACAATTAAGCCCAAATTAAACATTTACAAATAATCCCTTGAACTACCATTAAATAAGATTTAATCCCAACAGTACTTGACGGCTAGTAGTCCAGATATCATGTTTTCAACATTTCTCTGCGCCGGTTTTCAATCAAAACCAAAAGAGTCTCATTTAATTGCGGTCAAACGAATATTTCGTTACTTAAAAGGTACTGTTGATCTTGGCTTGTGGTACTCGAAAGAGACAAGTTTTGAGCTCACGGCGTATTCGGACGTGGACCATGCGGGCAGTATGCTGGATTGGAAAAGCACTTCACGACACGTGCAGTTCCTGGGCGACAGCCTAGTCAGCTGGGCATCCAAGAAGCAGCAGTGCGTCTCCACATCTACTGCTGAGGCGGAGTACATGGCCACCGTGAGCTGCTGTTCACAAGTGATCTGGATGCGCACCCAACTCAAGGATAATGGCTTCACCTACTCGAAGGTGCCCATCTACTGCGACTCAAAGAGCGCAATTGCCATTTCAAGCAATCCGGTCCAGCACACTAAGGCGAAGCACATAGACGTTCGATACCATTTTATTAAGGATCACGTCGAAAGAGGTACAATCGAACTCTTTTTCGTTAATACAGAACATCAGATAGCAGACATTTTTACAAAACCCTTGGATAAAAAACGCTTTAACTATCTTGTGTCCAAGCTTGGTATGCTTAATCTGAAGATGTAACATGAATATGCGCTCGATACAAGTTCCATACACTTACAAGAAACTGTCTATTAATCATCTGGTGCCTGGTCTCCAAATGATCGAGTATACACTTCCTCATATCTGTATCCTACTTGTATCACGCACACCTCAATTTAAATCTTTGTATTAATTAGGTAGATTTCGTTTGTTGGCTTTAAATTCGTTTGTGATTTCCACTCATTTTCGTTATTGTCGTCTCCTATTTTTCTTAACGTCTGTGTGTTTCACAAAGTTGTTCATGTGTTCAGGGGGAGCACATACGCCTAAGTCCCATCAGGTAAGTCTGTTCCATGTTTGAGGGGGAGCGTCACATTTTTTTCGTTAATGACATAAGTTTTTTTTTGTGTGGATTACCCCAAAGTTTTTCTAAAAAGCACATCTCCTGCACAAAACGAGGGGAGCATGTTCTTTATGTGCAAAATTTGAGGGGGAGCGTGTCTTAAAAACTATCTAACTGTTTTGGGAAAGAAAAGTCAATTTTTTAAAATACCAGGGTCTTGTTTGAAAAATCTTCTCAAAGTATCCTGACAGGTATCCGGATAAGTTATCCGGAAACCATCCTATCCGGATAGGTATCTGGACCGGGTAGGTTTCCGGACGTCCCACCCGAATACCTCGTCCTCTATAAGTACCCGGTATTTCTTATTTTTAAAACTTTTCTGGAAACTCTCACCTAAACCCTTTCGACTCTAAACACCCTCGGCGCACGCATTATCACTCGTTTTTCTCGATTTCGACTTCACAAATCAGGTATGTTACTCATTTCCATGTCCTAATAGTGTTTTCGCTCTTTATTGTACATCAATCGCACACAAAACACTTCGATTCTTCGATCGAAAATGGGTTTCGGTCACCGAACCCATCGACCGTTCGCATTCCGCCATTTTGTGGTTATTTTGGCTATTTCATTGGTCGATTTATGCTCCTACACTAGTTTTACACCTTATAGCATGCTTAGATTTGTGTTTAAACGTTTGATTTGGCTGATTCGACCTAACCGAGACTCGTCCAGATAGTTTCGAACTATCCGAACATCATCATATTACCCGGACACATTCATAATTCCCGGACACCATCATCATCCGGTAAGTATCCTTATCCTTAAACCATCTCATCCGGGAAGTCCATGTATCTGGTAAGTTCCTTTTGTCCGGTATGTTCCTTTTTGTCCGGTAAGTTCAATTTGTCCGGTAAATTTCATATTGCCCGGTAAGTATGTGTATCCGGATAACCAATGTACCCGATAACTTATGTTATCCGGTGACCATTGTATCCGGACACCCTACATTACCGGATACTTCCTGTTTCCAGACATATTGGCCATTCCAGCACCTTGTTCCTCACTGCCATTCCTCAATTCCTTCCAGATTGAGCCGATCATCGCCAAGGTACGCACTATCATCTTGAAAACAGTCGTATACTAATACCATGTCTTTCAGGTACACATATGACAGATCAACAACAACAAGACAACCCTCCTCAAGAGGAGTTCATCGACGAGGAGGCCGACAACGCATTTGTTTCACCCGACCACATTTCTGAAATCGAGGGCAACAATCATCACCTCGATGCTGCTGAGTTCCGACCACAACACCGTGTGGTCGTAGACATTCTACTTGGTCACCCACTATGTCATGCACTCACTGCTACCACCGACGTCCCGGTTCTCTACTTATAGCAAGTCTAGAATACCATCCGAGTCGTCACTGGCAACAACAGTCAATTGATTACAGCAATAATCGGTCACCATCCGTTCGTACTCAAGCCAGACACTTTCCAACGACTTCTATCTCTACCGGAAGCTACTGACGGTGGCCGAGCTGCATACGACCCAGCCATCGAGGACGACACCCTTTGTGCTAAAATTCGGGCACTGGGGTACAACCATGCACTGAACCACCCATTCGCCTTCAACTGAAAGTACTTAGCTCCGACCTGGTACACGCTGTTCACGATCCTGAATAGGTGTCTATCTTCGCAATGGAAAGGAATAGACCAGTACACCGACAACTTCTTAAGCCTAGTTCATGCCGTCATCTACGACCGACACGTGGATTTCTCCACGGTCATCTGGCACGAGCTAGTACAGACCATACGCGCCATCGGCGGAACCAAAGAGTGCAAGTTCATCCCGTACATCCGATTCCTCCAACTTGCCATCCGCCAGCACATGGACGCTAATCCGAAGCCTTACTGGCATATGCGAATCCGCAAGCACCAAGTGTGATAGCATATAGGCAAGTGTTAGGTGCTCATATGGTCCATCCAGAACCGGAGGGACCTCCGTGAGCAGCTAGGCCAGAGCGACGTGAGGGTCCTAGAACAAGAGGAGGTAGAGTTCGGGTAGCTGGGGCTCCCGGACGGGGCGTACTGAGAGTCCACTCTGTGAGGGGAACTAAAGCGAGGGGTGCTGAGGATTCGCATGCCGGTACTAGCCATACCCGACCTTCCTCAAGCCAACCTTCCCGACCATCTACAAGCTGACCACCTACTCCCCCACATATTACCTCCACCACTCGTACCATCGATGACGCCGGACCGTCGACTACTCTACACGAGGTCCCGGTCATCACTGCACTAATACTTGACCAAGACCCCGGAATCAAGACCACTGAACCCATATCACCGTTCACCCAAACCGACGTCGTGGATTCTGAAACCACCGACTTCAATACGGAACGGGCCATACGTATATCCATGATACCACCCCGTATCGGACGTCGCCCGCCTAAGACCGAGGAAAATCCATCCGACTCACCCACACTGTGACAACCGTCAAATTTACGTTTTAGTTATTCATATTATAGGTGGCACAGTCCAATTTAGCAGTAAACTCAGTACGGTAGGAAAATTTTAAGAATTTTTTCCTAGAAACCCCTCAAATTAGGGAATTATCCATAATCTCATAAAATGCCAATTCAAATGACCTAAGTACAAATATATAGGTACTTTGCAAAATGATACTAGTAAAATAAAACAAGTATTATTATGATGGTAAATTGTTATTTAATAATTCAAATTCAAATTCAAAAAAAAATTAAAATAAAATCTAGACACCATCATTTTATTACATCTAATTTCATACTCCATCTCTCTCTTCTCTCTCCCAAAACCGTCCACCTTATCCCCCCCCCTCTCCCTCTCATTTTATTCACCTCACCATTTCATTTCTCTCATCCCTCTCTCTTTCTAGTTTCTCCCTCTAGAGAAATTTCTCTCTTCTCCTCTCTACTCCCTCATTTCACACACTAAAACTCTTCCAAATTCAGCCCCTAAAACTCAAGAGAGTTCAAGTGTTCAAGAACTTTTAAAGGTATGCATGTGTGTAAGATGAAACCTACACACCTTCTTTTTAATCTTCTTCATTTTCTTTAAGTTTTCCTTCTTCTACACTAAGTTTCATCTAAGTTTTTCTAATAAGCTTCTTTGAACATCTTAATGTTTGTAGATTTACCACCATAACACTTGCACGTTATTAAAAAGTGGTGAATCCATGATCAAACTTATGTTAAGATCAAAGATGAGCTCTTAACTTGCATGCATGTAGTTTTTCTTAAAGGATCTATACTTTTGATCCAAAAGTTGTATGAAAAGCTCTTTGATTTTACTAAAAACATGTTTTAATCAACATGCATGTGCCAAAAAGTCACTATTTTAAGTTGCATGGAGAAGTTATTGGCATAAACACCCAAGAAATCTTCAAAAAGACCTATTTTCAAATTTCTACAAAAGATGAGTTGATAGATAGCATGCATGTGGTTTAAATGGCTTAAAAATATGTTTTAGAACTGAAAATATCTGTATGGGGATGAGTCAAGTCGGATTGCATGCAAGAAGAATGAGAATCTTGATAAAAAGACAAAAGGGATGCACATGCATAAAGACTAGTTTTGACAGCTTACTGCCAGATTTCTATCTCTCTTTTCAAAATGTCATATCTCACTCAATACTACTCCAATTTGGGTGATTCTTTTTCTGGAATTTATTTTTATGAGTTAGGTTTCAAACCCTAGTGGTTTCACTCAAAAACTCAAAGATTTAGACCTTCAAACATTTTTCACAAAAACAGTGCGCAAACAGCAAAGCTTTCTGTAGTGATTCTACGTCAAGAATTATTTCATGTACTTAATCACCTCTAAAAATTATGAATATTATGTCAAAAGTTTCCTAACACATTAAGTTATCTGGACATAAAATATCTTGACCTAAATACCCCTGGAAGATATCCAAAAGTGGACAGAAAGTCGCACCAAAATCTGGACATCAAAAGAATAATCTCAAAAGTGCTTTAAAAGCAACTTTATTTCTATATAATTATTTTATGTTGTAAATCTACCACTTTTATGATAAAATCACAGTTATTTGATGACATGCATATATTATTTTGAAAGGTAACAAAAATACAAACTCTAAATAAATTTTATAAAAGGGCATTTTATGACGATTTAGATAGTTAGCCTACCGAACCCTTAAGATTAAAACTCACTAGTGACCTTACGTTCGTAGGTTCGAAGTAAGATCACACCGAAGTATTTTGTGAGAGATTCCCGAAATTTCATCGCGCATCAAGTGAGATTTCACAGCCCCTTTTTACTATTTTGTACATTTTGGGGTGAAAAGCATGTTACAAATTACTTACGCATCGGTTGTATCATTTACTCAAACTGATTTATATTCCTACGAACTTTTATGCGCTATGGTATATATGCTTATGTTAGTTGATTCTGAGTTTCACATTTATTTGAAAGTCCCCGGTACGAACTACATTCCCCATTGGCTCATTGTGCGAGCCGCTTGGTATATTATGGATAACGTTATTTGGTTGACATCCCACTAACCTCGTGAGTGCATAATTGCCGACTAACTTATCATGTTTGTGAGGAACATGTGTCTTTGGGGCGTGTACGTCCAGTAGGTTTGGGTAGTGGGCTCATTACTTTAACATATTTGCATACGATATTATACCTTGCGCATGTTGACAAACGAACTCTTAATCCATTGTGCGGATTTACAAAAATCCTTTATAACTACAACCGAATACTCAATCCACTGTGCGGATTTACAAACTTGCATTAAAACTGTTATGCATACCGAAAACCTGTGAACTCTCCAACTATTCAATAGTTGACCCTCTCCTTTACATGTTTTTCAGGAAATATCAAGTAAGGTTGAACTTTAGAAGGCACCACAAGTAGCGGAACCCAACGCTTTTTCCTTATCATGTCAATTTTTGTTTTTGGATAATTTGTATTTTGAAACATGATGTACTCTTGTAAACTTTTGTGATATGATGATTGTGTGTTGTCTTCTACCTTACGCATTGAAACCTTGAACTGTGACATCTCGTGTTTCCGCTTTAGCGGGGTGTGACAGAAATGGTATCAGAGCCGAAGGTTATAGAGAATACCGGTCTTCCATTGGAAAACCCCAACTATAACCAAAATCCAAAACTGACATGAAAACAACTGAACCTACTACTAGTATAACTAAGTCTAGAATGGTATTAACAGACTTTAATTAAACATAGCCTGATCAACTATGTTCGATTAAGGAAGGTTAATGTGAGACTAGAAATGGTTATAGTATGAGTATGTCAATTTTTACTTGCATTCTCTAGTAGCATGCATAGTGCGTAGACATTGTGTAGGATAGAGATTACACTTGTGTGATTAGTGACTAAGTATACTTTTGCCTCAGTTTCTCTATGTCATCGTCATCATCCCTCTCTCTTTCTCTCTCTCTCTCTCTCTCTCTCTCTCTCTCTCTCTCTCTTCTTACTCGGCCGACGAGTCGGGTTATGTCACTGGTCGACCACGAGTCAACCCACCGAGTATCCGAGAAGATGAGGATACTAGGAGCACTGAATCAGATCAAGAGGTGTCAAGCTAGCGAGATCCTTACGACGGACCGAGAGTGACGCCAACCTCCGTATTGCCTCAACCAACTCCTATAACCTTTCAACGGAACCTCAATGGACCACGTGTAAGACAAACGGAAAGAAAAAGCGTCCCAATCCCTAGACAGCTGACGTTTAGGAGGGAGCGTTCAGAAGCATCGGAGCCGCCTCGAGTTCCCACCGGCATACCAATTGGACGAGTGTCCGAAATGTATTTGGCGGAGGAGCAGCACGTAAGGGCAATGACGACCGAGCTACACGGTTGTCAGGTGAGGGTGACTCATCAGGAGCAGGTCGTGACTGACCTGCGGAGCTGACGCATCTCCTGTATGATTGTTTAACCCAGGATTTGGAGAACGCTAGGACTGCTAGGTGGACTGCGATGAGAGTGGAGCTTGTGTGAGTGATTATGGGAGTAGTGCTAGCGATGTTTGTGCTGAGATGGTCTTGATTAGGATGGTTGATAGTTGGCAGCTTTTGATAAGACTTTTGGTTCAAAGGAAAAATATTTTCTTGAGGTTATTAGGAACTATGTATTTTGGTGGTATTAGATTTAAAACTATGGTATTGATAGTTGATGAACATCAAAATTTTCTATTAGCGGCATTATCTAAAAAAAATAGGAACGGATTTTATCTTGGTGTTATCTGGAGCAGATATAGACCGATACACTGCGCGCTTCCATGAACTCGCAAAGCTGGTACATCACATGGTCACTCCCGAGAGCAAGAGAATCGACCGATACTTATGGGGATTAGCTTCAGAGATCCGAGGGATGGTCACCTCGGTAAACCTGACCACAATCCAATCGGTTGTGGCCTTAGCAACTACTTTAACGAACGACGCGGTAAGAGCGGGAACTCTGACATCGGGAAGTGCCAGCAATAAAAGGAAGCCAGAGTATCAGTCAGGAAAGAAAACCTTTGGTAGCGCAAGCAAGGATAGGAATGTGGTAAGAAACTTCGGAGTAAAAACTCAGGACCCAGAGCAATATAAGGGTCCGTTCCCAAAATGCATCAAGTGCAACCTTCATCATGAGGGAGCTTGCCCCGTTTGTGACAATTGTAAGCGGCCAGGTCATCTCACCAAATTCTGTAGGGGGAGAAGGGCATGCTTCGAGTGCGGAAGTCCAGATCACTTCCGGAATATGTGCCCGAGATTTGGTAGGAGGCCGAACAATAACAATAATGGGAACCAGGCAAGGCAAACCAATCAAGGAAATCAAGGAGGTCAAGCTCGAGGACGGGCATTTGTCATTGGAGCTGACGAAGCATGTCGCGACCCTAATGTGGTGACAGGTACGTTTCTCCTAAACAACCACTATGCATCAGTATTATTTGACACTGGAGCGGATAGGAGTTTTGTTTCATTGGAATTTAGGCCACTAATTAACTTGGAATCTAGGAGAATGTCGGATGCTTATATTATTGAGGTTGCTAATGGTCATAAATTTGAGGCTAAGGATGTAATTTTAGATTGTACCTTGAATCTAGCTGATAAGTCGTTTAGCGTTGATCTTATTCCTATTGAATTGGGGAGTTTTGACGTAGTAGTAGGCATGGATTGGTTATCCAAGAATCGAGCGGAGATTTGTTGTTTTGATAAGGCAGTTAGAGTACCTCTGCAAAACGGAGAAACCCTCGTTATACAAGGAGATAAAGCTGGAAGGAGCCTAAAGTTAGTGTCAAGTGTGAAGGTGCATAAGTATTTGAGGAAGAAGTGCGTCGCATTTTTGGCTCATGTAGTTGAGAAGAAGTCTGAGAAAAGGCGAACCCAAGATATTCCTGTGGTGAAGGATCACCCGGAAGTGTTCCCCGATGATTTTCCTGGACTTCCCCCGTCTAGACAAGTCGAGTTTCAAATTGACCTTATACTTGGAGCAGCACCTGTAGCTAAGGCACCGTATCTTTTAGCACCTGCCGAAATGCAAGAGTTGTCGAGTCAACTTCAAGAACTTCTGGACAAGGAATTCATTAGGCCAAGTTCCTCACCTTGGGGAGCCCCAGTCCTATTCGTCAAGAAAAAGGATGGATCGTTTCGAATGTGCATCGATTATAGGGAGCTGAACAAGTTGACGATCAAGAATAGATATCCTCTCCCTCGAATAGACGATTTATTCGACCAGTTGCAGGGAGCAACTTATTTCTCAAAGATTGATCTTCGATCAGGGTATCATCAGTTAAGTGTCCGTGAGGAGGACATTCCTAAGACAGCTTTTAGGACTCGACATGGACACTACAAGTTTTTGGTTATGCCTTTCGGGTTAACGAATGCACCAGCTGTGTTCCTGGATTTAATGAACAGGGTATGCAGACCATACCTTGATAAGTTTGTGATCGTATTCATCGACGACATATTGATCTACTCTCGGAGTAAGGGGAGCACGAGCAACATCTAAGGGTAATTCTAGAGACACTTAAGGAACAGAAACTGTACGCCAAATTCTCAAAGTGCGAATTTTGGATTCGAGAAGTACACTTTCTTGGTCATGTAATTGGAGAGAAAGGAATTCACGTGGACCCGGCTAAACTGGAAGCCGTTAAGAAGTGGGAAGCCCCTAAGACCCCAACAGAAATTCATCAATTTCTAGGTTTGGCGGGTTGTTATAGACGGTTCATTGAGAACTTCTCAAGATTTGCTAAACCACTCACAGCACTGACCTAAAAGGATAGTAAATTCGTTTGGGGAGAACCGCAAGAGGAGGCGTTCCAGCTATTGAAGAAAAAGTTGTGCAATGCACCAAATCTAGCGTTGCCGGAAGGAACCGATAACTTTGTGGTGTATTATGACGCATCGCATCAAGGTTTGGGTTGCGTATTGATGCAAAAGGACAAGGTTATAGAATACGCCTCAAGACAACTAAAGGTTCATGAGAAGAACTATACCACACACGATTTGGAACTTGGAGCAGTGGTATTCGCTTTAAAGATTTGGAGACATTATTTGTATGGCACTAAGTGCACTGTTTTCACGGACCATAAGAGTCTTCAGCACATCCTAGACCAAAAAATGCTCAATATGAGGCAGAGAAGATGGGTAGAGTTACTCAGTGACTACTATTGTGAAATTCGTTACCACCCAGGTAAGGCCAATGTAGTGGCCGATGCCCTGAGTAGAAAGGAAAGGGTAAAACCTTTGCGAGTACGAGCGTTAGGAGCGCTTGATAAGATGAGTTTGAAGACTCGAATTCTCGAAGCTCAGGTCGAAGCAATGAAAACGGACAACTTGAAGGACGAGACCCTTCATGGTTTAGAGGATAGATTTGAAACTAGGGTTGATGGAGTACGTTACTTCAAGGACAGAGTTTGGATTCCAAAAGCTAACAACGTACGAGAAACAGTTCTGGATGAAGCCCACAAGTCTAGGTATTCAATTCATCCAGGAGCGGATAAGATGTACAAGGACTTTAGGGAATATTATTGGTGGCCAGGAATGAAGAAAGATATTGCCTTGTACGTAGGGAAATGTTTAACTTGCTCAAAGGTCAAAGTTGTATATCAAAAGCCATATGGTCTGTTACAACAACCAGAGATTCCCCAGTGGAAATGGGATCAAATAACTATGGATTTTATAACGAAACTCCCGAGAACTGCCAAAGGACACGACTTGATTTGGGTTATAGTTGATCGATTTACGAAGTCTGCACATTTCTTGCCTATTCGGGAAGACTATAAGATGGAGAAGCTTGCTCAGATCTACATCAAGGAAATCGTCACGCGACATGGAGTCCCAATTTCCATCATATTAGATAGAGATAGTCGTTTCACATCACGGTTTTGGCAGTCACTTCAAAGAGCGTTAGGTTCACAGTTAAATTTGAGCACTGCCTATCATCCTCAAACGGATGGACAGAGTGAACGGACTATACAAACGTTAGAAGATATGCTTCAGGCATGCGTGTTAGACTTTAGAGGAAGTTGGGTTAATCACTTGCCTTTGGTCGAGTTTTCTTATAACAATAGCTATCACTCTAGTATAGTGTGCGCCATATGAAGCCTTGTATGGACGCGAGTGTCGTTCACCCCTTTGTTGGTTAGAAATTGGAGACAAACAGCTATCTAGACCCGATATTGTGCAGGAAACTACCGACAAGATTGCAATCATTAGAGATAGACTTAAAGCATCCAGAGATCGTCAGAAAAGTTATGCGGATAATCGTAGGAAGCCTTTAGAATTCCAAGTTGGTGATAAAGTGCTTCTAAAAGTATCTCCATGGAAAGGAATAGTACGATTTGGGAAAAGAGGAAAATTGAGCCCAAGGTATGTCGGACCATTTGAGATCTCTGAAAGGATTGGTCCAGTGGCATATAGACTCAATTTTCCTAAGGAGCTAAGTACTATCCATGATACGTTTCATGTGTCGAACCTCAAGAAATGTTTAGCTGATGACTCATTAATCATACCTCTAGAAGAAGTTCAGATTAACGATAAGTTGCATATCGTAGAAGAACCAAGCGAGATCCTCGATAGAGATGTTAAACGTCTTAAGCGAAGCAAGATTCCGATAGTAAAAGTCTATTGGAACACAAGGCGTGGGCCTGAGTACACTTGGGAACGAGAGGATTACATGTTGCATAAGTATCCTCATCTTTTTGCTAGCAAACCGGTTAAGATCGGTAACTCTTGAATTTCGGGACAAAATTCTTTTAACCGGGGGAGACTATGACAACCGTCAAATTTACGTTTCAGTTAATCATATTATAGGTGGCACAGTCCAATTTAGCAGTAAATTCAGTACGGTAGGAAAATTTTAAGAATTGTTGCCTAGAAACCCCTCAAATTAGGGAATTATCCATAATCTCATAAAATGCCAATTCAAATGACCTAAGTACAAATATATAGGTACTTTGCAAAATGATACTAGTAAAATAAAACAAGTATTATTATGATGGTAAATTGTTATTTGATAACTCAAACTCAAAAAATAAATAAAAATAAAAAAAATAAAAAAATCTAGACACCATCATTTTATTACATCTAATTTCATACTCCATCTCTCTCTTCTCTCTCCCAAAACCATCCACCTTATCCCCCCCTCTCCCTCTCATTTTATTCACCTCACCATTTCATTTCTCTCATCCCTCTCTCTTTCTAATTTCTCCCTCTAGAGACAATTCTCTCTTCTCCTCTCTACTCCCTCATTTCACACACTAAAACTCTTCCAAATTCAGCCCCTAAAACTCAAGAGAGTTCAAGTGTTCAAGAACTTTTAAAGGTATGCATGTGTGTAAGATGAAACCTACACACCTTCTTGTTAATCTTCTTCATTTTCTTTAAGTTTTCCTTCTTCTACACTAAGTTTCATCTAAGTTTTTCTAATAAGCTTCTTTGAACATCTTAATGTTTGTAGATTTACCACCATAACACTTGCATGTTATTAAAAAGTGGTGAATCCATGATCAAACTTATGTTAAGATCAAAGATGAGCTCTTAACTTGCATGCATGTAGTTTTTCTTAAAGGGTCTATACTTTTGATCCAAAAGTTGTATGAAAAGCTCTTTGATTTCACTAAAAACATGTTTTAATCAACATGCATGTGTCAAAAAGTCACAATTTTAAGTTGCATGGAGAAGTTCTTGGCATAAACACCCAAGAAATCTTCAAAAAGACCTATTTTCAAATTTCTACAAAAGATGAGTTGATAGATAGCATGCATGTGGTTTAAATGGCTTAAAAATATGTTTTAGAACTGAAAATATCTGTATGGGGAGGAGTCAAGTCGGATTGCATGCAAGAAGAATGAGAATCTTGATAAAAAAAGGGATGCACATGCATAAAGACTAGTTTTGACAGCTTACTGCAAGATTTCTATCTCTCTCTTCAAAAAGTCATATCTCACTCAATAATACTCCAATTTGGTTGATTCGTTTTCTGGAATTTAGTTTTATGAGTTAGGTTTCAAACCCAAGTGGTTTCACTCAAAAACTCAAAGATTTCGACCTTCAAACATTTTTCACAAAAATAGTGCGCAAACAGCAAAGCTTTCTGTAGTGATTTTACGTCAAGAATTATTTCATGTACTTAATCACCTCTAAAAATTATGAATATTATGTCAAAAGTTTCCTAACACATTAAGTTATCTGGACATAAAATATCTTGACCTAAATACCCCTGGAAGATATCCAAAAGTGGACAGAAAGTGGCACCAAAATCTGGACAGCAAAAGAATAATCTCAAAAGTGGTTTAAAAGCAACTTTATTTCTATATAATTATTTTATGTTGTAAATCTACCACTTTTATGATAAAATCACAGTTATTTGATGACATGCATATATTATTTTGAAAGGTAACAAAAATACAAACTCTAAATAAATTTTATAAAAGGGCATTTTATGACGATTTAGATAGTTAGCCTACCGAACCCTTAAGATTAAAACTCACTAGTGACCTTACGTTCGTAGGTTCGAAGTAGGATCACACCGAAGTATTTTGTGAGACATTCCCGGAATTTCATCGCACATCAAGTGAGTTTTCACAGCCCCTTTTTACTATTTTGTACATTTTGGGGTGAAAAACATGTTACAAATTACTTACGCATCGGTTGTATCATTTATGCGCTATGGTATATATGCTTATGTTAGTTGATTCTGAGTTTCACATTTATTTGAATGTCCCCGGTATGAACTACATTACCCATTAGCTCATTGTGCGAGCCGCTTGGTATATTATGGATAAAGTTATTTGGTTGACACCCCACTCACCTCGCGAGTGCATAATTGCCGACTAACTTATCATGTTTGTGAGGAACATGTGTCTTTGGGGTGTGTACGGTCAGTAGGTTTGGGTAGTGGGCTCATTACTTTAACATATTTGCATACGATATTATACCTTGCGCATGTTGACAAATGAACTCTTAATCCATTGTGCGGATTTACAAAAATGCTTTATAACTACAACCGAATACTCAATCCACTGTGCGGATTTACAAACTTGCATTAAAACTGTTATGCATACCGAAAACCTGTGAACTCACCAACTATTCAATAGTTGACCCTCTCCTTTACATGCTTTTCAGGAAATATCAAGTAAGGTTGAACTTTAGAAGGCACCACAAGTAGCGGCACCCAACGCTTTTTCCTTATCATGTCAATTTTTGTTTTTAGACAATTTGTATTATGAAACATGGTGTACTCTTGTAAACTTTTGTGATATGATGATTGTGTGTTGTCTTCTACCTTACGCATTGAAACCTTGAACTGTGACATCTCGTGTCTCCGCTTTAGCAGGGTGTGACACACACCCTCCGAAATCCCTAACCTCGAGCCGAATACGAGAGACATAAGGAGAGAGGAGGGAGATTTAGTTGAAAATTTGGATCAGGTGAGGCGAAGAGAATGGAGATCTAAAAAGAATCATGAGAGAGCGAGTTTACTGAATAGAGAGGAGAATGAGCGTAACCGAGCCCGTGTCGCCCAAGTAGCCACATCTACTGCCTCGTCTCATCTGTTGGGACGAGACATTGAAGAAGCCGTCGTGGACCTAGCGACGCAAATAAACAACCTCCCTAGCCACTCAAGTGACTCTCAAAACTCATTTGTTTCAATTTCTCATGGGGAATTAGCACAAAGTCTATCGTTCTCTCACTCGGAGAGTTTCGATATTGAAAATAGAGAACAACCTCCCCCGTTCTAGACTTCTTTCATCGCACCATCGAGTCTAGAGCCACTTGATACTTTATTACATTCTTTGGCTAGGACACGGATCGAGACTGCTACTATCAGTGAATTAAGTGAACCGATCGGAACATCCGTAGTAAGTCTGCCTTTGATCGGATTACAAGGATCGAATGGAAATCCTACCATAGTTACTGTCACGCCAACTATGAACGTAGGTGGTACCTCTGTTGATTCAACAGTTGTAACCTCAACGGGTAATCTAAGTGATCCCGGTGGTGACTTACCCGACTTCATGTCAAAGAAATACTTCGACGGCGCCTTAATGGCTATCCGCGATGCGATGACCAAGGAGTTCAAAACGGAGATCGACAAAGTCAAAAGCTTACTGAAAGGGAAAGAGAAGGTAGTTGAAACTGAAACCGTACCAACACCTCCACCGGTATCTGCTCAGCCATCTTATTAGGTTGACTACCTTACGGGGAATTAGCACAAAGTCTATCGTTCTCTCACTCGGAGAGTTTCAATATTGAAACTAGAGAACAGCCTCCCCCGTTCTCGACTTCTTTCATCGCACCATCGAGTCTAGAGCCACTTGATACTTTATTACATTCTTTGTCTAGGAAACGGATCGAGACTGCTACTATCGGTGAATTAAGTGAACCGATCGGAACTTCCGTAGTAAGTCTGCCTTTGATCGGATTATAAGGATCAGATGGAAATCCTACCATAGTTACTGTCACGCCAACTATGAACGTAGGTGGTACCTCTGTTGATTCAACAGTTGTAACCTCAACGGGTAATCTAAGTGATCCCGTTAGTGATTTACCTGACTTCGTATCAAGGAAATACTTGGACGACGCCTTAAAGGTTGTCCGCGATGCGATGACCAAGGAGTTCAAAAACGGAGATCGACAAAGTCAAAAGCTTACTGAAAGGGAAAGAGAAGGTAGTCGAAACGAAAACCGTACCAACACCTCCACCGGCATCCGCTCAGCCATCTTATTCGGTGGACGACCTCAAGACTTTGCTTCTCGCCCAACTGCTCCAACACTGACTCCTCAACCGAAGTAGATCTAATTTTCGTGCTCCGATCACAAGGATCTGCTCAACCATCATCCGACACAACCCGATTGGACCGGCTTGACTCAAACATGGAAGACGTTCAGAATGCCCTTTCAACCTTGTCCGACAGGGTCGCCTCACTAGAAGTAACCTGCAAGAGTCAAGCTGGCGGATTCAAACGCTCGTACGATGACCAGGATGATCCTGATCACCGTGAGGGGGAGAACAAGCGTCAGCGACTAGCAGAGTCCGAGTTAATCAACATCGATACTACTCCAACGGTTCAACCAGAACCATCAATTGTGGCACCATCAGAAGATCCGCCACAAACCCAGCTAAGTCTAGTCGAGATGGTCATCGACATGGACATCTCAGATGAAGAAGACCCAACGATTGAAAAGTCCGAGGGAGAATCCCAAGAACTGATCGGATACTCAGCAACGGAATGGTCAGAATTTGACATGATAGATCTTGAATCTGAGATCGACCCGGAAACTGAAAATGCATGGTATGAAAAAGACGCCAGTGCAATAAACTCTGAGGTAAACCTGATCTTCCCAACCGATGTTGACGACGAATTTGACTACGATCAGTTCCTTCTACAATCCATTCAGAGTACACCCGCTTATGCTGAACTTCTGCCCAAGACTTCTACAAACAGCACATCCGATACTCCTCAGCAAGAAACAGCTTCTGATCAACCCCCACAACCTGTCATATGAGAGAAAATCATAATCCTGATCCCTTTCCTTGAAGACTCCCTGAAAAGGTTGTTCGTCCACAAGCTACGGCCATTTGATCCTACCTTCTGCCTCGGATTAGCAAAGTTCGACAAAGCTTACAAGAAACAATACTTAGAGGTCATGAAAAGGTGTTTACCGGTCAGTCTGGTCCGAACCAAGCACAAGATCACCAAAGTCACCAACATCAGGTCCGACCACATTCTGAAGATCTGGTACCCAGTCTTTACTGTCAAAAGAGAAGACGAGAACAACTGGATGTTTCCAAAGACAACTTCAAGAAACTCAGGATGAACGACTTCCACGCCATCCTCAAAGACCTCTGAACCCGAACTATCCGACCGCTCCACATCACCAAAGCCCTCGACGCCGTCAAGCGATTCTTGAAATACAAGGTAACAATGTCTTACATTACTGATTTTCAGATGGGAGTCGAGCACAGGACGAAGAAAATAAATCTGTTGAAACCCGATCAGAAAGCCCCAGAATTAAAGATGTACCCCGTCAACATGATGCTGATGCAACCAAAATTCGGAATCATATATCTCAACGAACGGAATGAAAAGAAGTTTCTCCGCTTCAGTGAAGTTGAAAAATTCTGCGAGGGAACTTTGTTAAAGGTCAGAGATGCCTTAAGAGAAATAATCACCAAGGAAAAAGAACTCCGGAAATCGTTTGTAGCAAGTCTAAACGAAGCAAACGCCCGTGAAGCCTTGGAAATTGTTGAAGACCGCATCGACTACCGTAAAGCCATCCGAAGCTTCGAGATTCTCTTTGCACTCCGAAAGAGATATGTTCCGAACTGGCGCAAAATTGAACTTTGATTCAAAGGGGGAGATTGTTGGGAATAAATCTAGTTGAATAGAAGTTCCAGGTTTAAATTGTAATTACCTTATTGGGCTTATCATTCTAATGGGATGGACGATTAACCTCAACAATGAGGCTATTACAACTTTAAATAACTAGGTATTTAAAGTTGTAATAGCCTCATTGTTGAGGTTAATCGTCCATTAACCATTGTAAACATACTCTCTGAATTCTATGAATGGTTATGAAATACATGGATGACAAATTGAAATCATATTGTTCTTATTGATTATTTGTTCGTGATTCTACTGTATTGCACTAATCTGGGATCCATAAAGTTGCTCTCAGCGGATATCGTTTAGAAAATGTTTATGTAATAAACATGGACTCAACAACCACTGAGAACATGTGTTTTCTCTCCAAAGCCTCTTATGATGTCAACTGGCTATGGCATAAAAGGCTCTCTCATCTCAACTTCAAGGCACTGAATACTCTTTCTTCAAAAGAGTTAGTCACTGGTCTTCCTCAACACTCATACGCTAAGGAATCCCTTTGTTCAGCGTGTGAAAAAGGAAAATAAACTAAAGCTAGCTTCAAGTCAAAGCAAGTTTCCTCAGTGTCATCTCCTCTTCAACTTCTCCACATGGATTTGTTTGGCCCTGTCAACATTCAATCCATCGCTGGAAAGAAATATACACTGGTTATTGTGGACGAATTCTCTCGCTACACCTGGGTAATGTTTCTCCGTGCTAAGAGCGACACCTCAGAAGAACTTATGTCCTTTGTCAGGAAAATGGAAGTCATGAACAACCTTACTGTTCGCTCAATAAGGAGTGATCATGGAACTGAATTCAAAAACAATTCCCTTGATAGCTTCTTTGAAAGAAAGGGTATTTGTCACAACTCTTCTTCAGTGAGAACACCTTAATAAAATGGAGTCGCTGAAGGAAGAAACCGAACGATCATCGAAGCTACACGTTCAATGCTCAGCAATTCTCATCTCCTAACTCAATTCTGGGCAGAAGCTGTCAACACTGCATGTTTTACGCAGAATAGATCGCTGATCGTCAAACGATTCAACAAGATTGCCTATGAACTTTTCCATGGAAGAAAACCATATATCAGCTTTCTTCACATCTTTGGTTGTCAATGATTTATCTTAAACAACAGAGATGCTCTTGGAAAATTCGATCCCAAAGCTGACGACGAAATATTTCTTGGATATTCTTCTATATCCAAAGCCTTCATACTCTTCAACAAAAGAAGGCAAACTGTAGAAGAAACCATTCATGTCACCTTTGATGAATCCCATTCAGCTAACTCAATACCATCTGCTGATAACGATGAACTCAATCAGTGGACGTTTTCTCATTTTAGAGATTCAGAAACTGTTTCTAACCCTGACCCTCAGGTCAACTCACCAATCGCTGATGATGATTCTGTCATCATTCCCAGCATGCAGACAAGTGTAGATCCCAGTTTGATCAAGTAACAATGTAACAACGAAACGATTAATCCTTTTATTGATTGAATGTAGAGATATACAAGATTAGAATGAAGAACAACACACACACACACACTCTCTCTCTCTCTATTAGCAGTATCCAACTAATTTGATTAAACCTCTAAGCCCTTAACCTAATTTCCTCTAAATAACACTTTATAAACCAAGGCTTTAAGCCTTAGCCCCATGGCCCATAAACTCTAATTAAGCCCATTTAATCAATTAAAGGCTTTTACAAACAATTGAATAAAACAATTATTTTCTTTATATCACTTTCTATTTTATAGGACTTTTAGTCCTAACAATCTCCCCCTAAAGTTATATAAAGAAAAAATATGATCTTTGAATCTTCAGGTCATGATCTTCTCTCCCTCTTGAATCTTTGAGACACTTTAGTGTTTCTTGTCTTCATGTCTTTCACGCTCCCCCTTGAAATATGCTCTTAGTCTTCATAGTATCACGAGTTGAACCACAAGTTGAATTAGCTTTGAAAAACTTCAGAACTTGTTGAACCAATGTGCTCGAAGGAGGAATCAACTTGTTGCGAACACTTCTTGATAACGGATGAGAAGAACCATGCACTTGTAATCTTTTCTGTCACAGATCATAACAGTTACTCCCCCTCAACTTGATAATCTAGGTCTTTGAACCTTTATAACATTTCTCCCCTCATGATGATGATCTGTGTGTTTGAATCTGTATCAGATCTCCCCCTCATGATGATTAGAAGCATCTTGAGCATCATGTAACTTCAAAGACAACACTGATGAGTAGCAAAATACCAGATAAGACGTTAGGTAACAAATATGGGGTAAATATCTAACACATAAACACCTAGTAACTGTTATCACACCAATTAAAATAATTGTGTGGCCTATGTTCAGAGTTGGCATCGGGGTATCTCTGATAGGACTTCCAGTTATCACTGAAGTAAAATATTAAAATTACTTCTCAAACTGTTCCGACAATATCACGAAGATATGCGATGGGAATCACAAAGACTCGTGCAAGTGTGAAAGAATTAAATTATATCTGTTTGGCTCAAATATTGATTAAACTTGGGACGCAAGTTAAATTCAATTGACACAGTGATTAGAATATGAAGTTCGGAGACCGGAGTTGATGCCTTCCTTTTTCAATATCTAAGACCTCCGAGTGATGAATAGATAGATTATGTGCTAAATCTCCGTGCATTTATGAAACAAGCATCTTTTGTGAGATACTTGAGTGGCTGGGTGGGGTGACCCGAGTTATCGACACTGGGTCCATGGTTGTTTCAAAATTCTTCTCCAAAGAACGAGAATGAATAGATTATGTGGTTAGTCGGATAACTGACTCGGTTTGGTAAGGACCAATAATTCTTTTAAGTCCTGTCACAACCTCACCAAATTCTTTTCACTCCAAACTCATCTCTCAATCTAGACCCCTCACTGATGTCTATAACTGGATGTGTTTCTTGGGTAGGCCCTTTCGGTTCTGGATAGACCATAGAAACAAAATAAATCCTATCCCTCCTTTCACACCTTTTTTTTCATTCATCAAATAAAACAGTTTAGTAAATATTGAAGTACGAGTTCTAAACTGAAATGTTTGGAAGTCAATACTTTTAAGAACGAGTCCTGATCTGAGATGATCAGAAGTCATTATAAATTGAAATAATTGAATTTCAAAGGACAAATTCAAGCGCGAACTAGAATGACTTGGTAAACACATTATAGTCAAAAATCAAACAATGAATAGAAAGTTTAATTGTGAAGAACAAGTCACAATTAATATATCAGAAAAGAATTGAATCATTAGCAAGAAATGACGTACTATAGAAACAAAATTGGAATTCAAGCGAGTGTATTTCCATCGAAAAATCAACAAGATATATGAGACATTGAAATAACTAAGTCAAGAAAATATAACACGTGGCATTCATGGAAGTTAACATTGGAGAATAACAAACACAAGTAAGTTATCCAGAATGAATTACCACGGTTCTTTGAATTCACTGAAAAATTCATGTATATGTCAAATACCTGATGCTCCCCCTCAAAATTGGCATAACCTTTTATTGATGTCATGTGAAAGGACTATTTTGAAGTGTGTTGCACATGACATTCCTGCAAAACAAATTAGAAAGATTTTGATATCCATGCTTTGATGGATCCTTTATGGTTAGATGCCTTGGCATTAAAATGGGGATTGGGGATACTATAAGTACCGTACCAACACTTATCATAGTTTTTATTCACAAAATCACTTGTTCCACAGTAAGAACAACATAGCTTCTGTGTAGATAACCTGATCAGCTGATCAACAGAGTAAACACGATCAGGTTTCACAAAAGGTTTAACATGGAAAGATTTGTTGTTCTTGTCACTCTTAACAGAGACAAATGACTTTGGAGCAGGAGCAAATCCTTTAACTCTCCAAGCCATCTTTACTTTCTTGAAAGATGGATTATCTGTATTGTCAAGAATAGGGTAATAAAACAGATTAGAGGTACGGATCTGATCTTTTGAAGAGCTAGAAGATCTGATGCAGGTCTTTGAAAAATACTTTTGTGGATAGAACTTAGAGCAGTCTCAGAAAAGCAAACTGAATTAGCTGAATCATCATAAAGAGATAGATCAATAGTATTTGTACTAGTAAGATTGGGTGATTCAACATCAGAGATTTTGGCTTCAAGTTCCTTGTTATTGTTAACCAAAACATTTTTCTTCTCAAACATTAGATCTAGCTTCTTTTGGAGATCAGATTTGAGCCTCCTCTCCATCATGATATCAGTTGACAAAAAAGATAATTTCTTTGTATGCTTGGAGATCTCAGTCTGAAAGATCTTTCTTTCATTTGCAAACTCATCTTTCAAACTTTTTGCTTTAAAACCTTCAACCTTCTTATGCTCACACTCTTTGCTTATTATGTGTAATTCTTTCTCCAAATCAGTTATTTTCAAGGAAAGTTCTCCATTCTTTTCAGTAAAAGATTTGCGTTCAATTTCAAACTTCTCTCTTTATAAAATCATAACTTTCTCAAAGTCAGAGATCTATTTTGAAAGTTTTAAACATATAAGCTCAAGACTCTTCTTCTCTTCAAGAGATTTCTTTGAAAAATCAGATTGCTTTTGTATAAGAAATTGCCTTTCCTTTGCAAAACCTTCTTTCTCTTTTTCAAATACCTTTTCAAGAGCAGTTAGTTTATTTTTAAGTTCAAGGTTTTCACAGTTCAAGAGTTTACCTTTCTCTTCAAGTGCCACATTCTTGTCTTTGAGATCAGAAATGTCTTGTTGAGAAATAGGGATACTCTTCTTCATCTCCTCCAGCTTTTTCTTCAGAGTTGTGTAGCATTTTTATGGAAATATTCAGTATACAAACGTACATAGTAAACTGCATCTGGATCAGTAAGCACCTTTGGTTCTGGCATATTGTTACTTGAAAGAATAAGATCATGAGACAAATCAAGATATCGATCTAAAGCAGACAGTGTATCAAAGAATACACAAATAACCCCCTTCGGCGACTTAGCACGGGGGTCCGGAGCTGGTATAAGTCCGGAACAGGAATGGAATCGGGACTTAGGTCCTGAACTCGGAGTGAAATCGGGGTAGAAACAATCCAGAACCGGTATATGAAAAGTCAGGATTCGGTATGAAACCGGGAACCAGGAGTCGGTCAGTTCCGGGACCGGGAATCGGGACTTTAAGATCTGGTATCGAGTCGATATAAGTGCGACCCGGGGTTTGCTACCGGGAAGACTAAGAACCCGGAGGAATTGGGAATCGGGGAACTAGAAGTCCCGGATTCAACCAAGTCAGGAGTAGAGTAGGGAAGATGTTAGTACCGAAAATGTACTAATTATATGAAAGTTTTGTAAAGCTTGTATAAAGCTTACTATGCTTATGACTTGTGTGAGTGTCTCTATAAATAGGAGTTAGGAGCTCATTTGTAGAAAGTGTGGCACAATTTAGAGAGCTAATCTTGTGAGAGAAAGAGAGAGTCATCTTGTACTAAAATGATTAAAATCTAATATGAGGATGACGTTTGTATCTCGATCTCTAAATTACTTGAATTGTTGATGATATTCTGGGATCACAAGTGGTATCAGAGCAGAATTGAAGACATTTCTTCGATACGATCATCGGATCTCGACAATTCAAGTGAAAAAGTGCCGAAATTTGAAGAATTTTGAAGATTTTGGAGTTTGATCTTCAAGTAAGTGTGTTCTAATCACTTGATCTATTAAAGATCTGTTCGTTGTTCGATTCCAGATCCATTCTTATATTCAGAATCGATCAACGTGAACAAATCGGTGATTTAGAAAGTTTTGAGTTTTTCGGAAAATATTAGATCTATAAGATTTTGATGTGCATGGATTGATTTTAGCCAATCAGATCATTTTTTGCATTGATTATGAAGAGATTGCAACAATCAGATCCGAATTTAGTGAAGAAATGTAAGAAATACGATTTTTGCGGATGAACAGTACCAACTCGCCGAAAAAACGCGATTTTGGCCGGATTTTGAATTTTCACCGAGATTTGATGTTAGATGCTCACAGATATGTTTGGAATGAAGTAACGATCTGTTTGCAATAATTTGGGGTGAAATTCAGCAAGAAATCGAGGTTTTTGGGCTCTTAAAAGTGTTCGTCGGATATATTCGTAATTGTCGCACGATGATACTCATAACTGTCGTACGAAAGAGTGTTCATATATTCATAACTGTCGTAGGCTTCAGTGTTCTTAATATTCATAACTGTCGTAAGACACTGATCATAATAACTGTCGCACGCTGTTTGACCGACTTCGATTTTAGTCGCAGAAGGCTTATACGACAGTTACTGTTCACTATCCAAGTCGTATAAGCTTCTTACGACAGTTGGTCCAAGTCGTACCGTTTCATACGACAGTTACTGTTTTCAGATCCAAGTCGTACATGTGGCATACGACATTTACTATTCACTTATGTTTGTCGTACAAGAACCATACGACAGTTACTGTTCATTCATTCCAAGTGGTACAAGTTTCATCCGACTGTTACTGTTCATGTGCCCTTGTCGTATACGACCCATACGACTATTATTGATCATTGGATTCATGTCGTACAAGAAGCATACGACTTCTACTATTCACATGAAGTTGTCGCACAAAAGATGCCAAATTACAACTTCTAGCGGAACCCCCGTGCTAAGTCTCGGGAGGGGGACATTTTTCTTGGAATTGATTATAAAGCATAGATGCTACATGACGCTTCCTCCTTCGAGCAAAACCGAACCAAGCTCCTAAGCCGAATTCCTACTCACCCGGCGGTTCATTGACGGATTCTTTGTTATACACTGTGATTGCACTCGGTTTGTCACTCAAAACTAGCTCGTTATCTTTCTTGTGAGCTTATCGGAACGAGCTTGAGTTTCTACCTTTTGAAGATGTGCTCGTGCATCCAGTCGAGGTTATGGAATACATCGGATCTGGTTTTTCATGGTTGAAAATTAGAAGAGTAAGAGCTTCTTTCAAGGGGGAGCCAAGCCTTCATTCGAAGAAAAAGTATCACTAAAGTTTTTCCAAGAAAATCAAGGGGGAGAGGAGCTAAAGATTTTGAAGATTGATATGATTTTGCTTTACAAAACTTTAGGGGGAGAATGTTAGTACCGAAAATGTACTAATTATATGAAAGTTTTGTAAAGCTTGTATACAGCTTACTATGCTTATGACTTGTGTGAGTGTCTCTATAAATAGGAGTTAGGAGCTCATTTGTAGAAAGTGTGGCACAATGTAGAGAGCTAATCTTGGGAGAGAAAGAGAGAGTCATCTTGTACTAAAATGATTAAAATCTAATATGAGGATGACGTTTGTATCTCGATCTCTAAATTACTTGAATTGTTGATGATATTCTGGGATCACAGAAGACTTACCCGGAGATCGACGAACACGATTTTGGGTGCGATTTTTCCGAGATTAGTTGACCTGGATTGTAGTTTTCACAACCAAAACACCAAAAGAGCACTAAACTTTGATCAATTTACTCCTAAAAACACTCTTTGATTGAAGAACATTGAAAGTAAAAAAAACAGAGCCTTTAAACGGTAGTTTATCGATTTTGACGAATTGATGACCAAAAACTTTGAAAAACGATTCAATACTTGATAAAAACTCTCTAAAAGATTAAAACCAAAGATAACTTAAGCAATAATTGAGATTTTAACACCAATATCAAGGATTAAGATTCTAACCTCAAGAACACAGCGCCGTTTTGTCAGATATCGATGAACACAGATAAAAAATGATACCTTTTAGATCGATAGCTTTTGTCCCTCTGCTCTGATACCACATGTAGATCCCAGTTTGATCAAGTAACAATGTAACAACGAAACGATTAATCCTTTTATTGATTGAATGTAGAGAGATACAAGATTAGAATGATGAACAACACACACTCTCTCTCTCTCTCTCTCTCTCTCTCTCTCTCTCTCTCTCTCTCAATTAGCAGTATCCAACTAATCTGATTAAACCTATAAGCCCTTAACCTAATTTCCTCTAAATAACACTTTAAATACCAAGGCTTTAAGCCTTAGGTCCATGGCCCATAAACTCTAATTAAGCCCATTTAATCAATTAAAGGATTTTACAAACAATTAAATAAAACAATTATTTTATTTATATCACTTTCTATTTTATAGGACTTTTAGTCCTAACAACAAGTGAAGCCGAATCATCTTGGGTTTCAGCTGTTCCAATCAACACTATGCCTATTTCTGAACCATCATCTGATATTCCATCAACCTATCAGTAATCAGTGAATGAAGTTTCATCTGTTCTGCCTATCGTGCCTCTACTACCTGACGTCGCTGAAGCTTCCTCTTCAGTTATTCCAAAGTTTCATTCTGAGTCAGCGGCTCACGCTCCTGCTCAACGATGGGCAATAAATCACCCCATTGATCAAATTCTTGGTGATCCAAACGCAGGTGTTCAGACTCGACGCAGTGCCGGTAACATTTGTTTATATGTAAATTTTATTTCACAAATTGAACCAAAGAAGGTTGATGATGCCCTCAGAGATCCAAACTGGGTCAGCGCTATGCAAGAAGAGCTGACTGAATTTGAAAGAAACAAGGTTTGGAATCTCGTTCCAAGACCATCTGACAAATCTGTGATAGGCCCTAAATGGGTCTATCAAAATAAGTTAGATAAAAATGGAACTTTAACCCGCAACAAAGCTCGTCTAGTTGCTCATGGATAAAGACAAGAGGAAGGTATAGATTATGACGAAACATTTGCCCCAGTGGCAAGACTCGAAGCTATTCGTCTATTTCTTGCTTACGTTATTCATAAAGAATTCAAAGTATATCAAATGGATGTGAAATCAGCATTCCTAAATGGAAGGCTGAATGAAGAAGTCTACGTTGAACAACCTCCAGGATTCACTGGTCATAAGCATCCAGGTTGTGTTTATAAACTGGATGAGGTACTCTATGACTTAAAGCAAGCTCCACGTGCATGGTATGACACTCTATCCTCTTTTCTTCTCATTGAAAATTTTGAGCGTGGTAAAATTGACAACACTCTATTTTTTAGGAAAGTAAAAGGTCATATTATTCTTGTTCAAATATATGTCGATCACATTATATTTGGTTCCACTAACCCATCTCTATGTACTCGTTTCGCTGAGAGAATGAAATCTGAATATAGTCAATCAGGTTGTAGTGCAGTGGTTGATCGCCCTGGGTGATGTGGTGGAATATCCCCTCCACCCAGGGTTTGATCCCAGGCGACCTCAACATTGATAAGACATCTTTAAGTTTCAAATTTGACAGGGATTAGTCTGGGCGGTGCCTGGGATACCCTTCCCAAAAAAAATGAAATCTGAATATAAGATGAGTATGATGGGTGAGTTGAACTACTTCCTTGGACTCTGTTAATGCCAAAAATCGCACCAAAGGGACAACTTAAGGTCGATGTGGACTTAATCAACTAAAGAAAGAATCTGTTAGGTCTAAATATGTCTTCAAAATTTAATATTATTGTCAAAGTCAAAGTCAATGTATTTAGTCAAGTGTAGAAAGTCAAAGCTAGCTTATTTCCTTAATAAGTCTAAGGGTATATAAGGCTTTGTTTAGACTTTCATTGTAAGCTTTTGGACATAATTCTCATATTGTAAAACAGAGAGTCGACTTAATAAGAAGACATTTTCTCTCTCTACTTTCTCTCTCTAGAATTCTTATCGATTTCTTGGTTGCTTGATTGATTTGGGATTAACAATTGGTATCAGAGCAAGTTAATGAAGATCTGCTGAAGAATTTGCACGATTTGAGATCAAAATTGTGGGATTGTTGAGGAAAATCGATTGATTTTCTTGATTATCAAGAAAATCTCTTTTTCTCAAATTCTTGCAATTTTGTGTTGAATTCGTCTGGATTTTGTGTTATTGGTGTTAGAAATCTCATTTGCAACACTTCTTCTTCTTGAATCAAGGGCTAATTTCAAGTTTTTAAAGGTCAATTTGAAGAAATTGGAAGTTTCTGTTCGGTTCGATCATTTCAGTCTGTTCGATCATTCAGACATCGATTAAGTGGTTTTCAGCAAAATTGGTTTCCATAATCGTGCTAGAAACTGTTTTTCTAACATCCCTGCAGAATTTGGTTGCTTAATTCGAAGTTTTGATTGAGATTTGATGAAATTTTTGTGTTTGATCTGAACTTTGCGCCATACACTGGTGGCGCAAACCAACTTTGCGGCACCTTCTTAATCAACTTTGCGCCACCTTATTGCTGGAGAAAACAATTCTTTTTACGCCAATCACTAATCAGAATTGGAGTAAACTAAATTTCACATGGATTCTTGAACGTTGTGCCAATTCATAGCTGGAGTAAACTACAATTTCATATTGCGCCACCTACTGTGTTGCTCCACAAATTGATCAAGAAACATATGATTTGCGCCACCTTCTTCTAGCGCAAACATCAACTTTGCGCCATGCACATCTAGCGCAAACCATCTCTTTGCTAAGCGTTTATAAATTTGTGGTGCATGTGTGTGTATAAGGTGCATGTGTGTGTGCTGTATGTTTAAACATGAGATGTGTGCCGCGTATGTTACTGTGTGAGTGAGTTGTCTAAAGAAATCTCAAGCAAACAATTCGCATCCTACTTCAACTTCAGCTAATTTTTGTATCCAACTGAAGTGGGTTTTTGCATCAGGCTAACTCAAAGAACTCGCAACCTTCTTCCATAAAGCTCACCGGAGCTTTCGCCGGAAAAACGTTTTTCGCCGGAAAACGTGGGTCTTCGAAAATCGTAGTGTGATCGAGATTTGTTCGTTGCATTTCATTGGTATTCGAATTACGATCTCAACGCAACAAAAATCAGTAATTTTCGTCAAGAAACGAAGAAGATATCAAAGTTTAAAGTTTTCGTTCGGTTTTATCGAAAACTTTCGGTTGCTTCGTTTGAGAGTTTGAAAGCGTGTTTTGAGTTCTAATCAGTTAAGGGAGTTTAAGGGATCATAAGCGAACAGTTTTGGTCAAAAAGTTTGATTCCATATCGACTTTTGCAGATTGGTTTCAATGAAGATAGTGATGAATAGTAAACTAACGGGGTTTCGTTAGTTTCGTTAGTTTTTGTGACATTTTCGTTAGAGTCGTTAGTTTTGTTACAATTTTAGTCCTTGAAGTTTTTAGTTTAGAATTTTATCATTTTTAGTCCTTCTAGTTTTAAATTTTAGGTTTTGACATTTTAAGTCCCTTGACTTGTAAGTTTTAGAATTTTACATATTTTAGCCCCTTGAGTAATTTTTTTTGTTTTTATCATTTTTAGTCCTTGTATTTGTTGAGTCTTAGTATTTTTCACTTTTAGTCCCTATATTTTTACCAGCTTTTACTCATAACTGATAAATTTTTCTTGTATTTTGCATGTTAATTTTTCTATTTTTCAGTAGATTTTTCATTATAAAGATTTTTTTCGTCAAGCAATCATGAACTTACCACCAGTGCTGATCAAAGATTCTGAATTTGAACGATGGAGAGTTTCGTTCATCGACTTTATCGCAAGTAGAGAAAATAGAGAGAACATGATAAAATCGTTCTCCGAAAGTCCAATGATCAGATATAAAATGGAGAATGATTTTACAGAAGAATAGATTAAGGAAGCTTCATCCAGCTTGATCTTTGCACTTCCACAACACATTTACAAACGTGTTGAATGTTTCAAACACAACCCAATGCAGATGTGGAATTCGTTATCTAAGCAAATGCATGGATCTGAAGTTGCATTTACAAAGAAAAAGGAAGAAGGAAAGAAAGTTGAGAAAGAGGATTCGGAACAGAACCTGTCTGAAGCTGAAAATGAAGATCTCAAGGAAAAGATTATTGAGCTCACAAAGAAGCTGTCAGACAAGGAAAATTTGCTAAAAGAGGAAAGAGAAAAGTTCAGGAAGGAAAGAACCAGTCGTTCTGATGACAAAAAGTGCTATGCGAAGCAAATTCTTTCTCTTTCTCAGAAAGTTTCTGAACTAGAAAAGACTTCAAATTCTGAAAAGAAAGAAAATGAAGAAAAGAAAGCTCTTGAACTCCGAAGCATAAAACTTTCGAAGCAAAATTCAGACTTTGAGAAGATTTTATTTCTTGAAAAAGAAAAATTGGAGAAGGAAAGGCTTGAATTTGAAAATAAAAGGAAAGTCTTTGAAGCGAACAATGAGAAATTGTCAAAGAAAATTTATGACCTTCAAAAGGACTTAGAAAAGGAAAGACAAGAGCTAGATAAGGAAAGACAAGAGCTAGATAAGGAAAGTCATGAGCTAGAAAAGATGAAGAAAGCTGACTTTCAGGCTAGGTGCGTTAAAGACGAATTTTCTAAAGAAAGGAAGATATTTCGGCAGGAAATACATAAGCTGACAATGAATTTGGTTGTGTTATCGACTGATATCATGAATGAGAAGAGGGATAAGTCTGATATTCTGAAGAAGCTTGATTTTGTGACCAAGGAACGGAATGACTTATATAACAAAGTGAAGTCACTTAACAAATCCAAATGTTTTGCTGAATGTCCGATTCGTCCTTCTAATCTCTTTTATGATCACTCAGTGGATAATTCTTCCAAGTCTCAATCTGCTGATCTTCCTGTATATAAGAAAGTCAACATGCAATGGAGAGTTAAAGGTACGACTCCTAAAAAAGATGTACCAAAATCATCTGTTCCCAACAAGAACACTAAATTGAAAGATAATTCTTTTGCTAAACCTGATTCAGTATATTCCGCAAATAATTTAATCAGGTTTGCACAAAAGAATATTTGTTGTTCTTTTTGTGGAACTAATGATTTCGTTACAAATAACAATGTTCAATTTTGGTATGGCACTTATCATTTTCCTTCTTATAGAGCTCCGCTTAACAAGTCAGGACCTAAGACGCGTTGGGTACCAAAATCTACTTAATCTGTTTTTGCCGATTTAGAAGTAAAGCGTTGAACTCTTGAAAGAAGATGTATCTGTGCATTCAAAGAGATAATGGTTTCTGAATACATCAGTTCAGGACCCGTGCTTCAATGTTTTTGGCTTTTGAACATATTAGTTCAAAACTCGTGCTTCAACGACTATGGCTTCTGAACAATTCAGTTCAGGACTCGTACTTCAATGACTAAGACTTCTTAACAAATCAGTTTAGAACTCACACTTATCAGGTGATATCCTTAACTGTCACATCTTTCTATTTCAATGAACAAGTGGTGAAAGGTAACATTGCATTATGTTTTATCTCTACTGCTTGGAATGTTTGAATCTTTACAAATTTAATTCAATGAAGTGAATTTTTTTTCAACTTTCATTCAATGAATGAAATGTGTGTCAAGGGTGATTTTACAAGCGTTTTTGTATTATCTGAGTTACATCTGTTTCATCTATCACTTCTGAAATAAATCGAAAGGTCAGCAAAATATGAATGAAATTATGCTGAATACTCAAAATTATGAAAGTCTGAACTTATATAGAATATAATGCTCAAAAAGCCTTTTTGTCAGAATGATGGATGGAAACGAAAATATGGGGGAACACTATGTTTTAGAACCAAGTGATTGAGATGCTCAATGTTTTTAAATCTAATCATTTAGTTTGAAAGTTTGTGCCTGTGGCCTTTCTGGTTTGGGAGATTAAGTCCTAAGGGGTGCTCGACACCTAGTCCCTAAGGCCAACTGGTCTGGGATCGGCTGACCCAAATCCTTTTATAGAACCAGATAGAAAGCCATGTTTTACTGGTACAAATGGGTTTAAGATATATCGATGTGGCCTTTCTGGTTTGGGAAAGTAAGTTCCAAGGGGTGTTCGACACCTAGCCCCTAAGACCAACTGGTCTGGGATTGGCTGACCCAAATCTTTCTATAGAACCAGTTAGAAAGTCATGTTTAACGGTGTATCTTATTCCTACTAAACTTTTTGATTAAAAGATGACAATGTGCACAAAAGTAAAAGATGCCAATGAGCACAAAATCAAAAGATGCCAATGTGCACAAAATCAAAAGATGCCAATGAGCACACATCTCTTGAAACTTGGGGAAAATACAAGTCACGATAAACCCGTAAATTTGTGAAAATTCTGATTTTGGACAAATAGTGTGAGTAGAGCAAACTATTCTTATATGTTTTACAATTGCATATGCTTGTTGCTGATCATATTTCGCATGCTAGCACACCAAATAGATTTAATAAAGGGGTTGAAACTGAACATTTTTAACTTGATATGCAATGATGCCTTGTATTTGAATCCAAACACATGCATTTGATTTCATTTGATTGAAAAATCTGTAAGTTGAATTTCTTTTGTAAAGTTTTCAAATAATCAAATGTTAATAGTTATAAAATGTAGTTCAATGAATTTTATTTTCCTTGAATAAAATTTTCAACTACTGTGCCTAAATGAAATATATGCATACTTTCAGGGGGAGAAAACAAATTGCTCCAGAATTCTTATTTTGATGGGGAGCAAGGTTATTCATAAAGGAGGAGATTGTTCGTGATACTCAGAGACGCGGCTGAAATTGAAGAAGGTTTTTGATGATCGTGATGCTCACAATCATCGAAAAAGGGGGAGAAATGTATAATTCAATTTCATGTCAAAGAGATTTCAAGTCAAAGATTCGAGAACAAAGACTGAACAAAGAAGACTTCGTCTAAAGATAGTAAAAGGGGGAGAATTCTTCTTCAAGAGTTTAAGAGAAATCGATTGATCATCTTTTTCAAGAAGATCTCTTTTTCTTAAACTTGTGCTATATGGTGAATATCCGTACTGAAGATTGAAGTTCTCAAGTCAAAGAAAGAAAAGGGGGAGAATTCTTCAAGAGTTTAAGAAAAATTGATTGATCTGCTTGGTTTTTCAAGAAGATCTATTTTTCTTAAATTTGTGATTATCTGTACCAATATGCCTTGTGTGAAGAAACAAATTCTCCATTTCAAAGAAAGAAAATCTCCGTCTGAAGATTTTGTGACGATTTGACTTTGACAAGCCTTGATAAAGACCGAAGTTTTGAAGATTCAAGAAGCCGAAGACTGCTGTTCTCAAATGTTTAAATCTTGAATCCAAGGAGGAGATTGTTAGGTCTAAATATGTCTTCAAGATTTAATATTATTGTCAAATTCAAAGTCAATGTATTTAGTCAAGTGTAGAAAGTCAAAGCTAGCTTATTTCCTTAATAAGTCTTAGGGTATATAAGGCTTTGTTTAGACTTTCATTGTAAGCTTTTGGACATAATTCTCATATTGTAAAACAGAGAGCCGACTTAATAAGAAGACACTTTCTATCTCAACTTTCTCTCTCTAGAATTCTTATCGATTTTTTGGTTGCTTGATTGATTTGGGATTAACAGAATCTTTCGACGAGACGTGCGGCGATAAATAAAATAAGGAAAACAAGAGATTTGATGACGCAGGAAAAACCTCAAACGAGGAAAAAACCTGCGGACGACAGTGGGTGTCGTCGCTGCACTATGGTCGCCAATCAGGGGCGATGTCCTTGGTACTGGTGTCGATCATACGATGATTACAATACAAATGAAGGAAAATACTTCGAAATGTAAAGTACAAGTGTTTGAATATAAAAACAGGTGTTTGTCGTGCGTGAATACAAAGTGTGAACTTCTGGTCGAGGGCTGTTGTCGTGCGTCGAGAGCGATACTTGAGCTTTCCTTCGAGTGTTCTTGAGTTCGCTGTAGGGTTCTGGCTTTCAGTACTTGATCTCCAGAGTTTGAATGTTCTTTGCTATGAGTTTGGATGATTTTCTCTGTTGTTTGATGATGTTCGCTGATGTATACTGGATGTTAACCGATGTCCCTTGAAATGAGGCTTTAGCTTGGTTTTTATAGTCTTCGTGCCATTAATTAGCTCCATTAATGATTTGAACAACAGATACAACGGCTGGAAACGGTCGCCGGAGTGATTATCCATAATGCTCTTCGTCCGTTACGGTCGCTTGCTGTTAATGGCTTTGACCCCTGCATTAAATACTTAACAAACGTAATAATCAAGGTTAACGTTAGCTTTGGTCGAAGGTGCAATGATCTTACGCGATGGTCGTACGGGACGGGCGATACTATGGTCGAGCATCATGGGGGACGTACGACTTACCTTTTATGGGAGACGATGGATGTTTTCTGGGTTCTTGTCGAGACCTTATCTTAATACAAGATTTTGATTATAACGTGCGTCTTACCTGCTCTGGTCGTGGTCGTACGACGTGATTTTTTGCCCAAACAGTTTGCCCCAAAAATTTGAGAATTGAATGTCAAATTTAAGTTTTAAATTTTGTCAATCAGACGCGTAGGAAATAAGACAAGAGATAGAAATTACCTTAATCGCCTTGGAGCTAGACTGGTTCGTTTATAACTGAACGAGAAGTTGAAAAGGGAACGAGGTCGTGACGTCATACTGACACGCGATGATGCTTGCCAGCTGCCGAGGACAGGTGTCGAAGATCCGGGCGGATATACGAAAGGACACGGACGCGGGGAAATCATCCAGGGATTCGACTTGATGTGATCGTTTGTATAAATAAAGATCACAACGGATCTTTTCTTGCTATATTTTTGAAGTGTTTATTTGGGAAGAGATTTCTCCTTGATTCCTTTCCATTCTTCGTCCGAACTTACTTGAATCGTTGTAAATCTTCAAACCGCAGTTGAGAGCGTTTATATAAGACCTTGTTCTGTCCTTTGATTCACAATGTCGATGGAGCCTGCTAGTCTTATCATGAATCATGTAGACTTAGATGCTTTTAGGAGTTTAGCAAAAATTCCTGCAAATGTAGAGTTGCGGTGTCCGGGGATTGTTCGTTCTAAGGATTGCCCTGAGGGATATCTCGTTTTGTACGAGTATCCTTTTAAGATAGGGTTTCAATGGCCGTTTTCTGGTTTAGCCAAGTCATTCATGCAGGATTTCGATGTGTCGCCGGGACAATTGATGCCCCAACTTTGGCGAGTTTTGCTGGCAATCGAGCGAGCGTCCACGAAATGGGAGTCTCCTATGATCATGAATGATTTCTTGGCGGCGTACCAAGTTAAAAAGGATAAGAACTGGCGTTATAGTCCTTATTCTAAGTTCAAGGTTGATCGTGCCTTGGTTTTGGGAACTGGCGTCAATGATCGTGGGTGGAAGTCGAGGTATGTATTTGTTCTTACCGAGTCATTGGATTCCAGCAGCAATTGGATGCGGTCAGACTGGAATAAGACAGGTATGCTTCGTTTGTTTCCGAGTTTTATTTATCTTTATGACTTTTATTTATCATTTTCCTCTTGTCGCCTTCAGAGATTCAGCTTGACGAAGTGAAACCGGCTGTGGGTTCCCAGGCTAAGATCAGCAAGTTCTTGAGTCTTAGTGTTGATGACCGGTCTTTCGTTTCGTGACAATCGGCGGTCGAGGATGAGGATGAGGACGTGATAGAAGAAGGAGATGAGGACGTGCAGGAAGAGGCGACTGGTAAGTGTACCATAGTTTTTATTTCATTTCGTTTACTCTATCTGTCTGACGCTTCATGTATTTCCTGATCAGTGCCAACCGAGAGGAAATCGGTCTCTAGGGCGAGAGGAAAGCAGGTTATGCGTGCCCTTCGGGGCGAAAATGTTTCGACAGCTGGGTCGAGCGAGAAGAGAACCAAGAGGACAGTCCTGAGGGAACCGTCGTCGAGGGTTGATAACTCACCAGGAGTTGTTCTGCCTAAGAAGGCGAGGGCGTCATCTAGCCGTCCTGGCGTGATGGACGTGACACCAGCAAGTTTTGCGCTTCCGGCGACGGTGACGAAACCGGTGTCTCAAGTGTCGATCCCAATATCTGCTGACAGGGGCGAGGGATCGTCGGCCGAAGTTATGACGGTCAATTTTACATTGCCATCTGACTTTATGGCGGATGGTGTCCTAGACGGGACGGCGTCATTCCCTCATCTGGGGAAGTATTTGCTCCTGTCTTTTGGGAGCAATTTCGTGGAGTTCCGGCAGGAGAGATTGGATCTCAAGTTGCCAGTCTGGCGTTCACGGTGAGTGTCAATCTTTTATGACTTGTCACGTTCGTTTAGTCATATAATATTTTCTTGTGTTATTTTTCAGACGTTCCAGTCGTCTTTGGCATTACACGTTGGGATGTCGAAGGTTGAAGGGTTGATGGCGTCTGCCCTTGAAAGAGAAGCTGCGGCGTTGGAGAGAGAGAGGGCGGCTTTAGATAGGGAGAAGTTTGCCTTGGCGTGTGCTGACGAGCTAGCCATCCAGCTTTTCGATGCTTAGTATGAACTGCAGGAGATTCGTGCGGGAGAAGTGGCAGATGAAGGCCCTCGCCCCTCAGGTCGGGACTTCGAGCAGGGAGACGACCGATGTTCCCCCTGTCGTCTAGAATTTTTTCTTTCCTTATTGTTTTTGCCACTCGACCTATCGAGGGTTGAGTATGTATATAATGGTTTACTCAATGAATACATCTTTTGCTTTGAATCTTATGCTTTATTCAAATCATATTGATTATGAAGTCGAACATAAAATACATATGAAATCATGCGACTAAGGTACTCATTGTAATACGATGATAAGAACGTAAAACAAGTATAAAAACACGCGATTATAGCATCCATTCAGGGTATGAAAGCTAAGAAACTTTAAGATAAGTTGTTTTAGGCTTTGCGATATTAAAGTCATATAGTAGACTTAATGACTACCGTCGTGCGATTCTGCGATAATTTGTCGTGCGATTCTGCGATAAAACGATGTCGGGGGTTGGTCGTTGGCTAGCCAACGACCCTCTGATGCTTAAGTCAGTAAACTTTTTGTGAGAAAAAATCGTATGAGAAAGAGTTAGAGAACGTACCATTTCAGACTCTCTCTATTTGCCCCCTGTCATTTATTACCGTATCCTTTTCGGGAGGAAAAGATAGGTTTTAAATGACAGAATGACACGGAGAAATATTGTCCTGCGGTCGACTATGTAGTCGTGCGACGAGGCACCATAGTAGATTTATCCCTGTGGAAAAGATATTAATTTAGGGATAGAAGAACGAACCTGTCGAGAGCTTGATCTTGCGATTTCAGTTTATTTTCTCGGCTTCAAGGTAGACTTGTGTAACGTCCCAAAAATTACAAGAAATTTAAAATTTTAAAAACATGCATTTCATTATAAAACAATCACAATTTAATAATTCGTAACTCAAATGAAGTTAACGTCGTTAACTCGAACAGTCAATAAAGTTTATGCAGCGGAAATTTCATAAAATAAAATCCAAAGGTTGAAAGTGAAACTTAAACAATTCTTGACACTCCGCGCCTAGTGTGTGTACCGTCAAGCCCGACTGCCGCTCGCACCTGAAATCACAACATATTGGGAAAAGGGTAAGCTAAACGCTTAGTGAATCCTATCACACACGCAGGTAGCAACCCCACGTATATCGCCCCTACCCGCCAGTAGGCAACATCACCATCACCACGGATATAAATCCACATAACAATTAGCGTATAAATACGAACCTCGGTCCCACCGAGCACACCAAATATATATAGATACAAGCTCAGTCCCACCGAGCCCTCGGTCCCACCGAGTAAAGACATCGATACAAGCTCAGTCCCACCGAGCCCTCGGTCCCACCGAGTAAAGATAATACAATTGTACTAGCTCAGTCCCACCGAGCCCTCGGTCCCACCGAGCCCCCCAGTCCCACTGAGGTGTACACAAGCATACATAATTCACATACACATTCAACAGATCACAACTAGATATCACATCCCAACTAATTCACGTAAACACGTAATAACACATAATAACACGTAACACAAAATAACGATATGCATGAAATTCCTAACTACGCGGTGAGAGAACTCACCTCAAAGCAAAGTGACGCGCTCCCGAGCCGCAACACCAGCACGTCAACCTTCCTCACATTTTCCCACCTAATTACGCACTAAAAACGTCAACGGAAGGTCCCAACTCACGACACTTTTACTAGTTTAACGAAACTAAAAATTCCAGCTTTTATACTAAAAACGCAGGTCTGTTCGGGACCCATTTTACCCCTGCTAAACTGATCAAACCAAAAATCTAATTCCACATTCAGGAAGTTCAATGTCTTACGGTTCCAGGGACGTATCGCACGCGTCCTAACGATATTCCTAGCACTCTATATGAATTTTACAAAAACACCTCTCAGAGCAGCTAAAACAGGACCTGTCCGTATAAAATGGCAATTTGACACTAGCTATGGCCCGAACTGGTTTTTCCACAAGACATAGGAAACTTAATAGACTCCGAAACGAAACTTTTGGCACCAGTCCCATCCCAATCCGACATTCCAAGCAAAAGTTATGCATAAAACAAAACAGGGACAGAAAGCTGGAAGTTTTTCGGACCAGGCTGTATAAACAGCCCCATACGGCCTAGCTACAGGCTTAAACAGATTTTCGGAAAAACACGAAAAACTTTCCTGACTCGATTAGTGAACTTCGGCCACCGATTTCATTTCAATCCGAGCTACGAGTAAAGAGTTACGGTTTACTCAAAACAGGGCAGAAACTGTGCAATTTACATAAAATGATAACCTTTTGAACTTGATCCCAATAAGACGTCTTAATCCAAACAGACCCGCAAAACAACATGACTTACTGTTTTAGGGTTACCATGGTCTGAAACACACCAAGCACCACCCACTACCGCCTCCGGAGGTGGTGGTGATTGGCGGTGACACGGTGGTTGCGGTTTACAATTTCCGACGAAGAAAACATCAATAAAACGAACGGGACACTTACCTTAACGGAATCCTTCTTCTTCCTCCTTTCCGACCAGTCCCGACGCTGGTTCCCTCACGCCGGTGATCGCCTCCTTCCTCCTCTCGACTCTCGCTCTCTATCTCTTTCGGTCTCTCTCTCTTTTCTTCTCGGTTTCACTTCCTTTTCTTCTTGGCCGAAAACAACAAGGGGAAGGGAAGGAAAAATGGCTAAGGGTTTTGGGGGAGGATTGTTAAGATGAAACCGAAGGGGAGGGGAGGGGTTGTGCCTCTTGGCCGATCCCCTTGCCCAACTATGGAGAAAGTCCCAAACAGCCCCTCAACTTACACTTCTTAGCAAAATCCCACAAAGGTTACTTCACTTAACTTTTTGGCCCGACTCGGCTAACCCCGCTAACGGAAACCACGTTAATTAATTAAATGCCGTTTTTTAAAAAAATAACGAGAATACATACCGGGATACGGGCTTTACAACTCTCCCCCACTTGGATTAGACTTCGTCCTCGAAGTCTATGTCCGTGAATAGCTATAGATAGGTCTCCCACATCTCAACCTCAGGTTCCCAAGTTCACTCGGAACACTTTCGGTGTTTCCACTAGACCTTCACTAACTGGAATTTAAGATTTCCCACATCGCCTAAAAATCTCTCGAATAATTTTCTTACCACAAAACTCCTTCAAGTACACCGCAAGTATGATCGGAGGAACATTCCAACAACTGGATTCATTCCTAGTCAAACGACTTCGGTTGTCTCCCAACCATAGATAATCCAAACATCCCGATTCAAATTTCAAGCTCTAACCATTCTAAAGTTGCTCACCAATATACCCTACAGGATACTCGAATTCGATCATTCCTATCATTAACTGTCGATTAACTTTCACGAGTTCTAATAGACTCCCACAATTTATTCCACATGAATTATCAAACTAGTAAATTTATAATCATCCACGAAGGTCATTCCACCACAATCATTCACCACAAGCAAACATCTCAGGATTACTACTACCATCAACATAATTTCCTTAAAATCGGCTACAATTCCCCAATTACACTAAGGCATTTGGCCTCAAGCCCAAAAGTCGACACCTAAGTATACTATTTACCTCAAAAATTCTACGCATTTATCCTCTTTATTACAAAGGGCAGCATTCCCTAACCGATAATATTCGGCCTACAGTACCCACACGTGTGGGATACCCAACCTTCCATTAAGACCGAGCAATTGACCCATGACTATCACGGACAAAATTCGGAATTTCCCCCGAAACTCTCTCGCGATTGGCATTTTCCTCCAAAACTGCCACCTCCTGAGCACTACCTATCGACTCGAGAAGAGGTGCAACCACTGTTAACCGTTGACACAAGCCCCACAGTGGCTCACCATCCAGATGTCGACTAAGTGCGTCCGTAACAACATCCGCTTTACCGGGGTGGTAAAGTATCTCACCATCATAATCCTTGACCACGTCAAGCCACCTCCTCTGACGCATGTTGAGGTTTTGCCGGTCATCAAGCACTGGAGGCTTTTATGGTTAGTGTATACACTTGACGCCATACAAATAGTGCCTCCAAATCTTGAGAGCAAACACCACCAATTCTTACATACCCTCCGGCAAAGTCAACATCGGAGCCTCGCATAACGCCTGCGTAGCTCCCCAAAGCCCTCTGCTGCTCTTCACCCCAACTAAAAGCCGCAGATTTCTTCGTCGATCGGGTCATCGGTAAAGCAATCTTGGAGAAATCCTGAATGGATCTCCGAAAGTACCCTGCTAACCCAAGAAAACTCCGTACTTCAGTGAGAGTCTTTGGCACTTCCCACCGCATCACAGCCGTAATCTTGGCCGGATCCACCATAATACCATTCTGGTTCATGACATGTCCTAGGAATTGGACCTCTCGTAACCAGAACTCGCACTAGGAGAACTTAGCATAAAGTTTCTCCCGCCTCGAAACTTCCAAAACTACATGCAAATGCATCTCGTGCTCTGCCTTCGACTTCAAACACACAGGAATATCTTCGATGATCAAGATCACCGATCGATCCCACATAGGGCTACATACCCGGTTCATGAGGTCCATGAACGCTGCGGGTGCATTGGTGAGCCCGAGAGGCATCACCACAAACTTGTAAATGGCCATGACGTGAACGAAAGGCCGTCTACTCCGTATCCTCTCTCCTTACCCGCATCCGATGATACCCCGATCTCAAATCAACCTTAGAGAACCACGAGGCTCCCTGAAGCTGATCGAACAAGTCATCGATCCTTGGCGGAGGATAATGATTATTCACCGTAAGCTTATTCAACTCACGGTAGTCTATACACATCCGTTGGGACCCGTCTTTCTTTTTCACAAACAGAATCGGGGCTCCCCACGGTGGACAACTCGGCTTGATGAACTCCTTTTCGATAAGTTCCTGCAACGAGTGTACAACTCCTTCATTTTCGGTGGAGCCAGGCGATAAGGTGCCTTGGCCACCGGAGCAGCATCCGGAATCAAATCAACGTGGAACTCTACCTGTCGCTCAGGAGGTATCCCCGGTAACTCCTCGGGAAAATACGTCAGCAAACTCTCGTACAACTGGCACATCCTCCACAAACTTCTTCTCTCCATCGACGCGCGTGTCGATCACATACGCCAAAAATCCCTGACCACTGTGCTGCAAGTACCTCCGAGCCCTCGCAGCCGAACATATCGCTGAGGTCCGCCTGGGCAAGCCGCCCTGAACTAGCATTTCTACCCCGCTTGGGGTTCGAACTCGTACTTGTTTGCGACGACAAACAATCTCCGCGTCATACACATCCATCCAATCCATGCCCACAGTCACGCACAACTCCCGCATAGTGATCGGAATCAAATCAATCGGGAACCTCACACCAGAGATCTCTATAGTGCACCCCCGGTACACGTCAGTAACCGTCAAGGTCCTGTCTTCAGCAACTGCAACCATAAGTGGACAGCCTAACCGTCCTACAACTCGGCCCCAAACACTCACTGACTATGTGAGATACGGAAGGATGAGTAGCCCCGCTATCAATCGTCACCACAGTAAGCACCGAGTTAACCAAGAACGTACCTGTCACCACTTTATACGTAGCTTGTGCCTCCTCCACTCCCAGTTGACGAACTCTACCTCAGGCCGCCTCCCTCACTACAGCAAGTGAAACATACTGCGCGGTACTCACGAACTCCCTGATCTTGGTACGTAACATATCCTTGCATCGTGTCCCCTTCATGTCCTCAAAAGCAGCATGCTAAGGATAGAATAATGTCATTTCCGTAAACTTTCGGTTCACCTCCTTTATGGCCTCCGCAGTCTGATAGAGTTCCAAGAACTCTTTGGCACTCCTCTCCATCTCCACTAGAGGCACATGCTCTACACGAAACATACGACGAACTCCTCCCAGGTCAAGTAGTGAGCCCGTTAAGCGTCAAAGCAATAGCACACCAATCCTTCGCTCCGTCTCGTAACAGATTCACCGCGAAGCGTACCTTCTAGTTCGCAGGACAACCACCGGTAAGGAATGTGCACTCTATAACCGATCTCGACCCTCTTGTTCGGGGCTGCCCACCCGCAGGGGGTGGAATCGCCGCGATGCGCTCCTCCATCGACACTATTACCTCATCACGAATGTCGGTAATAATTTCGGGGATCGCCTCCTCAAAATATGCGTCACCTCGACCGCAAACATCTCACGAATCTGATCAGCAATAATTCCAGCATCAGCATCTGGATCAACATTGTTGTTCCTCCTTAACGAGCTACTAACACACATTAAAACCTGCTAACTACGCTCACACTCAACTCTTCGGATTCTCCATGACTTTCCCCGACTCGAGCACGGATCCTGTGCTTCAGATAGTAGGAGCTCTGCTACTACCCTTCACACCTATCCTTACTCGTTTCGAGTCCTGTCCTGGGACGTCCAAGTAGTTGCTTACCACAAACAAACACATATGCCCATTCCGGCATATGCAAACACTTTTCCTAGCCCCCTAGAAAAGTCGTAATACCCTACCACCCTTGCTAGAACGGAACCCCTACTAGCCCTGACGAGTCGCCTCGTAAACGCACAGTCGTATACAGTGAAACCAGATAGACATTCGAATATAAGATTCTATCCTACAACGGTTGGACTCAAACAAGAGCTGCGCAATAGAACTAAATCCAACATTCTAAGGCTATTCAGTTCCTACTGTATACAACCTAAGGTGCATTCACATAACAACCTATCAAGGCTAGCATGAGTTCCTAATAGCAAGTAACAAGTATACAGTACCACAAAATCCACGTAAGCAATCTTGCATACATACTCCTATGTTCTAGAAAGCAATCTAGCATACGTACTCATATGTAAACGCTATTCCCAGCTCACTAGGAATTTCATCTCATCCCACTACTCTTGCTACAACGGAATCCCTGTTAGCCATAACGAGTTGCCTCGCGAATACCCAGTCGCACGCAGCGTGAATCAAATAGACATTCGAATACAAGATTCTATCCTAGAACGGTTGGACTCAAACAAGAGCTGCGCAATAGAACTAAATCAAATATTCTAAAGCTATATGATTCTTACTGCATGCAACCTATAGGGCCTTCACTTGACAACCTACTATAACTAGCATTGATTCCTACTAGCAAGCAGTCATCGTACAGCACAGTGTAAACAACCTCGGCAATCTAGCATGCATACCCTATGCCTAGAAAGCAATAAATACACTAAGTGCTGTACCTTCCCAATTGGCGTCGGCTGACTGTACACACTGCGCCCACGATCACCGTTTCCCAAACGGGCTTTCTCCGTTCATTTATTTTCAAAGATTTTAATAAGAGAGTTTAAAAACTTCATAGCCGCAACTTGAGACCAAACACACCGAGATGTGTTTGATTCACTCAAGCTGTGCTCTGATACCAAGTTGTAACGTCCCAAAAATTACAAGAAATTTAAAATTTTAAAAACATGCATTTCATTATAAAACAATCACAATTTAATAATTCGTAACTCAAATGAAGTTAACGTCGTTAACTCGAACAGTCAATAAAGTTTATGCAGCGGAAATTTCATAAAATAAAATCCAAAGGTTTGAAAGTGAAACTTAAACAATTCTTGACACTCCGCGCCTAGTGTGTGTACCGTCAAGCCCGACTGCCGCTCGCACCTGAAATCACAACATATTGGGAAAAGGGTAAGCTAAACGCTTAGTGAATCCTATCACACACGCAGGTAGCAACCCCACGTATATCGCCCCTACCCGCCAGTAGGCAACATCACCATCACCACGGATATAAATCCACATAACAATTAGCGTATAAATACGAACCTCGGTCCCACCGAGCACACCAAAAATATATAGATACAAGCTCAGTCCCACCGAGCCCTCGGTCCCACCGAGTAAAGACATCGATACAAGCTCAGTCCCACCGAGCCCTCGGTCCCACCGAGCCCTCGGTCCCACCGAGTAAAGATAATACAATTGTACTAGCTCAGTCCCACCGAGCCCTCGGTCCCACCGAGCCCCCCAGTCCCACTGAGGTGTACACAAGCATACATAATTCACATACACATTCAACAGATCACAACTAGATATCACATCCCAACTAATTCACGTAAACACGTAATAACACATAATAACACGTAACACAAAATAACGATATGCATGAAATTCCTAACTACGCGGTGAGAGAACTCACCTCAAAGCAAAGTGACGCGCTCCCGAGCCGCAACACCAGCACGTCAACCTTCCTCACATTTTCCCACCTAATTACGCACTAAAAACGTCAACGGAAGGTCCCAACTCACGACACTTTTACTAGTTTAACGAAACTAAAAATTCCAGCTTTTATACTAAAAACGCAGGTCTGTTCGGGACCCATTTTACCCCTGCTAAACTGATCAAACCAAAAATCTAATTCTACATTCAGGAAGTTCAATGTCTTACGGTTCCAGGGACGTATCGCACGCGTCCTAACGATATTCCTAGCACTCTATATGAATTTTACAAAAACACCTCTCAGAGCAGCTAAAACAGGACCTGTCCGTATAAAATGGCAATTTGACACTAGCTATGGCCCGAACTGGTTTTTCCACAAGACATAGGAAACTTAATAGACTCCGAAACGAAACTTTTGGCACCAGTCCCATCCCAATCCGACATTCCAAGCAAAAGTTATGCATAAAACAAAACAGGGACAGAAAGCTGGAAGTTTTTCGGACCAGGCTGTATAAACAGCCCCATACGGCCTAGCTACAGGCTTAAACAGATTTTCGGAAAAACACGAAAAACTTTCCTGACTCGATTAGTGAACTTCGGCCACCGATTTCATTTCAATCCGAGCTACGAGTAAAGAGTTACGGTTTACTCAAAACAGGGCAGAAACTGTGCAATTTACATAAAATGATAACCTTTTGAACTTGATCCCAATAAGACGTCTTAATCCAAACAGACCCGCAAAACAACATGACTTACTGTTTTAGGGTTACCATGGTCTGAAACACACCAAGCACCACCCACTACCGCCTCCGGAGGTGGTGGTGATTGGCGGTGACACGGTGGTTGCGGTTTACAATTTCCGACGAAGAAAACATCAATAAAACGAACGGGACACTTACCTTAACGGAATCCTTCTTCTTCCTCCTTTCCGACCAGTCCCGACGCTGGTTCCCTCACGCCGGTGATCGCCTCCTTCCTCCTCTCGACTCTCGCTCTCTATCTCTTTCGGTCTCTCTCTCTTTTCTTCTCGGTTTCACTTCCTTTTCTTCTTGGCCGAAAACAACAAGGGGAAGGGAAGGAAAAATGGCTAAGGGTTTTGGGGGAGGATTGTTAAGATGAAACCGAACGGGAGGGGAGGGGTTGTGCCTCTTGGCCGATCCCCTTGCCCAACTATGGAGAAAGTCCCAAACAGCCCCTCAACTTACACTTCTTAGCAAAATCCCACAAAGGTTACTTCACTTAACTTTTTGGCCCGACTCGGCTAACCCCGCTAACGGAAACCACGTTAATTAATTAAATGCCTTTTTAAAAAAAATAACGAGAATACATACCGGGATACGGGCTTTACAACTTGTAGCATTCACGAGCGACTTTTGGCTCACTCTTGATCTCCTGGATTCCCCATGGCGTCAGGAATTTCAACATTTGATGATACGTCGAAGGAACAACTTTCATATCATGGATCCATGGTCGACCTAAGATGATGTTATAGGCCGACGCACAGTCGATGACGCTGAACTTGGTTTGCTTGTTGACTCCTCCAGCGTAGACGGGCAAAATTATCTCTCCAAAGGTGCTCGTCGCTTCTCCATTGAAACCGACCAAAGTCGTCGAACGTCGGGTGATTTCCAAGCGATCGATTCCCATGGTTTTGATAGTGTTGAGAAAAATGACATTTGCTGAGCTGCCCCCGTCGATCAAGACTCGACGCGTTAGACAGTTACCGACTGTGAGCTGAATGATCAACCCGTCGTGATGCTTCTGATACGAGTCGCCAAGGTCGACGTGGTCGAACACAATTTTCATGGCTTCTAGCTCCGAATCTCCTTTGGGTCTGAACGAGTGAGGAATGGGCCGATCATCGGGCGCCTTACTGGCATGACGCTTGGCCGCGGAATATGTCAGACCACATACGTCTGAACCACCGGTGATGCAATTGACGACTTTCGCGTGCTCGGGGGTTGACGGTCGATGGCTATTAGCTGGAACAGCGACATCGTCGATGATATCCTTGATATTTCCTTTCGGGAAATGATACGCTAATTCCTTCTTCAGTGCGATACAATCGTCTGTCGCATGACCATGATCGGCATGGAAGTCGCACCACTTTGATTTGTCTTTCTTAGCATCGTCCAGGTCAAACTTCTTTGGCCATTGAATGGTAGCTTGAGCGGTCTTCAGAGCTTCGACTAAGTCCTTTGCAGATCCTTTGAATCCGTAAGAGGATATCTTGGGGTACTGAGTGAACTTAGTCGCGGTCTTGGCCTCTGCTTTCGTCTTGAAACGAACATTTGAAATTTGGCGCGCTGGCTCTACTCTGGAAATAGCCTTTGTCTTGAACTCTGGCTTTCTGACGCCTAACGACTTCTTGTCGTCAGTGTGCTTGCGATGAAAGGCGGCATCATCTTCTACCCTCATATATGCTAAGGTTCGGGCTCGGACGTCTTCGAAATTCTCCGGGGGATATTTGGTCAGGTCGGTGTATAGACCCGAACTATCGTCCAGACCACGCTTATAGGCTTCGATCGCAGTTTTGACGTCGCAATTGCGGATGCTGATCATTTCGGCATTGAATCTATTGAAATAACTTCGAATAGACTCATTAGCTTTCTACACGATGTAATATAGGTCACTGGTCTGCTTCTCCATCTTACGACTGCTGGCGAATTGCTGGGAGAACTGGTTAACTAACTCAGCAAACGACCCGATGGACTTGGGTTTGAGATTGATTAACCATTGGAGAGCTGGACCAGTGAGAGTTGCTCCGAAACTCTTACACATGCATACTTCCTGGTACATAAATGGGATCGAGATCGTCCACATGAGCTGCTTGTACTGCGCGACGTGCTCAGTCGGATCACTCACACCAGAATATTTGGGAGTGAAGGCAGGAATGTTATACTTCTTTGGGACCTCGATGGTGGCGATCTCGTCGATGAAGGGCGACGCCTGATACCCCGAGCGAGGCTCGACGTCGACAGGCACGGCTGCCCCAGGCAACTTGGCGAGCAAGGACAGGACTCGCTCATTTTGGTCTTCTAACATCTTCAAACGCTGGGCAACGGGATCGTTAAGATCAGGATTTTCCCCTATCGAGGGATTGGTCCCTGGACTAGTGCCATTACCACGCGACGAACCATTGGTGTCCCCGTTGAATGGAACAAAATATGGCTGTGACCCATGTTGGAATTGTTGCGGTCCATTCTGAAACGAATGCGATCCTTGTTGGAAAGGTTGCGATCCACCATGGAGTGGCTGAGATCCACCTTGAGGTCCATTCTGAAATGGCTGCTGAAATGGTTGCGACCCCTGCTGGAAAGGCTACAACCCTGGTAATGGCTGAAACCCATTATTCACGGGTGGTGGCCTTATGTGCTGAGGAGGAACTGTCCCAAACTGAGGATTTGGGTTGAACGGCCCTGGCTGTTGATTCTGCATGAATGGGCCTGGATGCTGATTCTGCGCGGATGAACCTGGATTCGGGACAAATGGTCTAGGGCCATTCTGGTCGAACGTTCTTGGAATTGGGTTCTGCACGAACGGCCTAGGACCATTTTGAGGCCCAAGAGGATTTCTTAACCGCGCGATCTCATCAGCTGCTCTGCGATTCTGCTTTGCCATTGCATTGAGTTGATTCCTGGCAACCTCGAGCTCCTGATACATCTGAGCGACGGCTTGCTGCGGATTTCCAGAGGCTGCCCTTTTCCTGCAACAGAAAATAGAAGAAACTCCAAGAAACTATTAGTAGGATGCACGTTCGTCGAGGATTTTCTCTTGATGTAGTCCCACGGATGGCGCCAAACTGTTAATGCCAAAAATCGCACCAAAGGGACAACTTAAGGTCGATGTGGACTTAATCAACTAAAGAAAGAATCTTTCGACGAGACGTGCGGCGATAAATGAAATAAGGAAAACAAGAGATTTGATGACGCAGGAAAAACCTCAAACGAGGAAAAAACCTGCGGACGACAGTGGGTGTCGTCGCTGTACTATGGTCGCCAATCAGGGGCGATGTCCTTGGTACTGGTGTCGATCGTACGATGATTACAATGCAAATGAAGGAAATACTTCGAAATGTAAAGTACAAGTGTTTGAATATAAAAACAGGTGTTTGTCGTGCGTGAATACAAAGTGTGAACTTCTGGTCGAGGGCTGTTGTCGTGCGTCGAGAGCGATACTTGAGCTTTCCTTCGAGTGTTCTTGAGTTCGCTTTAGGGTTCTGGCTTTCAGTACTTGATCTCCAGAGTTTGAATGTTCTTTGCTATGAGTTTGGATATTTTCTCTGTTGTTTGATGATGTTCGTTGATGTATACTGGATGTTAACTGATGTCCCTTGAAATGAGGCTTTAGCTTGGTTTTTATAGTCTTCGTGCCATTAATTAGCTCCATTAATGATTTGATCAACGGCTACAACGGCTGGAAACGGTCGCCGGAGTGATTATCCATAATGCTCTTCGTCCGTTACGGTCGCTTGCTGTTAATGGCTTTGACCCCTGCATTAAATACTTAACAAATGTAACAGTCAAGGTTAACGTTAGCTTTGGTCGAAGGTGCAATGATCTTACGCGATGGTCGTAGGGGACGGGCGATACTATGGTCGAGCGTCATGGGGGACGTACGACTTACCTTTTACGGGAGACGACGGATGTTTTCTGGGTTCTTGTCGAGACCTTATCTTAATACAAGATTTGGATTATAACGTGCGTCTTACCTGCTCTGGCCGTGGTCGTACGACGTGTTTTTTTGCCCAAACAGACTCCAAATCAAGCAAAATGATAAGGGTACGTTAATCCACCAAGGTAAGTATGTCAAAGATATGCTGAAGATATTTGATTTAACTCAAAGCTCAACTATGAAAACCCCTATGGCACCGCCTCTGACACTTAACAAAGATCCTTCAGGGAAGCCTGTTAATGTCAATGCGTACCGAGGGATGACCGTCTCTCTTCTTTATCTTACAACTAGCTTTCCTGATATCATGTATGCTACGTGTTTATGTGCACGATATCAATCTGAACCTAAAGAACCACATCTGATCGTTGTAAAGAAAATTTTCAGATATCTGAAGGGTACTCCCAACCTAGGTCTTTGGTATCCCAAAGACTCAGGGTTCGATCTAACTGCCTATTCAGATAGTGATTTTGCAGGGTGCAAACTGGATAGAAAAAGCACCAAAGGAGGCTGTCAGCTCTTGGGTGGAAAGCTAGTAAGTTGGACAAGCAAGAAACAAAGTTCTGTGTCCACCTCTACAACTGAAGCTGAGTATGTAGCCGCTGGAAGCTGTTGTGCTCAGGTCTTACAGATGAGAAATCAACTATTAGACTATGATCTTCAGCTCTCCAAAATCTCAATCTATTGCGACAGCACAAGTGCCATCGCTATAGCAAATAATCCAGTGCTACACTCAAAGACCAAACACATCGAAATCAGGTATCACTTTATCAGAGATCATGTAATGAATGGTGATATAGAAGTTCACTTTATCCCTACTGATTTTTAGTTAGCTGATCTTTTTACCAAAGCTCTTGATGAGACAAGATTCAACTTTCTCATCAGCGAGCTTGGCATGCTGAACCTTGAAGAATACTTCTTCAGCGGTAATGCATTAGATTAGTGATAAAGGAAATTATATCTTCTTATTCATCATCTAATCTCTGAACAAAATGATTCGCTTATATTAAGATATGTTTTTCTATTCCTAAAATGCTAAAGTTTACTTCAGTATGTTGTTTTCCTATTGTTGATCCAAACCCTCAGTGATTTGATAATGACCCTCTCTTATACTTAGTGAAAATTGTAAGTAAACAATATGTATCAGAGTTTCACTATCGCTGATAAGTACTAAGATCTTACAGTACCGCTGATAGGAACTCTCGCTCTTTAAATTAAACATTCAGCGAACACTGTTCACCATTAATGCTCTGAGTCTGTTCAGTCATTATGATGATCGCTGATAAGTTAGTTGTTTACTTATGATCCCTGAAGACAAGATTCACGTCAACAAAGTTTCTATGCTGAAGTCGAAGATCAAGCTCAAGACCCAGCGACAAGTCTCCTAATGAACTGATGCGGATCAGCGAAGACTCAGATTTGTCCACTCAACGTGAAGTATCAAGTACAAGACTTCAGCTATCGCTGAACTTTATCATTCGCTGAATAGAAAATGATAATGCTCTGAATCAACGAAAGCTGATCATGAAGTCCTCCGTACAAAGTACTTTTGTCTTAACCCCCCTTGCACGACTCCGTACGAAATATCAGAAAAGAACCTCCGACTGTCTGAAATCGTACAACCACTCTGATACTACACTGTTCATCCATGCGGCTACTAAGGTTGTCAACCAAGGTCAATGACATGCAACCAACCAGCTGATGACACGTGTAAAGTGTATACTGACTTGCATTAAATGCGCATGCAGTATATAAAGAGATGAAACCACTTCATTTGAAGTAACTTGCTAACTCTGGACAAGTTCAATCTCTTATCTCAAGATAGGTTATTATTAGTAATTTCCTTATCTCTCTTAGTGCAAGAAACCTTAGTGTTCCAACTTGTTTAGATTTAGGTTTATCCTTAATCTTGTCTCCGCAACAAGCTGTAAATTGTTAATGATTTATCAATAAACAATTTAGAAAAGTAAAATCTGTGTGTTTGTATTCAACCCCCCCCCCCCCCTTCTACAAACTTGTATAGGCCTTCGGGACCAACAAGTGGTATCAGAGCGGATTTGTTTAATCTCATAAACAAGATCTAATCTAAGATATTTCTCTTCCTTGCTATTATCTGAAAATGGCCACCAACACAAACACAAATTATATAGACAATGGTTCCCTTGCTAAACCCCCTACTATGCCTTACTATCTCGAGAATGGTCCATTCATCCCTGTAAGAATTGATGCTGCTGTTCCAGCCACTGAGAATAGACCTGCTATTCCAGAAAGGTTGGTACCTAAGGAAATCTTTCAATGGACTGACGAAGATAAGAAGAAAGTGGCTATAGATACAAAAGCCAGATCCATACTATCCATGGCTCTTCCTGACGAAGTCTACCATTCCGTCATGAATCTGAAAACATCAAAAGCCATGTGGGACACAATATGTGTTCAGTATGAAGCAACGTCTGAAGTCCAGGACTCAAGAAAGATCAACCTGGTAAGACAATACGAAAGCTTCATTTCTAGTAAGAATGAATCTCTCTCTGAAGTTCACCAACGTTTTAATTGTTTAATTATAGATCTGAAAACTGTTGGTAAGGAATATTCTAACTTTGAAGTACTGACAAAGTTTCTAGAATGTTTACCTGAAAGCTGGGACAATTATTCTATGTGTCTCAAGCTGTCAAAGGATCTAAAATCAATGACCCTTTCAACCTTATATGGCACGTTGCTGAATCATGAGCAATCGAGCCATCTTAAGAAGAATCTTGTAAAAGATTCCAAAAGCACCCCTGTTGCTTTAATCTCAGAGGAACCTTCTACTCAGCGACCCTCGGTCACTATCACTGAGTTAGAAAGTAACTCTGAAAGGTCATCAGATTCTGATTATTCAGATGATGATGAATCTTTGGCTCTCCTAACTAAGAAGTTCAGGAGATTTGCCAAAAAGAAAATGTTTAGAAAGAACAAACCTCTTTCCATAACTGACAAGCCTAGATCATCAGCTTTTGTTGATAAGGCTACTGCTACTTGTTTTAACTGCGAAAAGACAGAACATTTCGCTAACGAGTGCAGGTGTAAGAAAGTTTCTAGACCCTCAGCTTTTACAAAGAAACCCTTTGTTCCAAGGAATAAAGATGACAAATATTCAAAGCTGAAAGAAAAATATGCTAAGCTGAAAAGCTTTAAGAAGAAGAGTAAAGGCCTGATGGCTAACTATGATTGGGCTGCTTCTGATGAAGAAGCATCATCATCTGACTCTGAAGATGATGAAGCAAATCTATGTCTTATGGCCAAGATTGAAGAAGAGGAAGAAAGTTCAGACATTCCCTCCACTTCAACCTCTGCTATTCAGGTATCACCTTCCTTCTTTACCAATATTGCAAATATTGATGAAGCTGATAGTCTCCGTAAGATCGATCTCTTGACTAGAAGTTTATACGAAGCCATGAACGACAAAACTGTGGTTGAAAACCAAAACCTTGATCTCGCTGAAAAGCTTAAAAACTGCCACCTTCAAATAGAAAAGCTTTCTAAAATTGAAGAAGATTTTAAAGATCAAGTATATTTAAATCAGCTAGTCAAAATCGAACGAGCAGAAGCTATCGCTGCATTAAAAGCTGAAAAAGCTACTGTTGAAGGATGGTGTAATTCTTCAACAAAGATCACTGAGATAATAAAGTCTCAGATTCCCCTGAGTGATAAACGTGGTTTGGGTTACAAATATGATACTCCAAAACCAACCACTGAGCGTTCAATGCTTAAATTTGGAACGTTCGTATCCTCAGTCGCTGATACTTCATCTTCTCAGTGCTCCTCGTCCAATACACCAATCCCTGAGGAAACTCCTACCTCAAAAGGCAAGGAGAAAATGGTTTATTCAAAACCTACCTCTGTCTCTAAAGACAAAGGTAAAGGAATTGTTATTTACCAGAACCCTCAGAAGGGTACCTTAGTACCAAAGCTGAATGCTTCTAAAGCTTCAGTGGCTCATTCCTCTGGATCAAGGAAGCAGATCTCTGGATCTATTCAACGATCTACTCCTAGACTCAGAGTGGATGTCCTTGGTAAGAAATCTGAAGAACTGAATGTTCGTCCCATTTCTAAAGCCAATAGTTTACTTGGTGCTGACACTTCTAATTCGAAATCAAAAGCTCAGCATTCAAATGGTCCTAGAACTATTTTTAGTTATAGGAAATGTTATCACCGTGGACTTACCGATCATATTGCTAGTAAGTGTCCCACAACCACCAAAGCTGAAAAGATAGCTAAGGTGAAGATTGCCCCCAAGGCAAAGAAGACCAACCCTGGTGCAAATCAGGTCAAGGTGAATCCTACCACTGAAGTTAAGAAATTAACCAAAGTGAAGAAAGACAAAGCTGAATCTTCAAATGCTGCGAAGACTACTGAATCTTCCATTCCAACTACTTCCACTGACAAATGTGTATACATGGTCAAGTGGGTACCCAAAAAAAACTAATCTTCCTTTGTATTGCAGATTAAGAAGGGTATCTGGTATCTCGATAGCGGATGCTCTAGACACATGACTGGAAAGAAAAGTCTGCTCGCTGAATACAAGGAAGAGAAGGGTCCCTCTGTAACTTTCGGTGGAAATGGAAAAGGACATACCCGAGGGTATGGTGTACTTTCAAATGGTACAACCTCCTTCAGAAGAGTCGCATATGTTGAAGGGCTGAAGCATAATCTTCTAAGCATCAGTCAGCTTTGCGACATGGATAACAAAGTAATCTTTACTAAGGAATCCTGCTTTGTCGCTGACAAAAAGGAGAAGATAGCTCTCAGCGGTTATCGTTTGGAAAATGTTTATGTAATAAACATGGACTCAACAACCACTGAGAACTCCTGTTTCTTCTCAAAGGCCTCATCTGATGTCAACTAGCTATGGCATAAGAGGCTATCTCATCTAAATTTCAAGACACTGAACACTCTTTCTTCAAAAGAGTTAGTCACTGGTCTACCTCAGCATTCATACGCCAAAGAGTCTTTATGTTCAGCGTGTGAAAAAGGGAAGCAGACCAAAGCAAGCTTTAAATCAAAGCAAGTTTCTTCAGTGTCATCTCCTCTACAACTACTCCATATGGATTTGTTTGGCCCTGTTAACAAACAATCCATCGCTGGAAAGAAATATACGCTGGTCATAGTTGATGAATTCTCTCGCTTCACTTGGGTAATGTTTCTCCGTTCTAAGAGTGACACCCCTGAAGAACTCATCACCTTTGTTCGGAAGATGGAAACCCTGAACAATCTGACCGTTCGCTCAATAAGGAGTGATCATGGGACTGAATTCAAAAATAGTTCTCTTGATTCCTTCCTTGAGAGTAAGGGTATTTCTCACAACTTCTCTTCAGTGAGAACACCGCAACAAAATGGAGTCGCTGAAAGAAGAAATAGAACAATTATTGAAGTTGCACGTTCAATGCTCAGCGATTCTCACCTGCCTACTCAGTTTTGGGCAGAAGCTGTCAACACTGCTTGTTTTACGCAAAACAGGTCGCTGATAGTTAAAAGATTCAAAAAGACACCCTATGAACTCTTTCATGGGAGAAAGCCTTCAATCAGCTTTCTTCACATCTTTGGATGTCAGTGTTTCATACTGAACAACAGAGATGCTCTTGGAAAGTTTGATCCTAAGGCTGATGATGGAATCTTTCTTGGATACTCCTCAGTTTCCAAAGCCTTCAGAGTCTTCAATCTAAGAAGACAAACTGTAGAAGAAACTATTCACGTCACGTTTAACGAATCCCGTTCAGTGAACTCTAAACCGTCCGCTGATACTGAAGAACTGAATCAATGGATGTTTTCTCATCTTGGTGATTCAGAAGATATTCCCACTCCTCATGCTCATCCAGTAGAAGATGATAGTCCTATCATTCCAAACATGCAGAATAGTGAAGCTGAAACATCATGGGTCTCAGCTGTTCTTATAAACAGTATACCTACCGCTGAACCAAATGCCTCAGACATTCCATCTATCTCTCAACAATCAGTAAATGAAATGACAAATACAAGTATTCCTCTCTTAGATGAAACTCCAGAAGTAGCTGAAGCCTCATCTTCAGCTCCTCTAGTTCAAGATGAATCAGCAACTTATGCTCCGGCTCAGCGATGGACCGTAAATCACCCAATTGATCAAATTCTTGGTGATCCAAACGCTGGTGTTCAGACTCGACGAAGTGCAAGTAATATTTGTTTATTTGTTAACTTTATTTCTCTAAATGAACCAAAGAAAATAGATGATGCCCTCAAAGATCCAAACTGGGTCAGCGCAATGCAAGAATAGCTGACTGAATTCGAAAGAAACAAAGTTTGGAAACTTGTTCGGAGACCAACTGATAAAATAGTAATAGGCACTAAATGGGTCTATCGAAACAAGTTGGACGAACATGGTACTGTAACCCGCAACAAAGCTCGTCTTGTTGCTCAGGGATACAGACAAGAGGAAGGTATAGATTATGACGAAACATTTGCTCTAGTAGCAAGACTTGAATCTATTCGTCTATTCTTAGCATATGCTGTACACAAAAACTTCAAAGTACATCAGATGGATGTTAAGTCAGCGTTTCTGAATGGAAAGCTGAATGAAGAAGTGAATGTGGAACAACCTCCAGGATTCTCAGATTCTAAGCGTCTAGGTTATGTTTATAAACTGGATAAGGCACTTTATGGCTTGAAGCAAGCTCCTCGTGCATGGTATGACATTCTTTCTACTTATCTCCATATTCAAAAATTTGAGCGAGGTAAGATTGACAAAACTCTATTTTTTAGAAAAGTGAAATGTCATATCATTCTAGTTCAAATATATGTTGATGACATTATATTTGGTTCTACTAACCCTGAGCTTTGTACTCGTTTTGCTGATAGAATGAAAGATGAGTATAAAATGAGCATGATGGGTGAACTAACATATTTCCTTGGTCTTCAGATTAAGCAAACTGAAAAAGGAACTTTTATCAATCAGGGAAAGTATGTTAAAGATATGCTGAAGAAATTTGATTTAACTCATAGCTCAGCTATGAAAACCCCTATGGCACCACCGCTGACACTTGACAAGGATTCAAAGGGAATACCTGTTAATGTCACGTTGTACCGTGGGATGATCGGCTATCTTTTGTATCTTACAGCTAGCTGACCCGATATTATGTATGCAACATGTTTGTGTGCACGATATCAAGCTGAACCTATGCTATCTCATATGAAAGCTGTAAAGCGAATCTTTCGATATCTTAAGGGTACAGCGAACCTAGGTCTTTGGTATCCCAAAGATTCAGGATTCGATCTAACCGCCTATTCAGATAGTGATTTTGCAGGTTGCAAAATGGATAGGAAAAGCACCACAGGAGGATGTAAGCTCCTGGGTGGAAAGCTGGTAAGTTGGACTAGTAAAAAGCAAAATTCAGTGTCCACTTCCACAGCTAAAGCTGAATATGTAGCTGCTGGAAGCTGTTGTTCTCAAGTCTTGTGGATGAGAAATCAGCTACTAGACTATGATCTTCAGCTCTCCAAAATTCCAATCTATTGCGACAGCACAAGTGCCATCGCTATAGCAAACAATCCAGTACTACATTCAAAGACCAAACACATAGAAATCAGATATCATTTTATCAGAGATCATGTGATGAATGGTGATATAGAACTTCATTTTATCCCAACTGATTATCAGTTAGCTGATTTATTTACCAAACCTCTTGATGAGACAAGATTCAACTTTCACATCAGCGAGCTTGGAATGCTGAACTTTGAAGGGTAAAATCCTCAACGGTTCACATTTATCATCGATAGGATAAAATCAACTCATATAACCTATTCAATCATCTTCTCTCTGAATAAAACTTGGTTAAACTGATATCAACGTATGTTTTCTCTCTCTGACAATCGCATGAAAATGCAAGATTTCAAAACAAATTGCATCGCTGAATATCTCTTCCTTAACAGCGATATTTTGAAAATTCTTAAAACCATCACTGATATTTTCATTTTGTGCTTCATGTTTATAAAAGAGTCCCTGAGTTTTTCAAAACCTCAGAGACATCCTAAAAGAATATGAAAGGACAGTTGTGACGTCATTGCAACGGATAAACCCCGACACGTTTTCTCTTTCTGACACACGTTTGCACGTCTCGTTCAAACTTCCAATCAAATGCAAACATGTGTCCGTGTCATGATGAAAATCTTTTCCCGCTCAAGATTTTCTCTCTCTAATCTCTCTATATGAACAAACTCGTGGTTTATATTTTTCTTTTACGCGATCAATCTTCCTCCGCAAGAAAGAATTCACTGTTGCATTTGTGCTTTCAAAAACTTCAAGAACTGTTCATCATCTTCTTCATCAAACATCAAGGTTAATATGTTCTTATTTATTACCAAATGCGTATAACTTGTTTCCGATCTTTTCCTTGTTTTAAAAATATCAAACAAAAGAACTTCTTAAAAATGAAATCATTTTCTTTCATGGTTTTATGAACACAACCATTTCATGGTTGTTCTTCAAGTTTAAATGCGAAAATCTTAAACATGTTCCTCATTCGTTTCCAGAATCTAATTCTTCATAGAAAACTGGATAACAAGAATAAATGGGTTTTACATTTCGTTTCTTAAAATCAAGAAAAACCCTAATCTTCATTAAGACATTTGTGTCTGAATGAAATGGATAAAATTTGAACCATCTTAATGGAAAATCTTTCCACATTAAGATAATTCTTATTTGTTAACATCTTTGGTTGAACTGATAATATAGAGAAATGGCATCGTCTGACATTCCTGCTACCGCTGAGAACATCTCCGCTGATTCTGAGGAAGTGGACATCCTCAAGGCTCCTCAAGTCAAGTTTGCCCTTGACAAACTGGATTGGACTAAGGTGAACAACCTCTATGCGCTTCTCGAGTTTCCTCCTCGAAAGCAAGTCACACATCTAGATGATGCTGTGAAATTCCTAAAGAATTGCTGCATCTCCACAGCCCTGACCATAACACCTCCTGCACATCAGCTTTTGCTCTCACAATTCTGGTACTCAGCCAGACACTCTCAACTACCTTCAGCCAAAGACCCCTCCAAAACAATCGATTGCATCCTCTGCGATATCGAATATGGCACCATGAAGATCACCCCTGCCATTATTCGCAAAGCTCTCAGCCTTCCCATCGCTACCAAGGAAAAACCATTCGTTCCCCTCCCTGACCCCAAGAAAAACTCAGACAGGGAAGCCATCATTGCATTTTTCGATGCAATGGGCTATGTATGGGAAATCGGCAGAGACATGAAGGCCGAGAAGAAGCTGACGATTATCAAGAAATCGAAAATGCCCAGCGAGATGAATTTCATCTTCGCTCATCTAATCAGCTGCATGACTGCAAAGAGCGGCTCCTCTGACCAAGCCGCTAAACCTCAGCAAGCAATGGGATATGCACTGCTGAAAGGTCTCAACATAGACTGGGCATCGATTATCTATGATGACCTAGTTCTAAGAGTGAACACCGTCGCTGACAGACCTCCATAGGTTCCTTACCCCCGATTCATCAGCGCCATCTTCCAATATGGCCTGAAGGAGAGCTACCCAACTGATGGTGACCTGAAACTCTCTCAGGTCGGCCCAAAGATACTCGACTTCAAACCAATGGTGAATGAGGTACGTCTTTCTACACTCTTGACTCTTCTCAACCCTTCTTCTTCTACTTTTGTGGCTCCTTCAGCGACAATACCCATCGCTGATACCCTGGCCACAAAATCCTCTCCTTCTAAGAAAAGGAAACATTCATCTACCCCACTTGGTTCTAAAAGGATCAAGAAAACAAAGGAGCAACCCCAGCAATTTCATGGTGAAGACTCCTCAGCTCTTTCTGCAGAGCTGAAGGATGTTCAGTGGTATGCTCTGCCACACCTGAACAACCCATCCATTCCATCCCAACTTCAGCGTCTCTAAACGCTGAGGTTACAAACTTGGAACCTACCCAACCTCCTTCAGTCTCTCAAAAGACTGATGGAATGTTTATCAGCGAATCCAACGCTGAACTCAGAACCCAACCCCCATTCTTATCCTTCGCGCCTCCCTCTACTCATTTGGTCTCTCCTCCAGATCTCGCTGGAGCTGCCATCATTTCTACGGAACCTAAAGCTGATTCTCCAGGAATGATAAAGACAGGACCTGCAGGACAATCCATAGGCACTTTTGAAGATGACATGGAACACTTTTCAGGAACTCGTAATTTTGACGACTTCATCAATCCTCCTGCAGGTACACACCAACCCATAAACACTGTCACTAAACCCCAAACTTCTGAGATTTCCTATGTTCACAAGTTCTTATATGTTACAGGTCCTAATTTGGGAGACATCAACGCCTCTCTGAAAGCTGTGGAGACAACGCTGACAGATCTCACCACTACTCTTTCTAATAACTCTACAGCTGTAACAAACGTTGGAGATAATCTGAACAAGCTGACAACGGTGGTGGAGAAGAAGGCTTCCACAGATGACTTGAAGCAAGTTGATAACACTCTCAGCGACTTCGCCAAGGTGCTCGTTGACATCTACACAGACTACACCTCTCTCAAAAATTCAGTTTCATCCATGTCCAGCGAGGTCACAACGCTGAAGACATCGGTTGGACAACTAGAGGGAGATATGTCTACTGTAAAGACTGACTTAGGCTCTGTAAAGACCGATGTTAGTTCGATGAAAACGATGATCGAGCAGCTCCTACACAAAGCGAATACTCCTGCTCCTGCCCCTGTCCCTGCATCTGACAATTTCACAGCGACGGATCGCACTGAGCTGGAAAAGATCAATCCTGCTATCTCTGGCCTTCAAGACAGAATAGCAAAGATTGAAGATTTGATAGGTATCTCTGGCCAAGAAGACAGAGAACCTACCAACGCTGCTGACTCAACCCATTCCTCCCCCAGTCATCATGAAAAATAGGGGGAGAAGAGCGCTGAAGATCTCTCCAAAAGCGCTGAAGACCTTTCCCATGATGAATCTATCAGGGGAGAGAAGGATGCTGAAGAAACCACCGCTGGACCTCAGGGAGATGAAAACCCTGAGGAAACCGAGAAGCTCGCCTCTGTATCTGAGGGGGAGCAACTCGAAGAAGAAGCTGATAAAACCGAATCCGAAGCAGAAGATGATGAAGCCGTCGACATCCCTGATAATGAACCATCCTCTTCTCCAAAGAATGATGATGATGATGACGAAGATGACGATGATTTCTTTATCGTCAAACCTGCTCCGAAGATCAAAGTTCTTGAGGGAATCTCGATAAATGAACCTTTAGGGGAGCGGACAAAGACAAAGCCCTCAGCCTCTGGAGCTGAGAAAGGCAAAGGCAAAAGCGTCGCTGAAGATGACAATCTGACGATCTTGCTTGAAAAGCCGGTTTGTCAGGTACACTAAACAACTCTCACTCCATCCCTCCTCTATCATACACTATCAGTTCTACTACCCAAGCCTATACACTTGAACAAATTTTCTCTCTCTGATTCTACCCAAGTTCTTACTTGTAAGATCGTTGTGTTTCAGCTAGTCCTCCCCCCTGTTTGAGGATATCGCTGAAGGTTCCACAACTGCGACTTCAATAATACCAGCTGCTGCTGAAGAAATAATCCCAGTCTTAGATTTGAACTCTGAGACTGATGAACCTGAAGAACAGCTACTCTCGCACAGACACAGACCTTCCTTAGCTCCTCAAAAGCTAAGTGAAGAGGATCAGAAAAGAAGAGAGGAGATAATAAAGCGATTCGAGGATCAGCGAATCATTCTGAGGCGTGATCAACTTCCTTCAGTTCCTCCAAAGTTCAGAATTTAAAAAAAGGAATACAAGGAACACCTCAGAGCTGAACGCCTAATCGCTGAAAGAAAGGAAGCTGAAGAAAAAGACAGAGAATACGCCATCAAGCTTACTCAACGATCAATAAAAGACCCCAAGCTGAAAAGAGTTCCCATTGATGTTCAACGTCAGCTATGGGATGATGCTCAAGAGATCGTTATAGAAAAGACTAAGGTCTCTGATACGACTTTGGAATGGGCTAAACAAATGCTGACCTATCGATCTAGACCATCCAAAATCATCAAGGCAAACATCAGAGGAAGACTGTTCGCTGAAGTTCCTGTTGTTGAAGTGGATGTCTACAGAGATGACAAAACCAAGCAAACCTTCTATGCTGCTACCTTAGAAAAGTTTGGTCTCTCTGAATGGTTAGAAACAAAATTAGCCATTCAGGGATCACGCTCAAAGTTCAAAAGCCATGTCGAGAAGATCTTAAACAAACAGATCGACCTGCTTTCATCTGCTGTGGATATTCCTCCTACTCTTCCTCAACCAAGAAAAGTCTCTGATAAGAAAAAGAAAGTCTCTGGTTCAGGTCCTCCTATTCGGAATGAAACGGGCATTGGTTTCTCTCGTGCTGAAGTTCTTGGCCCTGATGCCGATCTCTCAATGCTTGACACCTCCCTACCACCTGGAGAAACATTCATTCCTGGCACAGTTGTAAGTGATCCCTATGGTATAATCTTTTTAGACTACTATGGAAATCATCACTTTCAACGTATCTCTGAGCTCCACATCGCTCCCATCGAACAACTCAGAGATCTCGTATACTGGTGTGAAGTCAGACGCGACATCAAAGCTAGACACCTGAAGCCCTTGATTTTTGAAGCAGCTCTGATCAAAAGAAAACAAGGTGTAACCGTCCCTGACTGGATGATTCCCACATCAAAGACCCTTGATGAACTTCTCATCAAGGAAGAACCCTTTACAAGCTGATATGATCGCCCTTTTCTCTATTGTATCAGCTATTCTTTTGTACTTGTAATTTATTTCGCTTGTACTTGTAATCTTTCCATTTCTCTTTGTAACCTGATTCAAAGTTTTAAAGAAAGATTTCAGCGAATGAACTTTACTCCATCAGTACTGAAAAGATCCCAGAAAACAGTAAAAGGGACAAATATTTTATGAGTTCTTTTTATCCTTATGTTTTCATTAAATAACAATTTTCTTTGTTGCTATGTCATAATCAAATAGGGGGAGATTGTTGATCCAAACCCTCAGTGATTTGATAATGACCCTCTCTTATACTTAGTGAAAATTGTAAGTAAACAATATGTATCAGAGTTTCACTATCGCTGATAAATACTAAGATCTTACAGTACCGCTGATAGAAACTCTCGCTCTTTAAATTAAACATTCAGCGAACACTGTTCACCATTAATGCCCTGAGTCTGTTCAGTCATTATGATGATCGCTGATAAGTTAGTTGTTTACTTATGATCCCTGAAGACAAGATTCACGTCAACAAAGGTTCTACGCTGAAGTCGAAGATCAAGCTCAAGAACCAGCGACAAGTCTCCTAATGAACTGATGCGGATCGGCGAAGACTCGGATTTGTCCACTCAACGTGAAGTATCAAGTACAAGACTTCAGCTATCACTAAACTTTATCATTCGCTGAATAGAAAATGATAATGCTCTGAATCAACGAAAGCTGATCATGAAGTCCTCCGTACAAAGTACTTTTGTCTTAACCCCCCCTTGCACGACTCCGTACGAAATATCAGAAAAGAACCTCCGACTGTCTGAAATCGTACAACCACTCTGATACTACACTGTTCATCCATGCGGCTACTAAGGTTGTCAACCAAGGTCAATGACATGCAACCAACCAGCTGATGACACGTGTAAAGTGTATACTGACTTGCATTAAATGCATGCAGTATATAAAGAGATGAACCCACTTCATTTGAAGTAACTTGCTAACTCTGGACAAGTTCAATCTCTTATCTCAAGATAGGTTATTATTAGTAATTTCCTTATCTCTCTTAGTGCAAGAAACCTTAGTGTTCCAACTTGTTTAGATTTAGGTTTATCCTTAATCTTGTTTCCGCAACAAGCTGTAAATTGTTAATGATTTATCAATAAACAATTTAGAAAAGTAAAATCTGTGTGTTTGTATTCAACCCCCCCCCCCCCCTTCTACATACTTGTATAGGCCTTCGGGACCAACACCAAATAATTTGGTCGCTGATAATTCTTTAAAATTCAGTGATCTTTTGAAAATACAAAATCATCACTGAGATTTTCTTTTTCAGTGATTCTTCATTTTAAATTGTCCCTGAACCATTCAGTGAGACGTTTTGGAAATGAAAATATAGTTGTGACGTAATCAAAATGGATAACCTATAGCACGCCTTTACTCTGACACGTTCGTCTGTTTGAACACTTGACCAATAAGCATTGTGGGACGTGTCCGTGTCATGATGAGTAAATTTTTCCCGCTCATCATTTTCTCTCTCTACTCTCACTATATAAACACCTCTTGTTTATATTTTTTCCTTTAACGCTCTCGAATTCTCAAAAGCAGAAAGAACTTCCTTGCATTACCATTCTCTTGGATTATTTGTGAAACCTTGTGTTTGAATCCTCAAACAATCAAACAACAGGTTCTTACTTCATCTCAAACAACTTCTTCTATCTTGTTTAGATCTTATTCTTGTTTTTACAAGATCAATCAAATGTGTTTTTAAACTTATGATCATCTTCTTCATGCTCATATAAACCAAACTTAAAAATAAGTTTTCTTTTAAGTTTATACTAAAAATCATAAACTTAAACTTCATACGTTTTTCCAGAATCCCTTTCCATAAAAGGAAACTGGAAAACAAGCTTTTTCACTAGTTTTGTTTAACTTCTTTTAAAAATAAAAAACCCTATTTTACATTTTCTTTCCTTATAAAGAAACTGTAAAAACCCTAAAAACCTCAAAACCCTTATTTTGGAAACTCTTTCCATATTAGGAAATATTTTCTATACTTTTGTGTTCTTCACAGAAATGGCATCTTCAATCCCTGCTACTACCGGTGCTCTATCTGACCGTACCACTACTCCTTCCACATCGGTGAAAGCTGACAACATGACGCATGAACTCCATCAGATCTTCCTTGTCTCTAACAGCTCCTACGCACTACTAGACTTCCCTAAAAAGAAGCCTGCCCCTTATCACACTGATGCTGTTAATTTCATCAAAACATGCCCACTGTCAACTGCAATGACCACCAGCTCATCAAAACCTCCTCACGCAGTTCTGGTATATTGCACACCGCACCACTCAGGTCTCCACCAAATACGGCCGTGAATAATCAGAAATTGGGTATCAAACTGAACTACGTCGTGGCACCATTTCCCCCAATGCCATTCATACAGCCCTGAACCTTCCTGGCAGCTCTAAGGATAAACCGTTCGTTCGTCTCCCTGATGACGACCAAGAAATCATTCAGTTCCTTGACCTCATTAAGTATTCTTGGAACAAGGCACGCAGTGGTGAAGATGAAAAGAAGATCACTATAGTTCTGAAGAACAAGATGCCTATAGAACTGAACTTCATTTTCGCCCATATCATCAGCTGTATGACTGCTAAACTTGGGTCAACAGATCAGGCCTCCAAAACCCAAACTGCTATGGGTTATGCTCTTCTGAAAGGTCTGAACGTGGACTATGCACGTATCATTTTCGAAGACCTGATGGACCGAGTCGAGAAGCCAAACCGCTCCAACACTGTCCCTTACCCAAGGTTTATCAGTGCCATTCTTCAAATGGTGCTTTACAAAGATTATTCCAAGTTTGGGGACTACAAACTTTCGCAAGTAGGTCCCAAGGTTCTTGATTTCAAACCGCTGGACAATGAGGTACGTCTCTCAACTCTTCTCTCTCTCCTCCATTCTTCTACTTCAGTGGCTACTACTACAGCGGCAACACCCACCGCTGATACCCAGGCCACTACCACCTCCTCCCTAAAAAAGAGGAAACACTCTTCATCCCAACTTGGCACCCGTAAGTCCAAGAAGACCTCAACGGAGCAACCCAAGCCTTCTCAGGCTTAAGACTCCACGTTGGCCTCTTCACAAGCAATGCTGGATGTATTCATGGTCCCTCTCCACCACATCTACTGAAGGCACCCCTACTATAATCATTTCATAGACTCAGTTCTCTGAAACATTCATGGATCAGATCCCAACAACCTCAGCGCCTCAAAGCGCTGCGGAGGTTGTTTCCAGCGTCTCCAACGCTGAAGCTGTAACAACCCACCTTTCTCAGCCGTTGCTTCTACCTCCACTTCTTTCATCTACAACATCGCACCAACAATGCCATCATTTCCATTGATGGACACCAATGCTGCGACGCTGCAAAATCTTTTGCGCAGAAACGCTACAGGACCTGTAGGATCCTCGACGAAAATCCTAATTTGGGGACTATCAGCACGTCCCTCAAGGAAATTGCTACAAAAGTGAACTCTCTCTCCACCACCATCACCAACAACACTGCAACGATCACTACAGCGGGGAATACTCTGAATGATGTCTCCACTTCCCTTGCAGCCAAGGCAACATCGTCTAACATCGCCTCACTACAAAGGGGAGTTAATTTATTGGAAACCGCTGTCTCCACCAACCTCTCAGCCCTCCAGAACACCGTCGCTGAGCTCTCCACAAACTTCTCCAGCCTCAACAGCGAGGGTGGAACTCTGAAGACCGAATTTACTGGTCTGAAAGGTGAGGTGAGCAGCCTCTCCAAAGAAGTCGCTGATAACAATGCCTTGCTCACTAGGATCCTAGAGTGAATGGAGGCTTCCACGGTTCCTAACTCCAACTTCTCCCAAGCTGATCGCAAGCTGTTAAGGATGACCGTTGATTTTGTCATCCTGGCCATATCCCATATTCCAGACTTGGAAACCAGGTTGGATACTACTGAGATGTTAATGGCTACTGCTCCAAGGAACCCTGGCCAAGAAGACAGGGTCCTTGAAGCCTCTGCTGCTAACACTGTTGCTGCTGCCTCCCCCATTCATTTAGTGGAAGAGGGGGGAGAACACTGAAGACCTTCCTCAGAATGTTGAGAGGGAGGAAAAGAATGCTGAAGACGACCCTCAGGAAGATGAGAATACTGAGGGAACCGCTGAAAGTCCATCTCCTTCTGAAGGGGAGCTAGGCGAAGCCACTCCTCACTCTCCAGTGACTAATACTGTAGAAATCATCTCTGAAGACGAGGACGAGTAAGAGGATGAAGAAGACGTCAAAATAAATGACGAGGAACCATCATCCTCCCCAAAAGATGATGATGACGACGAGGAGGGTGACTTCTTATTTCAGCCAGAGGTAATCAAAGCCCCAGCTCTCAAAGGGGTTTCAATAAAAGAACCAGGGGAGGGGACCAAGGCAAAGTCTCCTACAAAGAAGACGCAGCATGGTAAAAACAAAGGCCTTGCTGAAGACAATTTGACTATGCTCCTTAAAAAGCTAATTTGTCAGGTACACTATATTTTATTCCCTTATACTGCATTCCTCCTCTACCCCTTCTCAATCTCAACCCTTCTCATTCTAAAACCTCTAAACACTTAGCTATCTTCTTTCTCTATTTTTTTCTCCTCTAAAGATCTAACTCCATTGATCATTTTGTTTCAACCAGTCCTCTCCCCTGCTTGAGGCTACCACTGAAGCTCCTCTACAACAACAACAAATAATCCCAGCTCTCAACGTTGAAGAACCAATAATCCCAATCTCTATTCTAGAAGAGACTAAAGTACAAGCTGTGATCCCAGAACAAGTAATCAATCAATGTAAACATCAAAGGAAGCCATCTCTATATTCAATAAGATCAAAGTAGCTCACAATTACAATGAAGAACTCTCTTGAGTGTGTGTGGCTACTATGTGTATGAAATGACCTAATTCCCTAAAGGGAAAGAAGCAAACTATATATACCTAGGGTATAGAATAGCCCTATTATAAGAATAGTCCCTCTACTTGGTACAATAAACATTTAAGCACTAACATTCTCCCCATTTGTACCAATGTAGAGCAAAAGATTTAGACGACTACCGGGGTCACATTCTTCTTTCAAATACCAAAGATGATCTCGAATCTTCGCAGTTCAAGGCGGTAGTCTTTCCGGTATGAGATGGCTTTCAACACTTCGTTGATCAGGTTCTTTTCTTTCACAGAGAGCTTTACCTCTCCACGCGCATCCAGACGAAGCTTACTTTCCAAGTGAAACAGAATAATCTTCAAAGTACCCTCACAGTACTTGTTGATCTCAATAACGCTCATAAATATTTTCTTTGAGTCAGTATCAACGTAAACAACCCCGAGCTCAGGATTGTTCAGTACAGTGTAGGCGGGGGATACCTCGAATATCAGATAAGCGTCTGTTTGGTCTTTTTAAGTTCACATGAGTTTGAAAATATTCCAAACCCATCTGAAAGTCAGTGAGGTAAGAATACTTCAGAATATTCTTCATAAACTTCTTCACACTTCGAAAGGAAGCACTGTATTGAATTCTATACTCTGGACGCTTCTTCTCTGGATGGACAACAAGACAGTTGTAAAGGCTTAGAAGATCATTCAGTCTCAGACTCTTGAAATCAGCTTCAGAAAATACGCATTCAGACCCATCTGATTTCAAAACCGTGAACTCGGGATATAAGACATCAAACAGCTTCTGAGATTCAACTTTCAGTACCTTCATTATCATGTTATCTGACTTGACAGCTTCTGATCCTTTGTCTTTGTTCTTCATGACGTATAGAAATTCGATCTTTTTCAGCGATGGCCAGTCTTCAATCCCATAAACCTTCTCCAAGTTAATCTTTTGAACCTCTTGTACATACAGTTCTTTCCTCAAGGTTTCTAGATAGGGAGTTTGGATTGATACTATCTCTCCAGTGGCTACATACCTTGGTTCAGCATCGATAATAGCTTGGAAAAAACTGAGTTCTGCTTCAAGTACTTTATCTCTAAAGTACCTGAGCTTGGACCTACTGCATCTTCTAACTGTGGAGTGTCTGAGATTGGACCTGCAAAATCAACCTGTGTCGGAGCATCTTCTACCACTGTCGGAATATCATCTTCAGACTCGATATCCAAATCCCGATCCCCAGTTTCAAAGTCAAAAACCAATTCATCCAGAGCTTCTATCATCTCTTCTTTAATCTTGTAGTTGAGCTGCTCTGGTTCTTCCTCAGAATCAATGTAGATATAATCTCATACAAATTCATCTGCCATTCTTTCTTCCTCTGTTCTATTGTCAACAGCCGCAGGCTTTTCAACCCCAGCTATGACATCAGCTAGAACAAGTATTTCTGTATCAACATTCTGAACAACATCAGTCGCCGCTCCACCTTCACCTGTATTTCCCCCAGCTTCAGTTTCATTAACATTACCAGTGAAAGCAGCAGCACTAGACTCTCCAACACCTGCTCTCTTCTCCCCCTCATGTTGATCAGGCAGATCCTGATCATCATGTCTTCTTTTCTTAGAGACTTCAGATTCAATACCACATCTTTCTTCTACAACTTTGAGCCGGTTACTGATGTTGGTGAATCCATGCATCACGACATTAGTCATATTTGTGACAGAGTCGGTTAGCTTCTGAAGTTGGTTTGCTAGAAGAAGTTGTGTATCTGTGGATGTTGAAGTCTAGTTGAGCTTCTGATGATTGTTCTTGAGGAGTGGATGATGGTTCAGCTATATGTTTGCCCTTGATGGCACGGCTGACTTCAGATGCTAATTTATCAACGGATCTCTACATGTGTGCACGGTGTTTCTTGTACGACCTGTCTATAGTACCTAGTGCAGAAGTCAGTAATGGTAGAGTAATAAAATGAGGACGTGGCCCGAGCATCCGAATCACTTCTGCATGAGGAAAATTAGGGAAAATAGAGCTAACTTCCGGACCACCTAGGTTACCGGTTGAAGTAGCGGTTGTAGCAACCGTACTGCCTGTGCTCATGGGTGGCAAAGTGTTGACCATGACAGGACTTCCACCCTGTCCTCGTGGGGCACCAACGAATGGCGGCCGCACTCTGGGTGTTCCGGTTAGGGCACGAAAGCCCGCAACTTGGTGTTGTTCCAGCAATTGTGTCCTAGGAAAGGATGTTCTACCAAATGGTACTAGACTCAATGTGCGTGGAATAAAAGGCGGTGGCCAGGGCGGGAGCCTACCTGGTTCAATACCAGCAGACACTGAGTGTGTCGCCGATAGACTTTGAGCTATATCCCCTGTGGAAAATGAAACATCGGCAAATTGAGATGCCGATGAGTGGCTGAGTGGGGCTGTGCTACGCATGGCTGGGCGGACCACGACTTGTTCAATACGCAACGGCGACGTACGCTCGTTGGTAGAAGATGTGGCTACCCGGCTCGTATCGGTTTGGGGAGAGTAAGTAGTTAAAACTTTATCTGACTCTTTCACAGCTTCACTCATTTCTTTTCTCCCCTCATTCTCACCACTAACTACCTTTTCTACTTCTTCTTGATTCTCTACTTCTTCGTTCACAGAGGAAGGACCCGCAGCATCAGTAGCAGTGTCGAGAAGTTCGGTGTTCCGAGTGGTCTCAGTATCCGAACTCCCAACACGTGGTCTTTTTCCCATATGTCTAGGAATCAAGTTCACCAAGGGGTCATGACCTGAGTCATCATCGTCGTCATCATCGTCAAAGGCAGGAAAGAAAGGTTCCATCTCATTGTCTTGATTAACTGCATCATCATCAGGAGATGATGCAACGGCATAAGCTTCATCCCATGAAACATCATCATCAAATATTTGTACAGAAGGTCGAGGCGGTAGTTGAGCTCGTCTGGAAGAGGATGCATGACCAACAGTCCGTAATCTTCTCCCAACTCTCTTTCTTTTCGTTCTCCTCACCTCTCGTTGTTCAGGAACATCCCCCTGTTCCTGAACCCCCTCGACTTGGACTTCCTCACCACCTAAAGGATTAGCATCGTGGGGAGGTCCTTCCAGTTCTGGATTGACCATCAATGCATTATCTATCCTATATTGCCTAACTACCCTGGACTGTTGGTCGGCATATGCAAGTAGATCTTCACGTAGAACGGCGGTGTGAGAAAAGTTGATCTGCTTGGGCATCCTGAGATAGTGCATATACTGGCTTGGGCCTCTAGGGTGATTCTCTCGTCTTGGAATCTGATCGTTGTCTACCATAGCTTGATGAATCAAGATCTGGAAGAATCGCTGAAATGGTACAAAGTTTCGTCTCATCTTTGGTTTTAACTGATCCGCGACAAGCTCAACGATCTCGTTCCATATCAAGATGGCATAGTTGATGTTGTGGTTAAAGACGAATGCATAAAACATGCGCAGTGTGGATAGGTTTGTCTTGTCTAGTCCAGTATGCTTTGAGGTCATGCAACGGTTGAAGATTGACCATATGGAGTAGTATATTCTCGGTAGGTAGTTCCGTCTGAAAGTGGATGAGCCAGTAAGTGGGGCATTCGGTGGACGCTGATAACCCAGACTTCGGATGTCATCGTAAAGCTGAGATTCAGGAACCGGATCCTGAAGATTCTCACTCGGGAGGTTTAGTGATCGGCTGAGTCCCTTAGAGTGAATCAGACATCGAAGTGGTCGAGTTTGGCAGTAAAGTGTTGTACTCTGTCGGTTGGATGAAATGTCAGTGTACTCCAGAATTGTTTAAGGTATATTGCAGGCACGAGCTCAATTCTGGTCAAAGCAGTCAGTAACGGGTGACCGCGAAGAATCTCGAGTATGACTCCGTAGTCAAAAGGAACCGCGAAGAATACAAGTCTAGATGATGGTTGTTGTGCAGAAATTGCACCGTATTAGTACTCGGAAAGATTTCTTCGTCCAGATCATGTGCATTGACCGACGGATGTGATGAACGATGTGAACGGATGATGGTGTTGTCATCCGAGTCATTTCCATCATGATCAGCCATCTGGAATAGTACACAGTTAAGAAACCATCCAAAAACAGTTTTGGCTTGAAAAACCCCCTTATTTTTTTTAAAAAAAAATGCTAAGTGTTGGGCAAGTCGCAATCAACAAGAAAGAGCATGTCGCAGACCATTGCGATGTCGCAATGCAAAGCATAGACAAAGTGAAGTCGCAACACAAGGTTGCGATTTGGTCCATGTCGCAACAGACCATTGCGACATGGTTGAATGCAAGACCACTGCGACTTGTTTGAAGGTTTGAAGGCTAGTGGGTTGCAACTTGTATGAACACTGAAGTAAACCTAAGTGTTCAGGCCCAAAATTTCTAATTTTCGCACAAAAAATGTTAAAACCTACACTACTAGGCTCGCACTACCACCGAGAACAAACCCTAAGCATCTAAAAGTCCTAACCAACAACAATAACTCATCGACTTAGCAGATTAAATAAAAAGCGAACTTAAACCCTAAAATCGAACTGTAGCATGTGATTCTATGCATGAAAACGATTGAGATTTAGGAAAAGATACCTCGATGATCATCTGAGATGATTGAACGGAGCAGAAATCACGAAATCGGCTTGAATCGAAAAGTCAGTTGATAGAGTTTTGAGAGGGTTTAAGGGTTTTGAGTTGAGACTTAGATTAAAACCCTAAAAAAAGTAATTATACGATTTTTCAAACTGAGGGACACGTGGCACAACATGATTGGTCCAAGGTTTGACCTGCCACGTGTCATCAAGTCGCAGTGAACTAACTGCGATTTGACAAAAGATCATGTCGCAACAGAAGGTTGCGACTTGCTACTGTTCACATGGTCAAGTCGCAATACACAGTTGCGATTTGGCACTGTTCACGTGGTCATGTCGCAGTGAACGGTTGCGACATGGCACTGTCCATGCCCTAAAATCACAGTGTACTGTTGCGATTTGGAAAAACTTAAGCCCATTGAGATATCGCAATAGAAGGTTGCGATCTCTCACTGTTCACATGTGAAATCGCAAGTGTGGGTTGCGATTTTAATAAATCTTGGACATTTTTCAATTTGAAAATTTTGAAAAAATTTATCACATTGGAAGATGTCCAACTTCCAATTGATCAAGCATGCAAGGTATTAAAACATTTTCACTCCCCCTTAAATGATGCAAGTAAGTTTTAGAAGATTGATTTTCATCATCTAAGGGTTTGTGTTTGAAAAACAGATTAGAGAACATACCTTGTGATCTTCAAGTAAGGAGCACAGGAAATCAACACTTACAAGCTTAGTCAGAAATGCACACTCCCCCTATTCTTGTGCATACTACTTAGTTTGTACTCCCCCTGAGACTATGAACACACCTCATGCAGGCATAGATATCATAACAAGAAATAGAAAGTAACAAAGAGAATAAACAATGAAAAACAACAAAGACATGAGAATAAAATATTTTAGATTGAGAATAGAATGAGATGAAAATTTGTATGTATCAATCTAGATAGAGATAACTAGATTGAACTACACATATTTCCATCCATTATATGATCAATATAGAATATTAAACTTTCATGTTCAACATGCCGAGCTTGGATACTAAGAAATTAAATCGTTTTTCATCCAAGGCTTTCGTAAATAGATCGGCAAGTTGAAACTCAGTTGTGACAAAGTATAATTCAATCGTACCTTTTTCAACATGATCTTTGATGAAATGATACCTGATGTCTATGTGTTTGGTCTTTGTATGTTGGACCGGGTTAGCTGATATTGCAATTGCACTCTTGCTATCACAGTAAATAGGGATCTTCTCATACTTGAAGCCATAGTCAGACAGTTGAGTCTTCATCCACAGAACCTGTGAGCAACAACTGGCAGCGGCCACATATTCTGCCTCCGTAGTTGATGTTGAAACACAGTTCTGTTTCCTCGAGGACCAACTTACTAGTTTATCACCCAAAAACTGGACATGACCAGATGCGCTCTTCCGGTCTAGCATACTACCTCCATGATCGGCATCAGAATATGCAGTGAGTTCAAATCCTATTCCCTTCGGATACCACAGACCAAGGTACGGTGTCCCCTTCAAATATCGAAAGATTCTTTTAACATCACTCCGATGTGATACCTTTGGTTGTGCCTGAAATCTTGCACAAAGACATGTTGCAAACATTATATCTGGACGACTTGCCGTCAGGTACATTAATGAGCCTATCATACCTCGGTAATTCTTAACATATACATCTTCACCAAGTGGATCCGGACCTATTTTAGATCCAGGAGCCATAGGTGTACCAATAGAGGTACAGTTTTCCATCTTAAATTTCTTCAAGTTGTCAAACACATACTTCGACTGGTTGATGAAGATACCTGTTGAGAATTTCTTGACTTGTAATCCAAGAAAGGAATTTATCTCTCCCATCATACTCATCTGGAATCTGGTCATCATTATACCCGAGAGCCAAGTACACAATCCAGGGTCAGTTGAACCAAATATAATGTCATCAACGTAAATTTGTACTAGAAGGATCTCACCATTTTCATGCAGAGTGAAGAGAGTTGTGTCGATTTTACCTTTTCGAAAGCCAGCACCAAGTAGGTAGGTAGATAAGATTTCATACCAGGCGCGAGGGGCTTGCTTTAGACCGTAGAGAGCTTTGTCAAGTATGTAGACGTGATCTGGTTTATCTTTGTCCACAAAACCCTCTGGTTGAGAAACATATACTTCTTCTTTCAATATACCGTTCAGGAAAGCAGTCTTCACGTCCATTTGATAGACAGTGAAGTTTCTGAAAGCGGCAAATGCAAGAAACATCCGAATTGCCTCTAAACGAGCCACCGGTGCATACGTCTCATCGTAGTCGATATCCACTTGTTGCCTATACCCTTTGGCTACAAGGCGTGCTTTATTTCTCACAACAATCCCATCTTTATCTTTCTTATTCTTCAGGACCCACTTGGTACTAATTACCGTTTTACCTTTGGGTCTAGGAACTAATCGCCACACGTTCAATGCTTCAAAAGAATTCAGCTCATCTTGCATGGCAATGATCCAGTACGGATCTTCTAAGGCTTGTCGAACTGTTGTGGGTTCAACTTGACTTAGAAAAAGCGCGTAAAGGACTTCATTAGCCGTTGCAGATCTTGTCTTCACAGGTTTGGAGACGTCACCAATGACTTGTTCTATGGGGTGACTCTTAGTCCATCTTGAAGCATGAGGATGGACAATTATTGCACCATAATTGGGATCCACTAAGGTAGGATCTTTATCAAAATTCAACTCTATTGTCAAGGTAGGTTCCGGTTGTCGGGCGGGTTCATTGACAGGAGTGTCAACAGGAACTGCCTCCAGTTCTGCTTCAGAAGATAACTCACGTTGAGTTGCAGAATCCTCACCATTGGCGTTAGAAGTTGTACCTGACGAAGAAGCACCATTCGTGGATACATGTTGTGTTGCTTGTGGAGATGCCATATGCGTGTTACTTGAAGACGAAGCAGGAGTTGTTGCACCAGATGAAGGAGTAGTCAGTTCTGGTGTAGGCCTTGACAATGTAGCATTAACTGGTGGTGTGGCAACATTTCTCCTGTTAGATATAGATGAAGTAGGTTTATCACTTCCGAAAAAATCATCATAAAAATATTCAAACAATAAATCAAGATCATTAGGTTTGGAGTTAGAAGTGGATGATTGATCCTTGTTTGAAGATCTAGTCACCATAGGGAGAATTTGTCCAGATGCTAGTACACCTGATATTGCGGGTTCTGTACTGTTTTGCACAGAAACCATTTCTTCAGTTTCATCAAATCTGACATTTACGCTTTCCTTCACAGTTCTAGACGACTTGAAATAGACTCTATATGCTTTTGACATGAGTGAGTATCCGATGAAAACGCCCACAATACCCTTTGGACTGAATTTGTTCAAATTGTCCTTGTCATTCAGCACAACACACCTGCATCCAAACACACGAAAGTAGTGTATTACAAGTTTTCTATTATTAATCAGTTCATATGGAGTTTTACCAAACCGACGATGGATTATAAAACGGTTTTGTGTATAGCATGCCGTAGCAACAGCTTCAGCCCACAAGAACAGAGGTAGATCAGTATAAGACAGCATCGTTCTGGCAGCTTCAACAAGTGTGCGGTTTCGTCTTTCAAGGACTCCGTTCTGCTGAGGAGTTCTAGCTGCAGAAAACAGATGAGATATTCCTAATGATTTAAAGAAATCATCAATAGTCTTGTTCTTGAATTATGTCCCGTTATCTGACCTAACAGTCTGAACTGTTTGTTGACGGTTTACTTGAAGTTGTTTGATTAACGAGATGATCAAGTCAGGTGTTTTGTCTTTTGATCGAAGAAACTTGACCCAAGTATATCTCGAATAATCATCGACAATTACTAACACGTATCGTTTGGCACTGACAGTCTGAGTCTTCATCGGACCACAGAGATCCATATGAAGGATTTCTAAAGGTTTATGTGTGCTGGGTTCGGGTTTCGGTGGATGAGGAGCTCGCTTTATCTTCCCCTTCTCACAAGCAATACAGAAGTTGTCTTTCTCAAACTGCAAAACTGGTAGACCTATAACTAAATCACCCAACGTTAGCTTTTGAAAGTAACGAAAGTTGAGATGAGATAGTCGTTTATGCCATAACCAACTCTTTTCCATAGTTGCCTTAGTCAACAGACACACGTCATTCTTCGGCTTAACCTTCGATAGATCAATGGTGTAAAGATTTGACTTTCGCGAACCAACTAGAAGTTCATTTCCTCCATCGGTTAGAATTGCACACCGAGTCTTCTTGAAATGGACTTCTAGGTCTTTATCACAAAACTGACCTATACTAAATAAGTTATGCCCCAAGCCTTCAACATAATTCACTTTAGTTATCCTGACATTGTCGGCCACAATATCTCCATAACCCATGATTGGAGAGTAATGGTCATTTCCAAACTTAACTTTCCCTCCATCGTGTTTCACAAAATTGCTCAATAGCTCCTTCCTTCCTGTCATGTGTTTTAAGCAACCAGAATCCAAATACTACACATGACGGAGCTGTAAAATGGGATTTAAACAGTTTTAGGTACCCATTGCCAATTGGGTCCTTTCGGGTTAGGAGAATTAACCTTTTTCTTTGAATTGTAGTGGTTATAATATCTATTTGAATAAAAACGATTTGAACCATAGAAGTTATAACCAAACCACGAAGAATAATCAGACTTGCAGATAAAATCATCTACACCACAAGAAGAGCAACAAATTTGATCATGTGCTAAATTAATCAGTTGTTGCATTGAAGAAATCTTGTAAGGAATAACAAGTTTTTGTTTGTTTGAGGCAACACGATTACTAACATCAGAAACAAAAGTGTTTTTCTTGGAATTAAAAGCGACAGTAGATGATTTTCTCTGGGCCACATCATGTGTGAACTCCTTTATTCTCCACTCTACCCGCGAGTTGTTTCTTAAATTACGATCTGAAATGGAATCAAGATAAGAATTGTAAGCGTAGGAATTTAGAACTTTAGAAGATTTAGATTTGCGCTTATTTTTCTTCTTTTTCTTTTTCTTTTTCTCAACGGTTTTAGAAGATTCCCCCTCGAAGAAATTCTCCTTGGGTTCTTCTTCCTTGACCAGAAAATCAGAATGATCTGGAAGTTTAGCACTAAAGTCAAAATTAACATCCTTTTGTTGAACTTGCTTATCCTTCCTTTCACAAGGAGTGTCAATAACATGATCAACTTTAATATCATTGGAAGAGGAGTTATGAGAGAAGTCACAAGAATTTGCATTAACAGGTTGTTCCTCTATCTCAATGGGACCAAAATCATCCAAGTCATCCGCCATCATGCTTCTATTAATAGTATTGCCTATGAAGGCTTTGCATGAGGAAGCATCTGAATCAGAGAAAGCTTTGCTAGCAAACTCTGTCATAGCTTCAGTGGATAAACTTGTCAATTTTCCCATCCGTCTTGAGATTTCATTTTGAAAGTATTCTTTATTAGACTCAAGATCATTTCTCTCTTTGATCAAAATGTTTTCTAAATAAGATATTTTCTTTGAAAGAAAAACATTTTCAGTTTCAAAAGATGTTCTTTCGAATTTAAATCTCTCTCTTTCTTTCTCAATATTTTCTTTTTCAAGAAATAACTTTTTCTGAAAATCAGAGACTTGTTGTGAGAGATTCAAACATCTAAGTTCAAGAGATTTCTTTTCTTCTAAGGTTTTTGAAGACGAAACAGAAACAACCTTTTCAGATTTTTCATTCGTGGTATTTATCAAAACAGTTATCATCACTTCGTTTTCAATATCAAAAGCAAGTTGATCGTCATTTCTGACTTCTTCAATTTTGCTTTTAATATTCAATTCAAGATCGACAAGCTTCTGTTCAAGCACCAAGGGAGGATAATATATTTTTCCTTCAGAAACGGGTTTTGATACAATTCCCTTTGGTGGCTGAACAATATAGCTTTCAAAATAGTCATTAGGCAAGGTTTTCTTATCTTGCATTGCCTTCCTATTTGCCTGATCATAAATATAAGGAAGTTGTATGGTTACAGTTGTCTTTCTTTTAACTTCTTCCTCAACTCCTTGTTCCTCCTCATTAAGCCATTTAATCTTGAATTTAGGATCTTTTAGAAACTTAAGCCATCGAAACCTGTATAAACAAGGTGCCTTTTTCAAAGCATTCTCCAAATAATGAGGATTGTCATATCCCAAACCCCATTTCGAATTGTAATATCTGAAATTCTTTGGTGTGTTTAGAAAAATGGTTTGTTCAGATTGACCAAGTTTATACAGTTTCGCTTCTAGATCACTTGCCTTTTCAGACAATTCGTTATTAATATCTTTGTTAGAACGCAACATTTGTTCAAGTTCATTCTTCCTATTTTCAGCAATTCTTACATTTTCTCCCATTTCATCCATTTTTCTTCGGAAATAAGTGCGTGATTTTTCGATTTCAACCCGTTCAATTTTCAAATCATCATTTAACTTTTTATGGTCAATGATTGTTTGTCTTTGAAGTTCAATTGTTTTATGTGCCTTAATGAGTTTCTCACTTTGTTCATCAAGTTTTAATTGAAAAACTTTAAACTGATTACCAAAATGATTAATAGTGCAGAGATCTACCTCATCTGTCTCAGGCGCCGCATCAGCCTCTGAATCCTCATCATCTCTGCTCATCAAGCACATCCTAGCAAAAGCAGCAGTATCTTCCTCTTCTTCATCATCTGTCTGGTCCAACCAAAATTCTTCCTCCACTGGAAGCTCAATTCCTGACTCTTTCTGTTCAGCTAACAATGCCTTCTGCTTGTAGTAGTCAGAATTCTTCACTTTCGGTTTCCAGCAATCTTTGGAGAAATGACCGGTTTTCCCACAGTTGTAGCACTTTTGCTCTTCATCCTTTTTATCACCATACTTCTTCACCTCCGGCCTTTTACCATCGTCCTTATGATCATCAAACTTCTTTGACTCAATCCGATTCTTGTGTTCAAAATTTTTAGAACCAGATGAGTAACGTTGGTTATTTGATCCAGGAGTTTTTACAAATCTGTTTTGAAAGGCCTTGGAAAGAAGTATCATAACTTGCCTTAAGCTTTCTGCTTCATCCAAGTCAGCTTGGTCTAACTCATATTCTTCTCTCTGAACAATCTTTCCCTTAGCTTTTCTTGACATCAATGCTAACGGTTCACTATCAAGCTCATCTTCTTCTGCCTTATTCTCAGACCCCACCATCTTCTTTTCCTTCTTACCATTCTTCTCATTTTTCATCAACTTTTTCCTTTTCAGCTCAACATCATCTTCATCTTGTTTTAAGGTTTCAAACATTTGTTGTAACGGAAGAGAATCCAGTTGAGAATTCTGTTTCATTCTATGAGCATACTTCTTCCACTCGGGCTGAAGCACGTTCAAGAACTTCACATTAGTCTCCATGATGGATTTTGATACTTTGTAACTGTTGAGATCATTTAGGATAGTTGTGAAACGATCATATGCTTTATCTAAACTCTCACCCTCCTTTTGCTTGAAATTCTCATACGTATTGAAGACATTTGAGATTCTCAGCTGGTTTTCCACTTCTGACCCTTTGTATATTTGATAAGTTCATCAAACATACCTTTACCTGTTTCACTCAAACTGTCAACCTTTCGATATATGTCATTGGTTAAGGCTTGCATAACCAATGATCTAGCCGCTTTATCGGCTTTGTATCTCAACAAATTGTCACCCGTGTAGTCCTTTGGCTGAATAACTAAGTTATTACCATCTGGGTCGTCTTCACGAACCTCTCCTAGAACCCCGTTTATCAAGGATTCATGGATAAGAGCTCCGTTTTCTTGTCGTTCAACGTAGTCAAGAAATCTGTCTTTCCAAATTTTAAAGTCTTTCGGGAAAAGAACAGGTGGTTTATCTTTTGAACCAATAGTCAACATATCTCTGGCAGTCATTTTGGATTACTTGTTGTTGATCGTTAAAAAACTGATTAATCTGATTAGGAGTTACTTTTAAAGTTTCAAGTTTATGTCTCAACACACTTAAAGTCGCAACCCAAACCAAGTCGCAATTGCACTGAAGTCGCAACACTGAAGTCACAACAATCAAAGTCGCAATAACTGAAATCGCAATAATCGAAGTCGCAATAACCGATGTCGCAATAACTGAAATCGCAATTGGTAAAAATTCACCCGAGTCGCAACTGAAGGTTGCGATTTGGTACTGTTTAAAGTGTAATTGATTGCGATTTGGGGCAAGTCGCATTAGACGATTGCGATTTGGGAGCCAAGTCGCAATAGACGATTGCGACAATGATGAAGGTTAATGGATTGCGATATGTATGAAGATTCAAGGTCGAATCTTCAAAACAGATCGGATGAGGCTGAAATTTGGTGCGTAGGTTCACGAGGCTATTCTGAGCAACTTTAGAACTTCAAGTTTTAACCAAAAACCAACAGAAAATGGGTTTTCGATCCAAAACAGTGTGCAGAAAGTTTAAGTACGAAAAATGAAGAAAACTATCCAATCTGAGCTTCGATCCTTGTGTTTTTGCGGAATAAAACGCACAGGACTATCCTAGAAACAACCCTTGATCAATTCCAATCCATTAGAAGAACTCTAATGGCTAAAACCAATTAAAAATTGAAGAAAATGAAGAACACTCAAAAATGGAAATATTTCACTCAAACCTAATCAAATCAAAGATTTACAAGCTCTGATACCAATTGTGATCCCAGAACAAGTAATCAATCAATATAAACATCAAAGGAAGCCATCTCTATATTCAATAAGATCAAAGTAGCTCACAATTACAATGAAGAACTCTCTTGAGTGTGTGTGGCTACTATGTGTATGAAATGACCTAATTCCCTAAAGGGAAAGAAGCAAACTATATATACCTAGGGTATAGAATAGCCCTATTACAAGAATAGTCCCTCTACTTGGTACAATAAACATTTAAGCACTAACACAAGCTGATGAAGAAGAGCTGTTTTCCCACCCTGGAAGACCTTCCTTGCCTCCTCAAAGGTCAAGTGAAGATGAATAAAGAAAGAAAGCAGCCACGATCTATAAATTAGAAACTCAGCATTTGGTTCTGCTCACCTCAGATGCTTGACATCCAGAGAAATTGCCGAAGCCTTGAAAGCTGAACAAATCCTCACTGAAAAACATAAGGCTGAGCTTATTGACAAAAACTTTGCTCTTGAACTAGCCTAACGTTCAGTGAAGGATCCACAACTGAAGAAATTTCCCCTGGCAGTTCAGCAAGAGCTGCTGAAAGAGGCGCAGAAGAAAAGTCAAGAAAAAGGCCAAGGTCAGTGACTCCACATTGGCCTGGTGTAAGAAGAAGTGTCACTACAGAAGCCTGCCATCAAGAATAAGCTCTGTTAACATAAGAGGGAAAATGGTCAAGAAAGTACCGATTGTCAATGTTCAGATAATCAGAGAAAATGGCGACAAGAGAACCTGCTACATGTCAACCCTGGATAAGCTCGGATTCAGCGAATGGTTGGAAATCAGAATCGCAATTCAGCGATCCCGCACGTCCTTCAAGCCCTGTGTCGAACAAGCCATAAATAGGATGATCGATATGGTAACCTCAGCGGTCGACATTCCACCTCCTCCACCCATTCAGCCGAAAAGAACCGCTTCAAAGAAGAAGACTCCTTCATCTTCAGGCCCCGTGATAAGAAACGAGACAGGGAATGAATTCTCTCGTGAAGCAGTTCTTGGTCCCAATCCTGATTTATCTGGTCTCGACATTTCCTTACATCCAGCTGAAGACTTTGTACCTGGTAAAGTACTCAGTGAACCCTTCGGCATCTTCTTTTATAATTACACCGGTCGCAAATGCTTTCAACGTATATATGAGTTATATAAAACTCCCATCGAACAACTCAGAGATCTACTCTATTGGTGCGACTACATTGGTGACCTCCTTGGATCATTCCTGAAACACCTTATTGTAGTAACCGAGACCAAATTTGGAAGAGTTTAAAGTCTTGTGGAAAAATTAATAGAACTAGACGTTGAGGGACTAAATGGTTAATAAAGGATAGGGTATAAGAACCCAATGATTGGCACAAAACCCTAGTTTTGCAATAATTTGGTGGTGAGGGGCGGCTAGAGAGAATAGAGAGAAGAGAAAGAGATTTTTGGTGTTCATGAGCAATTGAAGAAGAGGAGTATCAATCATCAAAATTGGAAGATAAAGGGGATTGGGTTTTCATCCTACATTCCTCTCAGGTAATCTCCACTCTACCATCCCTAGTCTTTGTTTTTGCTGCTGAACTAGTTGCATTTGGGGTTATTGTTTAAAAGTTGAGTTTGAAGCTTAATGGAATAGATTAGGTGTCATATTGTGTTTTTGCAGCTAAGAGTTTGGTATTAAATGAACTAAGTAAGTCAGAATACTGTTGTTAATCTAAGATTTGTTGGAATAAGAGCTTATCAGTGGTTTTCAGTTCCAAATGGGGTCAGAGTCGTCGTCCCGTAAGTCCCTGTGGACGTCCAGACACGGTGACCGAATGAGAAAGGTATCCGGATGGGGTGACTGTTCGGGTAAGTTTAAATTATTCGGTAAGTGTAAGTTATCCGGTAAGTGTATGTTATCCGGTAAGGGTATGTTATCCGGTAAGTGTATGTTATCCGGTAAATGTAAGTTATCCGGTAAGTGTATGTTATCCGGTAAGTGTAGTTCACCCGATAAGTTGTCCGGATTGATGTGTACCAGGTAAGTAGCGGGCATCCGGTAAGTTGAATCCGGATGGTGTCTGAAATGTTTGTTTAGGCATCTGAGTAGTTTATATCTCATCGATTTCTCAGGTAATTCGACCGTAAGCCAGAAGTAAAGTAAGAAAAGACCTTATAAGCATCAGGTGAGTTTTCTAACTAAAATACATGACTTTTAACGTGTTTTCTAAAGTAAATACATGATGAGGAATGCCATGTTTTATTTCTATGCTTTTAATTGCATGAACGTTTATTTAATGTTTTATATGAGATGTATACATGCATTGTATTAGACGTAAACTGGCTAAGTCGGGAGGTAGACCCACCAGTGCTCATGCCGGGAGGGTGACCCGTTTATGCCATGGAAGGGAGTATCCAGTAAGGCAGCGTGAGACTGACTCGTTGTCACTCTTGAGTGACTTCAGGGTGCCATTTACGGGAGCGGATTTTATCCATGAAAGATTTTAAAGTACAACTAGATGAAAGTTTATTATTGAAAGTTTTATGAAAAGACTTGTGAAAGTGGTTATATGTGAAAGTTATAAATTGTTTAAAATGATTTTGAGAACTGTCAGGAGGGACTCACTAGACCTCATGGTCTAACCCTCACATTTTCAACTAAAATCCTTTTCAGGAAAACAGGTAGCGAAAGGCTCTGGCAAGTGAGCAGGGCGGTTAGTGAGGAAGCGCGGTAGAGATAGTGACACTCTAATTTAGTTTTTGTCTTATTCTCAGTTGTGTAGGTTGTTTCCGCCAACCTGATTTTGATATTATGTAAGAAATTTTGGGACCCGTTATTAGGATATCATTTTATATGAATTGCATGCTTTATTTTCCTTGGGTTGTTACAATTGTTATCAGAGCCATAGTTTAAGGGATCTAGGTGAACGGACGGGCCTAGACTTAAACTTTGGGACTAGAAATCACAACTGAGAATCAGGAATTGCGTTAGGAGGACACTAAAGTAGAAATTGGACTAATAGGGTACCGAGGATGGTCATGTAAGGTATGTTTGGGGTTACACCTGGCCAGTGTAATTGTAAACTTACAGGTACATGTATGTGCTTAAATTGCCTTATTATTCTGTTGCAGTAGTATTAAATTAGTTTAAATTGTTGTACATCAGTAATCAAGAATGTCTGCAAGAACCTTGAGAAGTAGCTCGATACCTATCGTGGAAGAAGTGTCGAATGAAGACACTATGCCACATGAGGAGGCGGTGCGGGTTGAGGAACTCGCGGAGGATGGACCAGTGAAACCTCCAAGATTGACGGCCGCTCGTGGGAGAGGTAGAGGACGTGGGAGAGGCAGAGGAACAGTCCCGAGAAGAGCCGTTACTGAGATAGGGGCAGCAACCACTAAGGGCAAAGGTAAGAAGAAGAAAGCGCCGGTTAGGCGCAAGGCAAAGAGGGTAGAAGAACCAGATATGCAGGAGCTATCTGAGCATGAGAGTTCAACGCCTACAAAGAAAACGAAAGCTAAGAAAGGACGTCACACTGACGCCGCACCAGCTTTTGTGACTGAGGAGAAGTTCACAGCAGAGATGGGTAAACTGCAAAAGACTTTACAAGCAGTGCTAGAGAACCAAAATAAGACTACGTCTGAGGGAGGAACCAAGAGTGGTACTGAGAAGAAGACCAAGGAAGACAGTCCACCACAGACTGAGATAGGAAACAACTCGGTGACAACTTCGACTATTGCTAAGGAACCGAAGACAGTAAAAGGGTGCTCGTTTAATACCTTCGCTTCGTGCAAGCCTCTGACGTTCAACGGGGAGCGTAATCCCGTTCTGGCTTTGAAATGGGTTCGTGAGATTGAGTTACCATTTGATACTAGCAAGTGCGCTGAGGAAGATAAGGTACTATTTGCAATGTTAATGATGAAGTCTAGGGCCATCTATTGGTGGGATGTTGAGACCGGAGGTAGGGGATCGGAGGTAGCTAAGAGCACGTCATGGGAATCGTTTGTTAAGAGGTTCCGAGCACAATTTTGCCCATTGGCGGCGATTAAGAAACTTGAAGAGGAATTTTTGGGTTTGGAACAGGGTCGATGTCGGTCCAGGAGTTTACGTCAAAGTTTATCGAGAAGGCTAGGTTTGCTGAACTGTATGTGCCTACGGAAGAGCGGTGCATAGAAAGATACGTATATAGGCTAAAGAGAAGCATAAGGGAGTTGGTGCAAGTGAAAGATCCGTCCACTTTTCAGGCTGCGGTAGATATTGCGAAACTCATTGAGAAGGAAAAGAACAGACAACTGACAGAGAGAACCGGAGACAAGCGGAAATGGGAGGGACCAACTAGAGATGGAAAGAGGTCAAGTGCGCCTAGACCCGAGCTGCGGGTGGGGCTTAGATCGGGAGAGAAACCATGTGGTAAGTGCAACCGGATGCACAAGGGAGAGTGTTTGGCGGATAAGGGCGGATGTTTCAAGTATGGAAAGACAGGGCACATGGCTCGAGACTATCATGGGGCGAAGACCTGTTATCAGTGTGGTTTTCCAGATCACGTCAAGTGGGATTACCCACAGTTAAAGAAATGGTATACTGGAGGTGACGGTGGTAGTAGCGGAGGAAGAGGCGGGGAGAGAAAAGTGGAGTCAGCTCGTGCGAGGGCGAGGGCTTTCCACATGACAGCGGAGGAGGCGGTAGATACGCCTGATATGGTGATAGGTACTTTCCCAATTGACTCGGTTTATGCTAAATGATTGTTTTATTCGGGCGTCAATCGCTCGTTTGTGTCGCCGAACTTTATTCGAAAACTGCAAGTGAAACCCAAGGGGTTGAACTTTGGGTTAGAGGTAGAAGTGGCCGATGATAGTCGAGTCTGGGTGAAAGAGTCTATGAGGGGTGTAGCATAGACGTAGATGGTCACTCGTTTCCATTGCGTTTGTATCCGATGGGAATGGGGGAGTTTGATGTGGTACTAGGAATGGATTGGTTAGCGGAGAATGACGCTAACATAGTGTGCAATAAGAAGTTAATTCATATCGCCTTGCCGGATAAGGAGGTTGTGATATATAGGGATCGTCGAGATAGGAAGTCATGTATGATTTCAATGTTGAAAGCTAGACGGTGTTTGGGGAAGGGATGTCTAGGGTACTTAGCTTATGTGCTAGATGCTAAGAAAGAAAAGAAAGAAGTTAGAGATGTACCGATAGTCAGTGAGTACCCGGAAGTGTTTCTGGATGACTTGACGAGCCTGCCTCCAGATCGTCAAGTAGAGTTCAGAATAGAACTGTTGCCAGGGGCGGCACCGATTGCGCGTGCGCCTTATCGTCTGGCACCGACAAAGATGAAGGAGATGATGACTCAACTACAAGAATTACTCGACAAAGGTTTCATTCATCCAAGCTGATCGCCTTGGGGAGCGCCAGTACTTTTTGTCAAGAAGGAGAACGGATCTATGCGGATGTGAATAGATTACCGTGAGCTCAACAAAGTAACCGTGAAGAACAAGTACCCGCTTCCGAGGATTGGATCAGTTGCAAGGTGCGAGTTACTTTTCGAAGATAGATTTGAGATCGGTATATCATCAGTTAAAGGTAAGAGAGGAAGACGTGTCTAAAACAGCTTTTCGTACGAGGTACGGGCATTACGAGTTCTTAGTCATGCCCTTTGGCTTGTCTAACGCCCCGGCAGTGTTCATGGATTTGATGAACAGGGTGTGTAGCTCGTTGTTAGACAAGTGTGTGATCGTCTTCATTGATGATATTCTGATTTACTCACGTACCCGTGAGGATCATGAGAAACATCTTCGAGCAGCGTTAGAATTGTTGAAACGCGAGAAGCTGTACGCCAAGTTTTCGAAGTGCGAATTTTGGTTGAGAGAAGTTCAATTTTTGGGTCACGTAGTGTCAGCGGATGGCATCAAGGTGGACCCCGTTAAGATCGAAGCTATTAAGAGTTGGGAGCCACCAAGATCGCCATCAGAAGTGAGAAGTTTTCTTGGGTTAGCGGGCTATTACCGAAAGTTCATCTAGGACTTCTCTCGTATAGCCACCCCGTTGACCGCTTTGACAAGGAAGAACGTCAAGTTCGTGTGGACCGAAGCGCAAGAAGCCGCATTCGAGAAACTGAAAGAGAGTTTAAGCAGCGCTCTGATTTTGTCGCTACCAGATGGATCAGAAGGCTTCGTAATCTACAGCGATGCTTCTAAGCTCGGGCTAGGGTGTGTTTTAATGCAAAACGGGAAGGTGATCGCTTACGCTTCCCGACAGTTGAAAGAACACGAGAAGAACTACCCTACGCACGACATGGACTAGCAGCAGTAGTATTCGCATTGAAAATATGGCGACACTATCTGTATGGAGTAAAGTGCCAGATTTTCACCGACCACAAGAGTCTGAAGCACCTGTTTGACCAGAAGGAATTGAATATGAGACAAATGAGATGGATGGAGCTGTTGAATGACTACGATTGTGAGATTCTCTACCATCCAGGTAAAGCGAATGTTGTAGCTGATGCGTTGAGTCGGAAGGAACAAGGAGAGTCGACCAAAGTGGTGGCTTTCAGAGTCGAAGCAACTTCGAACCTCCTAGATGAAGTTAAGAAGTTTCAAGAAGAGGCGTTACTAGAGGAAAATGTAAAGAGTGAGCAAGTTGTTGGAGTCTCATCCTTGTTTAGTATCAATAGTGGTGGAGTAAAGTGTATGAAGGACCGGGTGTGGGTTCCCAAGTTGGGAAACTTGAGAGTAAACATCTTGGAAGAAGCGCATAAGTCGCGGTATTCTATGCACCCAAGGACGAACAAGATGTACCGGGACTTAAGACAATTCTACTGGTGGCCGGGAATGAAGAAAGACATCGCTCACTTTGTGGAGCGGTGTGTAACGTGTTTGAAGGTTAAAACAGAACATCAACGACCGTATGGAGAACTTCGGTCTACGGTGATACCAGTGTGGAAATGGGACAACATCACCATGGATTTCGTTATGAAGTTACCGAGAACTCCGAAGGGTAACGATGCGATTTGGGTGATCGTGGATATTCTCACCAAGTCCGCGCATTTTTTGCCTATTAAGGAGTCGGATCCGTTGGAGAAATTAGCCCGATTGTACATTAATGAGATAGTATCTAGGCACGGGGTACCGCGATCCATCGTGTCTGACCGTGATAGTCGGTTCACGTCAGCATTTTGGAGGAGTCTGCAGCGGGAGTTGGGTTTTCAATTGAAGTTAAGCACAGCTTACCATCCCCAAACGGATGGTCAGAGCGAGAGGACTATTTAGACTTTGGAGGATATGCTACGAGCGTGTGTAATCGATTTTAAGGGGTCGTGGGAAGTGCATCTGCCGTTGATAGAGTTCTCTTATAACAACAGTTACCATGCGAGTATCCAGGCAGCGCCATTTGAAGCATTGTACGGACGAAAGTGCCATACACCGTTGTATTGGAACGAGGTGGGGGAGAGGCAGTTGGCAAGCCCGGAGATAGTACAACTGACAGCGGACAAAATAGAAATAATCCGCGAGAAAATGACCGTAGCACAAGATCGACAAAGAAAGTACGCAAACAAGCGAAGGAAGCCCATTGAATTTCAAGTGGGTGACAAGGTAATGTTAAAGGTTTCACCTTAGAAGGGAGTAGTGCGCTTCGGGAAGAAAGGAAAGTTGAGACCGAGATACGTGGGGCCTTTTGTTATCATTGAACGAGTTGGCGCGGTAGCTTACAAGCTAGACTTGCCAGAAGAATTACGAGGAGTTCATCCGACGTTTCATTTGTCAAATATGAAGAAATGTTTGGCCAAGACCGATATGGCCATTTCATTAGGAGATGTTAGCATCGATGAGATACTGTCGTACGAAGAAGAACCAATAGAGATTGTGGACAGTAAGGTCCGGAAAACAAGGAATAGATAGGTTCGACTAGTAAAAGTTCAGTGGAGGTATCATAAGGGACGAGAGGCTACTTGGGAAGTGGAAGCGGACATGAAGTCCAAATAACCTCATCTTTTCGAGAATGGAATTCCGGGGACGGAATTCTTTTGAGGGGGAAGTGTTGTAGTAACAGAGACCAAATTTGGAAGAGTTTAAAGTCTTGTGGAAAAATTAATAAAACTATAAGTTGAGGGACTAAATGGTTAATAAAGGATAGGGTATAAGAACCCAATGATTGGCACAAAACCCTAGTTTTGCAATCATTTGGTGGTGAGTGGCGGCTAGAGAGAATAGAGAGAAGAGAAAGAGATTTTTGGTGTTCATGAGCAATTGAAGAAGAGGATCAATCATCAAAATTGGAAGATAAAGGGGATTGGGTTTTCATCCTACATTCCTATCAGGTAATCTCCCCTCTACCATCCTTAGTCTTTGTTTTTGCTGCTGAACTAGTTGCATTTGGGGTTATTGTTTAAAAGTTTAGTTTGAAGCTTAATGGAAGATATTAGGTGTCATATTGTGTTTTTGCAGCTAAGAGTTTCGTATTAAATGAACTAAGTAAGGCAGAATATTGTTGTTAATCTAAGATTTGTTGGAATAAGAGCTTATCAGTGGTTTTCGGTTCCAAATGGGGTCAGAGCCGTCGTCCGGTAAGTCCCTGTGGACGTCCGGACACGGTGACCGAATGAGAAAGGTATCCGGATGGGTGACTATCCGGGTAAGTGTAAGTTATCCGGTAAGTGTATGTTATCCGGTAAGGGTATGTTCTTCGGTAAGTGTATGTTATCCGGTAAGTGTAAGTTATCCGGTAAGTGTATGTTATTCGGTAAGTGTAGTTCACCCGGTAAGTTGTCCGGATTGATGTGTACCCGGTAAGTAGCGGGCATCCGGTAAGTTGAATCCAGATGGTGTCTGGAATGTTGGTTTAGGCATCTGAGTAGTTTATATCTCATCCATTTCTCAGGTAATTCGACAGTAAGCCAGAAGTAAAGTAAGAAAAGACCTTATAAGCATCAGGTGAGTTTTCTAACTAAAATACGTGACTTTTAATGTGTTTTCTAAAGTCAATACATGATGAGGAATGCCATGTTTTATTTCAATGCTTTTAATTGCATGAACGTTTATTTAAAGCTTTATATGAGATGTATGCATACATTGTGTTAGACGTAAACTGGCTAAGTCGGGAGGTAGACCCGCCAGTGCTCATGCCGGGAGGGTGACCCGTTTATGCCATGGAAGGGAGTAGTAAGGCTGCGTGAGACTGACTCGTTGTCACTCTTGAGTGACTTCAGGGTGCCATTTACGGGAGCGGATTTTATCCGTGAAAGATTTTAATGTACAACTAGATGAAAGTTTATTATTGAAAGTTTTATGAAAAGACTTGTGAAAGTGGTTATATGTGAAAGTTATAAATTGTTTAAAATGATATTGAGAACTGTCAGGAGGGACTCACTAGACCTCATGGTCTAACCCTCGCATTTTCAACTAAAATCCTTTTAAGGAAAACAGGTAGCGAAAGGCTCTGGCAAGTGAGCAGGGCGGTTACAGTGGAAGCGCGGTAGAGATAGTGACACTCTTATTTAGTTTTTGTCTTATTCTCAGTTGTGTAGGTTGTTTCCGCCAACCTGATTTTGATATTATGTAAGAAATTTTGGGACCCGTTTTTGGGATATCATTTTATATGAATTGCATGCTTTATTTTCCTTGGGTTGTTACACTTATCTATCGCAAAGCAAAAGTCAGACGGGATCAGGGAGTAATAGTCCCTGATTGGATGATTCCAGAAACTGATACTCTTAGGATCATTTTTTTGTATTCTTCTATCTTTTCAGCTTGTATCTTTTAGTACTTGTAATTATTTTTCATTGTACTTGTAGCTTTTCCACTTCCCTTGTAATCTATTACGAAGTTAATGAAAAATTTCAATGAAAGTACTTTACTCCATCAGTACTAGAAAAGATCCCTGAAAAACAGTAAATGGGACACGTATTTATGAGTCCTTTTTATGCTTATGTTTTTAACTTCGCAATTTTCATTTTTTTTCTATTTCATCATCAAATAGGGGGAGATTGTTGATCCAAACCCTCGGTGATTTGATAATGACCCTGAGAAACACTTAGTGAAAATTGTAAGTAAACAATATGTATTATAGTTTCACCATCAAAGAAAATATACTAAGTATGTTTAGTATCGCTGATGGAAAACACGCTTTAATTTATGCTTCAGCGAACACTGTACATCAGTGAGCCCTGAGCCTGTTCAAGTCTCACTGATGATCGCTGAAAGCTTTATCTATAAATTGTTTCCTTATGATTCCTGAAGACAAGATTCGCATCAACCAAGTTCGAAGCTGAAATCGAAGGCCAAGCTGAAGAACGAAAGTCTACTAATGACCTAATTCAGATATCAACGAAGACAAAACTTGTCCATTTCACGCGAAGTTTCAAGTAGAAAACTTCAGTGAATGCTGAACTTTATCATTCGCTGATAAAGATACATTCAGCGAGCGCTGATTATGAAGCCTGTTCTACAAGTAACTTTTGTCTTATCTCCTAGCACGCCCCCGTACGATTTTGTCAGAACGGACATCCCTTTTGTCCAGGATCGTACAAACCACTCTGCAACTACACTGTTCATCATGTGGCCACTAGGATGTTTGCTAAAGTCAAATTCATGCAACCAACCAGAGGCTGCCACGTGTAAAGGTATACTGACTTGCATTAAATGCATGCAGTATAAATTGAGAACCCTACTTCATTTGTGAAGTGCTCGGCATCTCTCTCGCTGAACTTCTTAGTGCAAGAAAACTATCCTTAGTTTTCTTATTTTCTTTCTCTATATTTCTTAGTGCAAGAAATCTGTGTGTATTCTCATAGTTTGTTTAGATTAGGTTTTTTAACTTGATCTTATTCCGCAACAAACTGTAAATTGTTTGATATATATCAATAAACTATTTAAAAAGATAAAAATTTGTGTTTGTATTCATCCCCCCCCCCCATTCTACAAACTTGTATAACCCCTTCGGGACCAACACTTCTTTTATTAAGGCCTCAGGCTCACTTAATTGTGAGTCAATGCTTAACTAAGTGACTTACTCTTCAATCATTCTTACTTGATACTCTAGAATCCCTCAAGTTCCTAATTTGACTCTTAAAAGCAGTCTTTAGCAACCAACATCACACAAGGCCTTAAGTGACACAAGAACAAATAATTCCCAAAAAGGTGACTCATAACCAACAAGCAAAGCGAGTAACTAATGATGAAGTTAATGTGAGATGTACCTGTCATTGCCTTTACAGACACCCTTATCTTGATAGACTACGATTGGTGTCTGTCTTCTCATCCATCTTCACATGTAGGCAGTCTTTTTTGAAATGTCCTAGTTTTTACATAAAAAAACAGATCATCCCTTAAGGGAGCAATTTCGATATGAATGGCCCATCAATCCGCATTTAAAACATGCCATGGGATTGGAATTGCATCTACCCGCATGTTTGACTCATAATTCTGGACACCACATTAATCCTATATGATAGTCGACTTCTTTCCTATTGGCATAGTTATTGAACTTTTGGGATGGCCCCAGTTGGCACTCCTACTTCTTTTTTTCTTTAGAAGCAGCTCACTCTTCTTTTGCTTGAGTAATGTCGTCCTTAATTAGCTGGGATACCTCAATAACCTCTTACAAGGTAGAGGACTTCATCTCGACTGACAAGCCTTTAAGATTACATTTGATCTTGGTTTTCTCATCTAGAGCTAGGTGACCCACTAACTCAAATTTCTCCAGAAACAAGCTAAAGTAGTCAGAAATGGTCATGCTTCCCGATAGGCTCTCTTGTTGTGATATTTGTCAATCATCTTTTCTCTAAATACCTCCCAGGTTAGCAAGGCCACGATTGTCGAACCAAGAGAAGATCTAGTGATGTTCCACCAACTAAATGCCCTATCGCTTAACATTAGAAAAGAAAACTTCACACTCTGGTCTTCACCGTACTCGCCCGATTCAAAGTCTTGCCCTATTTCTTGAAGCCAACTTATACAAACGACATGATCGGTGGTCCCGGAAAACTCGGATGGTTTGCTACAAAGGAAGGTCTTATAGGAACACCTCCTCGTACCACCTCCATTGACCAGATTCTCTCTAACATCCATCTCTTTTTTAGTGTTCCTTGAACCACCAATTGAGTCCTTAGAAATTGCTTTAGTTCTGCGAAAGTTATCACCCCTTTCTTCAAACATCAGAGTGACACATCTCGCACTGACGATCCATAACGGTGTCCAACATGTGGATGAGTCCCACGATCATCACATATTGGGGTTTAACTTTTGGGGTTGAAGCATTAGGAACACCTAAAATGCTCCCTAGAATGCACTCAACGCTATCTTCCAAAACTCTCGAAATATGAGATGATTGGGGAGGCATGAGGTGGTATGGTAACCTCGGCTTGCTTCGAAGGTGAAATGCTCTTTTCTGTACCATCTCGTTGAACCACCTACCGACCCGTCGTAAGCCTCATAATTTAACTCTCATAGCAAAATACAAGGCATAAACCATGTTAAATCTTTAAAAGATTAACATTTCTGGAATGTACTAACACATCCTTCCAGCAATCACCAGACAGTAGTAACACAAACACACACACACATATAACATAAATTCATAATGACATAGGCCAAAAAAAATTGTGAATATATATATTATACATGAGAGTCCTTGTAACCAATACCATAATTCAGAATGGTTGAGTTTCCGTCATCCTAAGACATCTCTACGCTAGAAGTCTACATCAATCATAAAGTCATCCCTTAACAAACCGGTTTAAGTCTAGGTATTTAAAGTCCAATATCTAAATCACATAAACTTATGCTCTGATACCAACTTGTAACACCCCTAAATTTTCAAAATAGCAGACAATTTAAAATTTTCCAAACTTCTTTAAATCTACACAACTTTAATATAAAAATATATAAAGTTTGCCTAAAAGGAGCACAAGGTATTAGGGGTGAGCATCGGAACCAGGTATCTGCCTTTGGAACAAAACCGCTCCAGAACTACCGGTTCCGGAACCAATGTGATAGGTTTCGATCCGGTTCCTAAAATATGGAACCGATTGAGGTTGGTTTAGGTTCTCATTTTTTTAGTAGTGTTAACCGCTGGGTACCCACCGGGACCGGGTACCCAGTCCCGCTATGTACCCAGAATTGAAACCGATGGGTACCCGCTATTTTTTCTCATAAAAGTTATTTTATATGTTTCTTATATTTAGTAAACTAAAGTATTATTAATTTTACTTTTAGGGTTACACTTACCATCGCTTCCTTAAGAGTTAAAACAGTTCTCTCTGCCTCTTAGTCTCTTATTGTTTCTATCAAATTATTTATGTAACTTTTAGTTTTTATCGGATTAGTTTTTACCGTTTGTAGTATTTATTTCTTTACACTTGTACTTTTTAATAAACTAATAGTTACATAGTTATAGTATGAAATGATAAAATCAAAAATCAATAGACATTGGTAACCAGAACCAGTTCCCAAATATAAAAAACCGGGTAACCGGTTCCAGTTCTTTCATTCCAGGAACGTCGATTTCGGTTCAGGGACCGGTTCCATGAATTTTGGTCAGGTACCTGTGTAACACCCTAAAAATCAGGGCTAATTTAAACCTCAATTGTAACAAGTTATGACAAAATAACATCCAAACTTTTAAATAAGAAGAGAATTAACTATGAGGTTTCGTAATTACAACATGGAACTCTCACAATAACTTATTAATCTAATCATGTCCACTATAATTAGATTAACTAAGTTATCTAAGCAATCCATCAAAAAGCCTCAATGCATTAGCTAAATCCTCCGCTTATCTCTTAAGTTGGATACTTCAAAAGCTTTCGGCCCACATCCCCTTTACTTCCCTGAGCTTGTACCTGGTAAGAAAATTTAATTTGAAACGATTAGGTTTACGCCTAGTGAGAACATCCAATTTCAAATTAAAAGCGTTAACAGTTTGAAAATATCCAATCCATACAAACAAACCTGTTCTCCACCATTCTTACCATACACGTGCTCTCCTCAAAGACAGGATCATACTCGATCCCCTGAATATGACTAACATTCAGTAAGTCATATTATCACAATCAAGAGCCTACTACGAATCCTTATAGATTCTAGACTATTGCTCTTATCCAAGAAATTACAAGTTGCTTTATGCCTGTTTCTTGGCCTGCAAGTAGAGATTACAAGTTACTTTATGCCTACCTCTGGTCTTCCCCTAAAAATCAGGAATTACAATTTACTTTATGCCTATTCCTCGATTTCTATACTATGAAATAGAAATTACAATTTCCTTTATGCCTATTTCTCAATTCATAACACCTTTACGAAATGGGAATTACAATTTACTTTATGCCTATTCCTCATTTCAGGTCAACGAGAATTACAAATTGCTTTATGCCTATTCCTCGTTACAATACATAACGGTGCCTATAGATCCATTACACATACTATACATAATTATAGAATTTACCTAATCCCAACCTTTTAGCCTAACACACTAACATCCAACCGTAAGTATGTTCAAGCTACTAAGATTGTATTTCAATTTCTCAATCATACCCTGTCCAAGAGTTATCAAAACTCCAAGTTACCGGGTACTTAAAAATGATCAGACAACAGGAGTTTCCGGACACTCCAAACTATCCGGATAACATAACTTTCCGGATACCCACACTTACCGGATACACTAATCTTTCCGGATACACAAGCTTTCCGGATATAATTCTTACCGGACACAATTTTTTAATCTGGATGACATTCGGAAACTAAATAATCCGGATATCGTCCGGTAATTATAAAAATAACAATTTACCGGATAACTTTGCCTTGTCCGGAAACCTTCATACAGAGGTTTCCAGATACTATCTTTTTATCTGGAAACTTCGACCTGTAGCCTATTTTTACAATCCAAATCCATGTCTGTTCCATTCAGCTTGTTTTAAACACATTCATTCAGTTCCAAAACAATTTATACACATGCCTTAATGTTAATTTGACAGAAAACAAGGATTTAGACAAAAAGAGTTTATGACACACCTTAAAGAAGATAAACCCACTTCTCTTCACAATCTGATTCCAAACTGTTGTCAATGATTCTGGAAACCAAATTCAACAAATAGATTTGTTCACAACCATACATCTATAACAAGTTTTATCTGAACCCATGGTAAATTTCTTACCAAGATGAAGACCCAAAAGCTTGATTTCCTTCTCTTCTTTCTCTTTTCTTTCTCTCTATCTTTCTCTCTGCCTTTTACCGACTCCAACAATCTGAATTGAGATAATATCTCAATTCAGTCCAACTCATCCCTAAAATATCCTCAACTTTTCCAAAATAACCCAACACCCCCTTAAGTTTCAACTTTCCAATTTAACATCAAACTTTGGTTACTTAACTTTTAACCCCATTGATTAATATAATTGCAAAATAGCACAAACTTAAAGATCCAATTACAAAACAACTTCATTTATATTAAAACATAATATAACGAAATTTAGAGGTGTTACAATACTCCCCAACTTGAAAATGATTTCGTCCCCGAAATCAAAACTTAGGTAAACAAGTGAGGATATCTAACTTTCATATCCTCCTCCGACTCTAACGTCACGTTAGCACCTCGATGATGTTTCCGTTGTACCTTTAACATGACTAGCTCCTTATTATTATGTAACTTTCTAACTGATCTTTCTAAAATTGTTTTCGGTTCTTCCACACATCGGCTCTTTTCATCCACCCTTACATCGGTAAGTGAAATCACATCGTTCTCTTCGGCTAAACATTTCCAAAGATAGCAAACTTGAAAAGTATTATGGATTCCTTCCAATTCAGGTGGAAGATCCAATTGATATGCTTGTAATCCAACTCTCTTAGTTATGGTGAAAGGTCCTAGAAAACGAGGACTTAACTTCTCACGTTTACCAAACCTTATCACTCCTTTCCATGGGGATACCTTAAGCATTACATGCTCCCCAACATGGAATTCTTTTGGTCTTCTTTTCGGATCAGCATAACTCTTTTGTCGATCTTGAGCCGCTTTCATATGCTTCCGAATTTCTTTCACCTTATCAGCTGTTTGTTGCACAAGTTCCGGACCAGCAAACTGCTTTTCTCCAGCTTCTAACCAACACACCGGAGTCCTACATTTCCGACCATACAAAGCTTCAAAAGGTGCTCTTCCAATACTGGAATGGTAACTATTGTTATACGCAAATTCTACTAACGGTAGATGCGTATCCCAATTAACTCCAAAGTCTAACACACACGACCCGAGCATATTTTCCAAAGTTTGAATGGTTCTTTCACTTTGCCCGTCAGTTTGTGGATGATAAGCAGTGCTCAAATTGACCCTCATACCCAACTCTTCTTGTAATGACTGCCAAAACCTCGAGGTAAACCGACTATCAGGATCAGAAACTATAGACACCGGTATACCATGCCTTGACACCACTTCATCAATATACAGCTTCACCAATTTATCTGTTGGTGACGCTTCTTTCATAGCTAGAAAATGAGCACTCTTAGTCAAGCGATCCACGATTACCCATATAGTATCGTTACCTTTTTGCGTTCTCGGTAACTTCGTCACGAAATCCATGGTAATCTTGTCCCATTTCCATTCCGGAATCTCCAAAGACTGAAAACTTTCGTAAGGCTTTTGATGTTCCGCTTTTACTAACGAACAAGTCGTACACTTTTCTACTATTCGTGCCACATCTACTTTCATAGCTGGCCACCAATAGTGTAACTTCATATCCCTATACATCATAGTACTTCCAGGATGTATAGAATATATAGATTTATGAGCATCTTCGAGAATCAACTCTCGATTTCCTCCAATCTTTGGCACCCAAACACGACCTTGGAACAGTTTAATTCCACGGCTATCTTCAGTCAGTTGAAGATATTGCTTACTCATCACTTCTTCTTTCATATTTTCTTCCAATAAAGCTTCCGCTTGTGCCTCCTTTATTCTTCCAATCAAAATTGACGTCACGTCAATCCTGGCGTTAGTCGTTTTCAAGCACCCACTGTATTCTTTTCTACTTAAAGCATCGGCTACAACATTTGCCTTACCAGGATGGTAATGCAATTCACAATCATAGTCTTTAAGTAGTTCTAACCAATGCCTTTGCCTCATATTCAATTCTTTTTTATCAAAGACATGTTGTAAGCTCTTATGATCAGTGAAGAGAGTGCACTTGGTTCCATATAGATAATGACGCCATAGCTTTAAAGCAAACACGACCGCTGCCAATTCCAAATCATGAGTAGGATAATTCTTCTCGTGCTCTTTAAGTTGTCTTGATGCATAAGCAATCACTTTTCCTCGTTGCATCAACACACATCCCAAACCCATCTTTGATGCGTCGCTATACACGACCAAATCCTCCGTTCCTTCTGGTAATGCAAGAATAGGAGCTTCACACAACTTCTGACGTAAAGTTCTGAAAGCCGACTCTTGCTTTTCGGTCCACACAAACTTTACATTCTTCCTAGTCAACACGGTCAAAGCAGAAGCAATCTTTGAGAAGTCTTTGATAAACCTCCGATAGTAACCTGCTAGACCCAAGAAACTTCTTATTTCAGACGCACTCTTCGGTGTCACCCAGTTAGTCATTGCTTCTATCTTTGCTGGATCTACTTTGACTCCTTCAGAAGTAATCACATGCCCTAGAAATTGTACTTCTTTTAACCAGAATTCACACTTTGAAAATTTCGCGTACAATTTCTCCTTCCTCATAACTTCTAAGACTTCACGAAGATGGCATTCATGATCGTCTTCATTCTTCGAATAGACAAGTATGTCATCTATGAACACGATGACAGATTTATCCAAAAATGGTCGACATACTCTGTTCATCAGATCCATGAACATGGCTAGAGCATTTGTCAAACCGAACTACATTACAAGAAATTCATAATGTCCGTACCTCGTTCTGAATGTTGTCTTGGGAATGTCCTCATCTCTTACTCGAACTTGATGATAACCCGATCTTAGATCAATCTTTGAAAAGCACCCCGCACCTTGGAGTTGATCGAACAGATCATCAATCCTTGGAAGCGGGTACTTGTTCTTAATCGTCACTTTATTCAGCTCCCGGTAGTCGATGCAGATTCTCATAGTACCATTTTTCTTCTTAACAAACAATACCGGAGCTCCACTAGGTGAAGAACTTGGTCTAACAAAACCCTTGTCTAACAGCTCTTGCAGTTGAGACATCATCTCTTTCATTTCGATCGCCGCTAAGTGATACGGTGCACGCGCTATTGGTGCCGATCCACGGATAAGATCAATACGAAACTCTACTTGTCGTTCAGACGGTAGACCGGGAAGATCATCGGGGAATACGTCCGGGAATTCGCGTACTACCTTGATGTCTTCTACTTGTTTCTTTTCTGACTTCACATCTAAAACATATGCTAGATAGGATGAACATCCTTTAACCAAACACTTACGCGCTTTAGCAACAGAAATTAACGGAATTTCCCCTTTTCGTTTTTCCCCAAAGATGAGTACATCATCCTTATTAGCCATCGGAATCCGGATTAATTTCTTTGCACAAAGTATTTCTGCTTGCTTGAC